>CAJGYO010000018.1:40767065-42087431 GCA_904845875.1 Miscanthus lutarioriparius
GGTATCAGAGCCGAGGTCACCGTGATTTGAGGCTTAACAACCTTCGGTGTAAAAATGGCTCAAATCAACAACACAAAGAAGCCACCCCAATTTGATGGCACAAATTATCCATATTGGAAGTCAAAGATGACCACACATATCAAGTCAATCAATAGAAAGGTGTGAAAGGTGGTAGAAACCAAAATTGAGATTGATGATCCGGAGAATCCCACCGCGGCCGAAGAAGTGCTTCTCCAAAACAATGATATTGCTCTAAGTGCCATTCATGATGCAATTGATGAGAGAACATTTGAGCAAATCAAGAATATTGAGATGGCTCATGAGGCTTGGAAGAAGTTGGAAGAATCATTTGAAGGCACTCAAGCCGTGAAGGGTGCAAAGGCATATATTCTCAAAGAAAAGTTTGCAAGCTTCAAGATAAAGGAGGATGAGAGTGTGCCGGAGATGTTCCATAGGCTTCAAGTGCTTGTCAATGATCTCAAAGCACTTGGAGAAGAAGTAAAGGACAAGGACTTCTCCCACAAGTTCTTGAGATGTTTGCCTTCAAGATTTGGTACATTGGTCACTATTCTAGTGAGGAGTGGTTTGGACACTATAACACCAAACCAAGTGTTGGGATACATAATGACCGATGATACATATAGAGATGATGATGAGAAGGAAGAAAAGAGGGAGAAGAAAGATGAGAAGAAGGATGATAAGAAGAAGAGTGTCGCATTCAAGGCCACATCATCCAAGGGCAAAGCCAAGCAAGAAACATCAAGTGAAGAAGATGATTCATGGGATGATGATGATGATGATGAGAAGATGGCTCTCTTTGTCAAGAGATTTGGCAAGTTCATGGTGAAGAAGGGCTATCATGCTATAAGAAAGAAATCTTCATCCAAGAACAAAGAAGAGTCAAGAAGATGCTTCAAATGTGGAAGCAAAGATCATCTTGTTGCTCAATGTCCATACAATAGCGACAATGATGATGACAACAAGAAGAACAAGAAGAAGGACTAGAAGGAAAAGAAAGAAAAGAAGGACAAGATGACCTTCAAGAAGAAGAAGGGTGGTTCATATGTGGTCACTTGGGATAGTGACGCTTCCTCAAGTGATGATGATGATGATAGTGATGATAACAAGACCACCAAGAAGAAGGTTCTTGCAAGCATTGCCATCAATGAGAAGCCTTCTCTCTTCGACTCTTCATCATGCTTCATGGCTAAGGCCACTAAGGTACAAACTTGTGATGATGAAAGTGATGAAGAACATGATGATGATAATGAAAATGAAAATGAAAATGAAAATGATAGTGATAGTGATGATGATGAACCTACTAAGGATGAATTAATTGACATGCTAGAAGATGCTAGAGAACACTTTGACATCAAGAGAAGGGAATGCAAAAGCTTGCGTAAGGAACTAAAAGCCCTTAAGCAAGCCTTTGATGAGCTCAATGCATCTCATGAGAGGCTAGAGGAAGCCAATGAGAAGCTTGGCAAAGCTCACAAAAAGCTTGAAAAGGCTCATTCTTCTTTGCTTGATGAGCAAAATAAAAAGAAGCATGTTGATACTTGTGATGTAGGTTTAACTTGTGATATAATTGATGAATCACTATCTATTCCTATCATTGCTTCTTCTACTAACCCTTATTGTAGTACTTCCACTTCCACCTCATCTAGTGGTGATGGTCTCACTTGTGATGCCTCACTTGTGGTTGAGAATGAGAATCTCAAGAAGGAGGTTAACAAGCTCACTCACACTTTGGCTAAGGCCTATGGTGGTGAGGACCGCTTGCTTATGTGCTTGGGTAGCCAAAGAGCTTCTCTCTACAAAGAGGGATTGGGCTATACCCCCAAGAAAGGCAAGCTGGCCTTTGCTCCTCACAAGACTAGTTTTGTGAAGAACAATGGTCGATTTTGCATTAGTTGCAAGCAAGTGGGTCATAAAGAGCATAAATGCACCAACAAGAGCAAAAATGCTAATGTATCCTCCCTTAAGCTTGATTCATGTTACATGCTTACTAAGGGTACAAATGGTGTGAAGGCTAAGTTCATTGGTAAACCATGGATGGGCTCAAAGAAGAAAGCCATTTGGGTACCAAAGAGCTTAGTGACTAACCTTTAAGGACCCAAGCAAGTTTGGGTACCTAAAAAGAATTGATCTTCTTTTGTAGGTCAATTACAAAGCCAGAGGAAGGCATTGGGTTCTTGATAGTGGGTGCACTCAACACATGACCGGTGATGCAAGAATGTTCAACTCAATCAACACCAATGGCAATGATGGTTATAATAGTATCACATTTGGTGACAATGGCAAAGGCAAGGTCAAAGGGCTTGGTAAGATTGCAATATCCAATGACATGAGCATATCCAATGTGTTGCTAGTAGAGAGCTTGAATTTCAATTTGCTATCCGTGGCTCAATTGTATGACCTTGGATTCAAATGCATATTTGGAGTAGATGATGTAGAGATCATAAGTGTAGATGGATCTAATTTGATCTTCAAAAGGCTTTAGATATGAGAACCTATACTTGGTTGATTTCAATGCTAGTGAAGCTAGATTATCTACATGATTGTTCACTAAATCTAGTATGGGTTGGTTATGGCATAGAAGGATTGGTCATGTTGGAATGAAACAATTGAATAGATTGGTTAAGCATGACTTGGTTAGAGGCTTAAAAGATGTTGTGTTTGAAAAGGATAAGCTTTGTAGCTCTTGTCAAGCTAGAAAACAAGTTGGAAACACCCATCCTAAGAAAAGCATGATGAGCACTAGTAAAGCATTTGAGTTATTGCACATGGATTTGTTTGGGCCAACACAATACACTAGCATTGGTGGTAACAAATATGACTTTGTGATAGTGGATGATTACACTAGATACACTTGGGTATTCTTTCTAGTGGACAAAAGTGATGTGTTTGCAACATTCAAATCATTTATCAAGGGCATTCACAATGAGTTTGAAACAACCATCAAGAGAGTAAGAAGTGACAATGGTAGTGAGTTCATACTAGAATCGATGAGTTGTGTGATGAATTTGGAATTAGACATCAATTCTCGGCCAAGTACACTCCACAATCAAATGGCCTTGCTGAGAGGAAGAATAGAACACTTATTGATATGGCAAGGTCTATGCTTAGTGAATACAATGTGAGTCAATCTTTTTGGGCCAAAGCTATCAACATGGCTTGCTATTGTAGCAACCGCCTCTATTGTCACCGATTGAAAGAGAAGACACCATATGAGCTCTTGAATGGTAGAAAGCCCAACATTGCATATTTTTGGGTCTTTGGTTGCAAATGCTATATCTTGAAGAAAGGCACTAGATTGGGCAAGTTTGACAAGAAATGTGATGAATGATTCCTACTTGGTTATTGCACTACAAGCAAAGCATATAGAGTTTGGAATTTGGATAGTGGTACTCTTGAGGAAGTTCATGATGTTGAATTTGATGAAAGAAAGGGTTCACAAGTAGAGAATGAAAACTTGGAAGATGTTAGAGGCATTTAACTTTCAAATGCCATGAAGAACATGGATATTGGTGTATTGAGGCCTAGGCAAGTGAATGATGATGAAGATGATCAAGTGCAAGTGCTCTCTAACTCAAATGTGCAAGATGATACAAATCAAGCTAGTTCAAGTATCTCTCATGACAATAAACAAGATCAAGTGGCTAGTACATCATCTCAACCCAATGATCATGCAAGTGTAAGCAATCAAGTTTCTATCCTCCAACCAACCAATATTGCAAGGGATCATCTATTAGACACTATCATTGGTGATATTTCAAGAGGTGTGCAAACTAGATCAAGATTGGCATCATTTTGTGAGCATTTCTCAGTTGTGTCATCCATTGAACCAAAGAAGATAGATGAAGCTTTGAAGGATGTTGATTGGGTGAATGCTATGCATGAAGAATTGAATAACTTCACAAGACATCAAGTATGGGAATTGGTAGAAAGACCAAAGGGACACAATGTGATTGGAACCAAATGGGTTTTTAGAAACAAGCAAGATCAAGATGGGATAGTAGTAAGGAACAAAGCAAGATTGGTAGCACAAGGCTACACACAAGTTGAAGGTCTTGACTTTGGAGAAACATATGCCCCGATTGCTAGATTGGAAGCAATTAGAATCTTGCTAGCCTATGCTTGTGCCCACAACATCAAGCTCTATCAAATGGATGTTAAGAGTGCATTTCTCAATGGATATATCAATGAAGAAGTATATGTTGAGCAACCTCCCGGTTTTGAAGATGACAAGAAGCCCAATCATGTGTACAAGTTGAAGAAGGCATTGTATGGCTTGAAGCAAGCACCTAGAGCATGGTATGAGAGATTGAGGGACTTCCTACTCTCTAAAGGGTTCACAATGGGCAAGGTTGATACTACTCTTTTCATTGAGAAGATTGGAAAAGATCTATTTGTGTTGCAAATTTATGTTGATGATATCATATTTGGATCAACCAATCAAGACTTTTGTGATGAGTTTGGAAAGATGATGGCTAATGAGTTTAAGATGTCCATGATTTGAGAGTTGAGTTATTTCCTTGGTCTTTAAATCAAGCAATTGAAGAATGGTACATTTGTGAGTCAAGGCAAGTATATCAAGGACATGATCAAGAAGTTTGGCATGAGTGATAGCAAAGTCATTAGCACACCAATGGGAACCAATGGCAACTTGGATAGTGATGCAAGTGGAGATATGGTGGATCAAAAATTGTATCGATCTATGATTGGAAGCCTACTCTATGTGACCGCATCAAGGCCGGATGTCATGTTTAGTGTGTGCATGTGTGCAAGATTTCAAGCCTCACCAAGAGAAAGTAAGTTGAAGGCTACAAAGAGGATATTGAGATACTTGAAGCATACACCAAATGTTGGTTTGTGGTATCCCAAAGGAGCAAAGTTTGAGCTAGTTGGTTACTCCGACTCGGATTATGTGGGATGCAAGGTTGAAAGGAAGAGCACCTCGGGCACATGTCAATTGTTGGGAAGATAACTTGTTTCATGGTCATCAAATAAGCAAAATAGTGTTGCATTATCAACCGCCGAAGTCGAATACATATCCACCGGTAGTTGTTGTGCACAAATACTTTGGATGAAAGCCACTTTGAATGACTTTGGAATCAAGTTCAAGAAAGTGCCATTGCTATGTGACAATGAGAGTGCAATCAAGTTAACAAACAATCCGGTTCAACATGCAAGAACAAAGCACATTGATGTCCGCCACCATTTCATAAGAGATCACCAACAAAAAGGGGACATTTGCATTGAGAGTGTAGGCAGCGAAGATCAACTTGCCGATATATTCACCAAGCCATTGGATGAGAAAAGGTTTTGCAAGCTAAGGAATGAGTTGAACATATTGGATTTCTCAAATATGTGTTGATGCACCCCCCAGTTATATGACATGCCTCTCCTTCGAGCAATCCAAGGTAAAAGTTGATTGGCATGGCATACATCCTTGCTAAGGACATGTTTAGTGCATCTAGTCATCTCTCCATTTTATTAGGCTCATTCATGAAAATCAAATGAATTTGATGTTTATATGGTATCACTATTGCTTCTATGCTTGACTTGATCTAGTGATAGCATATGACATGTTGTGGGCTTGTAAACCTAGTGTTTAATCTAGAAAATGAGCTCTAAGTGTTTAACTCAACATGGTACAAGATAACCCTTATTAGGAGGTGTAAAGAAGCTTGTCCTTGGATCAAACCGAGTTAAATATCTTTGGCAAATAATCTAGTTTGAACCGACTTTGAGAATATGATCCTCACCCCATTGATTGACATTGATAATCTCTACCTATAATTTAAGTCTTTGTGGTCATTGATGACAAAGGGGGAGAGAAACAAAGATATAAACGATAGGGGGAGAAATAACAAAGAAATTAGTACATGGGAGAGAAACAAAAGAGATTAGTGTACTAAGATGGTGAAAAGACAACAAAGGGGGAAAACTTGACATAGGGGAGAGAGATATGACAAAGGAAAGGGATCAATTAAAATCTTGAGCACACAAGTAGGGGGAGCAAGCTCATGAACTTGTATGGTGTATTTGAATGTGCATTTCATATGTTTGCTTGCATAACACAAGTTTTTATTTAAATTTCCATGCTTGTGTGATGAATGATAGTTGTAAACTTGAATGATGAAATGAAAATCTAGCATGAATAGGTTTATTCACAAGTGGTATCATTTCCAAGTATTACCAAGTGATATCTAGTCCAAATAAGATTTTCAAGTGGTATCATTTATAAAGTTTTTACAAGTGGTATCTATCTATCAAATGTTTAAGTGGTATCTAGCTATCAAAGTATTCTTTCAATTGGTATCGAGCTAACTATGGTGCTAAGGATGGTATTATGGTGCACTCCGATTGGTATCACGCTTCAAAGGTCCATCTCTTATACCTTAGCATCATTTGGTAGACATTGTCTCCTATATTTCCTATCTAATCATATGTGCAAACTACAATCCAAACTCTTAGCACATATGTAGGGGGAGCAATTTGTACCATATGGAGTTCACAAAACTTGTCCATATCCTTTTACAAATGGTAAAAATGCTTGGACAAGCAACATGGACTCAATTGAATTTTAATTCATATCTTTGTATAAGGGTTGTCATCAATTACCAAAAAGGGGGAGATTGAAAGCTCTAGTTTGGTTTTGGTGAATTGATGAAACCCTAAGTGCTAACCTAGTTTATCAAGTGATCATGAGATAGGTAGCACACTCCAAGTGGTGAAGCAAATGAAGATCATTGCATGATAAAGATGATGCCATGGTGATGATCAAGTGCTCGGACTTGAAAAGAAGAAAGAGAAAAACAAAAAGCTCAAGGCAAAGGTATATTTTGTATGAGCTATTTTGTTTTGCTGATCAAAATGAAGATCATTGCATGATAAAGATGATGCCATGGTGATGATCAAGTGCTCGGACTTGGAAAGAAGAAAGAGAAAAACAAAAAGCTCAAGGCAAAGGTATATTTTGTATGAGCTATTTTGTTTTGGTGATCAAAATGAAGATCATTGCATGATAAAGATGATGCCATGGTGATGATCAAGTGCTCAGACTTGGAAAGAAGAAAGAGAAAAACAAAAAGCTCAAGGCAAAGGTATATTTTGTATGAGCTATTTTGTTTTGGTGATCAAGACACTTAGAGAGTGTGATCACATTTAGATTTGATAGCCATACTATTAAGAGGGGTGAAACTCATATCGGAATGCGGTTATCAAAGTGCCACTAGATGCTCTAACTCATTGCATATGCATTTAGGATCTAGTGGAGTGCTAACACCCTTGAAAATATTTGTGAAAAATATGCTAACACATGTGAACAAGGTGATACACTTGGTGGTTGGCACATTTGAGCAAGGGTGAAGAAGTTAGAAGTGAAAAGGAGTTAGTGTCGCTGGCTATACAGTGACCGGACGCTGGACCTCTAGGGACCGGCAAGCGCGTCGCCATGTATAGTGATGAAGATCTTGCGTCGATAAGCATTTGAATATTTGGATCGCTCAAATGACCGGGACGACTGGAAGGTCAGGTCCGATCGTGTTGACCAACAGCGTAGTAAGAAGTCAACAAGTGATCGGGAGAGAATCCAAGTGCATTGCTTGAGTGTTTGCATCTAGAGGCACTTGGTGTTCGTGTTTCGCTGTAGGATTCACTTGTTACTCTTGGTGGTTACCGCCACCTAGATGGCTTGGAGCAGTGAGGATCGTCGAGCGGAGGGTGGTGATTATCTCCGGCTCCCATCGTGGTGATTGTGAGGGGTTCTTGACCTTTCCCCGGCGGAGTGCCAAAAGGTACTCTAGTGGATTGCTCGTGGCTTGTGTGATCCTCATCTTGTGTTGGTTGTGCAGCACCCTATTGAGGGTTTGGCGTGTGAAGCCAATTAGCGCGTGAACCTCCAAGTGAGTGAATCGCCACAACGAGGACTAGCTTGCCGGCAAGCACGTGAACCTCGGTAAAAAATCATTGTGTTCATCCTTGATTCCGAGGTGATTGGTCTTCATTATTATCCACACTTGTGATTGATTGGTTCATACATCCACACGGCGGTATAACCTTCTTGCCTACTCTTTACATTACCGTAAACTAGTTGTCAAGCTCTTTAGTGTAACTAGTTGTGAGAGCTTGTTAGTTTGGTTAGTGTGGCTCTTTAGTTAGCTTTTGAGAGCACACTAACTTAGTGTAGTGATATAGCTATTGTGTGGATATACTCCATCTAAACTAGAATTGTGGTAGGTGGCTTGCTTTTTGGTAGGCTAGCGCAAAACTCGCTTCGCCTCATAATTGTCTAATCCTTTTTGTTAAGTGTTGTTGTAGAAATTTTATTAGGCTATTCACCCCCCCTCTAGCCATTAGGACCTTTCACATGTGATGGCTTTTACCATGTTCTCCTGGTACGGTAAGTGCCGGCGCCCACAACACTGTTGATGCCCATAGGCATGTTGGGGGCCTTACCGTATGGGAGTTAATGGCGCCCACAAAACTGTAGGGAAAATGTCGGTGCCTACAACACTATTTGTGTCAGGGCGGTTGCAGAGTACTGTTCCTATAGGTGTACAGGGTATGGTCCCTGGTATCATGGTTTGACTTATGCGCCTTGCCTTGCCTTTCTCTGTTTGTTCCCTGGTCCTTTCCAGGCGAGCGTCCCCGGTAGGTTGGTCCCAGTCGGCTCTGGTTGCGCCAGTCAAAGAAGAGCAGTGAGCAGGGTCTTTGCATACCCCGGTCGGAGACGTGGGGTCAGAGTTGGAGGCAGTGCTTTGCCAGGCCTTCTGGTCAGAGAGACCGTCCGGAGGCGGCTGGAGACCGAGGTGAGCGCTCCGATCAGAGATGTGGGCCAGAGTCGACAAACGGGCGCTGCTCCTCCTTGGCCAGACCTTCCGGTCGGTGACTAGATCACCCTTCTGGCCTATTGTTTAGACTCTTGGGCCAACCCATGAGTTGCGCGCTGTCTGCTTGGGCTGAGCCTTTATTGGGAAACCAGCCCGTGAGGGACCTCGGGTTTATGAACCCGACACCTACTGTACAGCCGTTACTCTGGTTTTTTCTCCATGATTTGTTTTCTCTAAGATTTCCACTTGTGGCTCGGGGATTGCGTCATCAATACAACTTGGTTCCTCACCGCACTGGGGACTTTTTTTTGTTGACTGTTGTTTCTGACCCTAGCACCACGTGACACCATCACCTACTGTCAGGCTCGGGGACTAAGTGGGCACACTTCACCTTGCGGTGAATGTGCTTTTCTCATCTCAGGGATACACCCAGAGACTGGCTGTCTGCTCGGCTGGTCTTCTGCTTTTCTTCTACTTTGGACCCTGGCACCACGTGACTACGTCACCTACTGTCAGGCTCGGGGACTAAGTGGGCACACTTCACCTTGCGGTGAGTGTGTTTGCTTTAATCTAGAAGACTCCATGCCTCCTGAAGTTGAAGAAGACTATCTCCCTTTCTCGTGGTCGGACTCTATGTGGGCACACTTGGTCCCACGAGGAAATTTTCAATTTTGGACTTGAGCTCCTTACATCCTTATGGCAAACCTAACTTGGGATACATTGCTCGGCGATGGTTCACACTGCTCGACGATGGTTCACACTGCTCAACGATGGTTCACACTGCTCGACGATGGTTCACAACTGCTCGGCAACTCATCACGGTGGTCGGACCATGAGTTTGACTGCTCGGCTTTGTTCGCACCTACTCGAACAAGCTCAAGATGGCGTTGCACAACAGATACAAGGCGCTCGGGACTAGCTATGGGGGGTACAACCCCGGATACCCATGGCAGACCACATGGGCTGCGCTCCTAGGGGAGGCCCAGCCCACAAGACGAAGCCTTGCGTGGCACGGCGCTGCTCGGCGTGTCCTGCAAGACACCGGAAAGATATCCTAAAGATACTATGAGATCTATTAGGATACGTATGATCCCATGATTCCTGTAATCTGTTATTACTTTTTGGTTATCTCCTAGCTCTAACCGACTTGTAACCCTACCCCCCGGACTATATAAGGTGGGCAGGGACCCCCTCCAAACACACGCAATATCATACGATAGCCAATACAATCCAACAGACCACAGGAGTAGGGTATTACATCGTGCTGACGGCCCAAAGCTGTCTAACTCGTGTGTCTCTGTTGCCTTCTTGTTCTCGATTACACACATCTCTGCTGATCAATCTACCTTCATGGGATACCCCTCGGAGGACTGCTGATGATATTCTATCGACACTTTGCTTCATGTAAAACCACCTAGCATTCCACCCCTTTAGCGAGGTATTCAGCGGCATAGTAATGTATTCGCCCGTCATCCCATCGTAGAGCTATAGATACACACCGCCGACCACTTTGGAACCAGCCCCTCCTTTCTTCTTCAGCTAGAACAAGTGTCGAAAGAGATTGAAATGGGGAAGAATACCAAGATAGGCCTCGCATAAGTGGATAAACACATAAATATGCAAAATAGTGTTTGGATGGAGATTACACAAGCTCACTCCCCAATACTCCAACAGATCCTACAAGAAAGGATGTACCGGAAGTCCTAATCCACGCCAGAAATAATCTTCGAATACGATGAGTTCATCGATGTGTGGCATCGGATAGGGATCACCATCGGCCAGACGCCATCCGACGGTGACATGGTCAGGAAGAACACCCGCCTCCACCATCTCGTTGAGCTCCGTCTCCCCCATGAGTGATGGTACCCACTCCTTGTCATGGCTCGCCCCAACGGCTGCCTTCTTTGCGTTACCACCTATCCTCTTCGGCGCCATCCCTCAGATCTGGATCAGAACTGGCCTTTTTTGCAAGCTTTTTAGCCCTAGTGGCGGAGCGCGTGTGAATGCGAATGGCGGAGCACGTGGCTGAGGAGGAAGACGAAGTGGTGAAGTGGCAAAGGTGGGAGCGCAGAGTGTGGCGACGCAATTATAAGATAACCTCCCCACTTTTCGCATTCAAGGGTTTTTGGGAAACTGCACCATGCTGATTTGCGACCTTTCAAATTCCCCAAAGCGACGTGTTGGGCTGTTATCTGGGCTTCCGTGCAACTATGGCCCATATCACCCATTTTTTGATGCAACTCGGTACTGCACACCGAATATTCGCTGACTTCTCCGCAATGTCATCAAGGCTCAGTAATTTATACTGTACAACCATTGCTCCAGTTTTTTTCCACGATTGCATAATCGGTCTTTCTTGATTTATCTAAGATTTCCACTTATGGCTCAAGACTATGTCATCATTATGATTGGGTGTCTCACCATACTAGGGTTTTTTTTGTTACTATTATTTCTGACCCTGGCACCACATGACCACGTCACCTACTGTCAGGCTCAGGGACTAAGTGGGCACACTTCACCTTGCGGTGAATGTGTGCTTTTTGTTTTAGGGCTCTGCCCATGGACTGGTTGCCTGCTCTGTTGTTCTTCTACCTTTCTTCTACTTTCTGGACTGTGGCACCATGTGACCACGTCACCTACTGTCAGGCTCGGGGACTAAGTGGGCACACTTCACCTTGCGTTGAGTGTGTTTTCTTTAATCTGGAAGACTCCATGCCTCTTGAAGTTGAAGAAGATTATCTCCCTTTCTCGTGGTCGGACTCTAAGTGGGCACACTTGGTTCACAGCGAGAAAATTTTTGATTTTGAACTTGAGCTCCTTACATCCTTCTGGCAAGCCTTACTTGGGATACTCTACTCAGCGACGGTTCACAACTGCTCGGTGACTCATTAGGGTGGTCGGACTATGAGTCTGACTGCTCGGCTTTGTTCACACCTGCTTGGACAAGCTCAAGATGGCATTGCACAACGGATACAAGGTGCTCGGGGACTAGCTGTGGGGGGTATGACCCTAGATACCCATGGTAGACTACATGGGCTATGCCTCCAGGGGTGGTCCAGCCCACAAGATGATGACTTATGGTGCATGGTACTGCTCGACGTGTACCGCAAGACATCAAGGGTGATATCCTAAAGATGCTATGAGATCTGTTAGGATATGTTTGATCCCATGATTCCTGTAATCTGTTATTACTTACCGGTTATCTCCTAGATCTAACCGACTTGTAACCCTACCCCCTAGCTATATAAGGTGGGTAAGGGACCCCCTCAAAACACACATAATATCATACGATAGCCAATACAAACCAATAGACCACAGGAGTAGGGTATTACATCATGCTGATGGCCCAAACCTGTCTAACTCTTGTGTCTTAGTTGCCTTCTTGTTCTTGATTACGCGCACCTCTGCCAATCAATCTACCTTCATGGGATACCCCTTGGAGGACTGCCGACGATATTCTATCGACACCGTTGTAGGGAGCCTCTTCCTGGGTTCGTAATCACAAAACCATTTGGCTTTGTGAACCCACCCATATGGCTGGGCCTTTAATCAAGCTGTAGTGGGCTGCGGTGACCGTAGCCCAGATCCTTCCTCTTGCGACCTTGTGTTCGCTGGCCGTGGCTAAGGATTGCTCTGATGCTAGAGCGACGACAGGCATGGTCGAGAGGGAGGTCCCGCATGTGGGCGAGGTCGAAGCAACTGCTGCCCTAGAGGAGGGCGCGGACTCGCCATCTACCATCGATCCCCCGCTCATAGGGGCGATAGCCAGTGGTGCTGATGAGATGGCCCTGATTGTTCATAGGGAAGAGGTCAGGCCTAATGAAGGCTCTTTTGCTTGGCCACATCCTGTAGACCCCGTAAGGCTCTGTTCGTGTTGAACGACATAGCCGAGCAGGCCGCGTGGGCTAGCGCCTCCTAGAGCCATGAGGGGGTCTGGGCGACCTTGTTGAAGCTGGTCGATGTGGCCGCTGTGGTTACCTAGTTGGGGGTGGAGGTCTAGCGGTTGATGTCTGATGGGGTCGTGGCCCATGGACAAATTAGATTTCTCTGCCCTGCTTTGTCTTTTGAGCTCAATGCGTGAGTCATGCTTTCAGTTGGATGGTGCGGTCATCACTTTTTTCCTTTTGCAGGAGTTGATGAGGACTTCAATGGAGAAGTCTTGACTCCTACACTTGGCCTACCAGATGTGGTCAGGAGGCACTGCGAGTCACAATCGCCTGGTCAAGGTGGAGGTAGAGGTGTGGCGCCTACGGGAGGAGCTAGAGGCCTCCTAGAAGGTGCATGTGAACCTTCACGAGGGTCTGATCAACGCTATCAAAGGGGTTCATAGGACCCAGGAGCAACTTGTGGAATAGGAGGTGTGAGCTCGATCTCAGATTGGTTTGCTAATGACCCAAGTGGCCAACCTCAAGGCGGCAATGGCCGTCCAAGAGGCGGAGCACACCACGGCGGACGCTGCTCGAGATGAGGCCGAGCAGGGTCGTTGGTGCCTTGAAGGTGAGTGCCATAGTCTCCGTTCCACTTGCGCTAGTGAGTATTCTTTGTCTTCGTTGTGCTTTTACTTGGTTACTATATCTGGTCACAGATCGCCCGCTTACTTAGGGATGCACGTGGGGGCGCTCTTGGACTAGAAGGCGAGGATGGCCGTGGAGCAAAGGGCGCAGGAGGTGGCAGTCGAGCCGGCAGCATTGACCAGCTCCAGACAGGCCATGTGCGACGTCGTGTTTGGCGTCGACCGGGGAAATACCCAGCTGGCGCTTCACCTCGACCAGGCTCGCCACGGGGTGGACCTTCTAATCTTTGAGGGGATTCACAGTGGTGTGCTTGTAGCCTTGACGTCGATCGGCACCAACTACGATGGCGTGGATTACGATGCTGTGGGACAAGGGTACTCGTCGAAGAAGTCCGACACCGAGATCCTTGCCATCGACAATTTGGCCGCTCCTAGTGCAGAGGTTCTTATGAGCAAGGTGCCGACTACCACTGTCTGCCTCCAGTTCCAAGCTCCCGGTGCATGAGAGTTGTTTTTATAGGTGTATGATACAGGCGGTCTTTTGTAATGAACATGTTGTATCTTGTGTATTTATGGTGTGTGGTTGGCGCATTCGTTTGTTGTTTTGCTCTCTTTTCATTCGAATTGGAATGTGCTCCGTCCCCCTTAGTCTTGAATGGCATATGTGCGCGTTTTAGCCTGTGGGCTGGCCCATGGGGCTTAAATGATATGCAGCCTGATGGTGCTGTGAAATGTCATGGGCAGGTCGCAGATCCGGTACGATGCGAGAAGAATACAAGCGGGCAGCAAGGGTTCTGTGTCCTCTTGTCCCTTTTGCCTTGAGTGGACTACAGCCTTGCTCCCCTTAGCCTCGTGTGTAGGCGCCTGCCCTTGCCTAGGAGCTAGTCCTAGTGACCTTTTTGGTGCGAACGAGAGGTTGAGGAGCAGGTCACTGATTATCGTGGCACGGGGTGCGATCGAAAAAGACTTGAAAAGGGTCACTAGGACGACGACAAATAGTGCTGTGCTTCTGGCACTCGCTTGTATATGCTCATGTGTAGCCCCTATGAATGAATCATGTCTAACTACTGGCGCGAGTCGGATTGGGTCACTCGAGGGGTAAACGGCACTGGGATTGATTGTATGGGTATCATGTTCTCTGGTGTCGATGAAATACGTCGACAGTCTACCAAGGGGTATGCCCATGGTAGTAGATGAATTGGTGGAGGTGCACATGAGGGAGCCGGATGGTGACACAGAATGCAAGAGACAGCGATTAGACAGGTTCAGGCTGTCAGCTTGACGTAATACCCTACATCCTGTGTCTTTGTGGATTGTATTGCGTATGATCAGATGAAAACAAGGGGCCCTACCCGCCTTATATAACTCGGGGGGTAGGGTTATAGATCAGTTGTTTCTATCCTGATCGGTTTTACAAGGTAGGAAGTTACAGATATTATGGGATCTGGTGTATCCGAGCAGGTCTCCTAGATCATCGGAAATCTTCATGTAGTCTTGCAAGGCAAGCCGACCGGTATCATGCCTTGTATGGCACGGTCTTGTGGGCTAGGCCTCCACTAGTGGCATGGCCTAGGCGCAGTCTTATGGGCTAGGAGTCCCCTAGCAGCTTGGCCCATGTACAGTCCTATCGGTATCGGGGGTTAAACCCCCACAACTAGTCTTGGAGCGCCATGCATCCATTGGGCAACACCGTCTTAAGCTTGTTCGAGCTATTGAGCATGCTTCCAAGCTACCGAACATGCCATGTGAGCCACTTGACCATGCACCTGAGCTGCCTGAGCATGCATCCGAGCCGTCTGAGCATGCGTTCAAGCTGTCCGAGCATGCATCTGAGCTATCTGAGCATGCGTTCGAGCTGTTCATCTGGTCGATAGAGCTGAGCACACTCAAAGCTAGGGTTTGCCAGAAGGATGTAAGGAACTCAAGTAAAAAATTGTTAAAGTCTCCACCTTGGGTGAAGTGTGCCCACTTAGGTTCCTAGCATCGAAACTGGTCACATGGCATCCTTGACTTAGTTAACACGGAGGAACTTAGTCCCTGAGCCTGGCAATAGGTGAAGTAGTCACGTGGTACTAGGGTCCAAAGTAGTGGTCTTCAAGTGCTGGCCCAATCCTCGATGTCGCTGGAAACCAGTGTAGGAATAAATACAGTCATCACGAGATGACATGTACACATGTAGTCCCCGAGCCTGTTGGAAGATTATGAAGAAATCTTGTAGTAGGACCAGAGAAAGAAAATATCATGCCATAGCACACTCATCATTGAATATCAGCCTGTGTTAGACAAGTTTTGAAGCAGCGGCCCACCAGGCCCCTTAGCGGCCCAGTGGGGTGCGGAGACGTCAGAGGGGAATGCGGCGCGGTGGGTGCGATTTCCCAAAAACCCTAGAAGGCGAAAGGTCAGGGGTCGAACCATTATAAAAGTGACGTAACCCCGACGCACATTCCCCACTTTCTCTCCACCACTTCATCTTCTTTCTCACGCCCACACTGCTTCACCTGACAACTGCTCCGCCTTTAGAGCAACCGCAAGCGCCCAGCCTCATCCAGGCGACGAATATGCAAGATGGCACCCAAAAGAAGCCACGGCGGTTCGAGTAGAGGATCACGCGAGCTCAATCGCGCCGAGGATTGGGTGGTGTCCGTCAGCAACAAGGGGGCGCTCAATCGATTGGTGGAAGACAACGTGCTGCCTGATAGGGTGACGGCGGGATGGCATCCGGCTCGCTGTGAGAGCTTTCTGACTCCCCATGGTGACGAATTAGTAGTTTTTGAAGATTATTTCTATCGTAGATTTGGCGTTCCAATCCATCCATTTCTCCGTGGATTGGTTGGCTATTATGAGAATAGTATTTGCAATCTAAGCCCGAATTCCATCCAACATGTCTCTGTCTTCATACATTTCTACGAGGCTTGTCTTGGCATTCTTCCGCATTTTAATCTCTTCCGCCACTTCTTTTGTTTGAAAGCCCAGAGGGATTCGGATCTAGGATTGTAGGCAGCGCGTACTTGCAGCTTCGGGACGGGATGGTTGGTAATACATCGCCACCCCGTTGAACATGAATGTGAAGAATTGGGCGTAGCAATGGTTCTACATGCCACAGGGGGAACACTATGTGGCATGCGACATTGATTAGATCCCCATGAGCAATGCCAAGTGGTCGGAGAGACCTGGTGCCAATGGGATGGAGCAAGTGATGGAGTTGTTGGCACTGATCGACCGGAGAAGGGTGGATGGTGTCGTAGTGGCGACAAACTTTACTTTTTGGCGATGCTAGCCCAGCAAGGAGAGAGCGCACCCCGGATATGAATACCGGGGAGATACTGATGGGACTCATGAGGTGCTCAAGCCGATTAACCAAGAGTAAGTCATGCGGTGAATTGGGGTGTTGTCTAACCTCGTGGGGCACCATAAGATCGACGATCAGCAAAGGGCCTTTAGTGTAGGGTCCCTCCCACCATGGGTAAGAGCCTTCTTTTTAATTTCGCTGGATCCCTTATCCATTGAAATTGCGATAAACTCATCCATTTCCTGAAGATTCGTGGGCAGGATCAGTAGCTATACTTCTCGGCGGTGCCATTAGCTGACTGGCTGAGGGATGTTGATGCCTGGCTGAGATATCCTCAGTGTCAAGCCAGCCCGGAGGCTGGTGGGGATAGCTCGACCAACATTGACGGCGAAGATGGAGACACACGAACACCATATGTCCGCGAGAAGCTTTGGGGGAAGCGGCCAGCTGGCGAGGAGCCATTCCCAAAAAGAAGAAAAACGACTATGTCGTCTTGCCATGAAGAGAGGCCGATAACCATTGGCGCATCCACCCATCCTCAAAGATAGCAAGTGGTGATATCGAGCTCGTTGGATGATGATGAGCAAGTGGTGTCTCCCTCACCGGGGGCCGCGACGCCCCCGCCGTCTGCGCCGGCTGGGGCGGAGACACAGGAGAGGCGGCGGACATGGGGGCTGCAGTAACAATTCCTGACCACATGCGGGGGGCACCAGCAGTAGCAGCTCAGGTAGCGCCATCAATGACAGACCGGGCGGCTACGGCAGTCCCCGAGACCATGCGGACAACTGTAATAGTAGTGGCACAGGGGACAACTGCAGTCCCTGAGACCACACGGATGACTCTGGTAGCAGGGGTAGAGGCACCGGGCAGTACAACTGCTGGTCAGACTGGTCCCAGGTGGGGACACAGGTTCCGAGTTGTGCAGCGAGAGTCCCAGTTGTAAGTGCTTTATTTATTTGGCGTATTCCTTTAGCGCGGTGGTATGCTTCTTAATTTTTTTTTGTAGTGCGGAGTTGACAAAGGTCCTGTAGCCATCGACTGCTGATGATAGAAGGCACACGGAGGAGCCGACAGCTCCCCATGCCAAGCAAGCATGGGCAAGGACAAATCTGGTCGCCCCCACCATGGAGCAACCGACGGTTACAGAACTGACCGCCCCTACTATGGAGGAGCCCACAACGATTGGACCGACCTCACCTGGCGGTGGATTGCATGACGAGGGCGATGCTGATGTAGAGGCGTGGGATGCTGTAGTAATATCGAGTGGCCTTGGTGGAGTAGGTATGAAACCTGAGGGTGATGCCCCGAGCAGTGCAGCACAAGGTTCACCCGCGGTTGTTGAACAAGCGCCGTCTGTAGTGCCGCCAATGACGGGAGAGGCGCTCGGATGCTCTGGCTGAGCATAGCGGCAACCAAGGAGGACACCTTTGCTGATGGCCACCATGGAGATTGAAGAGATAGTGCGGGAGCCCACCTCGCCACCCCAACTCCTCCACACAGTCATTCAGCGCAGCGAAGAGTTTGAGATGCTGGAGGAGGTGGAGGCCAGCACGGAGACAAAGAAGCTGAGGGCTGATCTGACATCAATGATAGGCCATATTGGGGTAAGCCTAAAGAGATCTTCTCTGTGTTTTAAATAGCGCAGTCTGTTAGTCATTCGCCCCCTGTAGAATGTGATGAAGGTGTTTGAGCAGCGTCGATGGTAGCTGGAGGAGATGTCTCCGATGCTGGAGGAGAACAAGAGTCTGCAAGCATTGGTGAAAGACCTCCAGGCATGCCTGCTCCAAGAGCACCACCGCAGGGAAGACCTAGAGGTGAAGGTTCTAGCATTGGAGACATAGCGCCAGCAAATGGAGGTGGAGAGCCAATCGATGGCCGAGCAGCTTAGCCGTAGCACTGATCGGCAAAAAGGTAGGTCTCAGAATTTTGCTTTGGTGGTATTCAGCATTATGAGACATCTGACTGTTATACACAGCACTAGAGATGGAGCTCGGCCTATCCCAAGAGGCCTTTAGCTAGATTCTGGAGGTGAAGGAGAAAGCGGAGGAGAAGGTCAAAAATCACTAAAGATCTTCGACATGAGTGTTTTTCATGCTATTTAGACTAGTACGGCGTTAAGCGCATGCTTATCATACATCTGTCTTGTTTGTATAGTATCGATGCCAAGCCCAGGCATAGTTCTAGGTACTCATGGAACAAGTGAAACCCCATGATGAAAAGCTGGAGGCGATGACCACGGGGATCCAGCCTTTGCTAGACTGCTTTAGTCTTGAGCCACCTGAGGGAGCACGGCTGCCCGGAGACAGGCCATACTGGTCAGTAGTGGATCGTTGCCGAATGGCATGGGTGGACTTCAAGGAGTTCACAAGCAGTGCTGCCCATGGAGCCATGGTCCACGCACTTGCGCAGCTACGGTCACACTACCCTTCAGTGGACCTCCAGTGGGTGGCATCCGGGTACGCGTAGGGCACGGACGCGGAGAAGATCGCCAGGTTGGAAGACGATGCGGAAGAGCTGGCAAAGAGGCTGGTCGAAGACGTTGAGCTATTTGATGAAGGGGGAGTAGTGCCCCGTAGCTAAGATGAAACTCTTGTAGAATCATTGTGTAATAGTGCTTAGCAACTTACGACATGTTTGTGTTTATATTTGATATAAACCATCCAAGCAGTAGTGTATAGCTGAATCCCTAGCCCTAGCTAGCCTATTAACCAAAACTAGGGCACAGGGGTAGTGTGCATGTGGGAAGAACAGGACGTTGCTAAGGAACCACTGCTAACCACCCATGATGTAGAGGGTCAATGCTCATGCACGTCCTGGGAGAAGTCGGAGATAGGGTCGTCTCTGGAGGCGTCCGAGCATCAACGTGTTTCTTCAGGCATTTTCTTTAGGCGTAGTTGGCATGTCATCTTTAAGATGTTGTAAGCGTAAACAGGATCTCTTAGAAAAAAGCACAAAGATAACAATATGGAGAAACATTAGAACAAAAAAATTATTGAATACTCAAAAACGAACGGTACATATCTTTGAAAGGAGACCCTTCAAGGGTAGAAGCGCCTAAGAAGATTGATGTGCCAAGAATTTGGGACATCTCTTTCATCCATGTCGCATAGCCAGTAGGAACCTAGTTGGGTGACCGCCTTGACGATGAAGGGGCCTTCCCAGGGTGAAGATAGCTTGTGCATCTCGTCGGTCTTCTGCTTCCTGTGGAGCACTAGGTCTCCGACCATGAAGAATCGATGGTTGACATTGCAGTTGTAGTATCTTCGCACACTATCAAGGTACTTTGCTGTCTGAACACATGAAACCAGGCGCTCCTCCTCTAGGCTGTCCAATTCAATGAGCCAGGCTTGGTCGGAGTCTTCTTCGATGTAGTTCTCCACCCTAGGTGCTCGGAAAGTGATGTCGGCTGGTAAAACGGCCTCGGAGCCAAAAACCACGAAGTATGGGGAGACGCCGGTGTTGCGACTAGGCTGGGTCCTTAGTCCCCAGACCATAGCTGGCAATTCCTTGAGCCACTTGCTGGGGTGCTTTTGCTCCTTCGTGTAGAGCCTTTTCTTCAATGCGTCGAGAATCATGCCATTGGCGCGTTCAACTTGGCCATTAGCCTTGGGGTGCGTGATAGAGATGTACTTAACTGATATGCATCTTTCATCATAGAAGTCCCAGAAATTAGCACTAGCGAACGTGGACCCCAAGTCGGTGATGATGTTGTTCGGAAGGCCAAACTGGTGAATGATGTCATCAAGCAGCTCGGTTGCCATCTTCGCTGTAGCTTGTACCAGGGGTTTATATTCGATCCACTTAGAGAATTTGTCGATGCAGACGTAGACCCAACAAAAGCCTCCTAGCGTGGGCTTGAAGGGTCTGATCATATCAAGTCCCAAGCATGCGAAGGGCCAAGAAGCAGGAATCGTTTGCAAGGCCTAGGAGGAGACGTGGATTTGCTTAGCAAAAAGCTGACAATTCTCGCACCGGCAAACAAAGGCCTCGGCATCAGCGACTGCTGAAGGCCAATAGAAACTAGCTCGGAAGGCTTTACTGACCAGTGTTCTAGAGGTTGCATGATTGCCGCAAGTGCCGGCGTGGATCTCCTTGAGTATTTTCTCGCCCTCTTCCATGAAGACGCACTTCTAAAGTAGCTCTCCCTTAGCGTTCTTTGCGATATAACCTCCCTTCAACTAGGACGTAATGCTTGCTGCAATGGGTGAGGCTTTCTCTCTCTATGTTGTCAGCTAGGACATCTGCAGTGGTGAGGTATTTGATGAAAGGTTCCCTCCAATCACTGCTCGGGCCAGGGACCGCAGCGACTAACTGCTCAGCAGGTGGCTTTTCTTCAATGCCTTCTTGTCCCTACTTGATGGATGGTGTCACAAGGTCCTAGACGAACACTCCAGCAGGAACTTTGGCCCGGGTTGACCCTAACTTTGATAGCTCATTAGCTGCTTGGTTGTCAGTCCGGACCATATGGTGGTACTTGATACCATAGAACTTGTCTTCTAACTTTCTTATCGCGGTGCGGTAAGCGTCCATCTTCTCATTGGTGAAATTCTAATCCTTGTTGAGATGATTGATCACAAGTGTGGAGTTGCCGTACACCGAGAGGCGTTTAATGTGGAGCTCAACAGCTATACAGAGACCATGAAGTATCGCCTCGTATTCAGCGATATTATTGGATGCTCGGAAGTGTAAGCGGAGGACATATCGAAGCTTATCCCTCAGATGGTGAGATAAAAAACACGCCTACCTCAGCAACATCGAGGTTGAGAGACCCATCGAAGTACATGGTTCAGTGCTCAGGGTGGTCGACCGGGACAGGGGTCTGCATATCCGTCCACTCAGCGATGAAGTCGGCGAGCGCCTGTGACTTGATCATGTGGCGAGGCCTAAAGTTGATGGTATAAGTGTCGAGCTTGACCACCCATTTAATGATGCGGCCACTGGCTTCCTTGTTCCAGATGATATCGCCGAGTGGGTACTTAGTGACTACCGATGTGTGGTAGGCGTCAAAGTAGTGATGAAGCTTCTGGGATGTGATCAGGATGGCATACAACAGCTTCTAGACCTGGGGGTGCTGACTACCTCGCTAATGAAGTAGACTGGGCGCTGCACTTTGTATGTGTGTCTGGACTCTTCTCATTCAGCAATGATGGCGGTGCTAACTACCCGGTTGGTTGCTGTGATGTAGATTAGTAGGGTTTCATCCTTTTGGGGGCGGTCATGATCGGATGTGTTGTGAGGAACCGCTTGAGCTCGGTGAATGCCTTGTTAACATCCTCTGACCAAACAAATTTCTCTTGAGCCTTGACTAGCCTGAAGAAGGGGAGTCCCTTTTCGCCTAGATGGGATATGAAACGACTTAAGGCCACCATGCACCCTGTTAGCTTCTTGACGTCCTTGACATAGGTCGGTGGCTTCATGTTGGTCACCGTGGCTATCTTCTCTGGGTTGGCTTCGATGCCGTAGCGACTGATAATGTTGCCTAGCAGGATACCAGATGGAACGTCTAAAATGCACTTAGTGTGATTCAGCTTCCATCGGTACACTTTCAGGGCTTTGAAAACTTCGGTGAGGTCAGCGATGAGAGTGTCGGCAGTCTTAGACTTAACCACCACGTCATCAATGTATGCCTCGACATTTTTCCTGATTTGGTCCTTGAGGCAGCGCTGGATGGCTCTTTGATAAGTCACACCTACGTTCTTGAGCCCGAAGGACATGGTCATGTAGCAGTAGGCGCCAAAGGGCATAATGAACAACATCTTGATCTGGTCATCTTCCTTTAGCGTGATCTGGTGATAACTAGAGTAGCAATCTAAAAAGCATAGGAGCTCGCAACCAGCTGTAGAATATATGACCTCGTCAATGCGAGGTAAGCCGAAGGGGTCTTTAGGGCAGTGTTTGTTGAGATCGGTGTAATCAACGCACATTCTCCATTCTTTATTCTTTTTTCTTACAAGAACCGGATTGGCTAACCACTCCGGATGATACACCTCTTTGATAAAACTGGCAGCTAAGAGCCAGGTTATTTCTACCCTAATGGCCTTCTTTCTGTCCTATGCGAATCATCGAAGGTTTTGCTTGATCGGCTTGGCGGCCACCGAGACATTTAAGGAGTGCTCGATCAGCTCTCGAGGCACGCTAGGCATGTCCGCTGGTTTCCATGTGAACACATCAACGTGCTCCCTTAGGAAGCTGACGAGCATGTCTTCCTAGTTGGGGTCGAGGTTGGCCCCGATCCGAGCAGTCTTAGTCTGGTCGCCGAAGACGAGGACCACTTCCTTCACCTCCTTGGACTTGGTTGAGGCTTGGGTGGCCTCCATGGTTGGGATCTCTAGGTCCTACAGGCAAATCTGTTGTGAATACGTGAGGCAGTCCTGCATGAGGATGGAGATGTCTATAGCCTTGGCGAGCACGAAGCTTTCCTTCTCACAGGAGTAGGCGACATCGAGGTTGGCGTGGGGAGAGGACCCCCTGCTCCACCGACATCTTCAACACCAAGTACGTGTAGTGCGGCATGGCCATAAACATGGCAATGGCTGGTCAGCCAAGGATGGCATGGTATGCCGTGTTGAAATCGGCAACCAGAAAGTTAACGTAGTCAACGCGGAAGTGCTTGGCGGTGCCGAATTGTACTGGCAGTGTAATCTGTCCTAGAGGCAGGGATGCTTTACTGGGAACGATCCCCTAGAACAGAGAGTCCATAGGGGTAAGGTATTGTTTCTTGATCCCTAGCTCCTCTAGGGACCCAGCGAACAGGATGTTGAGGGTGCTCCCTTCGTCAATGAGGACCTTCTGAAAGCACATGTCCTTGATAATAGGGTCCAGGACGAGTGGGAAACACCCTGGATATGGGATGTCGGACCACTGGTCGGCCCTGGTGAAGGTGATTGGGTGCTCCGACAAGTTGAGGTACTTGGTATCAGCGATGAGGTCGTCATATGTAGTGACCGACATGACACATCGGGCTACAAGCTTCTGCTCGTGCTTGTCTTTAGAGATAGCTCTCCCACCAAAGATAGTGGCGACGGTGATGAGGACATCAACACCGACGACGCATCCGCGTCGACACCAGTACCTATCGCTGGTCCTCTTACTCGTGCTCGTGCTCATAAAATTAATCATCAAGTGAGTTGCCTCTTGAGCTCTTGTCCATCTTGTTTAGATCTTGGAAACACGTGCACTCTTGTTTTGATTAGGAACCAAGGAGAAGACCGAAAGGGAGAAGGATTCACGATGGCTGGATTCGGACTACAGAAAGGCACCAACTTGTGACCATCACCACGGTTGCATATGGAGTCGGATTCGGGCGCTTTAGGACTTGTTGGAAATCTTATCAAGTCTACTTTCATATGGAACCAGTTCCACGTCCATATCTGTTCGGCAGCATCAGCAATTATTCAATTACCGTCGAGAGGTCTTTATGTCTAGGGTGCTGCGTCACCTTATTTTAGTCCGATGGGATGTGTATCATCTTAGGGTCCATTAGGGACGTGTCTTAGGGTTGGAGTACGACCCAAACACCTTGTTGGTCGTCCACCCCATATTATATACCCTTTGGCCGCCGCCAAGACACTGGGGTTTTGTTTAGATCAAGTTTAGCCTTTGCTACTTGCTTGTAGGCGCGCGTGCTGATCCAGCCGCCCGTCTCCTTGTCTTCAGAACCCCACTCATAATAAGATTCAGTTTGAGGTTTTCAATTTCATCTTGCAAATTCAGTTCTTGTTTCCTTGTTCTTGCTAGTTCTTTGATTGCTTGCAGGACGGGAGCCCTAGTGGCTGGTTGTCGCGCTCCACAAGATCGTGACGGCCTTTGGAGGTGGTGTATCGGTTGCTAAGGCGCAGTCTTGGAAGGCTGTAGTCGGGCCGTGAACGTCATCTCCATCCACCAAATCGAGTTATCTCATGCCTCTCATCGAAAGATCGTCCACAAACCCTAGCGGGTTCTTATCAGACGGTCTTGGTGGGATCCTGGTAGATTGGGTCCTTGTTCTTGCCGCATTCTTTGCCTTGACCGTCCTTGGTATCATAGTCATCATGCCGTGGCCTTTTTGATGATTCACCACCGAGCGTTGTCTTTAGGCCTCTGCACTCTCGCATGGTGTGCTTGCCATCCTTGTGGATAGGACATGGGCCGTCTAGTAGTTTGCCAAAATCAACTTCATAGGTGCGCTTGGCATGGGTGTTGATGGTGTTGATGGAGTTATCAGGCCGACAATGGCGGCCTTGTCTGCCTCTCAAGCGATCTGAGCGGTCATCGTGCTGGGGCTCTGTAACACCCCGGTGTTATGCCTACATTTAGGCACTGCAAATCACGCATATCATGCATCATCAAGCATCCAAATCATACATGCTTAATCATGTGAATAACAATTGAAACATTGCTTTGAAACATCTTAAACATGCGTGAAACCTGAATGTTGCATACACCTGTTTAAGAATTGTTTTGCCCTGAATTTTTCTTGCTAGGTTAGTAAAACATGTTTGGCTACTATTGTAAATCATCTAGCAATGTTTAGTTCAATTTTTGGAGCAATGTTTGTATTCAAATTAATTCAAAATTTGGCTTCAAAAATAAATTCCCAAAATTAGGGTTTTGAGCTAAACGTGTACTTTGATCTTACAATTCAAAATCTAGAAAGAATTTGGCTGTGGTCCTAAAAGCAAAGTTGTAGAGAATTAAATTCTAAGCAACTTTCATTTTTGGTACATTTTCAAAAGAGGTCATTTTCTTGCTCAAAATAATATTTGAAAGATGGCATTTAAAAATTCCTTGAAAATATATTTGGAAAAAGGATTTTTCTCCTTCGCGGGCCGCCGCCTCGCTTCTGGCCCGCCTGCCGAAGCCGGCCCAGCGCGCCAGCGAAGCCCCCGCGCCGCTCCAGCCCACCTCGCCTCGGCCCAGCCCAGCGCGCTGGCTCCTTCTCCCGCGCGCCGCGCCCGTCGCCGTGCCACGCCCCGACCGCGTCAGGACGCTCTCGCCGCGTGGCGACCATGCGTCGGCGTCGCCCACCGCGCGGCAGCCACGACCTGCGCCCGCGCCCACGCGCCCGCCTTCAACTGCCGCAGCCAGTGCGCTCGCTCACTCCCGCCCGCGCTGCCTTCCCTCTCCTCCAGAGCCGAGAGCCCCAAGCTCTGCCCCTCGCCGCGCCCACGCACCCGCCGGCGCAATTCGCCGCGGCTCCTCCACCTCGGCCGGAAATCGCGCGCCCGCAGCTCCGCCTCGCCCTCCTTCAAGTCGCGCTCGCGCTTGCGCCACCTTCCGAGCTTAGGTTGAGCCTCCCCGAGCTTCGCCACCGACGGCCATGGCGCCGCCGTGCTCGGCCGCCATGGAAGTCGACTTCCTTCTCTTCTCCAGCCCCGCCTAGCTACCCTACCGTACTCGCCTTCTTCTAGCGCATCACGTGCGCTCGCCAGCTCGCCCTGCCGTGGCCGGAGATGGCCGCCGGCCTCGTGGCCGAGCCGCGCCGCCGCGCCAGCGAGGCACTCTGCCTCAGCCGGCCAGGCCGAGCGGCAGTGGGCTGACGCCCTGCTGGGCCGTCTTCCCCTCCCTTGCGCTCGGGCCGCGCAGGCCGAAAACGGCCGTGGGCCAGCTGATTTCCAGCGGGCTGGCCCAGTATCGTTTAAATGAATTGTTTTTCATTTATTCTTTATTATTTGAAATTTGAAATGGTTTGAAAAATGTTTGGGTACTCAAAGTTGCTCCAAATCTGTTGAAATAAATTTGTCTACATTCCTTATCATCAGATCTACTAGGGAAAAATTGTGCATATCATTTTTGAGATACTTTGCTGTAGAATTTTATTTAATCATGAATATTGCTGATAACTTGAAAAATATGTAGAAAAATCTATAGGCTTCAGAAAAATATGATTTCAAGTTTGTTAATCTTCTTATGTCATGTATTTCCTAGGAAAAATATGTTTCATGCATGTGCTGTGGGAAAATTTTGAGGTGTAGTTCAAGTACCTTTAATGGCTGATTTTTGTTATTTTAGCTAGAGAGCAAACTTTGTATAAAACATGCATGTGATAAATTTTGTACAGTCATTGTATGCTATGAAGAACCTAGGAAAAATACTAACTCTGTTGTTTGACGCTTTTCACAGTTCAAAGTATTTTTATGTTCATAATCCTGCCATGCCTTGTCATTTTTGTGTAGACTATTTTACTTATCCAAACGCCATGAAAATTTTAAGGTAGTCTACTTAGAGTAGTACTATGCTACTGTAATTTTCTTAGATTTTTATAAGCACCAGAAATATAGGTTGCTGTTGTAGCCCTAGTTTAAAATGAAATAAAATAATCCTCTTTAATGCAAGTTAGTTAATAATGTTAGCTTTGGTGTATCTTTGAAGCATTTAATAAGATGTGCTGGCTTAACATATTAGTAGTAGAAGAGAATGCAGTAGATGACATGTGCTTGTAGTATATTTTCTTGGATGAGGTTGACTACCTTGCATTCAAACATATCCATTGTATTCATCTCATCCGATGCACCGATTGCATAAGCACTTACACGCATTGCATCATACTGAGGATCGCAAACCGAGAACCCAGTCGTCATACCCAGGAGAGCCGAGGAGAGTTCGAGGTGCAACGCGCAGAAGTGCCGAAGCCGACGAGGAGGACGTTGAGGAACTTCCGGAGTGCCCCGATCACCGTCCGAGCTCCTTCGAGAGAGGCAAGCCCCGGAGCATTTTTTTCTCCCGGTTTGCAATGATTTAATTAAATGTTTTACTTTAATTGATGCATTACGTTCAGGAGTTGTTTGCAACCGTTCTTTGCATTATACCTTGTTTACCTTTGTTATACTATATCCTTGTTACCACGGTATCCCATGATCGAGTCAATGCTTAGCTAGCTTAGACCGGTAGAAGTCGGGTGATTTCTGTCACCTGCGAGCTATAGGTGGTTACCTGGATCTGCTTGGATGACTATGAAGTCATGGTATAACTAAGTGTTAAATGAAGTTGAGACCGGACGGAGACTTGTAGAGTTTTGGACTGTAGTGTTTCCGTCTGTGTCGATTAAGGACCGACCGTTGTTGGGCCTCGAGTCATGTTGAACGCATGCCTTACATTTACCTGGCCGGATAAAGTACCATCCGACCGTGAAACTGGGAGATTTTTCGGGCCGAGTAGATTGCTCGCAGCGCACTGTGCCGGAGCAGGTGTGGTAGGACACGGGGGCGGGATGATAAGACCAAAGTGCAGTCGGTCGGCCCCCGAGTACATGTGGTTCCTGGCAAACTCGAGATACCTGAAAAGTTGACTCGGTGATCAATATCTCACCTTCTTGTACTCAGGATTTTATTCCCACTTGTTGCAGATGGGCAGATGTATTACGGCTATTGTATCAACTGCCTTTATCCTGCGATGGGTGATGCTTAGGACCATGGGCATGGTCATTCCTTACGTCTCGTCTAATTCTTTTGTTGGAGATGATCATTCGCTGGCACTATATTTAAACTCCGCGTGAGTATGTGTGTGGTTTCAACAAATGACTTCTGCTACTTTTATTCGAACTGGTTTTGTAATAACTATGTTTAAACTCTGATGTATCTGAGATTGCGAACTTTTATATAATATGTGATGGTGACCACTAAACTTATTACGATCTTGGCTGGAATGGAAGTTGGTTTGAAATCCTTCGTGATTTCACGGACTACCGGGTTATACGGGCTTAAGTTTGCTAAATCGTCTGCTCTGGCGGATGATTTTCTTACTTAATTTCGTATAATTGGTCGGTTCTGTTACAGGCTCGCAGTCATTGTGACGGCGGTTGTGGTCATCGCGGTGGTCTTGGCCATCATGGTGGTGATTGCGGTCATCGTAGCGCCAGTCATCACGACGACAATCGTCGCGGCATTGATGGTGAGCAGAGCGGGCAGCCCGTTCAGCTTCTTCGGCATTGGCATATCCATTTGCCGTTTGTATCAGTTCACCGATGGTTGTAGGCCTCTTGCGGTATAGCTTGCCACGGAGTTGCTCGTTCCGAAGCCCTTTGGTGAAGGCAGCGACGCCCTCGGCGTCAATGATGTTAGGAACGGAGTTTCTTATTTATGAGAAGCGCCTAATAAAGTCACGCAGGGACTCCTCCGGAAACTGATGAAGCTTCTCTAGGTGAAACTTGGTGCTAGGTTGTTCACACGTAGCCATATAATTGTCGATGAAGGCTTTCTTGAGGTCATCCCAAGATCGGATGGAGTTCTCCCATAGGCTGAGGAGCTAGTTATTCGCAGACTGGTTAAGCATGACGGGTAGATAGTTTGCCATGACGTGTTTGTCTCCGCCTGCAGCTCTCACGGTGATCTTGTATAGAGTTAGCGACTGAGCAGGGTTGGCTTTTCCGTCATAGGTGTTAACACCAAGGACCTTGAAACCCACAGGCCACCGGACAGCTTGGAGCTTTTTCATGAAGGGGTGAAGTCCTGATGCGCAGACAGGAAGTGGGGATTGACGGGCAGCAAATCCCTCATGTTCGGTGTTGAATTGCCGATGACGCTCCATCTCTGCTTCGTAGCGTGTGGCCCTACTGTTTTCGATGCGGTTGCGAACATCTATGCCAGCATTGATGTGGTCACGAAGGTCATGAGAGAGGGGTTGATTAACCTCTTGGTTGTGGTTGCTGCCCCAATCTCCCTAGGGGCGCAGTGGGCGGCCATCATGGCATGAATGAGCTTCATAGTTGCCTCTGGATCCTCTATGGAGGTAGGGACCTCGAGCCTGAGGTTGGGGGCCCTCGGCACCATGATGCTGGCCTCCTCCATCGTGACAGGAGCGGTGGCTATGAGCTGATGCAGTGGAATAAGACAGGGCATCATTCTAGAACTCGTTGACTTGGACTTACACTGCTATGATATGTGCTCGAACCTTCTCGACCTCTGGAGTGTGAGGGAGTTTGTCGAGCTCGTTGAACGCGATGGCTAGATTAGCGCTTAGAGTTTGGTAGACTAGCTGGTCACCCACCATGTCGAATGCCTCCTCCAGATTGCGTTGATGGCGGGATGAACCACGACCAACCTCGTGGGCCCCTTGGGCTGCTTTTGCATCTCGGCGACGTTGGCGGTCGATGTTCTTCGTCAGACGAGCCTCATGCTCTATAGCGGTTTCAGCGTCCTTGGTGACGCTATCATGGCTGATGTGGAAAATCACACCCCCGAACCCCAGAGGGAAAGAAGGGAAACTTGGCATGGTCTGGGTTGAGCCCTTGGTATAATCATCGGGGCTCTCATTCTGAACATTATGAAGAGATTCAGTCAGGAGAGAGGGATCATCCAAAAGCTGGCGGACAACCACGATGTTGACCATAGGCGTGGGCTAACCGGAGTCAGTCGGGTTGATCATTTAGAGGTCAGTGAGTGGTCAGACTTGATGTGGTCGACAAAGAGGTGGTGGATGGCGTTCTAGTACGCAGGTCCCACACTCTCCAGTCCAAAAAGATAGGGCTTTGGTGGATCCTCCATTGGGGCCTCATAGTCGACCAAACGTAGGCTGGTAGCGGGAAGTGGTTGGCGCCGCACCGTGCGCCCCTCTAGAGTGGCCGTGATCACCATATCGGAATTTGGCTACCTTGAACAGTGTGGCCGAGCAGGTCACTTGGTTGCAGTGGCTTGGTGATCTTGGAGTATGGGAAATTCATTGCTCGCTCTAGATTGATCCGAGATCGAATCCACGAGGAGCTGACATTCTGCTCAGCGGTTTGTGACCCGATCGATGGATGCGATCAGATCATCATTGCTGATGGATCTCCTAACCCAACGGCGGGGCACCGGGATTGGAGATGTCGTTGCAGGTTTTGACGCGTTCAGTGCAGGGTGATCCTACACCGCCTCCATGATCTCCTCGTTGCCATCGGGGCCGATGACCCATGTCATGTATCCAACAGTGAAGATCTAGCCCCACTCGGGGAGGGCCATGAAGCTTGGGAAGATGACCATCTGGTTCGCCATGAATTCAGCACGCACACCCCCTACCTGGCGTGCCATTGTCGACGAAATACGTCCAATAGTCTACCAAGGGGTATGCCCATGGTAGTAGATGAATCGGTGGAGGTGCGCGTGAGGGAGCCGTATGGTGACACAGAGCGCAAGAGACAGCGATTAGATAGGTTTGGGCCGTCAGCTTGATGTAATACCCTACATCCTGTGTCTTTGTGGATTGTATTGCGTATGATCAAATGAAAACGAGGGGGTCCCTACCCGCCTTATATAGCTTGAGGGGTAGGGTTACAGATCGGTTGTTTCTATCCTGATCGGTTTTACAAGGTAGGAAGTTATAGATATTATGAGATCTGGTGTATCCGAGCAGGTCTCCTAGATCACCAGAAATCTTCATGTAGTCTTGCGAGGCATGCCGACCGGTATCGTGCCTTGTATGGCATGGTCTCATGGGCTGGGCCTCCACCAGTGGCATGGCCCAAGCGCAGTCTTATGGGCTGGGCCTTCCCTAGCGGCTTGCCCATGTACAACCCTATCGGTATCGAGGGTTATACCCCCAAAGCTGGTCTACTCTACAAGTTGGCTCTAAGTTTTTTGAATATATAGGTGAGCCTACACGTGTATGTGGACGTGTTTAGGTAGTGAGGTCCAAGAATAGATTGGTTGTTCTGTTAAGTGAGGAGCTTAGGAAAAAGATTTTGGATGAAGCTCATAACTCTAAGTTATCCATTCATCCAGGAAGTAACAAGATGTATCATGATTTGCGTCACTTGTATTGGTGGCCAAATATAAAATAGGACATTACCAAATACATCTCAGAATGTGACATTTGTGGAAGGGTTAAGGCGGACCATATGCGTACGCCTAGATTTCTACAGCCCTTGCCTATCCCTGTTTGGAAATGGGAGGATATTTCCATGGACTTTGTTGTGGGTTTGCCCCGCATGACAAAGGGGTATGACTCTATTTGGGTCATTGTGGATCGCCTTACCAAGTCCGCTCATTTCCTCCTGGTGGATACAAGGTATTCAGCCTAGAAGTATACCAAGTTGTATTTTGATCGGGTTGTGACCCTACATGGAGTTCCTCTTACCATTGTTTCCAATAGAGGGTCAATCTTTGTCTCTTGTTTCTGGAGCAACTTCAGAAATGTCTTGGTACTAGTCTCCTCAGAAGTTTTGCTTATCATCCACAAACTGATGGTCAGACAGAAAGAGTCAATTAGGTACTTGAGGATATGTTGAGGGCTTGCGTCATCTCTTTTCCAAAGTGGTGGGATGAATGCTTGACTCTAGCTGAGTTTTCTTATAACAATAGCTATGAAGAAAGCATTCGTATGGCACCTTTTGAGGCCCTGTATGGCAAGAAATGTAGAACACCTCTTAACTGGGTTGAAGTGGGTGATCATGGTTACTTTGGGCCTGATTTTATCAAGGAAGCTCAAGAGCAAGTTAGTGTTATTCAGAGTCATTTGAAGGCGGCTCAGAATCGTCAGAAAACTTATGCGGACAAGCGAAGAAGGCCCTTGCAGTTTGAAGTTGGTAACCATGTGTACCTGAAGGTATCCCCAATGAGAGGTGTGCATCGGTTCGGAGTCCGTTGAAAGTTAGCTCCTTGTTATGTTGGACCTTATAAAGTTTTGGAATGATGTGGTTTGGTTGCTTATCATCTCCAACTTTCGGATATCTTGTCAGCAGTACATAATGTCTTTCATGTTTCCCAATTAAAGAAGTGTTTACAAGTTCCTAAGGAAGTGGTGGAAATTGAAGGACTCCCTCTCCAACCTGATCTTTCTTATATTGAGCATCCTGTCAAAATCTTGGCTGAAAAAGAGAGAGTTACTAGAAACAAAGTGGTGAAATTTTATAAAGTCCAGTGGCAAAACCATTCAGAGGACGAAGCAACTTGGGAGCTAGAGAGTTATATTCTAGAGCATTATCTCCATCTTCTTTCTGATGTATCGAGGTAATAGTTTATGTTAAAAGCTCACTCTTACCCTTTTTCCTACACTAGGCACTCACAAAATCTCGAGATAATATTTTGTTTAAGGGGGGAGAGTTGTAACACCCTTGGTGTTACACCCTAAATCATTTGCTAAAACATGTCATCAGCATCATGTTTATGTGTTAATGCATGTGATAAAGTGTGTAGATCAATTTTTTGTAACTTAAAATGATCAATAAAAATGTGAACGAAGGTTGATTCAATATGTTCATGTATATTAAGTAGGGTTTAAAACTAATTTTTATTGAACAGAAATGCTATAGAACATATATGTGATGCGTAAATAAAGTTTGAAGTACAAACTTTGTAGATAACAGTGAAATACTTGCTGTAGAAAAATGATATTACTAGCTAATATTTCCACTATCTTAGAAATCACAAATTGAAATCAAGTTCAGCTCAAAAACTTAGAAAATTTTCAAGTTTGTCAACAGCTAGACATTGCCATGTTTAGCAAATTATTTTGAGAGATTGGGTTAAAGGGAGGTGTAGTGTTATAGCTCGATTTGGTAGTCTCATATGCCATCTTGAGCATGGTGAAGATGGTTTGGCTCCTGAAGCAACCGTTTAGTCATTTGGGGCGCTTTAAAATTCATGCGCGTCACATGTCTCGGGTTGGTTGGCGCCGTGTGCGCGGTCATCGCGCGGCCTCCCCACACCGCGCACATGGCCGCATCTCATGCGATCACCCTATGCCACCACGCTGTGTCGGTCAGGCCGCCTAGGCTTGGTCGAGGCCGGCCACAGTGAGCCGTTGGCCCCATGCCCCGCTGCCCTGCCTCGCGCTGCCACCATTGGTGCCGCCATGGCTGCGCTGCGCTGCTATCGCATCAACGTACTGCCGACCAGCCTCATGTCGTGAAGCTGCCATTGCCGTCGCATCATCGTCGTGTCCGCGCCTGTCCGCTATAACCTTGAGCCGCTGCCGGCCCCATTCAAGGCCACTGCAGCCACGCGCACATGGCCAAGCCACCGCCACCATGTCATTTAAGGCACTGTGGCCACATGGGCCACGCTGGTCGGATGTGTGCACGCCTTGTCTATAGCACCTATGTGTGGGTGTCTTGATCGCACCGCTCACGTCTAGCCAAGGCGAGGATGAGCCAAGCCCACCTACCGTGCCCCGTCTCTCTCTCTCTGCTGTCGTCGTCAAGCCATGCCATTAAATTCATCAGGGAAAGATCACCTCAAGTCGATTCGTCATGTTGTTGGCTCCATCACACAGCTGCCTAGCTACCCATCCCCACCCCGCCTTGAATGGCGCCCGATCGAGCTCCAACTTTGGAGTTTCTTCTGCCACCGTGCCGATAAGGCCACGTCCGGCCGTGGGTGAGGGCAGCTCTCCCATCGTCCCTTCCGAGCAAATTCCTCTGCACATCTAGCATCGCCTTGACTCCCTCTCCACCTTGCGCGCCTTAGTCAAACCGCTACCACCTCCCCCTTCATCACTGACATGACTGTGCCGCCGCGGTGTGCCGTCGCACGGCTCGGCTGCACGTGGCCAGCCTTCCTCCATCATCTTCCGCCCCAACTGTCACCTTGGCCTAGTCCATGGTAGTGTCCTGACGCTCACGCGCTAATCAATTAGGCTTGTAGCTACCCTAGCCCACCGAAATAGTGGCGCCGCCATCGCAGACGGGCGTGTGCCACTGTAGCTTTCCCTAGCTAGTCATGTCACCCTACACCGCCGCTTAGCATGGCCGCTCGGATCGGAGATGGTGATCGACCCGTTAGGTGGGCCCGCGCAGGTCCCAGGTGGTCGGCGTAGGCGCTCAGTGCTGCCGCCCACCGCGTCGTCGTGCACTGAGTCGCTGGGGGTGCATGTGGGTGAATTAGGGAAAGGCTAGGGGGTAAAGTGAGAAGTTATGAGAGAGGGCAAAATAGTGTTAGTACTTAGTTCTAATTTGGGAGAAGGGCGAGGTCTATTTTGCAAAAACATCAGCGCGCGCGGGGTTTCCCCATCGCGGGTCGTCTCCGCATGGGCCACACCGTGGGCCGCCGCGCGCTCACGCACGCTGCGTCACATGGGCCGCGCGGGAGAATTTGTTTTTCTTTTTCATAAGGAATTAGAAATAGTTTTCTAATATAATTTTTGAGTTGATCTTTGGTAAATCATATAACATCATGTAGGTGTCCAAAAATTGTGAAACAAATTTTGTTAAGTTTATAAAATTGCACTCTGTCTATTAGTGTACTTAGTTCATATATATGCATGTTGATACCATGAGCTATTAAATCACTTGAAAATGTTTAATATTGTTAGGAGAATTATTATATGAATTTTTGCAGTAAATTGGTGATAGCTTTAGCCCTAAAAAATTTATAGCAGCATCGTGGTATTATTATGTGCTCACTGTAATTTTTGTAGCTTTAGAATAGACTAAACATAAGGGTAGTTAAATGCTCTTTGTTTCAAATATACATTAAATCATTAGTAGAAATAAAGATATATCCTTCATTTGTAAAGCTAGGTGTTTGTTAGTTGAACCCAACACTTTGCTTGGTAAAGATGATAGTTAGCTTAGTGCCTTAGTCATTAGAGCTAGCTTAGTAGCTTAGTATGCGTATTCTTATTTTAAGAGTTGCTATTGTATAAATGATAAGTGTTGCATCATCATCGCATGAATGTAGAGAACGAGTTGGTGGAGTTCATGACCACCGAAGAGCAAGAGTACGAGGAGGTGATCGAGGAGTATGAGGAGGAGGTCCTCGTACAGGAGGAAGCCTCAGAGCCACCAACGACTGACATAGCTGACAATCCGCCTGCCCATGGCAAGCCCCGATGCATAACCCTTATTTTGAATAATCACTGGATATGTATATGTGATGTCTATCTACGTTATAGGATTTTTATTGAAACTACATGCATAGATAAACCTACCTATGAGTCCTACTAGCATAGGTTGAGTAAATGCTATGCTTAGGCTATCGGTAGCGTGAGTAACCTGCTGTTACTCACAACAGGTGATTATTATTATTACTCTCATGATAAAATGGTGAAAGAAAATGGAGACTGGGCAGGGATATGGTACGGGTATTGGTGGGTGTAATAGGTTGTGTCCCATGGCCAACGAAGCATAGCTTGGTTACACTATTTTCCCTGTCCATGTCGGTTAAGGACCGTCCATTGCTGTGGATGGTAGTCAGGTCACAGACTTATTATCCTGAACACATACTTCCTTATGGGAGCGGGAAGGCACGTTGCTCTCTTGTCATGGGTTCTGGCTCTTTCCGAACCGACTGATTTGAGGCGGGGATGGTGGAGGTCTAAGCACCACACTGAGTCCAAGAGTCAGGAGTGGGGGCTTGGAGTCCAAGTTTGGACGGGGACCTGGACCCCTTGACAGGAGAGTGGTGGGTTAGTCTTGCTTGTGCCTAGGGTACAAGCGGGTCATGTGTTTTGGGGTACCTAGCTAGGATACATTGGTTCACGAATCGCCATGTGATATGGTAAGACTTGGCTATGGTCTAGCACCGTAGTAAGAATTGGAAGATGAAAGGGAATGAATGGATCTGATTGCTCAACTCTTGCTTGAAAGTAGAATAGATGCTTACATAGAATGGTTAGCTAATGAACTAATCATGACTGCTAATAAAATACCTACATAAGGATTCACTGCTAGTAATGCTTTTCGCAAAAAGGAAACCCAGCAAACCATAAAGCTTATCATATCCTTTAGAGTCGGGAAATTATTCCCACTAGTCGGGTAAGTCTTGCGAGTACATTGTATACTCAGGGTTTATTTACCCCTGTTGTAGGTGCAGCTTGAGGAGTGGCTGTTGTGTGGAGGATTCTTCTGGTGGGCACAGATGGATCCTTGTATCTTATCGTTAGATGTTTATTTCAATTCTGCTATTTAAATTCCGCACTCTGAACTTGGTATTGTAATAATATATTTTCAAGAACTCTTGTTGTATGAATGGACTAAGTATTGTAAACTCATTCTCATTATTGGATTCTGGGTGTAAAACATGGATTGTTCGAGTTCTCCCTTGGGCTGTGCTCGACGGAACCGTCTGATGTAGCCAACTTTCGGGGTGCTTAGTGTCTAGCGGAAGACGAGCGCCTCCAAAGGTCTGTTATTTCGGGTGGTTCTACTACACTACGCTTAGAGGGCCCGCTTCCTCGGATACACGTGCCTCTATGTGAAAGCTGATAGTTTGTAATAATGTGAGGGATGGATAGTCCGTCATGGGGGATTTGTCCCTAGTTCTAGGCTTGGCCTTGTAAGGTGTGGCGTCGGACAACCACCTAATCACTTGCGATGATGCCGTGTGGTGGCGGCTGGTTTTGTCACTCGTGTACACCCTAATTTGCTGCATTCTGTTGGTGGCGACGTTGCTCAAGACATGCTTCTACTATAGGATCCAGGCCTCCCATGCAGTGGGCCTAGACAGGGTAGAAGTCGGTGACAGGTGTTAACCCATGGGTGTGGACAATCTCATGGTTTCCCAAAAGGATGTGGCCGCCAGGGGCCATTCTGTGGGTGAGCTCGCCATCAACCATCGACCTCTGGTTTCCTAGGAGGAAAACCTAGGCATGGTCGATGATGAGAGAGGATACTGGCCCCCCTATGTAGGTAAACTCTGGGATGCAACCGCTGAGGGCAGTTCCGAGAGTGTGTCCACCGTAGGCCACGGGGTCCAGGTCTCTAGGGTGGAGGACCTAGCTATGGCCGAAGACGGACGTGGGCATTGGCCCTTCGACACCGATGGACTAAGGGTTCTCATGGAGGATGCGGCCATCGTGGGCCACTCCACGGGCAAATCCACCAATGATGCAAGGAGCCATCTCTTGCTTCTCAACAATCGAGAGTGCACGACACCTGGCGCGTCAACTGTCGGTGTTTTATAAACCAGCTAGTAAATTTATACGAATGTTGCACTACTTTAGGAAGACGATGGTAGCATTGAAAAGACACGAGGAGTTATGCTGGTTTAGGCTAGAGCCCTACGTCCAGTCTTAGAGATGATCGAGTGCATGTTCCTCACTTGAATGCTCAGAAGTTCTTACAATGGAGGGTGTAAGAATGGTGGAAGAGGTAGGAGAGCTAGAGCTAGGATACGGGCTGCCCGAAGGAAAGCTTCGAGAGCTACTAAGAGTGTGTGGATGATTCAATGGATGGGCCAGGCCACATACAAAGAAGAAGGCTCTCCCGACCGAGGGGTCATGAGCCTGAGGGAGGGGGCCCAATATTGACATTTCTTAGCGTTGCTACTAAGAACGAAGTTTAAATCCTAACCCCTAGCAACAGACCATAAATGCTTATTGGTATTTATTAACGTGTCACTTGGTTGAAGTACTTAGCCACCTATTATTATAAACCTATATCTCCTAACTTTACTAGGCTATCATCCCTAGTGATGACGCCAGAGATATGTGTTGGTACTGCATAGTATCACTACTAGAATAACACTAAGTAGATCTTTATTAATTATGTGACTAGAGAAAAAAAATATATATATATATATGAATGTAAAGTATCCGCAAGCGCACAGATAATATACCATTGTAGCATTTTACCCGAGAGTATTCCAGGTATCATTATTTATATTTTTACCACTTGGAAGGTCTCGCATGGACATGTATTTATAACTTATATTATTGAAGGAGAAGTAAACCATTTTACAAATACTCTACTCACAACAGGGATAAGTCATAAGATAAGATATGTATATATAATAAGTAATGATAATGATAAGTCACTCAGAACACTCTTTTCTATGGCATTAGTATGGTCAGGTAGAATATTAGAGAAATAATTCCTAAGTCATTCTTAATTACAAGTCATAGCATACATTTGATTAGTGCAATTACACCTAGTAATCATGGCTAAGATCATCTTCATATCTACATAGAAGGGATATTACGAAGGAAGATTGAGGACAGAGCTCGCTCTACCTTCGTAATCGGACACTACGTGCGCCTATATTCAGGGAGTGGACTACAAAGGACTCAACGGGAGTGTCACATCCGTGATCTACCACATGACCCAGAATATAGGCTGTATCCATAGGTAAACAACGTATAATCACCACGCTTACACAATGTTGACCACCCACCCATGGTACCTTGGAGTGAGCGTTATACGAACTTATGCATAAACATAATGATAAACTAGCTATACTAAGTATATAATCAAAGTAGATGATGAACATCATAATGAAGAACATGAATAAGATGAATATCAAGATTGTCATAACAATTGTAACTAGCATATAAAAATAATGGAGAAACAAAAGAGAGGGGTACAAAGTTTATACTGAACCACACTCTTGACAAGATCAGGAATCCAAGCGAAGTCCTGCTTACCTCCCTCTAGATCTATCCTAACTAGCTATGCTATGGAGGAGGAAGAGCTCTAAGGAGATTAGGGTTTTTGTCTTCTCAAAGGACTTGATGACTTATGATTCCTGGGGGAGGCAGGGGCCGGATTATATAGCCCTGAGGGTCCAACGTGAGCCCATGGATCTAACCGACTTAAGTAACAGCCATCCTCAAAGGCGGTGGGAGACCGTCATACGAAGCTAGCTAACAGGTGGGACTAGGGGGGCCGGGCGGCCCCACCAGTCCCCTCTGCTTTGGTGACATGGCTTTTTGGACCCTTCTAGAGTCTTCCCACATAGGTACCACGGCGGAACTCCATATTTTCCTTTGACGATTAGGTCCTCCTTGGAGGCTTTCTAATTAAACCCTGCTGGAAGCACAGATTCACCAAAACTTGTGGAATTTATTAGTTTAGACCCCTAAACCTTCATTGGTGATTATATTTATGCTCTTATGCATGTTTAATTTACGGTTTAAGTTGGTTATTAACTACCGTCAACAACTTCCCCAAGCTTACCTTTTGCTAGTCCCTTAGCAAAACTAAACTTAGTACCTAAATATGGAGTTTAAGGATTTTGACAACATTTCAAAAGTACATATGCGTTCAAAGAAGAATTCTCCTTCGGATTAGAATAAATCGAATCTTGACTTTCAAACTTACCCATATTACCTTTAACCATGGGGCTTGTAGCCTTCACTTGGGTCTTGAGCAATTGAAAGATAGAACAATCAAGTCAAGCACTATGTCTCAAGTTCTTTGTTCAACCATTATTCTAGAGTTTTTATAGGTTTTCAAAATAAAACTCAGAGCTTCCATTGTATGACACTCTTAAGTCTCTCAATATATGTGGTATTTATAGATCCTCACCAAGGCAATAGTGGTGTTATGCCTTTCTCTTCCAACATCTAAGGCTTATGTGGAGCTCATAGGAGTGGAGAAAGCATAAAAGAGCATACTTGAAATACATATATTGTAAAGTCAAACCTCGGATCCAAAGAGAGTTGAGTCATACAATCAAATCAAGATGTGCATGTGTATGGATGTATGGTGGATATATATGGTGGCTAACCTAATTCTACTATGCTCCTTGAAAACATCTCTCTATTGAAACTTGAAAGACTTTGGCTATCTTATTCATCTCTTTTTCTCAGGCGGGCATCGAAGTACCCATTGTTTTAATAATTTGGACACTTGTCCATTTTTCTCTCATCTTGTTTTTTCTTTCTTTTTTATAAATAACTTTTGCATAGCCCCATGCTTCTTTTCTACAACAAAAACTTTTGAGAGATAACAACAAGAACTTGGAGCATTTATTTAATGGATATCCTATAAAGAATATTTTTGGTGTTTACTCTCAGTGTAGGAGTAAAATATTTTTAGATGGATCTGATGGAAAGCATGTTATTGTGCCTACCCCCAGTGTAGGAGTAGTGCATATGTGGGTGGTGTGTACGTGATCTTGATTTTAAGAGCATGACAAATCTCTTATAAGGGTCAACAAAGCTTGACTAAACTCAATGCAAAACAAGCAGCATATATGAGTGGAAGTTTTTTATTCTAAATGCCATATATGGCTCTGGTAGGAATTCAAGCTTTGTCATACAGGAGCTCATCATGTAAGATTTTTATGTTTTTCAAAAGATAAATCTCCAGGACTTTAGTATCGCTAGGAACAAGATAAACAACAGCTCAAACCTTCTTATATCTTATCCGTCAATTATCTAGACTTAGATCAAGCATATACTACCCACGAGTTTCAAGTTCAGAGTAAATTCTTATATCAAAACAGTCGTATCCAAAACTCGGTAGAATTCAGGACTGAAAACTAGGTAGTTGAAAGGAATTACGACAGAGCAACTAGTCATTATTTCCATAGCAAGAGATTATCCTTAGAGCTCATTTTATTTAACTCCTAAAAATTAGACACACTTTTTTATTTTGTTTTTTTATTTTTAAGATCACACCTTACTATATATATATATATAGCTAACATAAATTTTTATTTTGTCTTAGTTTGTTATGCATCTTTTTATGACTTTAACAAATATATATATAACTCAAAGATAATAAAACCGAAAAGGGAAAGAAATACTTAGCTAGATACATGGGGATGCTCCTTCCCCAAGCCGGATGTTGTCGTGGTCTTTCTTAAAATCTCTCTCATCCTTCTAGAAGTTGTTTTCCTCATGTAGCGGGTGTAGCAACGGCTCGAGAGAATGTACTTCGAATGGATGGTTTTACTTCTGATCATCCTGCAAAATACTCCAACAAGAACACCAAAACTCATGGCACAGATTAGGATAAGGGGTTAGCGGTCAGCCATTCAGAGATTTATTGTCCTTGGAGGTTTAGACAGATTTACTAATTGACAAAGTTCTAGCAGGATGTCTATTTAATATTTTTGGATTTTTTTATTTATATAATGCAGAAAGAAATATGTATGCATGTTTATTTTTATTTCTTTATTTTTATGCCACCGGAGTGAATATTCCCTTGGGCTTTTACACACCGAGAAAATTTTTACATGGGGCTTTAGGATTTATGATGTAATGCAATAATGAAAATTTTTCTTTTTCTTTTCTAAATGCAATGCTAATGCAAAAAAGTAAATATGCTAAAGTGAAAAATAATTCATGCAATGCTAAAAAGTAAATACGGATAACTACTGATGTTACCTCATAGCTAGGGTTCGGATTTTTAAGTCCTCCGAACATGACTTGGCTGGAGAAAAGTCTTTTACTTTTCGCTTGCATCATCTGGTCCCAGTGATGGAGACTCTGATGATTGCTCCTTTTGTGACTCTGGTGACGATGTTACCTTTTCCTTCCACACCTGCTTGGTCTGCGGACTTGACTTTGGCGGAGCGGGTTCATCCTTTACAACTCCTTCAGGTTCCCTATCTTCCTCCCATTCATTCTTTGGAGGTTGATTCTTTTGGTTTCAGGATGATCGACGTCTTCTCCTAGAGCAGGACTTCTTTGCCTGCTCATAAGTGGTATAACTATTAAAATAACAGCGTACCTTTTCCCTAGAGAATTGGAAGTGGACTTGTCTAGATCCGACGTAGATGATCGTGTTGGTAGTGTTGAGGAACGGTCTTCCAATGATGATGGGTGTATCGTCTTCTTCTTTACCCATGTCTAGAACCATGAAGTTGGCAGGGGCATAGTGATCATGTATTCTTACCATAATATCTTTTGCTATCCCCTCCGGAAATCGGATTGGTTGGTCCATCATCTGTAATTGCATGTATGTAGGGAATAATGGTTCATTACCGAATAAATATTCATACGTTACCTTGGACATTATGTTGACTCTTGATCCAATGTCGCAGAAGGTCTTATGAAAGATTCTTTGTCCAATATTACACTCGATCGTTGGTACGCCTAGATCATCCTTCTTAGCAAGGAATGGTGAAGAAAGGGGGTGATCGTACTCTGATCGAAGTGTGTTGATCATGTTGACTGTCTCTTCTTGTGGCTGCCTGGCTTTGTTCTTCCTCCTCCTGTTGTCCTTCTTCTTGGTCATTGTTGTCAATTTGGGTAGGTACGGCGTCTATGGATGTCCAGGAGAATGGTGTATACGATTCTTGAATGAAAACTTCTCCTTTCTATCCTTGAATGTGAAGCAGATCTTGGCATTGTCTGCGTAGATGATGGCTTTTGTGGTGCTTAGGAAAGGTCGGCCCAAAATAATGGGTGCCCTTACATCTCTACATGTTTCCAAAACCACTAAGTCTACGGGAACATATGATTGCCCCACTCGAATAATAGCTTCTTTAAGAATTCCCTTGGGGTAACAGAATGACTGATCTGCAAGCTATAAACGTATATTTGTGTACAATAAAGCATCTACATTAATTCAATCATAGATTACCTTAGGCATGATGTTGACACTTGCTCCGAAGTCACATACAGCTTCTTGGAAAATGTGAGGTTCAATGGCAATGGGGATGACAGGTCTTCCTAGATTGCTCTTCTTCTCAAGCAAGGTATAATCTATCCACCTTCCCGTCGATGGCTCCGTGTAGTAGTAAGCTGCATTATGAATATCGACAAGATTTGTAGTTTCTAAATCTTCCGGTTGCCCTAGAATCTTACATTTGTCGGACAGAGGAACGGCAGCCGCTAGCTGAGCTATTTGTGATTCTATCATTTTATTAAAGCTATGCTGGTTCTTAATGGCAGAAGCAAAGCTATCCATTCTATTATTTATATTTTCTAGAATTTTATCATTGGTAGCTACCTTCTTAGATAATCCTTCCATAAGTCCAGATTGGCCAGCAATTAATTCTCTCAAGGGTGGTTGATTGAAGTTATTATAATTATTACCTTGATAGTTACCTTGGTAGTTTGGCCTCGGTTGCTGGTTCCATCCTTGATTCTACTGAGGACGAGAGTAATTGTTGTTATTGACAAAATTCACATCCTCTTGGGTTTCAGGACAGTTATTCCCTGAATGCCCAGTGCTGCCACATACTTCACACGCCATGCGTGAATCATGAATGTGCATGACTTCTTGTTTTTCATTAGCTCGGTCTTCGAGCTTCTTCATCGGCTAGGTCCATCTTGGCAGACAACATGTCTACTTCCTTGAGTTGATGCATACCTCCACCTCTCTTGCGGGTCTGAATGCGTTCTTCATTCCAGCCTTAGTTGGGGGCCATCTTCTCCACAAGAGTGGTCGCAGCGGGAAGTGTAAGTGACATGAATGCACCTCCAGCAGCAACATCCATAGCTTCACGGGTACCGTTGGTCAACCCATGATAGAAAGTCTGCATGATCACCCAATTCTCCATCCCATGATGAGGACATTCTGATATATAGTCTTGAAAGTGTTCCTATGCCTCAGGGACAGATTCATCATGTTGCTGCTGAAAACTTGAAATTCTCCCACACAGAGCATTGGTCTTGCCCGTGGGAAAGAACTTTGCTAGGAAAGCAGTGGAGCAATTATCCCATGTAGTGTTTCTGTCTTTGTTGGTGTAGAACTACTGCTTCACCTTCCCCAAAAGTGAAAATGGGAAGAGGCGAAGTAGTATGGCACCCTTAGTTACTCCCTTGATGGTGAAAGTGCTACAGATCTCCAGAAAGTGTTGGAGATGTGCACTCGCATCTTCATGTGTCTTTCCACAAAATTGGCTCGCTTGCACCATATTGATGAGAGCTGGCTTGAGCTCGAATCCATTGTCTCCGACTTTAGTTGTCGGTCCAGTACGGATGTTGGCCATAGTTGGAGCAGAGAATTCACGGAGAGTCTTGTCAGCCATGGCTTCAAATTCTGGTGTTAAGCTTTGCCTTGTCTGGTTGTCTTCTGAATCTAAAGCTGAGACTTTCTTGAGTTTAGCTTTAGTTCTGCTGATTAATGCTTCTGGATCTTCAATGTAGTTCGTCGGAAGATCAAAACCGGTCATACATTACCTTGCATAAGATATAAAAAGTAGACAGAACAAGGGTAACTCTACTTGAGCAGAGGTCAATGGTTATCTTGATCACATCAATAATTATAAGTTTATCAATACTTTCTTTGCTAGTTACCTTCCCCGACAACGGCGCCAAAAATGCGTGTTGACATTTCTTAGCGTTAATACTAAGAACGAAGTTTAAATCCTAACCCCTAGCAACAGCCCAGAAATGCTTATTGGTATTTATTAACGTATCACTTGGTTGAAGTACTTAGCCACCTATTATAAACATATATCTCCTAACTTTACTAGGTTGTCATCCCTAGTGATGACGCCAGAGATATGTGTTGGTACAACATAGTATCACTACTAGAATAACACTAAGCAGATCTTTATTAATTATGTATATGTATATATGAATATAAAGTATCCGCAAGCGCATAGATAATATATCATTGTAACATTTTACCCGAGAGTATTCCAGGTATCGTTATTTATATTTTTACCACTAGGAAGGTCTAGCATGGACATGTATTGATAACTTATATTATTGAAGGAGATGTAAACCATAACAAATACTCTACTCACAACAGGGATAAGTCATAAGATAAGATATGTATATATGATAAGTAATGATAATGATAAGTCACTCAGAGCACTCTTTTCTATGGCATTAGCATGGTCAGGTAGAATATTAGAGGAATAATTCCTAAGTCATTCTTAATTACAAGTCAAAGCATATATTTGATTAGTGCAATTACACCTAATAATCATGGCTAAGATCATCATCATATCTACACAGAAGGGATATTACGAAGGAAGATTGAGGGCAGAGCTCGTTCTACCTTCGTAATTGGACCCTGCGTGCGCCTATATTCGGGGAGTGGACTACAAATGACTCAATGGGAGTGTCACATCCACGATCTACCACATGACCTAGAATATAGGGTGTATCCGTAGATAAACAACGTATAAGCACCACGCTTACACAATGTCGACCACCCACCCATGGTACCTTGGAGTGAGCGCTATACGAACTTATGCATAAACATAATGATAAACTAGCTATACTAAGCATATAATCAAAGTAGATGATGAACATCATAATGAAGAACATGAATAAGATGAATATTAAGATTGTCATAACAATTGTAACTAGCATATAAAAATAATGGAGAAACAAAAGAGAGAGGGGTACAAAGTTTATACCGAACCACACTCTTGACAAGATCGGGAATCCAAGCGAAGTCCTGCTTGCCTCCCTCTAGATCTATCCTAACTAGCTATGCTATGGAGGAGGAAGAGCTCTGAGGAGATTAGGATTTCTGTCTTCTCAAAGGACTTGATGACTTATGATTCTTGGGGGAGGCAGGGGCTGGATTATATAGCCCTGAGGGTCCAACGTGAGCCCTTGGATCAAACCGACTTAAGTAACAGCCTAGATGCATCCTCAAAGACGGTGGGAGACCACCATACGAAGCTGGCTGACAGGTGGGACCAGGGGGGCCGGGCGGCCCCACCTGTCAGAGGGTGGCCCTCCGCTTTGGTGACGTGGCTTCTGGACCCTTCTAGAGTCTTCCCACATAGGTACCACAGTGGAACTCTGTATTTTCCTTTGACGATTAGGTCCTCCTTGGTGATTTTCTGATTAAACCCTACTGGAAACACAGATTCACTAAAACTTGTGGAATTTATTAGTTTAAACCTCTAAACCTTCATTGATGTTTATATTTATGGCCTTATGCATGTTTAATTGACGGTTTAAGTTGGTTGTTAACTACCGTCAACACCTAGCTAACTTGGCTTGCAAGTAACGCCGTCTTGTGGTGCACGTCCGGGCGTGGCTGTCGTCATGGTCTTGTGCCCACATCACGGTATGGTGTGACATGGTGCTACAGTGTCAGTCATGGTAGCACTGTGGGCACGATGGTGTTGTGCCAGCCGTCTTGCGCAACGTGGTCTCGCCGTGGCCTTCATCATCGCCTCCTGATCATCCGGGGGCGTCATACGGAAGTTGGTAGTCACCCTGGGTCACCGATCGTCTTGCCATCTGTGGAGTTGGTGGCCACGATCTCAAGCGAAGGGGTCGTGGTCCTTGTTTGCTTGGGTAACCACTAAGTCAAGGCCATCATCGTGGATCCTATCCCGTGGTGAGTGGAATCGTACATATGTCTCATCGGACCGTATTTGTATGGTGGGTCTCCATACTGGCCGTCAACGCTTGGCGGTGTTGTCTTGTCTTCGCTGTGTGGCATAGGGATGGCATCTGACCCCGCCAAGGCGACTGCTGTCCCCTCGGTCCTTGCGGGGTCAGTGCGGCGTGTCTGGTCCTGTCAGAGAAGGCGCGCTTGGTGAGCTCGATCTCTCCCTGTTCCTCGTAGGGGTCGGGACAATGAGAGGTCGTGAGTTGTTGCGTAGTGTGCGGCTAAGGCAGAGAGAAGGGGTCGTGGTAGGCCTCGGCCTTAGTGTTTGGTCTGGCCCGCTAAGCTCGGCTGGGCCTCGATCATTTGGGCTTATACAGGCCGGCTATCGTGGGCCCCCCGAGCGGCTAACTAATCAGTGCCTTGAGATACCCGGGGTATCATACCCTCGACACATGGTGACTGCAGCCCATAGACAGTCATAGCGTCGGACGGGCTAGGGTTGGCGTGAGAGAAGAGGGAAACAAGGATCCATTCGTGAGAGAAGCGGGAAGGAGAGAGGTTAAATGTAAAAAAACATGTCATGTTGACATGTCACATGAGCAAGAAATGTCTATGTAACTGGTATGGACCTGCAGTGTATCACTTAACCAGTTTAGGAACCCAGAAATATATTTTCAAAGTTCGTGACCTAATTAACACACCCTTAGATTAAGAGTCGCTGGTACATTTAACTTTCTTTTTTATATATCTTTGATCAAACTTTAATCATTTGATACAATTCTATTCTTTTAGGAACGAAGAGAGTAATATGAAGACGACTAGCGGCAAGACTACTAGAGGAGTGCACGCATGATTTTTAATCAAAATAATAAAAGAATTCAGTGTCGTGTTTGAAATACCGGTCAAACTAAAACCAAAATATCATGATAAAATAGAGAGAGTGAGGAGAGTCAGACTTGTTAGCATCTTTTACTAGTTGTACCTCACCGGATGAAATCTTGTCTTCAGGTGATCATCCGAGATTCTTTGATTCCTAAATTAAGAAGTGTGTATTTTAATTGTTTATGGGTTCAAAGCTCCTCACTAGTGCTCTATCAATCATCAGGATTCATATTAGAGTAGTAATCTTTAGTGTAGACGTGGTGTCTAGAATATACTTTACCTGTGGTCGCGATTTGTCCCATGGATGATTGTGGTAGTCAGGAGGCGGTGATAGCCATGTTTGGCCTTTTTACTCCACAATGTTTGGGAAAGCTTTTAAAGCATAGGTCTCCCAGGCTAGACTACTTAGCACCCTTCTCTCCTCTTTCCGCTACTAGGTTGAGCCAATGACAAGAAGTGAGCAATCTTAAGTATCCATTTTATCTATCTAGTTTTATAACCATAGAAATCCTTTCTACCCAACCCATCATATACCCCTATGTCATGATACTCTGAAATATTCCTAGGTGAAAGCTACATTAACAACAATGCGCTTAAGGTTTTCCCTAATATGTCATAACATTTTTCCTTTTATTTTCCACCGGTTTTTTAAGGACTTTAACAACATATAACTAAACATTGTTGCTAGGACAAAGGTATTTATTGATCTTAAGACTAGATTTGATCAAGGCGGAGTATTGAAAAGCACATCGTTCTGTGGAGAAGCACATCAACCAATAGGAAAGAAGTGACCTCATCCCACGGACCTAGCCTAGAGGGTAGTGTGTTGGATTAGTCTTAAGTTTTCCATCTAATCGGACAATTACTGTTCACCCCTTGTAATCCATCGACTTCCCGAACAGACAACAACACGTTTTTTCGGTTTGTATATAAGCCCGATCAATCAATGGAGTCAACACAATTCAATCATTGATTCTCTCAATCTTATGTTCATTCTTCTGTCTCCATTTACATTGTGAGTACATTGATTTTAACAATCTTCTCTTGATTTCCCCATTAGGTTTTGCGAGAGACGTACCAAGATGTCTTTCTCCTCATATTTTCTAAAAGTTTTTTTATGAGTTTTGATTTTATATACCATATCTCCAATTTTTTCACATTAGTTTTGGATACCAAACATAGTGATCTATAAATCACACACTTATGGGCTTTTCCTTTCCCAAAAGGTTTCCCATATGAGTTCAAATTGAGCAATAGCCTACATATGTCATATCCTTTCCTTATATTTCGCATGAGATTTAAGAGTTTACATGTCACATCAATATGTTTCTTAGATTTTTTTGGGAGATTTAGTAAGTGTCAAGAAACATTTTTTCACAAGTTTTTAAAGGAATTTTGAACGCATCGATCTCAAGGGAGATTCAATAAGAGGGGGGTTGAGAAACATTCTCTTCAAAGAGACGCCTCTCCACGAGTTCATTAAGATTATAATAAACATTAGGGGCAATGTCCTTTGGAACAAGAAGTACTCCCTCCGTCATTAAATAACTATCGCCGTTGGTGTACGTGCCACAAATTTGACTCGATTTTTTTAAAATTCGTGCAACATTTGTATCTCCAATTAAATTTATTAAAAAACTAGATTCAAAGATCTTTTTAATGATACTAATTATGTACCATAAATATTAATAATTTTTAATATATATTTGGTCAAATTTATTTCTTGGAAAGCGAAAATGACAGATATTTAGATATTTATGGACAGAGGGAGCACGAATTGTTGCTTTGCTTGAGCCTCGTGACAAACCATCATTTCACCACACCCTCTCACCATGGGCATCAGAACAATGCAATACACAAATTCTTCCATCATTCATTTAATTGTGCAACCACGGCCCCCACCCATCATCCTCCCCTCTTCCTTCCTCGAATTATTATTATTATTAGTATATTGCCCGTGCTAACGCTACGGAAAACAATACTTACACAATTGATTTGGTGATAAAAACTATAAAGAGAAATTTACGCTTCCATTAATAAGAAGTGTGCTCTTCGAGCTTGGTACATTTGATAATGGTACTAAGGGGGTCCCTAGACATAATTATTACCTCAAGTACCCATATAAATTTTCTAACAGCATCTGCTATGCCTTATAACCATCCAGCAGCCTCCCGAGGCATTTGCGTTGCAGCCAACACCTATTGGTCGCCAAAATTATATTAGTAAATGTATGCTTTAATCAGATAAAGAAATTTAACCAAGCTCCAAGATAGGAAACATAAGAATATTTGCAAGCTCTTGACTAAACCTATCAAATTTGAGGTGACTTACCTCAACAGATCCATCAGTGAAGATAGAGATAAAAAAGAGAATAAAATTTCAAGTTTTCTAGGCTGATGTCTAAATGAACAAGTAGCAGAATTGCTTTTGTTCATAATCCTTCAGCTACTCTTATATGTCCCCTGTTTTTTCAATGGCCCCTGTACCAGAAGTTTAGTGAAGTTCAAAGAAATAGTAATATCATGTTGCATTCTAGAGTAAAATGAAATAATTTGGAAAACCAAAACTCAACCAACCTCTTTGAATTTCAAAAAAAAAACTTTCAGAAGGCACCAAATTTCACGAGTAAACCCAGGTAAATCTAAAGAAGAATGAACACTGAACACTGTGAAAGGAATAGCAACACATATGCTTCGTCTACAGGAAAAGGATACATAGGACCATTTACAAAAACTATTTGATCTTTTTCTCCAAAGCTAACTGCTTTCTGAAAAATGCTAAAATAGTTTTAACACAATTTATCAATAAAATTTATCGCCAAAGATAATACTACTTTCCTTGACAAGCAAAAGGATATATCTTTTTTTATGACTAAACATTAGTTTGTATTGCAAATTCATATGGGTAAAAATTATAGTTCTAACTTTGTTGCTATAATACCCCCTACTTAATTTAGATTCGAGCTTGAAGGTTGTTCTTACCTAGGTGACTTCAGTTAGAAGTTTCTAGAGAAATTATCATCACTTGCGGGGCTTCACGTTCTGTTTATACCGGCATATATAAACACTAATGAATTTTGGAAACACAATATCAGCATTCAGCCCTATCAAAATAAACAATGTAAAGTATGCGCTAAAGCATAGATGCAAGATCTAACAATCTAGTTGTACAGAAACTACAACTTACTTCTTTCCCAATTTTCTCGATCTCTGGTTTGTAATAGTCAAGGTAGGGAAAAGATATAGAGCTTAAAACAGCACCATTAGTACAGCAAGAATTTGCAGAAAGAACAAGTATGCCAGTTTACTCCATTGAATTGAACTAAAATATTACCTGTCAAAGCAAGCTTTAGACCAAATCTTGTCTGCTTGGCACAAGAATTTCAGGTGTATCAAGCACATAAATACAGGGATGAGCTGTAATCTGTACATGACAAATATGGTTGTTAGTTTATTCAATAAATAGGCATCTGCATGAGTATTCAATTCTAAAAAATCAACTACGGGCAAAGCAAGAGACCCAATTGTACATCTCGTACCTCCAAGATGCACACAGCATTGGACCTAGGTCTCTTCTCAGCAGAATACCATCGAACACTTAACAAGCACATATTAGAATACACTGGTGCTGCAGATCCAGCACAGGACCAATGGATTCCACCATAGCAAGAAGGGGAGGAGGAGGAGGAGAAGGGAAGGAGGATGAGAGATGCACACGCCTGCCTGTTGGTGCCAGTGACGAGCTGCGTGACTGTGCTTGATCTGCGGAGCCGCGTCACGTTGGAGCGCAGGGGTGGACTGTAGATGGAGCTGAACCGCCGCCATGGTCCGCCGTGCACATGGGCCTGGCCGTGTCACCGCCGCCAGGGTCCGTTGTGGGCATAGGCCTGGCCACGGCGCCGCCGGGGGCTCAGGCCTTGGATCGCCACCGCCACGACCACCGTTCCTGCGGGCAGATTTACCTGGCCGACGACGTCCCGAACCTGACGCTGGGGAGCGCAGAAGCTTCGCCGCGGCAGGCCCTGCCCAGCTTCGGTTGCCGCGCCGTGCCGCGTCTGTCGCCGAAGGAGGCCGCCGGAGCTGGAGAGGTTGCCGTCGTCGGGAACCAGGAGGCGGCGGAAGTCGCGGTGTTTTTTCCTTTCCGCGGTCGGTTGAGGGAAGAGGATGATGTTGCACAGAGGGGGAGGGGACTCGAACCGGCGTCTGCGCGCATGGGTGGGGTGGAGCGGTGAAGTGGGGAGATCGGGGGTGGGAGATCCAAAGAATATCGGCCGTCGAATATGGACGAGTAAGGAGAGAGAACGAGACAGAGTTAATCCGGTACGCACGTTTTTAATGTCATCTTTTTCTGTGTGCATTTTGTGAGGTGAACATAGTTTAGGTCATGACTGTAGAGGTGAGATTTATTTGGTGGCTATAGGATAATTTAAAGTGGTGTATTATAGGGGTAGAGATTATTATTATTATTCCTTTTTTTCTTCTGATAAATACAACAATAGTCAAATATACCAATCAACAAAAGAAATCAAATACCTAATTGTATCTGTATGAATCAAACCGATTCGAGGAATCTTCTGCCATTCAACGAAGCAGTTAAATTGATAAAGGCACCACCGTTTACTTAGCCAGGATTGCCCATCCAACATAAAATTTGATTAGCTGAATCACTTTTCACAGTTTAGTGAGTACAGAGCATGACATGATCCTCCTCAGGTGCAAAAACAACTAAACAAGAGAGAATTCAGTTCTCGTTTTCAAATTGTCTATTTAAGTGCATCCGTAAAAAGTAAAAACAGCACGCACAGAAGATTTCATTTTCTACACTGCAGATCATCATTGCATGGATTTGGACACCGCGGCACAAACTCAGTTAGTAGTACACAGCCACGTCTAGGGTTGTTTTATGGTCAGCTCAGCTCTTAGATGCAATACCCCGTCAATGAAGAAGAGACTGTCATCAGCCATGAATGATGGCCACGGGATCGCAAAGAGATTCCGGTACCCAACCGCCTTGCCGCCAGTGAAGGTATAGTAGCCCTTATATTTGCTGACAAACTCACCTGACGGCCTTGTCCTTGCAGCAAACTCATAATCCACGGTAACACTTGTCGACCCTTTCTCTTGCATCCCTAGGAAGAGACCAAAACAATAGAATGCACTTTGCTGGTCCATGTTGCAGTGTGCTGAGAGGAAGAAACCCTGTCCAGCTAGATGGAAAGCTTGTGAGTATATCCGTCCGGATGGAAAAAGTCGGCTGCACTCCTCACGCTTCAGGTCCAAGTATGCTATGCACTGTGGATATGGTCTATCAAACTCTACAACCTTAAGCGGACGATATTTGTAAGCTCGCTCAGCATATTTCCTACATGTCATCACATCTGCTGCAAGGGCACGCTGCCTATGTGGTGCATCAGCTTTGTAAAGAAGTGCCTCTGTGACACATTTAGTCGCCTGCTCATGATCCAGATCACTGCAAGCAAGAACCTTCCGCAACTTCCTGCAGGTCATATGGCAGAACCGAACAAGGGGCAGCAAGCGTGTGCCCAAGATCTCACGTCTTTCCTCCAATTTTGGGTATTGAGCACGTGCCCACTTTATCACAAAGTCGTAGATAGCATCCTCTGATGCGACCTGAAGGTCATTACTCCATAGGATGGCTTCAATTCCAGCAAGAGGAATGTTCATTGCTTCATCTTGGAACCTGAAAATGGGAATCATTTTTTAATGGCTATGTCTCTTCCATGATTTAACTTCTAGCTCTATTTGACAAGAGATTACTCACTTGGTCAAATCCTTATATTTATTGGCAAGGAATTCCTTGGCGGTGTCTATCAGTGGCTGAACTGCAGCAGCCATTGAAATGCTTGAGGGTAGATCCAGATAGAGCAGTGCAGACTCTGTGGTCATAGGCAAACTTCTAAGCAATTGACTGCAGTGCCGCATACAGGAAACAACCTCAAATTTGTCAGCGACCATCAATATATCCAGCAGGGCAGTTGGCTCGTTTGTCGTCAACTTGCCGCTATACATAAAGCTTAGAAGCTCCATAAGCGCATTTTCCTCTGTTCAGAGTAGAAATACAATGAGTCAAAAGTTCAAACTGTTAGCAAGAAAACATTTAACAGAGATACACTCCCTTGTTCTCATGGACCTAAACTTTTGAGACAAGGAAAGATGGCTAAGGTAGAACAAGGACGTAACAAGGTAGCAAATAAAAATTAGGAAGTGCAAACCTCATTCAAACTGATCATTTTTGTACTATAGATCCCATCATTTCAGTAACAATAGCACAATGTAGAACAAGGCAGTACTTATGTACTCCTATTTGTTAGAACATTCAAGCATACTGCAATGGCTCCCACATTACCTGAAGCATTTATTCTAAGAGCTGCATGCCTCTGATCGGATTCTTTCATTCCATTTGAAAAAAGCTAAAAAGAATGAAACAAATGTTGTGAGCTAGTTAATTATACCACAATACAGTGCATTATCAGCACAATCCAGAAAAAAAATAGATACCTTGTAAAAGAAAGGGCTCTTTGCAGCTAGAATTGCAGAGCTGATGTAGATAGACTTTACTCTCAAAACCTGAGTACACTCCATACTCCAGGATGAGTCGCTGCTTTCTCCATCCTCACCTGGCAAAGAAAAGATCCAATTAAAATATGAAATGAACCAATCACTGACATGACAAAAGAAAATGGTGCGCTGCAGCATCACATGATAGCTAAGGGTCTGTTTGGATGTTGGCATTGAATTGGGTCAGCGGAATTGGGTTTCCAAATCAATAAAAACTCGACCTGCAGGGGAAAGACCGCCCCCACAGCATTGCATTGAGAAGAAACTTCTCACACGCAGGCTAAGAAACACCCCCGAAGTCCAGCTGTCCTGGACGTGCCACGTATAACTCAGGAACACAGCCGATGATGGGTGTTTTTTAACACAGGCCTGTTTAAATTTGCTCCCACTGGAGTCGAACCCAAGACCTAAGGTGCTACTAAGGCTCCTGAGACCAACTAGGCTACAGACATGTTCGCGGTTTCCAAATCAATGACATGCTGAAATGGTATTGGACTGTGATTATGTTTCTAGGAGTTTCGATATCTTAAATTGGTCCCTGGGAAATAAGAATGCCCATCCAAACATCGTCTTCCCCCTGACCGGCGAGCCCACCGGCCTCCACGCTTCGGTGACCTCCACCACTTCCACGCAGCTCAATGTGCGACACTTTGCTGCCTCCAAGCACAGTCGAGGAGGGTAAGGCAGTGACAAACTCGCAAGCAACCCCGTGGGGGTCCAGGGTCCTTGGCTGCTAGTGACAGCGTGCAGCCATGGTCGGCGGTGGTATTGTAGGTCCAAATTGGAGTGTGTTGTTTGTTGCTGCGAGAATACCATGTGGAATTGTGGGTCAAATTCCAAAGCATCCAAACACATGGTATCGATGATATACAATTCCAGTTTCCCAATTCCAAGCTCAATACCAACATCCAAACGGGTGTAAAGAGTTAACTGTTAAGATACTTAAGACTGAGTTACTCAGCTTGCACCATCCATATCTTAGAAAAATGCCAAGTAGCCAAGTTGCTGCTTCAAGTACTCTGAGGAAGCCATATCTCCCAAGGATGTTAATTGCAGAAAAGTTACTCTTAGCTATCTCCTACAACTTGTGGAGTCAGAGCTGCTTGTTGCTATTGTGACAAGCTCGGCGACGATGACACGTGATGGGCTCCGTCTTTTATGGGTTGGCACTGTGTGTTTGCAGGATACTCAGGGTTGTTGTCTGGGCTGTCGTGCCTAGGTTTCTTTGCCAGTTTTCCTCCTAATAAACTGTGCTGCTGTAAGTTTTTTTTTTGGCACAGATTTCCTATAAACCGGGTCAAGTCTCTTCTTCTTAAGTGAATTGCAGGAGCTCCTTGGCCTCTTCGAAGAGGTTTCTTCAAAAAAAAAAACTCACAACATATTTCACAGAAGTATAGCTTGTATACACATTAGTTCCAAGTACCAACCAAGACATTGAGGTTTCATGAACAAAGCACATAAGCCTGAGCTTAATCTCTAGTACAATTGTGCTATTTAAATAACTAATTTTCAGGAAAGTGCTCCAGTAAATTGGCACATAACTCCTTTGAAGTGGGTTCTGTTAAATTTGTGCCTTGGAAGAGAATTTGGAAATCTCAGGCCCTTTGAAAAAGGGCGTACCCAGTACAGAGAGCCCCCGCTCTGTGCGGGGTCTGGGGAAGGGTGTTAGTGGCAAGCCTTACCCTTGCCTGTGCAATGCGAGGAGACCGCGACTCGAACCCGGGACCTTCCGGTCACATGCGGTAAGACTCTACCGCTTGCACCAGGCCCGCCCTTCAAAAAAAATCTCAGGCCCTTTGAAATGTAGGATTTTTGTGGCTAGCCATTCTAAACTGCTGCTGGACAGCCAGCAGATTGGCTATAAGCAGGGGTCACCTCATCTCCAGCATCCTGCCCATTATATGATCAAGCATCTGAAAACATTCAACACATTCTGATTTCCTGCATGGTTGCAAGAGAAGTTTGGTCTGCTACCTAACATAAGCTAGGCCTACAAGATTTGGTTCCTGACCAAGGCACAGCTACTTTCTCTGCCTGGTAGTGCCTGACAATGAAAGAGGTGGAGAAGCAGCATAAGGCCTGAACACTTTCATCATCTTAGTGGCCTGGGAGCTATGGAATCATCATAACGATTGTGTTTTCAATGGAGCTTCTCCGATCTCTAATTTGGTCAGGAGGGCTGTAAAGGAGGAGGGTACCCTATGGTGTACAGCCGGAGCTGAAGACCTCTGAAATCTTTTTTGAACCATGTTGCCTCAATACTGTAGGCCATTTCCTTCTTTAGTTCAGTGGCGCGCCTGTGCTTTGTATTTCACATTTGGTGTGTGTTTAATGTTGTGTAAGTTTGTTCTTGGAGTGCTGTACATAGTTTTTTTTCCTTTAATTCTCTCTTAATGTAATGACACATGGTTCCCAGCACCTACATGAAAAAAATAATTGATGTGTTTTCTACCAGCAGTTAGTTCAGGCCAACATATCTGACAACTTCAATACAACTGAACAAGTTCACCAATACATTGTGCCACATAGTAAACTTGACAAGAAAATACCATCAGCACTAATAATAGTTAGCAGACCCTGAATATTGCAAACATGGTAAAATGGTAAGGATTTTTTTGAGTGTATGCAGGTTCCTTTTCCTGAACCCAAAAACCTGAATTATTTTAACAACATAATTGAAAAAATTAAATTGCACTAACCATCTGGCTCAATATCAGGTGGAGATTCTTCTATCATAGCTACAGGCTCGTTGCCTTCCTCGTAGGCATCACATTCTTCAGCTTCAACTTTGCAGTTTCCTGGATCTGGCATGTATTTTCCAGATTCTGGGTACATAAAACAGTAGTGCAAAAGTTATATGCAAAATAAATTTGATAGTCGAAGATCATGCAGTACTACGAAGACATAAGATGTGAACAAACTGCAAATCACAGCAAATAGTGAAAAGAAAATGAGATAGTAAATTGCCAAGGCATGATCAGCACAAAAAATATATCACTAATATAGGGTCTGTATCCTTGTCAGTTGCCTGATATTTGGCTATGGGCCACAGCTTCAGTCACATTTTCTGGGCCTTGGATTGATGGTACAGCCCAGATATACACGCCCTTGACACTCTCTACCTTCCTTATCTTCTTCCTTCCTTCTTTCCTCTTCCTCATTCCCAACCGATGCCCGACACGAAGTGCCGTACCTACACCTCCCCTCCTCACCTAGCTTCGGCAGGCACACCTCTGCAGCTTTGACAATAACCCCTCCTGGCATTGCTCCTCCCTCAGCATCTACTTCATCAGGTCCTTGAGCTCCCCAGCGACCACTGGCTTTGTAGGCCCAAGCGCGATGCTGCTTCCACCACTGCCAAAGCTAACCGATTGAAGCTTGATGCCCTCGCTGCCTCCACCACCCAACCGCTGTCCTCCACCACCGTTAGGCCAGCGTGCTCCACGGTGACCCCTCTAAGCCTAGTGACCTTAAGCCCCCAAACCCTAAACCCAAACTACATCACCAATTCAATTTTCTAGTATAAATTTCGGACACTGATGGATAGGCAAGAAATTGGTCAAGAGGAGTAAAACTTATTTTATAATAATTTACAACTTTGCTGTGTTAAAGAGTGAGCTCATTTTCTCGAGAAAAAAAATGCCAAAGACACATATTATCTCCTCCTATTTCCCTGAGAAACTATAATTCGTTTTCACGTCCTGTTTGTCTATCCTTGTACACTTCTAATTTTCCTTTTTATTTCCATATCCATAGCACAAACAAGAAAAATACATACATAAATATTGTGCATTATAATGCAACACGTAACAGGTAAAACTACTCATAAGCACATTTCACAAATACAAATTTTGCTAATGTAACTGTTGGAATTGAACAGGTTCTGTTACATCATATAGGAAAAATTCAAGTGTGATTTCCAGATATACATAAATTTCCAGAAATAGGTTTCACAATTATAGAGCATGCCCATGACAAAATAATAGATATTGAAGTGCACTTTTTTGAGTCAAACAAGCTATTGGAACACCATGTGCATGGCTAAAGAATAAATAAGGACAACATGTTACTCATTGAGGAGCATTTCATTTTTTGTCAACAGACCACAATTTCCTCAATGAACAAAATATCACAAAATTACAAAAAACATCCATACTTCTTAACGTCGAACGTATTGAGGAGTGCCAAGGTATGATCACCTAATGGCTGTCTAAGCAGCATCAGCCAAAGAGATTACATCTCCAATATGCTGGCTGAGTTGCAGTGTGCATGTTGTTCGCACATGTGGGCTGAGTTGCAGTGTGCATGTTGTTCATACGTCCATGATTATGTAAATATTACAGGCATTGATCAAGGTAGGGCATACAAATAATTAGTTTGCCCATACCAAATGCAGAGATGAATGAGATCGTACTAATACAGCAGAACAGATCACCCACAGCCAAATCGTGTCAATTGCTATGGTGCTTAACTATCCCCACTAAATTCTAGCGTTTATTAGGGTGTGTTTGGATCTGGTTACTAAAATTTAGAAGGTGTCACGTGAGGGTGTCGCGAGGGGTGTTCCAATACTAATAAAAAACAAATTACAGAATCCGTTAGTACTCCACGAGACGAATTTATTAAGCCTAATTAATCCATCATTAGCACATGTTTACTGTAGCACTACATTGTCGAATCATAGACTAATTAGGCTTAAAAGATTCGTCTCGCAAATTAGTCCCAAGTTGTGTAATTAGTCTATATTTAATACTCCATACACATGTCAAATATCCGATGGGACAGCGACTAAAGTTTAGAGGCAAACACCCCCTTAGCCATTTCATTGGCAACAGATTGCTTATTAAATGATAATCTGAATTGCCACTGCACCAACTCAAAGGATTAAAAAAGAGAACGATAGACCCCACATTTCACAGCCTCGATTAAAAGTAAAAGTGCCTTCACAACACTTAAGGCCGAAGGCTTTACCACCTAAAGCCCGAGCACACGGTAAGGTCAAATCAAATCACCTCAAAAGGAAAGCAGCTTCCTATTCCTTTTCCCCCCACCCAACGCATGGAATAATTCAATGCAAACAACCAACCACTGCCTTTCCCCAGTTTCAAATCCACAGCCAATTTCGCAAATTCCAGGGAAGAGAGAGAAAAAAATGAGATAATCAGAAATCCTCGCTCACCTTTGCCACGTCGGAGCTCCTCCCGTCGCCGCTTGCGGTGGCGCGCCCAGTCGGCAAGCGACGAGCACCCCTCGCCGGCGGCGCCCTTGGCACCGAGGGCGTCATCCCCAGCGACGATCTCGATCCGCAACACCCGGTCGGAGAAGTTGACCGAGTTAAAGGCGAACTCAAAGCTCGGCCCCCCACTCGCCCGCGAGAAGTCCGGGTCCATCCCCGCCTCCTCGAACCAACCAACCACGCGCGTACCCACGGCTCACCTCACCTCACCTCTGAAGCACAGCCGCCTCAGGAGCCATTGACGGGGTAGACGGAGGCCCCCGACTCTAAACCTAGCAAGGCTTCGAAAAGGAAACCGCGATGCGGGAGCGAGCGAGGAGTGAGGGCCTGAGGCGAGGGGAGAGGAGACGAACAAGAACACGGGAAGCGGAGACGTGGAGGGCAGCGTCGTGATATAGAGAAATGCGGGGTTGTAAATGTAATTACACGTGACGAAAAAGGACAGCTGAACAAGGCGGAGTAAATTCGTACCCTCGCGGTGAGGGCAAGTGGATAAATACACTTCACGCCGTGCGTGTCCAGCAGCCTGTTCGCTTTCTCGTAAATGACCGTAAATTTTTAGCTAAAAATAGTGTTTTTTTCTCACATTAAACTAGTCAGCAGTAAATAATCTACGATATGATACGGCCTCCCGAACATGCCGCATGACCATAAGGTGGGTCCCAGCTGTTACGGTATGGACGGGCCCGCGTGTCGGTGGACGGGTGATGGGAACGTAGGATGGGTGTTAATGGGCGATGGATTTCGCGTTCGCAACCTCTTGCTTGCGATGATGTCTTTGGATTTTATTTTTCATTCATCGACGAAAAACTAAAAGGGAAACAATCTGTTGGTTGGTTGGCTGGGTGTGCTGACGTTCAGGCCGGACGTTGAACGGTAGGCTCATTCACTCCCTTTCTATTTTGACTTAATGTTGAACGGGAGGTTTTTTTTTTTTTGAATGGTGAACGGGAGTTTTTTAGTCCGAGGGTTCTGCGCTTCCAGGATTAACTAACAAATGTGTCCGACCGAACGCATGCAGTTGTTTGAGTGACGTGGCTCGATATTTATATAATGATCACGTTATTAAATGCATACAATATTAATTTATTTAGGCACAAGAGAAACATAAGGACATTATGAAAAAAAAAACGGAAGGAAGAATCATTTCACTCTTTAATACTTACCGGCAAACAACCACGGGAGAGAAAGCTACCAGACATATATGTGTATGTTTTATGCTTACTATAAAATTTCAAATCCACATGATGACCATGACGTCTATAATATAAGTTAACGTTGGCAATAATATAACAATGTCATATTAAGCTTTATCGAATTAAAATACAACCTTGATAAAATTTTTCTTAAGTTGCAAAGCAAAAAAATATTTACACAAATATATTATAATTATAACTTTAATTTTTATTCCATCCATGATTAAATATCAAGTTCCATGACTTTCTTTGAGTACTCGAAAAATATGCAAAGGGGGAGCTTCTCCAGTTTAGTAGGAGGAACTGTTTTTTATGGAAAAATGAGGAGCCGAAGCCGTATCGAAGGGGCCCTCCCAAATAAAGTCTAAATCTTTGTTTTGAAATAAAGATCAAACAATAGTTTAAGAGTCAATATTATATTCATTATTTGTTTTTGCCTTGTAAGAAACAAAACACAACGGGAGTGGAGAAACGGGCCGAGCGAAATGAAACAATCTAGCAGCAAAACCAAATCGAAAAAAAAAGCAAGAACAACCGTGCAAACAAAATCAAGAACAAAAGAAATCAGAAACCAAGTCGAAACCGATCGGAACAACCAAACAACGGAGTGGAAAAACAAGATTGAAAACCAATCGGAAGCAAAACAACCGAGCAGAATAAACACGGTAACAACGAGTGAAAACAAAGAATGCGGAAGGGCCAAATGGGTACGCGGGAAGAAATTTTTATGGCAGAATCTATAGCGTGTCCATGCATTGCAATTGGACCCAATACGCATAGAAATCAGACTTCGTATAATCACTAGATGTGAGTTGTTCTAACTTATATGAGTATGAATCATGAGTACGGATCATATACTAGATACATAAAGCACAATCTAATACATATGAGAACCAAACTCCATATCTATCATCGCTAGACGTGAGTTATTCTAACTCGTATGAGTATTAGTCATGAGTCTGAGTCACATATGAGACACAACCCAGTTAGTTAGGGAAATGATGAAAAAAATAGGTGTAGAGAAATTTTGTCTCTTTAATATTAGACTAACAAATGTGCCCGTGCGTTACAACGGGGTGTACGTATAGGAATTAGACTTTGTATTGTCGTTAGACGCAAATTATTCTAACTCGTATGAGCATGAGTCATAGAGTTCAGATAGAGATCCGAAGGGTGTGACACAATACGACTCAGAATCTAGTTATTGCAAACCATATGAGCACGAGTTATGAGTTTGAGTCGTGTACGGGATACAGTGGGCGCGAGACCAGTTTATGAAGTAAAAAAAAGTAGGATGAAAAAACGGTTTGGAACAAAAAATCCTCTTTAATATTAGCATATAGGTGTAGAAGAAATAGATATAGACATACATAGATAAGATTAAAGTAGAGAAGTAGATATAAATATAGTTATTTATTTATTTGTTCAAAACGTGACAAAAAAGGATGAAAAATCGTAAAAAATAAAATAAAATAGTAACAGAGTCGACTTTGAAAAGATGGAACATGTAGATAGATACATACATATATGTGACAGCACCGTTTTAGCTGCCAAAGTGGCGATTCGTTGTTGGCTTCAGCCCCGTTTCCTCCTCGTGGCGACGATAGCCGCCACCGAGATGGCGACCATCAATGAGGCCCCGATCACGCCAGGGCGGTTGCAGACGAAGAAGTTTGTCATCCTCTGGTTGTGGTCCTGTCTCACCTTGTCGATCTCCCGGTCCATGGCCATGTACACGAACGGGTACGTGGAGTGCCCATCGATGTTCTGATCAGCTTTCAGCTCGTGCACCTCCTGCTCGCCGCTGGACCCGCCGCGGACCACACCGGCGCGGTGGAGGATCTGCACGTCGGCCGCGTCCTCCATGATCTCAGTCATCATCTGGAAGTAGCGCGTGATCGGCTTGCTCTGCTCCTCGTACTCCCGCGGCCGGAGGTTCCGGGCCATCGTGACCAGCTTGAAGTCATACACCAACGCCGCCAGCCACACTGTCGGCTGCGCAAGCCGTGAACTCGATCACGGCGCGGCCGTTGTTGGAGGCCTAGAGACGGACCCCTGACCGCCGGAGATGTCTCTTGGTTGGTGACGAGATCCTAACATACATGTATGTTAAGCCTCGGGTCCAATGGTTCCCGAACGAAGAAGACCCCCCGACCGACTCCTTCAGGATCGCCCAGGGGCTCGGGGGCTCAGGGGCTATGCCTATTGGGCATGCTCACGCGCACCCTCTGGCAAAGAGATTCGACCGAGCCTGACTCGACCATAGCCTCCGCCTGGGGCTCAGGGGCTTCCCTGAGCCTTGGGCTCCCGCACGACCAAGCCCGGACCTTGGCTTCTGCCCGACTCATGACGCTAGCCAAGGCCCAGGCACAAGAAGACAGGCCCCGAGCTACCGATGCTCGGGGGCTCCTCGGCGCCGCTCCCCAGGCACGGCCCTACCAACTGCTCCTCTGACAGGGTCACGTCCGAGGCATGACACAAGAAGACAAAAAGCTTTCCACGTTCTCCAGGGGCTCGCGGGCTTCCGGGCCCGCGTGTCAGCCCCTGGAGCTGACCTCTTCAGCCACCAAGAAGACTCCAGAAGGTCTCACCCGGGGGAGGCCGGTCCAAGCTGACACCGCCTGACACGTAGAGTGTCAGAATATAGCAGCCGGACGACGCCCAAGGCTTCTTTGGCTCCAAGACACCGCCATAGTCCACGGCGCACCGCTGCAAGACCCTCCCGGACTTCGGCGCACGTGGACCATAGACTAAACCTCAAACCGCCATGTACCCGACCTATCTCGTTATATAAGGGATAAGGTCGGACCTAGAGGGGGGAGGATCCAATTTTCGATCACTAAACACTCCATTCCATCCGCCTCCGCTCTGCACAGAGGGCAAGGCAACCCGGAGAGGGGCACCGAGAGCCTCTCCTCCACCGCATCTCGTCGTCTTCCTCCTCTCTGACGAGGGGGAAGGCTCCACCGACAGCGAGGCAACTTTAGGATTAGCACCGAGCTAACCCCCTACCAAATCTTCTTCCTTTACACTTCTGTTGTAACCCCCTGATTTTGGGTGCTCTTGAGTATAATGATCATTAGCTGCTGGACGTAGGGACCGAATTGGCCCGAACCAGGATAAACCGTTGCGTCTCCTCTGCGTGATTCTTGTGTTACTGAGTCCACCCGAGCCACCGGAGACCTATACTCTGACACCAACTCGAACAACATGCTTGTCGTGGTTTTGACCCCACGACAACTGGGATGTGAGACGGCCAACCAGTGACGCTTCTGCCCTTCCTCTACGCCGGCTTGACCACGCTCATGTGCGTGTAGTCTAGGAGTGTGCGCTTGCTGCCTCATCATTGTTGGCCACGTCCTTAAATGGGCTGTCCGGGGGTGCTGCCGCGGTCTTCTTCATGGAGAAGAGCAAGTAGTACCAGCAGAAGTGGTGGATCATGTCGGTGAGGTTCTGCTCCATGATGCAGCTTGTACTCGTGCTCCATGGATTCTAAATTTCTAATCAATCTGCTTTGTTGCTTCATGCTCCTGCTGAAGCGGCTGCGTGCATGGATCTCGCACAGGCAATGACGAGCGGCAGTAATTTAAGCACGGTGGCCAGCGATCGAGCGGGCTAACCTACTGTGATGGTCCATGTCCTTGACGCCGTCGCTGACCAAGCTAAGCCACCGTGTTGATACACGCGCCTACACCATGCCTCCTCGCCAAGTGACTGTTGTGTGTGTGTGTGTCTATATATATAAGCTATTGAGGGCTTAGGGCTTCCAATAGTTACAGGAAGCCCTAGCCCAAACACCAGTTGATCCGACCAAATGTGGCAGAACCGTCTAATCTAATGCCCTTCCAAGAGTACTTGTCTTCCATTAGACACTAAGTACCCAAAAGAGTGCACTAAATTGTGTTGTTCCATCGAGCACACCCCAAGGAAGAACTCAAAAATCCACATTTTTCCATCAGGATCATAAATGAGAGAATAAAACTTACAACATTCTTAACCATTTCTTACATCACTTTACTACAACATTAGAGTACTAAAATAAGTTGAATGCAATAGCAAAATTAAGACAGTTTTACATGTAAAAGAGTTTATATATTTTAGATTTATATTTTTATCTTGCAGCGAAGAACAATATATGATCAGAATTACAGCGGAAATAAAGATTACTGGTGAATCATAAAACTTTTCTTCTAAAACTTTTAGTGAGAGTTATAAATAAACACTACGGTCGTAGCGTGAAAGGAATCCTCTCTGAGCCCATCAGAAGGTTTCCACACACAAAAGTCAGCTCTAGCATTCACCTATCACCTGCAACCATAGGGGATAAAACCCTGAGTACTCGATTGTACTCAACAAGACCTACCCGACAAGGGGGAAAGTAAAAGACTCCAAGGATATGCAAGGCTTATTTGGCTTGCCGGTTTATTGCATTTGCAGAAAGCATTATTAATAGTGCATCCTTATATTCAAAGTTTTAGCAGTTATTTTTAGTTAATTAGCTAACTATTCTAGGTAAGCACCTATGCTACTTTCAAGCATGTGGTAAGCAATCAGAACAATTTTATCACCTTCCATGTTCCAGTTCTTACTACAGTGCTAGATCATAGCCAAGTCGTTACCGTTTTACAGAAATGGCGATTCATGAATCAATATATCCTAGTTGGGTACCCTGAAACACACGCCCTGTTTGTACCCTAGGCACAAACGAGACCAACCCATTTCACTCCTGTTGAGGGGTCCAGCTCCTCGTCCAAACTTGGACTCCAAGCCCCACACTTGAGACCCCGTCTCAGCATGGTGCTTAGACCTTCACATTTCCCCGCCTCCAATCAGTCAGTCCGAAAAAAGCTGGAACCCACGATAAGAGCGCAACGAACCTTCCCGCTCCCATAAGCAAGTATGTGTTCAGGATAATAAGTCTGTGACCTGACTACCATCCACAACAACGGACGGTCATCAATTGACACAGGCAGAACAAGTGTAATCCGAGCCTCGCTCGAATGCCTAACCAAATCCAGATCCAAAGTACCATTTCGCTCGGTCTCCAATTATCCTCCATATATATTCCATGTGATAGTAATATAATAACAACAATAACATCTTTCCTATTTCTCGCGAGTGACAGGTAATCACTTGACTTCTACCGGATCCTATAGCATAGCAATTTATATGATCCTGACATACTAGTATGACTCATAGGATAAGGATATATATATATATATGCAAGTGGTTTTCATTCAACTCCTTAAAACTTAATGCACAAGCATAAAATAAAGTACAGAATAATAGGGGTTATGCACCAGGGCTTGCCTGGGTAAGATATAACTAAAGGTTAGCACTCCATCATGGTGACACGATCATCAAGGTACCATCTTTTCTGCTACCCCAGATGACTCCGGAAGCCATCGTTGTTCCTATTATATACGTGGATGCATCGCAGAGGCGTAATTAATCAGCGACAACCGTTACTCTTAAAAATACGATTACGCCTCATAGGCTAACGAGCTAGCTCTAACGACTAACGTACTAGGATACGTATCCACGTTGTTGAGTAAGGCATCGTTTCCTGAAAAATATTCTAGTTTTACAATCCTATGGTGTTTTTGTATTTTATCGATTAAACTTATATATATTTGAACTGGAATTCATTTAGCTACCTTAGCAAACTGATTATTATGGAGCTACAAAAATTACCGTGAGCACCTAATAATGCTAGTAGTTTACTGTGAAAGTTTCATGGCCAATACTATCACCACTTTATCACAACAATTTCTACAAGTTTATATTTCAACAATATTAAGCACCTAAAATTAATTAGATCACTCATAAAAATACTTATGAAGCTATGTGAACCAACTATACTAGTAGATAGATCATGATTTTAGAAACCTAACAAATTTAGTTTTACAATTTTTGGTTAACTACACAAATTTATATTGAATTTACAAGTTTACCTTAAAAACTAAATTAGAAAACGCTTTAGAAAAAGAAAAGGGCCGATGGCAACTAATTCGGCCCAAAAGCCTAGCACGGGGTGCGACTGCGCGCGCGTTGCGATGGCCTAGCATGGTCTAAGGCCGAGAGGCCACGCGCGGTGGTGGCTTTATAGAAAGGCCCCCAAGCTTTTAGAAATTACTACAACTACTATGCGCACTATTCCTACCGACATCGGTTTTGCAAACAAGTCCCCGAACTCTCCCGTCTTCACAATGGGGTGGTCCCTGATGCCACCGCGTGCGATGGCGCGGCGACCGTTGGCAAACCGCGGTTACACCGGCCACCATCAAGGGTCTCCGGTGGCCTATGATGGCCGAGCATCTAAGTTACGATGGCGCGCTCCTAGAGACGGCGGTAAGAGACCTGGAGAGGCACTGGAGCATAGCCGCCCACGGTGGCGACTGGGTCAGCGCGTTTCACATCGGTGGCGAAGCTGTTTCGACGAACCTAAAGACTCATGGGACGATAGAGGTTGTGGGGAAGCAAAAAGGGCTTACCACAAAGCCAGCCACGCCACCGGTTGAGATGAGGAAAGACCGAGGAAGCCTGGCCACGTGCGCTCGTACCTCACGGTGGTGCTCTGAGGCGGACACCGATGCGACACCGTACCTCCGATGGAAACCCAGGCCAATCTAACATGAGCACCAGCTGGAGGGGATCAAGACAAGTCCAAAAACACAACCAATTGAGTTTTTACCTTCGGGTCATGGCTTACCCCCAAACCCTTAGTCGCGGCAGCGCTCGTGGCCGACAATGAGGAAAAACTGAAATTGGCCATAGACAGACCACGGCTGGGCCCGACGAGAATAAGGCGTCTAGCTAACTTCCCATGCTACTCACTGGCACGAGGAATTGGGCTGAGAAGCCATGAGCTAGTGATTATGAAGGAAGAGGGAAGGGTGAATTGCCACTGCCACGTTGCAGAGAGTGGCAACGGCTTAAGCATCCTAGCCAAGATCCGACAAGAGCACGACAACGCAGGGACATGACCGCACGAGCAAGGGGCAGGAGGCACATCGGTTAATGCTCGGATGGAGCCATAAAGGTGTGCCCACACACGGCCACATGCAAGCAGCAGCGCGGCGTTGCGATGTGGTAGGCCATGTAACGGCATCGAGATCAGGGTATGGTAGGTGGGTTGAGAGGTGCAGGGCGAGTGCTACAGTGATCGAGCTAAATCGGAGGGCAAGGGAAAACACCACGATGACCGAGTGACGATAGTTGTAGTCTCGCCTCGGCCCTGCGCGTGGCACAGCGGCTCGGCATGGCTTGGACAACAAGAGGGCAAGGCAAGGTGAGAGGCGCGTTGCGACATCATCCCAGCAGGCGGCACTGGCCTATAGGGAAAGGCTGAGCCCGACGCCAGCTGCGCACGCGCGCGAGGCGACCGTGCCTACGGGGCCAAATGGACGAAACGGTGACACACACGCTTATTAAAGAGGGCCAAAAACTACTTACTAACTCGATGAAGGCTCAACCAACTCCATGAACCCAAAGTCGATACTAACACCTAGCTGGCTAAGCAAACCTCACGTCTAGAGAGCGACTAGAGAGGGAGATAGAGAGGTGCCAATGTGGGTTCATCACGCTGAGCGCTGGTTCAAGAACGGAGCGCCAACAGCATGGTCACAACATGTTCTAAGGAACTTTGGGAAATTTTTAAGGAAACACGTGCCACACAACACCATTACAACCTATACCATGCCCAAGTACTCACTTAGAGGCAACCAATAGTGTAAGAACGTGAAGCTAGTGTTTAAACATTTTAGTTTAGAATTTAAATGCCAAAATAGCATTCCTATCCTTTTCAGACTCAGAAAAAGGCAAGGGTTCAGTTAGAACTAAACAACCATTAGCACTTTTGTCACAATTTTTAAGAGGCCTAAACCTTATCAATTCCAACCAACAAGTATTTCACACAAAAGTCCATACTTCATACTAACCTATAGGAGCAAAATGCTTAGGCACTATTTAACTATTTTACTCAATATAATTCGCTAAAAATGACACTTTAAATACAATTTCAACTTCTTGTTGATTCAAAGAAAAGTTCTATTTAAATTTTGGATTCAATTTTTGAGCTCCCAAAAACACTAGTTAACAATATTCACTTTTCAAAATTAAAGTTGCATTCTTATCTTCACTATTTGCTCATCATCTTTACATAAGCGCCATACACAAGCCAAATTTTATTTTTGTTTACATAAATTGTTTCCCTACCAAACCATTAAAACTACTTATTTTATTCTTTTTGTTAGGATTTTCATTTCACGTGTGTTTTAAAATCTTAAAACTCAAAAACTTATTTTGCTAGATTCTCCAAGGCCTTAACCTAGGTGCTAATCAAGCTCGTAACACCCAAGGTGTTACAACCGTCCTGAGAATCGGAGCAAGAATCAGGAAGGGAAGTGCAATTACATTTCGTACATCTGAAATTACACGGGAGATTGCACGACTTCGGATACTAAACCACTCAGGGATTTGAAGATACACTGTTTAAGAATAAACCCAGTACAACAAAAAAACTTATTCCAGAAGTCGGGCTAGACAGGGACAATGGAGAAACAATAAGAAAATGATCACCCAAAACATGGCATATGTCCAACAAATCCAGAAACAAGAGTGTGAGAACTTGATCATCGTGAACCCTAAAACCAGAACTAACCAGAGGTGGACTTGAACTTCTTCGGTGAAAACCAGATCTCTTCTTCTTCTCAGATTACACAATCACCTCTGACTGGTGACCCTAGTTCTATGAACGACAACTGGATCTCATAGCTCTACTTTGGATTTGAGGGGGATGGGGATGAAGGAGGAGAGCAAGGGCATCTTATAGTGGCGAACGGAGGTGGGGTGCAGTGCACCGGAAGTGGAGGCGGCATGGATGGGAGACACTGATGGTTCACGGGTGGGAAAAAATCGGCCATGGTGCGCTCCCTACGCGAGCTCGAGCGGAGGGAGGAAAAGGAGGAGGGGAGGGGATTCGCTCGACGGGGAGGCGTGCAAACGGTCGTGTTCCCAAAAGAAGAAAAAGGAGAGGGGAAGGGGGTCTGGTACGGGAGTGAGGGCGGGGATCGAGAGCAGACAGGGTATGGGAAAAGGAGATAAAGCACACTACGCAAAATGGACAAAGCGAGCGCGGCACAATGCCACGGCCAAACGAAAACGGGGGTGCTAATGGGCCCTGGCGCTGACGACATCCGTAGGGCATGTGGCAATAGTGACCCGACGTGCGTAGCGTGGGCGAGCTAGACACAGGGCTTGGGACATGACATCCACGTAGGCTTTTCCAATCACTCCCAACTATCCACGGCTAACTTCTCTTTGTTGCTCTTCTTTTCCTTCCCTTCCTTGACTACAAAATGCGCCAGTCTTTTGTATGGACTGAGATCATGACATGCGTACTTCCTCCAAAACCACATTAACTCAGTTACCTTGAAAGAGCATTGCTCCATCAACCCGTTGTGGATTTCCCGTTAGAACACAAAGATATTTTTCCCAAGGAGAATATTTTGTTGCAAGAGCGGTACGACGGTGTAACTTGGTTAAGGCGCTTGGTCAACAATCTCGATACCAGCACGTGCCGAGCAGCGTCACCATGTGGCAGCTATTCCACAGGGGCCCTCGGTTTCGTCGTGGCACCATAAGCTATTAACCAGGCAACTATTATCACTTACACCCAATGAAGGCGGTGGGGTCATAGACCACAGAATCAGAGGAGTATTGCAAGGGAAGATTTAGGCAACAAGGGTTCCTTTCACAACAAAGAACAAGGAAATCAAATCCCATGACGGATTTAATTTTAAGGAGACTAAAGTGTTCTATTGGGGCATCCACAATTAGTTGATACAACGTCCTTTGTTATCCAATCATGGCTGGTCTGCTGGCATCTGAATGGTTGCTTTTCTTGTAACCTGCTTGATTTTTGCCTCACGAACCGTAAGCAAGTCTAATGAGGTCTAGGGTAAATCGACACAACAAACACAACGGATAAAGCAAAATGCATGTTCCAAACGCCTTTATACTGGTACAACATTCAGGCACTCCCACTCTCTACACATCACTTGCCTCCTACAACCAGACGATCCTAACAACTACAGATGGAATACAATGAGAGGATTACACACTGGAGGATAGCGACAAAAGGGACTACTAAATATGGGTACATCTCCCTTAGGATAACTAATCTACTTCGCCGGACCACGCAGCTTCATCCCTGGGCTCAGTGGGTTCTTCTACTACCCCACTATGGATCTACCTCCTCTCTTGGCAGTGGCCGAGTGAGGGGAAGCAAGGGTTCTCCTTCTGACACCTCTGAAGGTGGGGGTGGTGGCGGTACTGCAACACCGGTTCTCTGTCTTTATGGCTGGTGGACAGGGATTCCCTCCAAGTTCAATGGATCCTGCCTTTTAGCGGCCAGCGTCCTACACTTGGCCCTAGTGACAAGGTAGGCCTCTCCTAGTTGATGGGCATACCGATCTTCGGCCTCCTTCAGGACTTCCGACATGGTAGTTTCACGACTCTCTGCGGCTGCCACATTGGCATGTGCTTCAGCGAGCTGTACCTTAAGCATCCTAGAGAAGATCTCAGCTTCAGCAAGTAGCAGCGCGACATCATGACATGGCAGGCCATGCAACGGCGTCGAGATCAGGGCGTGGTAGGTGGGTTGAGAGGTGGAGGGCGAGCGCTATAGTGGTCGAGGTGAATTGGAGGGTGGGGGAAAATGCCACGATGATCGAGTGACGGCAGCCGCAGCCTCGCCTTGGCCCTGCGCCCGGCACAATGGCTCGGCGCGGTTTGGATAGCAAGAGGGCAGGGCGAGGTGAGAGGCGTGTTGCGGCGTCGTCCCGGCAGGCGGCACTGGCCTATAGGGAAAGGACACAACCAGCCCTGGGTCAAGCCCGACGCCAGCTGCGCACACGCGTGAGGAGACCGTGCCTACGGGGCCAAACAGACGAAACGGTGACACGTACACTTATTAAAACGGGCCAAAAACTACTTACTAACTCAATGAAGGCTCAACCAACTCTATGAACCCAAAGTCGATACTAACACCTAGCTAGCTAAGCAAACCTCACGTCTAGAGAGTGACAGGAGAGGAAGATAGAGAGCTGCCAATGTGGGTTCGTCACGCTGAGCGCGGGTTCATGAATGGAGCGCCAACAGCATGGTCACAACTCGTTCTAAGGAAGTTTGGGAAATTTTTAATGAAACACGTGCCACTCAACATCACTACAACCTATACCATGCCCAAGTACTCACTTAGAGGCAACCAATAGTGCAAGAACGTGAAGCTAGTGTTTAAACATTTATTTTAGAATTTAAATGCCAAAATAGCATTGTCTACTATCTTTTCAGACTCAGAAAAGGACAAGGGTTCAGTTAGAACTAAACAACCATTAGCATTTTTGTCACAATTTTATTAGGCCTAAACCCTATCAATTCCAACCAACAATTATTTCACGCAAAATTCCATACTTCATACTAACCCATAGGAGCAAAATGCTTAGCACTATTTAACTATTTTGCTCAATATAATTCACCAAAAATGACACTTTAACTACAATTTCAATTTCTTGCTGATTCAACAAAAAGTTCTATTTAAATTTTGGATTCGATTTTTGAGCTCCCAAAAACACTAGTTAACAATATTCACTTTCCAAAATTAAAGTTGCATTATCATCTTCACTATTTGCTCATCATCTTTACATAAGCGCCATACACAAGCCAAATTCTATTTTTGTTTACAGAAATTGTTTTCCGTACCAAACCATTAAAACTACTTATTTTATTTTTTTGTTAGGATTTTTATTTCACTATGTTTTAAAATCTTAAAACTCGAAAACTTATTTTGCTAGATTTTTCAAGGCCTTAACCTAATTACTAAGCAAGCTCGTAACACCCGAGGTGTTAACCCCAAACCAGCTAGTCCCCCAGTAACCCGCCCTGGCCCATCTCGGCCCACATAGCCGCGTCGGTCCATCATCATCCCGGCCCATCCCATCAGAGTATATAAACTGGGCACCCCCAAACCCTAATCACAGGACGCCCCCACCCAGCTGCCAGCCCACCACCTAGCCATCCACCCCCACCCGCCCCAGCCGTCACCTAGTAACCCGCCCAGCCACCGGCCGCCCTCCCCACCCACAGCGACGGTCGTCGGCCCCCTTCCCTGGCTCTGCGCTCCCTGGATATGACAACATGGAGGCGCCGGCCTCCCCTCTCCTGAACCCGGTGCACAACGAGATGGCGGCGGCGGGACACAAGCGGCGGCGCTGCACCTCCCTTCGAACGCGACCCCACCGCCCCTGCAACACCGCGGCAGCACCCTCCTCAACTACGGGGACGCCCTCCCCACCCCCGGCGCCTCCGCACCACCTTCGGTGGCCTCCCTACCATCCACGGCTAGATCCATGGAGGTGGCGATGGCCCATCCCCAACCGCGGTGGCTCCCTCTCCACCACGGTGAGATCCATGGAGGCAGCGGTGGCCCATCCCCCACCCCGATGACATCCATGGAGGAGGTGACTGAGCTCCCTACCATCCACCGGCGAGATCCATGGAGGTAGCGGCGGCCCATCCCTCCACCCCGATGACTCCCTCCCACCTCGGCTGGGGCTCGAGCATGCGGCGGCGCAAGCCAGGGGCGCGCGGGCCGTGTGCATGCGGCTGTGTGGGCCGCAGGGGCGTAGGGGAGCGGCGGCCCGACCCGTAGCCACGGCGTCCCCTTGCAGCGGCGCGGACCCACTCCTCCGACTAGCGGCGCACCGTCCAGCGCTGCGTGCCCTGGCTCTCCTCTCCACGCGACGAGCAGTGAGGCCATCGGGTCCGAAGGCGGCGACGGGCTCATGTGTCCGGGGACGGTTCGCGTCCACAGCCGGCTACATGCTCGAACGATGGACGATGGCGTCGCGGTGGCCACGCCGATGGCGACTGCGTCTCCTCGGCTGGCTACTTGGCGGCCTGGGCGACTTCGGGACATGGCATGGTGGCCTAGGCAGCATTAGTCATCTAGGTTTTTTCTTACGAGCATAGGTTTTTATGCACGATGAAACTGTGATTTCGAAGATGTTCGGATGATTTCTATGCTTAGTTGCATAGGGTTCCACACAAATTGAATTCATCTTCATTATTTTGTTTGTTTATTTTGTTATCCTATACTTGTGTGCATAAGTTTCTATACATGGCTAAACTATAACTTGTATACATTGTTGGTATATAATTCTATACATTGTTGATTCATAATTCTATATATTGTTAGAGCAGTTTCTTTGCGGTTTTTATACGGTAACAAAAATAATTTTTATTCATCGAACTACCAATTTTTATGCAATGTCGACGCCAAAAACATTTCTGCGCATCTTGATTACTTATTCTATGAATCCGATCATCCATCACATGCTATTTTTCAAATTTCAAAATTTGGAGAAAATAAGATCGTCTTTATGTTTTACGCGTGTGGTCTCCATGTTCTATGCATTGTTCTCGTGTTAATTATACACCCCTATAGTGGAAAGCATGATGTTGGTAGAAGAAATCACGGTTGTCTCAGGTGGAATCTCCATCTCGTGGAGAGGTTTTACGCGGTCACAAAATTAATTTTTATTCATCGAACCACTAATTTCTATACAACATCGACACAAAAAAACTTTTTTAGTGATTCTGTACGTCCAATCGGCCATCACGTGCCATGATTCAAATTTTAAATTTTGAAGAAGATGAAATCGTCTGCATGTTTTACGCTTGCGGTCTCCGTGTTCTATGCATTGTTCCCATGTTAAATATACATCTCCATAGTGGGAAACATGATGTTGGTGGAGGCCATTACAGTTGTGTAAGGTTGAATGTCCATCTTGTGGAGAGGATTTTAGGCAGTAACAAAATTAATTTTTATTTATCAATGTTTGGGGACGTGACCGAATTCAAATAGGAGCATAACACTAAACTCTTCTTGCGTTACCACACGTTCCAAGCCTACCTCGGCTATGATTATCACGAGTTGGAACAGAACACAGATAGGTCCCGTTTGGCAGGGCTTCACTTCACTAGTGAAGCCATTTTTTTTTTTTTTCACTCCACGAACAGTTCCACCGGTGGAGCTGCAGTGGTTTTGGTAAACTGTTTGATAAAATGACTTCCCTGTGAGAGCATGTTTTTAGAGGCATAGAGGAGGAGCCAGAAGAAGCCACTTTTTTTCTCCATCCCACCCCAAATCATTGTGAGAGCATGTTTTTAGGGGCTTCAACAGTGAAGCTATTTCACTTTACCCCGTTTGGCAGAAAACGACTCCAAGCAACTTCTGAAGCTGGTGAAGAAGCCCTGCCAAACGGGGCATAAAAAAACAAAATGGAAACGGAGTCCACCTCGAAAAGATAAATTAACAAAATGGCAACGGAGTCCACCTCGAAAAGATAAATTAGACACGGGAGAGAAAACCGATAGTAAGCAAAACGACAACGGGGAGACCGGAAAAAGGAAAAATCAGATGGACAGAGGAAACGTGTGGAAACGGAAGCAGACACGGAAATATATGGTAGGATGAAAACGAAATTAGACAAAGAAGAAACATGGACAAGAAAGAAAAGCTGAAGCAGACACGGAAAATAAAAATGTTATTTGGATTAGGATTCCTACAGGTTATTGGAAAGCCATATCTATGGGAAGTAAAAAAGCTAGAGTGAAAGAGACGTACGTTTTGCTATACAGAAAGTAAAAATAAGATTTTATCTAATTTATTTTCTATTTGAATTAGAATTCCTATTTCTATTTAGTTTATTCAGGCTAACTATCTAGGGTCACATAAGTCTAGACGGAAGAAACTCTCGACTACCGATAGTTAGGAAGAGGTAGACGAAAAAAATGGTCAAAAATTTTGCCTATATTATTAGGTATAGATATAGATATAGATAGATTAGATATAGATGTATATATAGAGTATAGATATAAATATTGATATAAACATAAATACTACTCCCAGCGAGTGGCGGAGCCAGATTTTAACCTTACGTATTCCCACTCCCACATCCAAAAAATCAATCTATAGGTTCTAGACTTCTAGATGCAAATTGCAGTTACATAAACAATAGAAAAGTAAATAATTCACCATGTGTCAAAATTGCAGCTTTTTTTTTTTTGTTGTTGTGGGCTCGATTGAACGAAAATACTACATAATATTGCATGAGATTTGTTATAGTGCTTGGGAGGAACCATCCATTCCTCCCGTCAAAAATAATCGTCACAGGTATTAATTAGGAAAACTAATTAATTGTAATTAAGAGCAGTTCAGTACTTGTGTGCCTAATCTCTGACTCCTAACCCAATTCCACGCAGGCTGCTCCGTCCAAGATATCGCCGCCTCATGCTCGTCGCTTGCCTCACCGCCTCCCTGCTCGCTCCCGGTATTTATTAACTTGTTATTTATTTTAGTAGTCACCTATTAATTATCTATATCTTTTAATATTATTTTTCTATATTGTCATCTTTAGTGATGGTGTTAGAGATGCTTATTAGTACTGTTTAGCATCACTACTAGAATGATACTAAGTGGTTCTTTATCATTTTATATGACTAAAAAGAATATAAAGATATATGAATAAAAAAACATGCAAGCGCACAGATAATTATATCATTGTAGCACTTCACCCGAGAGTATTCTAGGTATTGTTATTTATATTTTACCATAGAAAAGGTCTAGCATGGACAAGTATTGATAACTTATATCATTGATGGAGAAGTAAACCATAGCCAATATTCTACTCATAACAGGGGTAAGTCATAGGATAAGAGATATGAAAAGTATTGATCAATGATGATGATAAATCACTCAGGTTACTATTTTCTATGGCATTAGCATGGTCAGGTAGGTAGAATATTAGAGGAATAACTTCTAAGTTATTTTAATTATAAGTCAAAACATACATTGATTAGTGCAATTACACTAGTAATCATGGCTAAGATCATCTTTATACTGCACATAAGGGATATTACTAAGGAAGATTAAAAACAGAGCAATGCTAATGTAGAAAAGTACATATGCTAAAGTAAAAACAATTTATGCAATACTGAAAATAAATATGGATAACTACCGATATTACCTCACGACGAGGGTTCGGATTTTTAAGTCCTCCGGACAGGATTTTACTCTAGTCTTATTCATTCTTCGGGTGCATCATCCAATCTCGGTAATGAAGACCCTAATGGTTGCACCTCTTGTGATTCTGATGATGTCACCTTCTCCTTTCACACTTGCTTGGCCGGTGGGCTTGATTTAGGCGGTGTAGGTTCCTTTTTCATAAATTCTTCAGGTTGTTCATCTTCCTCCTATTCATTCCATAGGGGTTGGTTCCCTTGACGTCGGGATGATCGACGCCTCCTCGTGGAGCTGTTCTTCTTCGGCTGCTCATAAGTAGTATAACTATTGAAATAACAACATACCTTTTCTCTAGGAAATTAGAAGTGGACTTGTCCAGATCCGACATAGATGATCGCATTGGTGGTGTTGAGGAACGGTCTTCCCAAGATGATGGGTGTATCGTCTTCTTCTTCTCCCATGTCCAAAACCATGAAGTCGGCAGGGGCAAAGTGGTCGTGTATTCTTACCATAACGTCCTTTGCTATTCCTTCTGGGAATCGGATTAATTGGTCCACCATCTGCAACTGCATATATGTAGGGTACAAGGATTCATTACCAAATAAATATTCATATATTACCTTGGATATTATGTTGACACCCGATCCAATGTCGCTGAAAGTCTTATGGAAGATTCTTTGTCTAATGGTATACTCGATCGTCGGTACACCAGGATCATCCTTCTTGGCAAGGAATGGTGAAGCGAGGAGGTGGTCGTACTCTGATCTGAGTGTGTTGATCATGTTGACTGATTCTTCTTGTGGCTGCCTGACCTTGTTCTACCTTCTTCTTCTATTGTTCTTCTTCTTAGTCACTGTTGTCTCTTCGGATAGGTACGACGTCTGTGGATATCCAGGAGATTGCAGGATACGATTCTTGAAAGAAAACTTTTCCTTTTTATCCTTGATTGTAAAATAGATCTTGGCACTGTCCACGTAGATGATGGCCTTTGTGATGCTTAGGAAAGGTCGGCCTAAGATGATGGGTGTCCTTTCATCTCCACCTGTTTCTAAAACCACAAAGTCTACGGGGACATATGATTGTCCCACTCGAAAAATGGCATCTTAAAGAACTCCCTTAGGGTAGTAGAGTGACTGATTTGCAAGATGCAAATGCATATTTGTGTACAACAAAGGATCTCCTAGGATTTTCTCATAAATTACCTTATGCATGATGTTGACACTTGTTCTGATTCACAGACAGCTTCCTGGAAGATGTGAGGTCCAATGGCGATGGGGATGATAGGTCTCCTAGGATCACCTTTCTTGTCGGGTAGGGAATAATCTATGCACCTTCCTGTCGATGGCTCCGTGTAGTAGTAAGCTGCATTGTGAATATCGACAAGATTTGCTGTTTCTAGATCTTTTGGTTTCCCTAGAATCTTACCTTTGTCGGATAGAGGAACAGCAGCCGCCAGCTGAGCAATTTGTGATTCTATCATTTTATTAAGAGAAAATGGTGTTCTTGCCCCTTACACAGATGTGCAATTATGATTTTGCCCTCGTTTTTCTAACTTCATGATTTTGCCTTAACTGTTCACAAGTCAATGCGATTTTGCTCCTGGTCAACGCGAATTTGCCCCTGTTTTTACCGTTGACCAGGGGCAAAATCGCGTTGACTTGTGAACAGTTAAGGGCAAAATCACAAAGTTAGAAAAACGAGGGCAAAATCATAATTGCACATCAAAGTAGGGGCAAGAACACAAGATCCCCTTTTATTAAAGCTATGCTGGTTCTTAATGGCAGAAGCAAAGCTATCCATTCTATTACTTATATTTTCTAGAATTTTATTATTGGTAGCTACCTTCTTAGATAATCCTTCCATAAGTCTAGATTGGCTAGCAATTAATTCTCTCAAGAGTGGTTGATTGAAATTATTATAATTGTTACCTTGAGGGTTACCTTGGTAGTTACCTTGGTTGTCCGGCCTCTGTTGCTGGTTCCATCCTTAATTTTGTTGAGGATGATAGTAGTTGTTGTTGACAAAGTTCACATCCTCATGAATTTCAGGGCAGTTGTTCCCTGAATGCTCAGTGTTGCCACACACTTCACATGTCATGCGGGAATCATGAATGTGCATGACTTCTTTCTTCTCATTAGCTCGGTCTTCGAGCTTCTTCATCAGTAGTCCATCTTGGCAGACAGCATGTCTACCTCCTTGAGTTGATGCATACCTCCACCTCTCTTTCGGATCTGAACACGTTCTTCATTCTAACCTTGGTTGGAGGCCATCTTCTCCATGAGAGCTGTCACAGCTGGAAGTGTGAGTGACAGGAAAGCACATCCAGTAGCAGCATCCATAGTCTCACGGGTACTATTGGTTAATCCATGGTAGAAGATCTGCATGAGTAGACAATTTTCCATTCCATGATGAGGACATTCTGCAATGTAATCTTGAAAGCGTTCCCATACCTCAGGGACAGATTCATTATGTTGTTGCTGAAAACTTGAAATTCTCCCACGCAAAGCATTGGTCTTGCCTATGGGAAAGAACTTGGCTAGGAAGGCAGTGGAGCTGTTATCCCATGTAGTATTCCTATCTTTATTGGCGTAGAACCACTGCTTCACCTTCCCCAAAAGTGAGAATGGGAAGAGGTGAAGTAGTATGGCGTCCTTGGTTACTCCTTGATGGTGAAAGTGCTACAGATCTCCAAGAAGTGTTGGAGATGTGCACTCGCATCTTCATGTGTCTTTCCACAAAACTGGCTTGCTTGCACCATGTTGATGAGAGTTGGCTTGAGCTCAAATCTATTATCTCCAACATTGACATTAGGTCCAATACGGATGTTGGCAGTGGTTGGAGCAGAGAATTCATGAAGAGTCTTGTCAACCATGGCTTCAAATTTAGGTGTTAAGCTTCGCCTTATCCGGTTGTCTTCCGATTCTAAAGCTGGAACTTTCTTGAGTTTGGCTTTAGTTCTCCTGATTAATGCTTCAGGATCTTCAATGTAGTTTATCGGAAGGTTAAAACCGATCATACATTACCCTGCATAAGATACACAAGTAGACAAAATAAGGGTAATCTTGCTTGTGCAGGGGTCAGTGGTTTATCTCGATCACATCAATAAGCATAAGTTTAACAATACTTCCTTTGTCTAGCTACCTTCCCCGGCAACGACGCCAGAAATGCTTGTTGGTATTTATTAACTTGTCAGTTGTTTTAGTAGCCACCTATTAATTACCTACATCTCCTAACATTACTTTACTAGGTTGTCATCCCTAGTGATGGTGCCAGAGATGCTTGTTGGTACTGCCTAGCATCACTATTAGAATGATACTAAGTAGTTCTTTTATCATTTTATGTGACTAGAAAGAATATAAAGATATATGAATGAAAAAGGAATATGCAAGCGCATAAATAATTATACCATTGTAGCATTTTATCCGAGAGTATTTCAGGTATCGTTATTTATATTTTACCACAGGAAAGGTTTAGCATGGACAAGTATTGATAACTTATACCATTGATGGAGAAGTAAACCATAACCAATATTCTACTCATAACAAGAATAAGTCATAGGATAAGAGATATGAAAAGTATTGATCAATGATGATGATAAATCACTCAGACTACTCCTTTCTATGGCATTAGCATGGTCAGGTAGAATATTAGAGGAATAACTCCTAAGTTATTTTTAATTACAAGTCAAATCATACATTGATTTGTGCAATTATACCTAGTAATCATAGCTAAGATCATCTTTATATCTGCACATAAGGGATATTACTAAGGAAGATTAAGAATAGAGCTTGCCCTTCCTTCGTAACCACATCCTACGTGGTACCTATATCGGGGAGTGGACTACAAAGGACTCAACGAGAGTGTCACATCAGCGATCTGTCACATGGCCTAAAATATAGGGTGTATCCATAGGTAAACAACGTATAAGCACCACACTTACATAATGTTGACCACTCACCCCATGTACTTTGGAGCGAGCGCTTTGCGAACTTATGCATAAACATAATGATAAACTAGCTATACTAAATATATAAACAAAGTAGACGATGAACATTATAACAAAGAACATGAATAAGATGAATACTAATATTGTCATAATAATTGTAGCAAGCATATAAAAATAATGGAGATACAAAAGAGAGGGGGTACAAGGATTATACCAAACCACGCTCTTGACACGATCGGGAATCCAACCAAAGCCTGCTTGCTTCCCTCTAGACCTAACCTAACTAGCTATGCCCTAGAATTGATGGAGCTTTGAGGATAATTAGGGTTTCTGTCTTCTCAAATGACTTGATGCCTCGGGGGGTGGTAGGGGCTGGTATATATAGCCTAGAGCATCAAACGTGAGCCCTTGGATCAAACTGACTTAAGGAACGGCGTAGATGCAACCTAGGAGGCTGTGGAGAACCGACATTACAACGTAGAGACCGACAGGTGGGCCCAGGGGCCAGGAGGCCTACCGATGGGGCCTGCCTCTCTGCCTCGGCGTGGTGTCCTCTGGTTTCCTCTAGAACCTTCTAGTATCCGTTTCACTGCGGATAAGCGTAATTAAATCTGACATGTAGGTCCACCTTGACGGTTTTCTTGTTAAACCCTATAAAAAATACAGATTCACCAAAACTCGTGAAATTTATTAGTTTAAACCCCTAGATATTTGATGGTGATCATATTTATGCCCTTATTAATGTTTATTTAATGGTTTATAATGGTTGTTAACTACCGTCAACACTCGTGAGGGGGCCGCCGCACCGACCGCGCTATGAGAGGGAGGGAGCTGCAGGGCTCGATATCAAAGTCCGCTCATTTCATGCAGCACCTGCACCAGAGCCCGCCCATGGCGAGTGCAAGAGGCCGCCATCTTTGCCATACCCTGCTCTCCTTCGCAAGCCGTGGAACCCGCTGCCAGTAAGCCCCAAGCCGCCAACTGCCGAGCAGAGGCACGCGTCAAGCTCCCTCCTTTCTTCCTTCCTTCTCTGCTCGAGCCGAGTAGCCCATCGCCTCCCCATTACCCTATGACTACGGAGCGTCGTCTCTCCAGCTGACCCCGTCACCGCAGCACCTCCGCCGCACGACGCCACCAGCGGCCACCGCCGGCCTGCATACGACTGAATCGCATGTGCACGCGGCCAGGAGACCTCAGTCCACCTCTGCCCCTGTGCTTCCACCGCCGGCGCATCAAGAGGAAGGGCCTACGCCGTCATGGCTTCCATGGCCATGGCCATGGCCTCACCGACGTCGAGGAAGGAGGTCGGCAGGCTGCGTCCGTGGTGCTCCAACGGTGGTGGAGGGGGAAGAAGGTGAGGGGCGGCAGCGATGGAGCCATCAAAGGGAAAGCGGCGTCGGAGGCGCGCGTCTAGGACGACCGGATGAGCAAGAGGCGTGCGTCGAGGATGAGTAGGAGGTGTGGTGGCGGCGTTCGTGCAACGCACGCGAAGAAAACAGAAAGGCGTGGCTGCGTGAGAAGCGATGGCGGTGGCGCAGGGCCAGCATCCGTGAGCCTCGCGGGGAGAAGCGGCGGCTGCCCGAGGAGAAGGGAGCTGTGGGAGAACATTCCGATAAGATGAGAAGCAACTCTTTTTTTTTAATTCAGAGAAGTAACTTCTTTTTTTTTATTCAGCTATTTTTTTATTTAGAGAAGCAGCTCTTAATATGTCAAAATACTGTTATACCCTTCAACTTTAATTAGAAACCAGTTCTGGGTCCACATATTTTTTCAGTTCCGGCCCACAGCTTAAATTCCTTCCATCTAGTTCCTCCTATTTTTAAACCATTAGATCTGACTCCCATTATTTCAAGCGTAGCAAAATTTCACATATTGCATTATACATTTATATATATAAGTATAATACATACATAAGAGTGTGTCAAAATAGTTGAGTATTCCTAGGAATACCAAGAAATACCCTTGATCCGCCCATGCTCTCTCCATTATCAAATTATAAGCTATTTTAACTTTTTTGAAAAGTCAAAGTTAAAATGACTTGTAATTTGGAATGGATAGAGTACTTTGAAGTTCTGAGTATCTTATATTAAAAAAAAATCTTAGGAACTCATTAAATCTAGAAATCAAGCTACACACACAATCGCTTGGTAGTCAAAATAACATCACGAGCCATAGATGATACCGTATGTTATGGCGAATCTAGAAAATGTCATCCGAGATGCTGGGGTGTAATATGACGTTCGATTAGGATCGTAAACTAAATAAAGCCTTAATGGTCCTGTTCGTTTCTTTTATAATCTGTTTTTTAGCTTATTTTTTTAGCCGGAACAGTGTTTTTCTCTCACAATAAATCAGCCGAAATAGTGTTTGGGCTTATTTTTTCAGCGAAGCGAACATAGCTAATGTACAAAAGATTAACAAAAAAAAAATCCGTGGGGGTTGGCAGACTCCGGTAATAATATAGTGTAGATCTGCCCCTGTTTAGATCGTCTAGCTATTTAGGCCCTGTTTGGTTGGGCTTTTGGCTTTGGCTTTTGGCCCCAAAAGCCAAAAGCTCAACCAAAGAGGCTGCTTTTGGAGGGTGCCTTTTCAGAAGCAGCTGATTTTCCGTAGTTCATTTTTGAAAGCTGGGTTGACCCTGCTTTTGGCTTTTGGCTTTTCGCTTTTGAAATTGGTGGAATAAAAAGCTCTTCCATAGTTGTTTCAAGAGAGATAAAGATAAAAGGTATATTTTATACTTGTTTAACCAAACGACTTTCAACTTTTCTCTGACTCACATTACACGACTTTTTTCCACGACTCACACCCACAATGATTTTTTTTCCTACAACCACAGCTCAACCGAACAGGACCTTAATAACGTCAACGGATGAGATGTTCTAGAACAATTTGGCAATAGCATTAGAGCATGCGTACATGATTCTTACTGACGTGGGATGATTCTTACTGACGTGGGATGTGAAGCATAGATGGTAACTACCTTTGCTCCTCTAAGAAATTAGGTTTGCTTAGTGCGTCCAAATCATCGGTTGCTATAACGTCCAGGCTACCAGCTTCTAGCGTACTTGGGCCTGTTTGGCTGGTAGTCTTTACAGCAGGACGATGAATCTCTTCTTATTAAAGCAGAAGAGTTTGGCCGCTAACCAGGGTGCCCACGTCGCCCAAGTTGTTTCAGACGTTCGATTCTACGATCCACGCTCCTTATTCACTCCACCGAAAGCTACGGTGTCCTCAGTTTCAGTTTCTGCTTCTGCTTCTCGACGCTTCTCCTCCGTATTCCTCCCTCTTCCTCTCCCGAGCCCGACACCCTCCCGCGGACCGGCGCCTGCTCCTCTGCTGCCTCCGTCCCAGCCTTCCCTTCCTCTCTCTCCCTCTCCCTCTCCCTCTCTCTCGGCGTCGGTTTGTCTTGGTTGCCGGCACTGCGCCGCCTCCACAGCGGCGCCGCGCTGGCCGGACGATGGCGCCCGAAGTTGCGCTTGCACGCCGCAGCGTCTTGCCCTGCCGCCCTGGGCCACAGCCACGCCACAGCCCCGCCCAGGCCTCGCTGTGGTGGCGCCGGGCTGCTGCCGCCGCGGTGCCTGCCTACACGCTGCTTGCTCATGCCGATTCGCGTCTCCTCCTCTTGTGCCTGACGAAACCCTAGCTACCTTTCTTCGTCTCTTCGCCATGGTTCCTGACGATGAAGGCTACGCGGACAGCAGGTCCGCTAATCTTGAAGGCGCCACCCCCATGCCGTCCCTCTGCTCCATGACGGGGATGACCTTGACGACGGAATGACCTAGCGCCGATTCCGTAAGTTGCGTTACTTTGCTTTAGCCTCCCTTTTCTATTTTGGTACGATGTTCTCTGTCTCCTTTCTAGTTCCGCACAGACATAGGTAGATGAACCAAGGGATGGGAGATGTGCCACACGGTCAAGAGACACAGGCCCCGTTCGCGTGCTCTTAAACCCGGCTTGATCCGCTTATTTTTTCATCCGGAACAGTGTTTTTCTCTCATAAATTCCTCCAGCATTCCTCCAAACCATCCAGATTCCTCCAAAATTCAGACAAGCGAACGGGCCCACAGCAGAGCAGACCACACGTGCAGTGACCAGGCATGGACTTCATGCACGTACCTACTAACTATGTTCTCTGTTTGAATTTGCGATCAATCTGCTTCGTTTATGGTCTTCTTGGTTCTATGTTGCAGGTTTGCGATCATACCACATTCATTCTCTGTTATTATCTGCACAGTAGGTATGGGACTAGATGAATTACATGAACCTGGGCCAGAGGTGAGCAGTTACTTGGTGGACCGTACAAATGATTCCTTTACACTATGGGTGCACTGATGCTTTGTATTGGTACGTGCGATATATTTCCATGTGCTTAGAGAATAACTGGTTTATGAGATTGTTGTTCAAAGGTCTTCACCTATTTTTTTTGGCTTTTAAGTTGTACTTTTGTGGAACCACCCTTTGCTGCTATTGCTACTGCCGGGGTCTCAAATACAGATTGTGTGTTGCTTTTCTAGACTCTATTCGCAAATTTAGCCAATCTGTTTATCCATGTCTTTTTTATTTGCAACCTTTTAGCAGGAGCATATCCTAATTGCAGTAATTGCAATTTTTTTTCCAGAGCAGCGTATTCTGGTTGAGCGAGGCAACGTAGTTAGTCCTTAATCTTTGATTACAGCTCAGTGCTCCCCAATATGCATATGAACATAACTTTTGTACTGTGACAAAGTATTAGCCAGATAAAGTACAATGCATGTTTCTCAGCAGCATGATTGTCCTTTACACAGGCCTCCTAAATCCTAATTACCTGCTAAAAAAGAGTTACGGTAAGAAGTTAGCAACAAAAGCAATGGCTGTTCAATACAGTCAAATGCACGTTGCCCTTCTTTGTGGCCTCTCTGTTAAGACCAGAATTTGCAATTTAGCCTGCCTTGCTTTTATAGTCTTCTTCGATGTTCCTTTCCTCTATCTTTATTGGCTCCTGTGTGGTTAATAGATTCATGTATTTTTTTAGTTCCAGCAGTATACATGTAGTCTGAACCTCTGATCATGGTCTTTCATCTTACGTTACTGTACGCATCATGGTGACATTCATGTGTCCATCCCTACATTCATACCCTTTTGTTAATAGCTTGCATGTGGACCGCCTATTAACTGCATGTTCACTGTTTTTAGGAATGCAACACCCATATTTTCCCTGCTTTGATACTCCAGCAGTCGACAGACCAAAAGGCTGGCTGAAGTATATTAAGAGTTATTTCTCAATAGGAACTATTCAAAGTATACTTATTAATGGTTATTTCTCAATAGTTATTAATTAATGGTTAGGCCATGATCTCCTTTGGTTTATTATTATTCCTGGCAGGTTGATATGATGATGATGTGAAGTCCTGTCCAATCCACGTGTGCTATCAACAAAACGGCGTCGTCTCCTGTCAGATTGGTAACCTCTTACCTTTGTATGTATTTTTAGTTGGTTTGTTTGTAAATATTGATATGTCTTGTGGACTACAGCGAGCTACTATTTTGATAGATCTTAAGGTTACATCATCATATATGGTTACATGTTGATGTACTGTGCTCCATGCCTTATACTATACTAAAGGATTAGATCAAATGAATGAGTATGGTTACTATGGTTGGTCCAGGGTACATGATAACAGTGTGCGATTACCTATCTAATCAGTACAGTTATTGACTTGCCAAAAAAGTCAGACAGGCTGATCCACCCCCTCTCCCATTCCCTTTTCATTTCCACCTTTTTTTAGCTCTTCTGTTTTCCTTCATTGTAATTCCTTTTCAATCTTCCAACATCCAGGTTCTTTGTTTAACTTATGGCTTCGTCTGCCAGCACACACTTCTGCCTCTATTGTGATTGATTTAGCATCACACTTGCATGTTTTCTCACTCTTGCTTTTTACATTGTGCTGCCTCTTCATCTCAGTCAGCCTTTTCCTTCTTGGTATAAAATGATCTGCTATTTTGCTTCAAACAGTTTGCTTTCGCTTTCTTAATTCCCTGCTTTGATCAACGCTGCCTTTCCATGTCTCTCTTGCATCATCCAGTTAGTTACTACCTTATGGAGAGGTTCGTTTGTTCTTTTCGTTCCCAGCTATTTTCGTTCCCAGCTATGGGTATCTCAGTGATGCACAGATGGTGGCAACGAAGATAGCCAGCTACGACAATACATGGTGAGTTCTTGTTGAACCCAACCACCTCGATTGCGTAATTCTTCTTGGAAACATGATATCCTGGTGTGCATGGATTTAATCTTTCCTTCATCTTGGTGTGCTTTGCAATAACAAATAGTCACATATGTCTTTGATTGCTTAAACACAAATGGTATGGTCTATTGTGCTGCGGTTGGTGTTCTGCTTATGTAATATATGCCAATGCCTTTGTCATCCTAAATTTGTAGATGCCAGGTGTTAGGATGCATGAGCATCGGTTTCTCTTTTTGTCTTGCTACACTACCGCTCCAAGTGTCTCTATTGCGTTCCCATATAGTGCTTGTCCAATGATTCATTATCACAACCATCTCAATGTTAAAGGTATCCCCCTCCTTGCTTTGGCCCTTTTGTTTTTTTCACCGGATTGGGCCACATTGACTGCGATTTTGTGGTGATTGGATTTTTGTTTCGGTTGAATCCTGAGAGCATGCCTAGAGTTTGGCTTCTATACGGTAAACAAGTGTTTTGGTTGCCACAACTACTGATAATTTTTTTTGTTTTTTTAGCCTGATTGATTAGGGCCCTCCGCATGGTTAAGCATGGTGGCTGCTATTTTGGTGAGCCCATCCAGATTCTATAGGTCTTGTTCCTTGCCTCAACAATGGAACGCTTCTAATGAGTTCAAAGAGGTGCACCAGACCTTTTACATGTAATATATGCATCCTGTTTACCTTCATAAACCTCAGCCTATTCACTTACTTACAGTTTCATTTTCCTTCCTTTGCAATGGTAGATGTTGGTCCTGGATCAAATTCTTGGGTTTAGTTTTATTTTCAGCTGTGTCAAGACCATGCAAAATTCATAAATGAATATGGTGTTTTCTTTAAGGCACATACTGCTCTGATGTGCCATGTTCTGAATTGTTCCAACAAAGTAAGTGTGACATGAAGTTCCAGGTAGATATATGATGCATGCCGAATAAAAAATAGAAATATATTACATCCATACCTTAATGTTAATTTATTTGTCAATTTATATTTATGGTTGGCATATGGAGCTAATACTCTCCGGTTTTTTCAGCCGATCAGCGATTTTGGACCATGTTCAGAATATAAATATTATATCATGTTTGTTCTAACGTGCTGAGGTAATCAGATCCATGCCTATGCTTTTAATGTAGTGTATGCGTGCTTTTATGTTAGATTTCAATCAAATGAATTTTATCATTGTTCTTTTCCCGGGGTCTACCCAATAAATTTATTTCTTATCAGAGCCGCAAGGTTCGGCGTTCAGCAACATGATCCACGCTAACAAAAAAAATACTTACTACATCCGAAGTGCACTTATTGTCTCATTGTGACTCTGTGATGCTTTTCGGTATGACTATTATGAAATCTGAGTGAATTAATCCCTCTTTCTATTTTAGAATGCTTAATTTTAAGATTACGGAGTCTTGTTATATGAAACTTCAACAGGACAGCAGTTGGCCACGTTGCTCCTTTAGTTTTACATCTGATCATATTTGATCTTTAGACTAATTTTGAATAGTTATGCCGCTATATGTAGTTGCAGATAACATGGTTATTTTAGTTATAGGCTTCCTGAGTACTGCAAATAGATAGATGATCCTACGCATCAAAGACCTGAAAACATGGATTTTGATATTTTGATAATTCCTCTTATTTTTCCTGGAAGATTTGTTATTTGGAATAATGATACGTCATTTATACATATTAGTTCCCGCAATTAAACTAAAACATATAGCCTAGACTTGCCATCTCACGACGTCTTAGGATGTATGAAACATTTTATTAGCCAAACCTCTCAAGTTTTTTTTTTTCCTTTTACAAAATACTGTCTTAGTTATACTGCCAATATATATGGAAGGGATACAATGTCCAGCCGAATTTATTACAGTACTACTTATACATTCAAGGAATTCATTTTCACCCTTACGCAACAGCCTGGAGTCTTCTTTGCTTTGTATCTCAGGTTATTGCTGTATCTCAGGTTATTGCCCTTTTTCATCCACCGATTCAATCAATATGGATATTTTTTTCCTGGTTAACCAGGTGATTTGCCGGCGGCGCGCGTGCGTCATGGACTACTCATAAAACACTTCAATCTCTTCCTTTCCAATCCTGAGCCAAGCTCGAGTATATGATTGGGCCACGTCGCCTTTATTTTCTTAACCGTCGGATTCCCGTGCCATTGTTGATCGAGCCGTTGATCTAGCCGTCCAGCTTGCCCGCACCGAGCCTTCGCGAACCCTGTGCCCTCCCGTCGCCTGCGACACTGCGCTAGCTCACCGCCGCACGTGAGGTGCCTTCTCCGAGCGTGCGCTGGGACGGGGGCAAGCCCTCACGAATCCTCGCCATCCTGCTCGGGCGGTCCTCGTCCTGTCGACCCGGCGCTCGCGAATCGTAGGTTCCGGGCTCCGGAGGGCGGGGCCGTCCGGATAGGCTGCGGCACGCGGGGCGCGCTGGCCGTGGCGGCGGGGAGGAGCGGGTCCACGGGCAACAAATCAGGCTGACGCTACCCACGCTGGTGCCGCTGTGGCAATGGTGCAGGACAAGCTTCAATCGAAGCTAATGAGGACCAGCACGCCGGGAGGACTGCTGTGGCAATGGCACACGGTGAGCCTCAATCAAAGTTAACGAGGAGACCCCATTCCAACAATCCCTCTTTGTGTGTTCATCTTTTCCTGTTTCATGCGTAGATTTGCCTCTCCTCGATGATGCTAGGTGCTTGCTGAAGTTTTCAATACACGTTTCGCCCTGTTTATAAGCCGTACTTTTTCAGGCATGGAACAATATTTTTCTTATCCAACAAATTAGTTAATAGTACTTTCAGCCATGGCTTATCAGCGAAGCGAACAAGACAATGGATTTCAATCAGTCTAGGTCTAGGTGGCTCCAGTCAATTTTAGTGGTGATTGATACAATCAATTTGGGTGGAGATTGCTCCAGTCAATCTGCAGCTGCGTCGAGTGCTGCCCTCAAGCACTGGCATTTTGCTAATCACATCACCTTGCTGGTGCTACAGAAACCACATTGAATCAGAGCAGAACAAAAAATTAAATTTCATTGACGTGTTGTCAATGGGATAAACAATATGCTTGATCGGTAAGTTTTCTTATCCCATTTTACATCACACAAACACTAACATGAATTGTCCCCATTATACATAATAATAAAGATATCTTGAGTTAGCATTCATAGATTGTGAAAAATCATTGTTGTGTCAACCTGTACAGCTAACTGGACAAAGTTAACTGAAAAAATCATTGTTGTATTATCCTACAGCTAATTGGAGAAATTTATCCAACCAATAATACAGCATGATGTATGTTGAGGTTTAAGCATCATATAAAGAAATAAGCCAACATCATGAGGTCTAAACATCATATCAAGGAAATTATGTGAGCAGCATATTAAAGTTTATGAGTATGTGAGAAGAACAGCTTAGTTTTATAACTAAATCATAGAATTAACCTTTCCATATAAGTATTTATGAAAATTTCCCGTAATTGGGATGAAAGTTTCAGCTCAAAATAAAAGGAAATTTTATACTCTCCTTTCCCATATTTACAGCATAAATGTTTACCATATTTTAATAGAAGCCCGAAGCTCTAATTTAAAACAGAGATAACTACAATAGTTATGCAATACATTTACTTTATTTGTTCATTCGTCATAAAGAAAATTGTAATTTACGTTGTACTTTGAGAAGTTTCTTTTGTGTTGCTTTGCAGTATAATAGTCTCTAAGAAGAAACAGGGTTGCATATCTTTTGTAATAAGAAGAATGAATATATGAATTTCAGTGATACCTCTAAATTTGAAAGAAAATAGATAACCTGGTTTGGTAAAACAAACATCCAATCTAATATTTTTTATTAAATTTAGCGTAGAGTTGTGTCCAGTTTTAGGCATACAAGCGGCTACCTCTGCAATTTATATTGTTGTCTATTACCAAGAAATTCCTACTCTCTCTGTATTAACAAGGTCAGAATCATGTGCAGTTCATATGATGATGATCCATAAGTGTACAATCTGCTACTCAGCCTGTTCGCTTGCTCGTAAACGATCGTAAATTTCCAGTCGGGAATAGTGTTTTTCTCTCACACCAAACCAGCCAGCAGTAAATAATCCACGATATGATACGGCGTCCCGAACAGGCTGACTACCTCCATTGTCTGTCACTTTAAATTGACCCTATAGTTTAAAAAGACTATGAAGGTGAAGCACTTCAGTTGACCGATACAGTCTACCAAAGTAAAGGCTTCTGTGAAACTCTCCCTTAACAAAATGTTCATGTTTCAATATGCATTTACCTTATATTGTTGAAACACATGAGATTACTGAAAATCCTAGCACAATCATACAAAGTTTTTTTTTCTCGAACATGACAATCATACGAAGTCACTCTGATTTTACACCTTGCTAAACACAGCGTGCCTAATTTCAAGCCTTTGTTGGAGCACAATTCTGCCTACCAGCTCGTTATTTATATAATGTTACTATGTTTTAGCTATGCGATACTAATTGCAGTATAACAGCTAAATTCTCAGACTAAGAATATAATAATCTTATGCAGATTTGCTTCGGTGTCTTGATCCTTTGTCTCATCGGGTTGTAATCTATCATCTACATATATCTCTTCAGAGTTATAGAGTTTGCACCAAGATATTATAATGAGTATAAAAATATGATACTGACGCTACTCTTCCGACAAAAGCTAACCCGATCACAGGACAAAGGCAAGCATCAAAGGAACTAAGTAATGAAGTAAAAAAAAACATATTCTAGATTATACTATCTACACTCTTTGTTCAGTCATTTAACTTTATCTTAATAGCAGCTGCAATGTCAAAATCAGATACATAGAAGTAAAAGAAAGAGTAATCTCCGGATGGCAAAAGTTGTTTGCTGTATAACATCACCACGCATTATTTTGCATCTCTTTTGTTGTACATGTATCTATGCACGATTTCGCTAAGCAGCATACGTCAAAAAACAAAGATTTCGCTAAGCAGCACAGTCCTTTGTTGTTCTGCAAGTATATGAAGTTCAGAAATGATGGAACTGGCCTATTTAATTAGGCAATGTATCAAGTGCAAACCAACCTCTCCGTGCAAACCGTACAAACCAACTGCGGGGGAGAGGTGGGAGGGGGGATTTGCAAAAGTGTAATTACGCCCGCTCCTAATTACACGGTTGGTTTGCACCTCTCCCCCGCAGTTGGTTTGCACAGTTTGCACGAAGAGGTTGGTTTGCACTAGATATGTTCCCATTTAATTAGGTGGGGGCACGACAACGCCGTGCCAGTTTTTCTAGTAACAGTGGAAATATGCAGCTGCATGGCTGTTTGAACAAGCAGCAGAACAGGCCACTTGTGTAACATCAACATAAAAAAAAAAACTCATACGTTTCTTTTGCGTCACCAACCGCCCTTACTAAGAATGGTAGGAAAAGATGCACCTTCTGCATATAACTATATACTAAGTTGTTCAAAATTCCCATGTTCTAAACTAGGTTTACTCATGAAAAATTCATACACTAACTCAAAAACAGCTTTCTTTTTCAAACTTATCTAGTCAACCAAGGTCCTGTTTAGATCACATGGTCTAAAGTTTAGTTGGTTATTAAAGTTAATAGCTATAAACTTTAAACCACTTTAGCTCACATGTGTGTTCTAATGAGCTTTTAGTCTTTTTGTGAGGTTGACTAAACTTTAAACAACACTTTAAACTATTTGTATGGAGCCTCAAAAGTTAAAGTAGTCTAAAGTTTACTTATGAGATCCAAACAAAGCATAAAAGTCCATTAGAGTACAATAATGACTAATAATGAATTTTTGACCAACCAAAGCCATAATTGGGCCGTCAGATTCTTCATCATTCGGTCCAATTAGGTTCTTTCAGCCTGCACGCTTTCTTTACGGCCGCACACCAGTTGCTGCAGTACGGCCCATGAATGCTGTGGCCGATCTATCATGATGGTTGATGCATATTTTCTTCCACCAACTGTACAGGAACTACAGGTACTAGTACTACACTACCAGTCCCAGAGCACAAAAAACTGTCATAGCCGATCAGAAAGTCAGGCAGGCATCATTACATACAGATTGGGAACTACCAAAAGCGCACTAGGTGATCTTTTAACTAGTGGCTCGAAGGAACTGAGTCAGTCTGGGGGTGAAAAATTGCAATACTTGCAGACCATTTTTTGTTTCGAGAAAAGGGACAAAAGGGCCTGTTTGATCCCAGCTGCTAAAAATTAGCACTATATTTAAATGCTAATTAGGAGAACTACACATAAACTAATTTTAAAACTAATTGCATAAGCGCTGACTAATTGGCGAGATGAATCTATTAATTCTAATCAGCCCTTGATTTGCCTATGTTTACTCTAGCACCATATAAGCTAATCATGGATCTAATTAGGATTAATAGATTCATCTCACTAATTAGTCACCGCTTATGCAATTAGTTTTGAAATTAATTACTAAAGATCCAAACAGGCCTTTAAGATTGGCCATGGCTAAAGCAAAGTATAAATAACTAGAAATTATTACTGCACAAAAGTTGCAAGATGTGATTACCATGTCCATCTCGATTCGATTCTAGTCTGATCGTTAGCAGATCAAATCTACAACGAAAATCATATGCAGCTGGATCTAGGATTCACATAACCTGCAATTTGGGGCGTGCAGGAACACGGAACACTGAGTCCAATTGCCTCGAGCTAATATTCAGCTATTAAGTCAGATATCTTACAATTGCAACTATATGTGTTGCGGATCTAAATCATCGAGTGTCATCATTTCCTTCTTGTGCTGATCAAGGGGAATACTGATGCGCTCAGTCGAGCGTGCTGCCCCTCTAGCCTTGCTTGCAGTAGTTTCGCCTTCAGAGTGTTCTCCTTTGTGCCTAAGAGCTGATGAGCTGGGGGTTCAGATATCTCGTAACCCAAGGATTGGGCTGGGTTATTCAGAGTCCGTGCTGGACTGCGCACATCACAAAGATCCCGAGAAGTAGATTCATGAAATTGATTTGTCCGAGGCTGGTTTGATTTTTGCCCTAGATATGCATGTTGAGGAGCCTCTGATTTGATCTTCAATAGGTCATCATGTAATCGCCTCGAGACTTGGGTCATGACAGTTTCGTTCTGCTCATCTGCAGGAGCAAGGCTAGCATCATTGCGTGAGCTAATATCTGGTGTTGAAGTGATAAATTGTTGTCTGCTGATGCTAGACCTTGTCTTTTCTTTCTTTGGGCAAGGTGGTGCATTTGACATCGGTGAACCTTCCACAGATATGCCATTGGAATATTCCAGCCTTCGCATTGGTGAATGCATGCAACCTGTAACCCTCCTTCGAGTTCCTGCAAGGTCATGATTCCTAATGACACCTCCATGCATGTTCAGTTCAAAGCAATGCAAGTCACTGGCAATAGAACTGCCATCATCATCTTCAGCTAGCTGAGGGGCACTAGTGGCTCCATTCAGATGGACCGACTCAAGGGACTGCCGGCACAAACTTGCATCACGCTTTTCATTACCATTGTCTAAGTTAACATTCTGGGAATTACCTAGCCTTTTAGCATGATGAAGAAAACCCTCAATCTCACTGCTCAGCCGCTCTGTGATTGAGGTTTTACCGGACAAATCTTCCTTCATTTTAGTCTTATGCATCTGCATTCGCTCATCAAGCCATGCTTCTGAAATATGAACTACAGACTTGTCAAACTTATGTTCATACTCCTTTACATGCTTTTGCTTTAACAGCCTGACTTCCTCCTCATAGTTTCTGATTCCTTTCGCAAACTCATCACAAAGATCTTCCAACAGGCAGGTTGTCTTCTTCTCTTTCTCCAGAGCCTTCACAGCCTTGCAAAATGCTGATTTCATCTCGGATAGCTCTTTGCCTAGCTTCCTATGGAGAGTCTCAGAATGTTTCCTTAGACGTCTCTCATCTTCAAGCTCCTCATGCAGGGAACCAAGGGCTGCTCTCATCTTCTCTTGGTCCTTGCTCCTTCGAGCCATTTTGTCTTCAGTGACTTGCCTGGCTAGTGAATCAATTTCGTGATGATACCGCTGCCTCTCTTGCAGAAGTTCTTGAATGCATGCCTGGGCATGATGCAACTCTCGTTTCAATCCCTTCATTGCTGACACATCAGCTGCATGCTGTTCTTCCAAGCTCCATATTCGATTGAGAACTTTCAGTAGCTCTGTTGACGTTTTAATATCATTACCTGGCTGCCTAAATCTGGCGTTGCAATCCAACGACCGAGTTGGGCTGATAAGGTTTATTGTGGTTGCCTGTCAAATGATTAGATGCTTTTGAGAAACATGTATTAATTCAAAAGTGTTTCGAGCTGCAGAACTCGGAACCGATAATATGCAATGGCATCACAAGTGTGACACGATAAAAACAGTGCACATGATGATAGAATGGACATATCGCATTTGGACAAGTGCAATAGAGTCCATAACTTCCTATATAGACAAGTGGGAGACAGAAGAGGGAGTGAATGTCAGCAGAACTGCCATTTCTAACTAATGCGTTAAGTAAAACACCAAAGTAAACCAAGAAGTCTGTAGAGGGAGTGAATGCATACATACCCCAACTGAGCTAGTGTAACTTGCAGGAGAATGAGGCTGTCTTGAGTGACATCTTTCTTCATGTAACTTCTCATGCTCCATGACTGAAGCTGCAATTTGTGCTCCAAAGCCACCTGAACTCCGTGGCTGAAATGTAAGAAGAAACTTATGACATTCAGTGTGCATGTCCTTTGTGAAACAACAAAAAATCAAGCTGTGACATCCAGAGTGGAAAGCAAGATTGACACTAATTGATCCCAAGGAAAGTCAAATTCAGAACGAAGGGGGACAGGATTAAATAAAAAAAAAAGACACAAATCTTAGTCATATTCAATGAAAAGCATCACCATGCACCTTCAAAATAAGAGGTTTACATTGCTCCCTGTGGAGCATTATTATAATGTGCTTTGTAAGAATGCATGATAAATCAGAAATGAATGAACAAACTATGTTTCCAAATGATATGACAGAGGTGAGGGGAGCCTTACTAAGTTGCATGGTGTGAACAGAAACCAAGGCCCCTCTAGTTTGTTAAGAACATGAAACTTGGTCACAGAAAAACAAATGCATAAACAACTAAACAAGAATAAAGTGCATATTGCAAGTTTTTAGGATCTATGCGATTTTTTCACACCTACCCATTACGTACTTAAAAAAGTTGCAACCACCACCTGATACACACTTTCTTTACCACTTCTCCGCTGTCCCTAACAGAGGCAAGGTTTCTCCACGTTCTCGTGAATAAATAACTGAACAAAAATATCAAGTACAAGCATGCTAAATACTCAAGAACACAATGTAGTTTGGTGATTCCTACAGAAAAAAATAGGTAGCTCGGTAAAACAGAACCTATATTAGGAGAAACCACAAACAAAGAAAATAAAGCATACAAAACGAGACAAAGGTACAAGTATGCCCTTAGGCCTTAGGTTGGAAAATGTCATTATAAACATTAAAAAGAAATAAACTCACAATCATCTAGTATATGATTCTAATTCCATGTACATGTTAACACTGAAGCTCAGTCCACCACACGGATGATAGTCATACATGCAAGTGTGCCAAACTTATCAGCCATCTTTGGTCCACCATCTTTGGTCCATATTAGATGTCCATGCAGCACTAATTTTAATATTCTTTGTGTTTCGCTTAGCTTATCAATTTGGACACTAAAAATAATAAACCAGTGATGTTCTTAATATAACTGGACTTCGGGTCTATGCTTCGATCTGCAAACTACACTAAAGCACTTCAAACCAAATGAGGCCTACTCCAGAATTCTCTGTACCACTACCACAAAATAATTATATAGCTGTTACTGCTCAACAGAAAATCACGGTGCATCACCCACGCAACAAAAAGCCGGAATAGCAACAGTACTGTATAGTGGCCACCTACAGATCCACCATATATCAGTACATCGTAAAGTCAAACGAGTACCAGCAAATACTCAATTGCAAGGGTCGTACAGACAATACTATCACGAAACTAGGATTCAGCTTTTATGGCTGCATTTACTTGCTCGCTCTGAAAATTCAACAAAAGTAGGTGGAGAAGAAATATTAAAAAAAAACTATGCAACTTACAACCAAGACTTAACAGTACACTACCAAACTATAATCGAACCAGAGAGTGCTTAGTGGTAGACTATGAGTATCGAACTGTTTCTGATAAAAGAACCGAAGAGGATGTACACTGTAGAAGCCTATGGAAGGAGGGAGATACTCCATAACTCACTCTTGCATTCTATCTGATGCTGTCAGTTTGTCACTGAAAGGCATGCAATATTTAGCAACACTCTAAAGCACTGAAAACAGCTAATGTTAACCACACAAGGGAACAAGCACATAATACTATAATAGCTGCTAATCCACCAAAGATTTTTTATTAGGGACTAAAAGGCAGTGTTAGCGTTATTTGAGTGATTTGACGCAAGATCGAGCGACGTGATCCAAGAAACCCACAAAAAAAAAGTTGGAAAGAGAAGGATTAGATGATGCACGCATACAGACATCAAGCTGACCACTAGCGTCATCAAGTTGACCGGGAAAACGCGACGCGGATGGCAAAGTTCATACCCGATCCGCATCCGCATTCGCGTCATCGGCGGCGGGCGCCCTCCGCCCGCGGCGTCGGATCCGTCGGCCCGCGCCGGCGGCCCGTATGACGTCTTGGATCTCCCACAGGGTGGCGCCCAGCTGCCGCGCCGACGCGGCCGGCGCGCCCCTCCTCCCCGCTCCCGAATCCGCCTCGGCCAGCGCCTCATCCTCCGGCCGCGGCGGCGACGGCTCCAGCTTCCAGGACGGCGACGGCGTGGCGTGCCCCGCCTTCCGCCGCGCCCGTGCCCGCGCCTGAGCCGCCGCGAGCCCCCGCCTCAGCGGCTCCTCCTCCTGCTCCTCCCCGCGGCGGCGACTTGGCCCGGGGGTGCCGTCCGGTTCTTGTGGAGGCCCGCCGGCGGCCTCGCGGCTCGGGCTCCTCGACCCCGCCTTACCGAAGGCCTCGAGCGTTGGCTCCCCGCCGCCACCGTTGCCGCGGCATTTCAGAAGCGCTGCTGCTACAGTGGCCGCGGCAGCTGGTGGTGGCTCCACCTCCATGGATGTCTCCCTCTTCCCCTGCGGCCCTGCACTGCTTTTCTTTCTTGTCTGACTATAGAGCCATCACGCTCTGCTCTCTCAGCTTCCTTGGCTTCTGCTGTTCGCTATGTACAGTGCGAATCTGTGTGCCCAGGCTCAGCAGAACTGCGAAGGCTGGCTGGCAATTGGCAAGCTGAGCCGGGACCGGGATGAGGATTAATCAGAAAAAGAATAGAGAATCGTGCAGCGTGATGAGCATGTGCTACGTAGTATATCACTCCTTATTTTGTTTTCGAGTAAACAAATTGTATGCCATGCTCTCAATATTGGTTTATCGTTCAGGATTAGAGGTCGCCAGAACACACAATCGGCAAATATCAGTAGCGAGGGAACGAACAGATACCCACGATTCATTTTATTTATTTATAGATGATATATACAATAGCTGAGTTACTGTGGTAGTTGTGTGTGAGTAATTTAAGGCCTCCCTTTGGTGGAGTTTCAGAGCCCGTGTGGAGGGGCTTCTCCCGGCCCTGGCTCTGGGCTGTAGCACTACTGTGGCGGAGCCAGGAGAAGCTCCAAATGTACTGCTCCTCCGGCTTCTCTTCTTTCTAGTTCATTTTTGAAGGAGCCGGGGCTGTTTTTTTGTCATGCTACAGTAAAAAAACAATGTTGCACAGTGTCTTAGGAGTAGGAGCCGGAGCACCAAGAGCCGCACCAAACGCGGCCTCAGTCTGATTTTTGGCTCTAAGAGCGCGTTCGGTTCTTGCCTACGCACGCTGCGCTCAAGATGCGTCCCCGTTAAAAACACGTCGAGGAAATCGTTCTCCCAACTTTTGGGTTCTGTTCGCTGGGAGGAATTTGGAGAAATCTGGAGGAATCTGTGAGAGGGTGAACAGTGAAATTGAGCCGTGAACAGTGAATTCCGGCTGAAATTTCAACCAGCTGAATGGCCCCTTGGTGGCCTGTGGCATCAAAATATGAGTATGGTATACGCGGTGCGGCACACCGCAACCGCCGCAGCCAACCAAACGGATGCCAAAAGTGCGGCGCATGCAGTGCGCCGGGGTGCGGTAAGTCGGGACTACGAACCAAATGCGTCCTAACTCCTCCGCGTATTCAGTGGGCACAGTCGTGGTGCGGGCGGCGGGGCACGGTGGTGGCGCGACGGAAGGCCACGACGAGAAACAGAGCACAAGGTGGAAAGAAAAATTAGATCGAATCTGTATCTTTGTGCAGTGAGTGGTAGCGGTGGGTAGTATTTTTCTAAGTCCATGAAATTAGAGTTTTCATAGCACCCTTAAGGTGCTCTATGGATTTGGTGGATTTTTGAGCTAAATCCACGTTTTTGTCAGATCTGGAGTTTACGGAGCTGAGGCGTTTGGCTGAAAAATTGAGAGCGGAGCTATTTTTTAGATCTAGAGTTATATGAAAATCTACTAAACACACCCTAAATATCACCGGTGATTGATGCCCTTTTTGATAGAGCTTGCTAGGGTTTAGCTTTGTCTATTGGGAGCATTGTTATCGTTACCAACTTACCACGGTGCTAATGTTTATGAAGCTTTTTTTTTCTCTCGACTCCTGTGGCTACTGTAGCAACAAAGCGAAAAGTTAGATAAAGCTTCCATAAAACATGACCTAAATTATGTGTCGCTACCAATAACAAACAATATATTTCAAAAATATTATCTGTAATAGTTTTCTCTATTGTCAAACTAACTGGTTCTCTTTTGCCATAGATAATCATATTAACATTTGTAGCTAGGATATGTTTCATAACTTTCATTGGTACATGATAGTTTGATCAAGGTTTGGCGGTTTTTTCAAGTAAATACCAATAGAAAGATGCTAAACCTTGATGTTGCCCAAGCCTCCTTGATTCCTGGGTCATCATCGGAGAGAGCAAAGGGAGAGGAAGAAGGGAAATGGAGCACAAGAAGGCGAGCTTTGCTTGAGCAAAAACGACAATGTGGTAAGGGTAAACGCCAAAGTTAAACGCTGTGGGTCTAGTCCGGTACTCCGGTCACGTGACGTGTGCAACCTTTACCGCCGCACCATGGACGCAAACGGGCACCCAAGCAACGCGGCTACGGCTACGGCTACGAGCGAAAGACAGGCAGCAGCACCCTGGTGGCTGTTGCCCGTTGGGTCTGGGTGGCCGCCGCGCGTGTGGCTTTTTGCCGAAAGGCGCACGGCACGGCTCATGTGCACTGTGTGCAGTGCAGGGCAAGAGAGCTGTGCACGGCGCCACGGCTTCATGATAAAAATGAAAGCACGGGACGGCAGCGTGCAGCCACAGTAGGACACGACCTATCAGCAGGCCTAGGGCAGTATTTCTTTTCTCACCGGAGAAAAGAGTAGGCTGTTCAACCTCAACCATGGTTTGACGCTCCCCATGCTTGACCTCATAGGCGGATCCACCCATAGGACGGCGGCCGCCCTATCTCCACTCCGGCAAGACCCCTCCCTCCTGGCCTTCATGAGCCGTGAGGTTGAAGACGAGCGATGCTGCAGGGCGAGCGATGACGAAATTGGTCGCGACCATGCCACCATTTTTCAATTCCTTGCCCAGGCAGCTAAACCCTATTCGGCTTTACTACTTTCAGCTTGTTTTAGCTTATTCTATCTCATAGAACACTATTGTCTCTCACAGAACACTATTAAATCATTCGAAATCTACTGTGCAACCCATTAGCCGAACACGCCGAATTGGCTTGCCCCTGTACATAGGGATGGAAATGAATTTCGAAAAATTCAAATTATTCGAATCTGTATCCACTAAAACGTCTAATATGAAATGGATTTCGAAAAATTCGAATTATCTGAATCTGTATCCGCTAAAACGTCTAATATGGATATCCGTATTCGTATCCGTTTCTAATGTGGATACTAAGTGGATGTATGCGAATTCATTTTTCCGTATTTTTCTCTACCAGGTTCCAGATCCATAGTCGACAAAAATATGGAAGATTCGACATTTATCCGTATCCGCAAAGAGCAAGGTTTAATGAATCTATTCAAATGTTTTCTTTACATGACCAGTGCCTAATTATTTAAATTTAATATTATTAATGATGCATTGAAACTATTTAGTAGTATATCTATAAGTAAACTTTAATTTTAATTTAGTATAAATAATGATACATAAATATAAAATTAACTATAGTGTTTTCCAAATTTAGTTTAAACCTAATATATTTGTTGTTGCAAATTATTTTAATACTTTAATTTAATTTTTGCTGATGTAAATTATTTTATATAAGTTATAATTTCAAAATAAATATTATATAAATAATGATTAATTCATTGATATATTTAATATTAAATATTTATTGATAACTATATTTTTTATGAGCTATTCTTGTCTATGTTATTTGCATACATACTTTATTCTCTACATGTATAATAATCTTGTAATTACATAAGATTTATAAAGCAAAATGGCTACTTGTTGCCTACCATTCTTATTTAAATTTCTTCACTTAACCCATCATTTTATTAAATATTATCCATTATAATTTAGCTCACTTTAATACTGGAGATTATTAGAAGTGCACTTTGATTTTATTTCACCTTGGTTATCAACGAACTTAGTAGTATGTTAACTTCTACATCTATGTTGAATTTAACAAATATGCACTTTGAGTTGAATTGAGTAAATATCCGAATAGAAATATGAATCTGAGACATTCGTTTTGCATTCGTATTCGACAAGATCCGTATCCGTATTTGAATCTGAATTAAAATGCTTACCGCAGCATAGCTAAGTCTAACCTTTTGAGCCTTGCATAAGCTCATGTTATACTTTTTTGATTGACTATGGTATGCTCACACTTGCTACAATTTAACAAAATCCCAGATAGGTAGTAGATGGTGGAATTTATGTTGAAGATCTTGTGCAGTTCTAGATGTTTTAGGCTGAGGGTAACCGGTCGATGTCCCTATGGCCTATGGAGTTTCACCAAAGTTTAGAGAATCGCTTGCGCCATGTTTGCAGTAAAAAATAGTAGTCTTGATGTAAGGATTGTTTTAATGTTATGTAATAATTAATAATGCACAATTTCTGGTATCTTCCTTATTTGTCACTAGATTGTGTGATATTGGTTTTTTGGCATATTGTTGGTGTTCGCTTTTATCCTTATTGTCAAGTACATACTCAGTTAGTTCAAAAAATATATTTTTATTTTATTCTAAATCAAACTTTTCAGTTTTGACTAATTTTATATTAAATATGCTAACATCTACATCATCAAATTAGTTATGGTAAATTCACTATAGAATTTATCTTAATATTGTATTTATTTGGTATGGTAGATGTTAATACATACTCCCTCCATACTAAAAAAATAAAGTCATTTGGGACAGCGACACGGTCTCCAAAGCATAACTTTGACTACTTATTTTTATAAAGATATTTATCAAAAAGTGATATATGTAAATTTTTGTGAAAGTATTTTTCAAGACAAATCTATACATATGGTTTTCACATTTTCAAACTCAACAACTTAAAAGTTATTCATGATTTATATTCTCATTGTTTGACCCAAACCTTGTCCAAAGCAACTTCATTTTTGAGTATGAAGGGAGTATTTTTTTATAAACTTGTCAACATTATAATATATATTCCTTCCACACCTACCCTAAGGTAAGGCCTTATTTCTAGCTTGCAAAGTATTTTTTTGTTAGATTTGGCTCCCATGAACCATTTCAATTGGACCAATCATCATTTTAATATTTAACAAGCATAAACCTAAATAAAATATATAACTAAGTTATACATGATTCAATGAGTATGAAATTTTTACTACAGTTTAAATATATAATAGAGTGAAATACACTGGCGGTCCTTTAACTTGTCAGCCTATGCCATTCTGGTCCACCAACTTGCAAACGCGGATAATGGGCCCCTGAACTTGTCAATTGGTTCACCGGAGGCCTATTTCCCATCTGGCGCGGCCTCCAGGCGACGTGGCAGCACGTCGCCGCACATTTGAATACCGACCGCAGGTGATATTATGCAACTAGGCCCATCCGCATCTGCTAATCTCCAAAATCTCATCCTATCTTCTTCAAGTTCGACGTGCTGGGGGCGAGGGGTGGCGGGGGCACGGCGGCTTGCGACGGAGGCACCATGGCTAGCGAATCAAGGGCGTCTACGGCAGATCCAGCCGATATACCGCTGATCTAGTGTAGGGAGTGCGAGCGGGCAAGGGTGGTGCGCCGGGTATCGAAGCAGGAATGGAGCTTTGGGCAGGCATTCTACTGCTGCCCGTTCTACAAGATTAGTGGTTCAATTAAGATGAAGTTCTTGTTCTTGCTAGATTCAAAGCTGATATTAGGGATTTTTGTAGCGAGATGGGACCGGTTGCCCTTTCTGGAAGTGGGAGAAGGAGTACTTGGAGGTGGTGTTCGGCAAGAACACTGCTGGTGCTAAAGCAAGTCCCAGCAATGAAGGCACAACCATGGTGGAAGCCCCTGATTTGAAGATGAACACTGATGGAGCAATGCAGGCACACCCATATGCAAGAACACTGATGAAGAGGGAAGCTATATGTGCTGAAATGGTGAAAGAAGTAGTCATAGTGTTGAAGGCTATATTTGTAGTCTGTGTTGCTCTACTGTTTGTGCTAATTCTTGTTCTGTTAGTCCTGTTGGTGAAGTAGGTAAATGTGTAATCAGTACTGTTATCAAGCCATGTATAAAACCATCAATGAATTACAACAAGATGATATTCACAGATCTTGCAATGTCAATTCCTCAAGATGAAACCATAACAGGATGATGTATTTTCACATATTTTGTCCATCAACCATTTACCATGGACATTGAGACACACATATCATTGTCCTGAATGTAAGGCACTAAGTACTATCTTCCTGTGCTTATATGGAAGAACCAAAAGATCCCTAACTATCTTTCCTGTCTGGCTGGAAGAACCAAAAGGAAGCAAAATAAGCCTAAAGCATCACTAAGATGTTTTTGCTGCTGCTTTATAGGTTCACAGAAACTGGTACAGTAAGCCTATTGACCTATACAAAAGCATCACAGACCACATTCATAGGTCTTCAAGCCTTCTTGTCTTGGTAGTTGTATTCTTCTTGGTCTTGCCTTGCTGATTACATGGGCCACTCGGCGCATTGCGCTTCAATCTTCCTCTTCCAGCCTTGCTTGAAGTGGTTGGGGGCACTGGCCTCGTAGTAGGCTGGTTGCTCCTGATGAATGTGGAATCTGACAATGGTTCCTTGTGAAGTTGTCTTTTGCTTGTTTGTGAGGACTACATGGAATCAAGTTAGGTGTTTACAAGTTCAATTTGATAGAGTGGACGAAGTTTATGTGCACTTACATCTACATGCAATTGAGAAATGATAGTTTCTGTCATATTTGATAGCACTGGCTGGCTCCCCTCTCCAAACTGCATGGAAGCCTACAATGCCATGCTTTAGAGTGTATGAACTATTAATCCAATTGACATACTAAATGAGTTTCACTTACTTGGCTAGTAACTGGTGCTTCAAAACCTTCAGCTAATCCTCCTTCTTGGCCATGATCCACATTTGGATTGTTTTGAGGTTGTAGTTCAGGCCTGATCCTAGCCTTCCTCAGCTTGCAACCACCTCTGTTATGCCCTTCTGTTCCACAATAAGAGCAAGTAATGATAGTACCATGCTTGGACATTTTAGGACCAAACTTGCCCATGACTTCATGAGGTTGCTTAATTCTGTTCTTGGGTGGCCTACCAACTTTTTTCTCATAGACTGGTGGAAGTACATTTGGTCCTTCAACTTTCTGCCACATGCTCCTATCTTTGCAAGGATAGATTTTGGGACCATATGCTTTCAGGTAGGTTGCAGTAGAGTAGCACTCATGAACCATGCACTCAGAAGGAATTCTCTCTATCCTCAAACAAGATATAGCATGAGAGCAAGGGATACCAGTCAGTTCCCACCTCCTACAATCACACTGCCTAATGCCTAGGTCCACTGTGTATTGTCTGTCCAACACATTGACCTAAAAAATGCCATTACCAGCAGGCTGTGCATAACAGGTGTTTGCCCACTGAGAATTCTTATGAAGTTTTGTAGCACTCGGTTTTAAAAACAAAACCAGATACACACCATATGTGAGTCCAGGAAGTCAAATCTCACATATAGCTACAAATAAGGGTAATATCAAAAGGCAATGCTTAAATACATAGCGTATTAGTATAAAGAATATAACCTCTGAGTATAGACAACGGAAAGACACTCCGATCTTTAGGCGAAGACTCCAAATCCACAGGGACAACTGACTGGTTGATCACGAGTCTAATTCCTACAAACTTTAGCCATCTAGTACCCATCCAGGATTTTTTCAAAGGTTTAAAAAGTAAAGCAAGCGTAAGTACATGTCGTACTCAACAAATATAACATGGGGTTCATGAGGCTTAAAAGGTTGACACTGGTTCAACTGCGATTAGCTTTTAATTGTCATAATTTTAGCATAGGAGTAGCAACAAGTTTAACACAAGCCCATATAAACACATGATCAGGTAAACAAGAATAAAGAATAGCATAAACAGTAATCATTAGTGAGCATCTTTATCATCAATATCATCTGTGTTCATCATCTATTCCGTAAGGGTTCCAAGGCCGCTCGTGACCGTGAGCACGGCTGATATACCAGTTTTACACTCTATAGAGGTTGTACACTTTTACTGTGAGTCGTGATTTACCCTTTCACCCGAGGTAGCTAATCACTTGACCCACTTCCAAGGAAGGTCGGTAGGGTTCACTATGAAGCCTTTCAAAGGTTCGTCTAACAAGTTAGGGCCATTAGATTCACTCAGCAAACAGATATAGGAACCCCCCTGTCGAATGGCACAATTCCATCACGGCTATACACATAAGAGTAGAGGCTGTCCTATACCCGATTCGGCAAGCCATTCTTACGCCAATAAAGATAACCACTAACAAGCTAGAAAAGGTCCTCATACTGAGCTAAAGCCAGAGCTATATAGCCCTCACAGCTGTACTATAAGTCCCGGATGATCACTTACAGATAAGTCCTTAGGGAGAGGAATCTAGAGCACCATAAAAACAACCCAATGCTCTAGCCCCCTTATTCCATGTTGCTAAAAAGTATCTTTTAATGTTTATTGCATATACCATTAGTCAAGTTACAAGATCATGGTTGTAGTTGAGCACTAGCAAAGCTATCCAATGCAATACCCAATAGGAATCAAGGTACAAGTACAAAAGACTAGGATATCCTTAGTAGTAGTCAAGGTAGACACATGCAATATGAATTAAATGATTAAAGGTGTATAGGACAACAAGGATGATCCCATGCTATACTTGCCTTAAACACCGATCCTTCGGTAAGCTTTAATCTTCAACGTTCTTCTTCTTCTTCTTATCACCACGTATATCTCACCGACTGGATGAAATCATAAAGCACCACACAAGCATCCATACAATCATACACGAAGCAAACAATAGAACTAAATTAGAACAGTACACCAATCATAAAATGAAGATGAAAAGTTGGTAAAACGAATCCACGTCTCGCTACAAACACACAGACGCGAAAAACACTCTAATCGGAGCTACGATGAAAAAGATACCTCTACCGAAAGATTTACTCTATACACGGAAAAGAAAACTATAGGCTTCATTTATTTTAACTATATTAAAGCTTATATAAATTAAATTAAATCAAATTTAGATTCGAATTATAAAACTAAAGTAAAACAAATCATATTTTATTTATAAAATCCAGTTGCATAATTATTATTCAAGATATGATCTAAACCATGAAATTTCAGAAATAGTAATATGGTAAACACTATTACTAACGTGTAGAACTCGTCGCTATGAATCTAACGCAACTTGAATGGACTAAAACGGAGTTAAAACGCAGAAGATATGATTTAAACAAGATTTCCTTTAATAAAATAATAGATTAAATCTAATCATAAATTTTAAAAGTTGAAAACCTACTTAACAGTAGTATGAACATGTAGATTATGAAATTACGAACCTAACGCATTTTGAACGGATCAAATCAGAGTTAAAACGGAGAAGTTATGGCTAAAACAAAATTAGTGGCAAATATGTAAATACGTGAAAACGTATTTTTGAAGTCAACTGAATAAAATACGCTTTTAAAAGATCAAAGCGTAATCTATGGATTGCGCAATGGACTGCGGGTTAAGACTTAAATACTTATAAGGGCTCTTTAGCAAAAAGAACAGCGAAGGGGTATCCAGCGATTGAGACCGTTGGATCAGATTTGGTCGGCCAGGATTCGACCGGGAAGGAAGATGGAGGTGGTTGCCGGCCGGACAAGACCACCGGCGAACCTGGTGGCAGCGGCGCCATTGCCAGAGCGGCGGAGCTCACTATTTTCGGCCTACCAAGCTCGGTTTTCGACGGGAATAACACGGGAGAGGAGAGGAGGTTGAGGCAAACCTACTACGGCTGATCATGGCGGCGGAGAAGGCACGGAGGCGACTCGGCGACATCGAGCTCCACACAGCGGATCCGAGCGATGGTGCTAGGCTGGCTCGGGGCGAGAGTAGAGCGAGATAGGGCATGGGGTAGGTAGAGGCGGACACGGGCTCACTATTTAAGGAGCGGAGGAACTTGAGGCGCAAGAAAACGGCGCGGGGCGACGTGGGACCCCCGGGTGGCGAGTCTGGCTGGAATACGGCGCAAGGAGGAAGGCACATTTGACATGGGGGCCAGGCGCGTTAGCGGGGTGGAGGAAAGGGACACGGGCGCAGCGCAGACTTGGGCCGAGGCGCGCACTGCTGGCCATGTGGAGCAGGCGTGGAAGATGGGCCGTGGGAAGTGAGCCAGCGCTGGAGAGAACGGGGCGCGAGTGGGCCGGCTTGGCTGATGGAGTGAAGGAGCGGGCCGAAGGGAGGAACTGGGCCTACGCGCGCTGCTGGGCTGCGGAAGGAGAGAGCAGCCGAGCTGGGCCGGTGAGAGTGGGAGCCGGGCCTAAAGAGAGGAAGAGAGAGTGTTCTTTTTTTTTCAAATCCCTTTTTTTTTCTTATTTTAAATCCAATTCAAACATGACCAAAGTCAAGTTCAAATAGGATTTCAAATACACTTTTCAATTCAAACCTAAATGAGAATTTTTGATAAGTTTTCAAAAATAAATTTGACAACTTTTTAAATTCTTTTATTTTTCTAATTCTCTTTTCTTTTCTTTTACTTCAAAGCCATTTTCAATTTCATTTGCAAAAGCATTTTAAACCACTCAATCAAATACATCAAATGCAAGGGCATGTATGCACAATCATGTTGCTAAACCTTATGATGAGTTTTAATTCAATGAAAATTTTATTTTCCTATATTTCATGAGCACAAAATTCCAAATTAAATCATTTTAGCTCTATTTCCAAAAAATCAAAATTTAGGGTGTTACAAGTTTCTTCCTTATCTTGGGGCAAAGTGTACCATCCCACACAGTCCCTACATCCTTGTACTTTGTATGATACCTTGTCATCAGTTGTGTCTTGACTTGCTCTAGCATGCTCAAGATAGGCATTTCTCTAGCATCTAGTATGTATTTATTAAACACCTCACAACTATTGTTTAGTAGAATATCACACTTGGAGAAAGTGCTAAAGAAAGCCCTAACCCAAGTATTTGGTGGCATCTTTTCTAGCCATTCAAAAGCTTTCTGGTTAAGGACCTTAATCTTCTCCATGTTCTCATTCCATCTAACTACTGTGGTTGACCTAGCACAAGTCCAGAGTTGGTTCTTTAAGTTCTCACCTTTGAATTGCATCTGGAAATTGGAATAAAGGTGTCTGACACAGAACCTATGTTCAGATTCTGGGAAAACCTGTGCAACAGCTGGTACTAGACCCTGCAAATGGACAAGAACAGATTAGCATGAATACAACAGCTGCAAGTTAAGAAGATATGCAAAAGCTGGTACCTTCTGTTTGTCAATCATGACAGTCCATGGGTATGTGTTTTCAATGCCTAGGTCTTGTTTCAATGTTTCCAAGAACCACTTCCAAGTAGCCAGAGACTCAACTTCTACAACTCCAAATGCAATTGGATAAATACAGTCATTTGGATCAATTCCAACTGCAGTGAGCATTATCCCTCCATGCTTAGTCTTAAGGTGGCAACCATCTAGGCAGATTATAGGTCTACAACCAGCTAGGAAGCCCCTCTTGCAGACATCCAAAGAAACATACAAGGATGAGAATATGTTTCCAACAAGATTAAGATAGAAAGTGCTCCCTGGATTGCTTCTTCTCAATTCATGTGCATAATCTCACAACTTATTGTACTGCTCTTCTTCATCACCAAGTATCTGCTTCATAGCTAGTCTCCTGGCCCTAGCAAGTGTAGTTCTTAGGGGTATCAGATTCCATTCCTTCTGGACTATCCTTGCAAAGTTAGTTAGTGTCATCTTCTTGTCAGCCCGAAATGACTCTAAGTATGTATGAGCAAATGTCCACTTCCTTTGGCAAGTGTGTTGCCCATGATAAGTCTTGATCATCAATCCCTGAGTCCTGCTATCACTTGAAGCATATAAATTCCAAAGACACCCATCTACACAATGAGCCTTAAACCTTTTCTTCTCATTCCTGGGCATCTTGATCTCTACCCTCTGCTTCATGCTATATTGTGTGATAGCCTTCCTGAGCATCTCAACTGATTCAAATATCATGCCAACTTTGAAGATGGGATTGTCTATGTCTTCACTTCTGAATGACTTAAACCTTAGACCTTGTCGTTCTTCATCAGATTCTGGCAATTCTAGCTCAGATTCATCTGTTGACTCCTCTCCATAACCAGCCAAGGATAAAACCTTTGTCCCCTTCAGTTTGCTAACAACAGCCTTCTTGCCCTTACCTTTCTGCTGCCCTTTGCTGCCAGTCTCCTTTGTAGCATCCTCATCAACATAGTCCACAAAAATATCATCATCATCTCCCTCTAAATCAAAATCACTATCACTGAAATCAAAGTCATCTTCACTGTCACCATCATCTCCATGCACATCATGCTGCACTGAATCTTGCTGCACTGATTCCTGCTCCATTTCAAAGTCATCTTCACTGTCACCATCATCTCCATGCACTGAATGCTGCACTGAATCTTGCTGCACTGAATCTTCTCCTTCTTCCTTCCCAACAAATCCTTCCTTGGCTGGGCTGATTACTGCAGGCAGTAAAACAATTGGGTTTGCCACTATGTCATCCCAGTTTATGCCAGGCATGCTGTTATCATGATCAAAATAGACAATAAGGTTCTTCACCCTATCAACAATGCCAGTCATCACCAATGTCTTTGAATCTGAGTCAATCACCCTAAGTCCACGACCAAGGTCCATTCCAGGAAGCAACCAATATATCTTCAGAGCATCTATTTTAGGACATTTCAACTCATCAACAAAATCCAAGAACCACAATGGAGACTAGGTATCTACCTCGCAATGGTCAAACCAGTTCACTTTTCCACCAATGTAAGCCTTATCCGACTCCTAACCAACAAAGAAACCACAGTGGTGCACCTCAACAGTGAACTTGTGATCAGCATCGCCTACATTGAACCAAATGATGCTCATTACTACTTGATTTATTTAGGCGACACCAGAAACCCTAAACCCTAGCCACCAAAACAAACGAAATTGGCCAACACCAGGAACAAGTACATGCACACCACCGCATCCTAAAGGCACTAATAAGAAGGTTTTGAGCTTCGATTGACTAACCGTATTCCGGCGGTGGTTCCCCTTCCGGTCGCAGGCACGGCGCCATGCCATAGATTCACCGCAGTCATGGTGGAAACCTACGCTCCCCAAGTACATCTCGTCGTTGCTCTTTCGCAGAATCTTGCAAAGTCGCCGACTTTTGCCTCCGTCGCAAGCCGCCTCGCCCCCGCCGCCGCCTCGCCCCCAGCACGCCGAACTTGAAGAAGACAAGATGAGATTTTGGAGATTGGCAGATGAGGACGGGCCTAGTTGCATAATGTCACCTGCGGTCGGTATTCAAACATGCGGCGCACGTGCTGCCACGTCGCCTGGAGGCCGCGCCGGATGGGAAATGGGCCTCCGGTGAACCAATTGACATGTTCTGGGGCCCGTTATCCGTGCTTGCAAGTTGGTGAACCGGAATGGCACAGGTTGACAAGTTAAAGGGCTGCCAGTGTATTTCACTCTATATAATAATTAGCTCACCATAAAAATTTCACCATAATTGGACCATAGAAACTGCAGCTATAAATTATTCCATTTAATTACAGAAAATCATAGATTTGAAGCCACAACAAAAACTTTGTACTAAAGTATACCATATTATATGTTCACTGTGTAGATCTACTCATGTGGAGTCCAACAAAATTGGATTTTCCGTTTTATGATTTTTCTGTGATTTACTATGATTTTTTCAAAGATTCAGCCGAAATAAATAAAAATGAAAAAGACAAAATAGCCTTTAAAACTGCTTATAACTAGGCCAGGGAGGTAAGATGAACAGTTTTTAAAGTTGAGGGAGGTGTTTTGCCCGGTTTTGGAGTTCAGGGAGGAAAAGCAGACTTTTGCGGAAGTTGAGGGAGGTAATGTGGACCTTTGCCTTCTGTAAAGGAACCATATAACCACAGCTCTTGTGATGTTGGGCTCCGTAGCCCATTTAGTCCAATACACTCCCTTTACAATCTTGAAGGGATCCCACGCTTGCACTTTAGAGGGCTATCCTCTTTGTTTTTCTATCTAGCAATCCAGTACACACACATAAATAATAATATTAAACTACAAAAAAATCATTCCTCCATTTCTTGATCCATCATCTCATAATCTTTCACTTTTCTTCCATCTAATAAAATTATACACGTGCATTATTACAACGAGAAACAAAATAATACCGAAAAGGGTGAGGACCAAGGACAATGCACCATAGATCTTCCTTTATCCTCTCTCTCTCTGTAACTGGGCCCCTTGGAAAGATGTATAAGGAGGCCTGGGCTCTCTGAGGACAACAAAAATCACGCAAGTCGATAGATAATGTAGCATTTCTTCAACCCTCACTTGTTTGTAATCCATACTGCAAACTTTGAGCTATTGATCTCAAGAACACGAGTAGAAACACCAGATTGGACACAGGGCACGTAAGTTTTACAGAGGTGGTTGTTGTTCCATGGCTGCCTCTATTGTTCATTTCTGGCATACCACTAATAGGCTCATTCCAAAAACTTGGTCTATTCCAAAACATACACACAACTATGACAAAGGTTCCATTCCAGAAACATATACATAGATAAACATACACATAACTAGTTAATTGATGGCATGATAGCTATCTAGAAGATGTAGATTAATAGTAAATAATAGGTGGTAGGATATACATAGCTGCCATCTACACAAGTCATAAATTCTAAGCATGCACGCAACCACTTCTAAGTACCAAGTTTCAAACACTACTATGTCATGGGCACACTACTACATCACTACTACATCATGGGCAGACACTACTACATCATGCGCGCAGCTGATATGATCTAAATGGCTAGAGAGGGGGTGAATAGCCTATAAAAAATTCCTACAAACTGAAAGCTCTAGTTTGGTTTTAGTGAATTGATGAAACCCTAAGTGCTAACCTAGTTTATCAAAGTAATCATGAGATAGGTAGCACTATTCCAAGTGGTGGAGCAATGGTGAAGATCATGATGATGGTGTGACCATGGTGATGATCAAGTGCTTGGACTTGGAAAAGAAGAAAGAGAAAAACAAAATGGGCTCAAGGCAAAGGTGAAAATCATAGGGCCATTTTGTTTTGGTGATCAAGACACTTAGCGAGTGTGATCACATTTAGGATCGATAGCCGTACTATTAAGAAGGGTGAAACTCGTATTGAAATGCGGTTATCAAAGTGCCACTAGATGTTCTAACTCATTGCATATGCATTTAGATCTAGAGGAGAGCTAACACCCTTGAAAATGTTTGTGAAAATATGCTAACACACGTGCACAAGGTGATACACTTGGTGGTTGGCACATTTGAGCAAGGGTAGAGAAGTTGGTGAATTGAAGGAGGTGATTTTCACTGTCTAACAGTGACCGGACGCCGGTGACGTGTTGACCAGACTCAGCCATGCAGCGTCCGGTCAATTATAAGAAAGGTGGCGCGCTCAGGCTCGGCGTGGTGTGTGACCGTATGCAGGTTCATCTTTTGACCTGACTCATCGAGGGAGTCACTGGGAGTGACCGGACGCAGGAGCTGCGTGTCCGGTCAACTCTAGATAGTGAAGTGATCAGCCTCGATGAGTGATCGGACGCATGGTCAACATGTGACCTGACGTGATGCTTGTGTGTCTGGTCTTGATGACATGGCAGCACGCAAAGAGGAGAACAAGGACCTAACGCTGGGGTGCATCTAGTCGTGGCGTATCTGACACGTCCGATCATGGTTTCGGTGCTCGGGGAGCTCTCTGGAAGTGACCTGACGTGCGGGCTTTGGGGTGGTCGGCACGTCCGATTGTTAGTTGAAGGCATGTGGTGTTACATGTACCTAACATGGTGCAGGTGCGTTAGGTCGGATTGCTGATGCGTCAAATCGCACATTAACACGCGCGAGAAGGCTCCTGACTGTTGGAATCAGGTGGTCAACGTTCATAGCGAGGACACATGGCTGACATCCACTGACCGGACGCTGAGGACCGAGCGTCAGGTCGTTTCAACCTACGCGTCCGGTCATCCCGAGAAAGCTGCAGTGAGGAGCCCAACAACTCTATTTGTGAGGGCTCTCTATTTAAGTCCCTTGGCTGGTTGATGCTCACTCTCTTGGACATTTGCATTGACATGGCAATCTTATGAGCTTGGCCAAAGTCCTCCCACTCATCTCCATCATTGATTCATAATTTTTGTGAGATTGAGAGTGAATCCAAGTGCATTGCTTGAGTGATTGCATCTAGAGGCACTTGGTGTTCGTGTTTTGCTGTGGGATTCGCTTGTTACTCTTGGTGGTTGCTGCCACCTAGACGGCTTAGAGCAGCGAGGATTGTCGATCGGAGGAAGGTGATTGTCTCTAGCTCTGATCGTGGTGATTATGAGGGGTTCTTGACCTTTCCCCAGCGGAGAGCCAAAACGTACTCTAGTGGATTGCTCATGGCTTGTGTGATCCTCATCCTGTGTTGGTTGTGCGACACCCGATTACGGGTTTGGCATGTGATGCCAATTAGTGCGTGAACCTCCAAGTGAGTGAATCGCCACAACAAGGACTAGCTTGCCGGCAAGCAAGTGAACCTCGGTAAAAAACCTTGTGTCACCTTGTCCAAGGATTTTACTGGTTATCTTGTGATTGATTGATTGGCTCCATCTTGTGATTGGCTCAATTCCTCGACACAGCAGTATAATCATCAGCATCCTCTCTTGTGCATTTACATTTCTAGTGTGTAAGCAAAGCTCTTTAGTGTAACTAGTTTCGAGAGCTTGCTTGCGTCGAGTCTAGTGGTTGGTGAGGCTCTTTAGTTAGTCTTTGAGAGCTCACTAACTTAGTGTAGTGACATAACCATTATGTGGATAGAGACTATAGATACTAGAATTGTGGTAGGTGGCTTGCATTTTTAGTAGGCTAGCGCAACATTCGCTTTGCTTCATATTTATCTAACCACTTTGTTTAGTGTTGTTGTAATTTTTTTTATAGGCTATTCACTCCCCTCTAGCCATTAGAACCTTTCAAGTGGTATCGGAGCCATGGTCACCGTGATTTGAGGCTTAACAACCTTTGGTGTCAAAATGGCTTAAATCAACAACACTAAGAAGCCACCCCAATTTGATGGCTCCAACTATCCCTATTGGAAGGCTAAGATGACAACATATATCAAGTCAATCAATAGGAAGGTGTGGAAGGTGGTGGAGACCAAGATTGAGATTGCCAATGAAGAGGCTCCCACCACCGCCAAAGAAGTGCTACTCCAAAACAATGACATTGCTCTTAATGCCATTCATGATGCTTTGGATGAGAGAACATTGGAGCAAATCAAGAACATTAAGAGGGCTCATAAGGCATAAAAGAAGTTGGAGGAGTCATTTGAGGGCACTCAAGCCATGAAGGTGCAAAGGCATACATTCTCAAGGAGAAGCTTGCAGGCTTCAAGATGAAGGAGGATGAGAGTGTGCCGGAGATGTTCCATAGGCTTCAAGTGCTTGTCAATGATCTCAAAGCACTTGGAGAAGAGGTGAAGGACAAGGACTTCTCCCACAAGTTCTTGAGATGCTTGCCATCAAGGTTTGGAACATTGGTCACTATTCTAGTGAGGAGTGGTTTAGACACCATGACACCAAACCAAGTGTTGGAAGATGTGATGACCGATGACACATATAGAGATGATGATAAGAAGGAAGAAAAGAAGGAGAAGAAAGATGAGAATAAGGATGAGAAGAAGAAGAGTGTGGCATTCAAGGCCACATCATCCAAGGGCAAGGCAAAGCAAGAATCATCAAGTGAAGATGAAGACTTGAGCTTTGATGAGATGGATGATGAGAAGATGGCTCTCTTTATGAAGAGATTTGGCAAGTTCATGGTGAAGAAGGGCTACTGTGCTAGAAGAAAGAAGTCTTCATCCAAGAACAAGAAAGAGTCAAGAAGGTGCTTCAAGTGTGGAAGCAAGGATTATCTTGTTACTCAATGCCCATACAATAGCGACAATATTGATGATGACAAGAAGAGCAAGAAAAAGGACAAGAAGAAGGAGGACAAGATAACCATCAAGAAGAAAAAGAAGGGTGGTTCATATGTGGTCACTTGGGATAGTGATGCTTCCTCAAGTGATGATGATGATAGTGATGATGACAAGACCACCAAGAAGAAGGCTCTTGCAAGCATTGCTATCAATGAGAAGCCTTCTCTCTTCGACACTCCATCATGCTTCATGGCTAAGGCCACTAAGGTACAAACTTGTGATGATGGATGTGATGAGGAACATGATAATGAAAGTGAAAGTGACAATGATGATGAACCCACTAAAGATGAACTAATTGACATGTTAGAAGATGCTAAAGAATATTTTGACATTAAGAGAAGGGAATGCAAAGACTTGCGCAAGGAACTAAAAGCCCTTAAGCAAGGCTTTGATGAGCTCAATGCATCTCATGAGAGGCTAGAAGAAACCCATGAGAATCTTGTCAAGGCTCACAAGAAGCTTGAAAAAGCTCATTCCTCTCTACTTAATGAGCAAAATGAGAAGGAGCATGTTGTAACATGTGACAAAGGCTTAACTTGTGATATAATTGATGAATCATTCTATAAGCCTGTCATTGTTGCTCCCACTAACCCTTCTTGTAGCACATCTACTTCTACCTCATCTAGTAGTGATGGTTTCACTTGTGATGCCTCACTAATGGTTGAGAATGAGACCCTCAAGACGGAGGTCAATGAGCTCACTCGCGCCTTAGGCAAAGCCTATGGTGGTGAGGACCGCTTGCTTATGTGCTTGGGTAGCCAAAGAGCTTCTCTCTACAAAGAAGGATTGGGCTATACCCCCAAGAAAGGCAAGGCAGCCTTTACTCCTCACAAGACTAGTTTTGTGAAGAACAATGGTCGGTTTTTCACTAGTTGCAAGCAAGTTGGTCATGTAGAGCAAAAGTGCATGAACAAGAAGTCACAAGCTAATGTATCCTCCATTAAGCTTGATTCTTTCTATGTACTTACCAAGGGTACAAATGGTGTGGAGTCTAAGTTCATTGGTGCACCATGGATGGGCTCAAAGAAGAAAGCCATTTGGGTACCAAAGAGCTTAGTGACTAACCTTTAAGGACCCAAGCAAGTTTGGGTACCTAAAAAGAATTGATCTTCTTTTGTGGGTCAATTACAAAGCCGGAGGAAGGCATTGGGTACTTGATAGTTGGTGCACTCAACACATGATCGGTGATGTAAGAATGTTCAACTCAATCAATACCAATGGTAATGATGGTTATGATAGCATCACATTTGGTGACAATGGCAAAGGCAAGGTCAAAGGGCTTGATAAGATTGCAATATCCAATGACATGAGCATATCCAATGTGTTGCTAGTTGAGAGCTTGAACTTCAATTTGCTATCCGTGGCTCAATTATGTGATCTTGGATTCAAATGCATATTTGGGGTAGATGATGTAGAGATCATAAGTGTAGATGGCTCTAACTTGATCTTCAAAGGCTTTAGATATGAGAATCTATACTTGGTTGATTTCAATGCTAGTGAAGCTCAATTGTCAACATGCTTGTTCACTAAGTCTAGTATGGGTTGGTTATGGCATAGAAGGCTTGGTCATGTTGGAATGAAAAAAATGAATAGATTGGTTAAGCATGACTTGGTTAGAGGATTGAAAGATGTTGTGTTTAAGAAGGATAAGCTTTGTAGCTCTTGTCAAGCCGGCAAACAAGTTAGAAACACCCATCCTAAGAAGAGCATAATGAGCACTAGCAAGGAATTTGAGTTATTGTATATGGATTTGTTTGGGCCAAGACAATACATTAGCATCGGTGAAAACAAATATGGCTTTGTAATAGTGGATGACTATACTAGATACACTTGGACATTCTTTCTAGTGGACAAGAGTGATGTGTTTGTAACTTTCAAATCATTTGTTAAGGGCATTCATAATGAGTTTGAAACAACCATCAAGAGAGTTAGAAGTGACAATGGTAGTGAGTTCAAGAACACTAAAATTGATGAGTTATGTGATGAATTTGGAATTAGACATCAATTCTCGGCCATGTACACTCAACATTTAAATGGCCTTATTGAGAGAAAGAATAGAACAATCATTGATATGGCAATGTCTATGCTTAGTGAGTACAATGTGAGTCAATCCTTTTGGACCAAAGCTATCAACATGGCTTGCTATTGTAGCAACCGCTTGTATTGTCACCCATTGAAGGAAAAACACCATATGAGCTCTTGAATGGTAGAAAGCCCAACAACCACTAGCAAAGCATATAGAGTTTGAAATTTGGCAAGTGGTACTCTTGAAGAAGTTCATGATGTGGAATTTGATGAAACCAAGGGTTCCCAAGATGAGAATGAGAACTTAGAAGATGTTAGAAGCATTCAACTTTTAAATGCCATGAAGAATATGGATGTTGGTGAATTAAGGCCTAGACTAGTGAATGATGAGGAAGATGATCAAGTGCAATTGCTCTCTCACTCAAATGTGCAAGATGATACTAATCAAGCAAGTACAAGTGGCTCTTATGACAATGTGTAAGATCAACAAGTGGCTACTACATCATCTCAACTCAATGATCAAGCAAGTGCAAGCAACAATGCTCCAATACTCCAACCAACCAATATTGTAAGAGATCATCCATTGGACACTATAATTAGAGATATTTCTAGAGGTGTGCAAACTAGATCAAGATTGGCTTCATTTTGTGAGCATTTCTCATTTGTGTCATCCATTGAACCAAATAAGATAGATGAAGCATTGAAGGATGTTGATTGGGTGAATGCTATGCATGAAGAATTGAACAACTTCACAAGAAATCAAGTATGAGAGTTAGTGGAAAGACCAAAGAACCACAATGTGATCGGAACCAAATGGGTCTTTAAAAACAAGCAAGATCAAGATGGGATAGTAGTAAGGAACAAAGCAAGATTGGTAGCACAAGGTTACACACAAGTTGAAGGTCTTGACTTTGGAGAAACATATGCCCCGGTTGCTAGATTGGAAGCAATTAGAATCTTGCTAGCCTATGCTTGTGCCCACAACATCAAGCTCTATCAAATGGATGTTAAAAATGCATTTCTCAATGGCTACATCAATGAAGAAGTATATATTGCGCAACCTCCTAGTTTTGAAGATGACAAGAATCCCGACCATGTGTACAAGTTGAAAAAAGGCATTGTATGGCTTGAAGCAAGCACCTAGAGCATGGTATAAGGGGTTGAGGGACTTCCTACTCTCTAAGGGGTTCATGATGGGTAAGGTTGACACCACTGTTTTCACCAAGAAGATTGGCAAGGACTTGTTTGTGTTGCAAATCTATGTTGATGATATCATATTTGGATAAACCAATTAAAACTTTTGTGAAGGGTTTGAAAAGATGATGGCTAATGAATTTGAGATGTTCATGATTGGAGAGTTGAGCTACTTTCTTGGTCTTCAAATCAAGCAATTGAAGAATGGTACATTTGTGAGTCAAGGCAAGTACATCAAAGACATGCTCAAGAAGTTTGGCATGAGTGATAGCAAAGCCATTAGTACACCAATGGGAACAAATGGCAATTTGGATAGTAATGCAAGTGGCAATTTGGTAGATCAAAAGTTGTATCAGTCTATGATTGGAAACCTACTCTATGTAACTGCATCAAGTGCGGATGCCATGTTTAGTGTATGCATGTGTGCAAGATTTTAAGCCTCACCAAGAGAAAGTCATTTGAAGGCAACAAAGAGAATATTGAGGTACTTGAAGCATACACAAAATATTGGTTTGTGGTATCCCAAAGGAGCAAAGTTTGAACTTGTTGGATATTCGGACTCTGACTATGCAGGATGTAAGGTTGAAAGAAAGAGCACCTCGGGCACATGTCAATTGTTGGGAAGATCCCTTGTTTCATGGTCATCAAAGAAGCAAAATAGTGTTGCATTATCAACCGCCGAAGCTGAATACATATCCGCTGGTAGTTGTTGTGCACAAATTCTTTGGATGAAGGTCACATTGAATGACTTTGGAATCAAGTTCAAGAAAGTGCTATTGCTTTGTGACAATGAGAGTGCAATCAAGTTAACCAACAATCCGGTTCAACATGCAAGAACAAAGCACATTGATGTCCACCACCATTTCATAAGAGATCATCAACAAAAAGGGACATTTGCATTGAGAGTGTGGGCACCCAAGATTAACTTACCAATATATTCACCAAGCCATTGGATGAGAAAAGGTTTTGCAAGCTAAGGAATGAGTTGAACATATTGGATTTTTCAAATATGTGTTGATGCACCCCCCACTTATATGACATGCCTCTCCTTTGAGCAATCCAAGGTAAAATATGATTGGCATGCTCTCCACGGTCCCCAGGACCGTGGACAAAGGGGGAGATGTAATGCACAAAGATAGTAAAAAGATAACAAAGGGGAGAACTTTGACATAGGGGGAGAATTATGACAAAGTAAAGGGATCAATTAAAATTTGAGCACGCAAGTAGGGGGAGCAAGCTCATAAACTTGATTGATGCATTTGAATGTGCATTTTCATATGTTTGCTTGCATGGCACAAGTTTTAAATTTCAATATCCATGCTTGTGTGGTGTATAATAGTTGTAGGATTGAATGATGAAATGAAAAACTAGCATGCATAGGTTTAGTAACTAGACTTGTGTTTATATTGTGAAAACTAGACCCTTGCTTTTAATGTTAATCTCACAGGGTATTCTAGTTTTTGTGAATGTCTAGTTAACAATGGTGCTAAGGATGGTATATTTGGTGCACTCCGATTGGTATCGCGCTTCAAAGGTCCATCTCTTATACCTTAGCATCATTTGGTAGATATTGCCCTCCCACATTTCCAATTCATGCATATATGCAAGCTTCAATCCAAACTCTTAGCACATATGTAGGGGGGGGGGCAAATGCTACCAATTGGGGTTCATGAAACTTGTCCATATCCTTTTACACATGGTAAATATGCTTGGTCAAGCAACAAGGATTCAAATGAATTTCAATTCATATCTTTGTGAAAGGGTTGTCATCAATTACCAAAAAGGGGGAGATTGAAAGCTCTAGTTTGGTTTTGGTGAATTGATGAAACCCTAAGTGCTAACCTAGTTTATCAAAGTGATCATGAGATAAGTAGAACTATTCCAAGTGGTGGAGCAATGGTGAAGATCATGATGATGGTGTGACCATGGTGATGATTAAGTGCTTGGACGTGGAAAAGAAGAAAGAAAAACAAAATAGGGTCAAGGCAACGGTGAAAATCATAGTGTGTATGGGTATGACCCCCGATACCCACATGGCTGTACATGGGCCGAGCTGCTAGGGGAGGCCTAGTCTAGAAGACCGCGCATGGGCCGCACCACTGCTGGAGGCCTAGCTTACAAGATGACGCCGTGTGAAGTGTGGTGCAGGTCGGCGTGCCTCGCAAGACTGCGTGAAGATCCTCGGTGATCTTGGAAACCTGCTCGGATATGCTAGATCCCATAATATCTATAACTTCCGATCTTGTAAACCAATCAGGATAGAAACAACTGACCTGTAACCCTACTCCCGGGCTATATAAGGTGGGTAGGGACCTCCATCATTTTTGTCTGATCATAGCAATACAACCCACCGAAAGACACATGACGTAGGGTATTACGCCAAGTCGGCGGCCTAAACCTGCCTAATTGCTGTCTCTTGCGTTCTATGTCATGGCTGGTTCCTTCACATGCACCTCCATTGATTCATCTACTACCATGGGCATACCCCTCGATCGACTGCCGGCCAGATTTTGTCGATAGTGGTGCACCAGGTAGGGTGTGTGCTTGCTGAATTCATGGCGAACCAGATGGTCACCTTCCTATGCTCCATGGCCCTTCCCGAGCTAGGCCAGATCTTCATGGTTGGATCCATGACTAGGGTCATCAGCCCTGATGGCGATGGGGAGATCATTGAGGTAGTGTAGGATCACCCTGTGCTGATCGTGCCAACACCTACAAGGACATCTCCAATCTCGGTGCCCCGCCGCTGGGTTAGGAGATCTATCAGCAATGATGATCTGATTACAACCATTGATTGTGTCACAGACCACCTAGCAGAATGTCAACTCCTCGTGGATTCAGTCATAGATCAATCTAGAGTGAGTGACAAATTTCCCGTACTCCAAGATCACCAAGCCGCTGCAACCGAGCGACCTGCTCAACCACATTGTTCAAGGCGGCCAAATTCCGATCTGGTGATCACAGCTGCTCCAAAGGGGCACACGGCGTGGCGCCAATCACTTCCCACTACCGGCTTACGTTTGGCCGACTACGAGGCCCCAACGGAGGACCCACCGAAGCCCTATCCCTTCGGGTTGGAGGGTGCAGGATCTACATACCAGAGCACCGTCCACCACATCTTTGTCAACCATGTCGAGCGCGACTACATCACTGACCTCTACATGATCGACCCGACTAACTTCGGTTAACCCCCGCCCATTGTAACACCCCCGATGTTTGGCTTCCACATTTGCACTACATTTCATGAACATGAGCATCATGCATCCATTCGTGAACTTATATCACATGAAACATGATTTCGAAACATTGCAACATGTTGTATATTTCATGTGTGTTGTTTCTTTTATGAAATGTAAAGTGTGCAACACTCAAGTGCAACATGTGTAACTCACTTTAGTGAAACATGGTTAGTAGTACTATGCAACACACTCATGAAACATGTGAAACATGACTATGAAACAAGTGTAACATTTCGTGTGTTTTTCATTATTTCAGTACATACCATGCTTGATTCTTGTGTGACCAATGTGTGGTGTGGCTAATTATTCTCCTAAGAACCTTAGTTATACTTAGAATGTCATTAGGAACAATGTTCATGTTGATCATTTTGCCTAATTAGGTTCCCAAGTCATGGTTTGACCTTTATGGACCCCTAGAGCTTATGAGTTTGACTGTTTAAAAAGTGTAGCTTAGAGTGTTTGCATGTTTGAGTAACCTAAAGCAAAGTTGTAGCAAATTTTATAAGGAACAAACTTTGTTTAGAAGCCAAGTCTTGAAAATTTGCACAACATGTTCAAATAGGGCCCACAAGCCTAAGATCAGTGCTGTTTCAAAACTTAGAAATTTTCTAAGTGTTGGAACTGCTTTCCAGTTTCATGAAGACGACTTTGGAACCTTGTAGATGGAAATCCATGGTGAATTAGCTCGAGCATATGTTGAGTCATTTGGAGTACTCACTTAGCTCTATCATGTAGTCCAATTGGATTAGAATTTGGCGAGCGGATTAGGAGATAATCACCGTCAAAGTTCGCCTATCAGTCGGCACCATTGAAACTGAATCGGATTTCAGACTTTCTACAGTACCCGACCAGCAGCAGGACTTCACCGCCGCGTCGCACCGCGCGTCGCCGACGGCCTGACCGGCCAGGCCACGTCGGGCCTGAGCTCGGCAATTGAAGCCTCCGCGCGCGTTCGTGAGTCCCCACTAGCGCCACATTTCCTTCTTGCTTCCTTCGCTTCCCACCATAGCCGAAGCGCAGCAACGCCCCGCCATTGCTGCTGAGCAAGCTCCGCCGTCGCCTAGCTCGCTCGCCGCCGCAAAAACGCAAACCACCGCTCGTAAACAGCTCCGTCGTGTCCTCCTCTACCTCCTCCACCTCTTAGCTGGGCCGATTGCGTCTTGGTAAGGGCACTTTGGCCACTTCCACCATCACCGCCATGAGCACGACCTCGCCGGAGCTGAGGCCACCGTGGTCGGGGTAGCTAGGAGCCATATCGTCCTCGTTTATTGCTTCCTTGAGTTTCCCCACGTGCCCTAGGAGCTCGTACCGAGCTTAGCCGCACCCTACTCGGCTGGTCGCTGCCGGAGCGTCGCCGGACTCCTCCGTCGTCCGCCATTGCACGTCGCCGTGGGTGTTCGAGCTCGGTAGAGGTTGCGGGTAGGACATGGGTAGATGCAGTTCGTCGAGGCGAGCATGCCGGTGCCTTCGGCCTCGCCTGAGTCCTCGCCATCGGCGAGTTCCACCGCCGCCGCGCAGTCGCGTGCGCCTCCCCTATTTTTGTCTCGCTGACAGGTGGGGTCGGCTGACACCCGGGTCCCACACGTCAGTGGCTGTGTGTTCAAAAGGATAGTTCAAAAATTCTAGTTTTAGTGCTGTTTTGTAAATTTCGTAACTCCAAATTGGTAGATCCAAATGGAGTACTTACAATTTTGTTAGACTCACAGGGAGGTCTAGTATTTAAGAAAAATATGACATGAACACTTATAGTGGAAAATTTGGATGAATTAAATAGGAACTTGAAAAGTGTTTTTGAATGCATGCAAACTTGTTTAAATCATATATGGAGTTTCTGTGATTCAAAAATTATGAAATTTTGTGGGTAAGCTAGTCTTGTATAGTAGAAGCTCTGGTTAAAATTTGAGAGTCATTTCATGTGTAGTTTTTGAGTTATAGATTTTCCTTTTATCATTGGTAGATACTTGTGTGAATTTTTGTAAATTATCTAGGAATCCTATGGCCATGAAACTTGGTGGGTAGTATCTTAGTACCTTAAGGATGCTAGCAAAAATATGAAATCTGTTGCTTGCCACTTTTCACTAAGGTTTCCTAATTATGCCATTTTAAGCCATTCTGTCTTACCATTTTTGTGTAGGTTGTTATACTTACTCAAATGGTGTGAAATTTTTATGATAGTCTACTTAGGGCATGTAGTGTCTACTGTAATTTTTGTAGATTTAATGGTGTAGTTTTCTTATATGTTTACTATTTCCTCTAATTAATTAAATAAATTAAGAAAGGTATTAAAAGAAATGTTTTGGGGATGAACACCCTACTTTCTGGTGTTCTTGTGATATGAGTGATATGTGAGTAAAGTTGGTTTTGTCCAATTAAGTGTTTATATCATAAGTTAATAATTATTTGTTTGCATTATGTCCCTCTGGACAGATCTGGGGACTTTGGAAAGTTTCCCATGATATTTTGATTTGCTGTGAATGGGATGAATACAAAAGTTGTAGATAATTTATGTATCTAGCTCCTGTCAAAATTTGAGGGCATTTGGCCCAGTAGTTTAGAAACTACAGCTGTTTAAAGTTAGGTTCCAGTTTTGCTTACTCTCTGCCTTGTGAGGACAGAGTTCTGTTGATTTATGAATTCGACTTGATAAAGTGTTGAATCATACTTTGAGGTCTAAAAATGAATTGTAGACAATTTCATAAGCTTTCCAGATTGTCTTGTTTCAAGTCATTTGGATTTATAAATATCCAGTTATGGCTAGTTTACTGTACCGCTACATAGTCTTCATTCTACTGAAATACAAATGCTTGAGTGTATGCTTGATGCAATGTTTCCGTTGATTGTTAGGGGTTAGCCTAACTTGAGAATATGCTTAGGTGCAGGTGCTAGGTCATTAACTGAAGATGAGCAATTATACATTAGGTTGTATAAACTTGGTAAGTAAAGTGATTTGAATAGGGCTTAAGTTGGAATATGCAAACTACAGCGAACATGTGCATTCCCCGAGCATCCCTGACATTCGTTCATGTGCATCCATGATATTTATCTTGCGCATTCATGCAATAGGTGTGCCGGAGGGAGTGACGTTGCTGGAGTTCAAGGGAGCCAACCAGGAGGAGGAACCCGAGGTGCAGGAAGCCGACGAAGCAGTCGCCGCGGAGGAATTGCCCGAGTGCCCTGACCACCAGCCTTCCTCGTTCCTGAAAGGCAAGCCCCGGAGCATATTAAGCCTCCCATGTTTTTACAAATACATTGAGTATCTTTTATTGTTGATGATGCATTAAGTATAGGAATTGGTTGGAACCAATTGCTGCATTATATATCTTTCCTTGTCCAGATATCGCACTGGAATCATATTTAAGTTCAGGAATGGGTTAAATGCTTAGCCATGCTTAGTGCGGTAGAAGTCAGGTGATTTCCTGTCACCTGCGAGCTTTAGGATGAGGTGGATCACGGTTGGCTATATTTGCTATCGCGGAAAAGAACCATGTGAATAATGAATTAAGACCGGACGGGGTCTTATGTAGGTTTGAACATATTGACTCCGTCTGAGTCGTTTAAGGACCGATACGCTGTACGTCCTCATGTCATGTTGAACGCAGCCTAACACTTAGCTGACCGGATAAGTCGTTCCGACCGCGAAGCCTAGTAGCTGGACTCAGGTCGGGGACGCGAGCAGTGGCGGCATTCTGGAGGTAGTAAGGATGTGTGGAGAGCCATTGGCATAAGTCCAAGGCGGGTTAGAGTCCCAAACAACCTTGGCAGAGTGGTTCTCTGAGAATGTCGATCTGATCAGACTCGCGACTCCTGAATCGTACCAAAGGTGACTTGTTTGCGACTCCGACGGGGGAAGCAGGGTTTGTGTTTAGGAATACCCCTCCAGCTGGATAGGAATCGATTCGAATCGCCGTCTCTCCCGGATAGTGAGAACTTGACTGAGCAGCGGCAACGTAGATTCAATTAATTTAGCGATATGGTTAAATGGATGATGATGATAAGGTTGCCACAATGAATACCTGATATGGTTATTAATGTTTGCACCCTAATAAAATGATTGCTTAGTATAGGTGCTAATATAGATGATAGGTTAATGGCTAAAAAGTCACTGCTAGTTCAGGCTAAGAGTTGATCATTATTACTTATGCTTTTCTGCAAAAAGAAAGTGTCAGCCAGATCCACTACATTAAGCTATGCATAATCCTTGGTGTCATTTATTTTGGTTTTTGGCGGGTAAGTCTAGCTGAGTACATTCCCGTACTCAGGGTTTATTCCCTCTTGTTGCAGATGACCTTCTATATCAGGGATTCTGTAAGTATTGTCTCCACACGGCGGGTGATGAAGACTAGATCATGGGCATAATCTCTGTTCTCTTATCTGAATGCTTTTGCGGGCTGTGATCAGCGAACCAGTATGTGTATTTGAACTCGGGTGTGTAAGTTAAACTATTTGCTTCCGCATGTTTTACAAGACTTGTTTTGTAATAACGATGACTCTGTGATGATGTAATCTATTTGCGAACGTCTGCAAAATGTTGTAACGTATGATATGTTATGTTGAATTACTGTGATCTTGGTTGTATGCAAGTTGGTTTGAAATCCTTCGAGATTTCAGTTGACTACCGGGTTTATATGGGCTCAAGTTCGAGAATTTGATCGTTTCGGCGATTGTTTTTGTACTTGTGCTCTTATAAATTGGTCGGTTCTGTGATAGCTGGCATCAGAGCTTGATTCAACATTAAGCATGTCTTACGGATGTTTAAAACAAAAGCTTTTGTTGTAAAAACGGTTTTCCAAATTATAGTTATATATAAGTGTTCAAAAATCAAAATTTTTAGGGTATACTGGTGATTACATCCTTTATAGTCCACTTAAGGACTTCTAGGTGGCTTATATATAATTACTAACTTGGGGGAATTGATTGTTTCTATTGCGTCGTCCATGCGGCGTGATATTGCATGGATGCCATTCGTTTGAATGGTAATGTATGGATCAATTGCCTCTATGCTAAGGTAAGAGTGAGTTGTGAGAGCATGACCGTCCAACCATCGGTCTAGGGGAGAGCTAGTTGTGGTTACTAGAGTATTTACATGTTGCATACATGTATATATGAAGGTACTTAATTGTGGGTACATTTGTCGGGTAGTTTGGATATCGAAGTATATATATCGGGGGATGTATATATGGAGAGTATCTTAGTTACTGCTTGTGTAATTAGCATTATATCTCGTTGGGTTGGGCTGCAATGAAGTTTTCTGCAGGTACGCTAACAATGCACCGTGTAGATCGACTAGTTACCGCTAATTGAGAGAACGTATGTATGCCACCGTATATCCCGCTAAAGCTTAAATTTTCATAGGTTTGTGAGGACGTACGGAACGCGCATGCATCATATTCACTCATGTCATTCATATTGCATTACCCCCTCCCTTATAATTGCTTATCCCAAGTGTAAAGTGCAATCTCTCAGCAAAGTAATCCTCTCACGTGAATTGCATCCCTTTTTGATACAGATGGCCGCGCCCGTGTTTCCTACTGGTAGCAGCACCTTTTTGGACCAGTTCGGTACTCCCACCTTGCTCTGGAGGGTGCTCAGTTCAGTTGGGTACCCGGAGGCACCCAGCTACACGTGGAGGCAGGCGGTACCATTGGGAGACGTACCATGGTACGTCGTGACCTTCATCGTGCCGCAAAACCCCACAAGACCGTTGTGGCTTGGGTGGAGCATTGAGACTGATGGGCAAAGCCCATGGGAAGCCGCTCAGGTTGCTGCCCTTGATGTGCTGATGGATATAGCACAGAGCTTCGGGGATGAGTTAGTGGGTGGACCTGCTTCATCCATTCCCCGAGTGTCTCCTACTAAGGCTGAGTGGACTTAGGACGTTGGTCAGGCCTTAGTTCGAGGCCGTGGCGAATGGGTGCAGAGCGACAACGCTGAAATAAGTGCTATGATGGCAGTCTTGAAGCTTTGTCGAGTCAGGCAAAACACCCTTTCCTGTGTGCTTGATGAAGCCGGCAAGGCAATGGAAGCTCAGCACAAGTTCAGGTTGCGTGCCCGCAAGTATCGCCGTAAGGCGAATGCCTGTGGGACAACTCAGCAAGAAGTTGATGAGATTCATGGTATTGCAAATTATCGCTTGCAACAGTGGGGTCAAACCGCACGCGAGAGAGACGAGCTTCATAACCAGCTGATGAACCTCACTATTGAGAGAGATGAGGCTACACAAGAGTTGGATCGTGTGATATGTCACCAGGATGCAGCTTTAGAGTTAGCAGAAGAAAGACGTCGGGGTTGGATTTTGGCCAACCACAACGCCTTTCAAAGGGAGCAAGCACTACAAGAACAGCTTGAAGAGCTTCAGGTTGAGCACCATCAACTGCACAACCGTCTGTTTCCTATTCCTCGCCCCATACCAAGGTATCCAAATGTGGGTGGACCTCAAGTGATTGAGGCCGATGAGGAAGAAGAGGACATGCAGATGGTTGACAATGCAGCTGAGCCAGCAGATGAAGAAGAAGAGGAAGACCCAGAAGAAGAATCCCGCCAAGACTGGGTTTCGCAAGGCATTTACAGTTGCTCTTCCCAAGGGCACTACCAGTCAGGGCAGTTCCAGGGCTCCTCCAAGCAACATGCCATGCTGGAACTGCAACAAGACAGGCCACTAGGCAAGGGAATGCCCTTACCCTAAGAAGAATAACTACCAAGGTGGTCGTCAGGGGCAGGTGAACCACACTAATATTACTGATATTCCTTCAGGAGAGGTAGTGACTGCTGGTAAGTTTCTGATTGATCAACACCCCACAGTTGTACTATTTGATTCAGGTGCTTCGCATTCCTTTATTAGTCCAGCATTTGCATCCAAGTTTATGCAGAAAACATATACTATTGAGGGTGAGGGTTATTGTATTAGGGCTGCCAGTGGTGTTATCCCAACCAAGCTGGTAGTTGGGGACATATAATTTGAGATAGAGGGGCAAAGTTATCAGGTTGATCTGGTAGTTTTACCGGGGCTGGGTATCGATGTGATATTGGGAATGAATTGGATGAGCAGGCACGGGGTGCTTATTGATACATCGACTAGAGTAGTCATGCTCAGAGATCCTAGTAATCAGGAAGGTTTTCTGGAGCAACTACCTAGGGACATCAATCTTTCTTGTGCGGCTATTGCGGTGCAAGCAAAGGCTATTGCAGATATCCCTGTAGTGTGTGACTTTCCAGATGTTTTTTCCGTTGATTTGCTTGGATTGCCCCCGAATCGGGAAGTGGAGTTCAAGATAGAGTTGCTTCCTAGCACAGCTCCTATCTCTAGAAGGCCATAAGAATGCCTCCCAATGAACTAGCTGAACTTAAGACCCAGTTGAATGAACTTCTAAAGAAAGGCCTTATCCATCCTAGTTCATCTCCGTGGGGGTGCCTAGCTATCTTTGTGAAGAAGAAGGATCAATCTCTACGCATGTGTGTAGATTATAGACCTTTGAATGCAGTTACAATCAAGAATAAGTACCCTCTGCCATGCATAGATATCTTATTTGATCAGTTGTCTAAAGCAAAAGTCTTTTCCAAGATTGATTTGAGATCTGGGTATCATCAAATCAAAATTCGGCCTGAGGATGTCCCAAAAACCGCATTCTCTACAAGATATGGTCTATATGAGTACCTGGTTATGTCTTTTGGATTAACCAATGCCCCCGCACATTTTATGTATCTGATGAATTCGGTGTTTATGCCCGAGTTGGACAAATTTGTGGTGGTATTTATAGATGATATCCTGGTCTATTCTGAGAATGAAGAAGATCATGTTGAACATTTACGGGTGGTTCTCACTAGATTGCGAGAACACCAGTTGTATGCAAAGTTCAGCAAATATGAATTCTGGCTTCGTGAGGTACCTTTTCTTGGACCGTGTTGTCGGATGGTGGAATTATGGTTGATCCCACCAAGGTGCAAGAAGTGTTGAACTGGAAGGCTCCAATCTCGGTGCATGAGGTTCGGAGTTTTCTGGGGTTGGCTGGCTATTATCGTCGCTTCATCCCGGATTTCTCTAAGATAGCCAAGCCTATGACTCGATTGCTGCAAAAAGACATGAAGTTTGTCTGGACTCCTGAATGTGATGCGGCTTTCCATACCCTGCAAACTCTTCTAACTTTGGCTCTGGTTTTGGCACAACCGGATATCAAGAAACCTTTTGATGTGTTCTGCGATGCATTAGGTATTGGCCTAGGAGGTGTTCTTATGCAGGAAGGTAGAGTCATTGCTTATACCTCTCGCCAACTTTGGAAGCATGAAGTGAATTATCCAACGCATGACTTAGAACTCTCTGCAGTTGTTCATGCTTTGAAGGCCTGGAGACATTATTTACTTGGCAATGTGTGCAACATCTACACTGATCATAAAAGTCTCAAGTACATCTTCACTCAACCTGAGTTGAATATGCGTCAGAGAAGATGGCTCGAGTTGATCAAGGATTATAACCTCCAAGTGCACTATCACCCTGGCAAGGCAAACGTCGTAGCGGATGCCTTAAGCAAGAAGTCTCACTGCCACTCTTTGATTGAGAGTGATGTCCATTTGTCGAAGCTCCTTCATCCTGCAGTCCTTCAAAACATCACTGTCAGTTGTACTCTACAGAGTCGAATTATCGAGCTACAGAAGACAGATGCAGGTGTGTTTCACATCAAGCGCAAGATGAAAGAGCAAGAAACCAAACATTTTTGAGTTGATGAGGAAGGCGTGTTATGGTTCAAGGATAGGTTGGTAGTTCCGAAGGATAGAGAGCTTAGAAATCAAATCATATCCGAAGCTCACTCCTCTAAATTATCTATTCATCCTAGTAGTAGCAAAATGTATCATGATTTGAAGCCTCGATTTTGGTGGACCAAAATGAAGAAAGAGATAGCCGCTTATGTGGCTAGGTGTGACACTTGTTGTCAGGTCAAGGCTGTGCACATGAAAGCTGGATTACTTCAGCCACTCTCTATTCCAGGTTGGAAATGGGAGGAGATAAGTATGGATTTTATTGTTGGACTCCCTACTACTCAGAGGAACTTTAACTCTATTTGGGTGATTGTAGACCGACTGACCAAGTCTGCACACTTCATTCCTGTCCGCATAGATTTCCGTCCAACCGACTACGCGGAGTTGTACTTCAACCAGATAGTCCAACTTCATGGGATCCCTCGTACTATTGTCTCGGATAGAGGACCACAGTTCACTGCTCGCTTTTGGGAGCACTTACACGGATTATTAGGAACTAAGCTAGTAAGAAGTTCTGCTTATCATCCGCAAACCAATGGGCAAACGGAACGAGTGAATCAAATCTTAGAAGATATGTTGAGAGCATGTGTCATCTCGGCTAAGGGCTCATGGGAAAAATGGTTGCCCCTAGCTGAATTCTCGTACAATAACAATTATCAAGAGAGTATCAAGATGGCACCGTTTGAAGCTTTGTATGGCCGGAAGTGTAGAACCCCGTTGAACTGGGTAGAAGCCGGTGAAAGGAGATATTATGGAATTGATTTTGTTCAAGAAGCCGAAGAACAAGTCCGTACTATCCAAACTCACATGGCCACAGCTCAAGCTAGGCGGAGGCAGAAAAGTTATGCTGATCGACGTAGAAAACCTATTGAGTTCGAAGTTGGAGACTTCGTTTATCTGAAAGTCCCACCTATGAAGAGTGTCCAACGCTTTGGTGTGAAGCGAAAGCTTGCGCCGAGATATGTTGGTCCGTTTGAAATCATTGGACAAAGTGGTAAGGTGGCATACAAGATTCAATTACCCCCAGAGATGAGTGCTATCTTCAATGTCTTTCATGTATCCCAATTGAAGAAATGTCTTCAAGTCCTTGAAGAGAGAGTTCCATTGGGGGATATTGAGTTAAAATCTGATTTGACCTTTGAAGAAAAGCCAGTTCGAGTGATTGACACTCGTGAGCGAGTGACTCAGAGTCGGGTGGTCAAGTTCTACAAAGTTATGTGGAGTAATCAGGGTAGTGAACGCGATGCAACGTGGGAAAGGGAAGATTATTTGAGGGATGGTTATAAGGAATTCTATCAACAATGGTACACTTTTCCAATCTCGGGACGAGATTTTTATAAGGGGGAGGGCTGTAACACCCCTGGTGTTTGGCTTCCACATTTGCACTGCATTTCATGAACATGAGCATCATGCATCCATTCGTGAACTTATATCACATGAAACATGATTTTGAAACATTGCAACATGTTGTATATTTCATGTGTGTTGTTTCTTTTATGAAATGTAAAGTGTGCAACACTCAAGTGCAACATGTGTAACTCACTTTAGTGAAACATGGTTAGTAGTACTATGCAACACACTCATGAAACATGTGAAACATGACTATGAAACAAGTGTAACATTTCATGTGTTTTTCATTGTTTCAGTACATACCATGCTTGATTCTTGTGTGACCAATGTGTGGTGTGGCTAATTATTCTCCTAAGAACCTTAGTTATACTTAGAATGTCATTAGGAACAATGTTCATGTTGATCATTTTGCCTAATTAGGTTCCCAAGTCATGGTTTGACCTTTATGGACCCCTAGAGCTTATGAGTTTGACTGTTTAAAAAGTGTAGCTTAGAGTGTTTGCATGTTTGAGTAACCTAAAGCAAAGTTGTAGCAAATTTTATAAGGAACAAACTTTGTTTAGAAGCCAAGTCTTGAAAATGTGCACAACATGTTCAAATAGGGCCCACAAGCCTAAGATCAGTGCTGTTTCAAAACTTAGAAATTTTCTAAGTGTTGGAACTGCTTTCCAGTTTCATGAAGACGACTTTGGAACCTTGTACATGGAAATCCATGGTGAATTAGCTCGAGCATATGTTGAGTCATTTGGAGTACTCACTTAGCTCTATCATGTAGTCCAACTAGATTAGAATTTGGCCGAGCGGATTAGGAGATAATCACCGTCAAAGTTCGCCGGTCAGTCGGCACCATTGAAACTAAATCGGATTTCAGACTTGCTACAGTACCCGACCGGCAGCAGGACTTCACCGCCGCATCGCACCGCGCGTCGCCGATGGCCTGACTGGCCAGGCCACGTCGGGCCTGAGCTCGGCAATTGAAGCCTCCGCGCGCGTCCGTGAGCCCCCACCAGCGCCATATTTCCTTCTTGCTTCCTTCGCTTCCCACCATAGCCGAAGCGCAGCAACGCCCCGCCATTACTGCCGAGCAAGCTCCGCCGTCGCCTAGCTCGCTCGCCGCCGCAAAAACATGAACCACCGCTCGTAAACAGCTCCGTCGTGTCCTCCTCTACCTCCTCCACCTCTTAGCTGGGCCGATTGCGTCTTGGTAAGGGCACTTTGGCCACTCCGCCGTCACCGCCATGAGCGCGACCTCGCCGGAGCTGAGGCCGCCGTGGTCGGGGTAGCTAGGAGCCATATCGTCCTCGTTTATTGCTTCCTTGAGTTTCCCCGCTTGCCCTAGGAGCTCGTACCGAGCTTAGCCGCACCCTACTCGGCCGGACGCTGCCGGAGCGTCGCCGGACTCCTCCGCCGTCCGCCATTGCACGTCGCCGTCGGTGTTCGAGCTCGGTAGAGGTTGCGGGTAGGACATGGGTAGATGCAGTTCATCGAGGTGAGCATGCCGGTGCCTTCGGCCTCGCCTGAGTCCTCGCCATCGGCGAGTTCCACCACCGCCGCGCAGTCGCGTGCGCCTCCCCTATTTTCGTCTCGCTGACGGGTGGGGTCGGCTGACACCCGGGTCCCACACGTCAGTGGCTGTGTGTTCAAAAGGATAGTTCAAAAATTCTAGTTTTAGTGCTGTTTTGTAAATTTCGTAACTCCAAATTGGTAGATCCAAATGGAGTACTTCCAATTTTGTTAGACTCACAGGGAGGTCTAGTATTTAAGAAAAATATGACATGAACACTTATAGTGGAAAATTTGGATGAATTAAATAGGAACTTGAAAAGTGTTTTTGAATGCATGCAAACTTGTTGAAATCATATATGGAGTTTCTGTGATCCAAAAATTATGAAATTTTGTGGGTAAGCTAGTCTTGTATAGTAGAAGCTCTGGTTAAAATTTGAGAGTCATTTCAAGTGTAGTTTTTGAGTTATAGATTTTCCTTTTATCATTGGTAGATACTTGTGTGAATTTTTGTAAATTATCTAGGAATCCTATGGCCATGAAACTTGGTGGGTAGTATCTTAGTACCTTAAGGATGCTAGGAAAAATATGAAATCTGTTGCTTGCCACTTTTCACTAAGGTTTCCTAATTATGCCATTTTAAGCCATTCTGTCTTACCATTTTTGTGTAGGTTGTTATACTTACTCAAATGGTGTGAAATTTTTATGGTAGTCTACTTAGGGCATGTAGTGTCTACTGTAATTTTTTTAGATTTAATGGTGTAGTTTTCATATATGTTTACTATTTCCTCTAATTAATTAAATAAATTAAGAAAGGTATTAAAAGAAATGTTTTGGGGATGAACACCCTACTTTCTGGTGTTCTTGTGATATGAGTGATATGTGAGTAAAGTTGGTTTTGTCCAATTAAGTGTTTATATCATAAGTTAATAATTATTTGTTTGCATTATGTCCCTCTGGACAGATCTGGGGACTTTGGAAAGTTCCCCATGATATTTTGATTTGCTGTGAATGGGATGAATACAAAAGTTGTAGATAATGTATGTATCTAGCTCCTGTCAAAATTTGAGGGCATTTGTCCTAGTAGTTTAGAAACTACAGCTGTTTAAAGTTAGGTTCCAGTTTTGCTTACTCTCTGCCTTGTGAGGACAGAGTTCTGTTGATTTATGAATTCGACTTGGTAAAGTGTTGAATCATACTTTGAGGTCTAAAAATGAATTGTAGACAATTTCATAAGCTTTCCAGATTGTCTTGTTTCAAGTCATTTGGATTTATAAATATCCAGTTATGGCTAGTTTACTGTACCGCTACATAGTCTTCATTTTGCTGAAATACAAATGCTTGAGTGTATGCTTGATGCAATGTTTCCGTTGATTGTTAGGGGTTAGCCTAACTTGAGAATATGCTTAGGTGCAGGTGCTAGGTCATTAACTGAAGATGAGAAATTATACATTAGGTTGTATAAACTTGGTAAGTAAAGTGATTTGAATAGGGCTTAAGTTGGAATATGCAAACTACAGCGAACATGTGCATTCCCCGAGCATCCCTGACATTCGTTCATGTGCATCCATGATATTTATCTTGCGCATTCATGCAATAGGTGTGCCGGAGGGAGTGACGTTGCTGGAGTTCGAGGGAGCCAACCAGGAGGAGGAACTCGAGGTGTAGGAAGCCGATGAAGCAGTCGCCGCGGAGGAATTGCCCGAGTGCCCTGACCACCAGCCTTCCTCGTTCCTGAAAGGCAAGCCCCGGAGCATATTAAGCCTCCCATGTTTTTACAAATACATTGAGTATCTTTTATTGTTGATGATGCATTAAGTATAGGAATTGGTTGGAACCAATTGCTGTATTATATATCCTTCCTTGTCCAGATATCGCACTGGAATCCTATTTAAGTTCAGGAACGGGTTAAATGCTTAGCCATGCTTAGTGCGGTAGTAGTCCGGTGATTTCCTGTCACCTACGAGCTTTAGGATGAGGTGGATCACGGTTGGCTATATTTACTATCGTGGAAAAGAACCATGTGAATAATGAATTAAGACCGGGCGGGGTCTTGTGTAGGTTTGAACATAGTGACTCCGTCTGAGTCATTTAAGGACCGATACGCTGTACGTCCTCATATCATGTTGAACGTAGCCTAACACTTAGCTGGCCGGATAAGTCGTTCCGACCGCGAAGCCTAGTAGCTCGACTCAGGCCGGGGACGTGAGCAGTGGCGGCATTCTGGAGGTAGTAAGGATGTGCGGAGAGCCATTGGCATAAGTCCAAGGCGGGTTAGAGTCTCGAACAACCTTGGCAGAGTGGTTCTCTTAGAATGTCGATCTGATCGGACTCGCGACTCCTGAATCGTACCAAAGGTGACTTGTTTGTGACTCCGACGGGGGAAGCAGGGTTTGTGTTTAGGAATACCCCTCCAGCTGGATAGGAATCGATTCGAATCGCCATCTCTCCCGGATAGTGAGAACTTGACTGAGCAGCGGCAACATAGATTCAATTAATTTAACGATATGGTTAAATGGATGATGATGATAAGGTTGCCACAATGAATACCTGATATGGTTATTAATGTTTGCACCCTAATAAAATGATTGCTTAGTATAGGTGCTAATATAGATGACAGGTTAATGGCTAAAAAGTCACTGCTAGTTCAGGCTAAGAGTTGATCATTATTACTTATGCTTTTCTGCAAAAAGAAAGTGTCAGCCAGATCCACTACATTAAGCTATGCATAATGCTTGGTGTCATTTATTTTGGTTTTCGGTGGGTAAGTCTAGCTGAGTACATTCCCGTACTCAGGGTTTATTCCCTCTTGTTGTAGATGACCTTCTATATCAGGGATTCTGTAAGTATTGTCTCCACCCGGTGGGTGATGAAGACTAGATCATGAACATGATCTCTGTTCTCTTATCTGAATGCTTTTGCAGGTTGTGATCAGCGAACCAGTATGTGTATTTGAACTTGGGTGTGTAAGTTAAACTATTTGCTTCCGCATGTTTTACAAGACTTGTTTTGTAATAACGATGACTCTGTGATGATGTAATCTATTTGCGAACGTCTGCGAAATGTTGTAACATACGATATGTTATGTTGAATTACTGTGATCTTGGTTGTATGCAAGTTGGTTTGAAATCCTTCGAGATTTCAGTTGACTACCGGGTTTATATGGGCTCAAGTTCGAGAATTTGATCGTTTCGGCGATTGTTTTTGTACTTGTGCTCTTATAAATTGGTTGGTTCTGTGACAGCCTATGGTCAACATGGTGGCTATTCGCCAGCTCTTGGATGATCCCTCTCTTCCAACCGAATCTCTCCACAACATTCTGAATGAGAGCCCTGACGATTATTCCGAGGGCTCAACCAAGACTGTATCAAGCTGCCCTACTTTCCCTCCGGGGTTTGGGGGCATGATTTTCCACGTCAAAGACGACAGCGTCACCAAGGATGGTGAAACTGCTAAAGAGCATGAAGCTCGTCTAGCGAAGAATGCTGATTGCCAATGTCGCTGAGATGCAGAAGCAGCCCAAGCGGCCGACGAGGATGGTCGTGGCCCTCCCCGCCATCAACGTAATCTGGAGAAGGCATTTGACATGGTGGGCGACCAGCTAGTCTACCGGACTCTAAGCACTAATCTAGCCGTCGCTTTCAACGAGCTCGACAAACTGCCCCATAATCTAGAGGTCAAGAAGTCCCGAGCACATATCATAGCCGTGCAAGTCCAAGTCAACAAGTTATGGAACGACACCCCATCTTATTCCACCATGTTAGCTCGTAACCGCCATTCCTGCCATGATGGAGGAGGCTAGCATCACGGCACCAAGGGCCCCCGACCTCAGGCTGGAGGTCCCTACCTCTATAGAGGATCCAGAGGCAACTATGAAGCTCATTCATGCAATAACGGCCACCCTCCGCGCCCCTAGGGAGGTCAGGGCGGCAACCGCAACCAGGAGGTCAATCAACCCCTCCCTCGTGACCTTCGTGACCACATCAACGCCAGGGCAGATGTCCATGGCCGCATCCAAAACAGCAGGTCTGCACGCTATGAAGCAGAGATGGAGCGTCGCCGACAATTCAATGCCAAACATGAGGGATTTGCTACCCATCAAGCACCACTTCCTATCGGCGCATCAGGACTTCGCCCCTTCATGGAAAGTCTCTGAGCCATCCAGTGGCCTGTGGGTTTCAATGTTCTTGGTGTTAACACCTATGACGGAAAGGCCAACCTCGCTCAGTGGTTAACTCTATACGAGATCGCCGTGAGAGCCACAGGCAGAGACGAAGATGTCATGGTGAATTATCTTCCCATCACGCTCAACCAATCTGCGAACAACTGACTCCTTAGCCTACGTGTGAATTCTATCCGATCTTGGGATGACCTCAAGAAAGTCTTCACTGACAATTACATGGCTACGTGCGAGCAACCCAGCGCCAAGTATGACATGGAGAAGCTTCATCAATCCTCCGAGGAGTCCCTGCTTGACTTCATCAGGCGCTTCTCAGAGACAAGAAATTATGTTCCCAACATCACTAATGCCGAGGCCATCGCCACTTTCACCAAAGGGCTCTAGCACGAGCAACTCCGTGGCAAGTTGTACCGTAAGAGGCCCACAACCATCGGCGAACTGATACAAACAACAAACGGATATGCTAACGTCGAAGAAGCCAAACGGGCTGCCCACTCCGCTCACCACCAACGCCGCGACGATGACCATCATGAAGATAGGTGCTACGATGACTGCGACCGCTGCCATGATGATCAAGATTGTCGTGACGACCATGACTGCCACCAAGATGACCATGAGCCTCGGCATGACAACCACCCAGATAGCTCGAGCGGCAGACAAGGCCGCCGTCACCGGCCTGATAACTCCATCAACACCATCAATGCCCGTGCCAAGTGCACCTATGATGCTGACTTCAGCAAGCTACTGGACAGCCCATGCCCTATCCACAAGGATGTCTAGTACACTATGTGAGAGTGTAGAGGCCTGAAGACAGCGCTCGGTGGCGAAACATCAAAGAAGCCACAGCATGACGATGATGAGACCAAAGATGGTCAAGGTGGAGAACGAGGCAAGAACAAGGACCCAACCTACCAGGACCCTACCAAGACCATCACCACCATCTTTGGTGGGATAGCTGTGTCTGAATACAAGCGGGAGCAGAAGCTTGTAGCCCGACACGTCATGTCGGTCGCTACATATGATGGCCCCATCGTTGATCCCAATCTTGACTGGTCGGAGAACCAGATCACCTTCTCTAGGGCCAATCAGTGGTCGGACATGCCATATCCAGGTCATTTCCTGCTCGTCTTGGATCCCATCATCAAGGACGTGTGCTTCCAGAAGGTACTCATCGACGGTGGAAGCGCCCTCAACATTTTATTCGCCGGGTCCCTATAGGAGCTAGGGCTCAAGGAGGAAGATCTTACCCCCATGGACTCTCTATTCTGGGGGATTGTTCCTGGAAAAGAGTCCCTGCCTCTAGGACATATCACACTACCAGTATAGTTCGGCACCGCCAAGCACTTCCGTGTCGACTACATCAATTTCTTTGTTGCCGACTTCAACATGGCGTATCATGCCATCCTTGGCCGACCAGCTTTCGCCAAGTTCATGGCCATGCCGCACTACATGTACCTAGTACTAAAGATGTCGATAGAGCAGGGGGTCCTCTCCCTATGTGCCAACCTCGACATCACCTACTCCTGCAAGAAGGAAAGCTTCATGCTCGTCGAGGCTACCGACATCTCCATCTGCATGTAGGACTGCATCGTGACTTCACAACAGATCTCTCTAGAGGACCTAGAGATCCCAACCATGGAGGCTACCTGAGCATCAACCAAGTCCAAGGAGGTGAAGGAAGTGGCCCTCATCCTCGGTGACCTGTCTAAGACTGCTCGGATCAGGGCCGGCCTCGAACCTAAATAGGAAGACATGCTCGTCAGCTTCCTAAGGGAGCATGTCGATGTGTTCATGTGGAAACCTGCGAACATGCTGGGCGTGCCTCAAGAGCTGATCGAGCACTCCTTAAATGTCTCAGCGACCACCAAGCCGATCAAGCAGAAGCTTTGACGATTCGTGCAGGACAAAGAGGAGGCCATTAGGGTAGAAATAACCTGGCTATTAGCTGTCGGTTTTATTAAAGAGGTGTATCATCCGGATTGGTTAGCCAACCCGGTCCTTGTAAGATAAAAGAATAAAGAATGGAGAATGTGCATTGATTACACCAATCTCAACAAACACTGCCCTAAAGAACCCTTCGGCCTACCTCACATTAACGAGGTCGTAGATTCCATAGCTAGTTGCGAGCTCCTATGCTTTTTAGATTGCTACTCTAGTTATCACCAGATCATGCTGAAGGAAGAAGACCAGATCAAGACATCGTTCATTATGCCCTTCAGCGCCTACTGCTACATGACCATGTCCTTCGGGCTCAAGAACATGGGTGTGACTTATCAAAGAGCCATCCAGTGCTGCCTCAAAGACCAGATCGGGAAGAACATCAAGGCTTATGTCGATGATGTGGTGATTAAGTCTAAGACTGCTAACACCCTCATCGCCGACCTCACCGAAGTTTTCAAATCCCTGAAAGTATACCGATGGAAGCTGAATCCCACTAAGTGCATTTTCGGCGTTCCATCCGCTATCTTGCTCGGCAACATCGTCAGTCACCGCAACATCGAAGCCAACCTAGAGAAGATAGCGGTGGTGACCAACATGAAGCCATCGACCTACGTCAAGGATGTCCAGAAGCTAATGGGATGCATGGCGGCTTTAAGCCGTTTCATATCCCGTCTAGGCAAAAAGGGACTCCCCTTCTTCAAGCTACTCAAGGCTCAAGAGAAATTTGTCTGGTCGGAGGAAGCTGACAAGGCATTCGCTGAGATGAAATAGTTCCTCACTACCCCTCCGATCATGACCGCCCCCCCAAAAGGATGAAACCCTACTAATCTACATCGTAGCAACCAACCGGGTAGTCAGCACCGCCATCGTTGTTGAACGAGAAGAGGCCAGACACGCATACAAAGTCCAACGCCTAGTCTACTTCATCAGCGAGGTCCTAAATGAGTCTAAGACTCGCTACCCCTAGGTACATAAGCTGCTGTACGCCATCCTGATCACATCTCGGAAGCTCCGCCACTACTTTGACGCCTACCACATAGCGGTAGTCGCTGAGTACCCACTCGGTGACATTCACCATAACAAGGAAGCCAGCGGTCACATCATTAAATGGGTGGTCAAGCTTGACACCTATACCATCGATTTCAGGCCTCACCACATGATCAAGTCATCGGCACCCGTCGGCTTCATCGTCGAGTGGATGGATATGCAGACTCCTATCCCGGTCGACCACCCCGAGCACTAGACCATGTACTTTGATGGATCTCTCAACCTCGATGGTGCCAGGGTAGGCGTATATTTCATCTCACCATCGGGGGATAAGCTTCATTATCTTCTCCGCCTACACTTCCGAGCATCCAATTATACCGTTGAATATGAGGCCACACTTTATGGTCTCCATATAGCTATTGAGCTCAGTGTTAAATGCCTCTAGGTGTATGGTGACTCTACACTTGTGATCAATCAGCTCAACAAGGATTGGAATTGCACCAATGAGAAGATGGACACTTATTGCACCGCGATAAGAAAGTTAGAAGACAAGTTTTATGGCATCGAGTACCACCATGTGGTCTGGGCTGACAACCAAGCAGTCGATGAGCTATCAAAGTTAGGGTCGACCTGGGCCAAAGTTCCAGGTAGAGTGTTCGTCTAGGACCTCATGACGCCATCCATCAAGCAAGGGAAAGAAGGCATTGAAGAAAAGCCACCTGCCGAGCCGTTAGTCACAGCGGTCCCTGGCCCGAGTAGTGATTGGAGGGAACCTTTCATCAAATACCTCACCACTGCAGACATCCTGGCTGACAACATAGAGAGAGAATGCCTCACCCATCGTAGCAAGCATTATGTCTTAGTTGAAGGAAAGTTATATCACAAGAACGCTAAGGGAGAGCTACTCCAGAAGTGCGTCTCCATGGAAGAGGGCGAGAAGATACTCAAGGAGATCCATGCTGGCACTTGTGGCAATCACGCAGCCTCTAGAACACTGGTCGGCAAAAGCCTTCCGAGCTGGTTTCTATTGGCCTTCAGCTATTGCTGATGCTAAGGCATTCATTCACTAGTGTGTGAATTGTTAGTTTTTTGCTAAGCAAATCCACGTCCCAGCCTAGGTCTTGCAAATGATTCCTGCGTCTTGGCCCTTTGCATGCTGGGGACTGGATATGATTAGGCCCTTCAAGCCTGTGCTGGGAGGTTTCCATTGGGTCTATGTCTGCATCGACAAATTCTTCAAGTGGATCGAATACAAACCACTGGTCCAAGCTACAACGAAGAAGGCAGCCGAGCTGCTTGACGACATAATTCACCGGTTTGACCTGCTGAACAGTGTCATCACCGACCTAGGTCCATGTTCACTGGTGCCAATTTTTGGGACTTTTGTGACGTAAGGTGCATCTCAGTTAAGTATGTCTCGATAGCGCACCCCAGGGCTAGTGGCCAAGTTGAGCGCACCAATGGCATGATTCTCGACGCGTTGAAGAAGAGGCTCTACACGAATGAGCAGAAACACCCTGGCAAGTGGCTCAAGGAATTGCCAACTATGGTCTAGGGACTAAGGACCCAGCCCAGTCGCAAGACCGACATCTCTTCATACTTCATGGTTTTTGGCTCCGAGGCCATTTTACCAGCCGACATCGCTATCCGAGCACCTAGAGGAGACTACAATGAAGAAAACTCTAACCAAGCCTGGCTCGTTGAGTTGGATAGCCTAGAGGAGGAGCACCTGGTTTTGTGTGTTCAGACGGTGAAGTACCTTGACAACATGCGAAGATACTACAACCGCAACGTCAACGATCGATTCATCATGGTTGGAGACTTAGTGCTCCGCAAGAAGCAGAAGACCGACGGAATGCACAAGCTATCTTCACCCTAGGAGGGCCCCTTCATCGTTAAGGCGGTCACCCGACCAGGTTCCTACAGGCTATGCGACATGGATGAATGAGATGTCCCAAATTCTTGGCACATTGATCTTCTTAGGTGCTTCTACCCTTGAAGGGTCTCCTTTCATAGAAATGTACATTTCATATTCGAGTATTCAATAAAGTTTTTGTTTCTCCATATTGTTATCTTTGTGCTTTTTTTCGCTAAGCGATTCTGTTTCTGCATACAACATCTTAAAGATGACACGCCAACTACGTCTAAGGCAAATGCCTAAACGTACACGTTGATGTTTGGACGCCTCCAGCTATCTCTGACTTGTCCCTGCATGTGCATGAGCATCCGTCCTCTGTGTCATGGGTGGTCGGCAGCAGTTTCTTAGCGACAGCCTATTCTTCCCACATGCACACGGCCCCTGTGCCCTGGGTTACGGTTAATAGGCTAGCTAAGGTTAGGGACTCAGCTATACACTACTGATCGAATGGTTTATATCAAATATAAACACAAACATACCATAACAACAAGTGTTCAACAAAAGTTGCTAAGCACTATTATACAATGATTCAACATGAGTTTTGTCTAATCTATGGAGCACTGCTCCCCCCTTCACCGAACAGTTTGACATCTTCGGCCAACCTCTTCGCTGGTTCCTCTACCTTGTCTTCCAGCCTGGTGATCTTGTTTGCATCCGTGCCTCACGCATAAACAGTCACCACCCTTTGGAGGTCCGCTGAAGGGTAGTGCGATCATAGCTACATGAGGGCATGGACGATGGCTCCATGTGCAGCACTGTGCATGAACTCCTTGAAGTCCAACTAGGCTACTCGGCAATGATCGATGATCGACCGATACGGCATATTACCGGGCAGTCGAGACGACCCCACGGGCGGTTCAAGCCCAATGCAATCAAGCACGGGTTGGATTCCCGCCATCATCACTTCAAGCTTCTCGTCTTGCGCCTTCACTTGATCTCTAAAGAACTTGAACTGTGCTTGCGCCTGGTGCCGGTACTCTACAAACAACACAGTCGTATGCTAAGCATGCACCTAATCGCTACACAAGTCATAACCACATGAGAGGCACTCATGTTGAAGATCTTCAGTGGCCTTCTCGGCCTTCTCCTCCGCCTTCTCCTTTTCCTCAATTAGTTGGCCGACAGCCTCCCAAGAAAGGCCGAGCTCCATCTCTAGTGCTGTATGTCACAGTCAGATATTTCAAAATGCTAAACACTAACAAAGCAAGACCTAGAGTCATACCTTTCTACTAGTCACCACTATGGCTGAGCTGTTCGCTCAGTGAATAGTTTTCCACTTCCAGTAGCTACTTGTCCTTTTCCAGCGCCAGTACTTTCACCTCCAGATCCTCCCTGCAGTGGCGCTCCTAGAGTAGGCACACCTAGAGGTCATTTACTATCGCCTATAGACTCTTTGTTTTCTTCTAGCACTGGGGCCATCTCCTCTAGCTACCGCCAACGCTGCTCAGACACCTTCATGACATTCCGCAAAGAGCAAAGGATCAAAAGACTGCAATCTCCAAAAGACATAGCAAAGGATGTATCTAGCCTTACCTCAATACGGCCCATCATCATCGTTAGGTCAGTCCTCAGCCTCTTAGTTTCTGCACTCGCCTCCCCCTCTAGCATTTCAAACTCCTCACCGCATTGGATAACTGTGCAGAGGAGCTAGGGGGGCAGAGTGGGCTCTCATGTAATCTCTTCAACCTCCACAATGGCCGCTTGTAGAGGTGCCCTCCATTGTCGTAACTGTGCTTAGATGGGTCGTCCAAGCCTTATCTCTACCATCGATGTCGCTGGCGCCATCGCCTGCTCAGCAGCCATGTGTGGATCCTACACCGCGCTCCTTGGTGCATCCCCTGCTCCTACTCTGACAGATTCAGCCGACATCACCACTGCGCTCCACAACCCCTTGTCACCTGGGTCACCCTTGTCGTGTGCCCCACCATTAGGCGAGGTCGGTCCGGTAATCGGTGGCTCCTCCATTGCAGGGGCGGCCTATGCTGCGGCCATCGGCTGCTCCACGGCGGGGGCAACTGGATCTACCCTCCCTTGTTCCTGATTGATGTAGGGAGTTTTTGTCTCCTCCACATGCCCTCCATCATCAGCAGCCGACGGCTATAGGTCTTTAGTCATTTCTGCACTACCACAAAGAAAGAGCTTGTCAAAATTAGGACTATGTACTGATGGATTACCACACAAAACGAAGGAACTTACAATTGAGACTCCCACCAAGCGGTCCTAAACCGGCATGTCCATCCTGATCCCCCCTGGCCCATGGTAGAGGTGCCTAGCACGTCTGCCGTCTTTAGGCTTCTCATCTCTGCCGCTGCCGACGTCGCCATTCGGGTAGGCTTGGGGGTCGTGGTTAGAATTTCTCGTGACTACTCAGGGATTCACCCACCAGCCCCAGTCGCGGCTGTCGTGGTCCTCCGAGTGCTCCTGGGGACTACTGCTACCACCTCCTAAGCTCATCGCCTCTCCCGTGTATTTGCCCCATCTGGGACTGTCGGTGGAGGCCTCGCCGTGCTAGGAGGTGTTGGAGCCGCCGGCTCATCTTCAAAAGAAGTGTCCGACAGAACCATCTGCTGCCTTCGGGGCTGATTTGGTGCCCCAATTTTCACTGGGCCTGATGAGGACATCAACCCCGACACGGGAATGGCTACTCCAACTGAACCAGCACAGGCGCCACCAGGACCACTCACTCGAGCTCGTGCACGTGAATTAAACTTCGTGATGATTTTGAAGAATGAAGGACCAGAAGTTTCCTAAGTGCATGCGCCTTCTACGCTCATGATGAACCTACCCAGAATAATGTCTAGGTGCTGCGCCACCTATGTGTTTTTAGTTTTGTCAAAAAATAACCAGGAAGGTGCTGCGCCACCTAAATCAGGAAAGGGGATCAAGGAGATGGTGTGTGGCTGTTTGGGCGCCTATTCCCTGCCTTGTGGGCAGGCTGGGCATCCTCCTTCCTCCCTCCTCCCCCTATTTAGCCAGGGGCTGCGCCCCCTCTTTGGCTTGGGTTTTGTTTTGCTTAAGTTAGCCATTGCTACTTCCGAAGTTTCGTCTTCGTGTAATTCAGAACCCCACCTTCGAGTAATATTTAGGGTTGCTCGCCTCAGATTCTTGCTTGTTCTTCGATTGCCAGCAGGAATTGATCTTTGTGATCAGGTTGATCTAGCACCAGCAAGGTCAATAACCATCGGGAGTTGGTTCAGCGATTGCTAAGGCGCCATGGACTTGTTCGTCGTAGTCGGATCACGAGGGTCGACACCCACCAAATCGTAGTTATCCTCCACTCACCGAAGGATCGGGCACTCCAGCTCTATCAGGGCCCTCCTTACCTCAAGAGGGCCTAGCTATTTTTCTCTGCTTCATGGATGGCTCCTCGTCATCCGGCTGCTTTCCGTGTAGCTTTTCACGGACATACTCCATCCACGTGACATTACCTCCAGCTTCTTGGCTCTCGGAGCCCCCCTTATCTACATCAGTGCTCGGCTGATGCTGTGGACTACTTGGCCGGGCATCCATAGCCCTTGGACACTCCTCTGATGGGATTGCCAAAAAGTAAACCACCCGGTCCTATCCATGAATCTTCAACAAAAGAAATGAATACATTGCAAAGTGAGGACAATCAAGTAAAACACCGTAGAAAAAGCTCTCACCGCCAGGGGGAGATTTCCAACGCTAAAGGCCCACTGCTGGTCTTTGTTGGACAGACGACCCATGAGATTGAACAACATCCTGATCCACTGCATTACTTCATCTCGGGCACCTCTTGGGTCCCGTCAGTATGTCCTCAGAACTCAAATGTCGGGTGCGCCCTCTCTTTACAAGGTTGGAACCTACGGAAGGTGAAGTTCGTTGCCACAATGACTCCGTCAAACCTCTTGTGATTTATCAACCATAGGAACTCCCTTACTAGCTCCATTCCATCCAGGCCGGGTCTCTTCGACCACATTGCATTGGCCACCGGCACCTGATCAATGTCGCACTGGACATATGGCTCCACCTGCCTGATGTAGAACCATCTGCAGTCCCAGTACTTCACATTGGTATTTAGCGGGACAACGATGTATTGACTCACCATCCCATCCTGCAGCTGCAGATAAGTACTGCCTACTACCTTGGATCCAGCCCCCTCATCTTGAGACAGAAAACATGGCGAAATACATCGAAGTGGGGCAAAATCCCCAGATACGCCTCACAAAGATTCATGAAAATAGCAACATGGAGGATGGAGTTCGGACTAAGGTTGCAAAGACTGATGCCATAATGGTCAATCAGCCCATGGAAGAAAGGATGAATCGGGATGCCAAATCCTCGGATGAAATAATCTTCAAAAACAACCAGTTTATCGGAATGAGGCATGGGGAAATTCTCACCAACTGTCGGGCGCCATCCCACCGTTGCCCTGTCTGGTATAATCCCGACCACCACCAAATTTTGAGTGCCCTTTCATCACTAACGGACTACACCCACTCCTCGATGCGGTTGACCTTGCGCGGCGCCCGCCTCGAGCTACCGCAATTCCTCTTCAGCGCCATCAAACAAATCTGGAGATGGCGGTTGCTCGCTACTGGGATCTATTCTAGTGGTGGAGCAGTTGCCGGGTGCATCGGCGTGGGCACAATGAAGAAGATGAAGTGGTGGGGAGAAAGTGGGGAATGTGTGCCGGGGACGTGGCACTCTTATAATGGTTCAACCCCTACCCTTCTGCCTTCCAGGATTTTAGGGAAACCATGCCTGATCCACCGCATTCCCTCCTGAAATCTCCGCGCACCGCTGGGCCACCAAATGGGCCTGGTGGGCCGCCGCGTTAAACTACGTCGAACGCGGAACGATGAAACGGAATTCAATGCTAAGCTTTGCTTCGATGGAGTTTTTAGGCATTTACGACAAGACATTTTCTTTCTCTGACCCTGCTACAAGACACCTTCGCAATCTTCAAGCAGGCTCAGGGACTACGTGTGTACACGATATCTAGCGATGACTGTACTATTCTTTTTTCAGCTAAGCTAGGAACTGGGTTAGCACTTGACGACTACTACTTTGGACCCTGGCACCACGAGACTACCTCACCTAGTGCCGGGCTCAGGGACTAAGTGGGCACACTTCATGTTGCGGTGAATGTGCTTATTTCTTTGGCTCAGATTTTTTCAAAGTGGTTAAGTTCCTCCGCGATAATTAAGTCAAGGACGCCACTTGACCAACTTCGGCGCCCAAAACCTAAGCGGGCACAATTCGTCCAAGATGGAGATTCCAAAAATTTTTGCACTTAAGCTCCTTACATCCTTCTAACAAACCTTGGCTTTGCATAAGTCTAAGCTTGGCTCCTGGTTGAACAGCTCGGACGCTCGCTCCAACAGCTCGGACACTCGCTCCAACAGCTCGGACGCTTGACTGATTGCTCAGACACCTTCTTCAACAGCTTGGCTCCCAGTCAGACAGGTCAGAAGCCTGTCCCTGACAATTAGCACTGTGTTGGTCAGCTCGAACAAGGTTAGGACGATGTTGCTCAGAGGATGCAAGGTGCTCAGGAACTAGCTGTAGGGGTATGACCCCCGATACCCACAGGGCTATACAGGGGCCGAGCTGCTATAGGAGGCCTAGCCCACAAGACCATGCTTGGGCCGCGCCACTGCTAGAGGCCTAGCTTACAAGACAATGCCATGTGGAGAGTGGCATAGGTCAGTGTGCCTCGCAAGACTATGTGAAGATCCACGGTGATCTAGGAAACCTGCTCGGATATGCTAGATCCCATAATATCTATTAGTTCCTATCTTGTAAACCGATCAGGATAGAAACAACTAACCTATAACCCTACCCCCCGGGCTATATAAGGTAGGTAGGGACCCCCTCATTTTCATCTGATCATACGCAATACAAGCCACCAAAAGACACAGGACGTAGGGTATTACGCCAAGTCGATGCCCTGAACCTTCCTAATAGCTGTCTCTTGCGTTCTGTGTCACCGTCCGGTTCCTTCACGCGCACCTCCACCGATTCATCTACTACCATGGGCATACCCCTCGATAGACTGCCGACTAGATTTCATTGACATAGGGCCATTTTATTTTGGTGATCAAGACACTTAGCGAGTGTAATCACATTTAGGATCGATAGCCGTACTATTAAGTGGGGTGAAACTTGCCCATGCAGCGTCCGGTCAATTATAAGAAAGGTGGCGTGCTCGGGCTTGGTGTGGTGTGTGACCGGACGTAGGTTCATCTTTTGACCTGACTCATCGAGGGAGTCATTGGGAGTGACTAGACGAAGGACCTGGCCCTAGACCTGCGCGTCTGGTTAGCTCTGGATAGTGAAGTGATCAGCCTCGGTGAGTGACCAGATGTAGGGTAACATGTGACCTGATGCGACGCTTGTGCATCTGGTCTTGATGATGTGGCAACACGCAGACAGGAGAATGAGGACCTAATGCTGGGGTGCGTCCGGTCGTGGCATACCTGTCGCGTCCAGTCATGGTTTCGGCACGCGGGGAGCTCTTTGGAAGTGACTTGACATGCGGGCTTTGGGGTGATCGGCACGTCCGATCGTTAGTTGAAGGCATGCGGTGTTACATGGACTTAATGTGGCATGGGTACATTAGGTCGGATTGCTGATGCGTCTAATCGCACATTAACATGCGCAGGAAGGCTCCTGACCGTTGGTTTGCATTGCATTGCTTGAGTGACACATTAGGAGTGACACTACGAATGCTGACCACTCAAGCAATGCAATGTGAGATTTGGAGTGAATCCATGTGCATTGCTTGAGTGATTGCATCTAGAGGCACTTGGTGTTCGTGTTTCGCTGCGGGATTCGCTTGTTACTCTTGGTGGTTGCTGCCACCTAGACGGCTTGGAGTAGCGAGGATCATCGAGCGGAGGAAGGTGATTGTCTCTGGCTCCGATCGTGGTGATTGTGAGGGGTTCTTGACCTTTCCCCGGCGGAGAGCCAAAAGGTACTCTAGTGGATTGCTCGTGGCTTGTGTGATCCTCATCTTGTGTTGGTTGTGCAGCACCCAATTGCGGGTTTGGCGTGTGATGCCAATTAGCGCGTGACCTTCCAAGTGAGTGAATCGCCACAATGAGGACTAGCTTGCCGACAAGCAAGTGAACCTCAGTAAAAAATCTTGTGTCACCTTGTCCGAGGATTTCATTGGTTATCTTGTGATTGATTGATTGACTCCATCTTGTGATTTGCTCAATTCCTGGACATGGCGGTATAATCATCACCATCCTCTCTTGTGCATTTACATTTCTAGTGTGTAAGCAAAACTCTTTAGTGTAACTAGTTTTGAGAGCTAGCTTGCGTCGAGTCTAGTGGTTAGTGAGGCTCTTTAGTTAGTCTTTGAGAGCTCACTAACTTAGTGTAGTGACATAACCATTGTGTGGATAGAGACTATAGATACTAGAATTGTGATAGGTGGCTTGCATTTTTAGTAGGCTAGCGCAACATTCGCTTCGCCTCATATTTGTCTAACCACTTTGTTTAGTGTTGTTGTAAATTTTTTATAGGCTATTCACCCCCTCTAGCCATTCTAACCTTTCACAAACTCACAAGACACTAGAGCAAAGCTTGATTAGTAAATAAGATAGAGCTTATGCAAATAGTGCTCTAGCTCTAATTCACCACAAGCAAGCCTCCTACACAATTCTAGTTGTATGATCTCTAGGTTGATTTCACATAATCAAGCACACTAGCAACTACCACTACTAGCTACACCTAGCAAGAGCTACTGAACAAGGTTACTACAACTAATTACAACTACCACTAGCTCTATGCTATACTAGGCTACACAAGCAACTACCACACAAGACAAGTATGGAAATGTAAATGTAAATGCAAGAGTTATACAATAGCAAACCGAACTAGGCAATAGACAATATGGACACCAAGATTTATCCCATGGTTTGGTTGCTTGCCGACAACCTACGTCGACATTGTGAGTCCAAGCTAGGTGGTTCGCACGCTAATTGGCATCACACACCAAACCCACACCAAGGGCATTGCAAGAGCCATGCTTGAGAGGCACTCCACAAGCCACGATTCCGCTAGAGTTGCTTTTTGCGAATCTCCCATGGGGAATAAGCACAATAACCCCTCACAATGCCTTGATCGGAGCTAGGAACAATCACCAAAGCCACTCAACAATCTAGCGCTGCTCCAAGCCATCTAGGTGGTAGCAACCACCAAGAGTAACAAGAATACCCGCAGCGAACACGATCACTAGTGCCACTACTAGATGCCTCAACTCAATGCAAATGCACTAGAAATCTCTCCAAATCTCACTTAAATGATGAACACTTGAAGGAAATGAGTGGGAGTGGTTTGCTTCAGCTCACAAGCATGTTTGGAATGTTGGGGAGCCAAGAGAGAGCTAGCCATTGGCCGAGCAAGTCCTTTAAATAGACCATAAACACTCCAACTAGTTGTTACCCCTATGAACCGACCGTTGGACCAGCACTTTGGGATTGTCGGACCATACGGTGCTAGGGTCTGACGCATCTGTTGTGCTCCACTTGTCCACCTTTTTGAATTCAACCGTTGCACGCCTCCAACGGCTCTTTGTGTAGCTCTGACCTCCAGGGTCCGATCGGTGTTAGACCAACATGCGCCTGCTTGGTCCGGGACCACCTAGTAAGCGCTAGAACGAGATTTTTTGGTTGGACCATGGTTCGACATAGGCTATCAGACCAATGAAGCCAGTCCAACTGTAGGATCTCTTGTTAGCCTAGAGGGGGGGGTTGAATAGGCCTGTTAAAACAAAACTTGAGCAAATGTCAAATTCAACCCGCAGCACTGCCGCTCTCACCCCACGGCACTGCCACATTTGCAGACAACTTCGAGGCACAATTCAAAATCTATGAATGGAGACTTAGATCGGAGAAATTACTGAGGTTCCTATAGGTATGTTGTTCACAGATCGACAGCAGAAAGTAGTAGCACAAGTGTATACAAGTAGATCGACCTCAAACCCTAGAAATCACCTCAACAACAATATGAAATGCAATGAAGTAAATCAAGCACATGGTAACACAAGTATTTATCCCGTGGTTCAGCTCCCCACCTAGGCTTGCCTAAGTCAACGTTGTTGAGGTTAGCCACTAAGGCTTAGGGCTTTGCAACCCTTCCTCGTTCTTAAGTCAAGAGAGTTAACTCTTGAGATGAGGGGTGAGTTTACTAGCTTCAAGAGGAGGTTACAAACCTCCCGGGGCTTCCACATAAGTTGGCAAGCTCCACGGGTGATGCTCTAGCCAGCTAGGAGCAAGCTCCAAGAGTAACAAACACAATCCATCGGCTAAAACGTGAACTAAGTGCTCTTAGGCTTTGGGAATCAATGGATCTGCTCTCTATCGAGTTTTGGAGCATTTTCTCTCAAGGATTGATGGAAAAATCACAAAGGAATGCTTGGGAGCTCAAGGTCACCAAAGGAGAATAGAGAGAAAGAGCTAAGAGCTATTTTGCATCGGTCTATTGGGTAGAGGTCGACGAAGACCATTGCAAGGGAAGAGAAGAGGTATAAATACCTCCCCTAGTTCTAATAGTCAGATAAGTCATGGTAGTGTCGCGGCCTATCTATGGCAGTGCCGCACTATGGCATAGCCACGCTTTAGGTGTGGTAGTGTCGCACCAAGCCAGACAGTGTGGGATAGAATGAAGTTGAGCTAGCTGTCTTGGCTGAGCAACTAAGGATGTATGTGTATGGGATTGAGCTCTTTGTTGCACACTTTAGCAAGTTTATTATGTCCCCCTTTATAGGATGACATTTTCTATACTCAAATTCAAAATATAAAAAGAAATAAACCTCCTTTTGTGCTTGATGACATCACCTTTTGTAATTGGGGGCTCCTCCGTTATGTACAACATCCTCGATTCTGAATTCCCTGCTTGTCATCTCAATAAATCTCATTAGTCCTCTAATTGCGTGGTCATTATCACCAAAACCCACAATTATGGCTTGATTGCACTTTCAATCTCCCCCTTTTCTGTGATTGATGACAACCCAATTAGAGCTTACAAAAGATATGAAATATAACTTAGATTTTTTGAGCCATGGGTGTAGAGCCTCCCCCTAAATGTGTGAATGGAGAATTGAATTCTCAAATTAGCATAAGAGGCCAAGATTCACATTTTAGTGAAAGTGATGGGGCTCCCCCTACATCCTTGCTCCTGTGGGGTGCTGCACACTATGTCAAGTATGTAAACATGATGCAAATGATAGTTCATGCAGAAAAGAGTTTGCTGTGTCAGCTGGGTGCGGCATTGCTTCTCCTTAGCCGCGACACTGCCGCAGAGCGACACTGTCGGGCAGAGGTGTGGCACTGCCGCACTTACTGCAATAGCATAGATCAACACAAGCACCACACAATAGATTATATATATATTTATATAAAAGATCATCCTAGCACAAATATATGACAAGCTACTGCACAAAAACGATTCATGTCCGCATCCGATACATATAGAGTACATATGTAGCATTATTACACAAATAGAGTTTTGATAGCTCCCAAACTCGTAACCTAACAAAGACTACTCTCAACAGATATGACATCAATGTCCAGCTACAGTGACCACCATGGAGTCAAAAAGAAGTTGACCCCTCTAATTTTCTCCCGCTTTGGCATAAAGCACCAAGAAGAGAAGAAAAGGAGAGAAATCAACTCACTCACTCCTCCTCCTCATCATCTTGTTGGATGTTCTCCCAATCAACATCCTCACCTCCACGAGCAGCCCAACCATCATTACCATCGTTGTCATTGTCGTCGGAAGACACCACCACCCTCCCTTGGCGATGAGTGGTAGAAGTGTGGCGAGTGTGTCTGGTATTCTTCATAGAGCACAAAGTGGATCCCAATGTCAACTGGTAGTCAAACTCCTCCTTGGCCTCATCCTCATCATCATCCTCCGTATCTGAAAGACTAGGCAAGTCATAGTGTGGAGGTGGTGGAGGAAGAGGTGGGAGATTTGCGTCTGCACGCATCTCCCGCTGCTCCATCTATGTCTCATATGCCCTCTCAGCTACATAGGTGCATTTGCCAAAAATGGCCTTGATCCATTGCACCATCTTCTTCTTCTTCTTCTTTCCACTATGAGAAGATTTAGGCACATCAGAGGGAGAGGCAATGGTCTCCCTGGCCTTGGCATGTCTAGCCTTCTCAATCTTGTATTGCCCATGCAACCCATCTTTGAGAAATTGGTAGCCAGTCACTCTCTCAATGACAAACATCAAGTAAGGAGGTTAGGGCAACCCCTTCCTTGCATCATCCATTGCCACTCTAATTTCTTGCCACATAAAGCAAGGACCATTGAACTTGTCACCACCTGGGGCAAACCTAACAAGCACATTCGTCACATATCCATTTAGGTCAAATGCGGCTCCATCTTTGGGATTGATTGTGTGCTTGATCAGGTTGTTAAGAATGTAATAGTAGCTCTTCAGGCCCTTCACCTTGCCATCTAGAGCTCTACTGTCAAGATACATGAATGCAATCTCTCTAACCTCAGCCCTCCGCTCATCATGAATATAGGAGAACCCACAGTGCTCCTCATCAAAGCCAAGGATACGGCTAAAGGTCACGAAGTCAACACGATAGTGTTAGCCTTCTGTCATCCAATGTATCTCATCAGTATCTCTATTGTAGAAGTAGGTGACATGGAACTGAGCTAGGACCTCTATGTTCCAATCATACCTAAAGGCCACAATGTCTATCAAACCAAATCTCTCACAAGCCTGAACTGCCTGATTGAATTCAGGATTCTTCTTCTCTCTCAACTCCTCCTAGTCAATGTACTGCATCTTCACAATATTGGACTTCTTGTTGTTGAATATGACTGAGGTATAGAAATTGGAATGGAAGACATTCCAAAATCTATAATCAACACCCAAGTCCTTTGACACAAGATATGGGTTCTCTTCTCTAGCCTCCACAACCATCTTCTCCTTACCCATATAGTCAACAACTGGATGCTGATGAGTGTCATTGGCCCTCTTGTCCATCACATCCTTATCATAGTTCCTGATATATGAAGGATTGAACTCATCTAGATGACGTGGTGTCTCTGGACAAGCATTAGCAGGGATGACATGTCCAGCTCTCTCCAAAGCCTCCTCCTACCAGATCTGCTCATCACGGCTCCCCCTATCATGGGCAACCCCATTGGAGCCTGCTGCTCCTCTATTGCTGCTAGCTGCCCCTCTTCCACGGTGAGAGAGAGGCTTCTCCTTTGGGGCATCGAACTTCCTTCGGACCCTCCGATCATCATCTCCTCCGAAGGCCATCTATGCAAAATATAGACCCAAATAAGAAACTCTATAGATGGATGTTAGAAGAACACTTGTGAAATGATTTGAATAGGTTAGATGATTCAAATCTTGAGTTAGGAAAGCACCCTGAATAGAAGTGTTTCAGGTGGTGCGGCACTGCCGCACCTAGTGCTTCACCTTGCTCATGATTAGTTTCTTCTTGCCTGCTCAAACCACTCCTCAAATACTCTTCTAAGCCATTACACAATCTAAAAAATATAGATCTAACTGGAAGCATGGCGTTGAGCAATTGATAGGTAAAGTGACTTCATGTTTAAAATAGTAATAGATCTGTTGAACAAATCCAATCATAATAGAGAGTCATCGATGGAATGTCAACTTCAATTGTAGAAAGAAACTACAACACGCGGCACTATAGCACCCAGCATGCAGCACTGCCGCAAGCACAAGTGACACTCCAACCATGAATCTCCATTTTGATTCACTCTATCCATCAAAATTACTTCTATCCTAATCATGATGTCACTAGAAACCATAATCCAACATAGAACAAACTCCATTGCATAGATCTAGGAACGATAGGGTTTTGCCTTGGTTTCTCATGGATTGGGGAGGAAAGGAGAGAAGCTGCTCCACTCAAGAGCTGCAGCAGCGACCGACGAAGCCTATGTGCTCCAGCCACCGGTGCGGCACCATTAGGGCATGACCAACGGCGCGGTGATGGCGCAGGCGATGCGAGTGCGCGAGATAAGAATGTGCGGCGTGTTGGGGTGAAAGGGAGAGAGAGAAGGGAGTTACTGCGGCCCAAATTGAGGTAAAGGATAAGAAGAGGGGCCCACAGTAAATGCCATTGCGGCCCAAATGCTAGGTGCATTTCAAAATGCAGCACTGCCATGGCCTATATGCGACACTGCCGCGGAGCAGCATTGCCGTAGTACAAGTGCGGTACTACCGCATCCCACAACAAGTATTTAGCTACAAACTAAATACCTCTACATATATAAGATATGGACACATACCTCAAGCATTTTTTGATCATCAACAGATAATCAATACAAGCAATGATCATAATACACTTGTTGCATTATATAAATCATTTTGAAGCACCATATTTAAACTTTTGCAAACTTTTTACCTATTCATGCTAGTTGATCAAACAAAGGTGTACTATAATTCAAATCACATTACAAGAATCAAGTATATTTAGCTCACTACGCAAAGCACAAAACCTTGACTCATCGAGGGGCTTAGTGAATATATTGGCTAGTTGTTTTTTGGTGCTCACATGACGAATTTCGATACCTCCTTTGGTTTCGTGGTCTCTCAAGAAATGATGTCAGATGTCTATGTGCTTAGTTCTTGAGTGGCTTATGGGATTATTTGCAAGATTTATGGCACTTTCATTGTCACACAATAATGGGATTTTGGTAAAGTGACATCCGAAATCTTGAAGAGTTTGCCTCATCCAAAGTAGTTGAGCACAACATGCATCGGCTACAACATACTCGGCCTCGGTGGTGGAAAGGGCTACACAATTTTGCTTCTTAGAACTCCAAGACACTAGGGACCATCCAAGGAATTGACATGTGTTGGTATTTTTAAACGCACACAAATAAATCCGCAAGCACACGGATACCGTTGTAGCTTTCACCCGGGAGTATTCCAGAGTATCGTATTTATCCATAGGGAAATAATGGTTAAACAAGTTGATAGTTCACTATCATGTATCTACTAACTAGTATACTAACTAAACTAAAGTGGGGGTAACTGTTGTTTATGATAAGAGTTATGAATAATAACACACATAAGAGAATTCCATGGTATATAAATGAACAGTCTAGCTAAATTGAGAGGACAACGGTTGAGTTCAAGGTTCCTAAATACTTCTCTATTACTTTGGTTCTATTCTAGTTAAGACTAGAGGGTATAACTAAAGCATGGGTAGATATAGCGATTACACACAATAGCACTTTGGGACATCGGAACACTAGCCATAGAAAGGGTTGAGAAAGGGACTAGGAAGCTCTGACTATGGTCCTACAAACACCAACCCAAATGTGGTGGACTACATCGGCCATCAGGGCTGTCACCACCTAAGGCTACTACAACTATCCATAGGGTTGGGTGCAATCTTAGGTAACTCATAGTCTAGACACCACATCTACACTACTAATTACTACTCTAATCACATATAATAACTAGAGCACTCGATGCGAGCGGAGATCCCATGCTAAGGTATGATAACTATACTAACCATACACATGAAAGGCATAAAAGCGAATAGAGAAGATAACTATATTAAAGCATAAGTCTTGCAAAAGTAAGATACAAAGATATACCTGATCTACGAAGATTTCTCTAGAACCAGAGCATGGCTCAGCTCTCCCTAACTCTCAACTAGAGCTATTCTACTTCTACATCTTGAGAGCTAGCTCTGATCCTAACGAGGAGGATATGAATTAGTGTTTTAGGATCTCGTGAGGAAGGGGGTATGGACTGCTATATATAGGATAGAGGTAGAATAGCGGCCAAGGAATTGAGGTGGAGTAATGGGCAAGGATTCTAGGAGGAGTAGGGGGCAAGGAATTGTCATGTCATCGATCCGCATCAACTCTCCCGACCACTGTTGGATGAACAGACCTAAAACCACCCTAGAATCAACGGTGTAGATCATAGGAAGGAGTACGCGATGGCGGAGGGTGATGGGCCACCCCCATGGGCTAGGCGGCCTCCCTAGTGGGCCGGCCGGCCCACTATGGTGCTAGGTGGGCTCCTCCTTCTGGTGGTGAGGCTTGGGCTCCTCTTGAGTCGACTTTCATAGGTGTTGAGGGTAGAATCACTTGTTGATGTCGGTTTGCTTGTTTGGAGTGTATGACAGTGGTCCCGAGAGCCATTTTCTAGATAAATCCTCCTGCAGTCATGAAATCACCAAAGCTCATGGAATTCATTAGTTTAAACCCCTAAACCTTCATTGGTGATTACATTTATGCCCTTATACATGTTTAATTGATGGTTTATAATGGTTGTTGACTACCGTCAACAACATGTCCCTAAAGTGCTTTTTTGATCTACTTTGCAACCGGTGTAATCGGAATCTGAATATCCAAGTAGATCAAACTTAGAGCCCTTAGGATACCACAAGCCAAGGTTAGGAGTGTGTACTAAATATCTTAAGATTCTCTTAATGGACATCAAATGGCACTCTTTAGGGTTAGCTTGAAATCTGGCACACATGCACACACTAAGCATAATGTCGGGCCTAGATGCGCACAAATAAAGTAGAGAGCCGATCATGGAGCGATATACCTTGGTGTCCATGGCTTTCCCATCATCATTTAGATCAAGATGTCCATTGGTTGGCATGGGAGTTTTGATAGGTTTGGCATTCACCATGTCAAACTTCTTGAGCATATCATGGGTGTACTTCGTTTGGCTAATAAACGTTCCATCCTTCACTTGTGTTGATGGTCACAAACATCAATTATAAACCATCAACATAACCAACATATATACTTAATTCCATCACCAAACATAGGTATAGGGGTTTAAACTAATAAATTCCATGAGTTTTGGTGAATTTGTGTTTTCAGCAGGGTTTATCCAGAAAACCGCCAAGGGGGACCTATTCATCAAAGTAAATCATGTTTATCTCAGCGAAACCGATGTGGGAAGACTCTAGAAGAATCTAGGAGGCTCTCCACCGAAGCAAAGCCTAAGACACTGACATGTGGGGCCGGCCGACCCCACATGCAGGTCGCCCGACCCCTCGGGTCCACTAGTTAGCCCCTCGTTGCTAAGTCAGTTCCCCACCGCCTCCTAGGTTGCATCTGCGCCATTCTTTCAAGTCGGTTTGATCCGAGGGTCCAGAATTGACGCTCTGGTCTATATATACCTACCCCTACCCCCTCCCTCAGCAGATTCCTAAAACCCTAATTCATTTGATGAGGATCAGAGCCAGCCATCAAAACAAGATTAGTCCTCCATAGGATTTAGTCTTATAAATAGAAATAGTGAGATAGAGAGTGAATGAAGAGTTTAGCGGGGGTGTCGGCCTATCGATGCTCTCTCTATAGCTTGTACCTTGGTGGATTCAAGTTCTACCTGAGCTTGCTTCTGAGATTTCTCTGGTAATCAACTTTTGATTCAAGTAAGCATCTTGTTTATATTGTTCATCAGGTTTGTGAGTCTCTTGAGTGCTTTATTCTCTACATAGGGTAGTAAAGTATTAATCGTAAGTGTAAGCATGGTGCTTAGACTTGGGTTAATCATGGATGCACCCTGTATTCTGGAAGGTGGTAGATCGCATGAGTGACATAAGTTCTATATAGCTTGTACTATATAGCTTCGTTGATCCTTTGTAGTCCACCTCCCGTCCGTAGGCGCACATAGGACATGGTTATGAAGGAAAGCATCCTCTGCTAGTGTCTTTCCCTAGTAACGTCCATAGTTGAATATTAGAAGACATAAGCTTACCCAAGTTAGAACTAGAGAACTTTAGTTATCCTCTCTATGCTCCTATTTATCCTAACCTTGTTGCTACCCTTAGTTAAGTTAGACAATAGTTAGTCTCGCACGTTTCCCTATGGATATGATACTTGGAATACCTCCGGGTAAAAGCTACAGTGGTATCCATGCACTTGCGGATTTATCTATGTGCTTTAAATATACCAACAAGCTTGCTAGCGCGGTTGCTAGGAAAATGGTTGCTGAATTAACTTTGAGCCTAGCTTAACATTTTATGTTTTATTCTTTCTTTTGTTTTACTTTTTCTTTTAGCATGGATTCAATTCCTATCTATCAATATGCTAAACCCACGAGTGCACGCCTAGAGCCACCAAAATCTTCAGTGCCTATCATAACACCTGGCTATGAGCTGTGTCCGTGTTTTATAAAATTTATTCAGGAACAATCCTTCTCGGGAGAAGGCAATGAAAACCCATACTCACACCTATTAGAGTTTGAATAGACCTGTGCATGCTTGCGTATCGTTGGCATGTCTGACAAAACCTTAAGATGGAAGTTATTTCTATTCTCTTTGACGGGAAGAGCTAAACATTGGTTTATTCAAACCATAGGAAGTATGCAAGGAGATTGGGAAATGTTATGCTTTAAATTATGTTTACGTTTCTTTCCCATCTCTAAAGTAGTCAGCCTTCAAAAGGAGGTTCTAAATTTTAGACAACTAGAAGAAGAATCCCTTGGTACATCATGGGATCATTTTAATGAACTCAACATCACTGGCCCGGACCTTGCCATTCAAGACCCTATACTTCTTCAATATTTTTACATAGATCTTAGCAAGGATTCTAGGGAATCCCTTGATGTAGCCTCTAGAGGAGCTTTCCTTCATTTGTCTACTAGTGAAGCAAGGGCGATGCTTGATAAAATTAGTGGAAAGACTCCCTGCACTAGCATTCATAATACGCTCAAAGAAGAGAAGGAATCCTCTCCCAAACAAGAAGAGGAAGTTTTGATAGCCAAATCACAACCACTCCTATCCCAAGATTTAGCTATCAGTCCTGAACCACCAATACCCCAAAATCCTCCTAGATAAGGAGGAATTCCACCTTTGGAAATCCCTGTTAAAATTAAGGAAGACCTCTTTGGTGCTGATTTTGGGAGAACATTAAATTTTCATAAGAGACCTTCGAGTGAATATAATTCAAATCCTCTCAAAAAGGGATCTCTTAGGAAGCGTCCTTATTCCCATCTAGGACATTGGGAAGAATTCAAGGATGGCATGTCAAGTGATGCCATAGAAGGAGAGCCAAGCCATTTAGAAGCCACTCCTATTCTTTCTCGTTCTATACCCACATTAGATGTCTTATCTGAACCCATCTCTCAACCCATCCTTGACCCCGATGATCCCTCTTATGCTCTTTCTCTTAAGTCTCATGATGACCCTAGAAATCCACTAAGACAACCAAAGCATATGAATCATGAAGACCAAAAGGATGACCAAGAAATGCAACGATAATGGCTGGAATGTATGAAGAACTGATATGCCATTGTGAAAGAATGGATGGACAAGGACAAATCCTTATGGGTAGAATCCAAACTTGGCCTAGATTTAAACGGTGAGTTTCACTCAATTCCCTTTGCAAACATGACTCATCCAAGTATGGAGGAGGCTTTAGATAAGATCACCCAAGGGTCACCAATCCAAGGGAAATCTTGGACAATAAAATGACCAATGAATGTCATAGGTAAGGAATAATGGAGACAATGTTTCTGCCTATAGATATTCATGAAGAAACACCCTTGGAGCTTGAAAAGGAAGATGACATAGACAAGCATGGAAGTTATTTCATGAGCACATCATTAAATCCATGCTCGCATGAGAAATCTCCTAAATCAATTGGTCTCTCCAACATTGCCACACACGAGATCTTCAGCCCCCTCGTGCTTCCTATGCATAAAGACTTTGAAAGGATGGTTGTAGATGCATATGTTTATCATAAATATTGAAGATCTTGTTGGTGAATCTTGAGATAGGTACACAAAGGTTGATGTTGGAGGGGAAACCACTACACCAACTTAAAGTGAAGGTTTCCCAAGGATGAGCTTTTGTCTTAAAGAAACACTTTCGGAAGATAATATTAGTTTTTACCTTCCGCTGTGATACCCTTGTGAAATAAGCATAGAAGCATAGTTGTGAAAATATACCTTCAGGCATTTTTGTCACTAACCATTGCAGGAAAAGAATGAAGGATGATGACTCAAGGTATGTCCAACCAATCATCATGCAACATTGAATCACATCCATCCAAACTTAACTTTGCCTTGCAAAAATCAAGCCTGGGGGATGGGCTTCTTTGAAAAATCAAATTCCATGTTGCTAATTTCTCTTGGTTATCTCTACCTTTAAGTCATGCTAAATAACAATTATGCTCTTTCATCTCCAATTGAATAAATCTCTATAATGCTTTCATGCTACCTTTGCCTACAATAGTAAGTTTTGGTTTGGAAGTACTGCACATACTTCCATAGGCATTTAAATTAAGCATGGTGCTTAGGTTAAAATGCATTCCTTAATTAAAACTAGACATGGAGTTTAGTTTGGTTATTGAACTAAAAATTGCTTGTGTAGACACTGGCTATTTTGTTGGACTAACCCCTATAGGGAACTCTCACATCAATATTGGTAAGTCACGAGATAAATTCAAATCGAAGATGAAGCAAGGCACATGATGAACTCCAATAACATTGTGCAAAGAAGACACAACTCATTCATGATGGATGGAAGAACTGTAAGTACCAAAGATCATTCACCTTGTCTTCAGCAGCAAGTTACCTTTGCCTTGAAGCCATGCTTATATAGAACATGATAAACAAAAACTATGCTAGAATAATTCTGACACCATCTTTTCATTAGCATAGAGGGAAACTACAAAATTCTGGATGAACAACCCATGTTTCAAAACTGTATATTCCTTCAGGTATGTGTTGTCCACTAATCCTTTGCAGGCCTAAAACAATGAGTGAGCCTAAAGGTCCAACAAAATGGCAAGATCGAAGAGCAGAAATATGGCATGACAAAAGGATGAGAAAGAAAAGGTGCGATCTTGGAAACAAGAAGCTCATGAACAGCTCAAGCTGCGAGATTAGCCGAACAAGGAAAACTTTGAGAAAAAGGGAAGGACTATCACGAGTCATCTATCCTTCGTCATATGGTGTCTTCACGCTCTAATAACAAAGGTAACATCCTAAGGTAAATGGTCTTTATTTAAAAAGTTTTTCCTTGATTCTGGTAAGCATATGAATAAGAAACAAAATATGTGTGAGTTACAACTTAACTTGACCCAACCTAATTAACTCAACATGTTTAGTTATTTAAGCTTGTTCCTAGCACCACTTCCTTAATCTCATAGTTTTAACCAAATGAGCTAAAAAGTTATGCACCTTATCTCTAGAAGATGATAGTCATAATCATGTACAGATTGATATAGTATGCATAGGTAGACAATCCTTCCATAGGTTAAGCAACTCAATCTTTTCTGCCAAATGAACTTAAATGCTACATTCATACTCAATCTTTTGATCTTATCACCCATGTTGCAATTGAACAAAACACATAACATCGACTTCATCTTGTTCAATGTGCCTAAGGATAGAGAGGAATAAGTAAAGTTTTGGTTTTGTTGGTGTCTCCCATCAACAGAGCCCTTGCACTTGATCTCTTCCTTGTTTTATGAGCAGGACACACTTCAAGCAAAGTGTGGGGGAAGACATTCTGTAACACCCTAGTGTTAAGCATTGCATTTGGCACTTGCATTTCATGAGCACAAGCATCATCCAAGCATTCATGGGCATGAGCATATGGAATTTCATCTTAATCTTTACATATTATCACATGTGATGTTGATTATATACCTGCATATGCTTGTGACCATGTGTGATCAATGCAAGAGAAGGTTGTGGGGTCACAAAAACACCTTAGACATATCTAGGATGGTAAATGGAACAATGTTTGTATTCATGACATGGGCCAATTTTGCTTCTAAGTCCTAGTTTACTCAAAATGTCATTTTTCATGATGCTAGTTTGACCAAAGTTGAACTATAGCATAGACTGTTTGCATGGCAGTGCACTCTTAATAAAAGTTGTAGTTCTTGTCATGGGTTACAAACTTTATTTAAGGGTCATGAGCTAATTCAGTGCCTAACATAGTAAAAAATAGCTCCAAAGTAGCAATCAAATGCTGTTTAGGGACATTGAAATTTTGCTGTCTAAAGCTGGTTTTCCATTTCAATGTAGCTTACTTTGGAGCATTGTAGTTTGAAAACCATGGCGAATTAGAGGAAGCTTTCTAAAGCAAAGTTGGAGAGTACATGTAGCTCTACATTTCCTATTAAGAGTTTTTTCACCAACTTGAGCTCGTTTGGGAGCTACATGTGCTTGAAGTTGCTCCGTCAGTCGGCCATCGCCGGCATGAAACCGAGTGTGGGGGGTACGACCCCGGATACCCACGGCAAAGTACATAGGCTGCGCTGACAGGGGCTGTCCATCCCACAAGACAAAGACTTACGGTACATGGTGCTGCTCAGTGTGTGTCGACGAAATATGGTCGGCAGTCTACCTAGGGGTATACCCAAGGTAGTAGATTGTCGGCAGACAGATGCGCAAGCCACAAACAAGATGGTGACGCAAGACAGACACAAGGTTTTATCCAGGTTCGGCCGCCAAGAAGGCGTAATACCTACGTCCTGCGTCTGATTTGTATTGATGTATGTCAATGAGAGATGTTTTTTAGAGGGGTCCCCTGCCCGCCTTATATAGTTCGGGGGGCAGGGTTATAGATCTGGAAACTAATCCTAGCTAGTTACAATTGCCATATGTGGCCGGATAAGGATTCCTATTCTAACCGACCAGGATCTTGATTGATCGCCAAATCCGCCTTGGCTCCTTGCGCGGGACTCCGATCAGGTTAACCGGGCCGCACGTCATCTTTTGGTGGACCGAACCCACCGATCCGGGCCGGCCCAAGCTTAGCCATAAGGGTATAGGGGTTAATACCCCCACAGCTAGTCCCCGAGCACCATGTATTATGCTGCGACATGCCATTTTAACCTTCTCCGACAAGTAAGGCTTGAGTCCTTAACGTCTCTGACCACCATTGTCACCGAAGAAGTAGGTTGTCCGAAGAATATATGGTGCTCTTAAGAAAAAAGAAAAAGATTTCCATCCTAGGAAGTGTGCCCACTTGTATTTCTGAACAGAAATGTAAGTGCGTCTTGGAGCGTAGCGTCCTTGATCATCAGAGGCATAGGGGTCGAAAAACAAACACATTCACTGCAAGGTGAAGTGTGCCCACTTAGTCCCCGAGCCTGGTAGTAGGTGACGTGGGCACGTGGTGCCAGGGTCTGAAAAGAATTCCCAATTAAGTTGAGAACCCAATTGTCGTACAAGCAATACGAGATGCACCGGCAGGTGCATCGTACCGATGTAGTCCCCGAGCTTGCTGGAAGGAGAAGTATGAGCCTTGTAGCAAGGTCTCAATAAATGTCTCTCAAATGTATGTGAGTACAAATCACATGTAGCCAAGAAGAACGATCTCCGAGCAGTGGTCGGGACAGTCCCCGAGCACATTAGTAGCTAGAGCTGTCCCCGAGCGTGGCAGTAGTCGGAGCAGTCCCCGAGCACGGCAGTGGTCGGAGCAGTCCCCAAGCACGGTAGTGGTCTAGGAAGTGCCCAAGCACGGTAGTGGTCTGGGCAGTCCCCGAGCACGGCAGTGGTCTGGTCCATCATTGAGCTCAAGATATGCAGCCAAAAAAAAAGAACGCCGCTTGTATTATTACTTGGTGTATTTATTTATCTCCTTACTCTGTCAAGTCCAATCTGCCACGTCTGGTCAAAAAAGCAAACGGATATAACATATCACTCTGCCTTCTTACTCTTTCTGGCAAACAGTCGCTTGGCGCCTGTATGGAGGTGCGTCAGTGTGGGCCCTCTCACATTATCAACGAAGAGGCGCGTACACTGGAAACGAAGAGGTGCGTTTGTTGGCGTAGATCTTGAGGTTGTGAAAACAACCGTCTGCGGCGCGTGCGCACGTCTCCCAAGAATCTTGGGCGGACGAAACAACGGAGCCCTTGGTTATTTATAATATAGAGCTAGTAAGTTACTTTTTACCGATCCCCATTGTCATTCACCGCCGCAACCTTCTTCTTCCTCTCGCCGAACCCTACTCCTCCGAAAATCAACACCAATCCCTCCTCCACTGCATCCACCCTCTTAACAAGGGCAGATTAATGGCGAAGAGAAACGCCCAGAAGAAAGGCGGAGTCATGGCGAAGGAGTGGTGGAAGTCAAGGAGCAATGAGCAGACCATCGAAGACCTCGTCGCCATGGGAGTGCTCCACAACAAGGCACTCGCGGGATGGCGTGCGCCGGAAGGAGAAAGCTTCCCCGATCCACAACCAGGTGAGATTGTGGTTTTCGAGGATTTCTTCAAGCGGGGTTTTGGGGTTCCAGTGCACCCTTTCCTTCAGGGGCTCTGCTTGTATTACGAGATTGGGATTTGCAATCTGCATCCCAACTCGATTCTTCTTGTCTCCACCTTCATCCATCTTTGCGAAGCTTATGGTGGCTTCCAGCCCCATTTTGACCTCTTTCGCCATCTGTTCTGTCTGCGGAAGAAAGAGAGCGGAGGCTCAAAGATAGCCGGAGGCGTATACCTCAATCTGCGTGATGGTATGAAGGCCCAGTACCTGCACTGCCCATGGAACACCTCACTGGACGAATGGTACAAGAAATGGTTCTACATCCACGAAGAGCTGAACACGATCACCCTGTGTGACGTGGGGTTGATTCTAGAGAAGAAGAACAGCTGGTCAGAGAAGCCCGAGCACTTGGAGCAGATCGCAGAACTGCTCGGGTTGATCCCGTGGGGAAAGCTGGATGGTCCAAGCGTGGTCGGGAACTTCATCAGCCGAAGGATCCAGCCCTGCCAAAAGAGGGTACATCCTGGCTTCGAGTACCAGGGTAGCGCAGATCCGACAAGGACCAGAAAAGAGGCGCTCGACAAGATAGAAATCAAGGCCCGAATTGGGGAGCTATTCAATCTAGCCGACCCCAATTATGTCAGGTTAAACGACATCGAGCATGCCTTCAAGCTGGCCCGACCTCCCCCAAAGGTAAATGATGCCTCCTTGTACCTGTAGATTTATGTTGCAACAAAAAATTGACTGTTGTCTCCTTTATGTTTCCCAGAGTAATGGTCATGACCGGGCAGCAGTGTTCGTGTCTCCGCCCCCTGGCGTGGATTGGGCGCAAATTGCTGGCTCAACCGCCCAGACCAGTGCCAGTACCGAAGACGTCGACTGGGTGGTACTCGGGGTTGGGGAGGATGCAACGGCCAGGGCTGCTGGCAAGTGGCCGGCTACCAACAAACGTCGCCAGGCCATCTTCCCCCTTTCAAATGATGAAACAGAGGATGCGGACATCTTCCGACTCGTCCCTCGAAAGAGGAGGAGACAAATGGGGTCAACAGAGCAGGGTGGCTCCTCTGTGCCAGCAGTGATCGCATCACCGACCACTGCAACACAGAAGACAAGCGGGGGAAGTGTCGAGCACCAAACCCCGACGCCAGTATTGGTGGTGGAAAAAGACCCGGTGGAACCCGCCGAGCACGTGGAGCAGGCGCGGTCGAAGAGACGTTCCTTCGCCACGTCATTCCGTGCTTCCGAGCTGTAAGTATCTGTAACTTTGATATAATCTTATAATTTGTATTGAATACTATTGTCCTCTAAACTTTCTCTGGTATATTAGGTTGGTGTCCACCAAAAATCCTGACTAGATAGCCGGGTGTGGCACGGCTTCGCCAGTACTAGCGGAAAGAACTGCTCGGCAGCCGACTGCAGAGGAACCTGTAGAAGAAATTCCGCCGGAACCTCAGCAGACGAGCGGCCCGACGTCAGTCCCTGAGTAGCTGGTTGAGAAGACAGCCGAGCAAAGTACAAATGCTCCGAGCACTAACCCTGCTGAGGCGGATACCTTGGCACCAAGGGAACCAGACCGAGCCGAGGAGCAGCAACCGGAGTTGGCACAGAACATGCTTGCCGATGCTACGGCTCGTGGGAAAGCCATAGTGGTCGTGGAGACTACTATCTCTGGCCCAGCGCCGCCCCTTGAACAAGAGGCCGAAGAGGACGAAGTCGAAGAGATCCTAGGCTGTCCCAAAGACAAACGACAACATGTATATGTGTTGCGCTGGCGAAACGACGAGTGGGTTATGCATGAAGAAATCCCCGAGATCGAAGAGACCCTAAAAGTTGAACGAGCGGCAAAGCGTTTGGTGACAGAAGTCTAGGTATGTTTGGTTTGACCACTTGACCCTGTAATGTAGTCGAACTGTCTGACTTAGCTTGTTTATATGCAGGACTTGATGAAGACCGCAAAGTACCGAAAGAGGTGCTTCGACCAGATTGAGGGAATCACAGCGAACAATAGAGAACTAGCGGCCGAGGTGGAATGCTTGTGCCGCCAACTTGAAGAGGCCGACCAGGAGAGGACAGAGCAAGAAGCACAGAACCAGAACCTGGTCGGCCAGCTCAATGACAAAGAGCATCAAAAAACAAGTAAGTTGTCATTTTATCACATCAAGTGTATGACACGTGTTGTTGTGTTGTTGGTAATGGCAGCTGTAATGCAGGCTTAGAAGCTGAGGTAACCCGCCTCCAAGAGGAGAATAGCCACGTGACCATAGAGTGTGGTCGCCTGAAGGAGGACAATGAGAAACTAGCGCGCAGCCAGTCTCAACTCCAGGACCACACCACCAAAATGAAGGAGGAACTGAAGAGTAAGTATTCCAGACCACCATTCTCATTCTGTTGCCCGCCTTGACTTGTCGTGCCTTTACATTTGATGTCTTGTACGGTGTGTAGTTTTAAAAGTCAATGCCAAGAGGCATCTAGAAGCCATGATGAAAGAGCGTGATGGCTAGAAAGCACGATGCCTCGAGGCCACCGAAGATCGGGACACATGGAAGAACCGGTGCCAGGAAGTGGCAACTGGCATTTTGCCCATCCTCGACCTTGTCGACCCGGCGCTCACAGAGGAAGAGCTAAGGACCCCCCAGCTCGGACTGGTCGAGAGATGCAAACAAGCATGGGGATGGTTCTAGGAGTTCGTGAAGGAGGCGGGTGAGTACACGGGCGCCCATGTGCTAAGCATGGTGCGTGCCCACTACCCTCTGATCGATCTCAAGCGCCTGGAGGCTGGATACCCGAAGGAGGTAGACCCAGACAAGGCGAAGGAGCTTCGAGTGGCCTAGCTGGACCTGTCGTCAAAGATAATTGGCGACATTAACCTGTGTGGAGGTGGGACAGCACCTGTACAGGGTACGCCATCGACAAGTCAGCTAGAAACGCCATCTATTGCTAGCCAACCGACGAAGCCTACGGCCTCGACCAGCCAGGCATCGGCGGGGCCATCCCCTTCAGCTCGACTAGCACAAGAGTCCCCGAGACTCGAGTAGGATATCGGAAGCAGTGAGCAGTAGGTGCCGCGCGCCCCAACCAGCCTAATGTAAAAGGCTTAGAGCTGTAGAAGGAGGACATAGTTGTGTTATTGTAAACTTGGGCCTCTTCAGGCAAGCTTTTAATAACGTAACTGTATATCATTATAAGCTTGTTTGCTTTGTATAAAGCGTATTTAAGCTTGAAACTTATGTTGGTGGAACTAAGTGAGAACATAATAACGTTCTGTTTAGTTATACCATTTTGCTCGACACATCATCCTAAAAAGTTTGTGCGGCCCTAGTTTGCCATGTGGTCGGAGTGTGAGGTGCGTGACCTGTGCACACACAGACGCGGACAAGTCAAACCAAGGGGGACCTGCCGATCACCCGCAACATAGAGAGCGGATCCCATGCACGTGTTGGGAGGAACCGGAGATAGGTCCTGCTCCAAAAATCGTAGAAGGAGTGGTGGTCGGCTTTTACTGGCTAAGTTAGAATAACCATGAAAGTCGAAGTGACACATTAGTGTGGTCGAAGAAATAATAATAGCTTTATTGAAGTAAATAAAAAATACAAGAGGGGTACATATCTCAGTAGTTAAGCATAGAAACGTCTAAGCTTGTCGATGTGCCACGAGTTTGGTACGTCCGTACCGTCCAGGTGAGCTAACCTATAAGACGTTGGTCGTGTGACCTCCTTGATCATGAAGGGCCCCTCCCATGGGGTTGCGAGTTTATGGACACCAGCCTGGTTCGTCTTCCACTTCAGGACCAGGTCCCCGACCACAAAAAACCACTCTTTAATGTTCTTGTTGTAGTACCTGCGCAAAACAGCAAGGTATTTGGCCATACGTACACAAGAATCGAGCCGCTTCTCTTCTGCGCTATTCACTTCTAGCTCCCGTACTTCATTGGCCTGCCCTTCGTCGAAGTTCTCTACCCGTGCTGATCTGAAAGCTATATCTGCGGGGAGGACCGCCTCAGCGCCTTAAACCATAAAGTATGGCGAGACGCCGGTGTTACGGCTGGGCTGAGTTCTGAGTCCCCAGACCATGGCTGGTAACTCTTTGAGCCATCTTCCGGGAGCCTTGTCATTTTCTCTATACACCCTCTTCTTCAACGCGTCCAAGTTCATGCCATTTGCCCGCTCGACCTGTCCATTAGCTCTAGGGTGCGCCACCGAGACGTATTTTACTACTATGCTCCTTTCATCGCAGAAGTCCCAAAAAGCGTTCCTAGTGAGATGAGTACCCAGATCGGTGGTGAACTAAGTACCCTGGTCGAGGAACGTGACAGCCTTTTCTGAGGATGCCTGTACCAAAGGCATGTATTCTATCCACTTAGAAAATTTGTCGATCAGCACAAAGACGCATGTAAATTTCCCTGGAGCCGGTTTGAAGGGCCCGATCATATCCAGTCCCCAGCATAAGAAGGGCCAGGAGGCTAGTATTGTCTGGATCTCATGTGCTGGTACGTGGATTCTCTTGGCAAAGAACTGACAACCCTCATAGTGGCGGACTAGCCTCTCTGCGTCGGATACTGCTGACGGCCAATAGAACCCTGCTCGGAAAGCCTTGCCGACCAGCGTTCTTGAGGCCGCGTGGTTGCCGCAGGAGCCAGAGTGGATTTGGTCCAGGAGATGTTCGCCATCCTCCTGGGTTATACACTTCATCAAGATTTCCTCTTTTGCGTTCTTGCGCCATAGCTTGCCATCAACGAGCAGGTACTGCTTACTGCGACGCATCAGGCGCTCGTTCTCTGTCCAATCAGTGTAACCGCTGCCATCTGTTAGGTACTTGATGAAAGGTATTCTCCAGTCAGGCTCATGAGTGGTCGGAGGGGGCTCGGCGGTGCTTGACGCCGGAACCGTAGCCACCAATTGCTGGTCTGGAGGGTTGTCTGCCGTGGAATCTTTCTCTTCGATGGAAGGCGTTAGCAGGTCTTGGACGAATACACCATGTGGGATTTTTGCTCGGGATGATCCTAACTTTGAAAGTGCATCCGCTGCTTGATTCTTGTCTCGGACCACGTGTATGTACTCGATGCCATAGAATCTGCCTTCTAGCTTTCTGATCAAATTGCAGTATGCATCCATCTTTTCGCTGGTTGTGTCCCAGTCCTTGTTGAGTTGGTTGATGACCAGAGCAGAGTCTCCATAGACATAGAGACGTTTAACGCCAAGCTCAACCACAACGCGCAAACCATGTAGGCATGCTTCGTACTCGGCGGCATTATTAGATGCTGGGAAATAAATGCTAAGGACGTACTGGAGCTGCTCCTTGGATGGTGACATGAAAAGGACTCCTGCTCCTGCACCATCAATGTTGAGAGAGCCGTCGATGTACATCGTCCAATATTTGTCGGATCCGAGAGAGGCAGGCGTGCTTAAGTCTGTCCACTCGACGATGAAATCGACAAGTGCCTGAGACTTGATTGTAGTGCGGCTTGCAAATTCCAAGGAAAAGGGGCATAGCTCCATTGCCCATTTGATGATGCGCCCATTCGCATCCTTGTTGCTAATGATGTCTCGCAGAGGGTACTCAGTCACGACCACCACACGATATCCGTCGAAGTAGTGTTTCAACTTTCGGGATGTTATCAGTATGGCGTAGATCAACTTCTGAATCTGTGGGTACCTGGTCTTGGACTCGTTGAGTACCTCACTAATGAAATAGATTGGCCTCTGTACCTTGTAGATGTGGCCGGGCTCGTCTCGCTTGACCACCATGGCTGTGGAGACCACTCGATTAGTAGCCGCAATGTATAGCAGGAGTATTTCGTCCTCTCTTGGAGCAGTGAGTACCAGAGGTGACGTAAGGTATTGTTTCAGCTGTGTGAAGGCAACGTCTGCTTCCTCCGACCACTCAAACTTTTCGAACGCTTTGAGTAGTTTAAAGAACGGTAATCCTTTTTTGCCTAATCTTGATATGAAACGGTTGAGGGCAGCCATGCATCTGGTAAGCTTCTGAACATCCTTCACCTTTTTGGGCGGCTTCATGTCCAAGATAGCTTTGACTTTTTCCGGGTTAGGGCGTATGCCGTCGTGACTGATGACGTTGCCGAGGAGTATGCCAGAAGGAACACCAAAGATGCACTTCTTTGGGTTTAACTTCCACTGGAATGTGTTAAGGGCTGCAAAAGTGCGTCCCAGGTTGTCAACAAGGGTATGAGCTTCCTTGGTTTTGACAACTATATCATCAACATAAGCCTCGACGAGGTCATCTTTTATCTCGTCTTTGAGGCAAGCTTGTATAGCGCGTTGGTAGGTAGCCCCGGTGTTCTTGAGCCTGAACGACATGGTCGTGTAGCAGTAGGCGTCAAAGGGCGTGATAAAAGATGTCTTGATCTGGTCATCCTTTTTGAGAGCGATCTGGTGATAACCAGAGTAGCAATCGAGAAAAGAAAGGAGCTCGCAACTGGCGGTTGAATCTACGACCTCGTCTATGCGAGGTAAGTCGAAGGGGTCTTTAGGGTAGTGTTTGTTGAGATCAGTGTAATCAACGCACATTCTCCATTCATTATTCTTTTTGAGTACAAGAACTAGGTTGGCTAACCACTCCGGATGATACACTTCTTTGATAAATCTGGCTGCCAAAAGCCGTGTAACTTCTACCCTAATCGCCTCCTTTTTGTCACGAGTGAACCGTCGTAGCTTCTGCTTGATAGGTTTGGCCGTGCCGTTGACATTCAAGGAGTGCTCAATCAAGTTCTGAGGTACACCGGGCATGTCAGTAGGTTTCCATGCGAACACATCCACGTTGCTCCTCAAGAACCTGACGAGCGCGTCTTCCTATTTGGGATCCAGGTTGGCCCCGATAAGGGCCGTCTTGCTGGGATCACCGTCGACCAGCTGGACCACCTTGTGCTCCTTGGACAATATAATATAAATCTTTTGATAGTGGTTTTCTTTTAACCATAGCTCCTTTCTTAGTGTCTCTTGCGTTCTCATAACCGTAGCATCGAGCCATTCTTGTCATGTTACTTTTGTTTTGGCGTGTTCTACGCAGTGGCGTTAGTGGTTCTCATGTTACTTAAATGTGTTTTGGCAATTAAAAAGTTAATTGTATTAATACTATCACTTGCATCATTTTTAGAATATAAAGTCAATATAGGTTTTATACTACGCTCTTTCTTAAGCAATGAATCAAGTTGATTAATGAAAATATTTGCTTGTGTTTCTACAGTTAAAATAAGTTAAATGGATAGGTTTTATTTTCCGTTGCTTCGATAGTCGCTTTTTCGTTGAATAGCATATAGCGTGTCTTTTGCGTTTGTGTGTTTGTAGCGATACGCCATTTTGCTTATTTTATTGGTTGATGTACTGTTCTCATATATTCTTATTTGTATGCCATGTATGGATGTTTGTGTGGTGATATATGGTTCAGTCAATCGGTGAGGTTTACGTGGTGATTAAGAAGTTGTTCTCTGAAGACTAGAAGCTGAGAATTGGAAGCAGAAGATTGAAAGTTGAATACTAAAGGCTTTTGAGTGTATTGCTTTGGGGGAAAAATAAGTTAAGGCAAGTGTACCAAAGGCCCCTTGTACCTATGAACAATTACTATTCATATTCATGCATGTGTTCAATTTGATATACCCTTAAGGACTTTGCCTAGATGAATTTTTGTACTACATATCCTTGTTACCTATGGTTTGGGTATGCATTTCGGATAGATGCTGCAGTGCTGAACATAAAATAATAGCTAAACATGACTAAAGGCATTATGTAATATGATAACATGAAGCTTTGTAGCAACAGATAGGGGGCTAGAGTACGGGGTTGAGTACTCTAGTGCCTCTCCATAAGGACTTAATCCTGAAGGGGCAACCTAGGAGGTTCTGTACAACCCCGAGTGTCATATGACTCTGACTTTAACATATTAACTAGATTGTACTAGCTCGTCTATAGCTCCAGTAAGGGTAAGAGGGTATCTTTCCTTTTTTCTACTAGGGTGTGTACCATGCTGCGATGCCCATGTGTGCCACTCCTTTGTAGCTACGACTTGTTAGTGCAACTAGCTAAGGGTTTCATAGTGAAACCCTGCCACATTTCCTAGGAAGAGGTGTAGTGGGCCTTGCAAACCCTGGCATTGGGAATCATGGCTTGGTGGGTAAAGATGTATAATTTCTGCAGAAATATTTAACCTGTTATAACAGCTGTGCTCACGGATACGAGCAGTCTAGATCCTTCAAGATTAGTGGTTACTGTGGATGGTGGATGGTTGGGAATTGAGATAAACATGACTATACTTTAATATCACTTGGGAATTGGGATTGTTCATTAAAGTAGTGATTCAGGATGCTAAAAATTTGATCAACTAAAATTGCGAACCGTAGTCAAACAGTGTCAAGCCTTTGAGCCTCATAGATCCCTTTGATATACTTGCTAAGCATGGTGAGCTTACACTTGCTTTACATCCAATGAAAATCCCAGATGGGTACCAGATCGTTGGTTTAGAGGAGTTAGGCTTGTGGTCAACCAGTCAGTCGTCCCTGTGGATTTGGAGTCTTCGCCTGAAGATCAGAATTGACTATCTGTTGTCTATACTCTGACGTTATTTTCCTTTTACTAATACGTTATGTAATAAGTATTGTCTCTTGATATTACCCTTATTTGTGGCTATATGTGAGATTTGACTTCCTGGGCTCACATATAGTGTGTATCTGGTTTTGTCTTTAAAACCGGATGCTACATGTGTCCAAGTGTAAGAGTTGAAATAAGGGGGTAGAGTTTTTGGCAAATCCGATTGTGCTGAAGTCTTCAAGCATAGATGTAATTCTTGGAATGGATTGATTAAATCCACAAAAGGCTACTATCCAATGTGAGAATGGTACAGTACACTTGACATCCAAGTCAGGAGAAGAAGTTGTATGCAAGGCAACTACAATAGCAAGAAAGGTGTGCAGTGTTAATCAGATGAATGGTGCAACCATGGATAAGACCAAGGTTGTTAATGAGTTTCTAGATTGTTTTCCTGATGATTTGCCGGGTATGCCGCTAGATCGTGATATTAAGTTTATTATAGAACTTTTGCCTGGAACTGCACCTATAGCTAAGAGACCATATCGGATGGGAGTCAATGAGCTAGAAGAACTTAAGAAACAGTTAAAGGAGCTACAGGATAAAGGTTTTATATGTCCTAGTTCTTCACCATGGGGAGCCCCAGTTATATTTGTTGATAAGAAAGATGGTACACAGAGGATGTGTGTAGATTATCGCTCTCTCAATGAGGTAACCATCAAGAACAAGTATCCTTTGCTTAGAATTGATGACTTGTTTGATCAGTTGAGAGGTGCTTGTGTGTTCTCCAAGATTGATCTTCGCTCTGGTTATCATCAGTTAAGGATTCATTCATCGAACATTCCCAAGACTGCCTTTACCACTCGGTATGGATTATATGAGTACACGGTTATGTCTTTTGGATTGACTAATGCCCCTGCATACTTCATGTATATGATGAATAAGGTGTTTATGGAATATCTCAACAAGTTTGTTGTGGTCTTCATTGATGATATTCTAGTCTTCTCCAAAACAGAAGCAGAACATGAAGAGCATTTGAGATTAGTTCTGCAGAAACTTAGAGAACATCAATTGTATGCTAAACTAAGCAAGTGTGTGTTCTAGCTGAAGGAAGTCTCTTTTCTTGGGCATGTTATCTCTAATGGTGGAGTATCTATGGATCCCAAGAAGGTTAGTGATGTGTTGAGTTAGAATCCGCCTCAAGATGTAAGTGAAGTCCAGAGTTTTCTAGGAATGGCCGGATATTATCGGAGGTTCATTAAAGTTTTTTCTAAGATTGCCAAGCCTATGACATCTCTACTTGAGAAGAATGCTAAGTTTATATGTACTGAGCAATGCCAAGCTAGTTTTGAAGAGTTGAAGAAAAGGTTGACTATAGCTCTGTTGCTGGTACTACCAGATCTAAACAAGAGTTTCTCCATCTACTATGATGCATCTTGACTTGGTCTCGGTTGTGTTCTTATGCAAGAAGGACGAGTAGTGGCTTATGCATCTAGGCAACTAAAGAAGCATGAACTAAATTATCCCACCCATGATTTGGAGTTAGCAGCTGTGGTTCATGCATTGAAGATTTGGAGACATTATTTTGTTGGACATAAGTGTGACAATTTTATAGATCACAAGAGTTTGAAGTACATTTTCACTCAGTCAGATTTGAACTTGAGGCAACGTCGTTGGTTAGAGCTAATCAAGGACTATGATTTGGAGGTACACTATCACCCTGGCAAGGCAAATGTTGTAGACGATGCTTTGAGCCAAGGAGCTATGTTAATGTAGCTCTAGTGACATAGTTACCTAAGGAGTTATGTGCTGAATTTGAGCATCTTAATTTGGGAATAGTTGCTAATGCAATGGAATTGGAAGTGGAACCTACACTTGAACAAGAGATCCTCAAGTGTCAGTTGGAAGATGAGAAAATCAAGGAGATAGCAGAACTTATCGCAATTGGTAAAGCACCAGGTTTTCGATTGGATGATCAGGAAACAGTGTGGTTCGGAAAGAGAATATATGTGCCAGAGATAAAGTCCATTCGAGAGATGATTCTAAGAGAAGCTCATGACTCAGCATACTCTATCCATCCAGGTAGTACTAAGATGTACCTAGATCTGAAGGAGAAGTACTGGTGGTATGGTTTGAAAAGAGACGTGGCCTAGTATGTAGCAATATGTGACACATGTCAGCGAGTTAAGGCAGAACATCAAAGACCAGCAGGTTTACTTCAACCTATGAACATACCTGAGTGGAAGTGGGAAGAAGTTGGTATGGATTTCATTGTTAGATTACCACGCACTCAAAGTTGTTATGACTCAATTTGGGTAATAGTAGATCGGTTGACTAAGGTTGCTCACTTCATACCGGTCAAGACTACATATCCGGGTGCAAAGTTGGCAAAATTATATATGCAACGGATAGTATGTTTGCATGGAGTTCCTAAGAAGATTGTGTCAGATAGAGGTACTCAATTTACATCACACTTTTGGAAGAAATTGCATGAGTCTATGGACACTAAGTTGAACTTTAGCTCAGCTTATCATCCACAAACTGATGTACAAACAGAGAGGACCAATCAGATCTTAGAGGATATGTTGAGAGCTTGTGCTTTACAGTATGGTACAAGTTGGGATAAGAGTTTGTGTTAGGCTGAGTTCTCCTACAACAATAGTTACCAGAAGAGTCTCAAGATGGCACCATCCGAGGCACTATATGGTAGAAAGTGTAGAACTTCATTGTTCTAGAATCAGATAGGATAAAGTCAAGTGTTTGGACCTAAGATCCTCAAAGATGCTAAAAGGCAAGTGCAGACTATCAGGGAAAACTTGAGAGTGGCACAATCTAGACAGAAGAGTTATGCTGACACTCGGAGAAGGGAATTGGTTTTTGATATAGGGGATTATGTTTACCTAAAGGTGTCACCTATAAGAAGTGTGAGAAGGTTTAATATGAAAGGAAAGTTAGCACCAAGGTATATTGGACCTTTCAAGATTTTAGAGAGATGTGGAGAAGTAGCTTATCAGTTGGAATTGCCTGAGAGTTTGTCAGGTGTATATGATGTGTTTCATGTGTCTCAGTTAAAGAAGTGTCTACGTGTACCTGAGGAGTAGATATCGTTAGAAGAGCTTACAGTTAATGAAGATCTTACCTATGAGGAATTTTCGGTAAAGATTTTGGAGACGGCAGAAAGAGTTACAAAAAGGCCATTATAATTATTTCAGTCTTAACCCACAGTCCCTGTCTTTTTTCTAAAGAGCCCTCATAATTTTGAATAACTTAACCCGCAGTCCATAGCATATTTTCGGAGTACGTTTTCTTCTTTAGAAAGTGTAGTTTCTTCGGTTTAGATCCAGAGTACGTTTTCACATATTTACAGTTTTGCCACTAATCTTGTTTTAGCCATAAAATCTTCGTTTTAACTCTAATTTGATCTGTTCAACTTGCGTTAGGTTCATAATTTTATAATCTACCTATTCATACTACTGATAAGTATGTTTTCAACTTTTAAAATTTGAGGTTAGAATTAATCTATTATTTTACAAAAGAAAATCTTATTTAATTCATAACTTCTTCGTTTTACTCCGAATTTTGTGTTCTTCGCGTCTGTGTAACCGTAGCGAGACATAGATTCGTTTTACAAATTTTTCATCTTGATTTTATGTTGATTGGTGTACTATTCTAATCTATAGCTTTTGTTTGCTATGCATGATTGTATGGATGCCTATGTGGTTCTGTTTGATCTTGAGTAGACAGTGAGTTTTGTGTTGGTGATCTAGAGCAACTCTTTGAAGATCCAGACCAGCCACGATACTTTGAATTAAGGCAAGTATAATATGAGGCTCCTCGTTACCTATTCACTTTAATGCAAACTCAATTTATATGCATATGTTAATGAACCGCTTGGAGTCTACTTACCTTGATATTGATTATCTTGTCCTTGATTTACCTATGGGTTTTGCTTGTGGGTAGTATGCTTAGTTCGCTCCAACTAATATTGATTAAAGAATACAATTAAAGATATATGCAATATGGTACTAAAGGATGCTTTTTAGCAACATGGAACCAAGGGGGCTAGAGCATTGGGCCTTTTTTAGGGTGCTCTAGTTTCTCTCTGTAAGGACTCATCTTTAAGTGACAACCCAGGACTTATAGTACAACCATGAGGATCACATGGTTCTGGTCTTAGTCCAGTACCTTGCTCTTTCTAGTTTGTAGCAGTTTACCAAAAAGTCAAGAGGGGCATACCAGGCTAGGTATGGGCCTCATCCCCAGGGTGTGTACTATGATGCGAGTATTAGTGCCATTTTTAGAGATGACTCCATAACACTTGGGAGATGGAATCCTTAGCGGCTGCTCCTTATTAGAACGACTGGGGAAAAGCTTCATAGTGTACCCTGCTTGCTCACCTTAGAAGTATTTTGGGAGTAATTAACCCGAGCATATGGGCAACACGACTCATAGTGAAAGTATACAACCTCTACAGAGTGTAAAACTGGTATATCAGCCGTGCTCATGGTCACGAGCGGCCTAGATCCTTACTGAATAGTTGGTTACTTGGATGGTTTGGGTTATGATTAAAAAATTGCTGATATCTCTAATCATTCATATTCGGGAGCCTAAGCATAACTTACCAACTTATGATTAATAATAAAATATGACTAACTAAAAGTGTTTACTGCAGTTCAGCCGTGTCAAGCCTTTTGAGCCTGCATCCCCTCATATTATGCTTGCTAAGCGGTAGTAGCTTACGCTTGTTTTATTTCAATACTTTGGCAAAATCCTAGATGAGTACCAGATGGAGGTTCTTCATTAGAGTTTTTGAAGAGGTGTTAGGCTTGTGATCAACCAGTTAACAATTCCTGTGGTGTTAAATGCTTCGTCAGAAGAATAGAGTTATAGTAAATACTGTAAAGTAAGACCATGTCTTTTGTAACAAATATTATAGCGCTATGTAATGAAGGCATTGTCTTTGATATTACCCCTTTATTTGTAACTATATGTATAAATTAAATTTCTTGGGCACACATGTGTAACTGGTTTTGTGCTTAAAACTAGGTGCTACATTATTCCCACGCCCGTCATCACCATACAAAAAAATTAACTTGCTGCAAAAGGGATTCAAGCCTTGGCATCCAGAGAAACTAACGACCCATGACCCAATAGCTATTTCGGCAGAAATAAAGAAAAAAAAAGTGGCCACCAAGTTTCGACCATGAGACCTCCAGGTAGGTCTATGTCCCGAGCACTTAACCATTAAACCACAACTGCATCTATGAGAAAAATGATGACCATATCTATTAAGTGTCAACAGCCAACATTCCAAAATATGCAGATCCCAATTTTGAATTGTTCAAAAACAACTCGAATGAAGAAATAATCAAAACAAAAGTTGTACATGTCAATGAGTTCTAAAAATGAATAATTGACAACTTTTCCATCTGTAATCATTTAATATCCCAAACTTTTGTAGGCATCCATGATAAAAAATAGATTGAAAATGGGGTGAAAACAGGATAAAAAAATGGCCCATCTTTGATGTTGGGCTGTTAATAAATGGGCTGGGATGGTGATATCATCACCCATGTCATCATCCATGTCATCATCCACGTCATCATCCACGGAAGCAGCCATGTAGGCATCCATGATGATGTGGTAATTCATTTGCGACGGTTTTTTTCATCACAGGAAATGGACTTGGGCAGGGCTAACTAGGCCTCGGGCTCTACCATGACGGTTTAAAACCATCACTGATTCTCTTAATCTGTGATGGTTTTTGGTAAACCGTCACGGGAGTTAATCCATGACGCTCAATCCATGATGATATCTAAAACCATCACAGATGCTACATAGTGACGGTTTTTTGGTGATCCGTGATGGAAATTTTTCATCATTGATTAACAGGTTTCTTGTAGTGCAGTTTGGCATACCATCCGACGGTGGTGACGTTGACATCTACACCGGACTGGTGTATCATCCGACGATGATGGGGGAGACATCAATGCTGGTTTGGCATACCATCTGGCTATGATGATGTAGACATCAACACTGGACCGACATACCGTCCGGCGATGATGGTGGAGGCATCAATGCCGGGCGGGCATACCGTCCGCGCGGTGATGATGTATACATCAATGCCAGACAGGCATACCATCCGGTGGTGACGATGGATACATCGACGCTTGACGGGTGTGCCCTATGACAGTGATGATGGAGACATCAACGTCGGTCCCATGTTCCATCCAGTAGTGATGTAGGTATCAGCACGACCGATCGGCGTTCCATCCGGCGGTAATGAGGGGGGCATCACCGCCACCGTTGAATTTGTTCCAGCGGTAATGTCTTGTGTCCATTACCGCCGGTGTTGGCACTTGTACATCATTGTTTATAATATAATTGTAATAATAAATACAAAAACTTCATGGTTTACATCGCTAGCAACATATATATATATAGAGACAATGTATTGTATCAAAACATACATCACCTCTGAGGCACAAGTCAATACAACAAATCCAACCATAGCGACATAGATTTTAGAACACAAACAAACATAAGATCATTGATATAGACAAGGCCCGATCTTCCAATAGATATGATAACTTCGATTGGTAGAGAACTCAACGTTCACAATCTAGGCTTCGAACCAAGTTGATTCGGACCCCCACAACCGTTACACCACTGCTCCATTGGTTATCCACCACGCACAACACGATTGACCTCGCCAATTAGGCTTTCCTGTAAGTGAATCGAGAACACAAGCAAGAACGGACAAACGCAATCTGAAATTACAAATAAATACGAAGGTTATGAATTTGAAAAGGAGTTCAAGTCTTTATTCGGAAGGACTAATCGCCACAGGCGAACAAGATCAAGAACAGGGGCCCTAGTTTAATAGCAAACGATCTAGGCGATACATTTGCAGCGAAGTGTCTATTTCACGTGGAAAACAAAAACACAACAAAACCCAACCTTAACGAGAGCGGCGGCAGCTAATTATAGAGTCTTAGGCATCACCCCCCTGGATGCATAGATTCAATACACACTAATGGACGGCATTAAGACGATACACGGCCTAACGGATCAAAAGACGGTGTCGCAGCACCCTGGCAGATTCTGGATGCTGACTTATTTCGATGATTCCCGTTGACTCCAGATGAGTTGAGTTTTGATGTGAAACCAAATACATCGGTTAGCTTATCAAATTATCTTTCCAAGCATATGTGGATCGTCGAAAACGGAGTCTATATGCGCCCTGGGCATTGATTTTACTCGGGACTGCTCCTGGATTCCGAGGTGGACTCGAACTTGATTTGGGCCTCCACCTTGGCGACTCGAACCGGATAAGCTTTGGGCCTCCTTCTCGTGTTGGACACTCTTACTAATGTCCTTGGCCTCCATGTGACTCTCCAAGCATGGTTGGATGCATGTAGGTCATGTCCTCGTCAATCGTCCATAATGAAACCGGCATTACAAGGTGAAGAACATTCCATAAAGAAATCAGGCATGCGGGAGGAGGTGGAGGAGTTTTTTTGACAGCCAGCGGCAGATGGCCTTCATGTTCAGCCTGATGGTTCATTCCTGATGAACGGTCCGGATTCAATACACACTAATGGACGGCATAGATTCAATACACACTAATGGACTACAAAAAAAAGAACATCATATATACCATACGCCAAGGAAGACCTACCTATCACCGTACTTTATAGCGATGTACGAAGATAAGTAAACGAGCATGAACCATCACCACATGAAATGGCGGTGGGAGTTATAACACCACCGTAACATGCTGTCTGCACCAGAGAATAAATCAATTTGCAAACAAATTCATCGTAAGAACAAACCGGCGGTGAAACTTCTGATCACCGCTAGCTCGGCGGATGATGCGGTGGTCCGAACTGTTGTAATTTTCACCGCCAGATCATAAAGCGAACCAACGGTGGTAAAGATTTTCCACCGCCTCGCCGGCTCTAATGAGTGGTGCATCTTTCCATCTTGAAACCGGTGGTGAAACTTCTGATCTCCGCCGGTTTGTATGTGTGTCGCGCATTGGATGACCAACCGATGGTGCTAAATGTTTACACCACCGGTTTGGCGTATGATACGGCGGCAAAGACCGACGCTGTGTTCACTGCCGAACCATACGCCGGGCCAGCGGTGAAAATGTTATCACCGTCAATAAGTCACCCTTCTGGGCCCCTTAGACTATGAACCGGCGGTGACAAGCATCACCGCCGGTTGTCATATAATCAGCGGTGAAAGTCCCGTTGGTGATTAAACTTTCTGTAGTAGTAATATTTCTCGACATCAGTCCGTCCTCAAAAGGTCGAAACCTACATGGATAGTTCGTATCTGAATCCGAACATTTAAAATTTGTGCCGTATTTGAATCTAAATACTCAAAATCAGATTTTTGATATGTATATGCGATAGATATCCAACATGATTCGTATCTGGTTCCAAGATGCGTCATGGGGATTCCAGTGGATAGTGCAAGATAATGACCACAACGATGGAGGCTGCTGGGTCGTAGCTGTGGGAAGCGGCACGACACAGAGGAACCAGGGGTGTTGTCTTTTTTTTTTTTTTATAAGGGAACCAGGGGTGTTGTCGATGTTGTTAGAAGGGGCAGCATGAGCTAGGCGATGAACGGGAGGAAAAGGATAGCTTCTTTTTTTGCTGAGTGGATTAGGAAAACCTAGTAGAAATCTAATGGCCTAAAATTATTGGGCTTTATGTAAACTTGTTCGCAATTTGAATGAGGCATTTTAGTAGGCAAATGGATTCGTTTCAACGAGCTCTATGCAACCAGTCCCTGATCGTCCATACGTCTTATGGTTCAGAAAGTGTAACTTTCTCCTCGCGTTGGTCCGTCCGATCAACCCACTAACTTTATAAAACTACAGAGTATTACACAAGCTACAAGCCAGCTTTTATAATCTAGTGTGGATCAAAACAGGCCCTAGAGTGTCATGTTTAAAATATTTTGAGATGCAACAGTACTTCCAATTTCTTTATGGCACTGCAGTTAAAGTACGGTTCTAAAAAAGGTTGAGAGGTTTCAAAAAGGAGCTTGTGTTGCAAATAGTGCAAGAAATAAGAGAAAGAAGACGTGCAAGAAATAAGGAGTATCTGTTGTCCAAGTTTTGTCTTTAATTCCAATTTACTGAGAAATATACGTCTTTGTCCTACACCCTCCACCTACTTCCCGTCCTATCCCCACCAGCTGCCGAATTCCCAGGACAATACAAAGTTCCTAACTATCTCAAAGTTGCATTGGGAGTCACGTTTTCAAAATGATTATCACATTTGTTTGATAATAACTAGAAACTTACTTGCAGCCATAAATAGTGATATCTTTGCATTAACATTATCTCCAAAATAAGCTTTGATTAATATTATTCTACAAAATATTTACAAAATACATCAACAGTATAGTTTTCTGCAACTAAGCTTCAAAATAAATTAAATCTACCGTGTCTTTAAATATCTGAACTCGACAAATGAACAATATTATGCAACCCAAAGCTTGAAGTTATTGAATTAAGACGACCACAAATGTCAGTGTCATTTCTAGTTGTGGTATGCTATCTAACTGAATCCATGTTTAAAAGATGCTCCAGTTTCTTTTGGCGCTTCAGTTAATGTACGCTTCTAAAAAAAGAAAAATGAAAGGTTTCAATGGAGCCCCAACCTTTAAAAACTCAAGACCCTCATCCCTTAGTTCATCATAGTGCTCAGTTGCATAGATAAAGCCAGCGTGAGAAATAAGGAAGAATACTACGTGCTTCAAGGGGGAAACATGATCTTCTCGAGTAACCTCAGGCATGTCAGATCTCTCTACCAGCTAGTAGTTGTGAACAAAACCCTCCTAGTCATCGCCGTTTCACTGATCATTACCGGAATCTTCTTTGGGGCTCTACATCTGGGTTTCAGTCAGCATATTGCGCATGTCGATCTCCATGCCCTGCAACCCATCCACTGGTTTCTAGCCCTAGCAGCCGCACTTACCTATTATTATCTCCTGAACCACTCCCACAATGTATACCTTGTTGATTATGCTTGTTTCAAGCCGAATTTCCTCTACCGTTCTCCCCGTTCCACCTTCAACGAGCACATGCACTCCATGCCATTCCTTGAAGACCGCACCAAACACTTCATCACACGTGTGGCCGAGCACTCAGGACTCGGCGATGAGACCTGCCTCCCCCATGCCTTCTCCTATATGCCTCCAATCTACAATTTGAGGGAAGCCCGAAGTGAGGCAGAGTTGGTCGTTTTCTCGACAATTGATGACCTTTTCAGCAAGTCGTCAATCAAACCAAGTGCAATTGATATACTGATAGTCAACTGCAGCGCGTTCGCCCCAACACCATCGTTCAGTGACATGATCATAAACAGATACAAGCTTCGTAGTGATATCTATAGCCTGCACCTCTCCGGGATGGGGTGCAGTGCAGGACTCATATCGGTGGGACTAGCCAAGAACCTTTTGCAGAGCACACCACATGGCAGATATGCATTGGTAGTGTCTACGGAGACGATCTCAAACCTGATGTACAAGGGGAAGAAACGAGAGATGCATTTGCCCAGTGTCCTATTCCGCATGGGTGGGGCTGCTGTATTGCTATCGAATTCTAGGAACAATAAGCAGGCACGATACCGGCTCAGCCACCTCACTCGAATGATTACTACCTCCAGCGAAAGTGCTCACAATTGTGTGAAGCTAGACGAAGATGAGGAGGGAAACATGGGCGCCATCCTATCCAAGGACATCATTGCTGTTTCTGGCGAGGCGTTGAAGACAGGTATCAGCTCCATTGGCCCCCTTATCCTCCCAGCCACGGAGAAGCTACTGTTTCTGCTTTCCTGCATGGCACGGAAGGTTCTCAATGATAGGATAAAACTGTATGTCCCAAACTTCTGCACGGCCGTAGAGCACTTCTGCATCCATCCTGGTGGACCAGCAGTGATCGATGCTGTCCAAAATAACCTCCGTCTCTCGGACACGCATGTCGAGCCATCACGGATGACACTGCATCGGTTTGGGAACACATCCAGCAGCTCTTTGTGGTACGAGCTAGCATATGTTGAGGCTAAAGGTAGGATGTGCAAGTATGATCGAGTGCTGATGATTGCATTTGGCTCGGGTTACAAGTGCAACATCGCTGTATGGGAGTGTATCCAGCAACCCCGCTTTGCTGATGGACCATGGGCCAAGTGCATCCATCAGTATCCAAAAAACCATTGCCCAAACTAAGAGCAACACATGAGTTGAAGCCTTTGCTGTCAATGAAGGGAATTGATGTTAATGGTTATACTAGCTACATAGAACTAATAAAAATAGTTATATTAATTTCTATGTTTCCCTTTTGTTCATTTTCTGACACAGTAAACATGTAGACACTTTACTGGCTCTATTTAGCGTACTTCCTCTATTCCAAATTATAAGATGTTTTGGCTTTTTTTAATATATACAGTGTTTGCTATCTACTTAGATATATACTATGTCTAGGTACATAGTTAAAGCAATATATCTATAAAAGCCAAAAAATCTTATAATTTAGAATGGAGGAAGTAATAAACTTATCCATTAATGATCTCTATGTTTCTCATCAATATATATAGTTTTTTTCTTTGTTGGCACCTCCATGTATCATCAGTATGCACTTAGTTGAAACCTTAGTTTAGGTGGCTCATGTGTTGCATCCCATGTCTCATGACATCATGAATCTAAATTTTGATTTTCAAATTTTGATATTAATAGTTGCTACAATTTTGTATGCTTAAGTTAAGTTGAAACTATTGTACTTAATATATCTTTAGTTAATTCTCCTTTTGTATTTTATTAAAAAATTAGGTTGCAATTGCTGAATACACTCTTAAGTACTATAATGATATAAATGGTCATTTAAACATGCATCTTGTCTCTCATGATCGGAGGTAGAGCTTTGAAGTGGGATCTAGGATGGATGTAACGATGCTAACCTTAAAAGGACATTAATATTTTAGTTTTATAATTGTTTTTCACTTTAAAGGAATCTCAAAAAAACATGAAGATATTACCAACTTTGGTCTTACTAACCTCTCCAATTCTCAAGATGTTTCAATTTTCTTATCAAATTAAAAATTTATACGGTTAGTGAGATTGCTTTATTATAAAAAGTTGAGTTCTTATACAATTATAAGATCAGTATAATATGTCAAACATTTCACTCAAAATGTATTAATTTATCTAAATTAATAATTTTTATGAAATATATCCCATGGATATTATAAAATCAACTCGAATACAGACAGCATATTATAATACCCTTGAACTCCAATACCATACAGCGTACCTCTCTTAACTTTTAAAATCGGACAAAATTGCCGTCCAAAATGGTTTGGAGTGGTTTGATGACCTAACATGAATATATGCATGTATTATTGAAGTAGTAGGCAAGCACAAAGACCAAAAGGTATGATTGTCGGGCGGCCGGGATCTTCCTTTTTGCTGACGAATGGTGGGTCTACGAAGTAATCGTGGCTCTCCCGACATAGAGGCTTACCGAACCTCGTTGAGACCATTTTAACAGATTTGAGAGAAGTTTCGGGTTGCCCTGGATTCTTTCCCGAATCAAAGACAGGTAAAGCGGCAGCAATTTGAGCTATTTGTGTTTCGATCATTTTATTAAAGCTCAGTTGGTTTTTCACTGAGGAGGATAAATTTTCAAATTTTGAATTTATATTTTCAATCATTTTATCATTATATGAAAGCTTTTTAGTAAAATTTTCATTTATTTTAGCTTGACCAAGCACTAGGACTTTCAAGGACGGTTGATTTGAATTATAGTTGGAGTTGAAATTCGAATTACCTCCTTGTGGGCAGGATTGGTTGTTCCACCCATTATTGTTACCTTGTGGGAACCCATTGTTGATATACGCAGCGTCTTCATTGGTTTCGAGGCAGTTGTTCCCCGAATGTCCGACCTCACCACAGACTTTGCAAGTCATTTGCGATTCTGAGGCCTGAACGGTGGCCTTCATAGCTTCTTTTTCATGGGCCCTTTCGTTCAGTCTTGAGAGTAACAAGTCTATTTTTTGTGGCAAGCATATCCGTCTCCTTCACGGTATGCATGCCTTTTTGTTGTTTTCGTTCCTCTCCCCAGCCCTGGTTTGCCACCATCTTCTCGATGAGTGCCATGTCATTAGCGACAGCGAGAGAAAGGAACGCCCCTCCAGCAGCGGCATCTACGTGCCCCTTCGACATGAGCGTGAGCCCCTCGTAGAAGTTGTAGAGCACGAGCCAGTCCTCCATTCCGTGGTGCAGGTATGCTTGGATGTAATCCTAGAGCCTTTCCCACGCCTTGGGGATGGATTCGAGTGAAGATTGCTGGAAGTTTAAAATTTTCCCCCTTAGGGCATTGGTTTTGCCCATGGGGAAAAATTTTGCGAGGAACACTGCGGAACATTTGTCCCACGTACTGGCAGCTTCCATTTCTTTGTAGAACCATTGTTTTGCCTTCCCCGCAAGGGAGAAGGGAAATAGACGGAGCCTGATGCTTGTTGGTGCGACGTGTATAATGACAATGGTGTCACACAGCTCCAAGAAGTGTTGCAAGTGTGCACTTGCATCTTCGTTTGGCAAACCACAGAATTGGTTTGCCTGCATCATCGTAATGAGGCCAGTCCGGAGATGAAAGTTTCTGATGCCCGTGTTGACAGCAGGCCCAACGGGCCCGTTGGCAACATTGGGGGTGCAGTAGTCACAGAGTGACTTGGCCATGACGGTAGTAGCAGATGGTACGATGGTGACTGGTTTGACTGTCGGTGAAGTAGCAAAAGAAGAAGCAGTACGAGACCTGTTCTTCCTTAGGAGTGCCTCCAGATTATCGGTGTAGTTGTTCGACAGATCAAAACCACTCATACAATATCCTGTTTTCATCCACAACAGGAAGAAAACAAGCAAAATTAGCCTACATAAACTATGGCTACCATTACATGCATGTGATCATTGTTCATGTCATGCTAGATTCTTTCAACCAATGCCCTCCACGGTAACGGCGCCAGAAATGCTTGTTGGTATTTCTTAGCCCAATCACCAAGTGAGGAGGTTTTAAGTCCATCACCAGCAACGATGCCAGAAATGCCTATTGGTATTTCTTAACACCATTACTAAGATTGAGTTAATCTTAGTAACGCCGCCAAGAAACACCAACTACGATAGTTCTTAATGATTATTGAGAATATCTGCAAGCGCACGGATCTATCGTTGTAGCATTTCACCCGAAAATATTCACGGTATCGTTATTTATATTTTCCTAAAGGAGGGCAAGGTATAAGAGTCTAGCATGGTTATAAACATGATTACATACTTGCATTGTGGACCATAGTACATGATAGGGGTAAAAACAGTATTTCATAGATAGTGGACACACATCTGGGCCAACCTCAAGGATAAAAGGAAACAAAGAATAAAAGAATGTTCCTAAGCGGAGCCGGCATGTCCTAATATAGCCGTGCAAAGAACAGTTAATGAACATATAAGTTACATGACTAGAGTTAGAACTAAGTGTGAGATGGATGGGGAGATCTCCGGGCACTGGTCTGCCAGCAAGCCAGGGAGACTTTAAGACTCCTACATAATACCCGGACATGGGGGATTACAAGAGACGGACAGGGCTGTCACCACCTGCCGCCTACCCCTAAACCATGGGATACCATCATATCTTAAGGTTCCCGTGTACCCAAGCACCACGCCCATGTACAAAGAAACTACCCATATCCCCCCTGGACTCCGACCCTACGGACCGACAAGCAAGAATATGGGCAAACCCAAAGCAACGACGAACTGCCACCTCAACCCTAGCTCTACTTCTACTCATACAAATCATATGAATGATTAAGCATAAAGTTCTACATGTCAAGATCATAGCATACAAACTATATACTAGTTCATATATTATGATTATAACACGAGAACAATAGTCTAGTTCATATGCATTGCTATATTGTAAGTATGAGAACATGACTATGGAAGAACTCTTTATATTCATACCAAGTGTTGCTTTTCTTCCAAGGAGACAAGCTCTCCAAGTAGCCCTTGCTAGCTCCAAAGACTACTACTAAAAACTAAAAGAGTACAAGATGTGGTGTGAGGTGCTTGGCTCCAAATGAGGTGTGTGTTCAACATGAGCTCTCGCCCTTCTTTTATAGTGGAGTGAGGACAGTTTGGCATGGGAAAAATAGGAAACACTCGGGAACCGCCTCAGCATGCCACCATGCAACCACCGGAGCAACGTGGGTCCGAGAGGCGGCGCTGGGGGTGCAAGCGCACCCAGGGTGCGGGCTCACCTAGGGTGCGGGCGCAACCTGGCTAGCCCCGTTGGCCACCGCCTTGCTCTGGTGGGCTGCTGGCTAGGCCTAGGTTCCTCTCCCGGTGGTGTCTGGCCTAGTTTTGGCATGAAGGTGGGCTTTTGCTTGGTTCCTTGTTGTAGAGTCTGCATTAAACTTTCTGGTTTTGCACCTTTTGCTCATTTTCCACTTGTATTGAAATATTTGTCCTACAAAACATGTTTTCTCCAATACAAGTGGAACTAGGTCAATAGTACATGCATATGTGTCAAAAGTATGTTTATTTCTCCTATTTTGGACTATAATTGGCGGTCGGATTTCGTCGTTAGTGATCGCCAACATTGACCAGCTTGTAGCAGTTGCTACTACTATCAATATGGAGAGGCGAGCAGTTTGACTTCTTACACTTTTTCCTGTCTAAGATCGAGGATGTGATAGCTGATGCTATTAGTACTAGATGGCAGCACGTGTACCCTCACATCATTAGCTATCTGTGATGCACGATTGACTCTGAAAAGAATGTGCCGCTGTACAACGAGTCGACCTACAAGGTTATGACCTACATGCCAGCAAGTCCGGATGGTCATCGTCATGGACAGCGTGCCCTTAGGTCCGTTCAAGAGCCGTTACCCATATAGGATAGAGAAAGACACGAAATGGTGGATGCAACCCTAGAGGAGGCAAAGCACCAGTCTAGGATTGGAGGAATCTTGAATGTGCGAATGCAAAATTCAGACTCCGATGACAGCGACGACCATGACCCTACGTCAGACGACCACGACGAGGTGGGTCATCCTCCGGTGGTGTGGCTGACAAAGAGATGGATGACGTTCCGCCTACTACAGAGACGTTAGTGTTGGCGGTCTTTACCGATCAAATCCGACCGCCAACTAAGACACAAAAGAGGAGAAATTAGCAAACTTAAACACATATGCATTTACTATTAACCAAGTTCCACATGTATTTGGAGAACATTATTTTATAGGTCACAAACACAAATACATGGAATAATTCACCGAAAGACGCTTTCTGATGCTGAGTTGCGCAAAGGAACAAGTGAGACACCCATCAAATCAACTCAACCGAGGCAAAACCTCACAGAGTAGTGATCCATGTCCAGCCCAAGGCCTACCACACGAAGACGGTGGAGAGGCGGCATAGTCAGGGGGTGGCCGACCCATAGGGGTGAGCAACCCCTGACCGGCACTGGTCAGCCACCCCTTGCTACAGTGGTGGCATGCCTCCATGCCGAGGCGGTGTAGCCTAGGGTTTCGTGCCAAGAATAGACGAAGCACTACCTAGGCACCTGTATAAATAGAGGTGTACCCCTCCTCTACAAGACACACTCAACTTGAGCATCACCTCACACACCTCACTCACTCTTGTAGCTTTTCCTTTTTAGTAGTAGCTTTAGAGCAAGGCAAAGCTACCTTGGAGAGCTTGGCTCCTTAGAAGAAGTAACCTTTGGGTATGAATAGAAATATGAGTTCTTCCAAAGTTATGCTCTCATATTATATTTATAGTCATGCTTATGAACTAGAGTATAGTTGTTATGTTACAATCATGATATATGAACTAGTCTATAGTTTGTGTATCATGAGAGTAGCATACATGACTTTATGCTTAACTACTCATATAACTTATATAATCGAAATTAGAGCAAAGTTGAGGTGGCAGTTCATCATGCCGTCAGGTGTGCCCAAGTCCTTTACCTGTCGATCCATAGGGTCGGGGACCCAGGGGGATTTGGGTAGTTTCTGTATGCGAAAGCGTGGTGCTTGGGTATGGAGAGACATGTGAATGCATTGTCCCTTTCCACGGTTGATGGGTAGGCAGCAGGTGGTGACAGCCCTGTCCGTCTCTTGTAATCTCTCACGTTTGACTAGGGTGTAGGAGTCTAAATTGTCACATGAGGTTGCTGGCAGACCAGTACTGGGTGGCCTCTCGACTCGTTTCACACTTAGCCCTAATACTAATTATGTAACTTGATGATCATTAACTATTATTTTTATGACTATAGTAGACTAATGCCTGCATGACTTAAATTATTCGTTTATTCTTTTTTTTCTATTTTATCCATTGAGGAATGCCAAGTTTGTGTCCACTATCTTGAAATCATCGTTCTTACCCCTGCTATAAATATTGGTGTATTTGCAAGCATTATTATTCAAGTTCATATCCATACTAGACTCTTAATCAAATTCCTTCCTTTCGAAAAATATAAATGATGATATCCTAAATACTTCTGGGTGAAATGCTACAATGATAGCTCCATGCGCTTGTGGATAAATATCTAAAATTGTTAAAGAACTATCAAGGCTATTAGTTAGTGGCATTGCTAATCATTAGTGATGATTGTTGGTATTAATTAATGCACACAGAATAATCCGTAAGCGCGCGGATATTATACCGATGTAGCACTTCACTGGGAGTACCCAATTTTATATCGAACTCGAGGAAACATGTGTGAGAATAACCAAATCTAACTTAACCCAACTTTACAATCAAGGGTAGATAATAGGATCGTAAAGGAGACTACTAAGGTCTTCTAGTTCTAACTTCGGTAAGCTTTGTCTTCTATTGTTCAATTCTGGGAATATTACTAGAGAAAACACAGGCAGAGTATGTTTTCTATAGTAACAAAGTCCTGCTAGGCCTACTATTGGGAGGTGGACTACAGAGGATTCAACAAGGCTATAAGAGTCACCCTCGTGAGCTACCACCGATCCATAAAATAGGGTACATCCACGAGTATCTGAGTCTAAGCACCACGCTTACACTACGAATACTACTTTAACCCAGGAGCTACAAGGATTAAAGTACTCAAATGAGAGTCGCAAACCTAAAGAACAATATGAACAAGATGCTTACTTGAATTAGAAGTCGATTACCAGAGAAATCTTAGAAGCAAGCTCATGAAGAACTTGATGCCGCTAGGGTACAAGCCATAGAGAGAGTACCGACATGCCAGGACTCCTCCAAACTCTTCCCTCCCACTATCTCTTTACCTCTAATACAAGATTAGATCCTATTGAGGACTAATCTTCTCTTGATTGCTAGCTCTAATCCTAGTGGATATATGAATTAGGGTTTCTGGCCTCAGGCTCTTAGGATCAAACTAGGCATACCCTAGAGGGGGGTGCATGCAGATATATATAGGCCAGAGCATCAATCCTGAGCCCTCAGATCAAACCAACTTGAATAAACGGTGAAGATGCAATCCTTAAGGCGGTAGAGAACCGACATAGCAATGAGAGGCTGACATGGGGGGCCCACAGGCCGGTCGGCCTGTAGGTGGGACCAGCTTGCCCCACATGTCAGGAGCACAGGCTCCGCTTTGGTGGAGAACCTCCTGGAGTCTTCTAGAGTCTTCCCACGCTGTTTACGCAGCGAAATTCCGTAATTTCCTTTGACGAATAGGTCCTCCTTGGCGGTTTTCTAATTAAATCCTGCTTAAAATACAGATTCACCAAAACTCATGGAATTTGTCAGTTTAAACCCCTAACTCTACATTGGTGATTCATTTTAGCCATTTATGCAAGTTATATTGATGGTTTGTGATGAATGTTAACTACCGTCAACAATGACGCTAAGAAATACCAACAAATACTTCTGGTGTTGTTGCTGGGGATACAAACCTAGTAGCTACGCTAAGAAGTGTGAACAAGCATTTTTGGCGTCGTTGCCAGGGAAGGCATATTGATTAAAGAATCTAGTAGAACATGTTCATGATAATATGCATGTAAGGTAGCCATTGTTTATGTAGGCTAACTTTGCTTATTTTCTCCTATTGTGAATGAAAATAGGATAGTGTATGACCAGTTACAAACTACCAAAAAATTACATCAAAAATCCAAAGGCACTCCTAAGGAAGAAACGGTCTCATGCCGCTTCTTTTTTTGCTACTCCTTCGATAGTTGAACCAGTCACCCCCGCACCATCCGCTACTCCAATCATGGCCAAGACCCTCCGTGACTACTCCCCCCCTGTTGTTGCCAATGTGCCCGTTGGTCCCTCTATTAACATTGGGGATGAGAACTTCGAGCTTCGTACCAGCCTCATCATGATGGTGCAGGCGAACCAATTCCATGGTTTGCCAAGCAAGGACGCGAACGCACATCTCCAACACTTCCTCGAGTTGTGCGACACGATCGTCATCAAGGACGTCGCACCTGAGAGCATCAGGCTTCACTTGTTTCCCTTCTCCCTCTCAGGGAAGGCAAAGGAGTGGTTCTACAAGGAAAAGGAAGCTATCAAGACATGGGACAAATATTCCACGGCGTTCCTTGCCAAGTTCTTCTTCGTGGGCAAAACCAATGCCCTAAGGGGATGAATTTTGAACTTCCTGCAAAACTTCATGGAAACCATTCTCAAGGCGTGGGAGAGGTTGTAGGTGTAACACCCTAGTGTTATGGTTGCACTAAAACACTTGCATCGCATGAGCATGTGTATCATCATCTCATTCATAAGCATCATTCATTCATGCATAAGCATTTCTATATGAAACATTGTTATGAAACATGTGAAACATGCTATTGTTCTTTTAAGCTTCATTGTATGTATGCTTTATGATCATGTGTGATTGAGTGCAAGTGATGAATGTGGGTAACTAAAATACCTTAGCTACACTTAGAATGTCATTAGGAACAATGTTCATGTTAACCATGTTGCCTAATTATGATTTAAAGTAATGGTTTGACTTGTATTGACCCTAGGACTCTTTTGTTTGACTGTTTAAAAAGTATGACTTAGAGTGTTTGCATGTCAGAGCAACCTAAAGCAAAGTTATAGCAAATTTTATATGGAACAAACTTTGTTTAGAGGTCAAGTCATGAAAATGTGTGGAACAGTCTCAAACATGGCCCACAAGTCAGAATTGGGGCTGATTCTATACTTAGAAATTTTCTAAGTCCAAGGGCTGATTTCCAGTTTTGCAGGCTCGACTTTCGTTTGATTTTTCTCTCTATCCCTTGCGAATTAGGCTTTGATCTCTAAAGGAGTTTTGTAGCTGGTACATAGTACTTCAACTTTCGTTTAGGAGGTTTGCGCTAATGACCAAAGGATTCGGAGGTCCATCGGCTCCAAATCGTGCTGTCTGGCGTTGAGGTCTTGACTGAATGGCGAGCTACAGTGTCGGCAGGTTCAGAACTCGTCGGCCGTGTGGCGCCACCCGTCGCCGGCCGTCTGGTCGTGCTGGCCATGCGCCGTGGCCGACCTGACGCCGCTGGCCGCTGGCGAATGCTTGAAGGCCACGCCCGCCTGCCTTCCCACTCGCCCTTGCTCTCTCTATTTCCTTCTCTCGCGCGTGCTGGAGCCACCGAGAGAAGCAGCGCCGCTCCGCTTTGCTGCCGAGAGCACGCCGTCGCCCAGCTCGCTCGCCGTCGTGTCATTGCTCACTACAGCTAGCCCACAACTCCGCCGTCGTCCTCTATAGCTCGTCCACCTCGTCTTTGAGCCAAAGAGTCAAGGTAGACACCATATTTCTTCTTCTCCGTGGCGAAGCGCCATTGCCACCGTGAGCTCCGTCGAGCTCCCGCGCGCTTGCCACCGCGTCTCGCCTCGCTCCATCTCGCTCACTGCTTCCCCACCATCTCCTCTACTGCGTCCACCCTCTAGTAGAGCCTATCGAACAGAGTTGATGGCTCATTCGTCGAATCCGCAGCCGCCATGACTCGACCTCGCCGGAGATCGAGCTCACCGTGGCCGTAGCACTTGAGGCTTCCCCATTCCCATTTTTCTTCTCGGATAGCTTCGTCGTGTAACCGTGTAACTCAAACCGAGCTTGGGAGGGACAATGGAGGCTCGCCGTAGCTAGCTCGATCACCGGAGCTCCACCGAGCCGCCGTGCGCCATGGCCGCCCTGCTTAGAACCCGCTAGAGCTTAGGATGAGTAGGTAAATCGACGCAGGAGATCAAGGCGATCACGGAGGTTCCCTCCTCGTCGCCGGTGAAGTCACCGTTGGCGAGCTACGCCATTCCCGCGCCGTCGCGTGCGCCATCTCCTGTTCTGAGTCACTGACAAGTGGGGTCGGCTTACACGCGGGTCCCACGCGTCAGTGACAGCTTAGTTGTAGGATAGCTCATTTATTCAGTTTTTGAATGCAATTTGTGAATTTTGTAACTCCAAATATGTAGATCCAATGGTGTGATTCAAATTTTGTTAGAATCACAGTGAAGTCTAGTATTTAATAAAAATATGACATGAGCACTTGTAGTGGAAATTTTGGGTGAATTAAATAGGAACTTGAAATGTGTTTTTAAATACATGCAAACTTGTTTAATGTGCTCCAAAAATTATGAAATTTTGTGGATGAGCTATTTTTGATAAGTAGAATCTCTGGTAAAAATTTTAGAGCTATTGCATGTATGGTTTTTGAGTTATAGATTTTTCTTTTATCATTGGTTAATACTTGTGTGAATTTTTATAAATTATCTAGGAATCCTATGACCCTAAAATTTGGTGGGTAGCATCCTAGTACCTTAAGTATGCTAGGAAAAATATGAAATATGTTGCTTGACACTTTTCACTAAGGTTTCCTATTTATGCCATTTTAAGCCTTTATGCCTTGTCATTTTTGTGTAGGATGAGATACTTGTTCAATTGATGTGAAATTTATGTAGTAGCCTCTTGGAGACATGTATAAGCTACTGTAATTTTTGTGGAATTTTATGTACACTTTGGATATGTGTTTATTATTTAACCTAAGTATATAAATAAATTATTAAAGGGATGAGAATAATTTAATTAGGAATGGACACTATGTTTTCTGGTGTTCTTTCAACGTGTATGATGAGTTAGTAAAGTTGGTCTTGTCTATTTGTATGTTTACAACGTAAGTTAATAATTATTTCTTGCGTTGTGTCCTTCTGGATAATTCTGGTAACTTTATAAAGTTCTCCATGATAAATTAGTTTGCTGGGAAAGTGGTCAATAACAAAGTTGTAGACAATTTTATAAGCTTTCCAGAAAGTCTTAAATCATGGTATTTGGATCTGTAGAACTCCAGTTATGGATGAAACTTGTAGCTACTGTTTGCAGCCTGAAAATTGTTGAGTGCAGTGACTGACTTGTTTGCTTTATATGAGTTTACGTGATGATTTAGATGCTAGGCTAATTAAGATAAATTATTAGTTGCAGGTGCTAGACCTCTTACTGAAGATGAACAACTTTATCTTAGGTTATTAGAACTTGGTGAGTGTGCCGTTCTTGTTTTCTAATAAAGATATGCACCTACTCGGTAAAAGTCGATGTTAATCTTGTATCATTGTGTCTTTCATGCGTCCATTCATACATGGCTGTACATTTCATCATCATCTTCCATCTCTTGTGCATGCATGATTCTTATACTATGCATATGCATGCAATAGGTGTTCCGGAGGGGGTAACGCTTCTAGAATTCGAGCTAGTACGTCCGGAGGAGCAGCAGCAAGCTTAGGAGCAGGAAGTGTAGGCCCCCGAAGAAGGAGCCAACGAAGAAGTTCTTGAGTGTCCCGATCACCAACCTTTATCTTTTCTGAAAGGCAAGCCCCAGAGCATTCTAAGTCTCCCATGTTTTTATAAATATCTTGAGTATCTTTTATTGTTGATGATGCATTAAGTATAGGAATCGGTTGGAACCAATTGTTGCATTAAATCCTTACCTTGTCCAGATAAAATCCTATGAATCCTAATTAAGTGTAGGATCGAATGATGCTTAGCTATGCTTAGACCGGTAGAAGTCAGGTGATTTCCTGTCACCTACGAGATGTAGGATGAGCTCTGGTCACGGTTGGCTATAATTGCTATCATGAAAAAGAACCATGTGTTAATATTGAAAAGAGACCGGACGGGATGACGGTAGTGCAGCAATAAGGCATGGAGGTCTTGGGTGTGAATCTATCCCCGTCTGTGTCGTTTAAGGACCGATTCGCTGTACGTCCTCATGTCATGTTGAACGCATGCCTATCACTTAGTTGGCGGATAACTCGTTCGACCCATGAAGCCAAGTAGCTCAACTCAGCCGGAAGACCGAGAAGTGAAAGTGCGCTTTCTGGCGGTAGTAAGGATGTGCGGGGAGCTATTGGCGTAAGTCCAAGGTGAGATTGACCACTGGCGAGTGGACTCCACGAGGGTGCTTGGCGCTGCTCGGAGCCGCGATTCTGAGATGTACCAAAGGTGACCTAAGGCTGCCTTCACTTGGCGGTATGCACTGGGTTTGTGTTAGGAATACCCTCCGGCTAGATAGGAATCGATTCGAATCGCCATCTCTCCGGATAGTGAGAACTTGGTGAGCGGTGACAACGTAGATTCACTAAATGTAAAGATATGGTTAAATGATGATGATCATGAGGAGGATGATAATGATGAGCCATGAAATACCTGATATGGTTATTATTGTTTGCAACTAAATCAAATGATTGATTAGTACAGGTGCTAATATAGATGGTAGGAAATGGATAAAAGTCACTGCTAGTCCAGGTGAATAATGCTAATGGTTACTCAAGCTTTTATGCAAAATGGTTGTCCAGCAAGATCCACTGATAAAGCCTTGCATACTCCTTGGTGTCATTTATTTTTGGTTTATGACGGGTAAGTCTAGCTGAGTACATTCTCGTACTCAGGGTTTATTCCCTCTTGTTGCAGATGACGTGCTCTATAACGGCTACTGCAAGTATTGTCTCCACCCTGCTAGGGATGAAGACTAGATCATGGGCATGATCATCTATGTTATCTTATCTTACTACTTTTGCTGGATATGACTTTGGTGCTGGCTTGTATTTGAACTAAGTGTGTGTGATGGTCTCCAACTACTTTGCTTCCGCTATTTGTGAACTCGTTTTGTAATAACTATGTGTACTCTAATGCATGAGGTACTTGCAAACTACTTGTGAAATGGATGTAACATGTGGCTTGTTATGTTGAATTACTATGATCTTGGTTGTATGCAAGTTGGTTTGAAATCCTTCGTGGTTTCAGTTGACTACCAGGTTTATATGGGTTCAAGTATGACGGTTTGATCACTCCGGTGATTGCTTTCGTACTTGTGCTCTTATAAATTGGTCGGTTCTGTTATAGTAGGACTACATCCAAGCATGCCCGCACCATGGGATTGAAAACTGGTTAGTGCTCCAAAATTTTTATGATGGATTAATACCCATGTCTAGGGGCCACCTCGACACTGCTGCTGGAGGCGCTTTCCTTTCCCTTACCATTGATGGAGCCACGGCTCTCATCAATAAAATGGTGTCAAATCAAAGCTAGGGGGAGGAAAGGAAAACACAAAAAGGAATGCATACCATGAAGGAGACAGACATGCTTTCCATAAAAATAGATTTACTAATGAAAAGACTAGAGGAACGAGCCTAAGATAAAGACACCATGATGGGCACCGTCCAGGCCATGGACTCACACATGACGTGTGAGGTCTGTGGAAACGTTGGCCATTCAGGGAATGATTGCCCCGAAACCTGCGAAGAAGTTGCCTTCATCAACAATGGGTTTTGCCAACTAGGTAATAACAGGTGGAATGACCAATCCCGCCCGCAAGGTAATTAGAACTTCAACTCCAATTACAACTCGAATCAACCTTCTTTCAAAGACTTGGTATTAGGCCAAGAAAAAATTAATGAAAATATTACAAAGAAATTAATGTCAAACAATAAGATGCTTGAAAATATAAATTCTCAAATAGAAAGTTTATCCTATGTAGTAAAGAATCAATTAAGTTTTAACAAAATGATAGAAACCCAAATTTCTCAAATAGCGGCCGCTATTCCTAGAAATCAATTGCGGAAAATCCTGGGGCAACCCAAGAATTCCCTCAAGAATTCCCTCAAAGGAGGTGAGGTCTTGTCTGATGTACCAAAAACGTCGAACCCTTGCCGAAGGTAAATCGGTAGTTATATTTAAAATTAAAAATATTCAAAATAAATATTTCTAAGATTTAAAATTTTGAATTTTTATGTCAAAATAAAAATCTTTGAAAAATCAAATAAAAATCATTTTCTGAATAAGAATAAATTATTATTACTAGTTATCATTTTTGTAATAATTATAAAAATAAAAAATTCAATATAAATTTTTGGAAAATCAAAATCGAACAAGCCGTTGGGAATCTTGACGAAATCCCAACGGCTACGAGTTTGAAATGGCCGTTGGCCCTGTCCTTTAGACAATAGGAGCCTGGCCGTTGCCTCTCCCCCTCCTCTCGGGTTTTTGCTCTATAAATACCTGAGGTGGCCGGGAGAGCCCCTCACCCCTCTCACACTCTCACATTTTCACTCACTGACTCACTCACTCACTCACTTGCTCTCAAGTTTCTTTCAAGCATTTTCCAACAAGTTTTAGTACAAGAAAGCTTTGCAAAAATTCCAAGCTCATGCTCGTTCTCGAGTTCATCAATTTTTTTGTGCTAACCCTTAACCCACACTCGAGTTTTTGCTTGTCGTTGTGTTGTTTTTCTCCATGGGTAGGTTCAGGAAGGCCCTTGCCGGCGCTGTCAAGAAGGTCACGGGGTCAAGCTCAAAGCGCTCCCATGGAATCTCAAGCTCACGCTACACCGAGCATAAGAAAGCCCGATGCATGAAGATGAAGAAACCATGCCGACGGAAGAGCAAGGACAACCTATGGAGGACGATGATGAGCCCCACCTCGACTTGGAAAGAGGCCGGGAGATGGAAGCCTACCACCTCATCAAGGACCGTGAGTTTGAGCCCACACCATTATATGATCCCGCGCTTCTCTAAGCCATAGGTATGGATGTTGAGTTCACCTCTATTTGGAAAGCCGTTGGGTGGGAAGAAATTGATCTTGTTTGGGAAGAAGGTTCTCATCTCTTAACCATCCAATTTTTATGCTCACTGAAAGAAGTCAACAATGGGATCACTTTTCGCTTGTTTGAAATAAAGTATTTTTGCACTTGGAGAGACCTTTCCCAACACATAGGTTTCCATCAAAAATTCTTAATTGACATAGATCATGCTGTTAGAGGTTTTGATCGCCATAAATTTGAGAATGAAATTTCGGGTCAAGTCGTAGTTGGAAAATTTGCACCCCGTAACATGGACATCCAACACCCCACTTTAAGGCTCATGCATCGTTGGATTGCAATGCCTTTATTCACTAGGCAAGATATTCAAGTTGTTCACAATATTGAAATGCAAATACTCTATGCCATGATTAAAAAGATTAAAATTAATCCTGTCAAAGAAATATTCAATCATTGGTTAGAATTCTTGAAAACATTTTCTACTTCAATATCTTGCACATCTCTTGTTACTCACATTGCCACTAGTGTTGGTGTAATGGGAAATCAAGAAGTAGAATATATTTCAACTCCACGCCTTATTATTGATGAGCATTACTTGTTACAAGGACATAATTTGAAACATAATGCAGCTGGACAACTTGTGTTCTTCTTTTAGGGGTGTACAAACGAGATCCCATTACCTAACCCAGGTCTTCGTTTGTATAATTCCCCTGCACTAACCTTCCCTCTTGTCCCACAAGAGGAATCTCATAGAAATTATGTGTCTGGCAGGGTGACAAGGAGTAGAGATAGAAATGAAGCGAACAGTGCATAGGCGTAGCCGCTGCCTTTTTCCGCTGCTCCCTAGGCGTTCCACATGGAGTCGTTCCTGACTGGGCAAGTGCCGAGGTTCACATCCATGCACCACTCCGGTTGGGAACATGCTCCGTAGATACACGAGGCTAGAGGATCCGGGTGGACAGAGGCTGACACCGTAGCATGAGCGATGCACCCATCCGACTCAAGGGCCTTCCTCCACCTGTGCAAGCATGATAGTCCATCTCAGGATGGGAGGACGCCAACAACCGCCTCGGAGGATTAGAAATCCACACTAGTGAGATCCAAAACACACTTAATACTCATGTGTAGGATTTGGCCCAGTGGCATCCATAGCAGCAACAACAAATGGCACAAATGAACACGATGCTGTAGCAACAGCGAGAACAGCAGGCAACCTACTGTCGATACATGGGGTTCAATCCTAGATCGTAGGCAACGAGCAAGATTGGGGGAGGACCCCCGCAGAGGTAAGTACTATCTTTTGTTTTCTGCACTTTAATTTTTGCATTATTTATTCGCTGCATTTGTTTAATTATTAGCATTTAAAAAAAGAAAAAAATCAAAAAAAATAAAATATGATAAAAATAACAAAAATAACAATTCCACTCTCAGATGTGATTTAAGAATGTCTAGTTTCTTCTTTGTTGAAATGATGAATAGTTGCTCTGTCTATAATTCATCTGTGCCTAGGCTGTAACTTAATATTCCTCAAGATTTAAGTTTGTTGGCTAAAATATCTCATCCTAAAACTTGAAACTTATGGGTTGCAAAAGCACGATCCTTTTCTAAGTTGTTGCAAGTTATGATATGGTAAATCGAATATGCTATGACTTTATTTTAAGAAAAACTTAACATCCAGAGTTTTAATTTATAAATGCTAAAATCAAAAGTTTCTCAATGATTATGAACTCACACCACGGCCATATGATATGATTCAAAGTCAAAACCTTAGTCATATGCTACTTGTATTCACATTGAGTTTTGTCAAATTATTGTGACCCATGTTGAGATTCTCGTCATGCACCCATAATCAAGATTCACGTACACCCACAAATGAAATGCTGACTCTTACACTGAGAGTTACACAAAACCATGTTTTTGGTCCACCTAAAATAAATACTCTATTTATTTATCATGAGTCTTTCTCTCCAAAGTTTTCATATACTAAAAAGAAGTATGGGGTTGTGCTAAAAAAGAGAGACACATAAAGCTCTCAAAATAACAAAAGAAAGGAAAAAAATGAAACACATGAAGGTTCCAAAGTATTGAAAAAAGAGAGATAACCCATACTTCTAAGGCAATAATCAAAAGAGAGAAAGTCATGATCAAAGGAGTACCAAAAATATTAGGATTAGGAAAAATATTCCACACACTTGCACATCTTGATCAAAGTGTATGACTTGCATCTCCTTGGATCTAATTTTTGACTTAGCAATATATGTGATGTAAGTATGCCTCTCATTCATACCTACCTAAAATTCCACTCAATGCCTTTTAGAGATAGGATAAAAAAAGGCAAAGCAATCAAATACCTTGGTGAGCATCATACACATTAGGCGATCGAGTGAATCATTTGAGTAACTTACATTTTATTTTACAAAATTCATAAACCCTCCAGATAGAAGGTTGATCAAAGAATGAATGATTGGTAATTCTATTTGAACCGTTCTATCTTGCAACAGTCTAAGACTTGGAAAAGCAATAAGCCCCATAGGGATTAAGTTAAAAGGATGGATAGAATGCCTAACTTATTTAAATTGAGGAAGAATACTTTGTTATAGGCATGGCACTTGTGAATTATATTCGTCACTGTAGCAACTACTGATCAACAACCAATAACTTAGCTATTTGCTCAGGATGAGCAAAGGTTAAGCTTGGGGGAGCTTTTTGGCGGTCTTTACCGATCAAATTCGACCACCAATTAAGACACAAAAAGAGGAGAAATTAGCAAACATAAACACATATGCATTTACTATTAACCAAGTTACACATGTATTTGGAGAACATTATTTTACAGGTCACAAACACAAATACATGGAATAATTCACCGAAAGACGCTTTCCGATGCTGATTTACACAAAGGAACAAGGGAGATGCCCATCAAATCAACTCAACCAGGGCAAAACCCCACGGAACAGTGATCCATGTCCAGCCCAAGGCCTACCACGCAAAGGCGGAGGTGAGGCGGCTTAGTCAGGGGGCAGCCGACCCCCTGCCGGTGCTGCTCAACCACCCCTTGCTGTGGTGGTGGCATGGCTCCATGCTAAGGCGGTGTAGCCTAGGGTTTCATGCCAGGAATAGACGAAGCACCACCAAGGCTCCTGTATAAATAGAGGGGTACCCCCCTCTACAAAACACACTCAACTTGAGCATCACCTCACACACCTCACTTACTCTTGTAGCTTTTCCTTTTTAGTAGTAGCTTTAGAGCAAGGCAAAGCTACCTTGGAGAGCTTGGCTCCTTAGAAGAAGTAACCTTTGGGTATGAATAGAAATATGAGTTCTTCCAAAGTTATGCTCTCATATTATATTTATAGTCATGCTTATGAACTAAAGTATAGTTGTTATGTTATAATCTTGATATATGAACTAGTCTACAGTTTGTGTATCATGAGAGTAGCATACATGACTTTATGCTTAACTACTCATATAACTTATATAATCGAAATTAGAGCAAAGTTGAGGTGGCGGTTCATCGTGCCATCAGGTGTGCCCAAGTCCTGTACCTGTCGATCCGTAGGGTTGGGGACCTGGTGGGATTTGGGTAGTTTCTATATACGCAAGCGTGGTGCTTGGGTATGGAGAGACAGGTGAATGCATTGTCCCTTTCCACAGTTGAGGGGTAGGCGACAGGTGGTGACAGCCCTGTCCATCCCTTGTAATCCCCCATGTTCGACTGGGGTGTAGGAGTCTAAATTGTCACATGAGGTTGCTGGCAGACCAGTACTCGGTGGCCTCCCAACCTGCTTCACACTTAGCCCTAATACTAATTATGTAAATTGTATGATCATTAACTAATATTTCTATGACTATATTAGACCAATGCCTGCTCGACTTAGATTATTCTTTTATTATTTGTTTTCTATTTTATCCTTTGAGGAATGCCAAGTGTGTGTCCACTATCTTAAAATCACCATTCTTACCCCTGCTATAAACATTGTTGTACTTTTAAGCATTATTATTCAAGTTCATATCCATACTAGACTCTTAATCAAATGCCTTCCTTTTGGAAAATATAAATAATGATACTCTGAATACTTTCGGGTGAAATGCTACAATGATAGCTCCATGCGCTTGAGGATAAATATCTAAAATTGTTAAGGAACTATCAAGGCTATTACTTAGTGCCATTGCTAATCATTAGTGATGAATCTAAGAAATACCAACAAACACTTCTGGCGTTGTTGCTTGGGATACAAACCTAGTAGCTATGCTAAGAAGTGCCAACAGTTAGCCAAGTAGGCGCTGCCTCCAGTGTTCGTTCAACAACCATCGAAGATTGGATAGATACTTGCTAGGCTAGTTGTCGGCTAGGAAGAAAACTAGAAGCGTATGGAACGATAAGAGAGGTGTTTTAAAGCAAGTATTGATAAACAAGCGAAGAGTGTGGTCCTTCTCAAAGAGCAGATGAGCCAGCAATCATCTGCTTTTTGTGAGGCCATCAACCAATAAGGCCAAAAAATTGACCTAATGTGCAACGTGTTCACCAGTTGCTTTAATCAACTGTATAGTGCCACAGGGGTTAAGGCCCCTGACTTTTAGACGCTTTAGTTGCAATGTGGTAGTCAGGTCAACCCCATTGCTGGTTATCTGACTGGTCCTGATAATACAACTATCCACACAGAGTTACCCATTGCGACGACCCTACATAAGCAGAGTTCAGCTTTAGGTCCTGATCAGGCTGGTGATCCACCTTCTTCACCCCCTTAGGTCAAGGTGCAAGTCACCACAGAGGCATATACAGAGCCTCTCAGGGCTTCTCCAATGCCTAAGATACCTAAGCCAGCTTCAGGTTCTTATGAGGCAGGTGATCCACCTTCTTCACCCCCTCAGGTCGAGGTGCAAGCCGCCATGGGGACACATACAGAGCATCTTAGGGCTTCTTCAACGACCAAGATGCCTGAACCTGCTAATGCTAGTATTACTATAGTCGAACATAAGCAGAGTTCAGCTTCAACTCATGAGGCAGCTGATCGATCTTCTCCACCCAATCAGGTCGAGGGGCCAGATACTGCGTGCGACACCATAGGGGCACATACAGAGCCTCCTAGGGCTTCCCCAACAATCGCGGAGCCTGATGCGACCACCGAGCATACTAATCCTACCATTAATAGAGCTAAGTCGACCCTAGGGTTTGACACCACTACTTTTGTTTAGCAGACCAGAGAGTCCACCATTCATCCAGGTAACCACATCACTGAGCATGATGAGACATCAGATTCGAACGATGAGATTTTAGTGTACTCACCAGGCGAGATGCACTCACTAGGTGAGTTTGACCTCAATAGCATCATCATGACTTCGATGCTTGCTTTGTCATCATCACCACATCCTTTGGATGTGTAGTCACCTTGATTCCCTACCGAGGAAGGGACATACAAGAGATTGGTGATAGTTGGATAGTGGAAGGGAGGGATGCAGTAGAAGGTGAGGGAACGGAGGCATCAAAATTTGGATTTAGAATGATTCTTGATGTAATAATTGAAGTATTGTTTACGACACAATGTTTGTAATAAGTTGTACATTTTGAACACTTTTTATCACTATGTTGCCACGTGGGCATCGAAATTTGGATTTAAAATGATTCTTGATGTAATAATTGAAGTCTTGCTTACGACACATTGTCTATTTTATGGTTCGATAATAAGTTATACATGTTGAACCATTTTTATCACTATGTTGCCATTGTAAATTAAACCTAACATCTAAGTGTGATTTGAGCGACATCTATCTAGTCTGACTACCTCATTGCAACTCGAGCCGCTCCTCTTAAGAGAGAACTACAGGGTTGAACAACCCCATTGCAAGTTGAGGAGTTGTCCAGATATGAAATCTATTATCCAACATGTTACAATCATAGAGTAGGGGACTTTCTTTCATGCGCAATCAAATCTTGCGTGCGCATTCAGAAAAGAGTAATAGATATTGTTCGGCGCGTTACAATCGCATAGCATCGGACTTTCTCATGTGTGCATTCAGAAAAGAGTAATACACATTGTGTCGATGATTAACATTTACAATGCCTGATGCAGGTTGAACCATTCAGAACAGAAATACACAAAGTTACTAAGTTACCTATGGTGTTTCATAAAAGGGAAGGAAGCTTCCCTAAAACCTAACTCCCTTTCGAGAGGGGAGGCCGGATCCGGCCCATAACCTCCTAATCACCTCATCCGAGCATGTCGGCCACACAAGCCGATCGCATCAAAGCACAAGAAGCAAACACCGTGAAAGACAAATCGATGCGCATAAGTTACTCTTCGAATTAAAGTAACAAACTAGCCTTTCATTAAGATTGGAATGACCCTAGATACAATCTATGGCTCAAAGAAGGCAGCGAGGACAATGTCTCCCGCATGATTGGCCGCCATGATGGCCTCCGTGGCGGCAGTAAAGTCAGCAGTGAGCTCCTCCTCCTCCTCATCGGCGCCAACTGGAAGCTGCGCCGTGGCCAGGGCTAAGGCAGCCCCATGGCGCACCCCGATAAGGGCCACTGTCCTAACCCGAGCTGGAATGGCCCACAGACGGTCCTCAAGCAGGACACCCCCTACATTCATGTTGTTGACGATGACGAGGGCCGCCTCTTGAAGAACGACCAACTCCTCCAGGGGTGACAACACTAAAAACTGTCAAAACAAGGCTGTGGACACTTGGACAGAGCTTCTCGATGAAGGAAACCTTACAGATCATCCTGGACTAAGCATCGGTAGCTGCCGCCCGGGCATCAGCAGTCTCCCGCTCTGAGGTGGCAAGGGCAGTCTAGACCGCGTCGAGGCAGAGTGTGAGCCGACTAACCTCGCCCCAAGTTGGAGCGCGGGTCACAAGCCCTCATCCCGATTATTACGGAGGGGCTTGTGGACTTCCCAGTGGTTAGGGGGAGAAGACCCCTCTGGTTTCACAGGGTGAGCATCTAGAGAGCGGGTAGCACCGGATAGCCGCTTGACCTTTAGCGTCGCGGCAGGAGAAGTGGCCCTAAAAAGATTAAGGAGATCAGAAAAGAATGACTCCACCAACTAAGAACAAGACCGCCTTACCCAAGGCACCGCAAATGGGAGTGGAGATGTGGCGAAGGCCCACTCCCCTCCGAAGGGTTCTCCACCGGGTGCTTCCCATGGTCCATCACTCAGGCCAAAGACGCGACTCGTTTGAGGCTGGAGAGAAGGCGAAGGAGTACCGCAGGAAGACAGAGAAGAGTGGTTGCCTCGCTCTTACCTCTCTCATAGATTTATGGCTAAACCAGGCACACTGGGCTCTCCGGGTTTTGTGCAAATTTAATATAGATTTAATTGCTATGGATTTCCAAGCAATAGGTTGCAGCAGGTGTAGTCAGAAAAAGAGTAATAGATATTGTCCGGCACGTTACAATCACATAGTATCGGACTTTCTCGCATGTGCATTTTGAAAAGAGTAGTACACATTCTGCCAACGATTAACATTTATACAATGCCTAACACAAGTTAGAGCATTCAATCATTGTTCGGCATGTTACAATCACATAGTATCAGAGTTTCTCGCATGTGCATTCAGAAAAGAGTAGTACACATTGTGCCAATGATTAACATTTATACAATGCCTGACGCAGGTGAAAGCATTCATTCATTGTCCTAATCACGTAGTTTTAAAGTTTCTCGCATGTGCATTCAGAAAAGAGTAATACACATTGTGCCAATGATTAACATTTATAATGCCTGATACAGGTGTAATCATTCAGAACAGGAATACACTAATAAGTTACTAAGTTACCTATGGTATTTCATATTTTTCGTGGATCAGTTGAAGGCCATTGTGCATTTCACTATTGATGGCAAGCAGATCCGGTGTCAGGAGCTGCATCCACTCCTGGCACCAGGCCACGGCCTCCTCCTTGGTGGGTTGTGCATCGAACAACTAGCGGCACAGCCCGTCGATCCATTTCTCCATGAAGCGCTTCAGGACCATCTTCATCATTGACTCCAGTGACACGACCGACTTCCACCTAGTGATGAGCATGTGGAACACATCGTACCCTTCATTCAATGGGACGACACTAATGGCAATGAACCAGGACACCAAGCACGGTACAACAAGCTTGTCGTCGAATTACGTCCACCAATCTATCCCACTGAAAGTGAGCTCATACTGCAGCACCATCTTATCATCACAATCTGCCATGAACAACAACCTGCATAGAGTACCCTGCCAATCTTTTCTAGGGAACTCACCCTATAGGAGGTCAACCATTTTTTGGGGTGAAATCTCGGAAGCCCACCTCATCAGGTGGTCAACCTACACATCCGTAGCTGCCAGTCCTCCTGGCGATGGCTTGTTGCGGACATTTCCAAATCTATGCTTTAGGTAAGGAATGATTTCACCATTGACAAACCTGTTCCCAACTTCAAGCCAAGCCGCTTGCTTCCATGGCAGCATAATGTTGTCATTTTTGTGCGCGTTTTCACTAGTACACTTCAACAGGAACTTCTGGACCACAGTCAGCACCTTGGTGAGCATTGACTGTAGCAAGTCCTGGTCGATGGTCGACATCCACGGCTGCAGAAATACGTTAACTAGAACAATATCCCTGGAAGCATTGTACCTATCGACAGCGCTAGATAGTCTGGGCAACACTACATCACGCAGGAATTCCCTAGCCTGAGGGAACTCTAGCGGTAGGTTGTGCAAGAACTGTACTAGTTGTTCCTACTGCGGGAACCTGGTGGGAGTCCATGTTTCCTTAAACCATTTCATAATGGGGTCGACCACTAGTTCAATGAGTAGCCCGGCATACGGTGAGGAGGCAGACATGTCATCCAAGAGTATGTACTTGAGCTTGCTCATCGCCTCCATCTTCCTGTTCGGCTACTCTAGCGGATCATACCACGTCAATTGCTTGAACATCTCTTGCACGATAGAGACCAACATCTTGCGCGCTGTGTCCGGTAGGGACATCTCCTTGTAATAGGAGGGATACTCAGTCAGCAACTTCGTGAACTCACTGATAACCGTATCCAAGACAACCTCGGTGTGGCTCTCCTATGGGCTTGGTGGTTGCAAGACCTCATCATCATGAGGACTCAAATTGCTTGCACCCTCATCATTAGACAAGGATGAATCATTAGAGGGATTATTAGCTGTAAGGATGATGTAGGAGGCATCAGCATGGTCGGTGACAAGACTTGAGTACCTATGGCGTAGTCGCATCTAGATGAGGTTGGCGTCCCCTTGGTGGTGCAGTCCGAGGCTGTGGCCAACACTATAGCCATGTGTTCCTTTATCCAGTGAACCACAAAGTTGTTCACAATGGTCATCATCGGCGCTGTCGGACAGGGTGATGCTCGATGCACGTCCAGCAGAGCAGAATGGCATGGGTTGCCTATAATTGATGGTAGCAATGGACATGGCATCCTCGTCGACAACCACTGTGCCATCAGCATCGACAACTATGGCACCAGGGACATTGCCAGTGTTGTGCTCTGCTGGCGCCGTATGCTGGATGTTGCCGCCAGTGGGCTCGTCGGAGGCCATGGGAAGCGGCGACAGTCATATGGATGGATGTCTCAACAATGTGGGCAGCGAAAGAAGTTGTGCACTACTAACTTTTTCACTTAAGTACAAGAATGTATTGTGGTAGTTCCAAACACTAGATGGACGATGATCAGTAACTGCTGCATCAATGTGGTTGAATTGAAATTGGGCCGCGTCTGTCGCATCGCCATGGGCATGGCAACCGTCAAAGTTTACCCTTTCTGATCGGAGGACATGGGTGTATAGCTGTTGAGATTTTTGATACCCTAAGACAGTTTGACCCTATGAAATATAGATGCTCTGGATCACTGCAAGTTGATGAACAATGAAATATAGTGCTGGCAACTATCAGGGGCTATCCATCTAGTCCATAGAACCCAACTATCAGGGGCTAACAACTAGTTCTAGTCTATAGAACCCAACAATTAGTTTGCTTTTTGAGCCATGGCTAACTTGTCATAGTCCATCCAAACAGAGCCTAAGATAGTCTAATACTAGAAAATCTTGATAGGCCTGATAGTAGTTCTGATGAAACAACAAAATACAGATCGTGTCAACTCTTGCGCCGAGTTCACCACAACCATCCACCATTCATCTTGCACACCTCCACCTTGAGCTTAGCTTCATCATACTCTTGCTCCTCCTCCCATTCCTCATCCTTGTCATCGCTGTAGGTGGCCTCATAGATCACATTAAAGAAGAAGGTGTCACTGATGTTGAGGTGGTTGCTTGCATAGAACTTGTCCCACCTGTACTTGAACGACGTGCTCACTTTGTTGTTCGTGCAGGTCCTCTCCAAGGCCATGAACCAGGACTACCCAGCCATCTATAGCTCGATAGCTTTCTACTACAGGTAGCCGTGCACTACCTCGAAGTCTACTGGCACATTCTTCGCCTTACAGAAAAAAAGATTGATGAGAAAGTCGACACTGGTAACTTGTGACATCGGTACATTCTATGTCTCACGCAAGTGCTCACCAGATACTTTGCTTTGAGGTGGTACTTCTTTAGGATCACTGCCAAACTCCTCGACTCCGTGATGGGTAGAGAGAGCGGACTACCACCGGCCTCAAAGTCATGCGGGTACTGCTTGCGGTAGGTGGTAAGGTCGAAGACCTTAACGTTAATCTGTGATAGGCCATCATACTACAATACAAGAGAGAACCCATCTTGGAGGTCGAGGGCGTGGGCGAAGTGCTTCCATCCCTGGTGGAGATAGAAGTGACCGCTGTCGGGGAAGACTCTGATGGCTCATCCCTGGTGGAGATACTACAATACAAGAGAGAACCCATCTTGGATTCTTCATCCACCGGGCCAGGCTCTGCTCATCATCCAGACAAAGCTCGACTTTCCAGTGACCTCTGATGGCCTAGGCCATTGTAGTCGGCAATTTCTATGTGCACAACGATCAACATAGCTAGATAGAGGGACAAGTTCATTCCCAAAGGCAAACCCCAATAGATTGGATTCAGCACGCAGAAAATGGGCACTTACCAATGTTTCTACATACAATCTAGGAAGAAGAATCTTCATGCACTCTAGGTCACTCTGGCTCGGTCCTACCATGTCTTCTTGCAGCCTAGCCATGCCAACTAGGGAACTTGACTGTCTTGAGGAATCCTTGCCGGTATGTCTCTGTTCTCATTCTCCTCTCGTGGGGGCTTTCTTTTTCTGTGCTTGTCATGTTGTCACAAATGCAAGTAGTGCACACAGTGTTGGGACATCAGTGGAGGAGCTAACATGTAGTAAAAACCAGCGTCGAGACTGATGCTGTCTCATCAGCGTAAATGGAGGAGACGTGCTCTATTTTCATTAGTGTATGCTTGGGAATGTCAATACTCCTGCATCTCCGGTCAAACACGCCTTCTACAGTACGATATATGTAGGTTAGGGACCTACATATGTCGTGTGGTTGGGAATCCCCAGCTAGGTTATAAGCGGTTCAAATCGTCGTTGCTCCTCGGTTATGGAGACTCAACTCACTGTTCATCATCGTAGTTAACAAATGGAACTTGAGTAAGTTTTGATAAAGAGTTTGATATAAAGTTCATGATTTCAATAGGGATCATGTCAGCTGTATATATGATCTTTATGAAGATTTAATGGTTGAAAGAAAGAATCTTGTTAGAGAGCTTTTACGCAAAAGAACTTTGATTCTTGCTAAAGCCTTACCTTGAATCCCTGAGCCTGCATTCCTGAGTCTTCTCTGTTGTTACTTCAGTTAAGTCTTGTTGTGTATGTTTGTACTAAGGGTTCTTTAACCTTGTTGCAGGTGAGTCTCATGAGCAGGTCTGCTTTGGACCGTGCTGCATGATGGTTTTTCAAATCGATGATGATAAGTAAATGTGTGGCCCTTGGGCAGGGCACTTTAATTGTGTGTTTTATTTTATGTTACTAAAGCTACTCCACTACTGTGGTTTGTAATAATAATCGTACTTAGTTTGTAAGACTTGAAACAACTGTTTTGTAACTAAGTATTGTAAGACTTCTGCTATATCACTCTGATGTAAATTATTAAATAAACTATTGTAATACTACAATGACTCTGTAATGGATCCTGTTCGGAAGAAATCGTGAATGATTTAGGTTTCCCGAGGACACCTGACAGGCTTCTTAAGTTACCGAGAACATGTGCATAGTCGTCAGAAGTCAATGGACAATGATAGATGCATGTGGGCCCTATAATTTAGGAGTTTATGCCACATTAGCTTGGTGAGAACGCCGATCTCCCATGACTGGACATCGGTGCTGTCTCCGCCGACAACAACCCGGTGTGCGCCATTGGCCCTGACTCCGCTGAACCACTGGAGGAAGAGGGGACTGGAGCCGGTCCACCCTTCCTCGATGCGGACCTATAGCGATTCATGGGGATGGCCTTCATGGCAATCGACAGGAAGGCAGAGGTGGAGACTTTGTGAGGCGAGGCGAGGGATTCTGCACAATGCAAGGTGGAATGAAACAATTGGAATTGGAGCGAGATAAAGATTTATTTTTTCCAAACCGCTGCGCGTCGTCTCGGGTGCCATCGCACCACCCTTGGAATCACAATCGTATTACACCGGGGAAGGCGTGTGTGACCGGATATGTAGGAGTAATGGTGTACCCAACTGATGAGACGACACAATGGTACCAAATGTATGGCCGTCAGACTTTCTATCTAGGCGAGACTTGTTCAAATGAACTCCTCAAGGCATGGTTGTTGCAAGTTCAACAAATTTTGTCAGATACATGCAAACAAGATGAGTTGGGTTCACCACAGATACATGAAAAGTAGAATTTCAACACCTATGGCTACTATGTTCTGCATTAGGCCAGGCTTGCTCCTCTCAAAGAAACCTTGCGCGGTTGCTGAGAGCAAAGTGACGAGTTGGGTTCAACACAGATCAAAGCCACTCATGACTACTACTACCACTGCTGATACATGTTTGGTTCACCAAACTGAGGCACAAAGCAACCCTTGTGCGGTTGGATTGAGATATGTCTGGCCTGTTTAGGTTTACAATGCTTGGACCCTCACGTGCGCAAAAAGATAATGGTAAACAATACTTTGTGAACCAAAATGTTTGCACAAATGTGCACATTACATGCATAATAAGAGGATATCAGTGCTACTAGATAGAAAGATACACGCAAAAAAGACTTCATATATGTGGATTACAACAACGATATGAGCATCGGATAGTATACATAACCATGCCATCATCTACAAAAACGAGAGAGTGTAGTCGATCACCACTACTGAAAAGTCATCCAACTACTACCTAGACATACTATTTCAAACTGGGGATGATTAACATGACTTCACACTAATTCTAAATGGAGGAGGCACAAACTAGTCTTTGCTACATATGTTAACATGACTTATGATTCTAGAGGGAGCACGATGGCACCCACCTTTAGGAAAGATAAATCTTCATAGAGTATCTTGCCTTAGAAGCCTTAGCGTCCCTATGTATAAATAAATCTTTATGGAGTATCTTGCCTTAGAAGCCTTAGCATCCCTGTGTATACAAAAAGCCTAGCCTCGCTCGAATTCATTTTGTTTACCATTCCACCTTCCATTGCGCAAAAGATTTCTTCACCACCCACCCACCAAATGTTCTCGTCGATTGGTGAAGGTGCCGTCGGTGGTTTGATCTATCGCCCTCGCTGCCTCCAAAGCATCGGTTTTGCTCCAAGCATGGGGCTTACGATGGCTCACCATAGGTTGGTGTCAGCAGAGGCGGTGGCAACATCCAGTCCCCATAGATCAGCGTTCCCATCACCGAGACTCACACCATCTCCTAGGCTACTGCTCTCCCCATCGCCCACGGTGACAACACTGATGCCACCAGCACTGGTGGTTCGCTTGCCACCGCCGGCCCCGGTGTGGTCCTATTCACCGTCGCTGGGTCCACTTGCCGTTGCTGGATCCACTCTTCGCGTGGGCGGGTCACCTGCACCGTCTTGGTCCCCCTCGCCATCCGTCAAGGCCGAGGCCGATGATAAGGCCAAGGCTGACATCTTGGCTGAGGGCGAGGCTGTGGCTGACATGTTGGCTGAGGCCAAGTCCGATGGCTCTCTAGGCTATGTCACGATGGACTCAGAGGATGATCGTCTGCACAGCTACGCAACGCCTGTTCTCCTGGCCCCGAATCTATTATTGCATGTTAGCCCGTACGACAGTCTAGTGTGCCCCGTCTGCCCCAACCATAAGGCCCGTGGTTGGAGCGAGGCCGATGCCAGGGCACATGTGTTGGCGAGGGCACACGTTCCCCTAGATGGCACCTACACCAATGACAAGAACATTGCCCGCCATCAGTCCTTGGCAAGGAACCAGGGCTGGATGGCCTGAAGGGATCATCTGGCTGCGCCGGTTCACCATGGTAGAGAGGTTTGCTGGCTTCAACCAAGGCCTATTTACCTTGCAGGCATGGGATTTTGTTCATAGTTATTGGTGACCTTATTGCATGACTTGCATAGAGGTGTGGGATGGCACTCCTCATTAGTAGTAACAAGTCATGTCAACATATGTAGTTAAGACTAGTTTGTTGCCAGGTGCCGTTAGAATTAGTATGAAGTCATGTTAATCATCTGTAGTTTGAAATAGTATGTCTAGGTAGTAGTTGGATGACTTTGAGTAGTGGGATGGCACTGCTCTCCTCTTATTTTTATTGTAGATGATGGCATGGTTATGTATGCTGAACTCATATCGTTGTTGTAATCCACATATATATGAAGTCTGGTTTGCCGTTATCTTTCTATCTAGTAGCACTGATATCCTCTTATTATGCATGTAATGTGCACATTTGTGCAAACATTTTGGTTCACAAAGTATCGTTTACCATTATCTTTCTGCACAAGTGAGGGTCCGAGCATTGTAAACCTAAACAGGCCAGACATATCACAATCCAACCGCGCAAGGGTTGCTTTGTGCCTCAGTTTGGTGAACCAAACATGTATCAGCAGTGGTAGTAGTAGTCATGAGTGGCTTTGATCTGTGTTGAACCCAACTCGTCACTTTGCTCTCAGCAACCGCGCAAGGTTTCTTTGAGAGGAGCAAGCCTGGCCTAATGCAGAACATAGTAGCCATAGGTGTTGAAATTCTACTGCTCACATATCTGTGGTGAACCCAACTCATCTTGTTTGCATGTATCTGACAAAATTTGTTGAACTTGCAACAACCATGCCTTGAGGAGTTCATCTGAACAAGTCTCGCTTAGATAGAAAGTTTGACGGCCATACATTTGGTACCATCGTGTCGTCTCATCGGTTGGGTACACCATTACTCCTACATATCCAGTCGCACACGCCTTCCCTGGTGTAATACGATAGCGATTCCTGGGGTGGTGCGATGGCACCCGAGACGACGCGCAACGGTTTGGAAAACATAAATCTTTATCTAGCTCCAATTCCAATTGTTTCATTCCACCTTGCATTGTGCAAAATCCCTCGCCTCACCTCATAAAGTCTCCACCTCTGCCTTCCTGTCGGTTGCTACGATGGCCATCCCCATGAATCACTACAGGTCCGCATCGAGGAAGGGTGGACCGGCTCTAGTCCCCGCTTCCTCCTGTGGTTTAGCGGAGTCAGGGCCAATGGCGCACACCGGGTTGTTGTCGACGGAGATGGCACCGATGTCCAGTCATGGGAGATCGGCGTTCTCGCCAAGCTAATGTGGTAGAACCTCCTAAATTATAGGGCCCACATGCATCTATCATTGTCCATTGACTTCTGACGACTATGCACATGTTCCCGGTAACTTAAGAAGCCTGTCGGGTGTCTTCGGGAAACCTGAATCATTCACGATTTCTTTCGAGCAGGATCCATTACAGAGTCATTGTAGTATTACAATAGTTTATTTAATAATTTACATCGGAGTGACATAGCAGAAGTCTTACGATACTTAGTTACAAAACAATTGTTTCAAGTCTTACAAACTAAGTACGCTTATTATTACAAACCATAGTAGTTGAGTAGCTTTAGTAACATAAAACAAAACACACAATTAAAGTGCCCTGCCCAAGGGCCACACATTTACTTATCATCATCGATTTGAAAAACCGTCATGCAGCATGGTCCAAAGCAGACCTGCTCATGAGACTCACCTGCAACAAGGTTAAAGACCCTTAGTACAAACATACACAACAAGACTTAACCGAAGTAACAACAGAGAAGACTCAGGAATGCAGGCTCGGGGATTCAAGGTAAGGCTTTAGCAAGAATCAAAGTTTTTTTGTGTAAAAGCTCTCTAACAAGATTCTTTCTTTCAACCATTAAATCTTCATAAAGATCATATATACAGCTGACATGATCCCTATTGAAATCATGAACTTTATATCAAACTCTTTCTCAAAACTTACTCAAGTTCCATTTGTTAACTACGATGATGAACAGTGAGTTGAGTCTCCATAACCGAGGAGCAACGACGATTTGAACCGCTTATAACCCAGTTGGGGATTCCCAGCCACACGACATATGCAGGTCCCTAACCTACATATATCAACCTACCCTCAGATCCTCTAAAACAAGAACAGGTCCGCGCCACCCGAGAGCACAGTACTCCACCAATCCAGCCCATTGCCACGTGGGTACACGCTACTCTCGCCATCTCTCCACTCCTAGTGCGTGAGTAGCCATTCTCGTAATAGAATAGCCAAGTTAAGGCTTACCGGAGTATGTGGCCAGTACTACAAAGTCTCACCTCATGCAATTCAACAATGGATGGTTCTTAATCGACACAGGCGGAAAGAACCCGCTCACAAGACATCCATGTCTTGTGGCTCTCATACACCGAGTCCGCCCGGTCTAGATTTATTACTCCACAAGATTATATCTCATGATAACATAAATAACTAGTTGTATCCCAAAAACCCATTTATATCTCGTAGGTGACAAGTAATCACCCGACTTTTATCGGTCTAAGCATGGCTAAGCATAATTAGGCATTCTCGAATTGAAGCTGGTAACAAGGTTGATATGGAAAAACAAGGTGGGTAATGCACCAATTAGGTTTCCACTCAACTCCAAATCACTTAATGCAATATTTTATAACAAAAGTGATATAAATTTGTAAAACACAAGGTAGGTTTAAATGCATCCGGGGCTTGCCTTGATTGTCGAAATAGTCAGGTTCTGGAGATGTTCCACAGATATCAAACCCGACCTCAACCGGTGGTTTGACTTCCTCAACAACTTGATTGGCTACCACGTTCTCACTTTCGTTCACTACACGTGGTAATAATGTCATGTTTAATATGATGCGAGATATAAAACATGATGCTTGATGATGGATGCAAAAGTTAATAACTTGAATACAACTTTCCTTCGTGGTATAGTTACAAGCCAAAAACTAACTAAACCTTAATGGGGTTATACTAATTAACATTTCCTAATCCCAACTTGATCATAAACTCAAACACTTACTTAAAGTGCCAAGGATCATTTTATGCTAATGACCCAAGGTCATCACTCAACCCCAAATTATTTCTGGTCATTTTCATTATTTCTAGAAAAAGAATAAAACGAAAACAACATTGTGTACACTCAGTCAGACACTGACAGTGTGACCCCACTGGTCGGCACAGTACCCCCGTGGGCGACCGGTGATCTCTCGCCACTGGCGAGATCTCCGGCCACAACCGAGGTACCGGCAAGATCTCCACGGCAAGGCGCACCTATTGGTGTTATTAATTGAACCAGTAACGGCTCAAACTGAGCTCGATGCCGGCCATGGAGGCCACGGCGGCGCGGCTGCATTACGCGGGCGAAGTGAGGCCATTAGCGGTTAAACTAAAGGCTTGGGAAGACTTAGTAGCTCTCCCCAAACTCGCTCGAGTTGATGGTTGAACCGGAGGAGCAACAGAGAAGCTTGTCGACGATCAAGGCAGATACGGCGGCGCAAGCTGGCATCGACGGCGGCGTTGCGACGTCTGCAATGGATGAACGGATCAACCAAAAGGCCATAGAGCACCATGACAACACGGTGAAGATGAAATCAGGCTTGAGAGATCGAGAAAGCTACCGGAGCTTGCTGGCCACGATGAGGCGAGCTCGACGGCGATGCGGCCGGCCGCGAGGAAGAAATGCGACGCGCGGCAGCCTCCGATGAAACCAAATGGCAACTACTATTCGGCTAGGTTTGCAAGGAGCAGGCGGAGCAGTGACATGCTCAATTGAGGCAGGGAGAGGTCTATGGCTCCGGCGCGAGCTTGTCAAAGCTAGGCGGCAATGACGGGAAAAATAGAGAAAGGAGAGGGCGATGAGAAGGAGCTTATCAGGCGAGCGAAGAGCGGCGGTGAAAGGTGCGCTTGACACGCAACGGCAGCGCGGACACATCGAAGCTGGAGGTGTCACCCGAGGGTGCGCATAGAAGCCGGTGGAAGCTCGCCGACGGTGAGTGTCGGTCTGCTTGCACTCTTCAAGGTATTTACCGAATTGCCACTTGCTTTATTTTTCAAATTACTCTCAAATTTGTATGGTAACTTAAAAATCTCCAAAAATAAAAGTTGCTCCAAATTAAAAGTTCTACAACTTTGCTTTAATAATCATACTCAAATTATGTCTACATTTAAAAATGCAAGTTTAAAATCAAAAGGGGACACTTTAAGAATTTATCCCCTTTCAAAATACTTCAAATTTTATATAACAACTTTGAAAACTCTAAAAACCAACTTTGTACACATTGACAAGCTCTACACTTTTTCTTTTAGGCTCAAGCCCAAAATGTGCTTAGATTTTGAATTAGATTTTCCAGGGTAGAATTAAATGCTGAAAATTAGGGTTTTGGAATTCCAATTCAATACAAAGGTTTTGAACTTGATTCATCCCATACAAGTCAACACATATAATCATAAAAATAAACTTGTTTTAGTGAATGCATATCAAAGTTTTCACTAACACAAGAATGATGTGCAATGCATATGATGACATTTCATATTTTAGTGTTTAAAACACCAGAGGTGTTACAACCTTTCCCCCTAAAAGAAATCTTGTCCCAAGATTTAAAGTCCTTGGATAAGTAATGGAAAAGGAAATGTGTCAAGCATATACATTCAAAACCTGACCATAAAACAACTAAGGTCCCTTTACAAAACATGGTTCGTAAAGACATAGCACAACTAACATTATTCTATATCGACGCAAGAAATTCCGGAAACTGTTCTAGCAAGAAATCTTCAGATTCCCAAGTAGCTTCTTCTTCGAAATGTTGATTCCATTGAATCTTGTAGAACTTGATTGTCCTTCTTCGTGTGACTCGGTCTTTCTGATCCAGAACTCGGATAGGATATTCATAATAGGTCAAATCAGGTTCAAGTTCAACTCCTTCGATATCAACATTTTGATCAGGTACTTGAAGACATTTCTTTAATTGGGAAACATGGAACACATCGTGTACAGCTGAGAGATGTTCCGGTAACTTCAAGCGATATGCCACCTTTCCACACCTCTCCAAAATTTGAAATGGTCCAATATAATGAGGTGCCAACTTGCCTTTAACCCCAAAACGGTTGACTCCTTTCATTGGTGATACCTTTAGATATACATAATCTTCCTTGTTAAACACCAACGGTCGACGTCGTTTATCTGCATAACTCTTTTGTCGGGACTGAGCTATCTTCAAATTATTTTGTATCTACCTAACCTTCTCTTCTGTTTCTTTCACACGGTCAACTCCAAAGAACCATCTTTCCCCGGGTTTAGACCAATTTAGTGAGGTTCTACACCTACGACCATAGAGTGCTTCAAACAGAGCCATCTTAATGCTCTCTTGATAACTATTGTTGTATGAGAACTCAGCCAAAGGCAAACATTCATCCCACTAATTGGAATAGTTAAGGACACAACACATTAACATATCTTCAAGTACTTGATTTACCCTTTCAGTCTGACCATCAGTCTATGGATGATAAGCGGTACTATGCAGAAGTTTGGTAGTCATCGAAGCATGCAATTGTTTCCAAAAATTGGAGACAAACTATGTACCTCTATCCGACACAATGGTCTTTGGTACACCATGTAAGCTCATGATTCATGCTAAATACAACTTTGCATATTGAATAGTAGGATATATACTCTTGACTGGAAGAAAATGTGTTGACTTAGTTAGTCGATCTACAATAACCCATATTGAGTCAAAACCTTTTGATGTCTTGGGTAGACCGACGATAAAGTCCATACTAATATCCTCCCACTTCCAAGCTGGAATGGGCAGTGGCTATAACTCTCCAGCGGACTTCAAATGTATAGCTTTTACTTTTTGACAAGTATCACACTTGGCTATATATCGAGCAATCTCTATCTTCATTTTGGTCCACCAAAATCTCTGTTTCAAGTCGTGGTACATTTTATTACTTCTCGGATGAATGGAGAACCCGATGGTATGTGCCTCTTTAAGAATTGACTGTCACAACTAAGGAACCTTTGGTACCACTAGGTGATTCTTGAACCATAGCACACCTGTATCATCTATTCTGAAGCATGCCGCTTTTCCTCCTGACTCTTTCTTTGATATGGGCTATACCCTTGTTTTCTTTCTGAGCGTCAATAATTTGGTCTTGAATAGTTGATTCAACAGTTATATTGGTCAAACTACCTTGTTGAATTATCTCTATATTCAACTTCTCCATCTCCTAACATAAAGTTAGATCCATTGTCTTTACTGTCATGCAATTGCAATGACTCTTACGACTGAGTGAATCTGCAACCACATTTGCCTTACCAGGGTGGTAATGCACCTCTAAGTCATCATCTTTAATCAATTTCAACCATCTTATTTGCCGCATATTAAATTCTGATTGAGTAAAGATATACTTTAAACTCTTGTGATCTGTATAAATATGACAAGTATTACCAAGCAAATAATGCCGCCAAATCTTCAAAGCATGGACAACTACTGCTAACTCCAGATCATGAGTTGGATAATGTTCTTCATGTCGCTTAAGTTGTCTGGAAGCATAGGCAATGACTCGACCTTCTTGCATCAATACACACCCAATTCCAATACCAGAAGCATCCCAATAAACATTGAATGGCTTCTCTATATCCGGCTGTGCTAACACTGGTGCAGTGGTTAATAATCTCTTCAAAGTCTGGAAAGCTTCTTTACAGTCAGGTGACCAGACAAACTTGGCTTGGTTTTTCAACAATCCTGATGGACTTGGATATTCTAGAGAAATCTGGAATAAAACGACGGTAATATCCCACCATTCCCAGAAAACTTCGAACCTGATGAACAGTGGTTGGTGGTTTCCAATCTAGTATATCCTTAACTTTACTTGGATCTACCGCAACTCCTTTAGCTGACAAGACATGTCCTAAAAACTATACTTCCTTTAGCCAGAAGTCACACTTACTGAACTTGGCATATAACTGATGTTCTCTTAGGCGTGTCAGAACAACTCTGAGATGTTCAGCATGTTCTTTCTTGTTCTTGGAATATATTAATATGTCATCAATGAAGACCACTACAAACTTGTCCAGCTCAGGCATGAACACTGAATTCATCAGATGCATGAAGTGAGCTGGGGCATTCATCAAACCAAAAGACATTACCAGGTATTCATATAATCCATATCTGGTGGTAAATGCCATTTTGGGAATATCTTCAGGCTTAATTTTTATTTGATGATAACCTGACCTCAAATCAATCTTGGAGAAAACCTTGGCTCTAGCCAGTTGATCAAAAAGTAAATCTATCCGAGGTAAGGGATATTTATTTTTAATTGTCACTTCATTCAATGGACGATAGTCAACACACAATCTCAGGGTCTCATCTTTCTTTTTCACAAAAATTGCAGGACATCCCCAAGGTGATGAACTAGGTTGGATAAAATCTTTATCAATCAACTCTTGCAATTGAGTCTTCAACTCAGCTAATTCCATGGGAGGCATCCTATAAGCTCTCCTAGAGATCAGAGCTGTTCCAGGCTTTAGATCTATTCCAAACTGAACATCCCTATCAGGTGGTAGACCGGGTAAATCTTCAGGAAAAACATCTAGGAATTCATAAACTACGGGGATATCTCTAATCTCCTTAATGGAAGTTGCACAAACTTTTTCCACTGATCTCTTTAAGATTGGAAGTTGGATAAGAAGCTGAGAATTACTATCTGACAAACTCAACCTTATTGTCCTATTCAAAGTATCTACAACAGCTTTATGCTGATACATCCAGTTCATTCCCAAGATCATATCTATATCCTGATCCTTTAGAATAATCATGGTGGTGGGAAAAATGTGCCCACCCAGGTTTATGGGTACCTGGTACACCATTTCCTTAGTACATAGACGTCCCCCGAGCTACTATATATAGAAATTTTCCTTTGTTTCCCCAACTGGAATTTCATGCTTATGACAAAGGTTCTATTGATGAATGTATGAGATGCACCAGAATCAAAAAGCATAACTACAGGATGATCGGTGATAGGAAACATACCCATCATCACGGGTTCCCCTTCTGGAATCTCCCCAGCTTGAGTATGGAAAACCCGCCCCATCTTCTTTTTATTTCTGCCCTTCTGAGCATTTTGGTTATTGTTCTTGTCCTGAGCTTGACCCTATTGTTAATTTCCAGGAGCCTTCTGAAAATTCGGATTATACTGCTTAGGATACAGACATTCCCTAGAGAAATGACCGGACTTCCCACAATTGAAACATGGGTAATTGTGGCATTGGGGTGTTGGAGCATGAACACCAGGAACATTTGTCTGTTGAGAGTTTGGGTAAGTTATGGCAGGATGGACATTTGGACGTTGCCTGGCTTGGAACTACAGTGGGCGATAAGGAGGACGGTAGTGATTCACCGGATGATAAATTATCTTCTGCCTCTTTTGATTGCCACCGAAAGACCCAGATGGCACGCTCTTTTTCTCCTTAATTTCCTTATGCTGCCGATATTTCTCCTTTGAAGCAATAGCAATGTTAACCGCCTCATGATACATGACATTTGTGCAGGTAGTCATCATGGTCTGAAGTTTGGTATTAAGACCATGCATGAACCACTTCTTCTTCTTGGCATCTGTGTTAACATGCTTAGGTGCATACTATGAAAGGTGATTGAACTTGCCCACATACTGCATGACTGTTTGATCACCTTTCTTTAAAGCAAGAAACTCATCAAGCATTTATTGAACTATTAAAAGAGCTTACTACAAGCACATTACAGTGGGTTCACTTATTTATACACAAGTCTGCACTTAAGCAAGACTACCCAGCTTAACTAGAACTCACTATATCACAACTCTACTCTTCTCCTCGATCACCTCAAACCTCGGGATTGGTATCCATTCTAGAAACATTTCTGCCTTCATCATCACTTTCATTGACCACCACTATTTCTTCTGGGTCCTCTTCTTCTTCCTCTTTAGGTTCATCATCATCTGCTATGATGACACCTAGGTCCATTTCATCTACCTGAGGCTCATGATTTGGATTTAGGAGATTGTTTAGCCTATGGACTTCTTCATGCAGATTGGTATAATATTCTTCTAAGTCTTCTACATAGAACTCTAACTCATGAGCTCGGGCTCTAGCTATATCTTCTCTATGCCAAGCCTCATTTCTTCCTTCTACCATACGAACTAACATACGCTCATAGTTCTTATGAGCGGTGGTGAGACGTCTTAATTGATCCTGTAACTTGCCCACCTGGATGGCATCCAAGGCCCTATCTCTAGTAGCCTGTGTTAATTCTGCTAAAAGCCTCTGTACCTCAGCCTAGGGATCAGGCCTAAAGCTGCTACTGTTAGCACCATCACTCCTAGGGGCAAGCTGGTGACGAGGAACTCCTTTGGGTCCAATGGACTTACGAGGTGTTATCTTGGTACGAGCCATACTGTAGAAAGCAAGATTTAATAACAGTAAAAAAATCTGAGAAAAGTCTAAAGTGTAGCAAGAATGGAATTTATACTACTCCACCCAAACTAAGGGGGAAAGTAATTAACAAGTGTATTAATCATGATGCATGAATCATCCTTACGAAACTTAAACATCAAAGCTCCTATGGTACATAAACAATAGTTCTTATTATATAGGGCATAATAAGATTACTACTCCACCATATAAAGCCTTTTTAATCAAATAAGGAATTGCGAGAATAAATTAAGATAAGTCGGAAGTAATTTGGACCAAATTAACAGGTTAAATTTATTTGCCCCAAATCATTTTGAAGTTTTTTTGTAAAACAATACTACAAAAATCTTTGTAATGGTCGTTCTGATACCATTCTATGATAGAACCTCCTAAATTATAGGGCCCACATGCATCTGTCATTGTCCATTGACTTCTGATGACAATGCACATGTTCCCGGTAACTTAAGAAGCCTGTCGGGTGTCCTCGGGAAACCTGAATCATCCACAATTTCTTTCGAGCAGGATCCATTACAGAGTCATTGCAGTATTACAACAGTTTATTTAATAATTTACATCAGAGTGACATAGCGGAAGTCTTACAATACTTAGTTACAAAATAGTTGTTTCAAGTCTTACAAACTAAGTACGATTATTATTACAAACCATAGTAGTGGAGTAGCTTTAGTAACATAAAACAAAACACACAATTAAAGTGCCCTGCCCAAGGGCCACACATTTACTAATCATCATCGATTTGAAAAACCGTCATGCAGCACGGTCCAAAGCAGACCTGCTCATGAGACTCACCTGCAACAAGGTTAAAGAACCCTGAGTACAAATGTACTCAACAAGACATAACCAAAGTAACAACAGAGAAGACTCAGGAATGCAGGCTCGGGGATTCAAGGTAAGGCTTTAGCAAGAATCAAAGTTCTTTCGAGTAAAAGCTCTCTAACAAGATTCTTTCTTTCAACCATTAAATCTTCATAAAGATCATATATACAGCTGACATGATCCCTATTGAAATCATGAACTTTATATCAAACTCTTTCTCAAAACTTACTCAAGTTCCATTTGTTAACTATGATGAAGAATAGTGAGTTGAGTCTCAACCGAGGAGCAATGACGATTCGAACCGCTTATAACCCAGTTAGGGATTCCCAAGAACACGACATATGCAGGTCCCTGACCTACATATATCAACCTACCCTCAGATCCTCAAAAACAAGAATGGGTCCATGCTACCCGAGAGCATAATACTCCACCAATCCAGCCCATTGCCACACGGGTAGACGCTACTTTCGCCATCTCTCCACTCCCAGTGCGCGAGTAGCCATTCTCGTAATAGAATAGCCAAGTTAAGGCTTACCGGAGTATGTGGCCAGTACTACAAAGTCTCACCTCATGCAATTCAACAACGGACGGTTCTTAATCGACGTAGGTGGAAAGAACCTGCTCACAAGACATCCATGTCTTGTGGCTCTCATACACTGAGTCCGCCCAGTCTAGATTTATTACTCCACAAGATTATATCTCATGATAACATAAATAACCAGTCGTATCCCAAAAACCCATTTATATCTCACAGGTGACAGGTAATCACCCAACTTTTATCTATCTAAGCATGGCTAAGCATAATTAGGCATTCTCGAATTGAAGCTGGTAACAAGGTTGATATGGAAAAACAAGGTTGGTAATGCACCAATTAGGTTTCCACTCAACTCCTAATCACTTAATGCAATATTTTATAACAAAAGTGATATAAATTTGTAAAACACAAGGTAGGTTTAAATGCATCCGGGGCTTGCCTTGATTGTCGGAATAGTCAGGTTCTGGAGATGTTCCATAGATATCAAACCCGACCTCAACCGGTTTGACTTCCTCAACAACTTGATTGACTACCACGTTCTCACTTTCGTTCACTACACGTGGTAATAATGTCATGTTTAATATGATGCGAGATATAAAACATGATGCTTGACGATGGATGCAAAAGTTAATAACTTGAATACAACTTTCCTTCGCGGTATAGTTACAAGCCAAAAACTAACTAAACCTTAATGGGGTCATACTAATTAACATTTCTTAATCCCAACTTGATCATAAACTCAAACACTTACTTAAAGTGCCAAGGATCATTTTATGCTAATGACCCAAGGTCATCACTCAACCCCAAATTCAAACAAAACCTAAGTCATTAAGGTTTACTATTTGTTTTTATGAATTAATTATTTAATTCAAAATTATGAAATAAATCAATTTTTTTCCAAATGAGCTCCAAATTTTTGTGAAGACTCATCACATGATAGCTAAGTGGAAAAACAATTTTCATAAGTTTTGGATAATTATTTGAGCCTAGAAAAATCATGGAAACCCATTTATTAATTAATTTGAGAAATTTTTATCACATTCAAAATGTACTAAAAAGTAACATTTAATATTTTTCCTAAATAGTTCACATCTCAGAGAGGTCACATAAAAGTTTTCATAATTTTTGGAGCTCTATTTATTTCTACACAAAATAAACAAATAACTGGTCATTTTAATTATTTCTAGAAAAAGAATAAAACGAAAACAACACTGTGTACACTCAGTCAGACACTGACAGTGTGACCACATAGGTCGGCACAGTACCCCCATGGGCGAGGACGACGACCCTGGCTTTGACCGGTGATCTCTCGCCACATGCGAGATCTCCGACCACAACCGAGGTACCGACGTGATCTCCACGGCAAGGCGCACCTATTGGTGGTATTAATTGAACCAGTAACGGCTCAAACCAAGCTCGACGCAGGCCATTGCGGCCACGGCGGCGCGGCTGCGTTACGCCGACGAAGTGAGGCCATTAGCGGTTAAACTAAAGGCTTGGGAAGACTCAGTAGCTCACCCAAACTCGCTCGAGCTGATGGTTGAACTGGAGGAGCAACAGAGAAGCTTGTCGGCGATCAAGGCAGATACGGCGACGCAAGATGGCGTCGACGGCGGCGTTCCGGCGTCTGTAGTGGATGAACGGATCAACCAAAAGGACATAGAGCACCATGGCAACACAGTGAAGATGAAATCAGGCTTGAGAGATCGAGAAAGCTATCGGAGCTTGCTGGCCACGATGAGGCAAGCTCGACGGCGATGCGGCCGGCCGCGAGGAAGAAATGCGACGCGCGGCGACCTCCGATGAAACCAAACGACAACTACTGTTTGGCTAGGTTCACAAGGAGCAAGCGGAGCAGTGACATGCTCAATTGAGGCAGGGAGAGGTCTACGGCTCCGGCGCAAGCTTGTCGGTGCTAGGCGGCAATGACGGGAAAAACAGAGAAAGGAGAGGGCGACGGGAAGGAGCTTATCAGGCGAGCGAAGAGCGGCGGTGAAAGGTGCGCTTGACACGTAATGGCAGTACGGACATGTCGAAGCTGGAGGTGTCACCTGAGGGCACGCGTAGAAGCCGGTGGAAGCTCGCCGACGGTGAGTGTCGGTCTGCTTGCACTGTTCAAGGTATTTACCGAATTGCCACTCGTTTTATTTTTCAAATTACTCTCAAATTTGTATGGTAACTCAAAAATCTCCAAAAATAAAAGTTGCTCCAAATTCAAAGTTCTACAACTTTCCTTTAATAATCATACTCAAATTATGTCTACATTTAAAAATGCAAGTTTAAAATCATAAGGGGACACTATGAATTTATCCCCTTTCAAAATACTTCAAATTTTATATAACAACTTTGAAAACTCTAAAAACCAACTTTGTACACATTGACAAGCTCTACACTTTTTCTTTTAGGCTCAACCCCAAAATGTGCTTAGATTTTGAATTAGGTTTTCCAGGGTAGAATTAAATGCTGAAAATTAGGGTTTTGGAATTCCAATTCAATACAAAGGTTTTGAACTTGATTCATCTCATACAACTCAACACATATAATCATAAAAATAAACTTGTTTTAGTGAATGCATATCAAAGTTTTCACTAAGACAAGAATGATGTGCAATGCATATGATGACATGGCATATTTTAGTGTTTAAAACACCAGAGGTGTTACAGCTAACGCAAGCCATCTCCTAGGCTGTCATTGCTCTCCCTGTCGCCCTCGATGATCACGTTGATGCCACCGACACCGGTGGTTCGCTCGCCACCGCCAGCCTCGTTGCGGTCCCCCTCGCCGTCCATTAAGTCCGTGGGCGTGCCCAAGGCTCTCCGGAAAACATCACAATGGACTCTAACAATGATCATCTGCACGGCTACCCAACGCCTATGCCCACAGGCTTGAATCTATTCATTCATGCTAGCCTGTTTGGTGGCCTGTTGTGCCCTATCTGCCCCAACCGTATGTCCCATGGTTGGTATGAGGCCGACACCAAGGCGTATGTCCTGCCCAAGGCATGCAGCCTTCGAGACGGCTACTACACCAAGGACAAGAACATTGCCCGCCATCATGCCCTGGTGAGGAACTAGCGTTGGATGGACTAAAGGGATCATCCAGCCTTGCCGGTTCGCCATGGCGGAGAGGTCTAGTTTGCTGCCTTGTGTGAAGTCTTGTTAATCATCTGTAATGAGAACTAGTATGTCTAGGTAATAGTTGGATGCCTTTGAGTAGTGGGATAGCACTGCTCTCCTCTTATGGTCAGATGGCACTGCACATTTGTGCAAACATTTTGGTTCACAAAGTAACATTTACTATTATCTTCGTGCTCACTTGATGGTCCGAGCATCATCCATCTCACCGGGCCGAACACTTCTTACTCTTGCCAACTGCGCAAGGATACCTTTGTGCCTTGGTTTGGTGAACAAAAAACATATTAGTAGTGGTTGTAGTCATGAGTGGCTTTGATCTATGGTGAACCCAACTCATGTCTTCAATAAAATTTGTTGAATTTGCAAGAACCATGCAGCTTGGAGTTCATCTGAACAAGTGTCGCCTTGATCTAATGCACAATGGAGGAGGCATAGCTGTTGCATTTTTTTACTGCACACGCTAGAAAGTCCACCACTGTCCATTTGATCTCTCATTGGATAATACAAAGTGTAGCCATCTCTAGCTAGCTGCTTGCATGCCTCTATAAAACCAACCAAGAGAAATGACTTACGAAAGCAACTCCTCTTCACTCTTCTATCTGCCCCTCGACTATTGTGACTGCGTCTTTGGAGTGAAATATCTAGAAAGGCTTTCCTCCTGCATTCCATTCACTATTGGCAACCGTGCAAGGGTTGCTTTGTGCCTCGATTTGGTAAACAATACATGTATCAGTATACGTACTTAGCATGCTGGTCGAACTGATTAATGATCTCACCGTAGTGGTTGAAGCATGCTATGTGAATGGAATAGTCATGTTCGCCGTAGTGGTAGAATGTTTTATGTCAATGGCTTGTGCAGTGTATATGAACCTATAACAAGTACTTGTGCCGTAGTGGTAGAATACTTCAAGTATGCCAACTACTTCCCTCTTATCTCTTAGAAGGTCTTCTAAATTGGCTTCAATGATAGTGCCTTCTCCATCATGACTAGCTTCATGCATAACCTGATCACCATCACCCAGCAGAACTTCATGCTCATTGTCAGAATAGTGATAATCTTGGTGCACTATAGGCTCTATTTCATTCACGTCCTACATATCCCTATGTTCGAACTTCTACATGACCTACCAATCTTTGCCCAAGGAGGTGTCCTGCAGATAAAAAATCTTCCTTCCTGTGTCACGAGAATGAAAGGGTCATCCATGTACTAGAATGATTTCATGTTGATGGATCTAAAATGTCCATCATCGTCAATGCTTGTAGACTTCGTAGTGCCATCTAGATTGTACCAGTCATAGCGGAGAAGAACCATCATCCTATGGCTTTGTACGCTGGAGTTATACATCAACTGAATATCTTCTCTAAGGACACCATAAAATTCCACTGATCGGCCTTCATGTGTGACGGCGGCCATGACACCACTGTTCTATGTACGTAGGGATTTCTCATGGTCAATAGTGCTATACCTGACTCCATTAATACTACAAGTTGTATAGACCCGGACTCAGGTATCAGGACCACATGACAGTGCATACAAACCTTCACTGACCTCTGTTAGTTTATCTCTACGTAGCTCCTTGATCTGCACACAAACATGAAACCACCGTCACCACTAAGTTATCATATAATTCTACCAATGATCGGCCTAACAGAACTAAAATATACTAATCATGTACATGAGACTTAAACCACACTAGAAACTCTGCTGCTAGCCTACTATCAACATCTTCACTTGCCCCTTGTTCCTCTAAAATTTGTCTGTATATTCTATAGCTCATATAAGCATTATTATTGGTAACATTTCATACGTAATATAGGAAACAACAAATCAACATATAAACAATCATACTTACTACACATATGGTCCAACCTCGTCGTAGTTATTATGCACATACCAAGCTAGCTTATTGATTTCAGCTTTATCCTTGATGTCCTTTACCCTAATCTGGCCAATGGGCTTGACACCATGCATGAAAATAGAGGTCTCACTAGGTGCTGGCCCATCATGTGACATATTGTTGTCCCGGTTATATCTTGTTTTAACATCATCCATGAACCTCTCCCAAAATGTCAACGTCTCACTTTCTAAGTAAGCCTCCGTAATTGATCCTTCAGGCCTGGCCGTGTTACTTAATAAATTCTTCAACGGGCCCAGTCGTCATTCTATTGGGTACATCCATCCATACTATACGGGCCCTCTAAGAAGTGCCTAATCAGGTAGATGGACAGCCAAGTGCCCCATAACAACGAAAAAGGCTGGTGGAAAAATCTTCTCAAGCTTGTATAATATGAGTGGGATGTCCCGTTTTAGCTTTTCCATGACTTCTTTCCTCAGAGTTCTACTGCACAGTTTCTTGAAGAAGTTTTCCAAAGTTCTAAAATAGCTTCATATACATCTTTGGAAACAAAACCTCTTAAGCCTGCAGGATTGATCCTCTAGAGAAGGACATGGCAAGTATGCATTTTCAGCTTGCCAACTACCTTGGTACCATCTGCACTTATGGATTTTGCTAGGTTGGCTGCATAACCATCTGGAAACTTGACACCTTTAAGGAACTTACAAAATTCTGCTCTATGTTTTTCTGTCATGACATAGTGAGCTTCTGGGAATTTAAGCAAGGTGCCTTGCTGCACGCCGTTATATTGAGGCCTTATGTTCATATCATGCAAATCTAGCCTAGCATTCATTGTGTCCTTTGTCTTGCCCTCCACTTTCAGCAATGTCCAAAGAATGTTTTCACATATGTTCTTCTCAATGTGCACTCTTTCTAGTCACAATGAAATAGTTAAAGTACTTCTTAGTATCATTCTAGTAGTGATGCTAGGTAGTACCAACAAGCATTTCTGGCACCATCGCTAGGGATGACAACTTAGTAAAAGTGATGCTAAGAAATGTCAATAAACATTAGGTGGCTACTTAAACAAGTGACAAGTTAATAAATACCAACATTAGTTTAAACCCGTAAACCTATGTCGATGATCATATTTATGCATTTATTCAAGTTATATTGATGGTTTACGATGTATGATAACTACCATAACAAACTCCCCCAAGCTTAACCTCTACTCGTCCTTGAGCAATGCTAAACCTAGCAATGGAATAGGAGTTTTAAGATTTTTTTGAAAACATTGTACCAACTCCTTAAAAGTACACATGCGTTCAAACAAGAATTCTCCTCCAGATTAGAATAAACTATTCTGACTTTCAAACTTACCCATATTACCTTCAACCATGGGGCTTCTTAGCGTTCACTTGGGTCTTGAATAATTGAAAGACAGAACGATAAATCAAGCACTATGTCTCAAGTTCTTTTCTCAACCATTATTAAGGAGTTTTTATAGGTTTTCAAAATAAAACTCAGAGCTTCCATTGTATGACACTCTCAAGTCTCTCAATATATGCGGTATTTGTGGATCCTCACCTAGGCAATAATGATGTTATGCCTTTCTCTTTCTACAACTAAGGCTTATGTGGAGCTCAAAGGCGTGGAAATAGCATGAAAGAGCATACTTGCAATACATATATTGTAAAGTCAAACCTCGGATCCAAAGAGAGTTGAGTCATACAATCAAATCAAGATGTGCATGTGTGTGGAATATATGGTGGATATATATGGTGGCTAACCTAATTCTACTATGCTCCTTGAAAACATATCTCTCTTTTGAAGCTTGGAAATATTTTTGCAAGAGAACATGGGCTATCTTATTCATCTTTTCTCTTTTTTTTCAGGTGGGCATCTGAGTTCCCATTGTTTTAGATATCTCGGACACTTGTCCATTATTTTCAACTCTTTTTTTATGAATAACTTTTGCATAGCCCAGATTCTCTTCTACAACAAAACTTTTGAGAGATAGAAACAAGAACTTGGAGCATTTATTTGGTGGAAATCCTATCAAGCATGTTTTTGGTGTTTACTCCCAGTGTAGGAGTAAAACATTTTTCAGTGGATCTAAATGGAATGCCATGTTTTTGTGCCTACCCCCAGTGTTGGAGTGGTGCATATGTGGGTGGTGTGTACCTAATCTTTATTTTTAGAGCATGACCAGCCTCTCATAAGGGTCAACAAATGAAAGCCCTAGTTTGGTTTTGGATAATTGATGAAACCTAGCACTAACCTTTGTCATGAGTGGTGATATGAGCTAGGTTGGTGCAATCCAAGTGAGTGAGCAAGGTAAGGTCCATGGAAATGAAGATGGACAAGTGTTGATGATGATCAAGCTATAACTTGTAGAAGAAGAAAGAGAAAAACAAAAACTGAGAAGATCAAGGCAAAGGTATAAGATAGGTTTTTGTTTTGCACTCAAGACATCATAGAGGGTGTGAGTGACTTAGGATCGATAGCCATACTATAAAGAGGGGAAAATCTTTGGCTAAAAGGTTTATCGAGTGCCACTAGGTGCCATGATTCTTGCATATGCATTTAGGAACCTAGTGTGCTAACCTTGACCCTTGTAAAATGCTAACACTCATGCACACTAGTTCTACAATTTGTGGTTATCAAGTTGGAAGCAAGGGCGAAGCAGTTGTGGACTTTGAAAATGAAAAGGAGGAGACAGTCCACGACCGGACGCTAGCCGCGGGGTGACCAGACTCACCCCGGGCGTGTCCAGTCAATTATAGTGAAGCAGCGCTATCTGGTTGAGGGTGAGGTGAAGGACCAGACCCTGGCTCTGGCCCTAACTGGCACATTTGGTCACTTCTTTAGGTGAGCGGATGCAGAGGACAGTGCACGATCGGACACACAGGGGCTACATCAGGTCACGGCTGATGTACGCTGACGTCGGCAGATTTTTCGTAGGCAAAGATGCGGGGAGCTGACCAGACTCCTGGGCGTGTTCGGTCACTCATGACCTAACATGTCCGGTTGATGAAAAACATCTCTGGACTCTTACTGGAATAGAGTGGACGTGGCGTGGCTTTGCATCAGGTGCGTTGAAGCGGCGCGTTCGGTCGATTATTTGACTGCGCGTTGAACATTAAGTGACTGTTGGCTTCCGATGGTTGAAGTTTAAACGAGGACACATGGCGGCCATCGGTGCGATTGGACGCTGGCCAACCAGACGTAGGGGCATGTTCGGTCAGTGCGACCGGTCAGCCCGAGAGTGCCCAGCGGCTCTTTGAGTCTTGGGGCTCTATAAATAGAAAGGTACCGGCTTGGGGCTTACTCTCTTGGCACTTTGACATTCCTAACATCCTTGTGAGCCTAAGCAAACACCTCCCACTCATCTCCATCATTGATTCATCATCATAGTGAGATTGGGAGTGATTCCAAGTGCATTTACTTGAGTGATTGCATCTAGTGGCACTTGGGGATCGTTGTGGCTATTGATTTCTTGTTTCTCTTGGTGGTTGCCGCCACCTAGATGGCTTGGAGCAGCGGAGGAGGATTGGCATGAGTTGGTGATTGTTCGTGGCCATCTCTCTGTGATTGTGAGGGGTCTTGTGCCTTCCCTGGTGGAGAGCCAAAAGGTAACTCTAGTGGATTGCTTGTGTCATTGAGTTACCTCACTTGTGGGTAGGTTCTTGTGGTGTCCAATTGTGTGGACGAGGTTCGTGCAACACGTCTTAGCCGCCGAACCACCAAGTGTTGGTCAACACAATGGGGACTAGCGTGTCGGCAAGCACGTGAACCTCGGGAGAAAAAATGGTTGTCTCTTGCCCTTTGGTATTCATCTAGTGATTGAATTGGTATTCATCTTATGATTGGTTCACTCCTCTATGCGTTGGTATAACCACCCTACTCACTCATTTACATTCTCGCAAACTAGTTGTAGCAAGCTCTTTAGTGTAGCTAGAATTGAGATCTTACTTTGTAGTTTAAGTTCATCTAGTGGAACTCTATATTGTAGCAAGTGTGAGAGCTCTTAGTGAGTAGTGACTTAGCAAATTATGTGCCTAGTGATCATAGTAACTAGAATTTTTGGATAGGTTACCTATAACCCTTGTAGAGCTAGAGCAAGTTTGTAATTCGCTATTTGTCATACTAATCAAATTGCTCTAGTGATCTTGTAGATTTTTAATAGGCTATTCACCCTCCCTCTAGCCATATTAGGACCTTTCAAGTGGTATCAGAGCCATGGTCACCGTTTGATTCAAGGCTTAACAACCTTCGGTGCAAAATATGGCTCAAATAGTGTTCAACCATGTTGGGGGCAAACACTGTTCTTTGATGTCACATCTTTTGACTATTGGAAGAGAAAGTTGAAGATGTACCTCGGTTCAATCAATGACAAGGTGTGGGATGTGGTAGAGAATGAGTTTGTGATTCTTGACCCTACCAATCTCACCGACAATGACAAGATCAACAAGCAATGCAACACTATGGCACTCAACACAATATAGAATGGCATTGACTCAAAGGTGTTTGAGCAAATCAAAGATCTTGAGAAGGCAAGTGAAGTTTGGGTGAGACTAGAAGAAACATATGAGGGCACTTCAACGATAAAAGTGCCAAGCTCTACATGCTCAAAGACAAGCTATCAAACTTCAAGATGAAGGATGATGAGTCCATTCTAGAGATGTTCTATAGGCTACAAGTATCATCAATGATCTCAAGAGTTTGGGTGAGAAGTTGAAGGATGAGGACTTCTCTCACAAGTTCTTGATGTGTTTGCCAAAAAGATTCAAGACATTGAGAACTATCATTTTTAGAGGTGGATTGAAGGATGTCACTCCAAATGAGATGCTTGGTGATGTGATGACCGAGGACCAATACAATAGTGATGGTGAAGAGCTTGTGAAGGAGGAAGACAAGAAGAAGAAGAGTGTGGCATTCAAGTCTAACTCATCATCCAAGAACAAGGGCAAGTCCAAGAAAGAATCAAGTGATGATGAAGATCTTAGTGACATTGATGATGAAGCTATGGCTCTCTTTGTGCACAAGATGGGAAAATTCATGAAGAAGAAGGGCTATGGTGCAAGAAAGAGAAGAGATCACACCAAGAGCAAAGAATATGTGAGAAGATGCTATAATTGCAAGAGCCCCAATCATGTTGTAGTGGATTGTCCCTACAATAGTGACAATGATGAGGACGAGAAGAAGAAGCACAAGAAGGATAAGAAGGAAAAGATGATGACCTTCCAAAAGAAGAAGGGTGGAGGCTATATGGTCACTTGGGATAGTGATGGCTCTTCGGATAGTGATAGCTCTAGTGATGATGACAAGAAATCCATCAAGAAAGCACTAGCTAGCATCGGCATCAACAACAAGCCTTCCATCTTTGACACTCCATCGACATGCCTCATGGCAAAGCCTACCAAGGTAAAATATGATGTGAGTGATGATGATGAATGTGAAAGTGATGCTTGTAGGAGTGATGATGATGATGAGGAGGAGTACACCAAGGAGGAGCTCATGAACATGTGTGAGCAAGTGCACACTTGCTTTGAGATGAAGAGAAAGGAGTGCAAAGAATTGGGCAAGAAAGTCAAATTTCTTGAGCAATCCTTTGATGAGCTCAATGCCACTCATGAGAGGCTAATGGAAGCCCATGAGAAGCTTGGGAAACCTCACTCTAAGTTTGAAAAGTCTCACTCCTCTCTCCTCGAGCAAGCCAAGAAGGAGCAAGTGATTGTTAAATGTGATGTGGGACTAACATGTGATATTATTGATGAATCTTTTTATAAGCCCATTGTTGTTGCTCCCACAAACCCTTCTTGTAGCACTACCACTTCTACTTCACCTTTGAGTGATGGTTTCACTTGTGATGCCTCACTAATGGTGGAAAATGAGACCCTCAAGAAGGAGGTAAATGAGCTCACTCGTGCCTTAGGTAATGCCTATGGTGGAGATGCCCGCTTGCTAAACTGCTGGATTAGCCAAAGGTTTTCTCTCAACAAAGAGGGATTAGGCTATACCCCCAAGAAAGGCAAGGCGGCCTTTGTCACTCCTAAAGTTAGCTTTGTGAAGGGCAATGGTCGGTTTTGCAATAGATGCAAGCAAGTTGGGCATATAGAGCAATATTGCAAGACTAACAAGAACAAGCAACCTAATGTATCCTCAATTAGATTTGATTCTTGTTACATGCTTGTTAAGAGTGCCAATGGTGTGAAGGATAAGTTCATTGGTACACCAATTGTTGGCCCAAAGAAGAAGGCCATTTGGGTACCAAAGACCTTGGTAACTAACCTTTAAGGACCCAAGCAAGTTTGGGTACCTAAAAAGAATTGATCTTCTTTTGTAGGTCAGTTATAAAGCCAGAGGAAGGCATTGGGTGCTTGATAGTGGGTGCACACAACACATGACCGATGATTCAAGAATGTTCAATTAAATCAATGAAAATGAGAGCAATGGGATTGATAGTATCACATTTGGTGATAATGGGAAAGGCAAGGTCAAAGGTCTTTGAAACATCCTCAATTTTCCTTGAAGGGAAAATCCACAGAATGAATTCTAATATGATAAAACCAAGAACTAATTCCATCATATTATCATATTTTAGTCGATGTCATAGTCATACATCGTAAGATTACAAGAATAAAAGATATTACATCACTGGGGAACACACCTATTACAGAGCTAATCTAGCGAACGACTATCGAGTGAAGGCTCCTCCTTCACGGGCATCATCAGAGTTGGCGTAGTGCAGCATAGATTCCATCTCCGAACCAAACTTGAGCGTAGGCACGAGACCTCCTAATCCATCTAAAGTCAGCATCTCTAAGAAGCAGGAAATCTGCACACCGCCAGATGTGTGCAGGCCATGGTCAGCACCGATGAGCTTTAGTGGAAAAGATAAACAAGGGATCTGGCGATCCTAATATTTGACTGTGGTTTGCATCCTTAGCGTGTGAGAAGTAAATATCATTAGTAATATAATGATATCCAATTTTTAACACATTCACCACCACACCATCCATATCCATCCACCAACCATCCATCCCAAACCATCTCCACACCACCACACCTTATCTCATCTCACACACTCAGGTCGACAGGCCAACTCCCTCTCGGCGTTGTTTCAACGGCCCGCAGCCCCCAAGGCTCACGACCAGAAAATACCCCAACCCTAGAGGGAGGATAGAAGGACTGATCTCCTATCTAGTTTAAGCGAAACCCAGGAAAGGCCCATAACCGACAAGTCGGCATATGTATCGATCGATCAACCATACACTCTGTAGAGGTTTTACATACCCACAAGATTAGCCATCCTCGGAGCCATGTATCTCCTAGGCAGAATTCCAGTCGCTTGCTAGCCTAGAACGATGTCACCCTACCTCTCAGCCCTAGAACATCCCAAGTCTAGTCTGGGATGGCTGATACTGTGAGTCGTAGATAGAGCCGGGGCCCTCCGGATGTCAAGAGTCGGGTCCACAAGGCCTCCTGAAGTCTCGGAAGGGTGTGGGGGAAAACCGCGCGCCCCATACCTCCTTGCACACGTTCGCCTAGCAGTAGTAGCATATCTCTACCAAGTAGTCCGACCGTCCCGCACCATATAGGGCGAGTGGGATGTAAAGGATTCCCGGTGAATCTGAGTACTAGTAAGTCCTTAGGGATTAACCAAGCCAGAATATCTTCATTAGGGTTTCCATTTTACATGCCACCATAGCACCTCCACCCCAGGCTCCACCTCTCCGAGGTTCACACCCAAGGCCACCTCCAATTACCATTTACCCACCACAGGTATTCCATATCCAAGTGCCTAGGTAGCACCACATGGCATGACTCGCCCCAGGCTCGTCGTTATTCCAGCTCGGTCGACACAACCCTCACTCTCCACACACCCAAGACACACGCAGCACGCTCACGCACCACCAAGTCCGGCTCCCATAGCCAAACCATTCCCAGGGGGTTCACCACCAGCATCACATCCCCGATATAATGCGAAGTGGAGTTAATAATAAGTATAGTGGTGTAATATGCAAGCAAGCAGGCAAGTATGCATATTTAAGCGAGCGAATGCGCAAAGCAGGGTGACGTGGTAGAGTGGGTTGCATCAGGGTAATAATGGCTTAGGTAGTAGCATGCATCAAAGTACTAGCAAAGGAATAATTATAAAGCGCTAGCAGTTCTAGATATTATGCAATGTCTAATAGGATTCTCTAAAAGAGGGTGCTGCCATGACACCTGCGATGTAGAGGTAGTAGTGGTACAATTCTCCATTCATTGGTGTTCCATTAGCGGGGTCACCTCCTCCTGCGTTGACTCCATTCCGCGGTCCTTGTCGTCATCCATGTTCTCTTGGTCCGATCGTCAGCTACTCCGCGAAGCGACACGCAAGGCAAGGGAGCACTCCACACTCGAAAAGACGACAATACGTAGGAAAAATCCAATAACACCAGTGAGGCAATAAGAGATACACGGTTTAGCCCTCTCGGCGGTTGTCCGATTTCCTCAGGCCAAAGAATCACAAGTGGTGGTTTGCTAAGCACAAGCTTAAGTCATGGCCAAGCCAGTATGGCTTTAGGATAGATGGTCTAAGACAAAGCTTATCCATAGCAACACCATGGCTCACAATCTTTCGATCCGGTGTCATTGAATTGACGGGGATTGGAAGTCGGGCCCCAAGAAGAAGAACGACAGGGTTCGGCTCTTATAGCCTTATCCCGTAAGTCACAATTGGACACAAATAGCAAACAAGAATGATTAACACTATTGTAACTTGGCTCCAACGTACTTCGGCTCGCCCGCTATGGTAGAAAGCGGTAGCGCAAAGAGATTAGACATCAACGGTTCCCCTTGATCCGCACAACACAATAACATCGGGAGCCGAGAGGAGAGTCGCTCAACACGGCAAAAGATGCGGGGGTTAGCTAGGCACATCCATGTCATGTTCTCAGACACATCTTCGGGAAAGATGGTTTTAGATGGTCGATCGGGTCGACATGCACGGGTCCGAGGTACGACATAGACCATAGCTTTGCTAACCCAAAGGGAATAGTCCAGTCTTTGATCCAATCGTCATGGGCAAGACGGAATCGAATAGAGCGGGCTAACGGTGCAATAAGAGCAAGAACAACAAGGGACAAGGTCTACTTCTTCCAACACTCGCGCCACGTCGAAAGACGGGGCATTGGAAGGAAGCGACAAACACCAAGTGCGCAAACCACTCGTTGGGTACCCGACTTAGGTGCACTGGCACTAAGACATCTCTCTAATTCATAGCGGTGCGGTTGTCATCGCGGGAATCAAAGAAATGCGATGGTCATACAAGGTACAAGCATACGGGGGTTTGAGCATGAAGAGGCAAGTAAAAGCAAAAAGAGTGGCGTAGCTCCATGGTCATGGCGAGGCGAACTCGCGGCCATGAGCTTAACCTACACGAGTTGACATTCATCTTCTACAATCATCATATCTCGACTCGTCCACTAAGTTAGGCCACAAAGGGCTCATTGTGTGCGGGTGATATCCGCACCAATGTTCAGTCCACAATGGCCAAGTCCTAGGGCCGAATCGGATTACTAATAATTGTAGTATGTCGGAGACAACTAAAAGCGAGGGTGCGAGTTACGCTCGCCATTACGGCCACGGTGGGGCGAACCCATTACCGAAATGGTCGAACGAGGTACGATCCCTTGACCGGCTTGAAGGCATGGTCCTTAGGCAAACAAACATAACATAAGAACAAGAATCCCAACAACCCAACATAAGAGCTAAGACATGACCACATGAATGGAGTAGCACAAATCCATAGCGAGGGGGATGGGTAGACCTGCACAAGGGCACGGTGCAGACAGGTATAGATAGATCAAGATCACGTATTGTAAGTGTAAGAACGAGTATAAGAATGAGCAGGAAGGGGCTTTCGTCGGTGTCGGAAATGGCGTTCGACTAGGATTCGACTTCGCGACAAAGATGAAGATGGCCAGAGGCGGTTGTGACTTGTCCCGGAGGGTTGTGGCTTCTTCTGGCCAGCTGAGGCCAGCTACGGCCTGCTGTGGCTAGCTGTGGCTTACGACGGCTTGCTGTGGTTGGCTACGGCTGGCTACAAGTGGCTATGGTTCGCTAAAGGCTGGCTATGGCTGACTAAGATGTGCCTACTGCTATCATACACAGCAAGGGTTAGTGAAGAAAGCATCTGGCAAGACGGTGGGGCCTTCCTACAGGTCTAATGGAGAGGCAGGTCTCGTATTGTGCGGCGTAAAACGGGTAGGTGAGAACATGTCCATGGCGTAGAGCTTGATTTTAGAAAAATGTGGGAACTGGTTTCACATTTTTCTGAGGTTGTATGAACTTTCTATGATTTTCCGAAGTTAAATCCATTTTCTGAAAAAGAAAAAGGATGGGGTGAACCAGGGCTTGACACATGGCAACGCGGGATTGGTCCAGCTGTAACAGTGGCTGACAGGTGGGCCCTCGGCACTGGTCATTGACAGGTGGGGCCCGGTCAACGGGAATGGGCCCAGAATGGGTTTGGATGGGCCAGATCAGGGCCGGATATAGGCTGGATTTGGGCCGGACAAGCCCGGAAACATGTCGCGCGGGGAGGCCATCCACGTGGTGGCGCTGGGCTCCTACTAGGCTCGGGTCCACGAGTGTGGCTCACGGTGCACCGTCAGGCAGGGTCCAGTGGACCGAAGGCTCGATTTAGGGTGGTCCAGGTCCATTTCCTTCTCCCTCGGTCTCTGGCTCATGTGAAACCGGTGCACCACGCTGCTGCTCCTCCTTTCCTCCTGCTCCTTTGTTTTCTTGGCGGCGACGCATTTGCCGGTGGTGAGTGGATCGGTGGCGAGGTGGCTGCGGGGTGCGATTGAGGTTAGAAGTGGACCTTATCTTTGATTGGGGTCATGGGTGGCGACGCCGATGACCATGGTCGCGGCAGAGCCCGTGGTGGCGCCTGGAATGCAGCGAAGCACTGGCGAGATCCCAGAAACATTGGCGAGGTGGTTTGGGTAGCCTAGGACATCATCCAACTATGCGGCTAGGCTCAAGGGGCGACGATGAGCTCCATCAGTCTCTTCCCGAGCCATATAGTGGCCGGGGTCGTCGGAAATAGTCTCTCCATGGCTGCGACAAGGGGGGGCATGGTGGGCCAGCGAGGTGGTTGCGAACGGTGTCGGGCTAAGGCACTGGGGGTTGTCTAACTAGTTGGCTGTGTTCGAGGGCTCGTGGTGATGCTCGATGGCGCAATCTCGACGAGCGAGGTGCCCAGAGATGGTGGAAAGGTCCACGGCATGGCTGGACATGGTGGTGGCTGCGTTCTCGGGCATCATTGGCTCGGCAAGGCAGGGCCTTGGCCACGTACGTGGGTGCGTGCATGCACGTGTCTATTGGGGGCAAGGCTTGGGGTGACAAACCATTTCCACGGCCGGCTCGACGGCGTGCTTGTGGTGGTGGAGCTCTAGCTCAGCGTCGTGGCGGCAAGGGAGCAAGGGCGTCGGTCGACGGAGGCAGTCTGTGGTGCGGCTGGTGGTGCGAGCAGGAGCTAGTGGCATGGCCACAGCTCGGCGAGGGGGCTTGGGACGGCGTGATAGGGACAACGCGATGAGGCTTGGCACGACGTCCACGAAGCAGGACCAGGAGGTGATTGGCGGTTGGCGTTGCGGTGGTGGCTGGAGGCAAAGCACGTCGGCGCTGGCTCGGTGCAGAGGCGACGTCGTGGTGGCAGGGCGCTGCACTGCGTGGTGGCTGGGTGCAACGACACGGTCGCGGCTCCGTGGCAGAGGTGGGTGGCGTGGACACGGTGGCCGGCGAGGAGGGCTCCAGGCGATGCGCCCGGACTGGAGGGCAGCGAGGGCGAGAGGAAGGGAGGAAGAAGGGAATGGCGGTGGCTGCAGCAGGGAATGGAGAGGGTGCTAGCTGCTGTGGCTTTTATAGTGCGAGGGTTAGGGCTTCTAGGGGGTGCCGATGATCCTTGGCGTCCGTGCACAGGTAGGGACACGCGGCGCGCATCAAGCGGCATGGAAGCCATGGCGCTGTCAGGACGCGCGCGTGGGAGCGGGCGTTGCGAGCGGCGGTGGCGAGGTCTGGGAGTTGGGCGCTGCCCTAGGGTTTAGGAGGCTGGGGCATCGGTCGTGGGCCAAGCCAGGGCGAGGTGGGCGCGAGTGGGCTAGGCCAGTCAGGTGCGAGCAGACCGAACTGGTGAGCTAGTTGGGCCGGTTTGGCTTTCCTATGTTCCTTTCCCCTTTTCTAATTCCTTATCTATTTATTCCTCTATTATATTTACTTCCAAAAGCTCCTAAATTTGTATACACGTGTTGCCATCATGTACAGCTCCTAGTGGGGTCCTCTAGGGGTTATCTACGGGTTTAGGGTTAAGTCCACGGCAACAACAGTGTCGGGTTATGGTTGTTTAATGAGAGGTTCAAGGGAGTCCGGCGGAAGAAATTCCGGAGGAGAAGACATCTCAATGATTGAGATGGAATAAGTGGGAATGAGAGAAAGTGCTACGGATTTGTGCACTCCGACACAAAACCCAAACTCAACTAAGAAACTCCAACAAACTCCTACAAGCAACACTATATGTATGCAACAATTTATTTATAAATTGTTCTTTGTTTGACCTAGTATCTATATGATTCACACATTGCAGGAAAATTTTTAAAAAGTTCGTATTTTTGGCTTCTCCAAAAACCCAGGTTGTTACAGTCTTGGTAAGATTGCAATATCCAATTACTTGAGCATTTCTAATGTGCTACTTGTAGAGAGCTTGAACTTCAATCTATTGTCGGTAGCTCAACTTTGTGATCTTGGTTTCAAGTGCATATTTGGTGTGGATGATGTGGAGATCATAAGTGTAACACCCTAGGTGTTTGGCTTCCACTAATTGCATTTCCTTTCATAAACATGTGCATCATCTATCTCATCATGTCATTGTTACTGAAACATGCATATGCAACATTTTCAATTGTATGTGTTTCATGCTTGATTGCTTAGAATGGTAGTAGTGCAAAATGTGAATGTAACATGAAATTCTCATACTTGAAACATGGCAATATGGTAGTAATGTGACAATTATAAAATGACAACAAAGTCATGAAACATGTGAAACATGGAATTGAAACATATGAGTGAATTGCTTGTTTTAGTTGCTTTATCACATGTGATCATTAGAAATTGGTATAACAATTGTGTAAAGTGGTTGATCATGGTCTAATACACCTTAACTACACTTAGGTTACTTGATGGGAGATTGTTCATGTAGATCAAAATGACCAAAGTGCCCTCAAGTGGAGGTTTGACTTGAATTGACCCTCGGAGTGTCACTGTTTGACTGGTTCAAAAGACCAGCTTAGAGGCTTTACATGGCTGTGCACTTTTTACCAAAATTGTAGCCAATTTAACAGGGAACAAAAGTCTCAATATGACCATCTCATGACAATGGCTAGAACAAGTTCAAACATGGCCCACAAGTTAGAGTTTCATGCTGATTTCATACGTAGACATTTTCTAAGTCCTTAAGTGTTTTGCAGTTTTGTGAACCCAACTTTTTCACCTTGTATCTCCCTAACAAGAGTTGTAGTTCACATATAGATGATCAACTTTGTTAACTATGGCATAGTCTAGATCGTCACGGATTAGGAGCTAATCACCGTCAAACCTGCTCTGTCAGTCATCGTCGGTGATCGCTGAATCGTGATTTTTCAGAAAATGTTCAGGCTGACCGGTTTAGAAAGCAAGCGCCGCGTGTTGCCACCCGTCGTCAGCCTTCTGCTCACGCAGGCCACGCGCCACGGGCATCCTGGCACTGTTGGCCGCGTCTTGAGCACCCCGTGCGCCTGCCCGACCGAGTCGCCTGCTCCATTTGCTTTCCTTTTGCTTCCACAGCACGCAGCACCGAAGCCACCGCAGCCCCTCCCATTCCAACCGAGCATCGCCATTGCCGTTCGAGCTCGCCACTGCAAAAACGCGCCGGCCGTCTTGCTCCTCGCCTCGCCGTGCAATCGAGTCAATCGAGCCTCGGTAAGGGCCAATCGTCGGTTTTCTTCCACCGCCGCCATGGCTGCCCTCGCCGGAGTTGGCACTCCATGCGACCAGCTATCCTCGCATCCTTGCCATTGCTCCTCTGTCTCACGCTAGGTCATAGGAGCACTGCTGAAGCTCGTAGGGTCTCACAATCGAGACGTAGCGCCGTTATCTCGCCGGAGCCGGCCGTGCCGTGGCCGCACGCCGCCGTGGCCGTCGCCACCCCCTCTAGCTGAGTCACGAGCTGCAATAAATGGTTCCCCTAGGTGCGCTTGAGTGAGGCGAACATGTTGGCACCATTGCCTTCGCCGGAGAAGCCACCGGCGACGAACTACACCACCGGCCGTTCCTCCTCCCCTGTTTCTCTCACTAACGCGCGGGTCTCCTTGTCAGTCGCTGACGCGCGCAGCGGAAGCCTGGCTAGGCCACGCCACGTCTAGGCCGTGCCAGCGCGCACTTCGCGGGCCGTCGTGTCCTTCGGGCCGGCCCAACAGCAGTGGATTGTTTTCTTATTTGTTTTGTTTTTATTATTTCACAGATTAGTGTATAGATTCAAAAATGTGTATCTCCTAGTTGGTAGATCCAAATGCTATGGTTCCAATTTTGTTGAGTTCCTAGTAATGTCTAGTATTTAATAAAAATATTATATGAGCACATGTTTTAGAAATTTTGGATGAATAAAATAGGACTTTGAAATGTGTTTTTAGATGCATGCAAACTTGTTTGAATTTTATCTTAAGTTTCTGTGGTCCAAAAATTATGAAATTTTGTGGGTAATCTATTACTGCTTAGTAGAAGCTATAGTTAAAATTTAAGAGCTAGTACATGTATAGTTTTTGAGTTATAGAATTTCTTTTTATCAATGGATGGATCTTGTGTGAATTTTCATAATTTTTCTATAGATCCAGTATAGGTAAAATTTGGTGAGTAAGGTTCTTATGCTAGAATGATGCTAGGAAAAATGTGAAATCTGTTGCTTGACACTTTTCATTAGGGTTTCCTAATTATGCTAAAAATAGGCATGTCATCTGTTATTTTGGATACAGCAAGTTCTGCTTGCTCAATGGCTTTGAAATTTTATGGTAGTCTATGTGAAGCATGAGATAGCTACTGTAATTTTTGTAGATTTTTATGAATAGTTTTACTATATGTTGCTTTAATCACCTAATTAACTAAATAAATTAGAAAAGGATATTAAATGATTTATTTAGAAGTTGGCATTATACTTTCTAGTGTTCCTCTGGTATGTGTAACAAATTGGTAAACTTGGTTTGGTCAAATTAGGCTTTTGCATCATCATCAAATAATTAAGTTAGTAACCCTGTCATTGCGGGACAGATTCTAGGTTTACTGGAATTCGATTTGGTTAACGTCAGAATCATGCTTTGATTTTTACAAATGAATTGTAGAGAATTTCATAAGCTTTCCAGAATGTCCTCATGCAAGTCATTTGGATTTGTAGAACTCTGGTTGTGATTGAATTAAGGGACTACTTGTGTGCATATGAAACTTTAAATGTTGATTTATGTATGCCTTTACTATTTCTAAGTTTGTGGTAATGTTCCTAGGTGTTAGGCCTTTAACCGAAGATGAGCATCTTCATCTTAGGTTATGCAAGTTAGGTAAGTTGATCTTGTTCTTCAAGTTAAGTTAGATACCTGTTTTAAAGTGATTTGAATAGAGCTATTCTTAATCGGTAAATGAGTGTCCAGTGATGTTTTCGGTAAACACTTACTGTGATTCATTCATCATTGAGCATCATGTCATTCCTTATGCATCCATGATATTTATCTTGTGCATCGGCATGCAATAGGTGTACCGGAAGGAGTGACCCTGCTGGAATTCGAGGAACCGAGCAAGCAGCAGCAGCCGACACCAGAGGTTTAGGAGGTGCAGCCTTCAGAAGAAGTGCCAGACAAGGTCGCCGTTGAGTGCCCGGATCACCGTCCGTGCAACTTTGTGAAAGGCAAGCCCCGGAGCATATTAAGCCTCCTAATTTCCGAAATGCAGTTACAGTATTATTGTTACATATATATATATATTGTTGTATTAAGTTTAGGTGTTGGATGCAAACACTTGCTGCATTGGTTACCCAATCCTTGTCCAGATATTGATACCCTGAATCCTATGTAGCTCAGGCTCGTGTAGTGCTTAGCCCTGCTTAAACACGGTAGAAGTCAGGTGATTTCCTGTCACCTGCGAGATATATGAAGATCCATATGGCATGGTTGGCTATATTTGTTATCGTGGAAAAGAACCAGTCTTAATTTGAAATGAAGACCGGACGGAGGTTTGCTGGTTTGCAGTGACTCCGTCTGTGTCGATTAAGGACTGAATCTTGGAGCCTTTCCTGTTCATGTTGAACGCATGCCTCTCTCTTAGTTGGCCGGGTCTGGAGACCGACCACGAAGCCGAGTAGCTCACCTCAGGTCGGGAGTCGATAAGTATAAAGTGCGCCTCGGAAGGGAGCCGTAGGCGTGAGTCCAAGGGCAGGTGATTTAAAAGTCCTGATCGTCCTGGCAGAAGGGTAATCCCTGAGAGTGCTGGCGCTGATCGAACCCCCGAATTTGGTTCCTAAGTTGTTCCAAAGGTGACCCACGGCTACCCTTACAAAGTATGCCAGGGTGAGAGTTAGGAATACCCCCTCAGCTGAGTTGTAATTCGATTCGAGTCACCGTCTCTCCCGGTTAGTGAGAACTTGACGGGCTTATCTCCAATGTAGATACACTAAATAACATAATGGTTCAGAAATGATGATATGATGATGATAGCCTTATTATACCTGCTATGGTTAATATTGTTTGCTCCTAATAAGTGAGTGCTCTAGTACAGGTGCTAATCTAGTGGACAGGTAAATGATGATAAGCTTGATGCTAAGTTTAAATTGGTCACTATATTCATAAGCTCTTTTATGCATCTGTGTCAAGCTAGCCCACCTCTTAAGCCTTGCATGATCCTTGGTGTCTTTTATTTCTGGTTTTTGATGGGTAAGTCTAGCTGAGTACCTTCTCGTACTCAGGGTTTATCTCCCACCTGTTGCAAATGACCAGTTCTACTTTGGTTGCTGCAAGTATTGCCTTCTCCCAGCTGGGGATGAAGACTAGGCCATTGGGCGCGGTCTCTACTAGTTCTCGTACCTGATAATGCTTTTGTGGGACATGTCTCAGACTTGGCAATGTATTTAAAACTATGAAGTTATGTACTAAACTATGTTGCTTCCGCAAATTTGAACCTGGTTTGTAATATTTTATTCGCACTCTGATGGATGTAATCCGAATGCTACTTATGAAATGTTGTAACGGATGATGTGTTGTGTTGAATCACTATGGTCTTGGTTTGTATGTTGAGAGTTGGTTGAAATCCTTTGTGATTTCTGGACTACCGGGATTATGGGAGCTTAAGTACAAGAATTTGATCGCTTCGGTGATTGTTTTTGTACTTACGTTCTTATGATTTGGTCGGTTCTGTTACAATAAGTGTAGATGGCTCTAACTTGATATTCAAAGGTTTTAGATATGAGAATCTATACTTGATTGATTTCAATGCTAGAGAAGCTCAATTGTCAACATGTTTGATCACTAAGTCTAGCATGGGTTGGTTATGGCATAGAAGGCTTGGTCATGTTGGAATGAAACAATTGAACAAGTTGATCAAGTATGACTTAGTTAGAGGCTTGAAAGATGTCACATTTGAGAAGGATAAGCTTTGTAGTGCATGTCAAACCAAAAAGCAAGTTGGTAACACACATCCTAAGAATAGCATGATGAGCACATCCAAGGCATTTGAGTTGTTGCACATGGATTTATGTGGACCAACCACATACACTAGCATTGGTGGAAACAAATATGGATTTTTGATTGTTGATGATTTCACTAGATATACATGGGTGTTCTTTCTTGTTGACAAGAGTGATGTGTTTGCAACCTTCAAGACATTCATCAAGAGAATTCACAATGAATTTGAAACAACCATCAAGAAAGTGAGAAGTGAAAATGGAAGTGAGTTCAAGAATACAAGAATTGATGAGCTTTGTGATGAGTTTGGAATTAGGCATCAATTCTTGGCCAAATATACTCCACAATCAAATAGCCTAGTTGAGAGGAAGAATAGAACTTTGATTAATATGGCAAGATCAATGTTGAGTGAGTACAATGTGAGTCATTCATTTTGGGCCAAAGCAATCAACATGGCTTGCTACTATAGCAACTGACTATTGCCATCCCATGATGGAGAAGACACCATTTGAGCTCTTGAATGGAAGAAAGCCCGATATTGCATACTTTTGTGTTTTTAGTTGTAAATGCTACATATTGAAGAAAGGCACAAGGTTGAGAAAGTTTGAGAAGAAATGTGATGAAGGCTTGTTGCTTGGTTACTCAACTACTAGCAAGGCTTACTGAGTTTGGAATTTGTCTAGTGGTACTCTTGAGGAGGTTCATGATGTGGAATTTGATGAAACAAATGGTTCCCAAGAGGAAGATAAGAATCTAGATGATGTGAGAGGCACTCAATTGGTTAATGCAATGAAGAACATGGATGTTGGTGACATAAGGCCTAGAGAGGTGATTAAAGTTGAAGATGACAAAGATCAAGCGCTCTCTAACTCAAATGTGCAAGTTGATACAAGTCAAGCTAGTTCATCATCTCAAATGCAAAATCAACAAGTGGCTAGTACATCATCTCAACCAAATGATCAATCAAATGCAAGCAATCAAGTGCAAGTGCTCCAACCAACCAATGTTGCAAGAGATCATCCATTAGGTTCTATCATGGTGATATCTCAAGAGGTGTGCAAACAAGATCAAGATTAACATCATTTTGTGAACATTTCTCATTTGTGTCATCCATTGAACCTAAGAAGATAAATGAAGCTTTGAAAGATGTTGATTGGGTAAATGCTATGCATGAAGAGCTAAACAACTTCACAAGAAAAGAAGTATGGGAGTTAGTTGAGAGGCCTAAGGATCATAATGTGATTGGAACCAAGTGGGTCTTTCGCAACAAGCAAGATCAAGATGGGATAGTTGTAAGGAACAAAGCAAGATTAGTGGCTCAAGGTTACACACAAGTTGGAGGTCTTGACTTTAGAGAAACATATGTCCCGGTTGCAAGATTGGAAGCAATTAGGATCTTGTTAGCCTATGCTTGTGTCACACCCAATTTTAAGGATAAAATGGGATGCATAATCTTATGTGTGCCCAAAGATCAATCACACACATAAGCCAACAAATTGTAAAAAGTATCATCACAAGTGTTTATTCCATCATGAATAATATCACATAGTCTTCACATAAATATAGCAGAAATATAAAGATAACTCTCTCATGGAAGCTCCATAGCACAGGGATGTCAACTGGTTGACCACAAGACTAGTAATCCTTGGGGAAGTCGTCATTACCATAGCAATCTATTACCTATCTAGGATTTTTATCCAAATAATGAAAATAAACAAGAGTAAGTACATCTCATACTCAACAAGTGTAACATGGGGTTCATGAGGCTCTGTTTACACCGAAATTTGGAAGAAAAGTCGCAGGGACTCGAAAGCTCCCAAGATCATGTCACCAAGGAATAAATTGCGTGCAGATCGGAAATAGCTGATTCGGATGCAGAAATTGGAATTGGCTCTCCTCGGATAGCGCCAGCAGATAACAACAAAGGCTACGTTCGGCACCAGGACGAAACATGCCAGACTCTACAGAAAGGGAAAGATTAGAGTCCAAGTTATCTTAAATTAGGAATGTTTTCTTTAGGATCAAAAATTGTGATGAGTCGTGCTTAGATAGGAGTCGTGCACAGATCCCGGGTATAAATATCAAGCCTCAGCTATTGTAAAAAGACAACAATCAATCAAATACAAGTCAATTACTTTTTTTTGCTCCGGCCACTCCTTAGGAGTAGGAGTAGAGTAGATCTCAGCGAGTTCTTCAGTGAGTATAGCTGAATCGATCTGGTCGACCTCCACTGCTTGTCTGTAAGTACCGTCATGGTTTATACCTCTGTTCGTATGGCTGCATCGATCCGGTCGACCCCCACTGCGGCTCTGGTATAGGCTAGTTATCGACTCTTGCCTAGTTCAAGTATGGCCTGTGTTATTCTGCCTCACACCCCACTGCTTGAACTTTATCAAGGTCAAGTTATCAACTCTACCTTAGTATGGCAGTCTTTGGTAGATTCATTAAGTTACCGATATTGCTTATTGCTTTCATCATTTATCTAATTACAGCAATATCACTATGCCTGATTGAGATTGATCTGGATCGGCCTTATATCTTATTTAACCCATCGTTTGCTAATCTAAAGTTGATCTAATCTACACCTTAAACGATGAGTTATGCTTTATCGGTTGTTTTATATCAATCTTAATCGTGCATAGCGTGTGGTTAAGGCATGTTCGATCTTGAGTAGATCTATTGGTTAGCAAGAACCGTTTCATGGCCCGTTATCATGGCCTGTGGGATTCTTCCTCTCACCCCACTGTTAGCACCGTGGAGTGGGGATCGTTAGTTGATAGATACGTTCCTGAAAAAGCATGACCTTAACTGTGCACTATACCTGAATCGGCTATTTACCTGATATCGAGCGCTTTCACGAATAGTTCACATTACGAGATCATTGAAGTAGAGATAAGTTGAAAGATATATTAGCCCATGATCTTATTATTGTATTACGGCCTGCATGATTCTGCCTCATGCCCCACTGATATTAGTAATGAGTTAGGGTCGTCGAATCTATTGTTGTTTCTACGGCCTGCATGATTCTGCCTCATGCCCCACTGGTCATGGCGATAGATGAGATCTAACATGTTCATTAGATTTATCTTTATTGAATGGTTAAGTGGTGTTGAATTGTTTCTTTATATAAAAAGGAGTTCGGTTACTTGTAATCATTGGCTCAGTATAAACCGATTATCATTGATATCTTATTGCCATTGATTAGTATTTGCTTAAATAATATTTACCCTGAATGATAACCGATTCTTCTTATACAACCATATGAGCTCTAATCGATTTATTCTTATGAATATGCTGGAATCGACTATTTAGTCGATCTCCTCTCATATCGGCTCTCAGGGCCACACATTCGAGACTGTCTGGCAACATCGGCATGTTCCGCCCTTAATTACTGATAAGCTTTCTCTCCTTGTCAATTCTAGGGTCAAATTGACTGGCACGTCTCGGGAGGATTGCGCAGGATCGACCACCCTTGCGCTGAAGCTAGGCGGATTTGCTCCATCGAGCGGACCCTTCCGGCTTGCTGCGTGTGTCCTCGGCACGGCGACGAAAATTCTATGTTGACACACGTTTCTGGCATGCCCAGTGGGACACCACAATCGTCATGGCAGTTCACAACAAAGACAACATCCTTATGGTACATTATGAAGACCTACCTGATGAAGATAAGGATACCATCAACAAAGCTACAGAAGAATTTTAGAAGAAGTGTTTGTTGTCCTACACCAAAATACGTGATAGCACAATTATTCAGAAATTTCCACTACCAAGAGTTCTACTACACAGGCAGATAGATACAATCGAAGCTAAAGACAGGCGTTTCTTTACGGAAGCCATAGACAAATCTGTTCGTGATGCCATATCAAGCCACAATGAAGCTTTCATTGACGCATTTCACAACGCCATGAAAGAGGTGATTCATGGAATTCTAGTTGGTCAGATTGGATCGACTTGTTACAACATTCTAGATCCATTGACCCAAGGGGCTAATCAAGTTGGTACCAGCCATCAAGAAGCAGCACCAGCTGATAATGGTGACGTCCAGTGATGAGGACATTGCCAAGATGGAGCCGAGGACGACTCCAATTCGAGAAGGGGAGGATGATGAGGACATCGCCATGCTGGACACACCGACGCCATGGTCTTTCCCAAGTTGCAATTCGTTCCCAACTCAGCTGCCACGTCGCCCTCGGATTCAGCAGACATGTCATCACTGTTTCGGTCATAACTTTCTCATGCGACATCGAAACGGGCCGTTCTTGGATGCGTTGGAAAGGGGACGATGACGCCGCCGTTTTGGATCTGGTCCCAGCTCCAGAAGGTCCGTGGATCATTCTGTGTGACCACGGCAAGGTGCTGCGTCACCTATTTGGGCCAACTTGGCCATGTATCGTGTCGGGCCTTAAGCCCAAGTTGTGGGCGCCCAACCCCTGGCCGTCCCCAACCCTAGGTCGAGTCTTAGACTATAAACACAGCCATCGCCGCTGCTACACTATTGGGTTTTTGTTTAGAGTTTAGTTTTCCATCGAGAAACTGAATCATTCATTGTAACTGTGGTGACAAATCCTTTAACAGTGATCTAGGGCCCCCGTTCTTGATCTCCTCCACTGTGTCGATTAGTCCTTTGGAACCGAGTTCTTGAATCCTCTATTGATAATCGCGTCATTCATATTTGCAATTTCAGATTGCGTGTTTTACCTTCTTGCTTGTGCTCTTCGATTCGCTTACAGGAAAAGCCTTCTTGGCGAGGTCAATCAAGTTGTGCTTGGTTGATAACCAACGGAGCAGTGGTGTAACGGTTGTAGGGTTCGAATTGCGTCTGATTTGAAGCTGGATTACCAACGTAGAGATCTCCACAAAATCGAACTTATCGGCTACCTCTCGGAAGATCGGGCCTGTACTCATCATCCAGGCACTTCAAGGTTTGTCTGAACAAACTTCAGGTACTACTACGAATCAGATACAGTACAATCCTAGACCGTCGATACAGCATGTGCAACAGCCGGCAGGGCAAAGTCAGAACCAGATGATCAATTTTGGCACATTAGGCCACATACCATCGTCGGCTCAAAAAATAGCACCATCAATTCAGAGGATCCGTAGAGATATAGATCCTTATGTCTATAATCAGAGACTTCAAGTAGCAAGGCAGCAAAGGACCCAACAGATTGAGATTCCACAAGGGTATCACTATGGCACAGATTATAACACTCTCCACATGATACCACATCCAGAATATCATGGTATACGAGATTTCAATCCACTGATGGGTCAACAAGTACCGAGAAATCCAAATTCACAAGCTGACGAGTTGTTGCTGAAGGTGACCGAGATGATGAAGAATCAGTTCGGTCTAAAGCCAAAAGGGCTGACCTTTTTGTACAAACGCCCATACCTAGAATGGTATGATTTGGTCGCTCTTCCTACAAATTACAGGCTCCCAGAGTTCGCCAAGTTCACTGGTCAAGACAGTACAAGCACAATAGAACATGTCAGTCGGCATCTTACACAATTGGGCAAAGCATCAGTTGAGGATGCCCATCGAGTTCATTTCTTCTCCTTGTCCCTATCAGGGCCAGCCTTCACTTGGTTTTTGTCACTACCAGTCAACTCCATTGCCAATTGGGCTAACCTAGAGAAGAAGTTTCATACATATTTTTACACTGGGACTGGAGAAAAGAAGATAACCGATTTGACAACCATGAGATAGAGGACTAATGAATCGAGCACTGAGTTTCTTTAGAGATTCTGAGAGACTAGGAACTTGTGCTTCTCATTGAGCTTGGCCGATGATCAGCTAGCTGCTTTAGCTGTCCAAGGAATGCTGCCAATGTGGAAAGAAAAGCTGCTAGGACAAGAATTTGAGAACTTGGGTCAATTAGCTCAACAAGTAGCAGCGCTCAATAGCCAATTCTAGAGTATACGAGAGATACCCGATTCCAGAAGAGCACCACAGTAGCCAAAGCTTATGATCCATACTCAATTGATGACGGCTATGAAGTTGAAGAAGAAGAGGTTGCTGCAGCTGAATGGAATTGGGGCAAGAAGACAGTAATGGTGCCAAATCCTTGGGGAAGAGGAATCGAGGACAGCTATGACTTCGATGTCACAAAATCTGACAAGCTCTTTGACTTCTTACTTGAGAAGAGCCAGATCAAATTGCTGGACAATCATGTTATGTTGCCCCCTGAACAGTTGAAGAATAAGAAGTTCTGCAAGTTCCATAATGCTACTTCTCATTCCACCAATGAATGTAGAATTTTTCGACAGCACATACAGAGGGCTATTCAGCAAGGGAGGCTCAAGTTCGATACGCCTCAGAAGATGAAAGTTGATGATGATCCTTTCCCAGGAGATCAAAATATGGTTGATGTTGGCCTATTCAAAGGAAAAACTAAGGTCCTAACATCGGCTAAATCAAGGAAAGATGGAACAATTGATCCTGAGATGCAAATATCGGCTAATGAATACAGAGAGATAAAAAACGTCATGATCAGCAGAAGAGCCGATATGAGCAGGGGGAAACATCGAAGGATGGAGCGACGAAGCCGTGAGTCACATCTCAGATCCTATTGAATAAGTGGCAGCTGCAGAAGGAAAAAGATTATCAGCGATGGTTAGAAGATCAAAAATACTAGCATCAACTAGAAGAAGAAAGGTATGAAAGGAAGCAAGCTGAATCGCACTAGAATTGTCCTTTCTTCAGATACTGCTGGAACGAAGGTTTAAAATTGCCTACTAGACATAACTGTCCAGAATGCAGCAATCAATATTGGGAGTTTAGGCAATCTCAAATCAACCGCTGGTCTATCCATGCCCAGGATGCATATCATCATAATAACATGGATCGGCACTTAAAAAAATAAAAGTATTCATGATCAGCTGAGAAAAAGAGTTGTTGACTAAGACTGGGCTGATCATGAAGAAGGAAGCAACTAGAGGAAACATGTCTGGCAGGAAGGCCAATGGTGCCCTAGAGGATTGACAAGAAGCTAGAAAAGAAGGGTGCAGCACCTAAGGAATAAAGAGATGGAACAGGCTCAGGCATCCAGTAAAACTCAAGTATGGCGTGCCAAGCAAATAGCCGATTGAAAGCAATCATTGGCTAATATTCAAATGGCTTTTCTGTTGCCATCAGAATTCAGAGCTCCGACAGATCAGGAAGTTTATTCAGACTTCGATGAATCGGAGTATGAAGAGATAGTTGCCAAGTTAACGGTTGTACAGCAAGCAATATTTGATAAGCCCATCAAACATTGGCACTTAAAGACTTTATATATGAAAGGTTTTGTTGATGGGAAGCCAATGAACAAGATGTTGGTGGACGAAGGTGCTTCTATCAATCTTATGCCTTACACCACTTTCTGTAAGCTTGGGAAGGGACCAGGAGATTTGCTTGAGACTGACATGATGCTTAGAGACTTCGGAGGAAATACATTCAAGACTCGGGGGGCAATAAACGTCGAACTAACAATCGGGAGTAAAACTCTGCTCACCACGTTCTTTGTCATCAATGGGAAAGGATCATACAGTTTACTCCTCGGTCGTGATTGGATTCACCCAAACTGCTGCATACCATCGACCATGCATCAGTGTTTGATTCAATGGCATCGAGATGATGTCGAACTGGTTCGCGCTGACAAGTCTATAAGTATTGCAACAGCCGATCTAGTCTTTTGGGAACTAGGAGATTTTGAGTGTTTTTCTGGCAAGTCATGGGAAGGAGGCTTCATTAAAATCAGCAATGAAAGCCAACAGCCGATGCAAGCGACCAGCTCTAAAAGCTTGTTTTAGTAGAAAAATCATGGCTTCGCGTCGGCCATTGGATTAAAGGAAAAATAAACATTGAGATGAACTTAGGCCGATGTATGTGGATGCTGAGTTAAAGTGTAAGTGCGATTCAGAGTTAATGGATTTCTTAAGAGAAGTTTTGTTTTGCTTAATAGGATGCTTGACCCGGATCGATCGATCGTTTGATCTTTGGAATAAAAAATGCTTGAAGAGATGTTACCCTAACATCTGAATTTTATATCCGATTCATTCTCAGCTCTAATAGCCGGTACCAGGAGGGTATCACCTCTTGTTCAAAAAATGAAAGATCTTCGAAGACAGTAAAAGCTGATATGATATGTATCGCCTATAGAGCAAAAAACAAAAAGAGCAAGAAACATTCACAGTCATGCATGAGGACATTGCACTGAGGCGCATTCATGAAAGAGAAGTCTTTGTTCATTGGTTCCCCTAAGTACAAACTAATCAAAGACCTTGTTCACCACATCCTGAGCAGATGTGATGTCTACTATGGCCTCCGCTGCCATGGTGAATTCTTTAAGCAGGTCCTTGTGCTGCTCAAGGGCGTCGCCTACTGGGAAACCGGTCTCCATGGCATGGAGCTCGTGCCCTGTCTGAACCTGCACCGCTGTCAGCGCCATTGATGCACCGTGGTGAACGTCGTGGAGGGCGATTTCCAAAACATGGGCTGGGATGTCTTGAAGACGAGCATCGATAGAGGAACCCTGGGCATTGACGGCGTCCACGGCCGCATTCGCCACCAGATGGAGAGACTTCAACTGTGCTGTCAGGGCTAATGATCACAGAAGAGGAAGAGCTATCAAGATAAAAACAGCCAAAATCAGAATAAAGGCATTCCTGAGGCTCATCGTATCTGCTACCGCGGCATCCGATTCAGTTAGCCGCACTCGAGCGGCGTTAGCCTCTTCCTTGGCCGCATGAAGAGCGGCCTGGGAAACCCCGAGGCAAATCTCTAGTTGGCCGGCCTCCCAGGTCACCTCGAAGTAATGGTTCTGATCCATCCTCCACTCATGAAGGTAGTGCCGGGCGTCGTCGCCGTTGTAGGAGTCGGAGGAGTCCGACGATGAGGCCAGCATAGAAGATGCGGCGTTAGAAGGCCCGCCGGCCCTGGGAAGAGGATGGAGACTGTCATTCACAAGAAACCTATAGGCGAGTTAGAACTGTTCATCATCATAAACAAGAAATGTCAATCTCACCTCATGCGCCAGAGACGCTGGTTCATCGGCATATTCTCTTCTAGGATTTCCTCCGCCTCGCGCTTGCCTCGGTGGTCTTCGCTGGCCATGAAGAATGATTGGATCTACGAAAGGGAGAAGAAAAAACTGCTATAGGGTTTTCAGTGGGTGGAAAAGAGTAAAGGAACAGTTACGGATGGAGATGTGTTCGAGGCAGAAGCCATCGGCTGGTATTTGAAGACATGAAGCGAAGGGACGGATGCTTCGAAACGCACAAAAGGCAACCACAATTAATAGGAGGCGAAGCGCCACTTCACCAATGTCGAAGAGAATATAGCACCAAATGATCGAGGATAGAAGATCCAAGGGCTCTCTTAATGAAAGCCATGTTTTCAGACTTAATTAAATTAAGATCAGAAGTCTGGGATCGGCTGTATCGAATTGGCTCTTTGGCCGAAACAAAAATGCAATTGAACAACAGGGAATACGTTCGATTCTACACAAGCTGATGATCTCGAGGCTGATTTAGATAGCTCAACCTGTTTTGACCTTGGCCAGCAGTTCTCGTTTCTCTTGTTGAATGGCATCAGGTATCTTAGCCAGAATGGACTTGTGACAATCAATAGCAGTAAGATTCTAGAAAAGACCTGGCATGGACTACTTTTGAGAGCCAAGAGCAGAGGAGCCGAACGATTTATCAACCGAAGACTACAAGAATTTTGTAATGGACAACTTAGAAGATTTGAATTACTTTCGTTTGCGTGCTCTCGAAAACTTTGAAGCCGATAAACTAAGGATTGAGGGTCAAAATTAAGCAATTTTCCGATCGAGTCAGGCAGCAGCAGATTCGGCGAAAAGTCACCCAACTGGGAAGGACCTTATCGGATCAAATGTTATGCACCTGGTAATACTTGTATTTTCAAGATACTAAGAAGGGAAACAAAATTTGACAGAGCAATCAAATGGGAAATATTTGAAGGAATATTACCCTATCATTTGGATTGATACTTAACAACTGATTTGCTCGGTCGTTAGTTTTAATAGCCGATACCAGAAGGGTATCGTTGCTAGCGAGAGGGTAAACCCGAAGGGGTGAAAGCCGATACAATGCATATCAATTATGCCGATAGAGTGATGCGTATAAAATGAAGCACGAAACAAAGGGAAATCACTCAAAGCAAGAAAGTTGTTTGCTAAACGTCACCTATTACAAGCTACGGGCTGGGAAATACTTTGCCTACTATATCATTGGCTAGGGTATTGAAAGCTACAGAGTTGGCGGCACTCATAAAATCCTCAACCAAGCACTTGTGCTCCCCAGGGTACGTTGCGTCTGGAAAACCATGGGGAAGAAGCCGAAGATTATGACCCGAACGGGCTTGTGCAGCAGCTAATGCCATGGTGGCTCCATGATGAACTCCATGAAGGGCGACCTCCCTGACACGATTTGGGATGTCGTGCAAGCGAACCACCGGAATGACGCCCCTAGCATTGACAAATCCCGCTGCATGATCCGTGGCTGATCGAAGACTCTCCAACTGAGCGGTTAAATCTAAAATATTCAAGAAAAGAGTGATCAGAAATCTTGAGGACAAAATCAAGGAAAAAGAATAGAGAAATAATGGCAGACATCTCACCCATGATTCTAGCTTCAGCCCTGGCCAACCTTTCTCTCATAAGGCTGATCTCGGGGGGTATCAGTCTTCAATCATGGCCAGAGCCGATTTCGCTAGGGAGAGGCAGTTGGCTAGATGCTGGTCGGTCCAATCAATGGAGGCCAGCAGATCGTCGTTACTGATTTATCGCCTCAAATGACGAGGAAGCTGGCGGCGGATTGATGCCAAAGATGACCCCGAGGGCTGGGCGGAGTTCGCCCTTTGATCCGAAGCGATGGGAGCGCCCCAAGATGCGTCCTCTTGATGACGAGGGCGTTGATGTGGTGATGTGGATCCGTTGAGGGCTTCTTCAGTAGACCTCTTGTTGTTCTCCATGACCTCGAACACACAGAAAGGCAGGGGATATGCTAAAGACGAAGAAGGGTTGAGACGAAGAGGGTTGTTTTTTGACTCACAGCCATAGCCCGTATATATAGCTCGGGAGAGCGAGAAGATAGATTTCAATGGAGGTGTGAAATTGAAATCGGAAACAGAAATGGATCAGCACTCCGGAAATTCAGGGGACAGATAACAAAGAGATAATGGACTCAAATTTATTACTTCCCTAAATTACAAAATATCATGGGGTGGATACATTGACCAGAGATTAACTCACTAGAACTTCTTTGGATTGAAGGGAGTCTGAATTTCCACAAGTCCACAAGGCCAAAACTCATTGTGATCCAAGTCGCATCGGCCCATCAATAAAGTTATATCCGAGAGGAAGAAAGGTCGCCCGCCTAACATATGCTCAATAGATTTCTCAATAAATTGAGGAACTATGGGAAAGAAGCCTGAGGCTTTCCCGGTGGGCGTCTGGAGGAGTAACAAGGGGAAGGTGATCACACATTCTAGCCATCGCAAACACTAGAACAACTTTGTGAGCATGGAGAGAAGACTCAGGTGATATCACAATAATTCTTCTAACTACAATGACTGGTCTTCTTGCTCAACGAGGCGCTAGGATAAGTAACACAATCACCCTATGCACAAGAATTCTTCTAGCCACTCAAGATCTTCATAACAAAAGGGCAAACCATGGAGGGTCTGGCGGAACTAGAGGCACTCGAGAAAGTGGATGGAAACAAAGCATGGCTGAATTGTTGAGTTGCTCTCGCCAGAGTTGGATGGGCATTTTATAGCCGGCCCGGGAAGATGAATCCAAGTGCCCGTGAAGCAGTGACGCTCTTGTAAAAAGTTTTGAGGCATGGGCTTATGAGTGGGCGCAAACAGTGGACCCCAGATCAAGGTTTTCTACCCGTGACTGTGGACCAATCAGGGATGCCGACATGATAATTTTGGAATAAAATTACTTTTATCCCAAAATTGGGGGGCATGTGTTTATACCGAAATTTGGAAGAAAAGTCGCAGGGACTCAAAAGCTCCCAAGATCATGTCACCAAGGAATAAATTGCGTGCAGATCAGAAATAGCTGATTCGGATGCAGAAATTGGAATCGGCTCTCCTCGGATAGCGCCAGCGGATAACAACAAAGGCTACGTTCGGCGCTAGGATGAAATATACCAGACTCTACAGAAAGGGAAAGATTAAAGTCCAAGTTATCTTAAATTAGGAATGTTTTCTTTAGGGTCAAAAATTATGATGAGTCATGCTAAGACAGGAGTCGTGCGTAGATCCTGAGTATAAATATCAAGCCCCGGCTATTGTAAAAAGACAACAATCAATCAAATACAAGTCAATTACTTTTTTCGGCTTCGGGCACCCTTTAGGAGTAGGAGTAGAGTAGATCTCGGCGAGTTCTTCAGCGAGTATGGCTGCATCGATCTGGTCGACCTCCACTGCCTATCTGTAAGTACCGTCATGGTTTATACCTCTGTTCGTATGGCTGCATCAATCCAGTCGACCCCCACTGTGACTCTGGTATAGGCTAGTTATCGACTCTTAACTAGTTCAAGTATGGTCTGTGTGATTCTGCCTCACACCCCACTGCTTGAACTAGATCAAGGTCAAGTTATCGGCTCTACCTTAGTATGGCAGTCTTTGGTAGATTCATTAAGTTACCGATATTGGTTATTGCTTCCATCATTTATCTAATTACAGCAATATCACTCTGCCCGATTGAGATTGATCTGGATCGGCCTTATATCTTATTTAACCCATTGTTTGCTAAACTAAAGTTGATCTAATCTACACCTTAAACAAAGAGTTATGCTTTATCGGTTGTTTTATATCAATCTTAATCATGCATAGCGTGCGGTTAAGGCATGTTCGATCTTGAGTAGATCTATTGGTTAGCGAGAACCATTTCATGGCCCGTTATCACATCCTGTGGGATTCTGCCTCTCACCCCACTGTTAGGACCATGGAGTGGGGATTGTTAGTTGGTAGATCCGTTCCTAAGAAGGCATGACCTTAACTGTGCGCTATGCCTGAATCGGCTGTTTAGCCGATATCGAGCGCTTTCACGAACAGTTCACATTATGAGATTATTGAAGTAGAGATAAGTTGAAAGATATGTTAGCCCCATGATCTTATTATTGTATTACGACCTGCATGATTCTGCCTCATGCCCCACTGATATTAGTAATGAGTTAGGGTCATCAAATCTATTGTTGTTTCTACGGCCTACATGATTCTGCCTCATGCCCCACTGGTCATGGTGATAGATGAGATCTAACATGTTCATTAGATTTATCTTTATTAAATAGTTAAGTGGTGTTGAATTATTTCTTTATATAAAAAGGAGTTCGGTTACTTGTAATCATTGGCTCAGTATAAACCGATCATCATTAATATCTTATTGCCATTGATTAATATTTGCTTAAATAATATTTATCCTGAATGATAACCGATTCTTCTTATACAACCCCATGAGCTTTAATCGATTTATTCTTATGAATATGCTGGAATCGACTATTTAGTCGATCTCCTCTCATATCGGCTCTTAGAGCCGCACATTCGGGACTGTCTGGCAACACCGGCACGTTCCGCCCTTAATTACTGATAAGCTTTCTCTCCTTGTCATGGGTAGAGAATCTTGATCTGGGGTCTACTATTTATCGCCGCCTATGTCAGCTCATGAGCCCATGCTTCACAACTTTTACGAGAGCATCATTGCTTCACGAGCACTTGGATTCATCCTTCCAGACCGGCTATAAAATGCCTATCCACCCCTGGTGAGAGCAGCTTAATGATTCAGCTATGTTTCTCTTCTACCTGCCGTCTCGAGCTCTAACTTTGCCGGACCCTCCATGGTCCATCTTTTTGCTACGAAGATCTTGAGTGGCTAGAAGAATTGTTTGCAATTGACAAGGAGACGTGCCAGTGTTGCCAGATAGTCCTAAATGTGCGGCTTTGAGAGGCAATATGAGAGGAGATCGACTAAATAGTCGATTCCAGCATATTCATAAGAATAAATCGATTAAAGCTCATGGGGTTGTATAAGAAGAATCGGTTATCATTCAGGATAAATATTATTTAAGCAAATATTAATCAATGGCAATAAGATATTAATGATGATCGGTTTATACTGAGCCAATGATTACAAGTAACCGAACTCCTTTTTATATAAAGAAACAATTCAACACCACTTAACCATTTAATAAAGATAAATCTAATGAACATGTTAGATCTCATCTATCGCCATGACCAGTGGGGCATGTGGCAGAATCATGCAGGCCGTAGAAACAATAATAGACTCGACGACCCTAGCTCATTACTAATATTAGTTGGGCATGAGGCAGAATCATGTAGGCCATAATACAATAATAAGATCATGGGGCTAACATATCTTTCAACTTATCTCTACTTCAATGATCTCGTAATGTGAATTGTTCGTGAAAGCGCTCGATATCGGCTAAACAGCCGATTCAGGCATAACGCACAGTTAAGATCATGCCTTCTTAGGAACGGATCTACCAACTAACGATCCCCACTCCACGGTGCTAATAGTGGGGTGAGAGGCAGAATCCCACAGGCCATGATAACGGGCCATGAAACGGTTCTCGCTAACCAATAGATCTACTCAAGATTGAACATGCCTTAACCGCACGCTATGCACGATTAAGATTGATATAAAACAGCCGATAAAGCATAACTCATCGTTTAAGGTGTAGATTAGATCAACTTTAGATTAGCAAACGATGGGTTAAATAAGATATACGGCCGATCCAGATCAATCTCAATCGGACAGAGTGATATTGCTATAATTAGATAAACGATGAAAGCAATAAGCAATATCGGTAACTTAATGAATCTACCAAAGACTGCCATACTAAGGTAGAACTGATAACTTGACCTTGATCTAGTTCAAGCAGTGGGGTGTGAGGCAAAATCACACAGGCCATACTTGAACTAGGTAAGAGTCGATAACTAGCCTATACCAGAGTCACAGTGGGGGTCGGATTGATGCAGCCATACGAACAGAGGTATAAACCATGACGGTACTTACAGACAAGTAGTGGAGGTCGACTAGATCGATGCAGCCGTACTCATTGAAGAACTCACCAAGATCTACTCTACTCCTACTCCTAAGGGGTGGCCGGAGCCAAAAAAAAGTAATTGACTTGTATTTGATTGATTGATGTCCTTTACAATAGTGGGGGTTTGGTATTTATACCCGGAGCCTAAAAACGAACCTTACTCGAGTATGACTCAATATAATCTTTGGCATAATGAAAACATTCCTAATTTAAGATAACTTGGACTCTAATCTTTCCCTTTTTGTAGAGTCCAGCATGTCTCATCCCAGCGCCGATCATAGCCTCTGTCGTTATCTGCTGGCGCTATCTGAAGAATGTCGATTCTAGTGCTGCATCCGAATCAACTAGCTCCGATCTCCACGCAGCTGATTCCTTGATGACATGATTTTGGGAGCTTCCAAATCCCTGCAATTCTTCTTCCAAATTCTGGTGTAAACACATGCCCCCCAATTTTGGAATAAAAGTAATTTTATTCTAAAATTATCACGTCTTCATCTTCGATGGGTCTGTAGTCATGGGTAGAGAATCTTGATCTGGGGTCTACTATTTGTCGCTGCCTATGTCAGCTCATGAGCCCATGCTTCATAACTTTTACGAGAGCATCATTGCTTCACGAGCACTTGGATTCATCCTTCCAGACCGGCTATAAAATGCCTATCCACCCCCGGTGAGAGCAGCTTAATGAATTCAGCTATGTTTCTCTTCTACCTGTCGTCTTGAGCTCTGACTTTGCCGGACCCTCCACGGTCCATCTTTTTGCTATGAAGATCTTGAGTGTCTAGAAGAATTCTTGTGTATAGGGTGATTGTGTCACTCATTCTAGCGCCTTGTCGAGCAAGAGGATTAGCTATTGCAGCTAGAAGAAGTCTCGTGATACCACCTGAGTCTTCTCTCCATGCTCGTAAAGCTGTTCTAGTGTGTGCAAGGGCTAAAATGTGTGGACACCTTCCCCTTGTTTGCTTCATCAAACGCCCACTGGGAGAGCCACAGGCTTCTTTCCCACAGTTCCCGATCACCGAGAAACTAGTTAGGTGTCTGCCAAGCAGGCGACCTTTCCCCTTCTCCTGGTATAATTCCATTATCCGACTGATGTGACCTGGTTCATGATGACCTTCGGCCTTGTGGGGGCCCGGACTCCCTTCAATCCAAAGAAGTCTTGGTGGGTTGATTTCTGGTTAATGTAAATTCTTCATATCCATCCCACGACATTTCATAATCTAGGGAAGCAATAAGTCCCCATCTGTTATCTCTTCATTATCTCTCCCCTGAAATTCTGGAGTGCCGATCCATTTCTGTATCTATTTTCAGTTTTCACACCCTCGGCGAAATCCATCTCCTCGCCTCCCCGGGCTATATATGCGGGCCACAGCTGGGGCTCAGAAAACTACCCGTCTCATTTCAAACCTTCTACGTCTTTAGCATAGTTCCTGCTTTTCTGTATGTTTGAGATCATGGAGAATAGCAAGAGTCCTACTGAGGAAGTTCTTAACGGGTCCGCATCATCGCGCTAGTGTCTTCATCGTCGGGAAGGTGCTACTCGGGATGTCTCCACCGTCCCAGAGCACAGGGTCGACTTGGTTCAATCTTCGAGATCGTCTTCAACACTGATTCGTCGCCGGCTTCCTAGTTGTCCGAGGAGGTAGCTCGATAATGACGATCTAATCGCTTCCATTGATCGAACTGATCAAAGTTTAACCAACTATCTTTCCCTCGCGGAGTCAGCTCTGGCTATGATTCAAATCCGATCATCCTCCGAGGCTGATCTAAGGGAATGGTTGGCCAAGGCTAAAGCTAGAGTCATAGGTAAGACGGCTACCACAATCTCCTTCACTTTTTCTCTTAACTTTGCCTTCGAGATCTTCTGATCAACCCTTTCTTTGAATTTTTTCAGATCTAACTGCTCAGTTGGAAAGCCTTCGATTAGCCGCAGATCACGCGGTGGAATTTGTCAATGCCAGGGGTGCCATTTCGGTAATCCATTTGCATGACATTCCAAACCATGTCAAGGAGGTTGCTGTCCATGGCGTTCGCCATAGTGCTGCCACAGCGTTGGCTATTGCACAAGCCCGCTCTGGTCACAATCTTCGGCTTCTTCCTCATGGTTTCCCGGATGCAGTGACCCCCAAGGATCATGAGCGTTTGATTGAGGAAATCTTTAGCTCCGCCAACTCTGTAGCCTTTAATACTTTGGTCGATGATGTAGTGAGCAAATTGTTTTCTAGCCTGTAGCTTGCAATAGGTGATTTTTAGCAAACAATTCCCTCGTCCTGAATGATTTTCCTTTGTCTCATATTTCACATTATACGTATCACTTCATCCATGTTTGCTTTCCCCCTATAGGAGATACACATCATACCGGCTTCTGTTCCTTTGGGTTCATTTTTTGTACTAGAGGCGATACCTTTCTGATATTGGCTATTAGAGCTGTTGACTCGGCCGAACTCTTCTTCTCCTTCTAGTGTCTCCAAAATATAAGCATTACCAGGCGCACAACGTTTGATCCGATAAGGCCCTTCCCAATTGGGTGACCATTTGCCGAACTTACTATCCTTTGACCCGATCGGCAATTTCACTTTCCACACCAAATCTCCTTCAAAAAATTGCTTATTCTTGACCTTTCTATTGTAATATTTTGCGACCCTCAGTTTATTGGCTTCAATATTTTTGAGAGCGCACAGCTGAAGGCAACTTAAGTCTTCTAAGTCATCCATCATAAGATCTTTGTAGACTTCGGCTGTCAAATCATTCTGTAACATAACATGCCTTGATCCGGTCTGAACTTCCCAAGGAAGGACTACGTTATGGCCATACACAAGCTCATAAGGTGATGTTTTAATTGATCCATGATAGGCCATCCTGTATGCCCATAGTGCCTCATTAAGTGTTGAATGACACTTCCTGGGTTGTTCCTCAATTTTCTTCTTGATCAGCTTAATCATAATCTGATTGAACGCCTCTGCCTGACCATTAGCCTGAGCATAGTAATGAGACAAATTTAGCAGCTTGATCCCCATACTAGCAACAAAATCTCTGAATTCCTCTGATGTGAACATGGTCCCTTGATCGGTAGTGATGGTTTGAGGAATCCCAAAACGATACACAATATGCTCCTTGACAAAATCAACCATGTTTTTTGAAGTTACCATTTTCAAGGGGACTGCTTCAACCCACTTGGTGAAGTAATCTATTGCTACCAATATGAACTTATGTCCTTTGCTCGAGGGTGGAAAGATCTAGCCAATTAAATTAATTCCCCAGCCCTGAAACGGCCATGGCTTGATTATTGGGTTCATGGCCGATGCAGGCGACTTCTGGATATTACCAAAACGTTGACAGTCTTGGCATCCCTTGTAATATTCAAAACAGTCTTCTAATATTGTTGGCCAAAAATATCTAGTTCTACGGATAATCCATTTCATCTTATAAGCTAATTGATGAGCTCCACATATCCCTTCATGCACTTCGCCCATCAACACCTTGCCCTCTTCTTGATTTAGGCATTTGAGTAAGGCCCCATCGATCATTTTGTAATACAGCTGATCATCTAGCAAAACATATTTAGTCGATTTATACCTTAGCTTTCTGGTAACTTTTCATGATGGATTTCTAAGGTAGTCGACTATTTCAACTCTCCAATCATTATCCAAGGTTTCATTACTCAAGATTTCTTGAATTACTCGATAACCTGATGCACTTTGAGCCAAACGGTTAGCTTCTTGATTCCATGCCCTCGGGATGTGCTGAAATGAGACATGAGGAAACTCTTTGAGCAACCTCTAACACTCGTCATAATATCTCCTTAAAGTGTCTTCTTTGCACTCATATAGGCCGATCAACTGATTAATAATTAACAATGAGTCTCCAAATATTTCAATTGCTTCGGCCTTTACCTCATGAAGAAGTTGAATCCCTCTCAAAATAGCCTCATATTCTTCTTGATTGTTGGTAACCATTGGCTCAGTTGGAAAAGCAAACTCAAAATTTGCCCCCCGAGGCGAAATAATAACAATACCAATGCCGCCACCTTGCTTGCAAGATGATCCATCGAAGAATAATGTCCAAGGTACCGGCTCTACATAATTCATGCTTGGTTTACGATGCTGGGTGACAAAATCGGCTATTACCTGCCCTTTGACTGCTTTAGCTGATTCGTACCTCAAGTCAAACTCTGATAACACGAGAATCCATTTTCCCACTCTCCCATTTAGTATTGGCATCGATAACATGTGATTGATTACGTCAGCCTTGGAAACAACCGTACACTCGGCCGACAATAAGTAATGCCTCAACTTGGTGCAAAAGAAATATAAGCACAAGCATAACTTTTCGGTTGGAGAATATCTTGTTTCTAGATCTAGAAGTCTCCTACTTAGATAGAAAACCACTCGCTCCTTTCCTTCAAACTCTTATATTAGGGCCAATCCAATTGTTTTGTCATCGGCCGATATGTACAACTTGTAAGGCTTACCCTGCTGAGGGGGAACTAGCACGGGTGGATGCTTCATATATTCTTTTATCTCTTCAAACGCCTTCTATTGTACGTCACCCCATCTGAATTCTTGATCATTTTTTAATTTCAATAAGGGAGAAAACGGAAGAACCCTTTCCGACAAATTTGAAATAAACCTTCTGATGAAATTAATCTTGTCAAGCAAAGAATGCAACTCTGTCTTAGTAGTCGGGGGCACCGCATCGTCAATTGCTTTCATGCTCTTCTGACCGACCTCGATCCCCCTCTCGTGGACCATAAAACCCAAGAATTGCCTAGCTAATACCCCAAAGGCACACTTATTAGGATTCATCTTCAGACCATGCTTTCTTGTGAATTCCAGAGTCTCCCGTAAATCAGCTAGATGTCTTTGTACCCTTTTGATTTTATCATCACATCATCAATGTAGATTTCAACAATCCTGCCGATCAACTTATGAAAAATATAATTCATTGCTCTTTGATAAGTGGCACCAGCATTCTTTAGACCAAAGGTCATCACAACCCACTCGAACAAGTCGATTGCGCCGGGGCACCTGAAAGTGGTCTTCGCTATGTCCTCTTCAGCCATGAAAATTTGGTTATACCCTGCATTGCCGTCCATGAAGCTAATAACCTTATGCCCGGCTGCTGCATGTACTAACATATCAGCTATCAGCATCGGATAACCATCCATGGGTGTGGCTTTGTTTAGATCCCTGAAATCAATGCAAACCCTTAATTTTCCATTCTTCTTGTATACAGGGACAACATTCGATATCCACTCTGCATACCGGCATGGTCGGATAAACTTCGCCTCTAGTAGCCTTTTAGTCTCCTTTTTAATATCATCAAGCATGTTTGGATTGAATCTCCTTGGAGCCTGCTTGAATGGCTAATATCCAGGTTTGATTGGCAATCGATGCTCAACAATTGACCAATCTAAACTAGGCATCTCGTAGTATTCCCAAGCAAAGCAGTCTTTAAATTCTTTCAATAAATTAATTAATTCCCGCTTATACTCTGGATCTAATTTAGCACTTACGTACGTTGGCCTAGGTCTGTCTCCAGAACCAATATCCACTTCTTCCAATTCATCAGCCAACGTGAAGCCGTGTCCTAGTTTACCATCTGTACCATCTATTGGATTATCCATTAAAACAAATTTTCAAAGCCAACTGCTTGGATCGGCTGTGGGCTTTCACCATTGACTCTAAATTCTAATGGCAACAGAAAAACCATTTGAATATTAGCCGATGGTTGCTTTCTATCGGCTATTTGCTTGGCACGCCATACTTGAGTTTTACTGGATGCCTGAGCCTGTTCCATCTCTTTATTCCTTAGGCGCTGCACCCTTCTTTTCTGGCTTCTTGTCAATCCTCTAGGGCACCATTGGCCTTCCTGCCAGACATCTTTCCTCTGGTTGCTTCCTTCTTCATGATCAGCCCAGTCTTGGTCAACAACTCTTTTTCCCAACCGATCATGAATACTTTTATTTTTTAAGCGCCGATCCATGTGATTATGATGATATGCATCCTGGGCATGGATAGACCGGTAGTTGATTTGAGATTGCCTAAACTCCCAATATTGATTGCTGCATTCTGGACAGTTATGTCTGGTAGACAATTTCAAACCTTCGTTCCAGCAGTATCTGAAGAAAGGACAATTCCAGTGCGATTTGGCTTGCTTCCTTTCATACCTTTCTTCTTCTAGTTGATGCTGTTATTTTTGATCCTCTAACCATCGCTGATAATATTTTTCCTTCTGCCACCGCCACTTATTCAACAGGATCCGAGATGTGACTCATGGCTTCGTCGCTCCATCCTTTGATGTTTCCCCCTGCTCATATCAGCTCTTCTGCTGATCACGATGTTTTCTAATCTCTCTGTATTCATCAGCCGATATTTGCATCTCGGGATCAACTGTTCCATCTTTCCTTGATTTAGCCGATGTTAGGACCTTAGTTTTTCTTTTGAATAGCCCAACATCAACCATACTTTGATCTCCACGGAAAGGATTATCATCAACTTTCATCTTTCAAGGCGTATCGAACTTGAGCGTCCCTTGCTGAATAGCCCTCTGTATGTGCTGTCAAAAAATTCTACATTCATTGGTGGAATGAGAAGTAGCATTATGGAACTTGAAGAACTTCTTATTCTTCAACTGTTCAAGGGGCAACATAACATGATTGTCCAGCAATTTGATATAGCCCTTCTCAAGTAAGAAGTCAAAGAGCTTGTCCAATTTTGTGACATCGAAGTCATAGCTCTCCTCGATTCCTCTTCCCCAAGGATTTGGCACCATTACTGTCTTCTTGCCCCAATTCCATTCAGCTGCAGCAACGTCTTCTTCTTCATCTTCATAGCCATCATCAATTGAGTATGGGTCATAAGCTTCGGCTACTCTGGTGCTCTTCTAGAATCGGGTATCTCTGCGTATACTCTAGAATTGGCTATTGAGCGCTACTACTCGTTGAACCAATTGACCCAAGTTGTCAAATTCTTGTCCTAGCAGCTTTTATTTCTACATTGGCAGCATTCCTTGGACAGCTAAAGCAGCTAGCTGATCATCGGCCAAGCTCAATGAGAAGCACAAGTTCCTAGTCTCTCAGAATCTCTAAAGAAACTCAGTGCCCGATTCATTTGTCCTCTGTCTCATGGTTGTCAAATCGGTTATCTTCTTTTCTCTAGTCCCAGTGTAAAAATATGTATGAAACTTCTTCTCTAGGTCAGCCCAATTGGCAATGGAGTTAACTGGTAGTGACAAAAACCAAGTGAAGGCTGGCTCTGACAGGGATAAGGAGAAGAAACGAACTCAATAGGCATCCTCAACTGATGCTTCGCCCAATTGTGTAAGATACCGACTGACATGTTCTATTGTGCTTGTACTGTCTTGACCAGTGAACTTGGTGAACTCTGGGAGCCTGTAATTTGTAGGAAGAGCGACTAAATCATACCATTCTAGATATGGGCATTTTTATGAAAGGTCAGCCCTTTTGGCTTCAGACCGAACTGATTCTTCATCACCTCGGTCACCTTCAGCAACAACTCGTTAGCTTGCGGATTTGGATTTCTCGGTACTTGCTGACCCATCTGTGGATTGAAATCCCATGTGCCTTGATATCCTGGATGTGGTATCATGTGGAGAGTGTTATAATCTGTGCCATAGTGATACCCTTGTGGAATCTCAATCTGTTGGGTCCTTTGCTGGCTTGCTGCTTGAAGTCTCTAATTATAGACATAAGGATTTATATCTCTACGGATCCTTTGAATTGATGGTGCTATTTTTTGAGCCGACGATGGTACGTGGCCTGATGTGCCAAAATTGATCATCTGGTTCTAACTTTGCCCCGCCAGCTGTTGCACATGCTGTATTGATGGTCCAGGATTGTACTATATCTGATTTGTAGTAGTACCTGGAGTTTGTTCAGACAAACCTTGAGGTGTCTGGATGTCACCATTACCAGCTGGTGCTGCTTCTTGATGGCTAGTACCAACTTGATTAGTCCCTTGGGTCGATAGATCTAGAATGTTGTAACAAGTCGATCTAACCTGACCAACTGGAATTCCATGAATCGCCACTTTCATGGCGTTGTGAAATGCGTCAACGAAAGCTTCATTGCGGCTTGATATGGCATCACGAACAGATTTGTCTATGGCTTCCATAAAGAAATGCCTGTCTTCAGCTTCGATTGTATCTGTCTGCCCGTGTAGTAGAACTCTTGGTAGTGGAAATTTCTGAATAATTGTGCTATCACGTGCTTTGGTGTAGGACAACAAACACTTCTTCTGAAATTCTTCTATAGCTTTGTTGATGGTATCCTTATCTTCATCAGGTAGGTCTTTATAATGTACCATAAGGATGTTGTCGTTGTTGTGAACCACCATGATGATTGTGGTGTCCCACCAGGCATGCCAGAAACGTGTGTCGACATAGAATTTTCGTCTCCGTGCCGAGGACACACGTAGCAAGCCAAAAGGGTCTGCTCAATGGATCAGATCCACCTAACTTCAGCACAAGGGTGGTCGATCTTGCGCAATCCTCCCGAGACATGCCAGTCAATTTGACCCTGCAATTGACAAGGAGAGAAAGCTTATCAGTAATTAAGGGCGGAACGTGCCGGTGTTGCCAGACAGTCCCGAATGTGCGGCTCTGAGAGCCAATATGAGAGGAGATTGACTAAATAGTTGATTCTGGCATATTCATAAGAATAAATCGATTAAAGCTCATCGGGTTGTATAAGAAGAATCGGTTATGATTTAGGATAAATATTATTTAAGCAAATATTAATCAATGGCAATAAGATATTAATGATGATCGGTTTATACTGAGCCAATGATTACAAGTAACCGAACTCCTTTTTATATAAAGAAACAATTCAACACCACTTAACCATTTAATAAAGATAAATCTAATGAACATGTTAGATCTCATCTATTGCCATGACCAGTGGGGCATGAGGCAGAATCATGCAGGCCATAGAAACAACAATAGACTCGATGACCCTAACTCATTACTAATATCAGTGGGGCATGAGGCAGAATCATACAGGCTGTAATACAATAATAAGATCATGGGGCTAACATATCTTTCAACTTATCTCTACTTCAATAATCTCGTAATGTGAACTGTTCGTGAAAGCGCTCGATATCGGCTAAATAGCCGATTCAGGCATAGCGCACAGTTAAGGTCATGTCTTCTCAGGAACGGATCTACCAACTAACGATACCCACTCCATGGTGCTATCAGTGGGGTGAGAGGTAGAATCCCATAGGCCGTGATAACGGGCCATGAAATGGTTCCCGCTAACCAATAGATCTACACAAGATCAAACATGCCTTAACCGCACGCTATGCACGATTAAGATTGATATAAAACAGCCGATAAAGCATAACTCATCGTTTAAGGTGTAGATTAGATCAACTTTAGATTAGCAAACGATGGGTTAAATAAGATATAAGGCTGATCCTGATCAATCTCAATCGGGCAGAGTGATATTGCTGTAATTAGATAAATGATGAAAGCAATAAGCAATATCGGTAACTTAATGAATCTACCAAAGACTGCCATCCTAGGGTAGAGCCGATAACTTGACCTTGATCTAGTTCAAGCAGTGGGGTGTGACGCAGAATCACACAGGCTATACTTGAACTAGGCAAGAGTCGATAACTAGCCTATACCATAGTCATAGTGGGGGTCGGCCAGATCGATGTAGCCATATGAATAGAGGTATAAACCATGACGGTACTTACAGACAAGCAGTGGAGGTCGACCGGATCGATGTAGCTGTGGTAGAACCTCCTAAATTATAGGGCCCACATGCACCTGTCACTGTCCAATGACCTCTGATGACTATGCATATGTTCCCGGTAACTTAAGAAAACTGTCGGGTGTCCTTGGGGAACCCTGAATCATCCATGATTTTTCCGAGCAGGATCCATTACAGAGTCATTGAAGTATTACAACAATTTATTCATTAATTTACATCAGAGCAAAATAGCGGAAGTCTTACAATACTTAGTTACAAAACAGTTGTTTCAAACCTTACAAATGAAGTACAATTATTATTACAAACCATAGTAGTGGAGTGGCATTAGTAACATAATACAAAACACACAATTAAAGTGCCCTGCCCAAGGGACACACATTTACTTGTCGTCATCGATTTGAAAAACCGTCATGCAGCACGGTCCAAAGCAGACCTGCTCATGAGACTCACCTGCAATAAGGGTTAAAGAACCCTGAGTACAAAAGTACTCAACAAGACTTAACCGAAGAAAAACTGAGAAAACTCAGAAATGCAGGCTTAGGGATTCAAGGTAAGGCTTTAACAAGAATCAAAGTTCTTTTGCGCAAAACCTTCCTAACAAGATTCTTTCTTTCAACATTTAAAACTTCATCAAGATCATATATGAATCTGTCATGATCCGTATTGAGATCATGACTTTCATATCAAACTTCTCAAGTCTTCCTCAAGTTTCATTTATTAACTACGATGATGAACAGTGAGTTGAGTCTCCATAACCGAGAAGCAATGACAATTCGAACCTATTATAACCCAGCTGGGGATTCCCAACCACACGACAAATGTAGGTCCCTGACCTACATATTTCAACCTACCCTCAGATCTTCTAAAACAAGAATGGGTCCACGCCACCCGAGAATACAGTACTCCACCATTCTAGCCCATTGCCACGTGGGTACACGCTACTCTCGCCATCTCTCCACTCCCAGTGCACGAGTAGCCATTCTCATAATAGAATAGCCGAGTTAAGACTTACCGAAGTATGTGGCTAGTACTACAAAGTCTCACCTCGTGCAATTCAACAATGGACAGTTCTTAATCAACATAGGTGGAAAGAACCTGCTCACAAGACATCCATGTCTTGTGGCTCTCACACACCGAGTCCGCCCGGTCTAGATTTATTACTCCACAAGCTTATATCTCATGACAACGTAAATAACCGACAGTATCCAAAAACCCTTTTATATCTCACAGGTGATAGGTAATCACCTGACTTTTATCTGTCTAAGCATGACTAAGCATAACTAGGCATTTTCGAATTAAAGCTGGTAACAAGGTTGATATGGACCAACAAAGTTGGTAATGCGCCAATTAGGTTTTCATTCAACTCCTAATCACTTAATGCAATACTTAAATAACCAAAAGCGATATAATTTGTAAAACACAAGGTAGGTTTAAATGCATCCGGGGCTTGCCTTGATTGTCGGAATAGTCAGGTTCAGGAGATGTTCCACAGATATCAAACCCGACCTCAACAGATGGATTAACTTCCTCAACAACTTGGTTGACTACCAGGTTCTCGCTTTCATTCACTACACGAGGTAATAATGCCATGTTTAATATGATGCGAGATATAAAACATGATGCTTGATGATGGATGCAAAAGTTAATAACTTGAATACAACTTTCCTTCGCGGTACAGTTACAAGCCAAAAACTAAATAAGCCTTTTTCATAAACTCAAACACTTACTTTAAGTACCCAGGATCATTTTATGCTAATGACCCAAGGTCATCACTCAATCCAAAATTCAAACAAAACCTAAGTCATTAAGGTTTACTATTTGTTTTTATGAATTAATTATTTGTGAAGTCTCATCACATGATAATTAAGTGGTAAAACAATTTTCATAATTTTTGGATAATTATTTAAGCCTAGAAAAATCATGGAAACCCATTTATTAATTAATTTAAGCAATTTTTATTACATTCAAAATGTACTGAAAAGTAACATTTAATATTTTTTGTAAATAGTTTACACCTCATAGAGGTCACACAAAAAATTTCATAATTTTTGGAGCTCTATTTAAATCTACACAAAATAAACAAATCATAGGACTATTTAAACAAATCTGCAAAATAGAAAAAATCCATTTTCACTTCAACGGTCACTGACATGTGGGTCACCCACGTCGGCAAAGTACCCCCGCGCTGACCACGGCGGTGAGGCCCTTTGACCGGTAGTTTCTCGCCGCTGGTGAGGTCTCCGGCCACGACCGAGGCACTACCATGTTCCCCACATCACAGCGCGTCGATTGGTGGTACTAGATGAACTAAAAACGGCTTGGTCTGAGCTCGACGCCGGCCATGGCGGCCACGACGGCGCGACTACGTTACACCGGCGAAGTAAGACCGTCAACGGTTAAACGAAAGGCTCCGGAAGACTCAGTAGCTCACCCCAAACTCGCTCGAGCTGAAGGATGAACTGGAGGAGCAACAGAGAAGCTTGTCGACGAATAAGGCAGACACGGCGGCATTTCGGCGTCAACGGTGGTGTTCCGGTGGTTGCAGTGGACGAACGGATCAACCAACAAGCCACAGAGCAACACAGCAACAAGGAGAAGCTGAAGCTATGCTTAGCAAGGGGTGAGACGCACCGTAGAGTGCTGGCCACTGTGAAGCGAGGTCGGCGGCGTTGTGGCCGACCGTGAAGAACAAAGACGGCGCGCAGCGTATCTCGGCGAAATCAGTCACCTAGGATAGGTCGACTGGGTTCGCAAGGAGCAGGCAGAATGGTGACATGCTTTGCTGAGACAGAGAAAGGTCTACGGTGACGGCACTAGCTTGTCAGAACTGGGCGACGCTGACGGGAAAAACAGAGGAAGGAAGCGGAGGAGGACGACGACAGCGTCCTGGCTTTATAGCGCGGCCAAGAACCACGAAGAAGCCACACAGCCGCCTTCCCATGCCAGCGCAAAGCCGAAGGTGGCCACGGGCGCGCCTGGAAGTCGATGGAAGCTCACCGACGGTGAGGTGTCGCCTGCTGGCACTGTTCCAACTAATTACCGAATTGCAACTCGCCTGATTTCTGAAATTACTCCCAAATTTGTATGGTAACTCAAAAATCTCCAAAAATAAAAGTTGTTCCAAATTCAAAGTTCTACAACTTTGCTTTAATAACCATACTCAAATTATGTCTACATTTTGAAATGCAAGTTTAAAATCAAAAGGGTACACTTTAAGAATTTATCCCCTTTCAAATTACTTCAAATTTTTCATAACAACTTTGAAAACTCTAAAAACCAACTTTGTACACATTGACAAGCTCTACACTTTCTCTTTTAGGCTCAACCCCAAAATGTGCTTAGATTTTGAATTAGGTTTTCTAGGGTAGAATTAAATGCTGGAAATTAGGGTTTTAGAAATCCAATTCAATACAAAGGTTTTGAACTTGATTCATCCATACAAGTCAACACATATAATCATAAAAGTAAACTTGTTTTAGTGAATGCATATCAAAGTTTTCACTAACACCAAAATGATGTGCAATGCATATGATGACATGGCATATTTTAGGGTTTAAAACACCAGAGGTGTTACAATCCTTCCCCCTAAAAGGAATCTCATCTCGAGATTTAAAGTCCGAGGGTAAGTAATGGAAAAGGAAATGTGTCAATCAAAAACATTCAAAACCTATCCGTAAAACAGCTAAGGTCCCTTTACAAACATGATTTGTAACGACAGAGCACAACTAACATTATTCTATATTGATGCAAGAAACTCCGGAAACTGTTCTAGCAAGTAATCTTCGGATTCCCAAGTAGCTTCTTCTTCGGAATGTTGATTCCATTGTATCTTGTAGAATTTGATTGTCCTTCTTCGAGTGACATGGTCTTTCTGATCTAGAACTCGGATAGGATATTCAGAATAGGTCAAATCCGGCTCAAGTTCAACTCCTTCAACATCAACATTTTGATCAGACACTTGAAGACATTTCTTTAATTGGGAAACATGGAATACATCGTGTACAGCTGAGAGATGTTCTGGGAACTTCAAGCGATATGCCACCTTTCCACACCTCTCCAAAATTTGAAATGGTCCAATATAACGAGGTGCCAACTTGCCTTTAACACTGAAACGGGTAACTCCCTTCATTGGTGATACCTTCAGATATACAAAATCTCCCTTGTTAAACACCAATGGTCGACATCGTTTATCTACATAACTCTTTTGTCGAGACTGAGCTATCTTCAAATTACTTTGTATCTGCCTAACCTTCTCTTCTGTTTCTTTCACAAGGTCAACTCCAAAGAACCTTCTTTCCCCGAGTTCAGACCAATTTAGCGATGTTCTGCACCTACGACCATAGAGTGCTTCAAACGGAGCCATCTTAATGCTCTCTTGATAACTATTGTTGTATGAGAACTCAGCCAAAGCCAAACATTCATCCCACTTATTGGAATAGTTAAGGACACAACACCTTAACATATCTTCAAGTACTTGATTTACTCTTTCAATCTGACCATCAGTCTGTGGATGATAAGCGGTACTATACAGAAGTTTGGTACCTAACGAAGCATGCAATTGTTTCCAAAAGTTGGAGACAAACTGTGTACCCCTATCCGACACAATGGTCTTTGGTACATCATGTAGGCTCACGATTCATGCTAAATACATCTTGGCATATTGGATAGTGGGATATATACTCTTGACTGGAAGAAAATGTGCTGACTTAGTTAGTCGATCTACAATATCCCATATTGAGTCAGAACCTTTTGATGTCTTGGGTAGACCGACGATAAAGTCCATACTAATATCCTCCCACTTCCAAGATGGAATAGGCAATGGCTGTAACTCTCCAGCGGGCCTCAAATGTATAGCTTTTACCCTTTGACAAGTATCACATTTAGCTATATACCAAGCAATCTCTATCTTCATTTTGGTCCACCAAAATCTCTATTTCAAGTCGTGGTACATTTTATTACTTCTCGGATGAATAGAGAACCCGGTTGTATGTGCCTCTTCAAGAATTGACTGTCGCAACTCAGGAACCTTTGGTACCACTAGGCGATTCTTAAACCATAACACACCTGCATCATCTATCCTGAAGCATGTTGCTTTTCCATTCCTAACTCTTTCTTTGATATGGATTATACCCTTGTTTTCTTTTTGAGCGGCAATAATCTGGTCTCGAATAGTTGATTCAACAGTTATATTGGTCAAACTACCTTGTTGAATTACCTCTATATTCAACTTTTCCATCTCTTGACATAAAGTCAGATCCATTGTTTTTACTGTCAGGCAATTGCAATGACTCTTATGACTGAGTGCATCTGCAACCACATTTGCCTTACTAGGGTGGTAATGCACCTCCAAGTCATAATCTTTAGTCAGTTCCAACCATCTTCTTTGTCGCATATTCAATTCCGATTGAGTAAAGATATACTTTAAACTCTTGTGATCTGTATAAATATGGCAAGTATTACCAAGCAGATAATGCTACCAAATCTTCAAAGCATGAACAACTGCTGCTAACTCCAGATCATGAGTTGGATAATGTTCTTCATGTTGCTTAAGTTGTTTGGAAGCATAGGCAATGACTCGGCCTTCCTACATCAATACACACCCAATACGAATACCAGAAGCATCATAATAAACGTCGAACGACTTCTTTATATCTGGTTGTGCTAACACTGGTGCAGTGGTTAATAATCTCTTCAAAGTCTAGAAAGCTTCTTCACAGTCAGGTGACCAGACAAACTTGGCTTGGTTTTTCAACAATCCAGTGATGGACTTGGATATTCTAGAGAAATCTAGAATAAAACGACAGTAATAACCCGCCATTCCCAAAAAACTTCGAACCTGATGAACAGTGGTTGGTGGTTTCCAATCTAGTATATCCTTAACTTTATCTACTGCAACTCCTTCAGCTGATAAGACATGTCCTAAAAACTATACTTCCTTTAGCCAGAAGTCACACTTACTGAACTTGGCATATAACTGATGTTCTCTTAAGCGTGTCAGCACAACTCTGAGATGTTTAGCATATTCTTTCTTGTTCTTGGAATATATTAAGATGTCATCAATAAAGACTACTACAAACTTGTCTAGCTCAGGCATGAACACTGAATTCATCAGATACATGAAATGAGCTGGGGCATTCGTCAAACCAAAAAACATTACCAGGTATTCATATAATCCATATCTGGTGGTAAATGCCGTTTTGGGAATATCTTCAGGCTTAATTTTGATTTGATGATAACCTGACCTCAAATCAATCTTGGAGAAAACTTTGGCTCCAGCCAGTTGATCAAAAAGTAAATCTATCCGAGGTAAGGGATATTTATTTTTAATAGTCACTTCATTCAATGGATGATAGTCAACACACAACCTCAGGGTCTCATCTTTCTTTTTCACAAAAATTGCAGGACATCCCCATGGTGATGAACTAGGTTGGATAAACCCTTTATCAATCAACTCTTGCAACTGAGTCTTTAACTCGGCTAATTCCTTAGGAGGCATCCTATAAGCTCTCCGAGAGATCAGAGCTGTTCTAGGTTTTAGATCTATTGCAAACTGAACATCCCTATCAGGTGGTAGACTGGGTAAATCTTTAGGAAAAATATCTGGAAATTCACAAACTACAGGGATATCTCTAATCTCTTTGACAGAAGTTGCACAAACTTTTTCCACTAATCTCTTTAAGATTGGAAGTTGGACAAGAAGCTGAGAATTACTATCTGGCAAACTCAACCTTATTGTCCTATTCAAAGTATCTACAACAGCTTTATGCTGATACATCCAGTTCATTCCCAAGATCACATCTATATCCTGATCTTTTAGAATAATCATGGTGGTGAGAAAAATGTGCCCACCCAAGTTTATGGGTACCTGGTACACCATTTCCTTAGTACACAGACGTCCCCCGGGCGACAGTATATAGAAATTTTCCTTTGTTGCCCCAATTGGAATTTCATGCTTTATGACAAAGGTTCTATTGATGAATGTATGAGATGCACCAGAATCAAAAAGCATAACTACAGGATGATCGGTGATAGGAAACATACCCAGCATCATGGGTTCCCCTTCTGGAGTCTCCCCGGCTTGAGTATAGAAAACCCGCCCCATCTTCTTTTCATTTTTGCCCTTCTGAGCATTTTGGTTATTGTTCTTGTCCTGAGCTTGACCCTGTTGTTGATTTCTAGGAGCCTTCTGAAATTTGGATTATACTGCTTAGGATATGAACATTCCCTAGAGAAATGACCGGACTTCCCACAATTGAAACATGGGTAATTATGGCCTTGGGGTGTTGGAGCACGAGCACCAGGAACATTGTCTATTGTGAGTTTGGGTAAGTTGTGGCAGGACGGACATTTGGTCGTTGACCGGCTTGGAACTGCGGCGGGCGATAAGGAGGACGATAGTGATTCACTGGATGATAAATTATCTTCTATCTCTTTTGATTGCCACCAAAAGACCCAGATGGCATGCTCTTTTTCTTCTTAATTTCCTTACGTTGCCGATATTTCTCCTCTGAAGCAATAGCAATGTTAACTGCCTCATGATACGTGACATGGGTGCAGGTAGTCATCATGGTCTGAAGTTTGGTATTAAGGCCACGCATGAACCACTTCTTCTTCTTGGCATCTATGTTAACATGCTCAGGTGCGTACTGTGAAAGGTGATTAAACTTGCCCACATACTGCATGACTGTTTGATCACCTTGCTTTAAATCAAGAAACTCATCAAGCTTCATGGCCATAACTCCCTCCATAATATAATGGGCATGAAAAGTAGTGCGGAACTCAGCCCAAGTTAACTGAATACCAGATGGTTGCATTGCCACAAGGTTCACCAACCAAGCACCTGCTTATGAGACTCACCTGCAACAAGGGTTAAAGAACCCTGAGTACAAAAGTACTCAACAAGACTTAACCGAAGAAAAACTAAGAAAACTCAGGAATGCAGGCTTAGGGATTCAAGGTAAGGCTTTAACAAGAATCAAAGTTCTTTTGTGTAAAAGCTTCCTAACAAGATTCTTTCTTTCAACATTTAAAACTTCATCAAGATCATATATGAATCTGTCATGATCCGTATTGAGATCATGACTTTCATATCAAACTCCTCAAGTCTTCCTCAAGTTTCATTTATTAACTACGACGATGAACAGTGAGTCGAGTCTCCATAACCAAGGAGCAACGACAATTCGAACTGATTATAACCCAGCTGGGGATTCCCAACCACACAACATATGCAGGTCCCTGACCTACATATTTCAACCTACCCTCAGATCTTCTAAAACAAGAATGGGTCCACGCCACCCGTGAATACAGTACTCCACCAATCCAGCCCATTGCCACATGGGTACATGCTACTCTCGCCATCTCTCCACTCCCAGTGCACGAGTAACCATTCTCATAATAGAATAGCCGAGTTAAGGCTTACCGGAGTATGTGGCCAGTACTACAAAGTCTCACCTCATGCAATTCAACAACGGACGGTTCTTAATCGACACAGGTGGAAAGAAACCGCTCACAAGACTTCCATGTCTTGTGGCTCTCACACACCGAGTCCGCCCGGTCTAGATTTATTACTCCACAAGCTTATATCTCATGACAACGTAAATAACCGACCATATCCAAAAACCCTTTTATATCTCACAGGTGACAGGTAATCACCCGACTTTTATCTTTCTAAGCTTGACTAAGCATAACTAGGCATTTTCGAATTAAAACTGGTAACAAGGTTGATATGGAACAACAAGGTTGGTAATGCGCCAATTAGGTTTTCATTCAACTCCTAATCACTTAATTCAATACTTAAATAACCAAAAGTGATATAATTTGCAAAACACAAGGTAGGTTTAAGTGCATCCGGGGCTTGCCTTGATTGTCGGAATAGTCAGGTTCAGGAGATGTTCCACAGATATCAAACCCGACCTCAACAGATGGATTAACTTCCTCAACAACTTGGTTGACTACCATGTTCTCGCTTTCATTCACTACACGAGGTAATAATGCCATGTTTAATATGATGCGAGATATAAAACTTGATGCTTGATGGTGGATGCAAAAGTTAATAACTTGAATACAACTTTCATTCGCGGTACAGTTACAAGCCAAAAACTAACTAAACCTTTTTCATAAACTCAAACACTTACTTTAAGTACCAAGGATCATTTTATGCTATTGACCCAAGGTCATCACTCAATCCAAAATTCAAACAAAACCTAAGTCATTAAAGTTTACTATTTGTTTTTATGAATTAATTATTTAATTCAAAATTATGAAATAAATCAACTTTTTCCAAATGAGCTAAAAATTTTGTTGAAGTCTCATCACATGATAACTAAGTGGCAAAACCATTTTCATAATTTTTGGATAATTATTTATGCCTACAAAAATCATGGAAACTCATTTATTAATTAATTTGAGCAATTTTTATTACATTCAAAATGTACTGAAAAATAACATTTAATATTTTTCATAAATAGTTTACACCTCAGAGAGGTCACACAAAAAATTTCATAATTTTTGGAGCTCTATTTAAATCTACACAAAATAAACAAGTGATAGCACTATTTAAACAAATCTGCAAAATAGAAAAAATCCATTTTCACTTCAACGGTCACTGACATGTGGGTCACCCATGTCGGCACAGTACCCCCATGCTGACCACGGCAGCGAGGCCCTCTGACTAGCGGTTTCTCATCGATGGTGAGGTCTCTGACCACGACCGAGGCACTACCATGTTCCCCACATCACAACGCGTCGATTGGTGGTACTAGTTGAACTAAAAACGGCTTGGTCCGAGCTCGACACCGGCCATGGCGGCCACGATGGCACGGCTGCGTTACGCCGGTGAAGTAAGACCGTCAACGGTTAAACGAAAGGCTTGGGAAGACTCAGTAGCTCACCCCAAACTCGCTCAAGCTGAAGGATGAACCGGAGGAGCAACAGAGAAGCTTATCGATGATCAAGGCAGACACGGCGGCGTTCCGACGTCAACGGCGGTGTTCCAGTGGCTGCAGTGGATGAACAGATCAACCAACAAGCCACAGAGCAACACGGAGAAGCTGAAGCTATGCTTAGCAAGGGGAGAGATGCACCGTAGAGTGCTGGCCACGGTGAAGCGAGGTCGGCGGCGTTGTGGCCGACCGTGAAGAAGAAAGACGGCGCGCAGCGTATCTCGGCGAAATCAGTCACCTAAGATAGGTCGACTGGGTTCGCAAGGAGCAGGCAGAACAGTGACATGCTTTGCTGAGACAGAGAAAGGTCTACGGCGACGGCACTAGCTTGTCGGAACTGGGCGACGCTGACGGGAAAAACAGAGGAAGGAAGCGGAGGAGGACGACGACGGCGTCCCGGCTTTATAGCGCGGCCAAGAACCACGGAGAAGCCACGCAGCCGCCTTCCCATGCCAGCGCGAAGCCGAAGGTGGCCACGGGCGCGCCTGGAAGTCGATGGAAGCTCGCCGACGATAAGGTGTCGCCTACTGGCACTGTTCCAACTAATTACTGAATTGCCACTCGCCTGATTTCTAAAATTACTCCCAAATTTGTATGGTAACTCAAAAATCTCCAAAAATAAAAGTTGTTCTAAATTCAAAGTTCTACAACTTTGCTTTAATAACCATACTCAAATTATGTCTACATTTTGAAATGCAAGTTTAAAATGAAAAGGGTACACTTTAAGAATTTATCCCCTTTCAAATTACTTCAAATTTTTCATAACAACTTTGAAAACTCTAAAAACCAACTTTGTACACATTGACAAGCTCTACACTTTCTCTTTTAGGCTCAACCCCAAAATGTGCTTAGATTTTGAATTAGGTTTTCCAGGGTAGAATTAAATGCTGGAAATTAGGGTTTTAGAAATCCAATTCAATACAAAGGTTTTGAACTTGATTCATCCATACAAGTCAACACATATAATCATAAAAGTAAACTTGTTTTAGTGAATGCATATCAAAGTTTTCACTAACACCAAAATGATGTGCAATGCATATGATGACATGGCATATTTTAGGGTTTAAAACACCAGAGGTGTTACAGCAGCCGTACTCGCTGAAGAACTCGCCGAGATCTACTCTACTCCTACTCCTAAGGGGTGGCCAGAGCCGAAAAAGTAATTGACTTGTATTTGATTGATTGATGTCCTTTACAATAGCCAGGGTTTGGTATTTATACTTGGAGCCTAAAAACGAACCTTACTCGAGTACGACTCAATATAATCTTTGGCATAATGAAAACATTCCTAATTTAAGATAATTTGGACTCTAATCTTTCCCTTTTTGTAGAGTCCAGCATGTCTCGTCCCAGCACCGATCGTAGCCTCTGTCGTTATCTGCTAGCGCTATCTGAAGAAAGCCGATTCTAGTGCTGTGTCCGAATCAACTAGCTCCAATCTCCACGCAGCTGATTCCTTGATGACATGATTTCGGGAGCTTCCAAATCCCTGCAATTCTTCTTCCAAATTCTAGGTTTAACAGCATTTGGCTTTTAATTAGCACAATTTTAGCATAAGAGTAGCATCAAGTTGTCATAATCCCAAAGTAAAACACATGATCAATGTAAACATAAATAATGAATAGCATAAACAAATAATTAATAGTGATCATCTATTCCATAAGGGTTCCAAGGCCGCTCGTGATCGTGAGCATGGCTGATATACTAGTTTTACACTCTGCAGAGGCTGTACACTTTCACTGTGAGTCATGATTACCCATACGCCCGGGTTTATAGCTCCCAAAACACTTCCAAGGTGAGCAGGTAGGGTACACTATGAAGCCTTTCAAAGGTTCATCTAACAAGTTAGGACCGCTAGGTTTCCAATTAGCAAACAGATGTAGAGCTCCCCTTCTAAATAGCACATTCCGCGTAGGCTATACACATAAAGACAGAGGCCGCACTATACCAGATTCGTCGAGCCCCTCTTGCGCCATAAAGGTAACCACTAACAAGCTAGAAAAGGTCCTTGTACTAAGCTAAAGACAGAGCCATGTGGCCCTCATAGTTGTACTGTAAGTCCCGGATGATCACTTACAGATAAGTCCTTAGAGAGAGGAATCTAAAGCATTTAGAAAGTAGCTAAATATTCTAGCCCCCTTTTTCCAAGTTGCTAAAAAGTAATGTTTTAATGTTTATTGCATATACCATTAGTCAAGTTATAAGATCATGGTTTAGTTGAGCACTAGCAAAGGCTACCCAATGCATATCCCATAGGTGTCAAGACATAAGTACAATTCTAGGAAATCCTTATCAAGGTGACACATGCAAATATGGATTGATTATATTAAGGTGAATTAGAAACAAGGATGATCCCATGCTATACTTGCCTTGATCAAAGTGTTCCTGCTGATCCTGCTCGTCAAAGTAGTACTCTTGATCACCCATGAATTGCTCAGCGTCTATATTCGATCATCATAGCAACATACAAGCATCCAGAAGCAATCATGCATAGCAAACAAAGGCTATAAATTAGAACACTACACCAATAGCATAAAATTAAGATGAAAAGTTTGTAAACTGGATCTACATCTCGCTATGAACACACAAACGTGAAGATCACAAAAATCGGAGCTATAACAAAGAAGTTATGAATTAAACAAGATTTCCTTTACTAAAATAATAGATTAAATCTCACCTCGAATTTCAAAAGTTGAAAATATACCTAACAGTAGGATAAACATGTAGATTACGCAATTACAAACCTAATGTAACTTGAACGGGTCAAAACGGAGTTAAAACAAAGAAGTTATGGCCTAAACAAGGCTAGTGGCAAAACTGTAAATAGATGAAAACGTATTTTCAATCTAACCAAAGGAACTATGTTTTCAAAAGAAGAAAATGTATTCTAGGAATATGCTTTAGACTGCAGGATTGAAATTAGAAAAGTGGAGGGGCTCTTCAACAAAAATTCTAGCTGAAGGGGTACATGTTAATCTCAATCGTTGGATTACATTTAGACGGAGCGGATTAGATCGGGGAAAGGAAGGCGTGCCTAGAATCGAGAGAACCTCACTAGCGTAATCAATCTAGGGCCTATGGTCCTCAGTTTGTCTCAGGAAAGGTATGGGGAGCAAGAGGAGGCCAAGGCGAACTTGACAGAGGGGTCTATGGCGGCTGCGACGGCACCAAGGCGGCACGGAGCCCTCTCGAGCGGCTCAAGCTCTGGCGAAGCAACGACGATGATGCAAGAGCGACAGAGAGCGAGAGATAGCGCATGGATAGGGCTAGCGACCTTGTTACCATATCCCAAAGCGTGGTAGGGGCTCCTCATCAATGGCAAAGCGGCGGGTCGGCGAATCACACGGCAGCGGTGGCTTTTGGATTGCGGCGGTGCGTCTAGAGCACGGAGTCGGCTTTGGCGCGACTAGATGGAGGTGGTGGGAGCAGCAGGGCTGCTATTTAAGGGCAAGGTGGCGTGGGGTCCATGCCAATTGGGTAGGAAGAGAGGCGGATGCGGACTCCCGGTGGCGGTGTCCGTATTGGACACGAGCTAGAGGAGAGAGAAGGCATTGATGCGCAGGCTCGTAGGAGATGGGAAGGGAGAGGTGGTTTTTCGTCTTGGACACGAGCGCGAGCTGGGCCGCGGAGTGGAGGAAAGGAGCGAAGCAGGCTAGGGGGAGAGAGGAGGTGGGCCACTGGTGAGTTGGGCCAGCGAAGTGAGTGAGGCTGAGCGGGCCTTCGGGCTACAGAGGGGACGCGGGCCAAAAGCCAGAGAGACTGAGAGGGAGATGAAGAAATTTCTTTTCTTTTTCTTAAGCACATTTTCGAAATCAAATTCAATTCAAATTCAAATTCTTTTGTAGTTTTGATCAAACCCAAACATCACAAAAATAAATATGCAGCAGCATGAATGCACAAGCATGTAACTAGACCTTATAGTTGATTTTAATTTAACAAAAGTTATTTTTTTTCTAAGTTTACATGCTCACAAAATGTATAATTAAATCAAATTCACCTATTTTAAAATGATGCAAAATTTAGGGTGTTACAATTCTACCCCCCTTAAAATGAATCTCATCCTTGAGATTCAGCTGATGCTTACACAAAAAGTTGTGGGTATGTTTTCCTCATATCCTCTTCTCTTTCCCAAGTAGCCTCATCTTTTATATGCCAATTATACTAAACCTTATACATCTTTATAACTAGGTTCCTCGTAACCCTTTCTACTGTCTCCAAAATCTTTACTAGAAATTCCTCATAGGTGAGATCTTCCTTCACTATAAGCTCCTCTAACGGTATCTGCTCCTCCGGTACACGCAAACACTTCTTTAATTGGGACACATGGAACACATCATGTATACCTGACAAACTCTCAAGCAATTCCAACTGATAAGCCACTTCTCCATGTCTCTCTATAATTTTGAAAGGCCCAATATACCTTGGTGCTAACTTTCCTTTCATGTTGAACCTTCTCACACTTCTCATTGGTGACACTTTTAGGTAAACATAATCCCCTATTTTGAAAATCAATTCTCTTCTCCGAGTGTCAGCATAACTCTTCTGTCGAGACTGTGCCACTCTCAAGTTGTCCCTAATCATCCTTACTTGCTCCTCTACATCTCTTAAAACATCCAGTTTGAATACTTGAGTTTCTCCCGTTTGATTCCAGAATAACAGGGTTCTAAACTTTTGTCCATACAAAGCCTTGAAAGGTGCCATCTTGAGAATCTTCTGATAACTATTGTTATATGAGAACTCTACATCAGGTAAACTCTTGTCCCAACTTGTATCGTACTACAATGCACAAGCTCTCAACATGTCCTCTAATATCTGATTTGTCCATTTAGTTTGTCTGTCCGTCTGGGGGTGATATGTTGTACTAAAATTCAACTTTGTTCCTAATGAAGTATGTACTTGCTGCCAAAAGTGAGATGTGAATTGAGTACCCCGATCAGACACAATTTTCTTAGGAACCCCATGCAGACACTATCTTCTCCATATATAATTCATCCAACTTCGGTCCATTATAAGTAGTCTTGACCGGTATAAAGTGAGCAACTTTAGTTAACTGATCCACTATCACCCATATTGAATCATAACCTCTTTGAGTGCGTGGTAACCCAACAATGAAATCCATACTAACTTCTTCCCACTTCCACTCAGGTATCTTCATTGGTTGTAATAATCCCGCAAGTCTTTGATGTTCAGCTTTAACTCTTTGACATGTATCACATATAGCAACATATTTAGCAACATCCCTCTTAAGTCCATACAACCAATACTTCTTTTTTAGATCCAAGTACATCTTGGTACTTCCGGGATGAATAGAGTAAGCAGACTCATGTGCCTCACGGAGAATTGCATCTCGTATAGCCTTATTCTTAGGCACACATAGTCTTTTCCCAAACCATAGAGTTCCATTATCATCCATACAGAAACCTAGTGCCTTGCCAATCACTATGTTCTCCGCTATCTCTTTTAACCTCTTATCCTATAACTGACCCTTGCATATTTCTAGCTCCAATGTGGGTTCTATCACCAACTCCACTGCATTAGTGACAAAGTCCAAGTTTAGTTGCTCAAATTCAGCACATAACTCACTTCACATAGATGCCACTTGCACCTCATTAGCATAACTCTTCCTGCTTAGAGCATCAACAACAACGTTCGCCTTTCTAGGATGATAGTGTACCTCCAGATCATAATCCTTAATCAACTCCAACCATCGATGCTATCTCAAGTTTAGATCCGTCTGAGTGAAAATATACTTCAAACTCTTGTGATCAGTATATATATCACTCTTATGTCCAATAAGATAGTGCCTCCATATTTTCAAAGCATGAACCACTGCTGCTAACTCCAAATCATGAGTAGGATAGTTTAGCTCATGCTTTCTCAACTGTCGGGATGCATAGGCCACTACTCTTCCTTCTTGCATTAGAACACATCCGAGACCTTAATTAATGAGACGCATCACAATAGATAGAGAAGTTCTTGCTCAAATTTGGTAGAACCAATACTGGGGCTGTAGTCAATCTTTTCTTCAATTCCTCAAAGCTAGCCTGGAACTTTTTAGATCACACAAACTTAGCATTCTTCTCTAACAGAGCTATCATAGGCTTGGCAAGTTTAGAAAACCCTTCTATGAACCTCCTGTAGTATCTAGCTAATCCCTAGAAACTACGAATCTCACCCACATCGGTTGGTGGTTTCCAGTTCAACACATCTCTCACCTTGCTTGGGTCTACTGCTATTCCACCATTAGAGACAACATGGCCTAGGAAGGAAACTTCCTTCAACCAAAACTCACACTTGCTTTGCTTAGTATACAACTTGTCTTCCCTGAGCTTCTCAAGACCAACCTTAGATGTTCAGCATGTTCTTCTTCAGTCTTGGAGAATACCAGTATATCATTAATGAATACCACCACGAACTTAACTTATCTAGAAACTCCATGAACACCTTATTCATCAAATACATAAAGTATGCAGGTGCATTGGTCAAAACAAAGGACATAACGGTGTACTCATATAACCCATACCTCATAGTAAAAGTTGTCTTGGGTATGTCAGTTGCATGAATGTTCAATTAATGATAGCCAGAATGAAGATCAATCTTAGAGAACACACAAGCACCTCTCAACTAATCAAATAAATCATCAATCCTAGGCAGCGGGTACTTGTTCTTAATGGTAACCTCATTGAGTGATCGATAATCAACACACATCCTCTGGATACCATACGTCTTCTAAACAAATATAACCGGTGCTCCCCAAGGTGAAGAACTAGGACGAATGAAACCTTTCTCCTGCAACTCCTTTATTTATTTCTTAAGTTCCTCTAGTTCATTAACCCCATTCTATATGGATGCTTAGCTATAGGTGCAGTTCCAGGTAATAATTCAATAATAAACTCAATGTCACGGTCAGGTGGCATACCTAGCAAGTCATTAGGGAACACATCTGGAAACTCATTGTGACAGAACCGCCCAATTTATACAAGATCAAGTACGGCTATCCACGTTTAACACGTTAACGCGCACATACTTTCACTTATATAGACAAGGTAGTCCGCCGAATGTCACGAAGGACCTTGGTAAATCAACATCACAACCAAGATCACATGATTAAGTAAATACACATCATATACATAGAGTTGCAGTGGAAATAATGTTTACAATGAGTTCACAAATAATAATACAAGTTTGGGTTTCAAAACCGATTAGTGAAAACAACATAGCTTTCAAATGATTACAATAATATAAGTTCTAAATATATTGCTAGCATACGTGACATCCTCTAACAAAAGCATATAGATAAAAACACTATAGAGAGTTGCCGAGTCCACCGGCGGTTAGCCACCACCTTTGGTAGGCCGAGAACTTCACCAGCAACATGGTGGGATAAACCCTGAGTACTCAAATGTACTCAGCTAGAATTACCCGTCATAAACCAAAAATAAAGTGACACCAAGGATTATGCAAGGCTTTATAAGTGGAGCTAGCTTGACAACATTTTGCATAAAAAGCCACTAATTGAGCTATACATTTTATAATTTGGTCATCAAGTTAATTATAGCTATTCATCTCTAGATTAGCAACTAACCTATGCCAAACATGTATTATATCATTTAGTAGCATAACAATAGTAACCATAGCTGGTGTAAGATTTTAATATTCATTAGAACCATCATATTCCATAATCCAATTACTACGATGTTGGAGCTAGCCAAGTTTCTCACTATCCGGGAGAGACAGCGATTCGAATCAATTTCAACCAGCTGGCAATTTATTCCTAACACAAACCTAGGCAGACTATATCAATGGTCACCTTAGGTCACCTTTGGTACAACTCAGGTCCACATTTCGTGGGTTCGCCTAGCACCGCACAATCAGGGACAACCAGCTGCCAGGACATTCAGGCCCAGGCTGCCCTTGGGCTCATGTCTGGCTCACCGCACATCCTTACTACCATCTAGAGTGCGCACTCTAACAGAACGGGGCCTGGCCTGAGTTGAACTACTTGGCTTCATGGTCGGATCGAGTTATCCGGCCAGCTAAGTGAGAGGCATGCGTTCAATCTCAACAGAAGTTCCAACTATGGTACGGTCCTTAATCGACACAAACGGGATAAAACATGCGCACAATACCTCCATGTCCTGCTGCCTCTCAATCCCCAGATCCCGTCCGGTCTCCGTTTATTCATCATCACATGGTTATTTTCATCAATAGCAAATATAGCCAACCGTGCTTTGGTATCCACCTATATCTCGCAGGTGATAGGAAATCACCCGACTTCTACCGGTGTAAGCATTGCTAAGCATATATTTGATCCTAGACCTACATAGGGTTTAAGGTATATTTCTGGACAAGGAAATTATATGCATCAAGTGGTTCCAATCAACTCTTATAACCTAATGTATCAAACATAAAAGGACGCAAATGATATTTGTAAAAACATAGGAGGCTTAGAATGCTCTGGGGCTTGCCTGGGATCCAACACTAGGTCAGTGTTTGTTATATGACACTCGCTTGGTGAGCATCTCCCATCTCGGCACTTGCTTAGTCCTTCTGTCTTCTGGATAGATTCACCAAACTCCATCTTCGGGTTCGGCTCGAACATCACATCCTTTACGTGGTGCATCTAGCATACCTAGATGAGATGAAAATGCAGATGTATGAATGCATATAAAACAACTCATGATGCATTGCAACAGGCATACAAAGGCAAGGACAAGGTAACATCATATTGACTTAAGCACTAGAGAGCAAGTCAATTAACTAATTATTGCCCAAGCCTATCATGGTAAGGTAGCAAGAAAATAACACCAAGCATTTACCAATGAGGCACTCAAATTAAGATACTTTAAGGAATCATCTGGCACAAGCTAATCCTAGTAATCATACAATCAAGATCAAGCATAAGCAATCAACTTCAAGTATATGCACAAAATCTGGACATCAACATAACAGCAATTCAATTTAACCATAACTGGAGTTATAGGCCTCCAAAAAGGGTGATACTAGACTTTCTAGAAAGCTAATGAAATTATATAAAACTTTTTTATTAACACCAAAAGCTGACTCAACAAATATCTAGGTCAAAATCCCTCATGAAGCAGAGCTTATACAACTAAGGACAGAAAACCGATAGTAACTTCAGAAATACATATCTCAAGTTATATGCATCCAACAAGCAAGATCCTTAACTTTATAGAAATCTTATTAAATTATATATAACTTTCTTATTATAATCTTAATATGATTCTACAGCTAACAAGGTTAAACAACACCAAGAAAGCATCTCTGTCTAGATTTGGACAAAACCTGCCAATCCAGTTTGAATAGCTATAATTGGAGTTCTAGACCACCAAAAGCAGTGATCTTAGACATTTTGGAAAGCTTAGCAAAAGCACTACAACTCTCCTATTATCATCAATACATGATTCCATGTTTAAATAAGCAAAACAATACAATCATTTAGATCTGTTTAGAGCATATGCAAAAGCTGATAACAAACTTGTAAAATCTATAACTCCTCAACCAGTAGGCCTAAAATCAAGAACTTTTAGGAACAGCAAGATAAGGAAATTATATACAACTTTTGTATTCACCATATTTATAGAAAATATCATTTGATCTACAAAGTTATCATCACAACAGAAAATGCACATGCGGCCATTTCAGAATGTAACAATTTGATGTTTCACTTGTTTTGCTAACAAAGAGCATACACACATGAACCATTCAAGAACTTCAACCACCACTAACATACTTAGCAACACTTTATTGAACACCAATCACTCAAAGCACCGCCAAATACAATTACAAGCTTTATCTACAATTTTGCTTTTATTAATCCTTTCTCCTAATAAACATATATATAATTTTAGTGATATATGAGAACAACTAGTTTGGGGTTGAGATTTTTGTGAGTGGTAGATATTATCAAAATATGGCTACTGCACAAATTTCACATGCTCAGGTTTTATAATTCAATTACTATGAAAAAGATAAATTGCTATTGCAAGAAAACACATAAAAGCAAGATAAATCTAGAGATCATCATTTTCTATAAACACATAGACATATTATGGTTTATCAGGTCACAATATCACCATGCAAGGGTAAGGGAATCACAATTCACATTTTTGCATATATAAATTATTTATAAATCATTTAAAACCATTTATCAAGCATTAGTCAAGTTAATTTCATAACTCAGTCATACATACACAAAAATTTATGAACTTTTTACTAGAGCTCACAAATGCTATAAGTATACTAGAATAAAAATTTCGGTCATTTGGAGTAGTAGAACAATAGATATGATGATAGCAAGCAAACTAAGCTAGAATTAACCATTAATCATGATTAAATCAAAACATCATAAAAATAGTGAGCAAACAACATGTTTAATATTTATCTTAGCTAGCACTTGCCAAAACAAGACTCCCAAAACTGGAATCACATTTTTAGGACATTCCTACCTCAAGATATGCATCTGCATCTGATAAACTTAAAAGGATTTCTAAAAGCACTTTATAAGAATAAATAAAAATAATTAGAAACTTTCTATTAACACATATCATATTATGACTCTACTGTGTAGATTTACTCACAAGGATTCCAAAAAGTCTTCATTTGCTATTTTATGATTTTCCTATGATTTACTATGATTTTCTAAAGTTTAGCCGATTATATGCATATAAGGAAAAAGAAAAGGAAAACACTTTTTCATTGAGGTCCCTGCAGATTTCCTTAATTTACCCATAGAAGAACCTTTACTATTCATGAGTCAGGCACTATGCACTTAACCCCCTGAAAGAGTTTCTATTCATGCGCGAACTCCACCCTCTTCTTCTTCTTGATGCCAGAACAGGGGAGGCCGACTTCCTATAGCAGAATCAACCAATTTATAAGAGCACAAGTACAATGGTAGCCCGTAAGCAGTCGCACTGTCATACTTGAGCCCATATAAACACGATAGTCTATCGAGTACCATGAAGGGTCTCGATTAACCATCAACATACAACCAAGATCGTACATCATTCAACATACATGTCACATGTTACATAAAATTCATAAATATAGTTCATCCATTAGAGTATGAATTTAGGTTATTACAAACCAAGTTCAAGTAAAATAGTAGCGGAAGCAAATTAAAAGTTTGAAACCAACATCTGCAACATTGTTTAAATATAGTGCCAGCTCATGATCACACTTCCACAAAAGCATAAGGGAGGGATTAATAAGAGATGCCTGCCTAGGGCTTACTCCTCGTCCACAGTGGGATAGAAGCAGTTCTTGCAATAGCCATGATAAATTGTACTATCTGTAATAATGGGAATAAAACTCTGAGTACGAGAAGGTACTCAGCTAGACTTACCCATCATAAACCAAAAATAAAGTGACTCCAAGGATCATGCAAGGCTTTATAAGTGGAGCTAGCTGGACAACATTTTGCATAAAAAGCTTACCAATTCAAGTATACAATTATAATTCAGTTATCAAGTTAATTATAGCTATTCATCTCTAGATTAGCAACTAGCCTGTGCCAAACATGTGGTATATCATTTAGTAGCATACAGTAGTAACCATAGCCGGTATAATAATTCCATGTTCATCATAACCATCATTCCATAATTCAATTACTATGATGTTGGGACTAGCCAAGTTTCTCACTGTCTGGGAGATACGGCGATTCGAATCGATTTCAACCAGCTGGGAATTTATTCCAAATACAAACATAAGCAGACTAGATCAACGGTCACCTTAGGTCACCTTTGGTACAACTTAGGTCCATATTTTGTGGGTTCGCTCAGTGTCACCTTTAGTACAACTTAGGTCCATATTTTGTGGGTTCGCTCAGTGCTGCACAATCAGGGACAACCAGCTGCCAGGACGTTCAATCCTGGCCAGCCTTTAGGCTCACGTCTAGCTCCCCACACATCCTTACTACCATCCATAGTGCACACTTTTACAGAACAGGGCCCGGCCTGAGTTAAGCTACTAAGCTTCGCGGTCAGAACAAGTTAACCTGGCCAGCTAAATGAGAGACATGCGTTTAATCTCGACAAAAGCTCCAACAACGGTACGGTCCTTAATCGGCACAGACAAAATCACATGAGTCAACATACACATAGACTCTGCCCGACCTCCAATTACATTACCCAATGGTTCTTTTCCACGATGGCAAATATAGCCAACCGTGCTTCGGTATCCACCAATATCTCGCAGGTGATAGGAAATCACCCGACTTCTACCTGTCTAAGTATGGCTAAGCATATATTCGATCCTAGACCTACATAAGGTTAAAGGTATATTTATCTAGACAAGGTAATTCTATGCATCAAGTGTCGCCAATCAAATCTTATAACCTAATGCATCAAACATAAAGGACTCAAGTGATGTTTTATAAAACGTAGGAGACTTAGAATGCTCGGGGGCTTGCCTTTGAGGAAAGAGGTTAGCCTGTGATCCGGGCACCAGGGAGGTCATCAAGGGTTTTCTCCTCTTCTTCTATAGCTATGGCCTGAGGTGTTTCCTACTGTTCCTCCTCTTCTTCTTCGTTGAACTCCAAAAGGGTTATCCCTTCAGACGATCCTATATGCATGAGCATGAAATAAGATATCACGAATACATATATAATGACATGTATAATATGATATGATGTGATGAATGCATCATCATAAGTGTTTTCAACAGCATTGCATTAAGGTGATAATAAGTTACATTTACTTTTACTGAGTAGGTGCATATCTCTTCTCTTGTAACTTAAACAAACATTTATGTAAATCATTTTCTAGACTACAAGACAATAGCCACTTGTTTTGATCATAACTAGAGTTATACACATCAGAATAATATAGTTGTGGACATTCTATGTAACACTCCGGCTCAGGGCTTAATAGGATTAATAGGATACTCATACCAACAAGTTGCAACTTCTTTTCTAGAAGCCCATCTCTTAAGAACTCCAAGGTTAAGCGTGCTTGGCCTGGAGCGATGGGTGATTGACCGGGAGGTTCTTCCCGGGGGTGCATGAGTGAGGACAAAGTACGTAGAAAAGACTGGTGTTGGTCTGTGAGGGCAGTCTATGTCCTAGGAAAGCTATCAGATGTAAGCGAGCCTGATCTCGAGGAGGCGGAACGTTACATTCTAGAAATCTTATGAAATTTATTACAACTTTCTTTTAATCATCTCAAAATGATTCAACAGTTATCTATGTCAAACAATTCAATCTTTTAGATCTGTCCAAAGAGCAAGCATTTCTTATAGTAGATTCTAATAGCTATAATTCTTAAACCACAAGGTAGATAAGTGAGTTATCTACAACTTTGTTATTAACTATCTTTATAGTGAAGATCATTATCATCATGAAATCATCACAACAACAGAAACTATACATGCAGCCACCTAGTTGAATTATAAGGCAATAATTAACTAGTTGCCTATAAAAAAATATTTTTAAGCCTAACTAATAACAGCAATAGATCATATGCATCACAAGAACCATAGAAAACATCATGGTTAAACATAAATAATTTATTTATATTCATTTATTAATTTCCTTAGATAATAAGGTGATTTAAAGGATAAATATTTATTTTGATTAATAAATTCTAATAAAATTACAGTAGCCTCCAAATGACCTTAATAGTCAATTGTACAAATTGCATGCCATTTGGACAAGTGTATCTACCTCTACAAAAATGATAAGTTACATAGGCTTATTTTAGCAAAAAATAGTTTAGCATAATGAAAAGTGTCAAGCAACAGATTTAATATTTTTCTTACTTTCTTTCTAGCATGATAATACTGTGCAAAAATTTGTGTGCTCGTATGTTATATATTTTTACCCAAATTAATTTCACTAGAAACTAGCAATTAATTAGGATTAAATATGAAGACCATCTTACAAATATTCTTACTATAGGTTTAATATTTTTTCAAGTTAGAGCATGTCAACACAAGACCAGCAAAATTGGAATCACATTTTTATCACTTTGCTAACTCAAGTTATGCATTTTACAAGATATAAACTACTTTAAAAGCACTTATCTTGCTCAATTTGATTCACCAAGAAAAATACCCTAAATAGTAGATTTCATATTTTTATCAAATATCACACTTCATGATGAATCCAACAAAATTTGGTTCACCCCATTTGGACACTCCAAGCTTGAGATATAAATTTTTGAAATTTGTAACTAAATCTATGAAAAAAATAATAAAGAAAAATCAAATTTCAAATCGGATGCTACTGCTAGGTGCACCCAGTGTATACACCCTGCTGCGACTGACGATTAGGACCCATAGGTCAATGCGATCTACATGATAGAGAGACAGAGCAGAGCACTGGCTTGACTGGCGGTGAACTCAACGACGGTGAGGTCTCCGGTGGTGCGGTCGGTACTAACGTGTTCCCCATCACATTCCGCATCCAGCGAGCTAGATGGTCGAACCTCTAATGACGGTTGACTATGGCGGTGGTGCTAATGACGGATGGCAGCGTTGCGCTATGGCGGGCTCATCATCTTCGGCGATGGCAAGCCAAGGCGAGCACTGCTGCGGCATCTATGAACCCTAGCAGAGCTCTACGGTACGAATTGAGCCATGGTGAAGCGGCGGTGAGCTCCGGCCACGGGCATGGTGGCACATAGAGCATGACGGTGGTGTCACCATTCCGATGAGGTGGTGGCTGAAGGTAGGTCTCCATCATCGGGGAAAGTGCAACACCTCTAGGCAACACGGTAACGGGTACCAGAGCAGCCTAAGGGCGGCCGATGAAGTCGGTGGCGGCTAGCGCGTGCTTGCAGCCATGGCGGACGTGCACGGCGGTGTCGCGGTTTCCTACATGATAGCGGCAGTAGCGGTTAAATGAATGAGGATGTAAGCATCTATGACATAAGGCGATAACAGAACCAGGGAGAAGGAGGTAGGAGGAGTGGTGGATAAGGCTAGCCACGATGAGCTCGGAGCTCAGCGGCGCTCTATGGCCATGGTGACTTACGGTGACGCGTAGTGTGGCCTTACCCTTGCTCGAATGGTGGTGCTAGTGGGTCAGCAAGGTGGAGGATGTGGTGGTGGAGCTATGCGCATGAGCTATTGGACAATGGCGCGATGGCGGCAATGAGTGAGCTTGGCGGAGGTGCAGCCGCGACGGTGGCGCTACGGTTCCGCTTCGGCGAGTGCGAGAGCATGAGAGAGAAAGAGAGTGAGGCAAGAGTGAGGCTAGGGATGTGCGGCGGCCTCTTCATCGCAAGCCCGGCCACAATGCAGCCCAGCCCCAATGCGTGTATGCCACGCGGTGGCCACGACCTATGGCTGATCGGCCACGACGCCGCGCTGCTCCATCCGGTTTTAGGCCTGCAACTAACGACTGACAGAGCAAGTTCATGTACATGTAACTCCTAATCCATGGTGAATCAGTGAAAATGGTATTAGTGAAAGTTGTAGAGCTATGTGAGTACTACAACTTTGCTTTAATGATTGTGGTCTAATTCAAACTGGTTTACAAACTACATTGCTCCAAAGTGGGCTACATTGAAACTGAAAACCAGTTAAAGACTTCAAAATTTCAAGTTTTGAAAACAACATTTTATTGATACTTGTGAGCTCTATTGACCATGTTAGACACTGAATTAGCTCATGACCCTTAAATAAAGTTTGTTAGCCATGACAAGAACTACAACTTTTATTTAGGTCACATAGCCATGCAAACACTCTAAGCTACTGTTTAGCTTTAGTCAAACTAGCATCATGAATATGGCATTTCAAATGAAACCAACACTTAAAAGAAAATTTGGTCTATGTCATGAATATAAACATTATTCCATTTATCATTCTAGATGTGACTAAGGTGTTTTCATGACCTCACCACCATCTCATACATTGGTCATACATGATTGCAAGCATAAGCATATATATAAAATCAACATTTCATGTGACAATGTATAAGAATGAGATGAAATTTCCTATGCTCATGTTCATGAATGCTGAGATGATGCTTGTGCTCATGAAATGCAAGTGCCAAATGAAAAGCTTAACACTAGGGTGGTACACTTCCGGCCGGCTAAGGCGGCGCCGGCGGTGATCGGCGGCGGGGAAGGGTCGACCGGGCTTGACCGCGCCCAAGCCATTACTTGGCCGGCGGTAGCCAGCAGTAGCTTGGCTATGTCAGTAGGCGGCGATAATTGCAATGGAGGAGGGAGGCCGACAAACAGAGGCGGTCAGGCTCGATGTCCACACCATGCACGCAAGGCCGGCGGCTGGTAGCAGCAAAAGGAGGGGCTCTCTACGGCAGTGGCTAGAGGTCGTGAGGAGGTGCAAAGGCAAGGGAGATGTAGTGGCTTGGAGCTCTGCCTCGGCGTCAATGGCGGTCGTGCTCTGGCATGCGCGCGTGGCACCGAGGGTGAGAGAGAGCGTAGAGGGAGTGGAGAGAGTGAGGGAGAGACTGAGAGGGGGGAGACTCGGATGGCTCCAAATCAAGGCGAGGAGTGGGCAGAGGCGCGTGGCGTGGAGGAGGACACGCGGCGCTGAGCATGGCAGCCACGGGGCATTGCATCAAGCACGTGGCGTGCGGTAAAGTGGGCAAGGTTGGAGCCGAATCGGGCCGGCTACGGGCCGATTTGGACCTTGGGCCCAAAAGCAAAGTTTAAGCCCACCTGATGATCTACAAAACTCATTAAGGATGCCTGGCCATTAGAGGTCTCCATTAATGGCTAATTAAGCTCCAATTTGATAGTGTCAATGACTTAACGAGGGTTAAGCCTTGCTCTGTTTGAGCTCGAATTACTTGGTCAAAACATGGACAAATTTGATCCAACTTCTTCCTACTACTTCTTCATGGAATTAGCTCCATCTCTCATTTTTGGCTCAACTCAAGTTGCTTAACAAATTTTGGAGAACGCGGGATGCCAATCGTCATTGCCACTAGAATTCCAGATTTAGAATATTTTCCAGGGCTGAAAACAGCAGCACATTCAATCTTTGAGCCTTTGTTTGACTTACTTCCAAGCTGATCTGGCTCTTGGTCCAAAAATAATGTTTGTAGTTCTCAAACTAAACTACAACTTCCATTAAAGGATCAAGGTTTGGATCAGCTTGGTTAGGAAGATACAAGCCTCCAAAGTTGGTATACAAAACTGAAAACTGAGATTTAGTTAACTACTGGAAACAGTTAGTCTTTGCTGATTTTGAAACTAACTTCGAAGATCCAAATGAACTCCAAACTTGATGAGACTTGCTTTGTGTACTTCAACTCATATTAAGGAATCTAGTTGAGCTATCACACAAATTTAGAAGATAAAAATTCACAAACATGTCAACTCGCTGTTGTCAATCAAGGACTTAGAAATATTTCTAAGAGGCCAAAACAGCACTGCATCCAAACTTGAGTCCACTGTTTGAGCCACTTAGCAATTGAATCAGGGCTTGGTCCAAAAATAAAGTGTCGACGAAATATGGTCGGCAGTCCACCGAGGGGGGTGCCCGTGGTGGTAGATTATCGGTAGGATGCGTGTAATCAGAAACCAGATGGTAACACAAGGCGCAGAGACAACGATTTAGACAGGTTCGGGCCGTCTGGTCGACGTAATACCCTACATCCTGTGTCTTTGGTGTATTGTATTGAGATGTATACAGATTAACCTATCCTCTAGGGGACCCTTGTCTCTCCTTATATACTCCGAAGAGACAAGGTTACAAGTAAAGTATCCAATTTGGTACTATTACAATATCTAGTACAGCTTGTAATCTTGATGTGCACGTCTTGATCTTACGGGTCGGGCCACCTCGGATGGTGCGGCCCATGTACCATCTTGTGGTACCCGGGGGTATATCCCCCACAGCTAGTCCCCGAGCGCCATGTATTCTGATGCGACACGTCGTTTGAACCTTCTCCGAACAGTGAGGCTTGAGTTCTTGACATCTCCGACCACCATTGTCGCTGGAGAAGTAGGTTGTCCAAAGAATGTATGGTGCTCTTAAGAAGAAAGAAAAAGATTTCTGTCTTGGGAAGTGTGCCCACTTGTATTTCTAAAAAGAAATGTAAGTGTGTCTTAAAGCGTAGCATCTTTGATCGTCAGATCGAGCACATTCACCGCAAGGTGAAGTGTGCCCACTTAGTCCCTGAGCCTGGTAGTAGGTGACGTAGTCACGTGGTGCCAGGGTCTAAAAAGAATTCCCAGTTAAATTGAGAATCCAATCATCGTACAGGCGATACAAGATGCACTGGTAGGTGCATCGTACCGATGTAGTCCCCGAGCTTGCTGGAAGGCGAGGTATGAGCCTTGTAGCAAGGTCTAAGTGCAAAAAAATATCCCAACTATATGCGAATTGCCAGTCGCATGTATCCGAGACGCAAAGTCCCCGAGCCATGGTCGGAGAGTGGTCGAGGCAGTCCCCATGCGTAGGTCGAGAAACGAGCGACGAAGTCCCAAAGCTGTGGTCGGAGAGTGATCGAGGCAGTCCCCGAGCACAGGTCAAGGAGCGAGCGACTAAGTCCCCGAGCCGTGGTCGGAGAGTGATCGAGGCAGTCCCCGAGCACGGAGTGGTCTGGCCAGAAGTCCCAGAGCACGGAGTGGTCTGGCGAGTCCCCGAGCACAAGGGTGGTCTGGCCAGAGTCCTCGAGCACCGTAGTGGTCTTGGCGAACCCTGAAGCATGAGCTCGCTGACCGAACTATGTTCCTGAAAAATAAACACGGAGAGCGGTAGTACATGATGATGTACGAAATATATTGACCTCTCTATAGGAGGTGAAGTAAACACTTGGTGTTCGGTTGGCGATGAATTATACTTGGTGTAATATTCAAAAAATAACATTAGCTGTTTTTAGCCCTTTTGTTATGTAGTGGCGTAGCACGATGTATTAACCTGTCCTGAAGAATGCGCCAGACCTAGGTTGACCAACATCTCATAGCGCGAGGTACGGAACGCTGCCGCGTGTAGAGTGCCAGTATTACCAGGGAGCGACTGCCGACTACCCGTAGCGCAGAGGGCGGACTCTCATGCACGCGTGGGGTGGAGCCGGAGACAGTGCCGGCTCTGGGATTCTCAAGCAGGAAGGAAAACGTATTGGCGAACCATTGTAAAAACTTATACATGTTTTGGATTGTATGTATGGAGAAAATTCGACGCGAAGCGCACCCTAAGGGTGGTCGGCGGAGGTGTATGATGATCAAAGAAATTTTCAATTAAAAATAATACTTAGCTTTATTGACGACCGGTGGGTGTAGTCGGCGTGTTGCGATATTCGAGAGATGGCTTGACGTGGCTCGCTTGTGGCTCGGCGCGGCTCAACGCGGCTCGTCGTGACTTGCTAGACAGCTCGGACGGCTTGTTTGACGGATCGACACGGCTCGCCGATGGCTCAACATGAGTTGATCGACGTCTGGCTTCCGAGTGCTCCAGAGCTCATGTACTTGGCCTTGACGTTCCAACCTGTGTCTGTACACCCTCTCCTCCAAGCTCTAGCGGCAGGCGTGCGCCTTGAGTCGATAATCCCATCATGCACGCATCTTGCTTCGGTCATCGCGAGATGCCGCGCGGGATGGTGCATGAGGAAAAATAAAAAGATTTGTGTGTCATTGAATAGAAATCAAGTAATAAATATTTAATTGAGAATTCACTTAGCTTTTGGGCGTGTGAACAAATCGTCTTGGCCTTCTGCCCAATGAGATGGCTTGCATGTATACTTGTGTAGATGTATACGCGTATATGCGTAACTCTTGGCTAGCTTGCGTTGTGTTCGTGCTGCTGTGGATTGAGCCGACGCCTGGTCAGAACTTTGGCCTCATGACGGACGCACATGAGGGCCGTCGTGGACGATATGATGGGAAAAACCGCCATCACAGATTGACGCCGAGTTGCCGCAATTTTGACGAAACTCCACATGTCGTCGCCTTGATCTTGCTGGATTGCATGTCCGTCGTGCATGAATACGATGGATATACTAGTTGACATCACCTCTTGCATGTATCCCTGGTACAGTGATCGTTGAACACCTGCCGCGAGAAGCTGGGTTGCCGCGGATGGCGTTGTTGAGGAAAATTATCTTTGGATAGACATCTGGTTGGTCGCGGTGAAGTTGTCCGGTCCTCGAGCTTTTTGGCCTGTCGCCATGACTGTGGTCGCGATTGTCGTAGCGCCGTTCTTCGCGGCGATCATCATTGCGATGTGGTCTGGTGGCCGATGTGGTCGGAGCTCGGCGGAGCTGCTTGGGACATGATCGTGGTCGGCGTGGTCGGAGCTCGGCGGAGCTGCTCGGGACGTGGTCGACGTGGTCGGAGCTCGGCGGAGCTGCTCGGGATGTGGTCGACGTGGTCATGGTCGGAGCTCGGCGGGGCCGCTTGAGACGTGGTCGACGTGGTCTGTAGACTTCTAGGCCCGGGGTCGAATTAGTAGTACGAGCAATCAGAGGTTCATCGTAGATGCATCCATCTGGTGATCCACAGAAGCCTCTGTCTCCATGATATCCATAATTAGCTTGCTTGCTGTTGCCATCCGTGTGCCTGACGGAAGCTTTGCATGGCGGTGTAGATATGTCATCACGTGATGACATGATGTTACACTTAAATCTTCAGCGTTGACACATGCAGACCCGATCTGGCAGGAAGGTTCACGCGGGAAGCACGGCGAGTCCCGCTGTAGGTCGTAGTCGCCGTTGCCGAAGGACGTTGTCGCAAACAACATTGATCTTGAGATCCCATCTGGTTCGCCGTGGATCAGCACACACAACCCCTAAAGGGGACCCCTACCTGGCGCGCCACTATCGACGAAATATGGTCGGCAGTCCACCGAGGGGGGTGCCTGTGGTGGTAGATTATCGGTAGGATGCGTGTAATCAGGAACCAGATGGTGACACAAGGCACAGAGACAGCGATTTAGACAGGTTCGGGCCGTCTGGTCGACGTAATACCCTACGTCCTGTGTCTTTGGTGTATTGTATTGAGATGTATACAGATTAACCTGTCCTCTAGGGGACCCTTGTCTCTCCTTATATACTCCGAAGAGACAAGGTTACAAGTAAAGTATCCAATTTGGTACTATTACAATATCTAGTACAGCTTGTAATCTTGATGTGCACGTCTTGATCTTACGGGTCGGGCCACCTCGGATGGTGCGGCCCATGTACCATCTTGTGGTACCCGGGGGTATATCCCCCACAGCTAGTCCCCGAGCGCCATGTATTCTGATGCGACACGTCGTTTGAACCTTCTCCGAACAGTGAGGCTTGAGTTCTTGACATCTCCGACCACCATTGTCGCTGGAGAAGTAGGTTGTCCAAAGAATGTATGGTGCTCTTAAGAAGAAAGAAAAAGATTTCTGTCTTGGGAAGTGTGCCCACTTGTATTTCTAAAAAGAAATGTAAGTGTGTCTTAAAGCGTAGCATCTTTGATCGTCAGATCGAGCACATTCACCGCAAGGTGAAGTGTGCCCACTTAGTCCCTGAGCCTGGTAGTAGGTGACGTAGTCACGTGGTGCCAGGGTCTAAAAAGAATTCCCAGTTAAATTGAGAATCCAATCATCGTACAGGCGATACAAGATGCACTGGCAGGTGCATCGTACCGATGTAGTCCCCGAGCTTGCTGGAAGGCGAGGTATGAGCCTTGTAGCAAGGTCTAAGTGCAAAAAAATATCCCAACTATATGCGAATTGCCAGTCGCATGTATCCGAGACGCAAAGTCCCCGAGCCATGGTCGGAGAGTGGTCGAGGCAGTCCCCATGCGTAGGTCGAGAAACGAGCGACGAAGTCCCAAAGCTGTGGTCGGAGAGTGATCGAGGCAGTCCCCGAGCACAGGTCAAGGAGCGAGCGACTAAGTCCCCGAGCCGTGGTCGGAGAGTGATCGAGGCAGTCCCCGAGCACGGAGTGGTCTGGCCAGAAGTCCCAGAGCACGGAGTGGTCTGGCGAGTCCCCGAGCACAAGGGTGGTCTGGCCAGAGTCCTCGAGCACCGTAGTGGTCTTGGCGAACCCTGAAGCATGAGCTCGCTGACCGAACTATGTTCCTGAAAAATAAACACGGAGAGCGGTAGTACATGATGATGTACGAAATATATTGACCTCTCTATAGGAGGTGAAGTAAACACTTGGTGTTCGGTTGGCGATGAATTATACTTGGTGTAATATTCAAAAAATAACATTAGCTGTTTTTAGCCCTTTTGTTATGTAGTGGCGTAGCACGATGTATTAACCTGTCCTGAAGAATGCGCCAGCCCTAGGTTGACCAACATCTCATAGCGCGAGGTATGGAACGCTGCCGCGTGTAGAGTGCCAGTATTACCAGGGAGCGACTGCCGACTACCCGTAGCGCAGAGGGCGGACTCTCATGCACGCGTGGGGTGGAGCCGGAGACAGTGCCGGCTCTGGGATTCTCAAGCAGGAAGGAAAACGTATTGGCGAACCATTGTAAAAACTTATACATGTTTTGGATTGTATGTATGGAGAAAATTCGACGCGAAGCGCACCCTAAGGGTGGTCGGCGGAGGTGTATGATGATCAAAGAAATTTTCAATTAAAAATAATACTTAGCTTTATTGACGACCGGTGGGTGTAGTCGGCGTGTTGCGATATTCGAGAGATGGCTTGACGTGGCTCGCTTGTGGCTCGGTGCGGCTCAACGCGCCTCGTCGTGACTTGCTAGACAGCTCGGACGGCTTGTTTGACGGATCGACACGGCTCGCCGATGGCTCAACATGAGTTGATCGACGTCTGGCTTCCGAGTGCTCCAGAGCTCATGTACTTGGCCTTGACGTTCCAACCTGTGTCTGTACACCCTCTCCTCCAAGCTCTAGCGGCAGGCGTGCGCCTTGAGTCGATAATCCCATCATGCACGCATCTTGCTTCGGTCATCGCGAGATGCCGCGCGGGATGGTGCATGAGGAAAAATAAAAAGATTTGTGTGTCATTGAATAGAAATCAAGTAATAAATATTTAATTGAGAATTCACTTAGCTTTTGGGCGTGTGAACAAATCGTCTTGGCCTTCTGCCCAATGAGATGGCTTGCATGTATACTTGTGTAGATGTATACGCGTATATGCGTAACTCTTGGCTAGCTTGCGTTGTGTTCGTGCTGCTGTGGATTGAGCCGACGCCTGGTCAGAACTTTGGCCTCATGACGGACGCACATGAGGGCCGTCGTGGATGATATGATGGGAAAAACCGCCATCACAGATTGACGCCGAGTTGCCGCAATTTTGACGAAACTCCACATGTCGTCGCCTTGATCTTGCTGGATTGCATGTCCGTCGTGCATGAATACGATGGATATACTAGTTGACATCACCTCTTGCATGTATCCCTGGTACAGTGATCGTTGAACACCTGCCGCGAGAAGCTGGGTTGCCGCGGATGGCGTTGTTGAGGAAAATTATCTTTGGATAGACATCTGGTTGGTCGCGGTGAAGTTGTCCGGTCCTCGAGCTTTTTGGCCTGTCGCCATGACTGTGGTCGCGATTGTCGTAGCGCCGTTCTTCGCGGCGATCATCATTGCGATGTGGTCTGGTGGCCGATGTGGTCGGAGCTCGGCGGAGCTGCTTGGGACATGATCGTGGTCGGCGTGGTCGGAGCTCGGCGGAGCTGCTCGGGACGTGGTCGACGTGGTCGGAGCTCGGCGGAGCTGCTCGGGATGTGGTCGACGTGGTCATGGTCGGAGCTCGGCGGGGCCGCTTGAGACGTGGTCGACGTGGTCTGTAGACTTCTAGGCCCGGGGTCGAATTAGTAGTACGAGCAATCAGAGGTTCATCGTAGATGCATCCATCTGGTGATCCACGGAAGCCTCTGTCTCCATGATATCCATAATTAGCTTGCTTGCTGTTGCCATCCGTGTGCCTGACGGAAGCTTTGCATGGCGGTGTAGATATGTCATCACGTGATGACATGATGTTACACTTAAATCTTCAGCGTTGACACATGCAGACCCGATCTGGCAGGAAGGTTCACGCGGGAAGCACGGCGAGTCCCGCTGTAGGTCGTAGTCGCCGTTGCCGAAGGACGTTGTCGCAAACAACATTCATCTTGAGATCCCATCTGGTTCGCCGTGGATCAGCACACACAACCCCTAAAGGGGACCCCTACCTGGCGCGCCACTATCGACGAAATATGGTCGGCAGTCCACCGAGGGGGGTGCCTGTGGTGGTAGATTATCGGTAGGATGCGTGTAATCAGGAACCAGATGGTGACACAAGGCACAGAGACAGCGATTTAGACAGGTTCGGGCCGTCTGGTCGACGTAATACCCTACGTCCTGTGTCTTTGGTGTATTGTATTGAGATGTATATAGATTAACCTGTCCTCTAGGGGACCCTTGTCTCTCCTTATATACTCCGAAGAGACAAGGTTACAAGTAAAGTATCCAATTTGGTACTATTACAATATCTAGTACAGCTTGTAATCTTGATGTGCACGTCTTGATCTTACGGGCCGGGCCACCTCGGATGGTGTGGCCCATGTACCATCTTGTGGTACCCGGGGGTATATCCCCCACATAAATTTGTTGTACTCCATTCAAACTTCAACTTTTATTTAAGGTCCAACTCCATGCAAGCACTCCGAATAGTTGGTCAACATAGGTCAAAATCATATCATGAAAAGACAATTTTAGCTATTCCCACACTTAGAAGCATTTTCTTGACATTTTCTCAACACAAACCCTTCATGACTTTTGTTCATGAGTTGAATTAGAGTTGTTTGAGTAAGGTTGCAAGGTTTGGTAAACATCCCATGTTTCCATTCACTTAATACAACAATTCAAGCAAGGTTATAACTTATCATTTCATGTGACTTCTTGACTCCAAACTTCATGAAGCTTTTCCAATAGTCAATGTAGATGGAAATAGATGTGAGGCATATGTAAAGCAGCACCTTCTACATTACTCAAGCATACCTCTGAAAATGGTCAACATAGAAGCAAGGTGTGTTGTCCAAGTTTAAGTTGGGGCTCATTCTTAGAGAGTTGATCCCAACACCTTTGTCACCACTTACAAGTTTGAACTAGAGCTCTTGATTACCACTGAACTTGTCATGTTGGAGCTCAAACCCACTGCTTAATTGGTGACAAACACCTGGGGTGTTACACTCATCCACCAGTGGGTCCTCCTTATTGGTGCTATCATCAAGCTGGTTCACTGTGGCTGTCGGCTGCTGTAACACCCTAGGTGTTTGGCTTCCACTAATTGCATTTCATTTCATAAACATGTGCATCATCTATCTCAGCATGTCATTGTTACTGAAACATGCATATGCAACATTTTCAATTGTGTGTGTTTCATACTTGATTGCTTAGAATGGTAGTAGTGAAACATGTGAATGTAACATGAAATTCTCATACTTTGAAATATGGCAATATGGTAGTAATGTGACAATTATAAAATGACAACAAAGTCATGAAACATGTGAAACATTGCATTGCAACATTGGGTGAATTGCTTGTTTTGTTGTTTCATCACATGTGCTCATTTGAAATGGTATAACAATTGTGTAAGGTGGTTGATCATGGTCTAATACACCTTAACTACACTTAGGGTAATTGTTTGGACATTGTTCATGTAGATCAAAATGACAAAAATGCCCCCAAATGGAGGTTTGACTGGAATGGACCCTTAGAGTGCCACAGTTTGACTGATTCAAAAGACCAACTTAGAGACTTTGCATGGCTGTGCACTCTTTGCCAAAGTTGTAGCTAATTTATCAAGGAACAAAAGTTGTTTTATGGTCATCTCATGAAAATGGCTAGAACATGCTCAAACATGGCCCTCAAGTCAGAATTTCATGCTGATTTCACACTTAGAAAATATTCTAAGTCGTAGCTACAGTTTTAGTGGATCAAGCCAACTTTGGATTGATGTAACTGCTGATCCATGGTGAATTAGATGATGGTCCTTGAAAAGAAGTTGTAGATGGATAGTAGGCCTACATTTTTCATGTTCACGGTTTTTGCGATAGATTGATGGATTAGCCATGTTGATACGTCGAATACGTGCTGTCAGTCATCACCATCGAGCACTGAATCGAGAAATTCAGAAAACATTTTAGAAAACCGTCAGGGTCGCCATGGCCGACCGGCTCAGGAGGTGATTGCCGCGTGGCATGCATGCGCTGCCGAGGTCTCCACGTCGCGCGTCCGAGCTCTAGAAGAAGGCCATCGTCTGCCCGAACGCACTCGCCTGCTCCATTGCCTCTCTCTCGTCTCCACCGCACGCAGCGCCGAGCCGCAGCGGCTTCCCCGTTTCTGACCGAGCGTCGCCGTCATCATGCGCGCTCGCCACTATGAAAACAAGTTGCCCAGTCCGTCAGTAGCCTCGCTATGACCTCCTCTACCTCCTCCACCCCACCATCGATCCAATTGTGCCTTGGTAAGGGCGAAATCGCCGTTTTCTTCCACCGCCACCATGGCTGACCTCACCGGAGATGGCGCTCCACGCGGCCAGCCACCACCGTGGCCTTCCTGTCCTATCTCTCTCTCTCGTGCTAGGTCCCAGGAGCGCTGCTGAAGCTCGTAGGGTCACCCATTCGAGCCGTAGTGCTGTAGTCTCGCCGGAGCCGGCCATGTCGTGGCCGCGCACCGCCGTGCTCGTCGCCAACCCCGGTAGCCATGATAATGGCATTGATTGAGGACACCGCTAGATGCGCATGGGCAAGGCGAACGTCGTAGCACCGCTGACCTCGCCGGAGGAGCCACAGACGACGAGCTACGCCGCCGTCTCCTTCTTTTCCCCTACCTGTCTCTCTGGCGCGTGGGACCCGCACGTCAGCCGCTAACGCACGCAGGCGGGAGCCAGCCTGGGCCACGCCATTCTGGGCCGCGCTGGGGTCGCTTGCGCATGTGCTGTGGGCCGCCGGATCTGTTCGGGCCGGCCCAGCAAGTAGAGTTAGGATTCAAATTCATTTTTGGTTTTTATTCTTTTCACAGATTTATGTACATTTTCAAAAATATGTATCTCTTAGATGGTAGATCCAAATGATGTGGTTCCAATTTTGCTAAGTTCATGATAATGTCTAGTTTCTATTAAAAATATGATTTATGCCATGTTCTGTTATGAAAATGGGAGTTTCTATTTATCTCTTTTAATCATGCAAGAAATAGGGGTAATTATATCTTTTTCTAGGTACCTCCAAATGGCATGAAATTTTTATGGTATACTGCTCATATCCTGAATAGCTTGTAGTTAAATTTTCATAAATTTTGGACACTGTTTGTAGGAGATAGAAAATTATCTTGTTTGCATGGATGGATCTTGTGTGAATTTTCATAATTTTTCTATAGATCCAGTTAGGGTAAAAATTGGTGAGTACTGTTCTTATGCTAGAATGATGCTAGGAAAAATGTGAAATCTGTTGCTTGACACTTTTCATTAGGGTTTTCTAATTATGCTAAAAATACACATGCCACCTGTTATTTTGGATACAGCAAGTTCTGCTTGCCCAATGGCTTTGAAATTTTTATGGTAGTCTATGTGAAGCATGAGATAGCTACTGTAATTTTCGTAGATTTTTGTGAACAGTTTTACTATATATATTGCTTTAATCACCTAATTAACTAAAGAAATTAGAAAAGGGAATTAAATAAATTGTTTAGGAGTTAGCACTAGACTTTCTGATGTTTCTTTGGTATGCAAAACATGTTGGTAAACTTGGTTTGGTCCAATTATGCTTTTGCATTATCATTAAATAATTAATTTAGTAACCCTGTCATTTCTGGACAGATTCTAGGTTTACTGGAATTCGGTTTGGTTAACGTAAGAATCATGCTTTGATGTTTACAAATGATTTGTAGAGAATTTCATAAGCTTTCCAGAATGTCCTCTTGCAAGTCATTTGAATTTATAGAACTCTGGTTATGATTAAATTAAGGGACTACTTGTGTGCATATGAAACTTTAAATGATAATTTATGTATGCCTTTACTATTTCTAAGTTTGTGGTAATGTTCCTAGGTGTTAGGCCTTTAACTGAAGATGAGCATCTTTATCTTAGGTTATGCAAGTTAGGTAAGTTGATCTTGTTCTTTAAGTTAAGTTAGATACATGCTTAAAGTGATTTGAATAGAGCTATTTTACTCGGTAAACGAGTGTCCAGTGATGTTTTCGTTAAACACTTACTGTGATTCATTCATCATGAGCATCATGTCATTCCTTATGCATCCATTATATTTATCTTGTGCATCGGCATGCAATAGGTGTACCGAAAGGTGTGACACTGCTGGAATTCGAGGAACCGAGCGAGGAGCAGCAGCAGCCAACACCGGAGGTTCAAGAGGTGCAGCCTTCAGGAGAAGTGCCGGACGAGGTCGCCGTTGAGTGCCCGGATCACCGTCCGTGCAACTTTGTGAAAGGCAAGCCCCGGAGCATATTAAGCCTCCTAATTTCTAAAATGCAGTTAAAGTATTATTGTTACATATATATATTGTTGCATTAAGTTTAGGTGTTGGATGCAAACACTTGCTGCATTGGTTATCCAATCCTTGTCCATATATTGATACCCTGAATCCTATGTAGCTCAGGCTCGTGTAGTGCTTAGCCCTGCTTTAACACGGTAGAAGTCAGGTGATTTCCTGTCACCTGCGAGATATAGGAAGATACATATGGCACGGTTGGCTATATTTGCTATTGTGGAAAAGAACCAGTCTTAATTTGAAATGAGGACCGGACGGAGACTTGCCGGTTTGCAGTGACTCCGTCTGTATCGATTAAGGACTGAATCTTGGAGCCTTTCCTATTCATGTTGAACGCATGCCTCTCTCTTAGTTGGCCGTGTCTGAAGACCGACCACGAAGCCGAGTAGCTCACCTCAGGCCAGGAGTCGATAAGTATAAAGTGCGCCTCGAAAGGGAGCCGTAGGCGTGAGTCCAAGGGTAGGTGATTTAAAAGTCCTGATCATCCTGGCAGAAGGGTAATCCCTGAGAGTGCTGGCGCTGATCGAACCCGCGAATTTGGTTCCTAAGTTGTTCCAAAGGTGACCCACGGCTACCCTTGCTAAGTATGCCAGGGTGAGAGTTAGGAATACCCCCTCAGCTGAGTTGTAATTCGATTCGAGTCGCCGTCTCTCCCGGTTAGTGAGAACTTGACGGGCTTATCTCCAAAGTAGATACACTAAATAACCTAATGGTTTGGAAATGATGATATGATGATGACAACCTTATTATACCTGCTATGGTTAATATTGTTTGCTCCTAATAAGTGAGTGCTCTAGTACAGGTGCTAATCTAGTGGATAGGTAAATGATGATAAGCTTGATGCTAAGTTTAAATTGGTCACTATATTCATAAGCTCCTTTATGCAACTGTGTCAAGCTAGCCCACCTGATAAGCCTTGCATGATCCTTCGTGTCTTTTATTTCTAGTTTTGTCGGGTAAGTCTAGCTGAGTACCTTCTCGTACTCAGGGTTTATCTCCCACCTGTTGCAGATGACCAGTTCTACTTTGGTTACTGCAAGTATTGCCTTCTCCCGGCTGGGGATGAAGACTAGACCGTTGGGCGCGGTCTCTACTAGTTCTCGTACCTAATGATGCTTTTTGTGGGACATGACTAAGATCTAGCAATGTATTTGAAACTATGAAGTTATGTACTAAACTATGTTGCTTCCGCATATTTGAACATGGTTTGTAATATTTTATATTTGAACTCTGATGGATGTAATTAGAATGCTACTTATGAAATGTTGTAATGGATGATGTGTTGTGTTGAATCACTACGGTCTTGGTTTGTATGTCGAGAGTTGGTTGAAATCCTTCGTGATTTCCGGACTACCAGGATTATGGGAGCTTAAGTACAGGAATTTGATCGCTTCGGTGATTGTTTTTATACTTATGTTCTTATGATTTTGTCGGTTCTGTTACAGCTGGCATCAGAGCAAGTTTCGACACTAAACATGTCATTTGTGTATTTAAAACAAAAGTATTTGCGAAAATCCTAAATTAAATACTAAGTATTGCCAGTGGTCATATCCCTTATGCCCAAATAAGGACTCTTAGGTGGCTTATTAAGTACTAACTTGGGGGTTCCTGCTTGTTTCTGTTTCGTCGTCCATACGGCGTGCTATTGTATGGATGCCATCCGCTTGCGTGGTAATGTTTGGATCAAATACCTCTACGCTCTGGTAAGTGGGAGTTGTGAGAGCATGACCGTCCAACCGTTGGTCTAGGGGAGAGTAGTTGTGGTTGCTCGCATACTTACATGTTCGATCATGTATCTATGAGAGTACTTAAATGTGGGTATCTCTGACGAGTAGCTGTGATACTAGAGTATATGCATCTGGGGATGTATGTATGAAAGTATTTAGTTTACATGCCTTTTTGGGAAATTATTGGGCTGAAATGAAATTTTCTGCAGGTACACTAACAACGTATCGTTGTAGATCGACTAGCTACCGTGTATGAGAGAGCGTATGTATGCCACCGTATATTTCGCTAGCCTTTAATTTTTTCTAGGTTTGTGAGGACGTACGGATCGTGCATGCATCATGTTCAAGTATACATAGCATTTTGTATTACTCCCTCCTTTAAAATTGATGGTCTCAAATAATTAAATTTCGTATCCCTTAAATGATTGTCCCCTTACGTTGCAACTTTTTGCTACAGATGGTGCGCATGAAACTCACTGCTCGCAAGTCTGCAGGAGGTAGGGTGCCTCGTCACCGGTTAGCTCCTCGTGAGCCCCGTCCTGAGCCTACTGAGGCGGAAAGGTTGAGGACAGAGCTGGCCCGGGTGACTGCTGAGAGGAATGTGGCTCAGCAGCGTTTGGAGCAAGTAACACAGGAACGGGACCAAGAGACTCTAGAGGTTCAGAGGTTGACAGTTGCTCACTGCAACTATGAACGTATGTTGATTCATGTGCTGAACCAACGGAATGAAGCCTGGCACGAAGAGGATGTGTTGAGAGCGCGATAGGTTGAGCTAGAGCAGTAGTTGGCAGTTGCCAAAGAGTACAATGATCATCTCCATGAGGAGGTTCACCTGTTACACAATCAGCTTCACCCTCTCCTGCCACCTGATGATGAGGATGAGATGGGCTCTGGTGTCATCATGGCTGAAGGTGATGATGGCATTGAGGTCAATGGACCTGAGGACGTTCCACCTAATGAGGAGGAAGATGAGGAGTTAGAGCCTGCTAGTGATGAAGATGGAGGAGAGATCTTCGACACTGACTCCGAGGACGATCGTAGTTTAGCTTACTACTTAGCTAATGCGCAAGAGCTAGTCTTTTGTTGATCCTCATGCATGAACGAGTAGCTTTATAATAAGTTAATCATTGGGATGTAATATCGAACCATAAGTTATCTTTGGATGTAAGTTTGGAACCACTATGGCTTGGATGTAACCTATCAAACGTGTTATGCTCCACATATGTAAGCCTTTGTTAAATTCCGTCTTTGCGGTTTATAGATCTCGTTGTTGGTTAAGTTCATCGCATTTATGTGTCAATTGATGCGCTTGATGAGTTGTGTGGTTGTGATGAATGATTGTGCCTCTGTTGATTATATAAATGCATTCCCTCCAATGGACTCAGTTTGGCATAATTATACGATTCATCTACAAAAATTTCCACATGACTAAGATCTGGCAATGTATTTGAAACTATGAAGTTATGTACTAAACTATGTTGCTTCCGCAGATTTGAACTTGGTTTGTAATATTTTATATTTGAACTCTGATGGATGTAATCGGAATGCTACTTATGAAATGTTGTAACGGATGATGTGTTGTGTTGAATCACTACGGTCTTGGTTTGTATGTCGAGAGTTGGTTGAAATCCTTCGTGATTTCCGGACTACCAGGATTATGGGAGCTTAAGTACAAGAATTTGATCGCTTTGGTGATTGTTTTTGTACTTATGTTCTTATGATTTGGTCGGTTCTGTTACAGCTGCTTTTGCACAACAACCTCAACACTGATTTTGTCTCCCTTTGGTGTTGTCAGAACTACTGCCTTCTCCTTACACTGAATCACTACTTGTTGTTGTATCATCCAATCCATACCTAGAATCACATCAATGACAGATGTTCTTAACACAATGGGGCTCACTTTAAACTCTAGCCCCCTTAAAGATAGACTAGTTGGGAGACAACGATAAGAAGCTTGCATACTACCTCCTAGTGAGTTTACTAGCATAGGATCTTTCATGGCACATAAGGGTATGCTATGCATTCTAACAAATGCTTTAGAAATTATCTGCTATCCAACACAAATATTCAAAATTTAGAGATTTCCAAGTTATAGACACTTATAGAGATAGAGAATACATTCTGAAAATTTTTTGGACGAGTTCCAACATCAGCAGATCGGTAAAATAGTCATATATCGAGTTCCAGATATGCAAAAGATACATTCTTGATATGGTTGGAAAGCTTAAGAAATTATCTACAACTTTTATTCAGATCACATGCCCATATTCTATAGTTATGTTAATAAAAAATTGGACACAACCAAAACTGTTGCAGATTCCAGACTGTGCAGAAACTTCAACTTGAAACAGCTATATCTCTCAAACCAGATTAGATATAAGGGTGATTCCAATGGCATTGGAAAGATACTTAAGTATAGTTATTCCCATAAAAATTTCATAACTTTTGGCCAAGTATATTTCAATGGGCATTGAGATAAAGGCAAACTGCTCTGAAAAATAGAACCGAGAGAACAGGATAAACCAAACCCAACTATTCATTTGTTAACTCAAACTTAATATTCTTAACTATGGAATCTTGCGGACATGCCCACAAGGTTCCAGCATGCATTACAAAAATCCAACTCACACATAAACATAATAATAATTCAACTAAACACACCAAAGTTCACACTACACTACTAGACTCGACTTGACCCGTGCTACTAACGTCTTATTACATAGAAAGGAACTCCAACATCTATTGGCGATATTTATGGGGAAGCTTCTCATAAATCCTTGGTAGGTTGAGGCACTCCCTTTGGTCATCTATCACTTGTTGGTACCTCTTAAGAGACTCCTCTTGTGCCTTCAACTGATCTTCCAGCCACCGATTCTTCTCTACTAACTCACAGGCAAAGTGTACCATCACTTGAGTAGTTGGATCCGTGCCTTCATGGTCCATTATTGCCCACTCCAATTCAGGGTGTTGGCGATGGAGGAATCGATATTGATCCTCTTTCATATCATCAAAGCGGCAGCCACGGAGACCCATGCAGGCTTCAGCGGCTGCGTCTTCTGTGCTATCTTCCATGGTGGCACAATGAGCCCGATGCCTATAGTTCGAGTCCAGCTCATATGCTTCCTTCTCTTCATCCCTGATGTAGATGCACACCCTAAATTTCCAATAAGTGTCCTCCAGGTGGTGTGTATGCTCATTGCAGACATACTCTACAGCTGCACCCCAATCAGCGTAGTAGACCTGAAGGATCCCCATAAGTCGGTGATGCGAAATGGTGGATTCACACCCTGTCTTGTAATCAATCTTTGTAGTCCACCCCATGGTAGGGGGCAGCTCATCTTCTTGAACGGCGTCCTCCTCCTCATCCTCCAATTCAATGACCTCCACATCTTCCTCAACTTCAGGCTCTTCCTATAGTGGCTCAGGCGCAGGTGCAGGTGCAGGCGCTGGTGAGTCAACTTCCTGGTCCTCATGTTCCTCCTCACATGGCTCCATGGGCTCATACAAGCCACGAGGCAGGTAGTAGCCTCTGGTGCTGATGTAGGCGGTCTTATTGGCACGAGTCATCAACAGAATTATATTTAGTTAGAGTAGAAGCAATCATTTTTATAATAGAGTGAGGCGAAAGAAGCATAAAATTTAGCAAATAACAAGAGTGGAGTAGTAAGCATGAAATGAGTGAAGCAAAAGAGGCTAAAATGACCATTACTAACTAGGCTTGCATCCTACAGTCAACACGGCTCCGATACCAATTTGTCACACCCAATTTTAAGGATAGAATGGGATGCATAATCTTATGTGCACCCAGAGATCAATCACACACATAGGCCGACAAATTATAAAAAGTATCATCACAAGTGTTTGTTACATCACGAATAATATCACATAGTCTTCACATAAATATAGCGGAAATATAAAGACAACTCTCTCACAGAAGCTCCATAGCACAGGGATGTCAACTGATGGACCAAAAGATTAGTAATCCTCAGCGAAGTCATCATTACCATAGCAATCTGTTACCCATCTAGGATTTTATCCAAATAATGAAAATAAACAAGCGTAAGTACATCTCGTACTCAACAAGTGTAACATGGGGTTCATGAGGCTAAAAGGCTTGACACAGGTTTAACAACATTTGGCTTTTAGTTGGCACAATTTTAGCATAAGAGTAGCATCAAGTTGTCATAATTCTAAAGTAAAACACATGATCAATGTAAACATGAATAATGAATAGCATAAACAAATAATTAATAGTGATCATCTATTCCATAATGGTTCCAAGGCTGCTCTTGACTGTGAGCATGGTTGATATACTAGTTTTACACTCTGTAGAGGTTGTACACTTTCACTGTGAGTCATGATTACCCATACGCCCGGGTTTATAACTCCCAAAACACTTCCAAGGTGAGCAGGCAGGGTACACTATGAAGCCTTTCAAAGGTTCATCTAACAAGTTAGGGCTGCTAGGTTTCCAATTGGCAAATAGATGTAGAGCTCCCCTTCTAAATGGCACATTCTGCGCAGGCTATACACATAAAGACAGAGGCCGTACTATATCCGATTCGTCAAGCCCCTCTTGTTCCATAAAGGTAACCACTAACAAGCAAGAAAAGGTCCTTGTACTGAGCTAAAGCCAGAGCCATGTGGCCCTCACAGTTGTATTATAGGTATCGGATGATCACTTATAGATAAGTCCTTAGGGAGAGGAATCTGAAGCATTTAGAAAGTAGCTAAATACTCCAGCCCCCTTTTTCCAAGTTGCTAAAAAGTCATGTTTTAATGTTTATTGCATATACCATTAGCCAAGTAACAAGATTATGGTTTAGTTGAGCACTAGCAAAGGCTACCCATTGCATATCCCATAGGAGTCAAGACATAAGTACAATTCTAGGAAATCCTTATCAAGGTGAGACATGCAAATATGGATTGATTATATTAAGGTGAATAGGAAACAAGGATGACCCCATGCTATACTTGCCTTGATCAAAGTGTTCCTGCTGATCTTGCTCATCAAAGTAGTACTCTTGATCACCCACGAATTGCTCACCGTCTATATTCGATCATCACAGCAACATACAAGCATCTAGAAGCAATCATACATAGCAAACAAAGGCTATAGATTAGAACAGTACACCAATAGGATAAAATCAATATGAAAAGTTTGTAAACTAAATCTACGTGTTGCTATGAACACACAGACGTGAAGATCACAAAAAATGGAGCTATAACAAAGAAGTTATGAATTAAACAAGATTTCCTTTACCAAAATAATAGATTAAATCTCTCCTCGAATTTCAAAAGTTGAAAACATACCTAACAGTAGGATAAACATGTAGATTACGCAATTACAAACCTAATGCAACTTGAACGGGTCAAAGCAGAGTTAAAACGTAGAAGTTATGGCCTAAACAAGGCTAGTGGTAAAACTGTAAATAGATGAAAACGTATTTTGAATCTAACCAAAGGAACTACATTTTCAAAAGAAGAAAACATAATACGCTTTGGACCGTGGGTTTGAAATCAGAAAAGTGGAGGGGCTCTTCAACAAAAATTCCAGCCGAAGGGGTACGGGTTAATCTCAACCGTTGGATTAGATTTAGACGGAGCCGATTAGATCGGGAGAACGAAGGCGTGGTCGGAATCGGGAGAACCTCACCAGCGTAATCAATCTAGGGCCTACAGGCCTCGGTTTGGCTTGGGAAAGGTATGGGGAGCAAGAGGAGGCCAAGGCGAACTCGATGGAGGGGTCTATGGCGGCTGCAATGGCACCAAGGCATCACGAAGCCCTCTCGAGCGGCTCAGGCTCCGGTGAATCAACGGCGACGACGCGAGAGCGATAGAGAGCGAGGGATAGCGCAAGGATAGGGCTGGGGACCTCCTTACCATATACCAAAGCACGGCAGGGGCTCCTCATCGATGGCGAAGCGGCGGGTCGATGAGTCACATGGTGGTGGCAGCTTTAGGACTACGGCGATGCGGCCAGAGCATAGAGGCAGCTTCGGCATGACTAGATGGAGGCGGCGGGAGCAGCAGGGCTGCTATTTAAGGGTAGAGCGGTGTGGGCGCACACCAATCAGGCGGGAAGCGAGGTGGATGCAGACTCCCAGTAGTGGTGTCCGTATTGGACAAGAGCTAGAGGAGGGAGAAGGCACTGATGCGTGGGCCCACAGGAGAAGGGAAGGGAGAGGCGATTTTCTATATTGGACCCAAGCGCGAGCCTAGCCACGAAGTGGAGGAAAGGAGCAGAGCAGGCTAGAGGGAGAGAGGAGGCAGGCTGCTGGTGAGGTTGGCCAGTGAAGTGTGTGAGGCCGAGCGGGCCTTCAGGCTGCAGAGGGGAGGCGGGCCAAAAGCCAGATAGAGTGAGAGGGAGAGGAAGAAATTTCTTTTATTTTTCTTAAGCACATTTTCAAAATCAAATTCAATTCAAATTCAAATTCTTTTGTAGTTTTGATCAAACCCAAACATCACAAAAATAAATATGCAGCAGCATGAATGCACAAGCATATAACTAGACCTTATAGTTGATTTTAATTTAACAAAAGTTATTATTTTTCTAAGTTTACATGCTCACAAAATGCATAATCAAATCAAATTCACCTATTTTAAAATGATGCAAATTTTAGGGTGTTACAGCTTGTGCCCATAACATCAAGTTGTAGACATGGTTGGGTTTCTTCTCATCTTCAAAATCAGGAGGTTGCTCAACATACACAAGCTCATTGATGTACCCTTTGAGAAATGCAATTTTCACATCCATTTGGTAGGCAATGACTTGTTTGTGTTGCAAATCTATGTTGATGATATCATATTTGGATCAACTAATCAAGATTTTTGTGAGGAGTTTGGAAAGATGATGGCAATTGAGTTTGAGATGTCCATGATAGGAGAGCTTAGTTACTTCCTTTGTTTTCAAATCAAGCAAATGAAGAATGGCACATTTGTGAGTCAAGACAAGTACATCAAAGACATGCTCAAGAAGTTTGGAATGGATGATGCTAAAGCAATTAGCACACCAATGGGGACAAATGGAAGGTTGGATAGTGATGCTAGTGGTAGTATGGTGGATCAAAAGATGTATCGATCTATGATTGGAAGCCTACTCTATGTGGTAGCATCAAGGTCGGATGTGATGTTTAGTGTATGCATGTGTGCTAGATTTCAAGCCTCACTAAGAGAAAGTCATTTGAAGGCAACTAAGAGAATATTGAGGTACTTAAAGCATACACAAAATATTGGATTGTGGTATCCCAAAGGAGCAAGATTTGAGTTGATTGGATATTCGGACTCCGATTATGCGGATGCAAAGTTGAGAGAAAGAGCACATCAGGCACATGTCAACTATTGGGAAGATCACTTGTGTCTTGGTCATCAAAGAAGCAAAATAGTGTAGTACTTTCAACCACTGAAGCAGAGTACATTTTAGCCGGTAGTTGTTGTGCTCAATTGCTTTGGATGAAGGCTACTTTGAGTGACTTTGGAATCAAATTCAAACAAGTGCCGTTGCTATGTGACAATAAGAGTGCTATCAAGCTCACCAATAATCTAGTTCAACATGCAAGAACAAAGCACATTGATGTCCACCACCATTTCATTAGAGATCACCAACAAAAAGGGGACATTTGCATTGAGAGTGTGGGCACCGATGATCAACTTGCCGATATCTTCACCAAGCCACTTGATGAGAAGAGGTTTTGCAAGCTAAGGAATGAATTAAACATACTTGACTTCTCAAATATGTGTTGATGCACCCCCACTATATGACATGCCTCTCCTTCGAGCAAAGCAAGGTAAAATTGATTGTCATGTCATTCATCCTTTGCTAAGGACTTGTTTAGTGCACCTAGTCATTCCTATCATGTCTTAGGCTCATTCATGGAAATCAAATGAATTTAATGCTTGTATGGTACCACTGTTGTTTGTATGCTTGAAATGATCTAGTGGTAGCATATGACATGTTTGTGGGCTTTGTGAACCTAGTGTTTAATCTAGATAATGAGCTATAAGTATTTAACTCAACATGGTGTATGATAACCCTTATTTGGAGGAGTGAAGAAGCTTGCCCTTGGATCAAACCGATTAAATATCTTTTGTAAGTAATCCAGATTGTACCAAATTGGGAAAATGATCCTCACTTCACATGGTTTCACCCCAACCTATCTAAAATTGGAGCTCACCTTTTGTGTTAATTGTTGACAAAGGCGGAGAGAATTCACAAAGATAGTAAGATAGGGGAAGCAAACAAATGAAATGTGACATTGTAAGGGGATTAATTAAAATTTGAAGCACACATGTAGGGGGAGCAAGCTCATAAACTTGTATGTTGTGTTTGTATGTGCATTACATATGTTTGCTTGCATGGCATAAGTTTTTAAATTCCCTTTCCATGCTTGTGTGATGTATGCTAGATTGTAGAAAATGATTGATGAAATGAAAACTAGCATGCATAGGAAGAGTAACTAGACTTGTGCTTACCATGTAAAAACTAGACCCTTTCATATAATGTTGATCTCATGGGGTTTTCTAGTTTTTGTGAATGTCTAGTTACTAATGGTGCTAAGGATGGTGTATATTGGCAACTCCGATTGGTATCAAGCTTCAAAGGTCCAATCTTTACACCTTAGCATCATTTGGTAGCTATTACTCTCCCAAATTTCCAATCCATGCATATGTGCAAGCTTTCAAATCCAAACTCTTAGCACATATGTAGGGGGAGCTAATACTACCAATTTGGGTTGATGAAACTTGTCCATAATCATTACACATGGTAATATGCTTGGGCAAGCAACATGAATCCAGGAAAATTTCATTGAATATCTTTGTAAATAGGTTGTGATCAATTACCAAAAAGGGGGAGATTGAAAGCCCTAGTTTGGTTTTGGATAATTGATGAAACCTAGCACTAACCTTTGTCATGAGTGGTGATATGAGCTAGGTTGGTGCAATCCAAGTGAGTAAGCAAGGTGAGGCCCATGGAGATGAAGATGGACAAGTGTTGATGACGATCAAGCTCTAAATTGGAAAAGAAGAAAGAGAAAAACAAAAACCGAGAAGATTAAGGCAAAGGTATAAGATAGGTTTTTGTTTTACACTCAAGCCATAGAGGGTGTGAGTGACTTAGGATCGATAGCCATACTATAAAGAGGGGAAATATTTGGCTAAATGGTTTATCGAATGCCACTAGGTTACATGATTCTTGCATATGCATTGAGGAACCTAGTGTGCTAACCTTGACGCTTGTAAAATGCTTTAAAAAATGCTAACACTCGTGCACACTAGTTCTACACTTTATGGTTAGCAAGTTGGAAGCAAGGGTGAAGCGGTTGGGGACTTAGAAAAAGAAAAGGAGGAGAAAGTCCACGACCGGACGCTGGTCGAGGGGTGATCGGACTCACCCCGGGCGTGTCCGGTCAATTATAGCGAAGTAGCATTGTCTAGCCAAGGGCTAGGTGAAGGAACGAATGCTGGCTCTAGCCCTAACTGGCGCATCCAGTCACTTCTTTAGGCAAGCAGACGTAGAGGTTAGCGTGCGACCGGACACGCAGGGGCTGTGTCAGGCAGTGGCTGACGTACACTGATCTTGGTAGGTTCTTCGCAGGTAGAGACGCGGGAAGCTGATCAGACTCCCAGGCGTGTCCGATCACTCGTGACCTGACGCATCCGTTCGACAAAAAATGTCTTTGGACTCTTACTAGAATCGAACGGACGTGGCGTGGCTCTGCGTCAGGTGCATTGAAGAGGCACGTCCGATCGATTGTTTGACTGTGCATTGAACGTAATTGACCGTTGGCAACCGATGGCTAAAGTTTAAACGGTGACACGTGGCAGTGAGCGCGAGTGAGAAAGAGCAGCGACGTCACGCGGTTTTGCTGCCCGCCCTGGCTTGACACGCGGGCCCAACACCGGCGGACAGCCTCCATGCGGCGGCCATGGCCTGACGCCGGTCGGGCACGACGTGTGCACGCGGCGCCGGTTCAAACACCACTAAACCCGACTGACGAAGCAAGTTCAAGCGATCAGTCCTCCTAATCCGTGGTAATTTAGCAAAAAGTTCCTTAATAGAAATTGTAGAGCTATGTGAGTAATACAACTTTGCTTTAGGTAGCCTAGTCTAATTTGAGATGGTTTTCAAACTACAAAGCTCTAAAGTGGTGCACTTGAAACAAAAATCAGCATTCGGGACTTAGCAAAATTTTCAAGTCTAGAAACAACATTTCATTGCTACTTTGGAGTTGTTTTTGACCATGTTAGGCACTGATTCAACTCATGACCCTTAAATAAAGTTTGTTACCCATGACAAGAACTACAACTTTTAATTAGGTCACATAGCCATGCAAGCTCTCTAAACTACTGTTCAACTTTGGTCAAACTAGCATCATGAATAAGGCATTTCAAAGTAAATCAACACTTAGAAGCAAAATTGGTCCATGTCATTAATACAAAAATTGTTCCATTTACCATCCTATATGTGTCTAAGATGTTTTCATGACCTCACAACCATTTCATACATTGGTCATACATGATTACAAGCATAAGCATATATATATAATCAACATTTCATGCGATAATGTATAAGAATAAGATGAAATTTCATATGCTCATGTTCATGAATATTGGGGTGTTACATAAATGAATGTGAAGCTCTAGAATTAAACAAAACAACTGTGGGGTGTTGGTTCACAAGAAACATACCCGCAATAACAACTTCACCTAAAAGGATCTCTTCTAGGGTGGTATAGTGCACGTGTCCCTGACATGCATTTGGATTACCCTGCTTCTGGTTGTTGTTCTTCTTGGGATAGGGGCAATTTCTTACCCAATGGCCAAGCTTGTTGCAGTTCTAGCAGGGCATGTTGCTAGGTGGAACGCTGGAGCTTCCTTGTCCTATGTTACCCTTTGGTAGAGCAACAGAAAAGGCCTTGCGATACACTTTTTGCGTCTGACTGGTCTGTACCTTCTTCTAAGGTGGTCTATAATTTGGAGCAGGTGGGTGGAATTGAGGTCTCACAGCAATTGGAGCTTTTGACTAAGATGCAGCTGCTTCATAAGCTCTCTTATGACTCTTAGATGCTGAATAGATATTGTTCTGATTCTCCTAAGTTAAAGCATCACTAACAAACTCATTGAAATGGCACACTTGCTATTAGCTAGAGTCTTCATCAGCTTTGGACTAAGCCCCCTCTTGAAACTAGCAATCTTCTTTGCATCAGTGTCAAGAAACTCTGTGGCATACCTTGATAGATTGTTAAATGCATGCAGATACTCAGTTAGGCTCTTGGTACCCTGTGTCAGCTTCATGAATTATGTATGCTTCATGCTCATAAGACCTGGGGGAATATAATGTCCCATAACTACAGCCTTAAACTGGATCCAGATAATTTGAGCATTCTTAGGCAAAGTGGATCGATGATGACTCCACCACATGCCTACAGGCCCCTGCAGCTGGTGTGATGCGTACTCTACCTTCATGTCCTCTGTGACCCTTAAGAGATGAAACTTCTGTTCAATTGTATTTAGACATTCATCATATAAATATGCATCTACAGCCGTATCCAAGCTAACCCATAATTAAATACCTTAGTATATATATGGGACATATATATACCATAGTACCAAGGCTACCTCTCCCCTTAGACCGCACGCTCACCCTTGCGGTCTTGCCACTCTTATCTTGGACGTAGAAGCAATTGATCCATACATTACCACTCAAGTGAATGGTATCCATGCAATAGCACGCTGTATGGACGATGAAAGTAAAAAAACCCCATGTTAGTACTTATTTAGCCACCTGATAGTCCTTAATTGGGCATAAAGGATATGACCACTGGCACACTCTAAATTTAAAATTCAGATTTTAACTCACCTATATATATAGCTTTAAGTTGTCAAACTAATTTTATAAAACAAAACCTTTGTTTTAAATACCCATATGACAAGTTTAGTGTTGAACCTTGCTCCGATGCCAACTGTAACAGAACCGTCCAATTTATAAGAGCACAAGTACAATAGCAATCACCAAAGCGATCAAACTATCATACTTGAGCCCATATAAACCCAGTAGTCCGATGAAATCATGAAAGATCTCAAACCAACCCACATACAAGCCAAGATCATACATGATTCAACATAACAAGTCACATGTTACATCATAGTTCACAAATGGTTCACTAGTATCTCACATACATCGAAGTTCATAGTTATTACAAACCAAGTTCAAATAGCGGAAGCAAAGTAGTTTGACATCAACATCACACTTAGTTCAAATACATGCCAGTACCATAGTCATTTCCAGCAAAAGCATAATAGAAAGGATAACTTAGGAGTACCATGCCCCATGGTTTAGTCCTCATCCACAGTAGGATGAAAGCAGTTCTTACAATACCCATGATACATCATATCATCTGCAACAAGAGGGAATAAACCCTAACAACGAGAATGTACTAAGCAAGACTTACTCATCGTAAACCAGAAATAATATGACACCAAGGAGTATGCAAGGCTTTATCGGTGGAGTTAGCTTGACAACATTTTGCATAAAAGCTTAAGTAACATTACTTGGAGATTTAATATCTTTAGCATCAAATTGAATACCTATTCAATTAAGCATCTCTAGATTAGCAGATGTATTAGAGCAATCACTTGATTAAGCTTACAAGCATTAGTAACTATATCCAGTATACTAATTTGAGCATCATCATAACCATCAAGTTTCATCAATTAATGCTACGTTACCGCTGCTCCATCAAGTTCTCACTATCTGAGAGAGACGACGACTCGAATCAATTCCAACTAGCTAGGGAGTTATTCCTAACACAAACCCATACTTCCCCATTAGGGTCATGTCGGGTCACCTTTGGTACAACTCAGGTACAGTCATGAGTCCGATCAGCGCCGCACCCTTAGGGATACTATCAGTCTGCCAGGAAGTTTAGGCCTGGCCTACCCTTGGACTCACGCTACTGGCTTCCCGCACACCCTTACTTCCTCTAGTATGCACACTTTCACTTAACGGGTTCTGGCCTGAGTTGAGCTACTCGGCTTCATGGTCGGAATGGCTTATCCAGCCAACTAAGTGCTAGGCATGCGTTCAACATGACATGAGGACATACAGTGAATCGATCCTTAACCGACACAGACGGGGATAATAGGCACCAAGACCTCCAAGCCTTGTTGCTTCTCTATCACAATCCCACCCGGTCTCCTTTTATTCATCAACACATAGTTATTTCTACGATAGCAATTATAGTCAACTGTGACCAGATATCTATCTATATCTTGCAGGTGACAGGAAATCACCTGACTTCTACCAAACTAAGCATGGCTAAGCATATATTCGATCCTAGACCTATATAGGATTCAACATATATTTGTCTAGACAAGGAAAGTAAATGCAGCAAGTGGTTCCAATCAACCCTTAGTACTTAATGCATCAACATAAGAGGACTCAAGTTGATATTTAGAAAAAACATAGGAGGCTTAGAATGCTCTAGGGCTTGCCATTCAGAAATAAGGAAGGTTGGTGATCAGGACACTCAAGAAGATCTTCCACGTTGACTCCTCCTTCTGCCTAAACCTCCTGCTCCTGGGCTGCCTGCTGCTCCTCTTGACGCTCGGGTTCGAACTCGAGTAGCGTCACTCCTTCTGGGGAACCTATTGCATGCATATGCACAAATGAGTATCATGAATGCATAAGAGATGACATGACATGATGAAGTGTATATGCATGGGCATAGTTATCCACAAGATGTATGATAAGTTTAACATTGGTTGACCAAGTAGATGTATAACTTTCTTCTAGTTGATCTTTACTGAGTAGGTGCATATCTCTTCTATAGTACAAGAAACATACACTCACCAAGTTCTAGTAACCTAAGGTAAAGTTGTTCATCATTAGTAAGAGGCTTAGAACCTATAGCTAACAACTAATCTCAATTAGCCTAAGCATCTACACAAGCATCATATAAGACAAACAATTATAATTTGACTTAGTCATTTCCTGGACTGTAAACAACAGCTACTTATTTTGGCCATATCTAGAGTTCTACTCAACCAAATACTATGATCTTGGACTTTCTGGAAAGCTTATAAGACTGCCTACAACTTTATTATAGTCATCTCAAGATGATTCAATGGCTATCAAGGTCAAACAAAGCAATCTCCTAGATCTATCAAGAAATTCCAGAGAATAAGCATTTCTGGAGACCAACTTCCAACAGCTATAACTCTCACACCATTTAGCCTATGGCAATGAAAATTTAACAAGATTCATAGCAAACATTATTTGCCCATGCAATTTACTTAACAACAGAAACTGTCCAAAATAGTCACTATAATTGAATTATGGAGCAATTAATATTTCACTGCATACAAGCAATCAAATCTAGGCACCAATGGTACCAATAGTTCATAGACATCATATACACTTTAGAAAACATAATGGTCAAGCCCAAATAAATTATTTAAATACCTTTATTAATTTATTTGGACACTAAGGTGAAATAAGGAACATATAACAAAGTGCACAGTAAATTATGAGAAAATTATAGTAGCTCATATATGCTCCCAATAGGCTAATATATAAATTTCATGCCAACTGAACAAGTAGAACAACCTCTACAAAAATGACAAACTAGCAAGGCTTATAATAGCATAAATAGTTTAACCTAGTGAAAAGTGTCAAACAATAGATTTAATATTTTTCTTAGCTTCACCATAACACAAGAACACTGTACAATTAATTTCATGCCCATTGGTTACATATATTTACCATGAAAATTTGCACAAGATACTAGCATTTATTTAGGATAAATAGCAAAGTCCTATTCCAAGTTTGTTCATTGTAGGTTCAATATTTTTCCTAGCTACAGCATGTCAAGACAAGTCCAACAAAATTGGAATCACAATTTTTGCACATACCAAACTCAAGTTATGCATTTCCTAAGTTTATTAAGGAACAAACAAGATAAATAGCAAACAATTATTTTATTGTGGAACATGGCAAGTTTCATATTTTTATTTAAAACTACATAGAAGGATGAACACAACAAAATTTGGTTCACCCAAATTGGATACTCCTAGCTCAAGATATGATTTTCCAAAGTTTGCACACATTTCTGCAAAAAGAATAAAAGAAAACTTAAACTAACAGTAACTGACAGCTGGGACCCAGAGGTCAACATGGCCCATTCATCACTAAACAGAGGCAGGGGACAGCGGTTGACCGGTGATAGCTAGCCGTCGGTGAGGTTTCCGGCGGTAGGGTCACCACCATTGTGTTCCTCTCATCATGACACGCCGATGGGTGGTGACAATAGAACCTAGGGTTCACCAGAGAGGGCTCACCGACGGCGATGGCGGACGACGGAGGTAGTGTGGTGGTACGCCGATGTTCTCCGGTAGTGTGGTGCTCAGATGAGGCTCATTACGACTTTGTGGGATGCTAACGAAGCTATCTACTATAGGTTAGGGTTCCGGTGAGGCGACGGTGATCTTCGACCACATGCAGGTCTCGACGGTGGCGATGGCATGGCGGTGCACAGCCGTGTCCCGGTGTACACATGCCGGTAGAGGTTAAACGGTCACCGGTGTGAGCTTCTAGGGTTAGAGGAGTAAGATGAGACATGAAAAAAGAGAACAGGGGTGCTTCGGTCGGAGCTGGCCGCGGCGAGCTTGGAGGTCGGCGGCACTCCGACAATGTTGCGGTGGTGGAAACAGCCATAGGCCTTTACCTTTGGTTCAAATGGCGGCTCCACTAGGTTGAGGTGGTAGAGCAGAGCAAGGTAGAGCTATTGGTGTAGGCGATTTGGAAATGGAGCGGTGAGGGCTGTGCGCGAGCTCGGCGAAGCTCACGGTGGTAATGGCGCTCGGCTTCACCGTGACGAGAGGGAGAGAGAGCGAAGCGAGGCGAGTGAGCGAGGGAGAGAGCACGGGTGTGATGTGGTGGCTTTACATCCCACCCTAGCATGATCGGTGGGGCTAGTGCTGGTGAACGGCCGCCAGATGGTGCGCCTAGCCTACTGCTGGTCAGCCACTCGACCGGTTTGAAAATGGCCATCAGGCTCTGATGAACCGACTGTCAGCGTGATTCCTCCACCTCTATCTCCTAATCCGTTCGTCCTTTGCAAAAACTTGATCAAGAAAAGTTGTAGAGCTACATGTAAACTCCAACTTTGCTTCTATGGGTTTGGTCTAGATCGCCATGGTTTTCATACTGCAATGCATCAAAGAGGAGTAGGATGAAACTGAAAGTCATTCCAAGACTTAGAAAATTTCTAAGTCCCAAAACAGCCCTCAATTTCACCTTGTGAGCACTTTTGGACTAGGTTAGGCACTGATCTAGCTCAAGGTCATTAAACAAAGTTTGGTCCTTATAAAATTTACTACAACTTTTATTTTGTGTGCACCAACATGCAAACACTCTATGCTACTATTCATGTTAGGTCAATCAAAAGCACTATAGAGGGGTTCCTAGTCAAACTAATACCTAGAAGCATAATTGAGCTAAGTCATCAACAGAACATTGTTCCACCTTGCATCCTAAGTTTGTCTAATGTGTTTTAGTGATCAACATCAACCACTTACATTAACAAGCATGACCATAAAGCATACACATGTTGCAACATAGAATAACAAAGGTATGTTTCATATGAATGTTTTATATGTTTCTCTTGTATGCTTCATATGTTAGTGCTCATATATGAATGAATGATGCTTATGCTCATGCAATGCAAGTGCAAAAGTGTAAGCCTAACACCTAGGGTGTTACAGAAGCCTAGCCAGTACTTCTCGGGCCAATCTTGTTGTCCTGTATAGCTTCAAGAATAATGTCTTAGACCCTAGCTCATCTCAAGCAAACACCACGAAAAAACACGCTAGCCCACACAAAGAGAGTCCATTTTCCTCGGGCTAAAAAGGGTGAGGGAGAAAGTCGACTAGGCACGTCCATGTCACATCCTCAGTAGAGACTGCACTCTAATGGTCGATCGGGTCGACACACAAGGTTCTAAGAACACGACATAGATGTTAGCTTCACAAACTAGAAGTGGTAGCCCAGTCTTTGATCCAATTGTCATGGTTAAAGACAGGATCGAACTGAGCGACAAAAGGGGAAGGGAAACAATTCTGATCTCTCTCAATCCGTATGCCATTGTAATTGATGAGAACCGAAGAGAGGGTGGAATAATAGGAGAAAAGGGAGGAGCAGTGGTCTGCTTCTTCCAATCCACACGCCAGGGTAAAGGGTGAGGCCTTAGAAAGGAGCGACACACAAATGAACACCAATGCCCGAGTCCACTCGTAGGGTACTAGGACCTAGGTGCACTAAATGGCATTAGGACACCTCTAGGGTCTTAGCGGTGCGATTGTCACCGCGAGAACCTAGAGAGTGCTAAGGTCTAAAATAGGTACAAGCATACAAGGGGCTCGAGCACGAAAGAGCCAAAAGACAGGAAAGACATAGGATTCACCTTCCTTTGATCCACTTGCTGTAGTTGTCGATAGGATTCAAAGGAAAAGAATCAAGAAGGCAACAAACAACGATGAAAACAATGAACTAGGGTTTTTGGTTTCATGGCATTTCGATCCACGTGTCATGGTAATAGACATGAACCGAAGGAATTGGAACAAGAAGATTGATCCACATCTTACTGGATTGATGGGGATCAATAGAGGGGAGAAGAGAGGAGAGAAGATCAGTCTCTGCATTCTTTTGACCAACTTGCCATGGGAACGGGCTAGGGTTGAAAGGAGACACAAACCCCGTGGTCTCTCGATCCACACCAACTCATAAGGCTCCACAACCTAGGTGCAATTAAATATGCACAAGGCTATTCCTATGGTCCCTAGCGATGCGATTCTCACTGCAAGAACCAAAGAAATGCCATGGTCTAGGTGGACAAAGCATACGAGGTGGTTAGGAGGAAAAGAAGAGCAAAAGAGGTAGAGCCTGATGCTCATGGCGAGGCAACTCGCTGCCATGAGCTCCACCTACACTAGTTGGCTTCCGTCAGTTTTGCAATGGTTGTCCCCCCAATTCTATCCGACTAGACTAGGTCATAGAGGGCTCAAAAGGGTGTGGGTAAGATCCGTGTCGGTACAACATCGAGTCCACAATGGCCACGTCCTAGGGCCAGAAATAGGAGCCAACATTTGGGGTAACGATGAAGACAACTAGAACAAGAGATGGGATATGCTTGGCATTACGGCCATGGCGAGGCAAACTCACTAATGGGGATGGGGATCCCGATCTTCCGTCAAGTAGTGGTAACTATCGTTGTGGCGGAGAATGACACACCGATCCAGCTTCAGATCGAAAGATCAAACACTGCAATCTTAGCACCACAACTCCTCTGGTTATCAACTAAGACACGGATCCGGTTGACCTCGCCAAGAAGGCTAATCCCTACCTGCGCAATGAAGAACACAAGCAAGAACAAGAAAGAAAGCAACCAAATTGCAGATGAATTATTAATCTCACAAAGTTGGGGTCTCATAAACCGATAAACGGTGAAACTGTTCTTGACAAATTAATCTAAGCAAAACCCAAAACCTAATGATGGCGGCGGCATATGATTATAAAGGTCATAGGGTCATCGCCTACCCTGGACGCGCCCCCTAATGTGCCCAAATACGATACACGGTCCAACGGACCAAAAGACGGTGTCGTAGCACCCTGACAGATTTTGGATGCTGACTTGTTTCAATGATTCCCATTGATTTTGAAGGGTTTTTTTGACATGAGACCACTTGGATTGGCTTCCTTATCAAATTAGCTTTCCAACCATATGTGGATCGTTGAAAACATAGTCTGGATGCTTCCTGGGTGACCAGTTTAAGGTAGACTGGTCCTAGAGACCGAGGCAGACTCGAACTTGAGTTGCTTTGGGCCTCGACCTCAGGGACTCGAACCGAATTAGTCTCAGACCTCCTTATTGACTTGGACACCCTTGCTGGCCTCCTACCCCTCCATACCATGCACCAAACATGGTCATATGCATAGGTGTCATGTCCTCATCATGCTCCCCTTCTCGATGAAAAACCATCCTCGGCGTCGATTGTGCTTGAAACTGATCCTGCACAACATAAAGGAGAATGGGGTTGCGAAGACAAAGGGAACTGAAATAATTGTGAGAAGGAACGTGACCATGTTTCCAAGTTTTTAGCATGTCATCTTGCATAAAAATTTCAGCAAGCATGTAGACCCCATGATCCGAATGCACACAATGTATGTTAACACTATCCTACAAAAGATTAGAACTAACCAAAGACAATGCAGGAATAGATGGCCTAGCAGACATAGGTAGCAAACAACAATGCTCCCCTTCTTGGAAGTGAACTTGTTTCTTTGAGGAACATGAGAAAAAGTTTATATTATTATGGCTGCCCTCTAAATGATTATAATCTTTTACAACAAAAGGAAAATTCATATTACTACGAATGTATACTCGATGTATCATATATTGTCCCTTGTTGTTATATTTGCCAATAACATGATATGTGTGTTTAGAAAACCAAGGCAAATTAGCATATTTAAAAAGGCTCTCCTCCAAACAATCTAGGTTACACAAAACATCAAATTCAATGTAACCCAAAGTATGTAAAGAAGACAACAGTTTGAGCTCATCAGTTTTAGTAGCAATATGAATAACATATTTATTTTTAGCACAAGTGACTGGTTTCAAAACATGTAAAACTGAAGCATCATCAACCAATTCATCTTTATCACAAGGAACTTCAAGCAAATTATCATGGGACAGAGATAAATCAAGAGAGGGTTCCACTAACAATTGCTCTATGATAGCATGGTTTGTGGAAAGATTTAGTACATTAAAACAATTCTCACCTTCCGTGAGTGTAGCACCATGGGCATTACCTGTGTTCTCAGCAGGAGTAATAGGTGCATTGTGAAGTGATGGTTCTGAATTTGCATATGAGGTTGTGAGCTCCTCATTTTCTTCTATGTCATTCTCTCGCTTATGTATATTATCCTGCAGAAGGTTAGTCATAGCAAGAGGAATAACAACAGACTCTTCCTCTAAATGGTGCACCTCAGCATATGAAGTCAAAATAGGAGGTGGATTAACAAAGGTTTCTCACATAAGGAGTTTCATATCATTCCAAGTTTGAGGTTTATCAGAAGGATCTAAAGACTCCCACCAAGATAAAGCAGAATGTCACAAAATACTAGCTGTATTTTTTACCTTCCTCCTTGGACACATAAAGCGAGTAGCAAATATGTTATCTCTGGTAATTTCCCACTCCATGTACTCATCAGCACCTATACCATCATAAGTTGGTGGATACGAATAACCTGTCATTGTTAGAGGACAGCAAAAGACAACACAAAAATATTATCCCTATCAAATGACTACGTGGTTGCAGTGGTGTCACTTTTCACAGCAAGTGGAAGCGTCTTACCAAGCTCTTACAAAGTTCTTACCAACATAAGCAGTGGGTGGTACAACCGGTGGCTAGTTCGTGATACCTGTGAGGCAGTGGTACTGAGATTGCAAGGACCTTTTTTTGTATTGATCTGAAGTATATATGTGGAGCTTGGGAGGCTTAAAATATGGTAGCAAGGAATAGCAATAATTTAATTCAGAAATTGCAAGATTCAAAAGTAGTCCCAAGCTAGTCTATGTTGCTGGCCTAAACTCGTCCTAGACCTAGTTCAAGCAAGCAATACAATACAACTCGCACAAAGAATCAAAAGGATGCAAGCACTTCTGAACTTTTTTTTCACTTTCTTTTTCTTTCCTTCTTTATTTTTTTCTCTCTTTTTTTTAGGTGCAGCTTTTTTTTCCTTCTTTTGGTTTTTGCACCTCTTTGCCTTTAACTCTTTCTCTTTTTTTACTCAAAAAAGTGTTGCAAAAATAATTGTAAATAAAAATATCAAGAAGCTGCACTGTAGCATGATCTAAACTCTCAGCCAGCAAAGCAATATCAGCAGTAGGACTGCCTAGGCGTGGACACGCTGATAGGAACTTTCCTTTTGTATTAGCGCAAGGAAAAACCAAAGAGATGCCCAACAAGGATCACAACTAACCAACAGTAGAAAATCTTGTGTGCATATTATTTCCAAAGGAGACTATAACTGCCAATTAATGCTTTCCTTTCTTTCTAACTGTGCGCAAGAATAATCCACCAGCTACAACCATGGAGATCAGATGAGATATCCTTTTTAAACATGGAAATAAGGATCAGGATAAAGATTTGTACTATATGTCTCTCTCAACTTGACTTATTCTTTGCCCTCAATTTGCTCATGTAACAACAAACAGGGATGCAAGATTTGGCGAAAAGGAACAAACTATCACCACACTGGAAGACAAGACTTGACACTAGACCAAGATCACACAACAAAATCTAGACGCAACCAACACGATGGCACACGAGGGACGACCGTTCAATAAAGCAAACTGAAATTAAAATATTGCAACGGCACAAAAGGTGATAGTATAGGGAGAAAACAAATATTAACACAAATATTTTTGTGGGGCAATTTTCTAGATTTATAGGACAAAGACAAAACAAAACTAGGGTAATGATAAACCTGACGGTAATACCTGAAGCTCTGATTACCACTTAATGGGGACGGGGATCCCAATCTTCCATCAGGTAGTGGTAACTATCGTTGTGGCGGAGAATGACACACCGATCTGGCTTCAGATCGAAAGATCGAACCCAGCAATATTAGCACCACAACTCCTCTGGTTATCAACTGAGACATGGATCCAGTTGACCTCGCCAAGAAGGCTAATCCCTACCTACGCAACAAAGAACACAAGCAAGAACAAGAAAGAAAGCAACCAAATTGTAGATGAATGATTAATCTCACGAAGTTAGGGTCTCACAAACTGATGAACGGCGAAACTGTTCTTGATAGATTCATCTAAGCAAAACCCAAAACCTAATAATGGTGGTGGCGTATGATTATAAATGTCTTAGGGTCGTCGCCTACCCTAGACGCGCCCCCTAATGGGCCAAATACGATACACGGTCCAACGGACCAAAAGACGGTGTCGCAGCACCCTGACAGATTCTGGATGCTGAATTGTTTCAATGATTCCCGTTGATTCTAAAGGGCTTTTGATGTGAGACCACTTGGATTGGCTTCCTTATCAAATGAGCTTTCCAACCATATGTGGATCGTCGAAAATGGAGTCCGGATGCGTCCTGGGTGACCAGTTTAAGGTAGACTGGTCCTAGAGACCGAGGCAGACTCGAACTTGAGTTGCTTTGGGCCTCGACCTCAGGGACTCGAACCGAATTAGTCTCAGACCTCCTTATTGACTTGGACACCCTTGCTGGCCTCCTACCCCTCCATACCATGCACCAAACATGGTCATATGCATAGGTGTCATGTCCTCATCATGCTCCCCTTCTCGATGAAAAACCATCCTCGGCGTCGATTGTGCTTGAAACTGATCCTGCACAACATAAAGGAGAATGGGGTTGCGAAGACAAAGGGAACTGAAATAATTGTGAGAAGGAACGTGACCATGTTTCCAAGTTTTTAGCATGTCATCTTGCATAAAAATTTCAGCAAGCATGTAGACCCCATGATCCGAATGCACACAATGTATGTTAACACTATCCTACAAAAGATTAGAACTAACCAAAGACAATGCAGGAATAGATGGCCTAGCAGACATAGGTAGCAAACAACAATGCTCCCCTTCTTGGAAGTGAACTTGTTTCTTTGAGGAACATGAGAAAAAGTTTATATTATTATGGCTGCCCTCTAAATGATTATAATCTTTTACAACAAAAGGAAAATTCATATTACTACGAATGTATACTCGATGTATCATATATTGTCCCTTGTTGTTATATTTGCCAATAACATGATATGTGTGTTTAGAAAACCAAGGCAAATTAGCATATTTAAAAAGGCTCTCCTCCAAACAATCTAGGTTACACAAAACATCAAATTCAATGTAACCCAAAGTATGTAAAGAAGACAACAGTTTGAGCTCATCAGTTTTAGTAGCAATATGAATAACATATTTATTTTTAGCACAAGTGACTGGTTTCAAAACATGTAAAACTGAAGCATCATCAACCAATTCATCTTTATCACAAGGAACTTCAAGCAAATTATCATGGGACAGAGATAAATCAAGAGAGGGTTCCACTAACAATTGCTCTATGATAGCATGGTTTGTGGAAAGATTTAGTACATTAAAACAATTCTCACCTTCCGTGAGTGTAGCACCATGGGCATTACCTGTGTTCTCAGCAGGAGTAATAGGTGCATTGTGAAGTGATGGTTCTGAATTTGCATATGAGGTTGTGAGCTCCTCATTTTCTTCTATGTCATTCTCTCGCTTATGTATATTATCCTGCAGAAGGTTAGTCATAGCAAGAGGAATAACAACAGACTCTTCCTCTAAATGGTGCACCTCAGCATATGAAGTCAAAATAGGAGGTGGATTAACAAAGGTTTCTCACATAAGGAGTTTCATATCATTCCAAGTTTGAGGTTTATCAGAAGGATCTAAAGACTCCCACCAAGATAAAGCAGAATGTCACAAAATACTAGCTGTATTTTTTACCTTCCTCCTTGGACACATAAAGCGAGTAGCAAATATGTTATCTCTGGTAATTTCCCACTCCATGTACTCATCAGCACCTATACCATCATAAGTTGGTGGATACGAATAACCTGTCATTGTTAGAGGACAGCAAAAGACAACACAAAAATATTATCCCTATCAAATGACTACGTGGTTGCAGTGGTGTCACTTTTCACAGCAAGTGGAAGCGTCTTACCAAGCTCTTACAAAGTTCTTACCAACATAAGCAGTGGGTGGTACAACCGGTGGCTAGTTCGTGATACCTGTGAGGCAGTGGTACTGAGATTGCAAGGACCTTTTTTTGTATTGATCTGAAGTATATATGTGGAGCTTGGGAGGCTTAAAATATGGTAGCAAGGAATAGCAATAATTTAATTCAGAAATTGCAAGATTCAAAAGTAGTCCCAAGCTAGTCTATGTTGCTGGCCTAAACTCGTCCTAGACCTAGTTCAAGCAAGCAATACAATACAACTCAGCACAAAGAATCAAAAGGATGCAAGCACTTCTGAACTTTTTTTTCACTTTCTTTTTCTTTCCTTCTTTATTTTTTTCTCTCTTTTTTTTAGGTGCAGCTTTTTTTTCCTTCTTTTGGTTTTTGCACCTCTTTGCCTTTAACTCTTTCTCTTTTTTTACTCAAAAAAGTGTTGCAAAAATAATTGTAAATAAAAATATCAAGAAGCTGCACTGTAGCATGATCTAAACTCTCAGCCAGCAAAGCAATATCAGCAGTAGGACTGCCTAGGCGTGGACACGCTGATAGGAACTTTCCTTTTGTATTAGCGCAAGGAAAAACCAAAGAGATGCCCAACAAGGATCACAACTAACCAACAGTAGAAAATCTTGTGTGCATATTATTTCCAAAGGAGACTATAACTGCCAATTAATGCTTTCCTTTCTTTCTAACTGTGCGCAAGAATAATCCACCAGCTACAACCATGGAGATCAGATGAGATATCCTTTTTAAACATGGAAATAAGGATCAGGATAAAGATTTGTACTATATGTCTCTCTCAACTTGACTTATTCTTTGCCCTCAATTTGCTCATGTAACAACAAACAGGGATGCAAGATTTGGCGAAAAGGAACAAAGTATCACCACACTGGAAGACAAGACTTGACACTAGACCAAGATCACACAACAAAATCTAGACGCAACCAACACGATGGCACACGAGGGACGACCGTTCAATAAAGCAAACTGAAATTAAAATATTGCAACGGCACAAAAGGTGATAGTATAGGGAGAAAACAAATATTAACACAAATATTTTTGTGGGGCAATTTTCTAGATTTATAGGACAAAGACAAAACAAAACTAGGGTAATGATAAACCTGACGGTAATACCTGAAGCTCTGATTACCACTTAATGGGGACGGGGATCCCAATCTTCCATCAGGTAGTGGTAACTATCATTGTGGCGGAGAATGACACACCGATCTGGCTTCAGATCGAAAGATCGAACCCAGCAATATTAGCACCACAACTCCTCTGGTTATCAACTGAGACATGGATCCAGTTGACCTCGCCAAGAAGGCTAATCCCTACCTACGCAACAAAGAACACAAGCAAGAACAAGAAAGAAAGCAACCAAATTGTAGATGAATGATTAATCTCACGAAGTTAGGGTCTCACAAACTGATGAACGGCGAAACTGTTCTTGATAGATTCATCTAAGCAAAACCCAAAACCTAATAATGGTGGTGGCGTATGATTATAAATGTCTTAGGGTCGTCGCCTACCCTAGACGCGCCCCCTAATGGGCCAAATACGATACACGGTCCAACGGACCAAAAGACGGTGTCGCAGCACCCTGACAGATTCTGGATGCTGAATTGTTTCAATGATTCCTGTTGATTCTAAAGGGCTTTTGATGTGAGACCACTTGGATTGGCTTCCTTATCAAATGAGCTTTCCAACCATATGTGGATCGTCGAAAATGGAGTCCGGATGCGTCCTGGGTGACCAGTTTAAGGTAGACTGGTCCTAGAGACCGAGGCAGACTCGAACTTGAGTTGCTTTGGGCCTCCACCTCGGGGACTCAAACCGAATTAGCCTCGGACCTCCTTCTTGACTTGGACACCCTTGCTGGCCTACTACCCCTCCATACCATGTGCCAAACATGGTCATATGCATGGGTGTCATGTCCTCATCACTCACGATCATAACGTTCAACCATATCGATCTCTCGACTGGCTCGAAGGCAAGATCCACAGACAATGACAAACAACACGAAAAGGACCACAACACAACTAATCAAAGAACTAAACCGACACAACATGAAGTAGCACAAATATCCATATCAACATGATAATAGACTGGTGCAAAGGCACGGCACAGCCATAGATATCGATAGATGGTATAGATAGATGATCATGTATGACAAGTATGAATGAGTAAGAAATGAAAAGTAGGAGTTTCGTCGATGTCGAGAATTGCATCGATGGGGTTGAAAGGTTTGACCTTGGTAGGGAAGATGGCGAGGCTTGCTGCAGCATGTTCCGGCCAGCTATGGCCAGCTGTAGCCTCCCTCGGCTACCTGCAGCTTAATGCAGGCTAGCCATGGCTAGCTGTGGCCTGCTGTTGGCTGGCTATGGTTGGCTATGACCAGCTAAAGGTGGTAGCGGACGGTCAGGAGGTGGCTGCTACTGTTTGGGATGGGTCGGCGAGGTTCGGCAGCCGCTGCTCCAAGCGGTGGTCAAAGACAACGCAGACGGAGCTTGTAGCAGCGACGTCGATGGGGATGATGGCAAGGTCTAGGCCGGCGAATGGCACAACAAGGACATGGCTTCCCTACGACGGTGGAGGATCATAGCACGAAGGCCGATATTAAATGAGGGCTTCATGATGGTGCGGAAAAGGTGAAAGCTTTGGGCTTTGAAGGCTCACCAAAAGTGGTCGCTGTCCTTCGGTGAGGTACGAAAGTAGGTGACACTGTGGAGACAGTCCATGGTGGAGGCAGGGTGCTGTTGCTGCTCGTGTCCATCGTCGTTGGCGCCCGGGAGATGACACAACAAAGCAGAAGGAGGGTTTGGTGAGCAGCTCAGGCCAAAGATAGCACTGGTGGCGTTGGGGTGCTGTGGTGTGGTGCCAGCCAAGGTGCTCCAGGTCCGGCATGGTGTGGATGTCCAGAACAACACGTAGGGGCTGGACATGGTGCTCCAACTTTGCCTCGACGAAGAGGAAAGTGTTACCTTGGGGGAGGTGATGCTGCTATTCGAAGAAGACGGTGGCGACACGATGAGGTTGAGACAGAGTGTGACATCGTGTAGGGGGTTTGGTGCTTGGCGAAGTGGGGCGTGGTGCCGCAGAGGAGGGCCCGATAGGGTCAGTGATGTGGAGCCGTGGGTTGCCGATGATGGCATGGCTCGGAGTGGGGTACAGTGTCATGGGCTTCTACGCTCGGCAAGGAGGAGCTCCAACGGTCTCGGCATCGCTGCATGGCTCGGGGATGGGATCATAGTCAAGGGCACACTGGCGGCATCAGGCACGAGGGAGAAGCTGTGAGTCAGCGCTAAGGTGGTGAAGAATCCTGCCATGATGGTGGGTCTTGGCATGGGAAGGACGTCGTGCCAATGGCACATCGTGGCATCTACGCAGGGGCGAGGGCACACTAGCTTGGAGGAGCATTCGACTGATGCGGTGGTCATGGCATGATGAGACTTTGCGTGACCAAGGGTAATGAGCAGCATAGCTCCATGGGAGGGCACAAGGCGAGGGGGCAGTCGGGGTTCTCCGTGGCCAGCTTGAAGGGGGCTTGGGGTGGAGGCGCTCCCGGTGGCTGTTGACGGTAGTTAACAACCATTATAATCCATCAATAAAACATGAATAATGGCATGAAAGCAATCACCAATGAAGGTCTAGGGGTTTAAACTAACAAATTCCATGAGTTTTGGTGAATCTATATTTTCTGTAGGGTTTATCCAGAAAACTGTCAAGGTGGATCTAAATGTCAGATTTAATCGTTCTTGCCCGTAGCCAAACTGACACCAGAAGGATCTAGAAGACACCAGAGGACACCATGCTGAGGCAGAGAGGTAGAGGCTGCCAGGTGGGGGCTGCCCGGCCCCTTGGCCCACCTATCTATCTCCCTATTGTTATGTCGGTTCTCCACCGCCTCATAGGATGCATCTACGCTGTTTATTCAAGTCGGTTTAATCTGAGGGCTCAGGATTGACGCTCTGGCCTATATATACCAGCCCCTGCCACCCCCTGAGGCATGTTATTTGAGAAGATAGAAACCCTAATCATCCTCAGAGCCCACCATATTTTAGGGCATAGCTAGTTAGTCTAGGTCTAGAGGGAGGCAAGCAGGCTTCGCTTGGATTCTTGATCTTGTCAAGAGCATGGTTTGGTATAATCTTGGTACCCCCTCTCTTTTGTATCTCTCATTACTTTTATATGTTTGCTACAATTGTTATGACAACATTAGTATTCATCTCATTTATGTTCTTCATTATAATGTTCATGGTTTACTTTGGTTATATGCTTAGTATAGTTGGATTAACCTCATGTTCATGCATAAGTTCTTATAGCGCTCACTCTAGGTACCATGGGTGAGTGATCGACATTGTGTAAGCATGGTGCTTACATGTTGTTTACCTATGGATACACCCTATATTCTGGGTCATGTGGTAGATCATGGATGTGACACTCCCATTGAGTCCTTTGTAGTCCACTCCTCGAATATAGGTTTGCATGTAGGATCCAGTTACGAAGGAAGACAAGTTATGTTCTTAATCTTCCTTAGTAATATCCCTTATGTGTAGATATGAAGTTGATCTTAACCATGATTACTAGGTGTAATTGCACTAACCATAGAATGTTTTTACTTGTAATCAAGAATGACTTAGAAATTATTCCTCTAATATTCTACCTGACCATGCTAATGCCATAGAAAGGAGTACTCTGAGCAATTTATCATTGATCAATACTTATCATATAAATATTTTATCTTATGACTTACCCCTATTGTGAGTAGAATATTGGTTATGGTTTACTTCTCCATCAATATTATAAGTTATCAATACATGTCCATGCTAGACCTTCCCTGTGGTACAAATATAAATAACGATACCTGGAATACTCTCGGGTGAAGTGCTATAATGGTATATTATCTGTGCGCTTATATACATTCTTTCTAGTCACATGAAATAATAAAGAACTACTTAGTATTACTCTAGTAGTAGTACTAAGCAGCAATCATAAGCATCTCTGGCATCATCACTAGGGATTTCAACTTAGTAACAGTAATGCTAAGAGATGTAGACTTACATTAGGTGGCTATTAAAACAAGTGACAAGTTAATAAATACCAACAAGCATTTCTAGCGCCATTGCTGGAGACTAGATTCAACTCTGTTCTTAGTAACGATGCTAAGGAATGTCAACAGTGGCGCAACAGTGGGAGCAGCTCAAGACGATGCGGTGAGGCTGGTGTCGTCGTGGCCGCGCCGTGGTGTTGAGGTCGTAGACGCGGCCATGATGCGGCGTCGAAGGCCTTCTAGCGGCCGGCGGCCAAGCAGGGCACGGCCATGCTTGGCTGTGGTCGGTCGGGTGCCGCAGCGCGATAGGGCATGGGTAGTGCTGCCCTTCACTGGGAGCAGTAGGGCCTCAGCTTCGTGATGAGGAAGAGGGTGGAGGCGAGGGAGCTCATGGCGGCATGTTGAGGGGGAACCAGGGGATGGGTGGTGGCTACTCGTTCTTATAGCCGCAGCAACCTAGGGTTCTAGGGCATGGACGGTGGGATGCTTGGGCGTCCGTACTCCTTGTCCACATGTTGTTCATTCTAGGCGGGAGCTGTTGGGCACTAACGTCGAGGTGGGGGCACGGACGCGCATTCCTAGTGGCGGCGGCTTGGGGCTGGGAGTGCCTGGGTGCGTCCTCCCTAGGGTTTCCATCCTAGGGGCATAGTAAGGCCTACGGGGGCCAGCGAGTGCACTAGTGGGCCCACAGGGCCGGCATGGGCCTGTGGGGGGCGATGGATGGGCTAGCAGGCTGCGCTCGTGAGCAGGCCAGGACAGCGCTGCTGGCCAGCTATGGGAGGTGAGCTGGGCCACGACTTAGTAGGGCCAGGCATGTGAGGAGCAGCTGCGTCGCTGGGCTAGCGCTGGGGCTTCCGCCTGGGCTAGGCCACGTGCACGAGATGGGCCAAGGGGGAGGAGAAAAGGAATGGGTGGGCTGGTTGGATAGAAAAAGGAAAAGGGATCTTTCCTTTTATGATTTAAAGAGATTGAGAGGAGATTCAAAAGGATTTGAGATGAATTCAAAGAGGATTCAAGAGGAACTTGCTACGGATTTGAGATAGATTCGATGAGGGGATTTTTGCTATGGCTTTGTGCTGCACCCCAAACGAACTCACAAATAGAACCAACTCAAGAACAAGGCACGCACCTACAATCAAATCTAGATGAATGCAACAAATTGTTGGTAAGCTCTCCTAGGTTTGACTAAGGTTTGACCTGGCGACTACATGATTCACACATTGCAGGAAAAATCTTAAAAACTTATATTTTTTGTTGCACAAAAACCCAGGATGTTACAATAAACCCTGCTGAAAACATAGATTCACCAAAAACTCATGAAAATTGTCAGTTTACACCCCTAAGTCTATGTTGGTAATCATTTTTATGCATTATTCAAGTTATGTTGACGGTTCATGATGGATGATAACTACCGTCAACAGGATCCCAACCTTCTTTTAATCCTCATTTGCAAACTTTTTAAGAGGATGGTTGTGGATGCCTTCGTTTATCATAGGTACTACAAATCTCGTTGTTGCACTATGGTGCTAATCTTGCAGCTCGAGCAATAACATTTTATGCTTGGTGGTAAAGTTGGGAACTATACCGCCATTGATAGCTGCAAGATGAAGTTCCCGCCCGGTCAAGCTAAAGACCATAAATTAAGCACTGCCGGGAGATACCCTAGATTATCATAAAAAAATTTAAAGAATAGAAAAGAACCTTCCTTTACAATAAAAGCAAGAACATGTTGTCAAGATAGTATGCACCTTCGGGTATTCTTGGTCGCTAACCATTTTAGGTTGAGATTAAGAACAAGGGGCATATGATGCTCGAGAACATGAGAATTGCATCAACTAAAATGTCGTGATTGTCTTTGGTAATGGAACACGCTCGAAAAGGAGATCCCAACATTGCACACTTGACTTTTACACAAAAGTCCAAGTGTGGGGGAGGATGGTGAGAATCTCACCACAAGTTCCATACACACCAAAAGCCATTCTTGGCTCAAAAAAATATGATGATGCCAACTCTGCCTTGCTAAAAAAGAGCTAAAAATAAGATGGTATAAAAAAGAAGAAAGCTAGAAAAGGGGAAAATATATATATTAAAAAAATATAAAAAATGAGAAGGAGGAGGATTCTCCCCTCCAAAAGCCTTTGCTTACCACCACAATCAAGCCACCGCTGCAGCATTCTCACAACTTCCATCCACAATGCTGCCGGTAAGTATACTCAGGTATGCAAAGGTCACTCATTGTTAACCAACTCTTTTACTCATGTTTGTCTCCATGAAAATATAAAACTACTTATACATGCTTCTCTTGTTTATGATATATACTCTGGTTTGCGTGTGTTCACATGGGCCCATGTAGTACATCCATAGGCTTTTTAAATTAAGCATGGTGCTTAGGTTAAAATAGCCTTCTTTAATCAAAATTTGACATGGTGTTGAAATTTGATTAATGAACTTTGAGTATTACCTTCATAAACAATAGAAGTAATCTACTATGGACATAAATCAAGGCTATGTTTATTTTTGCAAACTTTACCCTAGCCTTGTTTATGATAAATAATAAAAAGTTGGGTAAACACATAAAATAAAATAAAATAAAATTTAATGATAATAATAGTAATAATAGATAACAAATAAAATAAAAGTAATAATATTTATAATAAAATTAAGGCTCCCCAGTGGTAGAGCCCTTGTATGTTTCTTCTTGTTTTTCTTTGTTAAATAAAACAGGTACAAGAATAAAGTGTGGGGGAGATGTCTCATGCATAACGAACATACATTTGAGATCTCCCACCAACACATGGCACAAAAAATCGAACAATCCAACGTGTAGAAGGACAGAAAAGATGGTCCCAGACAGGATTGGCTGAACCTCGGGTTTAGCCAAACCATCTCTGACTTTCCATAGCTCCTTCATCTTCAACGATGGTTTGTGCAACACTACCCCTCATCACTCCAAAATTTTGAAATTCAAAATTGAATAAATTTAAAATACAAAACAAATGATGCTCAATCTACATGATATCCTTTGATTAAATTTGCATACTCTTTATTCCTCGCTAATATTCCTATAACTTGTGAACAAACTATGATAGGCACCCCATGTTATCTAAGTAATTGGAATATGTGATATAGTAGGATGAAAATAAACCTTGCTCTCTCATGAAAAGAACTTGGGATTTATTTTACAAAATCAAAATTCAAATAGCATGCTCCTCAATGATACTTCAAATTCCTACCAAAGCCATATCTAGTGAATAGAACTTAAAACTTCCAAATTTATGCTACTTATTCCTGCATTGAGTTTTGTCAAATCTTGTTGACCCTCGTTGAGAAAGTTATCATGCCCCCAAGATCAAGATCACGTACACCCACATACATAAGCTATTCCTACACTGGGAATACGCTAAGACATCCCTCCATCCACCTAAAACTCTGCTCCTACACTTGGAGTAGATATAAAAAAATGTTTGTTAGGAAAATACTCCATATTTTAAAAAGATAGTGATCTCTCTCAATATGTGGTATAAGAGACATGTGCTATGCAAAAGTATTGAAAAAATTAGGACACACGAAGGTCCCAAGGTATTGAAAAAAAATTTGGACACATGATGGGTCCAAGTACAAAAAAAATGATGAGCACATGAAGGCTCATGTAAAAAAAAGAAGAGAGATAGCCATGTTCTCGAAATAAAATTTATGAGAGAGATCACTCATATCAAGGAGTATAGTATAGGTTTATCATCATATTACCCACACACATGCACTTTTTGATATAAGGGTATGACATCTCATCTTTCTCCATGGATCCAAGCTTTGACTTAACAAAATATGCAGAGTAAGTATGCCTTCTTATCTTTCCCTACCCAAAGATCCATATAAACTTTCTAGAAGTAGGAAAGAAAGAAGGCAACACTATGATATGCCTTGGTGAGGAACCAAACACACTTATGAGCGATCCAAGTGAATCATTTGAGGAGCAAAGCTATGTTTACATTTTCAAAATCAAATGAGAACCCAAGTTTCTGAGCTGGTTTATGCAAGGGGATTTGAAATCCATGTTGTTCCATTATCCAATCACCCAAGATAATGTGGTAGACACTTAAAAAGTTTATAGGTTCAAGTGAAGCCTGGAATAACTTGTATGCATGTTTCATATCAAGGAGATGACCCATCTTACTCCTTAAGAACTTTACTCGAGGACGAGCAAAGGACTAAGTGCAGAGGAGTTTATTGGCGATGCTTAACTCATATTTTCACCCACCAACTTTACACAAAATTCATACAAACAAACATCAAAACTTAGTAAATAGGGTTTTACACTAACATATTCCATAAGTTTTGGTGAGTTGATCATTTTTAGAGCATACACATGGAATACATAGGAAAACACATCAAAAAGCACAAACCAGGAAGGAGTAAAGAAGAAATGCGCAACGGAATAAAAAGAGAAAGCTTACCTACACGCCAAACTTGGGCCGAGCATTGACGCTGGGGCCTTCTAGGCCCAGCCAGGAGCCTACCAAAGCAAGGCGGTGGCAAACGGGCCAGCCCAAAATTTTCCTCCGGTTGTTTTTGAACAATGCAATCCTTACTAAAGATAATATGATCAAAAGAAATTGGTCCGAAAATCCAGCTTGCTACTTCAGTTCCTCAGATGAAACTGCTACTCATCTTTTTTTTCAATGTAGTTTAGCTAGAGTAGTGTGGGCAACTGTTGCCATCTGTATTGGTGCTAATAACATTCCCCAATCTCTAAGTCAGAGCTGGACTTGGTGTGAAAAATGGTTTCCTAGGGGGAAGAAATTTCACACTCTTGGTATTGCGGCAATATGTTGGGCTATCTAGAAAACCAGGAATAAGTGTTGCTTTGTGGGAAAATTTATCAAAAATCCTATATCAATTGTCTGCTATGCTTGCACTCTTATGAGATTTTGGGTAGGACTGTACTCGGCAGAAGACAAGGAAATGTTGTTGGCTGGCGTCAACACAATGATGCAAATTGCAAAGAAGCTACTGAACAAGAAATCAATGTCCAGCAGGGTGCAGCTCCTGGAGGAGGGGGATGATGATCGTTAGTAGACTAAAGGGGTGCTGCGATGCGTTGATCGCTCCCTAAAGGGGCTGACTTTTTTTTGCTCTGGACCATTGGCAGCTTTTGTGATTTCTGGTGGCATGATACTTCTATATTTTGTTTTTCTAGTCCCGCAATTTAGCCTGTGATGGTTGCTACTTGATAGCCCAATCGAGGAAGGATGCTAGATAATTGGGTGGTGGTATGCTGTGTCTAGAACTAGGTAGGTGTCATAGTTATCTTCTTGGATGTCTAGTCTGCTTCTCCTAAAACTTGTTCTGGATGTTGTATTTCCGTTACTTCTTTAATGGAAATGGGGGATCGCCCTCGGTTCGAAAAAAGGGCCAGCCCAAGGTGTGCCCCACCCTAGGTGTGGCTGCACCGTCCCCAAGCCCGCTCAGGCCCACCTCACTCTAGCGGTTGCATGGCAGCATGCTGAGGTGGTATAGGATGGTGTCCTAATTTACCTATGCCCAAACCGACCTTAAGCATGTATAAAAACAAGGGTAGAGCTCACCTTCAACAACAACGCACAAGAGAAGAGCACAACAGCAATAGAAGAGAAACACCACTCATGAGCTTAGGCCCTAGCTAGCTCTAGCAAAAAAGTTAGGGAGAGATGTAAGGGAGAGTTCGGGGAAGAAGTGCCAGACTTGTCGGTAACCTTCCCCCGCTTGTACCTCGATGACCACAAGCTTTGTACCTCGATGGGTATTTTATTAAGTGTCAGTGGTTCTTTTGGTTATAAAGTCTTTGAGTAGTAAAGCTATACTTTTATTTGCTTGTGGGTTCATCGTCCGTTCTTGTAACGGATACTCTAGTAGAGGGCTTTGATGAAGATGGATAACCCAGATCAACGCTAGAGTAGTAGTCGATAGCATAGACGTGGTGTCTAGGCTAGAGGCTACCTTCGTTTGCCTCATAGCCCCCAGTTTAGGGGTAGGCGGCAGGTGGTGACATCCCTGTCCATCCCTTGTAATCCCCCATGTTTGGGTATAGCATAGAGCTAGAGGCTGGCATCACCTGGTAGACTAGGTGCGATCCGGTGCCCGAAGTAAGGAAGTATAAGTAGAGTTTATCTATCCTTAGACCCTAAGCTATAGGAATCCATCTTTACCCTTATTAGCTATCCTTGTGTTGTCCTTGGATGAATTATCTAGAAGAAATACCTTCATTTCCTGTGGAAATATGATACCCTGAATAGTTCCGGGTGAAAGCTACAACAGCAATTCCGTACGCTTGCGAATTAACTTCTGTAGACGTTAAGAAATACCAACACTATGCCCTAGAATATTTGTGGAGCTCTTGAGGTTCTTCTCTTGATGATCAGGGTTTCTAGAGAAGATAATGATCAATGATGCCTAAGGGGGGTAGGGGCTAGTATATATAGGGGGAACCATCAATCCTGAGCCCTCGGATCAAACTGACTTAAAACAATGGCGTAGATGCAATCTTTAAGGCAGTGGCGAACTAACGTAGCGAAGAGAGGCTGACCAGCGGGGCCCATAGGCCGACTAGCCTGCAGGTGGGGCCGGCCATCCCCACCTGTCATCCTCCTACGGTCTACTTCGGTGGGATGCCTTCTGGTGCCTTCTAGAGTCTTCTGGAGTTGTTTTCGTCATGGATAATTATGATTAATTCTGACATTTGGATCCACCTTGATGGTTTTCTGAATAAACCCTGTTGAAAATACAGATTCACCAAAACTTATGGAATTTGTTAGTTTAAACCCCTAAACCTATGTTGGTGATCATATTTATGCATTTATTCAAGTTATATTGATGGTTTATGATGGATAATAACTACCATCAACAGTGATTTTGTTCTACAACAAGCTATCATCGCCATGAGCTTGCCCATAATACAGCAGTAGCTGTTTCTCCTCCTCATACAAATCGATCTTAGGTTTTACTGTACAACTTTTTGGTTCCTGATGCATGTCAAGTTTGCATGTGACTTTGCCCAATATGTGTGTAGCAGCAAGGTTTCATCCCTTCTATATGTTACTTCCACAGAAGAACTATCTTTTCATGCAATCATTAGTCAATGATTGAAGCTTAATTTATTCCGTTTGCTTGATAAGTGTAAATTGTTGTTTTGCTACTCTATTTGGACAGACCAATTTGTTGGACCATTATTTGTTCAGCTCCACCTAGTTTGGCTAGTATTGTTGTTCTCAGCATTTCATTAGGTTCTATACCAGCCGTGAGCACCTGCTAACTTCTTTTCAAGAGTGCTTTTTACTTTTACTTTTGAGTTGCTTCCATATCACTCTATGTTGTTTTAGGTTGAATCTGGGACATGGACTAAGTAGTTCTTGCAGAGAATTTTAATTGGCTCTCATTCACCTCCCCCCTATGGTCTCCATTTTCTGTCCTTCAAAGAAGAGCCTAACAATGATGATCTCTTTGTATTATCTATGCTTTAATCCCTGTACAAATGAAAACTTTTTCAAGATAATATTTAGGATGTTGAAATAGCTATTCTACGCATAGTGGCTAGGGTGGAGACTAATGATGATCATTTCATATAGAGGCCAAATGTAGTAGGCCTTCTTGGAGCCACAACACTGTAGACGGTGGTTGGATCATTCCACATTCTTGCATATGATGTTCTAGCTGATTCAATGGATGAAGTTGTGAGGATTGTTGAGAGCACCATGATAGACAATTTCTATACGACCATATGATTTTTATGTTTTAAAATTTTCAAATTTGAATATAAGTTGTCTTATTCGTAAACGTGAATTTGAATATGGTTCTTTTCTATGGTTTACAAATATTTTAAGTTTGAATTATAGTGGTGTGAGTGTGATATGAAGACATACATGAATATTGTATTAAAATATTAGAGAAAACTAAATATGGGTTTAGACGTATAGGCCCATAAAGTAGAGAATCTATTTTAATCTTTAGGGTCACCGCCGGGCATGCTCTTCTAGCTGAATAAATGAATCCCACCATGCTAGTGAAGTACCAGACTTTTTCCAAGCTTGGACAAGGCATGGCCCAACTATGGCTATGTGGCCCAATCTAGGTGACCCAGAATACATTGATACTTGATTCTCATAATTTTCTAGCGAAGATAATGGAAGTGTTTTTTATAACAACAGTGAATGATTTTTTTTGATAAAGGAAGGATTTTATTAATTCACTGTTATTACATTGAGATGATACAATAAAAGTCAATTCACTTCTAGCTTCTGCCTAAACACAAAGTGTCATACACCAGATGAGGGCCCTAGGCCCACATGGCCTAGGCGCCGACAGCAGCAGTGGTGCCAGGAGGGCCGCCACCGACAGCAGCAGCAGCAGTGCTGCCTAGGGGAGGCACACACAAGCAAGTGTGGGTCCCGCCGCTCCACTATCCATATCCAGAGGATCTCCAATAGGAATAGGATTAGCTAAGATAGGAAGGTGTCCATATCTATAAGGACTTCCCACATTAGATCACTTAAGATACAAGTCTACCCAGGACTATAAATAGAGGGGCTATGTAATCATTGGAATCAAGGAAGGATTGCCTCAAGGCTTATCTCTCCTTCCTCTCTCCCACCCCTGCGCCAACCCTCTCCCTACCTCCTACCCTAGTGCCGCCGCCCTCTCCCCACACCGCCGCCCACAGCAACCTTCCCAACCCTAGCAGCCACCCCCTAGGGCCCCTCCCTGCCGGGCTCTTACACTGGTATCCGGAGACTAGATGATCCAGGGACTCCACCACCACCACCATGAAATAGTTGATTGAGAACCTCGCCGCCGATCTCTGCAAGAACTTCAGAGAAGTGCATCACCAACTCGTCAACCTCAACAAACGTCCACACGCTATCGAGCGTGCTAGCATCCACGGCGATGCCGCCATAACCGACGTCCAAGCTAGATTGGATCGCGAAGCGGCCATCGACAATCTCACCACGGAAACCAAGAAAATCATGATCGCCACTGGCAAAGCCTTCCTCAAGAGCAAGATGGATGCACCCCAGTCTTCTAGCATCCTAGAGATCATCCTGGCAGTCTTTGACACCCTACTATCGGACGCACCTCCATCACCACAGCCTGCAGTGTCACCGCTCTTCTCGCCACTAGAAGGCCCCCCGATCATCCGGTCGACTACAGTCCAAGACCCGAACAACAATCAATGGGAGCACCCATAGAGAACACCACAAGTTGTGACTCCACCGACAACCCCACCACAGCTGATAGCTATCCGGCAAGCATCAGCCGCCAACTAGTAGGAGATGCCACTGGCAGCACATCCATCGACAGTTCAGCGTCACCCACCACCAAGGGATGCAGCCAGCCAGCTCCTAGCTAGCCCGATGGCTGCCCAGCAGATGAAGCCGCCCCCACAGCAGCACCTGGCTACCTGGCCACCAGCATGGAGAGTTGATCCACCATCACTACAGACTACAACAACATCACCCGCACCACAACAACGACATGATCCCATCCACACACACCTCACGACGCCTACATACGATGGCCTGACGGATCTAATGCCGTGGCTTTCGCGCATACAGCAAATCTCCAACTTATACCATCTACCAGAAGAATAGCAAACCTGGTACGTAGTTTTTCATCTGACAGGTGAAGCACACTGGTGGTACATGCGCGCAACGAAGGATACACCCATGACTGAGTGGGCGTACTTCACCAATAGCATCACCCACAACTTTGGCCCTGACCGCAACACCAGCAGCGACCATGCACCACCTCGTCATATCGGCTCCGTTAACGACTACATAAACAACTTCATCGCCTACGCTCTATGCATCGGCATCACGAGTGAACAACATCAAGTCAGCCTCTTCATCAACGGCCTTCAGCATTTACTTTGCGAGGCGGTGGTACGCCACCACCCCCGTTCCATGGAGACGGCCTTCGACCTCACCCGTACCCTAGAGATCCCGACACCTCATCCACCAAGACGAGGCAATCCATCCCAGTTAATGGCAATCCCTCCAACACCATGCTAAGGGGACACATTGGCAGCTCCACCACCGGGTCATCCAAGGCATCACCACCCCAGCCTTTCACAACTACAGCGTCATCGACGGCAACTCCAGCATGCCTTCCATCAGCCGGCACCAGAGCGGCCGCCAGCATTGAGCCGAACCTAGAGATCCTTGCTCAACTCCGCCTTGCCACTTCAGATGAGCGTGAACTCTAGATCATCTCTGCCACCATTGAAGTCTAGGCGGTAGCACCAGCCTGGTCCCTCCAACATGGCATCTTCTGCTACAACGAACGATACTATGTTCCAATAACTTCACCTTTGTTACAGAACTTGCTCAAGTCGCTCAGAAATACACCTCCACACCTCTTAGCCATCGTCCTCCATGCAACGACATCTTCACCGACAACACAAGCCTTCCCATCGAGTGTTCTGCTCCTTGAGGCATGGCCTCAACACATGCTCCCATCGGCCACGCTCATCTTCTTCGACAACAATGGCCAACAGTTCCTCTCCATCAAGGATGCTTCCATCGATAGGCAGCATGTTAACAGCCCTCCATTGATCGCTCTAACAAACTATGACACCGGTGACTTCCTCTTCGGCATGCTACAACTCTTCACCATGACACCGCCAACCATCGACACCACCGCAGTATGCCTGTGCATAAGAGGACAAGTTGATGCCAGTTAGGTGCACTAGCTTCCATGACCTCCATAGGAGATGTAGACACTACACTACCTAGGAACGCTCTCTAGCACTGCCATCTACACTGCTCGCTCCATCCATGAACTACTTGAAGGCTCGGGAAATGACAACTATTACATCTTTGGCTACTTCGGCTTGTGCAGCTACCGCTTCTAGTTCTACGACTACCACGTCACCACCAATGACTTCAATGACACCTTGGGCCACATCAAAGTTCAAATTGCATAGCTACCCGGGGATGCTAGATCCCCACTAGAGGCGGTAAATGATTAGACGATGATTCAGCACGAGGACGCACTGATCGGAGAAGGGGGAGTGATGTCATACGCCGGATGAAGGCCCTAATTCCACATGGCCCAGATGCTAATAGCAGCAGCGGTGCGAGGAGGGCCACCGCCGACAGCAGCAGTAGCGCCGCCTAGGGGAGGCGCACACAAGTAAGGGCGGGTCCCCGCCGCTCCACTATCCATACCTAGAGGATCTCCAATAGGAATAGGATTAGCTAAGATAGGAAGGTGTCCATATCTATAAGGACTTCCCACATTAGATCACTTAAGATACAAGTCTACCCAGGACTATAAATAGAGGGGCTATGTAATCATTGGAATCAAGGAAGGATTGCCTCAAGGCTTATCTCTCCTTCCTCTCTCCCACCCCTGCGCCAACCCTCTCCCTACCTCCTACCCTAGTGCCGCCGCCCTCTCCCCACACCGCCGCCCACAGCAACCTTCCCAACCCTAGCAGCCACCCCCTAGGGCCCCTCCCTGCCGGGCTCTTACACTGGTATCCGGAGACTAGATGATCCAGGGACTCCACCACCACCACCATGAAATAGTTGATTGAGAACCTCGCCGCCGATCTCTGCAAGAACTTCAGAGAAGTGCATCACCAACTCGTCAACCTCAACAAACGTCCACACGCTATCGAGCGTGCTAGCATCCACGGCGATGCCGCCATAACCGACGTCCAAGCTAGATTGGATCGCGAAGCGGCCATCGACAATCTCACCACGGAAACCAAGAAAATCATGATCGCCACTGGCAAAGCCTTCCTCAAGAGCAAGATGGATGCACCCCAGTCTTCTAGCATCCTAGAGATCATCCTGGCAGTCTTTGACACCCTACTATCGGACGCACCTCCATCACCACAGCCTGCAGTGTCACCGCTCTTCTCGCCACTAGAAGGCCCCCCGATCATCCGGTCGACTACAGTCCAAGACCCGAACAACAATCAATGGGAGCACCCATAGAGAACACCACAAGTTGTGACTCCACCGACAACCCCACCACAGCTGATAGCTATCCGGCAAGCATCAGCCGCCAACTAGTAGGAGATGCCACTGGCAGCACATCCATCGACAGTTCAGCGTCACCCACCACCAAGGGATGCAGCCAGCCAGCTCCTAGCTAGCCCGATGGCTGCCCAGCAGATGAAGCCGCCCCCACAGCAGCACCTGGCTACCTGGCCACCAGCATGGAGAGTTGATCCACCATCACTACAGACTACAACAACATCACCCGCACCACAACAACGACATGATCCCATCCACACACACCTCACGACGCCTACATACGATGGCCTGACGGATCTAATGCCGTGGCTTTCGCGCATACAGCAAATCTCCAACTTATACCATCTACCAGAAGAATAGCAAACCTGGTACGTAGTTTTTCATCTGACAGGTGAAGCACACTGGTGGTACATGCGCGCAACGAAGGATACACCCATGACTGAGTGGGCGTACTTCACCAATAGCATCACCCACAACTTTGGCCCTGACCGCAACACCAGCAGCGACCATGCACCACCTCGTCATATCGGCTCCGTTAACGACTACATAAACAACTTCATCGCCTACGCTCTATGCATCGGCATCACGAGTGAACAACATCAAGTCAGCCTCTTCATCAACGGCCTTCAGCATTTACTTTGCGAGGCGGTGGTACGCCACCACCCCCCCGTTCCATGGAGACGGCCTTCGACCTCACCCGTACCCTAGAGATCCCGACACCTCATCCACCAAGACGAGGCAATCCATCCCAGTTAATGGCAATCCCTCCAACACCATGCTAAGGGGACACATTGGCAGCTCCACCACCGGGTCATCCAAGGCATCACCACCCCAGCCTTTCACAACTACAGCGTCATCGACGGCAACTCCAGCATGCCTTCCATCAGCCGGCACCAGAGCGGCCGCCAGCATTGAGCCGAACCTAGAGATCCTTGCTCAACTCCGCCTTGCCACTTCAGATGAGCGTGAACTCTAGATCATCTCTGCCACCATTGAAGTCTAGGCGGTAGCACCAGCCTGGTCCCTCCAACATGGCATCTTCTGCTACAACGAACGATACTATGTTCCAATAACTTCACCTTTGTTACAGAACTTGCTCAAGTCGCTCAGAAATACACCTCCACACCTCTTAGCCATCGTCCTCCATGCAACGACATCTTCACCGACAACACAAGCCTTCCCATCGAGTGTTCTGCTCCTTGAGGCATGGCCTCAACACATGCTCCCATCGGCCACGCTCATCTTCTTCGACAACAATGGCCAACAGTTCCTCTCCATCAAGGATGCTTCCATCGATAGGCAGCATGTTAACAGCCCTCCATTGATCGCTCTAACAAACTATGACACCGGTGACTTCCTCTTCGGCATGCTACAACTCTTCACCATGACACCGCCAACCATCGACACCACCGCAGTATGCCTGTGCATAAGAGGACAAGTTGATGCCAGTTAGGTGCACTAGCTTCCATGACCTCCATAGGAGATGTAGACACTACACTACCTAGGAACGCTCTCTAGCACTGCCATCTACACTGCTCGCTCCATCCATGAACTACTTGAAGGCTCGGGAAATGACAACTATTACATCTTTGGCTACTTCGGCTTGTGCAGCTACCGCTTCTAGTTCTACGACTACCACGTCACCACCAATGACTTCAATGACACCTTGGGCCACATCAAAGTTCAAATTGCATAGCTACCCGGGGATGCTAGATCCCCACTAGAGGCGGTAAATGATTAGACGATGATTCAGCACGAGGACGCACTGATCGGAGAAGGGGGAGTGATGTCATACGCCGGATGAAGGCCCTAATTCCACATGGCCCAGATGCTAATAGCAGCAGCGGTGCGAGGAGGGCCACCGCCGACAGCAGCAGTAGCGCCGCCTAGGGGAGGCGCACACAAGTAAGGGCGGGTCCCCGCCGCTCCACTATCCATACCTAGAGGATCTCCAATAGGAATAGGATTAGCTAAGATAGGAACGAGTCCATATCTATAAGGACTTCCCACATTAGATCACTTAAGATACAAGTCTACCCAGGACTATAAATAGAGGGGCTATGTAATCATTGGAATCAAGGAAGGATTGCCTCAAGGCTTATCTCTCCTTCCTCTCTCCCACCCCTGCGCCAACCCTCTCCCTACCTCCTACCCTAGTGCCGCCGCCCTCTCCCCACACCGCCGCCCACAGCAACCTTCCCAACCCTAGCAGCCACCCCCTAGGGCCCCTCCCTGCCGGGCTCTTACACTGGTATCCGGAGACTAGATGATCCAGGGACTCCACCACCACCACCATGAAATAGTTGATCGAGAACCTCGCCGCCGATCTCTGCAAGAACTTCAGAGAAGTGCATCACCAACTCGTCAACCTCAACAAACGTCCACACGCTATCGAGCGTGCCAGCATCCACGGCGATGCCGCCATAACCGACGTCCAAGCTAGATTGGATCGCGAAGCGGCCATCGACAATCTCACCACGGAAACCAAGAAAATCATGATCGCCACTGGAAAAGCCTTCCTCAAGAGCAAGATGGATGCACCCCAGTCTTCTAGCATCCTAGAGATCATCCTGGCAGTCTTTGACACCCTACTATCGGACGCACCTCCATCACCACAGCCTGCAGTGTCACCGCTCTTCTCGCCACTAGAAGGCCCCCCGATCATCCGGTCGACTACAGTCCAAGACCCGAACAACAATCAATGGGAGCACCCATAGAGAACACCACAAGTTGTGACTCCACCGACAACCCCACCACAGCTGATAGCTATCCGGCAAGCATCAGCCGCCAACTAGTAGGAGATGCCACTGGCAGCACATCCATCGACAGTTCAGCGTCACCCACCACCAAGGGATGCAGCCAGCCAGCTCCTAGCTAGCCCGATGGCTGCCCAGCAGATGAAGCCGCCCCCACAGCAGCACCTGGCTACCTGGCCACCAGCATGGAGAGTTGATCCACCATCACTACAGACTACAACAACATCACCCGCACCACAACAACGACATGATCCCATCCACACACACCTCACGACGCCTACATACGATGGCCTGACGGATCTAATGCCGTGGCTTTCGCGCATACAGCAAATCTCCAACTTATACCATCTACCAGAAGAATAGCAAACCTGGTACGTAGTTTTTCATCTGACAGGTGAAGCACACTGGTGGTACATGCGCGCAACGAAGGATACACCCATGACTGAGTGGGCGTACTTCACCAATAGCATCACCCACAACTTTGGCCCTGACCGCAACACCAGCAGCGACCATGCACCACCTCGTCATATCGGCTCCGTTAACGACTACATAAACAACTTCATCGCCTACGCTCTATGCATCGGCATCACGAGTGAACAACATCAAGTCAGCCTCTTCATCAACGGCCTTCAGCATTTACTTTGCGAGGCGGTGGTACGCCACCACCCCCGTTCCATGGAGACGGCCTTCGACCTCACCCGTACCCTAGAGATCCCGACACCTCATCCACCAAGACGAGGCAATCCATCCCAGTTAATGGCAATCCCTCCAACACCATGCTAAGGGGACACATTGGCAGCTCCACCACCGGGTCATCCAAGGCATCACCACCCCAGCCTTTCACAACTACAGCGTCATCGACGGCAACTCCAGCATGCCTTCCATCAGCCGGCACCAGAGCGGCCGCCAGCATTGAGCCGAACCTAGAGATCCTTGCTCAACTCCGCCTTGCCACTTCAGATGAGCGTGAACTCTAGATCATCTCTGCCACCATTGAAGTCTAGGCGGTAGCACCAGCCTGGTCCCTCCAACATGGCATCTTCTGCTACAACGAACGATACTATGTTCCAATAACTTCACCTTTGTTACAGAACTTGCTCAAGTCGCTCAGAAATACACCTCCACACCTCTTAGCCATCGTCCTCCATGCAACGACATCTTCACCGACAACACAAGCCTTCCCATCGAGTGTTCTGCTCCTTGAGGCATGGCCTCAACACATGCTCCCATCGGCCACGCTCATCTTCTTCGACAACAATGGCCAATAGTTCCTCTCCATCAAGGATGCTTCCATCGATAGGCAGCATGTTAACAGCCCTCCATTGATCGCTCTAACAAACTATGACACCGGTGACTTCCTCTTCGGCATGCTACAACTCTTCACCATGACACCGCCAACCATCGACACCACCGCAGTATGCCTGTGCATAAGAGGACAAGTTGATGCTGGTTAGGTGCACTAGCTTCCATGACCTCCATAGGAGATGTAGACACTACACTACCTAGGAACGCTCTCTAGCACTGCCATCTACACTGCTCGCTCCATCCATGAACTACTTGAAGGCTCGGGAAATGACAACTATTACATCTTTGGCTACTTCGGCTTGTGCAGCTACCGCTTCTAGTTCTACGACTACCACGTCACCACCAATGACTTCAATGACACCTTGGGCCACATCAAAGTTCAAATTGCATAGCTACCCGGGGATGCTAGATCCCCACTAGAGGCGGTAAATGATTAGACGATGATTCAGCACGAGGACGCACTGATCGGAGAAGGGGGAGTGATGTCATACGCCGGATGAAGGCCCTAATTCCACATGGCCCAGATGCTAATAGCAGCAGCGGTGCGAGGAGGGCCACCGCCGACAGCAGCAGTAGCGCCGCCTAGGGGAGGCGCACACAAGTAAGGGCGGGTCCCCGCCGCTCCACTATCCATACCTAGAGGATCTCCAATAGGAATAGGATTAGCTAAGATAGGAACGAGTCCATATCTATATAGACTTCCCTCATTAGATTACTTAAGATACAAGTCTACCCAGGACTATAAATAGAGGGGCTATGTAATCATTGGAATCAAGAAAGGATTGCCTCAAGGCTTATCTCTCCGTCCTCTCTCCCTCCCCTGCGCCAACCCTCTCCCTCCCTCCTTCCCTAGCGCCGCTGCCCTCTCCCCACGCCGCCGTCCATAGCTCCCTTCCCAACCCTAGCCGCCACACCATAGGACCTGTCTTTGCTGGGCTCTTACACAAAGCCTAGGATGAAAAGCCTAACACTCTAATGGCCATCAATTCTAAGACTAGATCGACACCCATGTGCCCAGGAGAAAAATGCCATAGCCGCTTGCATTAATTGTTGCGATGCATTCAACACCAAAGCATGTACGTAGGGCTTTTGGAGGATAATCCATGTACATAGACAATGATTGCTGAATAAACCACCTATAAGGGAGAATAAACAAGTTTTAAAAAAAATAGAACTAAATCATTTCTACATAGCCAAATCAACCAATAAGTAGCTGTTGCACCCAACATAATTATAGGTTTGGGATCCTTCTAAAACCCTTGAAGCCAACTCCCAAAAAGGTGGGGAATACTACGAGGCTAGGGAAGTTTTAATGCAACTCATATGCAAACCCAAATTACCTGTGCAAAGCGCCATTCAAAGAAGAGGTGCTTAATTGTCACATCCTTATGACAAAAGCAACATTTCTCACTCCCTTGTACCACATAAAAATCTTTATCTTTAGTGGGGGCTTGTTTTCCATATGATTTTGTTTAGTTTTGGGACATCTTGATGGATTAAATCCAAATAATGTGATTTCACCGAGAATTGGCCTTTTGGGTCCAAATTCTAGTAGAACACGTCTTGTTCTTTAGTGAGCCTGAGATTAGAAATGTGAGGAAACAAATCATTCTAAGCTGTTAATTTAGGATCAAACAAATCATGTCTCCATGGGAAACGCACCAGTGGTGAACTAAAAACCTCTCCTATAGTCTGTTGCTTATGTCTACCGATGTTATATAGGCAAGGATACGATTCACTCAGAAGAGAATTTCCAAGTGCACTTGTCCACTAGAACCACACTTGGGAACCTTCTTTAATTATAAAGGAGACAAATGAAAGGAAATCTTGTTTGACCTTCATGAGGCCACCCTGGAAATGAGAATCCCCCACTTTTCCAATAATCTTGGGGTAGCGGCTTTGAGCCCAAGTACTTGTTTCTGATTATTTGTTACAAAATCCCATCCGTTGTCAGCAGCTTGAACAACCATTTGCTCAGTGCAATATCCTTTATCCCCAAATCATGGATTTCTAACCCCCCCCCCTTGTCATAGTATACTCCACTTGGCAAAGCGATACTTCCTTCTTTGGTAGTCACTTTGCCAAAAAAAAACTAGATATGAAATAATCTAACTTCTTGTTAAGCACTCCTTTTGGGATTGCAAAGAAAGACATCATATACACGGGTAGACTACTTAGAACGGAATTAATCAGGGTTAGTCTTCCCCGGTCGATAGATGTTTAGCTCTCTGGCTGCTCAATTTCTTCTCAAAACATTATTCCACCTTATGCTAGTCTATGTTCCTTAGCTTTCTTAAATGAATCAGAATTCCTAGATAAGTCATAGGAAAGTTTCCAGATCTACATCCAAAATGCTTAGTATACTTGTCTTCCTCTCCTTGGCTTCTCCAAAGCAATATATTTCACTCTTATGGAAATTTATTTTAAGACCAAATGCCTGCTCAAAAGCATAAAATAGCAGTTTCAAGTTTCGGGCTTAGTATAGATCATGTTCCATAAAGAATATGGTGTTGTCAGCATATTGTAGTACTGCTAGATTACCATCTACTAGATGGGGCACCACACGACTTATCTAACCCTCTTTGTTTACTCTCTAAATAAGTATGTCCAACATATCAGCAGCAATATTAAACAAAAAAGGTGATAAAGGGTCTCCTTGTCGGAGTCCTTTCTTTGTTTGGAAGAAATGTCCAACCTCATTATTTACATTGATTGCTACACAACCACCTGAGATGAAGTTTGCACCCATTGGATCCATTTAGGTGAAAAGCCTTTCATACATAGCATTTGAAATGGAAAATGCCATCTTACCTTGTATAAACTTTCTGAAAATCTATCTTGAAGATAACCTCGTTTAAATTCTTTTGATGAACTTCGTGAATCGTCTCATGGAGGATAACAACTCCTTCAAGAATGTTTCGTCCTTCCATGATGGCCGATTGGGTCATGCTAATAACATGGTCAGACACCGTATTGATGCGATTTGTGGCCACCTTGGTAAAGATTTTAAAGCTGACATTAAGGAGAAAAAGATATCAAAATTATTGTATATGATTAGCTTCTAGAACCTTTGGAATGAGTGTTATTATAACAAAGTTTAAGCTAAACAATGCTTGATCACTCCTGTGAAGGCTATGAAACATTAGCACAATGTCTCCTTTAATGGTGTTTTAAAATTTTTCATAAAACTTAGCTAGGAAACCATCTGGGCCATGTACCTTATTATGTTCCATTGCAAAAAAAACATCTCGGACTTCCTCTTCAGTAAAAGGGGAGGTTAGGAAATCATTTTCTTCTGTTATAACTTGTGGTATCTCTATATATGAATCCTACAATCAAAAGCAGGCTAATGGATAGTGCCACGTCGCCCGTTAGCCATTATATGTATATGATCCCTTTTTCTATTCTTAATGAACTGAAGCCATTTGGCTTATGCAATAATAACCATTGCAGTCCTGTAATCCTGTTGTTACTTTTATATGTAAGTTTCATTTAAAATAGCTATTAATTACATTGGATATTAACAACCTCACAATGGTTAACGTTGTTGTCGGTGTTTTGAACAAACACCGGTTAGTAAATTTATAATTGTTGCGCGTTAGGCCTAGATGGTGCATTAAAGGACACAAGGTTTGTACTAGTTTGGGCCAAATGTCCCTACGTCCAGTCTGCTGCTACTCGTGTTATCAGTACTGAAAAAGGTTCGTAGTAGGGGGTACAAACGGTCGAGAGAGGGAAATGTCCCAAGTCTCGGATGAAATGGTTGAAAGGACGCCAAGAGCTCGATCGCTGCTTGGCTATGTGCGTGATGTGTTGTGTGTGTCGAACTGATCCCCTTTGTGGGGTGTCCTGTCCTCCCGTTTATAGACCAATGGGGAGCAGGGGGTTTACAGATGGGAGAAAGAGGAAAAAACCTATGGTAGAGGTCGCCCTTCAGAGGTGCCAAGCTTTCCTTTTCCCTTGAACCTGTTCCATTGTCATGGCAGATCATGGCAGGGGATATACGTCCGCTGACCCTGACAGGGCCATGCCCTGGCCTTGCTTTAGCGAGTGGTTACATCCAGTCCTCCCCCGGCAGACGGTGCGGGATGTCAGGGCGCCGAGCCATGACTCTGCGGGGGGTAGACGGGGAAATGACTATACGCCTGTGTACTGTAGACGATGTGAGTTCTTCCTTGGATTTTAGCGGTTGTCGTATGCCTGTGTTAGTATCCGCGTCCGAGGGCTGAAGGCGGCGCCTACTACATTGTGGGGCAAAAGTCGGCGCCTACAACACTATTCGGGCACTGTTATGTCGAAAAGGGCTTAAAGCACCCGTCCCATCGTATCCTGACGGTACCTTCCTACAGGCATGCAGGGCATGGTCCTCAGTACTGCGGTTGAATCAAATGTCCTGTCGTACCCTGTGCTTGTCAACGTGGAGGAGGAGGGTGCAGTCGTCGGGCGAGGTGGAGCTAGCTCTCAGTCGTCGGGTGAGGCAGAGCCCGCCCTCAGGCGTCGGGCGAGGTGGAGTCTAGCCCTTAGCCATCGAGCGAGGTGGAGCCTAGCCCTCGAGGATCAGAAGAGGCGGAGTCTAGACATTAGCCATCGGGTGAGGCGGAGCCTGCCCTCAGACGTCGGGTGAGGCGGAGCCCGCCCTTAGCCATCGGGCGAGACGGAGCCTAGCCCTCAGGGGTCGGGTGAGGCGGACCTTCTCTCGGACGTCGGGCAAGGCGGAGCCAGCCCTTAGCCATCAGGCGAGGCGGAGTCTAGCCCTTGGTGGTCGGACGATGATGAGGACATCACCTGCTTTGATACCAACTGATATGAACCCGCTAGGGTGAATCCCGATCTTTCGATGAGAGAAGGTGGATAACTCGATTTGGGGATGGAGATAACGTTCATGGCCCGACTACAACCATCCAATGACACTGCACCTTAGCAACCGAAACACCACCTCCAATGGCCGTCGTGATCTTGTGGAGCACGATCAACCAAACCACTAGGGTAATTCCTGCAAGCAATCGAGGAACAAGCAAGAACAAGTAGAACAAGCAACTCAATTGCAAATATGGAGGTAAAAAACCAATCTGAACTCACAAAGTTGGGGTTCTGAATCAAGTAGAACGGATGGTCTAGTCAACACATGCGTCTACAAGGAAGTAGCAATGGCTAAACTTTCAACAAAATAAAACCCAACTATTCTTGGTGGTGGCTAAGGGGTATATGAAGGTGGAAGGACAACCACCAGGGTGTTGGGGTCGTGCTCCAACCCTAGGACGCGTCCCTAATGGACCCGACTTGACACACGGCCCATTGGAAAAACTAAGGCGACGTAGCACCTTTAGACAGAAAACCTCTCGGTAGTAATTTGGTCATTGTGGCCGCCTCAGAATAGATATGGACTTAATTCTAGATCCATGTAAAAATAGACTTCATAAGGATTCCATGGAGTACTTGAACGCCCAAAACGGAGTCCGGATGAGATTGTCGCGGCCGTCGCAAGTTGGTGCAGTGTTGCAGTCCAAATCTAGCCCCAAAACGTGTTGGATTTAATCTCTTTCTTTCCTTGGGCCAAAAGTGACGTGGTGTCCAGGTGGAGGATGTTGGGAATACTTGTACTTGGCCCCCAATCAACTTCTTTGGTCCTCCATGCCTTCCATGTGTCTTTAACACTCTTTTTGATCCATGTATGTAATTCTAAAAATGACAATGAACATACATCATGGTGCAGCAACTTTTGATTCACAGGTGAAACAATCCTTTACCATGATTGTATTTGATACATTTCTTTGAATTGATGCTACACACCAACATGTGTGTTCATCATTTTCCACCTTCATGGACCCTTTAGCCACCACCAAGAACAGTTGTTTTATTTTGTTGAAAGTTTAGTCATTGCTACTTCCTTTTAGAATGGAAGTTGACTAGACCATCCATTCTACTTGATTCAAAACCCCAACTTTGTGAGTTCAGATTGGTTTTTCACCTCCATATTTGCAATTGAGTTGCTTGTTCTACTTGTTCTTGCTTGTTCCTCGATTGCTTGTAGGAATTACCCTAGTGGTTTGTTGATCGTGCTCCACAAGATGAATTGATGGTTTTGCCATTGGAGGTGGTGGAGGTGGTGTGTAATGTAGCATCTTTGGAAGGTCAGAGTCGAATATGTGGAGCTATAGGTGGGCTAAAGCAAGGAAGTACTAGAATCACGTTAGTTGCAAGCAAATTGAACAAATGCTCAACGATGTTATTGTGCTGGTCCTAGGTTAGTACGTGCTAGAGGTGCGAGCCTGGACACAAACGAAGTTACTAAGCTACAGCAAAGAAGGATCCCAAGGAGAGGAATAACAACAAAAGAAAAAACCTTCTCTTCTTCTTTCTCTTTCTTTTCTTTCTTTCTTTCTGTCTTTCTTTTCTTTTATTCTTTTCTTTCTTTCTGTCTTTTTTTTCTATTTTTTTTCTTTCAACTAGCACAAAACTAAAATTTTGCAACAAGAAATAACAAGCTACTTACAGCAATTAAATGTTTCCTTGGGCAGGGTGATTCAGTAGCAAAGTCAAACAAGTGGTTGTTTTGCAAAACCAGCAGACGCGCAAATCTCCAAGGCAATTGTGAAGCGCTCAGAATGAATTTGGGACCAAGCTCTGATCCGTTGGAACGAGGACAAGTTAAGGTTTCGAGATTGTATTTAAACTCCCTATTCAGACTCCTGACAAAGAAAATATGGTGCTTTTCTTTTCAAGATAAAACAGGACTCCGAATCGAATTCTATCTTGATCTTGTTGGATTTTCCTTTTTGTAGATGGAAATATGGACGTGGATGAAACCTCAAAGGACGTGGCTAGGATAATGGTGGTAAACAAAACAAAGGAATTTGGAAATCCACTCAGATTCGTAGAGAGAAACAAATAAACTCAAATCTACGATGGTGATAGAAACGTGACTAGAACTCAAAACTCAAAACGACTAGACGCTAAGACCAGCAACTTGCACGACGATGCAACCGTTAATTCAATAAGCCCTAACTAAGCAGTAATAGTATTAAGCTCAAAGGGTTTTTGGGATTATGAAGAACTAATCTACTAATTTTTTGGCTTTTTCTAGACTATAGGATATTAAAAACAACAAAGAACTGGAAGTCTCTCACCGATCAACCTTGCTCTGATACCAACTGATATGAACCCGCTAGGGTGAATCCCGATCTTTCGATGAGAGAAGGTGGATAACTTGATTTGGGGATGGAGATGACGTTCACGACCCGACTACAACCATCCAAGGATGCTGCGCCTTAGCAACCGATACACCACCTCCAATGGCCGTCGCAATCTTATGGAGCACGATCAACCAAACCACTAGGGTAATTCCTGCAAGCAATCAAGGAACAAGCAAGAACAAGTAGAACAAGAAACTCAATTGTAAATATGAAGGTGAAAAACCAATCTGAACCCACAAACTTGGGGTTCTGAATCAAGTAGAATGGATGGTCTAGTCAACACACGCGTCTACAAGGAAGTAGCAATGGCTAAACTTTCAACAAAACAAAACCCAACTATTCTTGGTGGTGGCTAAGGGGTATATGAAGGTGTAAGGACAACCACCAGGGTGTTGGGGTCGTGCTCCAACCCTAGGACACGTCCCTAAATGACCTGACTTGATACACGACCCATTGGACCAAACTAAGGCGATGTAGCACCTTCGGACAGAAAACCTCTCGGTAGTAATTCGGTCATTGCGGCTGCCTCAGAACAGATATGGACTTAATTCTAGATCCATGTGAAAATAGACTTCATAAGGATTCTATGGAGTACTTGAACGCCCAAAACGGAGTCCAGATGAGATTGTCGCGGTCGTCGCAAGTTGGTGCAGTGTTGCAGTCCAAATCTATCCCCAAAACGTGTTGGATTTAATCTCTTTCTTTTCTTGGGCCAAAAGTGACGTGGTGTCCAGGTGGAGGATGTTGGGAATACCTGTACTTGGCCCCCAATCAACTTCTTTGGTCGTCCATGCCTTCCATGTGTCTTTAACACTCTTTTTGATCCATGTATGTAATTCTAAAAATGACAATGAACATACATCATGGTGCAGCAACTTTTGATTCATAGGTGAAACAATCCTTTACCATGATTGTATTTGATACATTTGATGAATTGATGCTACACCATGATGTGTGTTCATTGTCATTTTTAGAATTACATACATGGATTGACCGCAACATCGCAAACTTTATAAACACATGGACTCCATTTTCATGCTCAAGGACCGCATGGAATCCTTATGAAGTCTATTTTCACATGGATCTGAATTAAGTCCATATCTATTCTGAGGCGGCTGCAATGACCGAATTACTACCAAGAGGTTTTCAATCAAGGTGTCATCACGCTTTAGTTTGGTCCAATGGGCCGTATCAAGTCGGGTCCATTAGGACGATCCTAGGGTTGGAGCACGACCCCAACACCCTGGTGGTCATCCTTCCACCTTCATATACCCCTTAGCCACCACCAAGAACAGTTGGGTTTTGTTTTGTTGAAAGTTTAGCCATTGCTACTTCCTTGTAGACGCGTGTGTTGACTAGACCACCCATTCTACTTGATTCAGAACCCCAACTTTGTGAGTTCAGATTGGTTTTTCACCTCCATATTTGCAATTGAGTAGCTTGTTCTACTTGTTCTTGCTTGTTCCTCGATTGCTTGCAGGAATTACCCTAGTGGTTTGGTTGATCGTGCTCCACAAGATCGCGACGGCCATTGGAGGTGGTGTATCGGTTGCTAAGGCGTAGCATCTTTGGAAGGCTGTAGTCGAATATGTGGGGCTGTAGGTGGGCTAAAGCAAGGAAGTACTATAATCACGTTAGTTGCAAGCAAATTGAACAAATGCTCAACGATGTTATTGTGCTGGTCCTAGGTTAGTACGTGCTAGAGATGCGAGCCTGGACACAAACGAAGTTACTGAGCTACAACAAAGAAGGATCCCAAGGAGAGGAATAACAACAAAAGAAAAAACCTTCTCTTCTTCTTTCTCTTTCTTTTCTTTCTTTCTTTCTTTCTTTCTTTTCTTTCTTTCTTTTCTTTCTTTCTGTCTTTTTTTTCTGTTTTTTTCTTTCAACTAGCACAAAACTAAAATTTTGCAACAAGAAATAACAAGCTACTTACAACAATTAAATGTTTCCTTGGGAAGGGTGATTCAGTAGCAAAGTCAAACAAGTGGTTGTTTTGCAAAACCAGCAGACGCGCAAATCTCCAAGGCAATTGCGAAGCGCTCAGAATGAATTTGGGACCAAGCTCTGATCCATTGGAAAGAGGACAAGTTAAGGTTTCTAGATTGTATTTAAACTCCCTATTCAGACTTCTGACAAAGGAAATATGGTGCTTTTCTTTTCAAGATAAAACAGGACTCCGAATGGAATTCTATTTTGATCTTGATGGATTTTCCTTTTTGTAGATGGAAATATGGACGTGGATGAAACCTCCAAGGATGTGGCTAGGATAATGGTGGTAAACAAAACAAAGGAATTTGGAAATCCACTCGGATTCGTAGAGAGAAACAAATAAACTCAAATCTGCGCTGGTGATAGAAACGTGACTAGAACTCAAAACTCTAAACGACTAGACGCTAAGACCAGCAACTTGCACGACGATGCAACCGTTAATTCAATAAGCCCTAACTAAGTAGTAATACTATTAAGCTCAAAGGGTTTTTGGGATTATGAAGAACTAATCTACTAATTTTGTTTTGGCTTTTTCTGGACTATAGGAGATTAAAAACAACAAAGAACTAGAACTCTCTCACCGATCAACCTTGCTCTGATACCAACTGATATGAACCCGCTAGGGTGAATCCCGATCTTAAGATGAGAGAAGGTGGATAACTTGATTTGGGGATGGAGATGATGTTCACAACCCGACTACAACCATCCAAGGATGCTGCGCCTTAGCAACTGATACACCACCTCCAATGGCCGTCGCGATCTTGTGGAGCACGATCAACCAAACCACTAGGGTAATTCCTGCAAGCAATCGAGGAACAAGCAAGAACAAGTAGAACAAGCAACTCAATTGTCAATATGGAGGTGAAAAACCAATCTGAACCCACAAAGTTGGGGTTCTGAATCAAGTAGAATGGATGGTCTAGTCAACACACGCGTCTATAAGGAAGTAGCAATGGCTAAACTTTCAACAAAACAAAACCCAACTGTTCTTGGTGGCGGCTAAGGGGTATATGAATGTGGAAGGATGACCACCAGGGTGTTGGGGTCGTGCTCCAACCCTAGGATGCGTCCCTAATGGACCCAACTTGATACATGGTCCATTGGACCAAACTAAGGCGACGTAGCACCTTCGGACAGAAAACCTCTCAGTAGTAATTCAGTCATTGCGGCCGCCTCAGAACAGATATCGACTTAATTCCTGATCCTTGTGAAAATAGACTTCATAAGGATTCCATGGAGTACTTCAACGCCCAAAACGGAGTCCGGATGAGATTGTGGCGGCCGTCGCAAGTTGGTGTAGTGTTGCAGTCCAAATCCAGCCCCAAAATGTGTTGGATTTGATCTCTTTCTTTCCTTGGGCCAAAAGTGACGTGGTGTCCAGGTGGAGGACATTAGGAATACTTGTACTTGGCCCCCAATCAACTTCTTTGGTCCTCCATGCCTTCTATGTGTCTTTAACACTCTTTTTGATCCATGTATGTAATTCTGAAAATGACAATGAACACACATCATGGTGCAGCATCAATTCATCAAATGTATCAAATACAATCATGGTAAAGGATTGTTTCACCTGTGAATCAAAAGTTGCTAATGTGGTTGTATCCGGGCAGGTGATGTCCTCATTAGGCGGGGCGGAACCAATCTTCCATCGTTCGGGGAAGAAGCGCAATAGCCTTCTTGTCTGACCGGAAGTGTCAATGTTCGATGGTTATTAGTTCCACCTCATTGGGCACCTCGGTAATACATCCTAGACAGTAGCCCCCAAGCCCCCGAGCGCCTAGGTGATTCGGACAGAATCACCCGGGGGGTGTTTTGACTTGCTAGAGGGTGCGCGTGAGGGTACCCGTCGGGTGTAGCCCCTGAGCCCCTGGGTGATTCGGGCCGAATCGCCCGGGGGGTAATTTCGGACCCTTCGCGGGTAGGGCTGTGAGATTCGGTTTTTGTCAATTAGATATTTTAAGCGAACCCTGGTATCCCGTTCGCGGGGATTTCATCCAGGGTCAGCCTGGCTGGGGCTCGACTACGGATCGAGGCCCCACTGATGCTTGTGTACCTGAGTCCTGGTCGCTCGTGGGCCCATCCCTTGTTGGGACTGCCGTCGAGACTATTGGGCTAGCCCTTGGACTCCTGGGCCTAGGCGGGCCAGAGAAGAGGCCTTTTGACCCGTATCCCCTTTGTGGGAAAAGAGTCCGATCTGCTTGGGAAGGCGAACCGTCCGGTGCGATTTTGGTGGGAAAGGATAGGGATCGCGGGTGCGTATCCCGCGACGTGACACGGAGCTGTGTCGTGGCAGGATCGAAGATTGAGGCGGGTGGCTGTTCTTCTTGCATCCGTCGCCCCTATAAAACCACAGGGTTCGCCCCCAGGGTTCTGTACTTTGTCTCCTCGCCCTCGTATCTACAACCTCCGCCACCAATCGCCTGAGCCTCCCGCACCTGTATCGCTGCCGCCGTCAAGCTCGCATCCGCATCGCAGCCGCCATTGAGCTCGCATCCACCCCCTTTCCCATCGTTTCAATGGAGCCATGGTGCAGATCCAACATTACCCCTCAGCGCCTAGAGGGCCTCATCCGCCGTGGCCTCCTTCGCCCGTTGTCCACCGTCGAGGAGTGGCGGCTGCCTGGTGATGAGGATAAGTCGTCGCCGCCCAAAGGGTATGTCGTGTCCTTTGCTCTCTTCCATGAGCGGGGATTCGCCGTACCTGCTCATAAGTTCCTTCGGGGGCGGTTGGAGTACTACCAGGTGGAGTTGCAGCACCTTAATCCCAATAGGGTCTAGCATATTGCGGAGTTCATCGCCCTATGTGAGGGGTTCCTGGGGATTAGTCCCCACTTCGATCTGTGGTGGTATTTCTTTGTCGTCAACCTGTCGAAGAAGCAGGTTGGGAAGCAGGAGTTGAGCGTGCCGATGGGATGTGCCAGCATTCATCTACGCAACAACTGGGTGAACGACTACCCGTTGATGCGTCTATCGACCTCCAACAAGGGGTGGCATTCACAGTGGTTTTACATCAAGGACGACATGGCCGCCCCCTTGCCGGTGTACTCCGGGCGCCTCATCGAAGAGGTCCCGGGGTCATGGAAGTGGGGTGTCCCGGACAAAGATAAGAAGAGGATCAAGGACCATCTCGCCGCCCTCCAAATTCTAAAGGAGAGGGGTGTGAAGGGATCAGGGATCATCGGTGCCTACCACACGCGGAGGGTGGCACCGCTGATGAGCCGCGCGCTCCCCCTATACCTAATGGCGCCCGGGGCGTCGCTTGAAGGGATGGCGCTTGCCGACAAAGCACTCCACCCCCACCAAAGTGGCGCAGTGGATCAAGGAGGCGATGGAGCCTTCGAAGGACACCGCCGGCGTTGTCCTTGACTTCGTATATTCGGTGCCGGGACACCCTCCAATGCGACCAAAACTTGGGTTCATCGATTTCGTAAGTTCCCCTTTCCCGTGCCTTTCCTTCACTTGAATTTCTGACCCCCTGATGCTGACCTCGGGATAGCAGGACCAGCCGAAGAGACTCGTCCTCAGGGATAGCCCGGCTCCGCTGCCGAAGGACCGGATCCTGGCGGCAGTGAATTGCACCACGGCCGAGTGGGATAAGAGGATGAGGGAGCTCAAAACACTACTAACTTCTGACCCTTATACCACGCTTTTTTGTCGCAACGGCATGGTTTCGTTGCAACAAGTGTTGTTATCACAACGATTTTCACTTTTGGTTGCGATAGATTGGTTTTTTGCCATGAGGATTGTTTTGTGGCCATAAGTGTGGAGATCGTTGCAAAAAGTAAGTATTATCGCAACAAATTATTGAACGGTTGCAATAAGTGATTAATGTTGCCACGATTTGATTTGCGTTGCGGGCAAGTTTATTTTTGTTGCAATACTAAGGTGATATTGCAACTCTTTACTTTATGGTTGCAATAGCCCATCTATATCGCCACGAATATGTTCCGTTGTATTTAATAGTTGCTTGCGTTGCAAAAAATTGGTACATATAGCAATGAAAAAAAATAGTTCGTTGCAATCACTAAGGTTGCAACGATTATGGTTTCGTTGTATGTAGCAGTTTCGTTCATTGCAAAAAGGTTATAATATAGCAACGAAAAATTACATTGTTGCAATAACTAAGCCTTTCCACTTTAATGGTTGCATAATTTTTTTAAAAAAAATGACAACAATATGGGTTTCGAACCTAAGACCTCTTGGTCTTGAAAGTAAGATCCCACCACTAGGCTACGTCTATGTTTGTGTTAGTAATAGCGAAAGTTCTCTATATTAATTAATGTTGAGCAGTTATATTGGAAAAAAGATCTAATCTAAATTTACATATCACGTAGAGGTCGAGGCTTGTAGCTCCTGTCGTGGCTCCTTCTCTCCCGCGGCCTCTCTTCTTCCCCCATGTGCTGTCTCCTTGCGAAGAACATGGTGGAGGCCCCCCCCCCTTATCCCTACAGCCAGCACTAGCAGCTAGCGTGGTCAAGGCCTCCCTGAAGCCTTTGTCGTCGTGGCGCCCCTTACCTACGGCTGTAGTCGTCACGGCCCTTGAATTCCCTGCAGCGACTACGGCATATTGGTGCCCTAGTTCCTTCCTGATCATCGACGAGATAAGGAGAGCGATCACCGTCTGGTCCTTCCTTGGCGTGTGAGATAGTCTCTTGTGTTGCAAAAAGATTGTACATATAGCAACTGAAGACTAAATCATTGCAATACCTAAGGGCATGTTTGGTTACCTGCATACGCCGCGGCCGGGCTCCACGGAAGCGGGTGTGGGACACGGAGCAAACACGGGACACGCGATCGTCTGGATGCTAGCGCCTGTGTAGACGTCCGGACGCTAGCCTTTCCCTTTTTTCTCTCAAATAAAAAAAAATAAAAGAATGAAGATGTACGGGGTCGTTATCTGATTGGCTGTTTTGATGGGTTGCTTTTGCTTGTCGTCAGACTGTATATACGTATGTCAACAAGAAGCAAAGAAGGTAGGATAAATTCTCTTTTTCCGACGCATGTATACATATATGCTTTATTTTCCTTGGCAAATCTGCCAATCCATATCATGCGGCACACGCAAAGATCGTGTTTGCCGACATGCTCCGTGCTCAAGATCGGATCGGTACTTGCAAGCTGTATATCCCTCCATGATCAAAATGAAGCGGAGGAGGAGGATACAGAGACGTCCCAGCACAATGGTTAAGTAAAAAAATTAAATAAAAAATCACCACCAGACGGAGGGAACCAGCTCGCCCGTGGCCCGTGCTGTAGACATTCCAGCGTGGGTGTGCCAGCTGGAGAAGGAAGCTTTTTGCTTGGGGATTATCCAAGCCTTTGCCATCGCCCGCTCGCATTATGATGTTAACATCAACCTGGAGGCAATGAGCCTAGGTTTCACGCCTGGCTATGAGCTCTCCAAGCTGGATCAAATAGAAGCGGCGGTGACTCCTCTCGCGGAAAGCCTGGCGAGAAAAATTGAAGACATGGTTCTCCCCCGGAGGGGTCGTTAGTCAGTCCGAGTCTAATAAACATTTATCTGTAATCTGTGGACAAGTGTCGGTACTTTAGTGCCTAAAAATAGTTTCATAATTTCATTTTGTAATTTTACTTCGTTCATTTGAACTTGATTTCTTCCCTTTTGCATTGAAAAAAGAGGTTTAAGCGATCCGATCCTTTCATTTGTTATGACCGTAGGGCCCGAGGTGTTTAAGGGGGAAATTTTGATCGTGCTGGTGAGCAAAGTTGCCATAGCCGTCGGGGAGTGGGCTTTTTACAATCTTACCGAGCACGCTCGTTTATCTGTTCCCACAAACCTTGCCACTAATTTTAACGCGAGGAAGAGGTCTTACGCAATGACTATTTAAAAAAGGGGGTATTCACCTTTATCAGCCCCCGAGTGAGATTCGATCTCTTGCGGTTGCTGGGACCAGATGTTACTGGAGACCAAAATGAGGGCAACAAACTTACTCTTGTATTCGTACGTACCCCTTACTAAGGATTTTAACAATCAGTCCGTGACCATGCGTTTGGTCCCATTGCTCGCTCGGCCTTCCCTGAGCCCCCGCGCGTGGCGGGGATTCGGTCAAGGGTTGGCTCATTTGGTGACTGTCGCCCCGTCCACAGTTTTTCACAACTGGAGGGGTTGAGGCAGCGTCACTTGCCTCGATGGCTCGAGTGACGTGCCTGATGAGCTCGCTAACGGGGATGTTCGGATGGAATCCAATCCCGACGCTTTGCTATAGGGTTGGCAAAGCCCTCGGGTGGCGTTCCGTTGCTCCTTGACCTGCCTTCCAACAGATTCCCCCTCAATGGGGATTCTATGGGCTCGGCAAGAGGCTAGATTGAACTTTAGAAGGTTGAGATGACCTTATCTGCCTTAATGCGGATTAGGGAAAGGCCACTGAGGCTCATCCGTGTTTTCTCCCCTGGCTCTTGTTTGACACGAGGTGGCCTCAGACCCTTTGCGGGTTAGCCTTCGAACCTTGGTCTCTTGATCTCGGATCAAGTGGTGTGAGCCCCCGAGTCCCTTAGGGTCTGATAGGGGTCGGCGGTGTTTCACATGTTACCCCATTCTCGGTTTCCACAACCAGAGGGGCTGAGTTGACGACACTTGCCTAAACGGCTCGAGTGTCGTGTTCAATGAGCTCGGTAACGGGTATGTTCATGTGGAATCTAGGTCCATCATTCGCTGACGGGGTCGGCGGAGCCCTCATGTGGCATTCCACTACTTCTTAACCCACCTCCCGACAGATGCCTGAGCCGTTCGGTAGGCTCAGGTGGCCCGTTGGCCTCTCCTCGACGGAGATTCTATGGGTTTGGCTCAGGGTTAGAATCGAACGAGAAAGGTCAAGATGTCCCTGTCCGCTTCTGAGCAGGGTAGGGCAAGGCCTCTGGGGCTCATCACAGTTTTTCTCCCCTGGTTCTGTTTGACAAGAGGCGGCCTCGAGCCCTTTGCGGGCTGGCCTTCGAACCTCGGTCAATTGCCGCTCATATCGAATGAGGTGGGCGCCACTTCGTGGCGCGACACGAAGTGTTGAGATGCGAAGATCGCATATGTAATGTTTGGATGATGGGATTAATGTGTGATTTAATTGAAACAAAAGCGGAGGTCGGTAACGTTACCTCGGTGGTATGAGCGACGAGAAGCTCTTACCGGACATGTCCGTGCAGGTTTCGAGTCTGACATTTGTGGTGGGGCCAGCATGACCTGCATGAGCATCGCGATTTTTCGTCTCCGTCTCTCGATGGCGATTCGAGCCGTTCGATTGACTTTAAGCAACCTGACAGCTTCTCCTTGAAGGAGATTCTATAGGCGGACCCCTCTGAACCCCTCTCGAGAAGGCGGATGCAGGAGCTCGGGGTACGAGGAACTATGAATTTGATTATGCTGGTGAACAAAAAACACCGTAGCCGCTGGGGACTATGGTCTAGCGGTTCATCTAGTTCTACTCAAAGTTCTACACCCACACCTCGCATCTCTGGTTTTTAAACATAAGGAGGGGTCAGGCGATGAGGATGTCTAAACAAGTAGACACCCTTGGCAGCCCTCGAGCAATGTATGTGCCCCTGCCGTTGCCGGGGTTGGACGCTCGATAATGAAATTAACATGCAAAGTAAGTAACAGAGGTGCTTATCTTTCAGCAGTCGTTCGTTCATTGTTTTACCTGGGTCGTCTGATCGACCCAGGAGGCCTGTTGGCCCCCCCTGGGCGGGGGTTCCGTCATCGGGTCATTCTATGGTCCTGCCCAGGGAAGTGGAGAGTCGCCTGCATGCGGGTGCGCCCCGATCCTCGTGCCCGGCACGTGGTGGTGGTGGGCCATGCCCGGGCAATGTCCTGTTTGACTAGGCGGCGTCTCATCGACCAAGGCACGTCCCGTCGGTCCAGGCGCGTCCCCTCAGATTCTCGTCAGCATTGATTTCCCATCTGCATTGAATAGGGGAAGGAAGAGGGTTTTTCGTCCCAACCTTTCGCCTTTCCTCAGCAGCTGGGCCTCTTCCTTAAATAGGGAGGGGGAGGGGAGTTCTCGTCCCACTCCTTCGCCTACCTCTGAGCCGCTACCTCTTCTCCTTCCTTTCCATCGAATGTGTTCGTGCGTCGCAGCAGTTCCTAAGTGAGAGAGGGTAATGCCAGGGAGAGAAAAACTCATAGATCCGCTTGTGAATCCAGAGCGCGATGTCGAGCTGGAGGTCATCCAACGTAGATGAGATGGTGTAGGCTGCCTTTGCTAAGAAGGGGCCACTGTTGTCTAGAGGAGGAGGGGCATTGGAGGGTGCCGAGCATCGTCAGCTTTGTCGTCGTTTGTTGTAGCCTTTCTTCGGTGGGAGACGCCCCCACCCAGATGTCGTTGTCAGGGTTGCGGCTGATGACGATGGCGTAGTCCCTGGATGCCCTGGCGGAGGCAGCATTGTCGAGGTTGCGGCTGATCATGATGGCGCAGTCCCTGGACGCCCCAGTGGAGGCACCGTTGTTAGGGTTGCGGTTGATCGTGATGGCGCTGTCCCTGGACGCCCTGGCGGAGGTGCCGTTGTTAGGGTTGCGGTTGATGATGATGGCGCAGTCCTTGGACGCCCCGGGGAGGGCACCATAGTCGCTGATATGGTGCTCGACATTACAAATGACAGCGCCTTCGAGGATCCCGCAAAGCGGTAGGACGTCGCCGATGGAGAGCGTGGCGCAGCGACCGTAGCAGTACTCGTAGTAGAGCTGGTCAGAGACTGTAATTGAATAAGTTTGTGGGGGAGCCCCTGAGTGAACAGTCTTTTGTACTTATGAGTACATTAGTCCTTTTCATGATGAAATCACTTTGTAAGCAATGAATTTTGTGCAAAAAAATAAATAAGTTTTCAACTTTTGCTACGGCAAACAGCCTTTCAGTTTTTCTCCCTCTTTTTGTAAAAGAGATTTTGGTGCCTTCCGACCCTTCTCATAGCTAAAGTCACAAAAAACTAGGAATGCGGGCGAGCCAATCCTGATTATGCCGGTGAGCAAGGAGGCCGTAGCTGCTGGGGCATGGGCTTCCCGCAGTCCTACCAGTTACACTCAGATTTTGTTTCCCGAAATCCTAGCCTTTAGGACTTGCCGTGAGAAAAGAGGGAAGAATCAGAGAATGTTTGCAAAGATAACATAGAGAGTGTTTGTCAGATAAACGTACTTATATCAGCCCCTGAGTGAGGTCCAACCTCTCGCAATTTGCAGGGGTCGGATGTCACTAAAGATCGGGGATTTCTGAATACAAAAACTGATAAGAAAAAGTATGCGTTTATTTAAGGGTAAAAATGATGTAGCTGCTCAATGTTCCAGGCGTTGGTGAAGACCTCACCGTCGATGGTTTTCAACTTGTAGGCACCTGGTTGGAGTACTTCCACGACTACGTACGGCCCCTCCCAGGGCGGGGAGAGCTTGTGGCGGTCCTTGTTGCTTTGCACGAGGCGGAGAACAAGGTCCCTGACGTTGAAGGCTCAGTCTCGCAACCGTCGGCCATGGTACCGTCGCAACGCCTGTTGGTACTTGGCCGAACGGAGGAGAGCGATGTCGCGAGCCTCGTCTAGTTGGTCCATGGCGTCTTCGTGGGATGCCTCGGCTCCCTGTTTATCGTACGCTCTAATTCTTGGGGCTCCATAGTCGAGGTCCATCAGGAGGACAGCCTCGGAACCATAGACCATAAAGAAAGGCATGTAGCCGGTGGCCCGGCTGGGAGTTGTCCTCAGGCTCCAGAGCACCGCAGGGAGCTCGGCGACCTAGCGTGTGCCAAATTTGTTCAACCGGTTGAAGATCCTGGGCTTGAGGCCCCGTAGTAGCATGCCATTTGTGCGCTCAACCTACCCGTTTGTTTGGGGGTGCGTAACGGCGGCCCAATCAACTCGGATGTGTTGTTCATCGCAGAATCGAATGAATTTCTTGCAGGTGAACTGCGTGTCGTTGTCTGTGATGATGGAGTTTGGTATTCCAAAGCGATGGATGATGTCGAGGAAGAACAGCACGGCATGCTCAGACTTGATCATGGAGATCGGTCGAGCTTCGATCCATTTTGTGAACTTGTCTATGGTGACAAGCAAGTGGGTGAAGCCCCCAGGTGCCTTTTTGAGGGGCCCAACCAGATCGAGCCCCCAAACCATGAAGGGGCACATGATGGGGATCATATGGAGTGCCTGGGCCAGGAGGTGAGTCTGCCGAGCATAGTACTGACACCCTTCACAGGTGCGTACAATTTGCTAGACGTCGGCTACTGTAGTGGACCAGTAGAAGCACTATCGGAATGCGTTCCCAACCTAGGTTCTTGGCGCGGCATGGTGACCGCAGACCCCATCGTGGATATTGCTCAGCAGAAGCTTTCCCGGTTTGATGGGGATACAGAGTTGTAGGATCTTGGTGTGGCTCTGTTTGTAGAGTTCACCTTCTACAAGAACGAAGGACTAGGCGTGACGTGCGAGGTAGTCAAGGTAAAGCATTCTCCAGTCGTCCAGAGGGTCGGGCTCTGTCACAGTATCCTCTTCAAGCTCCATGACCTCGAGGTCGGATGGAGCCATTGGTTGGTCAGCCCCCAGGGCTGGATCGGACGGGCTATCATCGGCCTACTCTGACCCTTTGTAGTGCACCGAGGGTTTGTGCTGGTCGCTGGCGAAGACGCCCGATGGCACCGGCTCTCGGCCGGATGCCGCTTTCGCAAGTGCATCGGCCGCCTTGTTGAGGCGCCTTGGGATGTGATTGAGTTCGAGGCCATCGAACTTGTCCTCTAGCTATCAGACTTCTTGGCAGTAGGCAGCCATCTTGGCGTCGTGGCGGCTTGACTCCTTCATAACTTGGTTGACGACCAGCTGAGAGTCACCCCGGATGTCGAGGTGTTGGATTCCCAGCTCGATGGCGATGCATTGGCCGTTGATGATTGCTTTATATTTGGCCACAATATTTGATGAGGGGAAATGGAGACGAACCATGTACCTCATGCGGACCGCGAGGGGTGATACGAAGACCAACCCCGCACCGGCGCCCTTCTTCATCAGCGATCCATTGAAGTACATCATCCATTACTCTTGATCGACGACCGCCGGTGGCATCTAGACCTCGGTCCATTCCACGATGAAGTCAGCCAACAATTGGGACTTGATCGCTGTTCGGGAGGCATACGTGATGCCTTGATCCATCAGCTTGAGCGCCCACTTTGCGGTTCTTCCTGTGGAGTCCTGGCTATGGATGACCTCACCGAGGGGGAATGACATCACGACTGTCATAGGGTGTGACTCAAAGTAGTGGCGTAGCTTCCTCTTGGTGATGAGAATGGCGTATAGGAGCTTCTGGATTTGGGAGTAGCGGGTTTTGGAGTTGGATAGTACCTTGCTGACGAAGTACACAGGACGCTGGACCTTAAGGGCGTGTCCCTCTTCCTCCCGCTCTACTACCAGGGTGGCGCTGACTACTTGCGTAGTGGCCGCTATGTATAGCAGGAGCGATTCTCCGTCGCTTGGAGGAACCAGGATCAGGGGCCTTGTCAGAAGTAGTTTGACCATGTCAAGTGCCTCCTGGGCCTCGGATGTCCACTCGAAGCGGTTGGCTTTCTTCAAGAGTCAATAAAGGGGGGGTCCTCGTTCACTGAGGCACGAGATGAATCGGCTGAGGGTGGTGAGGCACCCTGTGATTCGATGAACCCCCTTTATGTTCTGAATTGGGCCCATCCTTGTGATGGCTGAGATTTTATCCAGGTTGGCTTCGATGCCACGCTCGGAGACGATGAAGCCGAGCAGCATACCCCTTGGGACTCTGAAAACACACTTCTTGGGGTTGAGTTTGATGCCATTCGCTCAGAGTTTTGCAAAGGTCTGCTCAAGGTTGGCAACGAGGTGGTCAGCCCATTTGGACTTAACTACAATGTCATCGACGTAGGCCTCAACAGTCTGCCCGATGAGGTCCCCGAAGCATTTGAGCATACAATGTTGGTACATAACCCCAGCGTTCTTTAGACCGAACAGCATTGAGACGTAGCAGAACGATCCGAAGGGGGTGATGAAAGACGTCGCGAGCTGGTCAGACTCTTTCATCGCGATTTGATGTTAGCCGGAGTAGGCATCAAGGAAGCAGAGGGTTTCGTACCTCGAGGTAGAGTCGACTATTTGGTCTATGCGTGGTAAAGGAAATGGATCCTTTGGACATGCTTTGTTGAGACCCGTATAGTCTACGCACATCCTCCATTTCCTGCTCTTCTTTCGCACAAGAATGGGATTAGCTAACCACTCTGGGTGATGTACTTCCCTGATGAATCCGGCCGTTGATAGTTTTGCTATCTCTTCACCGATGGCCCTGCGCTTGTCCTCATCGAAGCGATGCAGGTGTTGCTTCACCGGCTTGGAGCCTGGATGGATCTTCAAGGTATGCTCAGCGACCTCCCTCAGAATGCCTGGCATATCTAAGGGTTTCCACGCAAAGATGTCTTTGTTGCCATGGAGGAAGTCGATGAGCGCGCTTTCCTATTTGGAGGAAAGCGTGGTACTAATACGTACCATTTTACCCTTAGAGCTGCTGGGATCTATGAGGACCCCTTGGAGCCCTCCACCGATTTGAACGACCCGGTCGATTTCTTCATGTCGGGCGCTTCTTCAGCGACCTCCTCCTTGAGGGCAGCGAGTTCCCCGGAGTTGGAAAGCCGTTGTCCTTCTCCTCGGTATCGTCGGTAGTGGGGGCCGGTTCCTTCCCCTGCTCTCCTTTGTTGGAGCTTCCGGACAAGAACTTCCACATGAGGCCACAGTCCTTGAGCAAATGCTTTACGGGAAAGGCGTGGTTCAGGCACGGCCCCTCGAGCAACTTTTGAAGTGGTTCGGAGTGCCCTCCATAGGCTTCCGACCACCCTTACGGTCAGTAGCGTCTACGAGCGAGTCCTCGCACCGTTGCTTCTTGGTCTCCCTTTTGGTGGAACGATTAGAGGTGCCTTCGCTGGCACCCTCGTCCTGCCTTGCCTTACCCTCGAGGCAATCGAACATCGCTCCGACCGCCTCTTCTCCCGAGGTGTGGCTGGTGGCGATGTCTAGGAGTTCCTTGGTGGTTTGCAGACCCTTACGTCCCAGCTTATGGACCAAGGATTCATAGGTCGTCCCAAACAAGAAGGCTCCTATCACGTCGGCGTCAGTGACATTAAGGAGCTCGTTGCACTGTCAGGAGAAGCGCCGGATGTACCCGCGGAGGGTCTCACCAGCCTTCTGGCGGTAGTTCTTGAGGTCCCATGGGTTCCCAGGGCGCTTGTATGTGCCCTGAAAGTTTCCCACAAAGATCTCCTTCAAATCCACCCAACTTTGGATCGCATTGGACAGCAGGTGCTCCAACCATGCTCGCGTCGAATCGGCCAAGAATAGTGGGAGGTTATGGATAATGAAGTCATCATTATCTGCGCCACCAGCTTAACAAGCAAGCCGATAGTCTTCAAGCCAAAGCCTGGGGTTTATCTCCCTAGAGTACTTAGGGATATTGGTAGGTGGTCGATACCTTGGCGGGAATGCAACGTTGAGGATGTGCCGACCGAAGGCCTGAGGGCCTAGCAGGCCGGGGCTCGGGCTTCGGTCCTCGCCGTTGTCGTAGCATCCATCGCGACGAGGATGATAGCCATGGCGGGCTCCTTCCCTTGGGTCATTGTAGGTGCGCCTACGGGCATCGATGGTGATGTGTGCGTCGTGGTTGCGGCTGAGACGCTGATGTATCTAGGCCACAGCGCGCTGCCTACGGCCTTGTGGTGCTTGGTGGACTGATGCGTCTCTGGTGGGACACACTGAGGGCGTACGCTGGCTGGTGTCTAGCTCGCATTGCCGAGACAACGAGCTTTCCACCTGCTGTGCCGCCGCACGCTCGAGCAGCGTGTGTATTTCGTGGTGGGCCCAATGATCCTCGAGCATTGCGGCCTCTGGAAAGCCATGAAGCAAGGCCATTGCGGCAGCAAGGTTCTAGCTTGCCCGAGCGAAGTGAGGAAGGGTTTCACCATCGATGATGATCCTTCGGTTCACGTCATGGGCAACGACGCATGCGTGCCCACCATCTCTGCGGCGTTTGATCTCCTCATTGACTTCCATGTACTCCCGAACAAGCTGTTGTCCGGCTTCGTCTATTTCCCACTTTTGGGCTCTCAGCTGCTCCACCCCTACATGAGGTGGGGCCACTGTCCCCCCTTTGGTTCTACCACCGAGGTTGCCTACTAGGGTAGTCTCCTCCGTGAAGACACTTTCGATGTGTCCCTCGGGGGTTTTCACCATGAAACATTCCCGGGAGCGGTGATGGCTCCCTCTGCTAGAGTCAGAGCCAGAGTTTGACCCGGACCTTCCACGAGGAGGCCGTGGAGGGATTTCGTGACAGTTTCGATCATCCCCATGAACTCGTTGTTCGTGGGGGACGGGATCGTGCGCTGTGCCACAAGGTGGCTAACAGTCGCCGCGGCGTTGCAGAGACCGAACGGAAGCGCTATCGGGGCACTCCGCACGCGGCGTTCCAGAGAGAGGGATTCTCCCCGGAAGACCATGTTATGTCGTTGGAATGGGTGAGCTGACGCTGGTCCTCCCTGGACTGCTATGGTCCGAGGGAGACACCGAGCTGGCGCCCAAGCCTCTCGTGGTTGAGGCCGATGGAGGGGAGAGATTGGACGGTGGCGTGAGCCCATGCCAACTCTCCTCCCACCGTGACAATGAAGTCTAGGTTCCCAAAGTGCATGTGTGCGCCTAGGACCCAGCTGATGCCGTGGTTAGCCATCCGTGGCCTGGTGTGGAACGCGCAAAGGCCCCTACCTGGCGCGCCAACTGTCGGTGTTTCAAACAAACACCGGTTAGTAAATTTATAATTGTTGCACGTTAGGCCCGGATGGTGTACTAAAGGACACAAGGTTTATACTGGTTCAGGCCAAATGTCCCTACGTCCAGTCTGCTGCTGCTCGTGTTATCAGTACCAAAAAAGGTTCATAGTAGGGAGTACAAACGGTCGAGAGAGGGAAAGGTCCCAAGCCTCTGATGAAATGGTCGAAAGGACACCAAGAGCTCGGTCGCTGCTTGGCTGTGTGCGTGATGTGTTGTGTGTGTTGAACTAAACCCCCTTCATGGGGTGTCCTATCCTCCCTTTTATAGACCAAGGGGGAGCAGGGAGTTTACAGATGGGAGAAAGAGGAAAAAACCTACGGTAGAGGTCGCCCTTCGGAGGTGCCAAGCTTTCCTTTTCCCTTGAGCCTATTCCACTGTCATTGCAGATCATGGCAGGGATAGCGCATCCGCTAACCCTGACAGGGCCATGCCCTGGCCTTGCTTCAGCGAGTGGTTACGTCCCGTCCTCCCCCGACAGACGGTGCGGGATGTCAGGGCACCGAGCCATGACTCTGCGGGGGGTAGACGGGGAAATGACTATACGCCTTGTACTGTAGATGATGTGAGTTCTTCCTTGGATAGTAGCGGTTGTCGTATCCTGTGTTAGTATCCGCATTCGAGGGATGAAGGCGGCGCCTACTACACTGTGAGGCAAAAGTCAGCGCCTACAACACTATTCGGGCACTGTTATGTCAGAAAGGGCTTAAAGCGTCCGTCCCATCGTATCCTGACGGTATATTCCTGCAGGCATGCAGGGCATGATCCTCAGTAGTACGGTTGACTCGAATGTCCTGTCGTACCCTATGCTTGTCAACATGGAGGAGCAGGGTGCAGTCATCGGGCGAGGTGGAGCTAGCCCTCAGTCGTCGAGCGAGGCGGAGCCCGCCCTCGGGCGTCGGGCGAGGTGGAGTCTAGCCCTTAGCCATCGGGCGATGCGGAGCCTAGCCCTCGAGGGTCGGGCGAGGCGGAGTCTAGCCCTTAGCCATCGGGCGAGGCGGAGCCCGCCCTCGAACGTCAGGCGTGGCGGGGCCCGCCCTCGGACGTCGGGCGAGGCGGAGCCTGCCCTTAGCCATCGGGCGAGACGGAGCCTAGCCCTCGGGGGTCGGGCGAGGCGGAGCCAGCACTTAGCCATCGGGCGAGGCAGAGTCTAGCCCTCGGTGGTCGGGCGAGGCGGAACCAATCTTCAGTCGTTCAGGCAAGAAGCGCAGTAGCGTTCTTGTCTGACCGGAAGTGTCAACGTTCGATGGTTATTAGTTCCACCTCATTGGGTACCCCGGTATTAGGTCCTCGACAGCTATAATCAACATACTCATAGACATGTTCATTCAATTTCTTTTTTGGTAGCTATTTTAGCTTAGAATTATAAACTACTGCTGCCTCGATTCAGTTTGCAGGAAAGAGTGAAGTGCTTATTCAGAAATACACATGATCCTTACCATCAGCGAGGTGAAAATCGAAATGTTCTTTGATTTTGATGCTACTTCATTAGGGCATCTTCACAAAATTCATCTCTCATAGTGATCTAGGTTCTTGTAGCCAATTTTATTTTTGCAAGATTGGAAAATGCATATTTCAGCAAAGCATCTAATTCGAAATACAAAATATCAATTCTGTTTGTGTCATACCTGAGCAGATCACTTATTAGCGATTATTGATTCCAGTTCAATACATAATCTCAGAAGGAGCAAAACCAAAAGAATAAGTACATCCTACGTGCATGCGTTTACATATTCACTAAAAGTGCTTTGATAAACATCAAGCGGAAACTGTTGATCTCTCTGCAGCACGATCAGCAATCCACCTTTTCAGTCGGCATTTGCCTCCTGAATGGTGGTCTATCAGCCAGAGATAAGGCCACCGCCAAAAAATCATATTTTCCACCTAGGTATATGGCCACCGCCAGTACTACTCGCCGCTTCTCTACTGGAACAGCCCTAGCCGGCGCGGCAACCACGCGCCCATGGTTTTCTAGTATCTTCAAATCTTGACCTATCTAAGGTGCAAAGAGACTCCTCTGGTGGCCCAAATAGCTTTTTATAAAAAATGGTAATGTAATTTTTAAGATTTTACTATCCCCCTATCTTTCCTTCGTCCTGTGGTCTGGAAAGAAAATTAGATTTCTTCTATATTTGCCATTCATAATTTGGCCACTCATAATTTCGAGAGCTTTCCTGCCGCATCTCACATCTGGTGGATGGCCAGTAGAAAAAAAAACAGTTGATTGTTACCTATAATAATGATATCTTAAATAATAATAATAATAAAATACCTGAAAACTGCACTAAACTGTAAGAGGAACCAAAGACTTGTTAGCCCGGACAAGAATACAACCATCTATACCTGATGGAATAATGCTAATAGTAAGTTCCAGAATCGACGCGAACAACCTGTAGCAGTGATGCAGTAAACTATGACAAGGCCCATCCATACGTGCTTCATCCTGCCGGCGACCTCAGGGCATTGCATCGATCGCCGGCATTGTCCGACAAGGGCCGAGCACATGAACTTAGGACCATCTCACCATCCATTTAATGCATGACTACGTGATTGTTCAAGGATGTGGCAACAAGGCTACACTACTGACTGAATCAGGAATAACTAGCTAGTTGCAGTTGGACGTCTGATACGTAATGGTAGCTGCAGATAGCTACTCATGTTTCTGGATCTTGGGACAGTGATCGGCGAACTGTGGAGTGACCTGAGTGGAAGGAAATTGTGCCAAGTTGGGAGTGCAGAGAATTTCTTGGCACGTCATTATTGGGCCCTAGTTTTGGGTGGTTGGACAGCAAGATATTAAGATGTGTTCAGTAGATGATTGTGATAGAGGAGTATTTCAAGTGGATGATTTGGAGGAGTAAATAAGCGCAACACAAATAGAATTTTTAATTATCCTTTTTCCTCAAAAATAGAACTTTTCTAGATCCATGTCTCTCGGCAATGAACTTTTTAATTATCCTTCTTTCCTCAATAAATATTATAGCCTATGATTTAAAACACTGGTTAGTGTATGAAAATATTTGCAACTCTTTAGCTTGACTGACAGAATAATGCCACACTTCTTTTCGTAACTGACTCATGGACATGCATGGCAACAGGAAAAGAATGAATCGTTAAATAAACGTGGATATAGAGCCTAAGAATCTGTTTGGATCTTGATTAAATTATAGTAATTTAAATTATGGATGACACTATAATAATCTGGACTATGGATTATAATAATATATATTGTTTGGATCCAATACATCAAAGAGATGGATTATTGTTAGTTGAAGTGCAAGTGACCTATCACTACTACACAAAATCTTATGCACAACGTTTCGAAATGGGGCTCGGAGACGGTTGGCCTGGTTGCCCGCCTCGGTTATTCGAGAAAGGGCAGCCAGGCCAGCAATCCTTAACCGAGGCGGGCGCTGTAAAGAAACCGCCACGGTTAATATTGAATTAGCCGAGGCGGTTGTTATAAAGCAACCGCCTTGGTTAATGTTTATTAACCGAGGCGGTTTACTTAGGGTAACCGTCTCGGTTAATCCATTAACCGAGACATTTGGTCTAAAGCAACCGCCCTGGTTAACAGACGATTAACTAAGGCGGTTTTCTTATAGTGCCCGCCTCGGTTAAGTCTGGGCTATAAATATAGCTAAACCCACCCTTCTTCCCCATGGTTTCTCCTCCAATTTTTGGGTTTTGACCTCAAAACCCTAAAAAATGGCCATTTTCTAGGAGGAGAGGTTTTGCCCTTGGATTTGGTGAAGGGGGCACCACAAGAGGTTGATTCTGGCTCTCAAACCCTCAATCCTCTCTTTTTCATGATTTGGGCATTTTTTCTCGAGATCTAGATGTAGATCTATTCGGAGGAGAGAGAAATCATCAGATCTAGAGCTACCCGGCTATATTTTTTCCGTACTGCTCTGCTTATATGCGCCATTTTCGTTGTTTGTGTGTGCAACATGTTCACGGTCATGGACAAGGTATGGATGTACAGGACATCGAGGCTGGATCTAGCTTTCCTGGATCATGTGACAAAGTTTATTGCAGCTGCGAAAAGGCATTGTCTGAGTCTAAAGCGGGAACTCACCATCTATTTGTGTAAGAGCTACAAGAACCTTCTTGCCCATGGAGATGACATGGTGAAATCTCACTTGATCCGGTACGGTTTCGTCAAGGATTACACCGTCTGGAAGTTTCATGGGGAAGTAGAGGATCCGAGTGCCGGTGCATCTAGAGGAGGGAACTCGTCAATAGCGACGATGGCGGCGGTGAATGCCAAACAACAAACCTCATCAGTAGTGGGCGGCGGGCATGGCAATGCTGCTACTAGCGACAATGCAGATCGTGATTACATCACGATGGATGATCTGCTCCAAAACATGGCTGACGACGATGATGGGAATGGCCATGAGCCAGTGAGGGATCTCGAGACTGTGGACCTTTTTGAGTCAATCGCTAACCGTCTTGACCATGACGATGTTCTGTTTTGGAGCCTGAGGTGGCTGGAGAATTTTAGAGAGATAAAGCAGGCGGCAATTGATCCCCTCTATAAGGATTGTCCGTAGCACTTGACATCGCTGCGTTTTAACCTCCAGATGCTGATGCTCAAGGCTCGCCATGGCTGGTCCGACACTAGCTTCAACGACTTGTTATGTATCCTTGCTGACACATACCCAGAGGGTAACAAGGTGCCCGCCAATACCTATCGAGCCAAGAAGCTGATCGGGCCAGTGGCGATGAAGCTTAAAAAGTTCCACACCTGCCCTAACTACTATATCCTATATCGGGGCAAGTATGAGAACTTGCAGAGCTGTCCGCACTATGATGCGAGTCGGTACAAGAGGTATACCGGTTGTCACACGGATGCGGACGACGAGAGAGGGCCGAAGAAGAAGAAGATGGCCAAGAAGAGTACCATGAAGAAGCAGATCCCGTCTCCTGAGGACAAGGAATAAGAGGGTTAAACACAGAGGAAAAGTCTGGCCCTATCGATGTGGTACCTGCCCATGATTGATCGCCTGCGTGCTATATTTAGGAATCCTGAGGATGCCAAGCTGATGTCCTAGCATGCATCTGATGAGTGCATGAAGGATGATGGCAAGCTATAGCACCCTTTCGATGGCATGTAGTGGAAGCGTTTCAATGCCAAGTTCCTCGAGTTTGGCGATGAGGTGAGGAACATTAGGTTCATCGCTGAGTACCGATGGGATGAATTCGTTCGGTGACCTCAGCAGCTCCCATAGTACTTCACTAGATATCCTCACCATCTACAACCTACCTTCCTAGCTATGTTAGAAGCGCAAGTATATTTTACTAACCATGATTATTTCTGGACGTAGGCAGCCAGGCAATGACATAGATGTGTTCCTATAGCCGCTCATGGAGGACATATATTTTACTAACCAGATGAGGTGGAGCTAGTAACCATCAAACATTGATGCTTCCAATCAGACAAGAACGCAACTACACTTCTTGCCCGAATGATGGAAGATTGGTTCTGCCTCGCCCGACGTCCGAGGACGGGCTTCGCTTCACCCAACAGCTGAGGGCTGGCTCCGCCTCGCTCGATGTCTGAGGGCGGGCTCCACCTCGCCCGATGGCTAAGGGCTGGCTCCGCCTCGCCCGACCCCCAAGGGCTAGACTCTGCCTTGCTCGACGTCTGGGGGTAGGCTCCGCCTCGCCCAATGGCTGAGGGCTGGCTCCACCTCACCCAACGACTGAGGGCTGGCTCCGCCTTACCCGACGTCCGGGGGCTGGCTCCGTCTTTCCTGACGTCTGCACCCCACTCCTTCATAATGACGAGCACAGGGAAAGATAGGACGCTCTAGTCAATGACAATACCGAGGAACATACCCTGCACGCCTGCAAGGAAGTACTATCAGGATAGGACTAGACGGGCGCTTTTAAGCCCTTCCAGGGATCACAGAAACCGAACAGTGTTGTAGGCGCCGACTTTTGTCCTATAGTGTTGTGGGCACCGCCGTCAGCCCATGGACGCAGATCCTGACACAAGCATACGACAACCATTACAATCCAAGAGGGAAGTCACATCATTAACAATAATGGACATATAGTCACTTCCCCGTCTACTCCTCGTAGAGTCACGGCTTGGCACCCTGGCACACCGCACCATCCGCTGGAGGAGGATGGGATGTGACCACTCGCTGAAACAAAGCCAGAGCATGGCCCTATCTGGATTAGTGAATGTACTATCCCTGGCATGGTCTGTCATGTTAGCATGGCAGGATCAAGGGAAAAGGAAGACCTGGCACCTTCAAAGGACCTTCTCTACCTTTGGGTTTTTCCTCTTTCTCCCATCTGTAACCCCTGCCCGCCCTTGGTCTATAAAAGGGAGGGAAGGGCACCCACTAAAGGGATGGATCGATTCCACACACAACACATCACATAACTCATAGCCAAGCAGCAACCGAGCTCTTGGCATCCTTTCGACCCTTCGATCAGAGACTTAGGACCTATCCCTCTCTCGACCATTTGTACCCCCTACTATGAACCTTTTTCGGTGCTAATAACACGAGCAGCAACAAACTGGATGTAGTGACATTCTGCCCGAACCAGTACAAATCTTGTGTCCTTTAGTACACCATCCGGGCCTAGCGTGCAACAAATATAAATTTACTAGTTGGTGTTTATTCGAAACACCGACAGTTGGCGCACCAGGTAGGGGACCTTTACGCATTCTAACAATAAACATCAGGCCACGGATGGCTAGCCACGGTGTCAGCTGGGTCCTAGGCACACATGTGAACTTTGGGAACCTTGACTTCATTATCATGGTGAGAGGAGAGTTGGCATTGGCTCACGCCGCCATCCAATCTCTCCCCTCCATCGGCCTCAACCATTAGAGGCTTGGGCACCAGCTCGGTGTCTCCCTTCGACCCCAATAGTCTAGGGAGGACCAGCGTCGCCTCACCCTTTCCAACACCAACGACATGGTGTGGTTTTTCGAAGGAGGGTCCCTCTCTCCGGAACACCATATACAGAGCACCCCGACAGTGTTTCCGTTCGGTCTGTGCAACGCTGCGGCAACTGTTAGCCACCTTGTGGCACGACGCATGGTCCTGCCGCCCGTGAACGAGTTTGTGGGGGTGATCGAACACGTCATGGAATCTCTCCACAATCTCTTCACAGAGGAGCCGGGGTTGTCCTCTGGCTCTGACTCCAGCAGGGGGAGCCATCACCCCTCTTGGGAATGCTTCAAGATGGGTACCCTCGAGGGTCATGTTGAAAGCATCCCCGAGGAGGAAGTTACCCCAACGGGCAACCTCGGTGATGAAACCAAAGCAGAGACAGCGGCCCAACCTCGCATGGGGGTGGAGCAGCTGAGAGCCCAAAAATAGGAGATCGAGGAAGCCAGATTCAAGCTTGTGCGGGAATGCGTGGAGCTCGATCGGGAGATCGAATGCCACAAAGACGATGGGCGCGCACGCACCATGGCCCGTGATGTAAACCGAAGGATCATCGCCGACGATGAAACCCTTCCTCGCTTCGCTCGGGCAAGCTAGAACATCACCGCCGCAACGGCCTTGCTTCACGGCCTTCTGGAGGCCGCGACGCCCGAGGATCGTTAGGCCCACCATGAGATTCGCACGCCTCTTGAGCGTGCAGCGGCACAGCAGGCGGATTGCTCATTGTCTCAGTGATGCGAGCTCGACACCAACTAGCGTACACACTCCGGGCGTCCAGACAGGGATGTGTCGGTCCACCAGACACCACCAGGCGGCAAGCAGCGCACCATGGTCACAGTGCATCAGTGTCTCAGCCGTAACCACAACACATGCAGCACTCTCGATGCTCGCAGATGTACCTACGATGACCAAAGAGAAGGAGCCCGCCATGGCTATCATCCTCGTTGCGGTGGATGCTACAACAGCGGCAATGACCAGAGCCTGAGCCCTGACCTGCGGGGCCCTTAGGCCTTCGACCGGCACATCCTCAACGCTGCTTTCCCGCCAAGGCACCAACCACCTACCAATATCTCGAAGTACTCTGGGGAGACAAACTCCGGACTTTGGCTCGAAGACTATCGGCTTGCCTGCCAAGCCGGTGGTGCAGATAATGACGACTTCATTATCCACAACCTTCCACTGTTCTTAGCTGATTCGGCACGAGCGTGGTTGGAACACCTACCGTCCAACGCGATCTAGAGTTGGGCGGATCTAAAGGAGATCTTTGTGGGGAACTTCTAGGGCATATACAAGCTCCCTGGGAACCCATGGGACCTTAAGAACTGTCATCAAAAGGCTGGTGAGACCCTCCATGGGTACATCCAGTGCTTCTCCTGGTAGTGCAACGAGCTCCCTACCCTAACGTCGCTGACGCCGACTTGATAGGAGCCTTCCTATCTGGGCCTACCTGTGAGTCTTTGGTTCATAACCTGGGATGCAAGGGCCTGCGAACCACCAAGGAACTCCTAGACATTGCCACCAACCATGCCTCAGGAGAAGAGGCAGTTAGAGCGATCTTCGATCATCTCGAGGGCAAGGCAAGGCGGGACGAGGGCCCCGGCGAAGGCACCTCCAATCGTTCGGCCAAAAGGAAGAACAAGAACCAATGATGTGAGGACTCGCTCATGGCCGCTGCTGACCGCAAGGGTGGTCGGAAGCCCACGGAGGGCACTCTAAACCACTTCAAAAAATTACTCAAGGGGCCATGCCCGAACCACGCCTTCCCGGTAAAGCATCTACTCAAGGAGTGCTGCCTCATGCGATGGTTCCTGTCCGGAGGCTCCAACAAGGGGGAGCAAGGAAAGAACCCTGCCCCCACCACGGACAACGCCGAGGAGAAGGACAATAGCTTTTTGACACCAGATAGCAGCCTTATGATCTTCAGAGGATCAGCGGCCTATGACTCCAAACATCGTCAGAAGGTCACACGCCGTGAGGTCTACACGGCCGAGCTGGCCACACCTCCCTTCCTCTGGTGGTCAGAGTCCGCCGTAACCTTCGACCAGACCGACCATCCGGATAGTGTCCCGCACCCAGGGAGATATCCTCTTGTGGTCGACCCGATTGTCAGCCCAAAGTGACTCACCAAAGTACTGATGGATGGAGGCAGCGGTCGCAACATCATGTACGCCAAGACAATCGATGTGATGGGCATCGATCGAACAGGCCTCCGCCCAGCCCGAGCACCTTTCCACGGCATCGTGCCCGGGAACTAGGCCATGCCACTTGGGCAGATCGATCTACCCGTCACCTTCGGGGATCAGTTCAATTATAGGACTAAAACCCTCACCTTCGAGGTGGTTGGGTTCCCTAGAACTTTCCACGCCATCCTAGGACGTCCATGCTACGTGAAGTTCATGGACATCCCCAACTATACATATCTCAAGCTAAAGATGCTGGGCCCCCATGGGGTCATCACCGTCGACACCTCCTTCTAGTGCGCCTATGAGTGCGAGGTCGAGTGCTACGGTCACGCCGCAACAATCATTGCCTCTGGGGAGCTCGCCACCCTCAAGGAGGAGGTCACCGAAGAAACGCCCAATGCCAAGAAAATTGGCCGAGTCGTTTGAGTCGGTGGAGGGCTCTAAAGAAGTCCTCATAATCCCTAGGAACGCCAAGGGCAAACCAGTATGCATTAGTACAACACTTTCCTCCAAATAGGAAAGCACGCTCGTCGACTTCCTCAGCGACAACAAAGACATCTTTGCGTGGAAACCCCTAGATATGTCGGGCATTCCAAGGGAGGTCACCGAGCATACCTTGAGGATCCACCCAGGCTCCAAGCCAGTGAAGCAACGCCTGCATTGCTTTGACAAGGAGAAACACAGGGCCATTGGTGAAGAGATAGCAAAACTATCGGCTACCGGATTCATCAAGGAAGTATACCACCCAGAGTGGTCAGCCAATCCCATTCTTGTACAAAAGAAGAGTGGGAAATGGGGGATGTGTGTAGACTATACGGGTCTCAACAAGGCATGCCCAAAGGACCCATTTCCTTTGCCACGCATAGACCAAATAGTCGACTCTACCTCAGGGTGCGAAACCCTCTGCTTCCTTGATGCATACTCCGGATACCATCAAATCGCAATGAAAAGAGTCCAACCAGCTCGCGACATCTTTCATCACCCCCTTCAGATCGTTCTGCTACGTTTCAATGCCATTTGGTTTGAAGACCTATGTACCAGTGCTGTATGCTCAAATGCTTTGGGGACCTCATCGGGCGGACCGTTGAGGCCTATGTTGACGACATCGTAGTTAAGTCCAAATGGACCGACCACCTCATTGCCGATCTTGAGCAGACTTTTGCAAAACTCTAAGCAAATGGCATCAAACTTAATCCCAAGAAATGTGTTTTTGGGGTCCCGAGGGGCATGCTGCTCGATTTCATCGTCTCTGAGCGTGGCACCAAAGCCAACCCAGAGAAAATGTTAGCCATCCCATGGATGGGCCCGATTCAGAACATAAAGGGGGTTCAGCAAGTTATAGGGTGCCTCGCCGCACTCAGCCGATTCATCTCGCACCTCAGCGAATGAGGTCTCCCCCTTTATCGACTCTTGAAGAAAGACGATCGCTTCGAGTGGACGTCCGAGGCCTAGGAGGCGCTTGACATGGTCAAACTGCTTCTAACAAAGGCCCCGATCTTGGTTCCTCCAACCGATGGAGAATCACTTCTGCTATACATAGAGGCCACCACGCAAGTGGTCAGCACCGCCCTGGTAGTGGAGCGAGAAGAAGAGGGGCATGCCCTCAAGGTCTAGCGCCCTGTGTACTTCATCAGTGAGGTACTATCCGACTCTAAGACCCACTACTCACAGATCCAAAAGCTCCTGTACACCATCCTCATCACCAAGAGGAAGCTACGCCTCTACTTCGAGTCACACCCGGTGACGGTCGTAACTTCGTTCCCCCTCTACGAGGTCATCCAAAGGTAGGACACCATGGGAAGAACCACAAAGTGGGCACTTGAGTTGATGGATCAAGGACACCATGCCTCCTGAACGGCGATCAAGTCCTAGGTGTTGGTTGACTTCATCACGGAGTGGACCGAGCTCCAAACACCACTGGCGGTCATCGATCAAGAGTACTAGATGATGTACTTTGATGGATCACTGATGAAGAAGGGCACTGACGTGGGGCTGGTCTTCGTATCGCCCCTTGGGGTATGCATGAGGTACATGGTCCGTCTCCATTTCCCCTTATCTAATAATGTGGCTGAGTATGAAGCGCTTATCAATGGCCTATGCATTGCCATCGAGTTGGGCATCTGATGCCTCAACATCCGAGGCAACTCCTAGCTGGTTGTCAACCAAGTCATGAAGGAGTCGAGCTACCATGATGCCAAGATGGCTGCATACTGCCAAGAGGTCCAATGGCTGGAGGACAAATTCAATGGCCTCGATCTCAATCACATTTCAAGGCGCCTCAACAAGGCGGCCGATGCGCTTGTGAAGGTGGCATCTGGCTGAGAGCCGGTGCCAACAGGTGTCTTCGCCAGTGACCAACACAATCCCTCGGTGTGCTACAAAGGGTCAGAACAGGCCGACGATGTTCCATCCGACCCAGCCTCGGGGGCTAACCAACCGCCGACTCCGTCTAGCCCCGAGGTCATGGAGCTTGAGGAGGATCTAGCGATAGAGCCCGACCATCTAGTCGATTGGAAAACACCCTACCTTGACTACCTCCTCCGTGACACGTTGCCGATGGACAAGACGAAAGCTCGACGACGCGCACGCCGCGCCAAGTCCTTCATTCTTGTAGAGGGCGAACTCTACAAATGAAGCCACACTGGGATCCTACAGCTCTATATCCCCATCGAATAGAGGAAGCTTTTACTAAGCGATATCCATGGTGGGGTCTACGGTCACCATGTCGCACCTAGAACCTTGGTTGGGAATGCATTCCGACAAGGCTTCTACTAGCCCACTGCAGTACCCAACACCGAGCATATCGTACGCTCCTGCAAAGGGTATCATTACTATGCTCGGCAAACTCACCTCCTGGCCCAGGCACTCCAGATGATCCCCATCACATGGCCCTTCATGGTCTGGGGGCTTAATCTGGTTGGACCTCTGAAGAAAGCACTCAGGGGCTACACCCACTTGCTTGTCACCATAGTGTAACACCTCTGGTGTTTTGACCTAATACTAAAATTTGACATGTCATCATGTGCATTGCAAAGCATTCATTTAGTATAAAGTTTTGAATGCATTTACTAAATAAGGTTTATTTCATAATGTTGTTATTTCATGTGATGTGTTTCAAAAACCCTAAATACAGATCATGACCACAGGGGTTAAATTTCATGTGATCATGTGAGGTCATATGTTCTTTGACTCAAATAACCCTAATGGGCCATGTTACTGGTCAAAAATCAAAATCTAAGTAAAAGGAAGACAAATCAAATTTGAATTCACATTCAAATTATAAAAGTCCTTTTTGCCCCTTTTGGCTAATTAAAAATCCATGAGGAATTTGGGGTTGAGGCAAAAAGCAAAGTTGGAGATTATTTTATGTAGATCAACTTTGGTATTCAAAGTTTTTCAAGTTTACATATAAAATTTGGAGTAATTTTGAAATGATTCAAATCTTTAAATGTACCCCAAATTTGAATTTCAAAATGGAGGCAGAATTTGAAAATGTTTCTTAAACCAAAGTTGTAGTACTTGAAAAGTTGAGCAACTTTTATTTTTGGAGATTTTCAACTTCTTTAGAAAATTTCTGAGTAATTTGTGAAATAAATGCAGTGGCAATTCGTAATTATTTCAAAAATTCAACTCCACCTCTTTGCTTGTCACGGCCGCCACGCTTGAGTTCACCGCCGATCGGTTTTCACCGCTTTCACGCTACCGTGACACGCCCAAACCTCCGTGGCAAGTTCGCCTGTGTGTTGTCAACACCGCACGCCTCCTTCTTGCTATAAATAGAGCACGCCGTCGTCAAATCGAGTTTTCCGTCGATCGCCGCCGCCGGTGTTCGCTTCAACTTTTCGCGTAATCGTAAATTCGCCGCCGTCGAGCGTCCCGAGTCGAAGCGTCCGCCAAGAAGCTCGCCTCGTCTTCCTGCTCATTCCAAGCCTGATCGGGTCGCTCCTAGAAGTCCGGTGCCGCCATGACGACGTCGTTTTCCCGAAGTCCGCCGGAACTCCGCCATCTTCGGTCTCACGTGGTCCCGACGATTCGGTGCATCTCCGCCTTCACCAAGCCCACAGACGTGATCGTGGTGAGACACTGAACGCGATGCTTGCTCTTATTTAGACTCTCATCGCACCGTAGCTGTAGCTACGTCGATCGCCGTCGTGTCCAAGCCGCCATGGCCGACGTGGACCTCCCTCCGGTCTTTCTTTGCGTTTTGTGGTTGGAAATGAGTTCAGAGGATAGAGTAGATCACTTTGGTGCTATCGGGCCAGCGTAACATCACCGACGGCGCATTTTGCGGCCGGCCGGTGAGGGCAGCGCCGCCGTGATTTCGTTGTGTCGTGACAATGGGCCCAGTGTCGATGAAAGTTTGAGGAAGAAGAACAAATGAGCTTTGGTTATTTTTCGATTTTTGAATAGTGCAGCAATTTTGCAATTTTGTAGGAATTTATTTACACATCCAAAAATTCTGAAAATTTTTGTGTAGCTTCTGTACATGTTCTAGTATGATTTAAAAAATTTGAAATTTGAAATTTGGATAAATTTTGAATGTTCAAATATTCAGTCAATTAATTAATAAATGCAATTTCCATGATTTTTGTAGGCCACTATATAACTCCAAAAATTATGAAATTTATTTTGGTACACTAATTTATCATGAGGATGCTTGTCTAAATTTTTGAGATCATTTGGAACAAGTTCATTTTTGGGCTTAATTCCAAATTAATTCAAAAATAGATAAAAGCAAACCCTAAGTGTTTGATTAGTGTTGGATCTTGTTTTGGTCATGTTTTATGACTAGTAGGGTTCCAAGATCCATTAGGTCAAGTCACATGTGTAGTTCTTAATGATAGGGTTACAGAGTTGGTTTTGTTGGCTTGCAATCTGTCTGCGAAATCAAATCTTTTATGGGTGTTTTTATATTTCATGTGCCGTGAAAGCATCATGTTTATCTTATCATCATGTTAAAGCATATGTTATCATTTCATGTAGAACCCGAGAACGAAACGATTCTAGTTGAGCAAGTTCGGAAGAATCCCGGTTGTCACGGGATTTGATAATTGTGGTACTAATCGGAACAGGAGATCGTCAACGAAGGCAAGCCCGGTTTATGCATTAAGCCATTACCTTGTTTACTTTGAAAAGTTATCACCTATATTATTTATTGCATTAAGTTGTTTAATTCAAATGTTACCTACTTGATGCATTACCTACCTTGATAATTGTTTACCATCCTTGAAGATGTTTTTGTTTATAAAGGCGTAGTGTGCTTAGTATGCTTTATGGTAGGCTTTCAAAGTAAAAGTTTCGATACAATCAAAGATGGCATACTGGCCAAAGAAAGAAAAGATGTAGAATGAATTAGAGACTAGTCGGGTGACTTATCTTGAATGGTGGGTAATGTTGCCGACTATGTCGCTTAAAGGCCACTCATTGTGGATCTTTTGAACGAGACACTTTGTAGTACTGGTCAATACTCCGGTAAGCCTACTTCGGCTAATCCAATGCTAAGACGAATGCCCGTGCACTGGGAGTGGAGAGATGGCGGGAGTAGAGTGTACCCTCGTGGCTGGAATGTGGCCGGATTTGAGGTGTGCTGTGCTCTCGGGTGGCGTGGAGATGGCTTAGTATAGGAGGATCCGGTAGCGAGGTTGATATATGCAAGATTAAGTTCTACATATGTCGTGTGATAAGGAATCCCCAGCTGGGACTTGAATCAATTCGAATTGCCGGTACTCCGCGGATATGGAGACTCGATTCATTACAGAAGCAATGCAGTACTGGTGAATTACTAAAATATGAGAAAAAGAATGGAATGGGAAGGAATGGAATATGGGAAATGTATATTTAGTTGAGATAATGAACTAAAAGAACTTAGTGGTAAACTTGAAAATAGAATGAAGAATAGTAAGCTTTTGGCAAAGAACTTTTGAATCTTGCTTCATCCTTACCTTGTCCCAAATCCCTGCATCTCGAAAGTCTTACACCCTGTTACGTCGGGTTAGTCTTGTTGAGTACTTTTGTACTCAGGGTTTGTTAACCCTTGTTGCAGGTGAGTCGCATGCGCAGGCTTGTTTTGGTCCCTGCTGCATGTCTGTGTTCGAAGTCAATGACGATGAGGATTGATGAATGGCCTTTGGACAAGGCACTAGTTTGTATGATAAATAAAGTTAATGTAATATTATCCCGCTACTATGGTCGTATGACACTTATGGTATTGTAAGTTTGAAAACAACTGGTTTGTAATAATACTAACTTAAGACTTCCGCTATCTTTTACTCTGGTATATATATTTGAATAAACTGTTGTAATCTGCAATGACTGTGATTGGGATCCTGTTTAAAAAGAGAAACGTGGATGATTCGGGTTTCCCGAGGACACCCGACAGACCTGTTGAGTTGTTGGGAACTCGTGTACGCTATCCGAGGTCTGTTAAGACAACGATAGGTGCATGTGGGCCCAATTCCTTAGGAGGTTCTGCCACAGCTGGTATCAGAGCAGGTCCTATCTAAGATCATTGTAGGTTACCTTGGAAAACCTTCAAATTGATTTGGATCAAAGAAAGTAAACTTGATATTTTAAAGGTTTAAATTTCTTTCTTCTTTCCTCTAATCTAGCCTCAATCCTATCTTATTTGAAAGTTTGTGGCGGATAATATGATTAGGTTTGTCCTATGAATTATGAAAATCTAGTACTTATGATTATATTAATCTTTTGTACTTAGATTCGTAAGATCGATTCATACATCATGCTTGAACACCTTGCATAATAATTCCCCTTAAAAGTGGTTGGGTAAGTAATGTCAATCCCATTCTTGCTAACCTCCATTCTCCTCAAGCTATCCTTATAGTCCCATCCTAAATTCTACAGGCTATGGCAAAGACCAAGATAACTGCACGCAAGTCCACTAGACCTCACGGAGTCCCTCGTCATCAGTTGGCACCGCGTAATCATGAGCTTGGTGAAGGAAGTTCTAGGATCCTAGGAGATGAAGGATCTTCAAGCAATTCCGCCAACATGGAGAACATTACCAAGGAGCTCAACACTCTTCGTCGAGCTCATGCAAAAGATCAAGAGAAGCTGGCGGAAATGGAAAGGGACGTCACCAAGAATACCGAGTTGAGGAATGAAGCCTGGACACGAGAGGATGCGGCCAATGAACGCGTCCATGAGTTGGAGTTCTACGTAGAAGACCTGGAGATGGACAATGCCATTCTTCATGAGAATGTTCACCTATCATGACGCTCAACTTCATCCACCTCATGGGGATGGTGAAGTTCTGAGATGAAGAAATGATTGTAGCTCCCGGAGAAGTCGAGAATGAAGAAGAGGAGGAGGATCCCGAGGAGTTAGTGTACTTCTTGGATGAAAGTGAGGTTTAAATCCGATATGGGCACGGATCTTGATGTTGAGAGAGCTCGGAGTAGTAATAGTTCCTTTATCGCTTTCTTAGTAAACTGAGGGTTGTCTTGTGGGATACAAGACATGTAATTTAAATAAGTAACCCTTTGTAGCATGCAACCTTTTAAATGCTTTTAATAAAGAATAATGTAAGTAAACGTGTTTTCTAACAGATGCCTCGTCCTACCACCCGAACTGGTGCTAGTGGCTCACATGATGATGATGAGTGCCCAAATCCTCCACCAATGCCTTCGACTATGGCAGATGCCATAGCCGCACTCGTCAATGCCACGGCAGAGAATGCTAGGCTGTTAAGGGAATTGGCGCGGAACCAGCAGGCACCATACCCTAATCATGGTCGTCGTAATGGAAATGATGAGTCAACCTATGTGGATTTTACTGATACACGTCCACCTGTGTTCTCTAAAGCAGACGAACCTTTAGAAGCTGACGATTGGCTTAGGACAATAGAGCAAAAGTTCGAGCTGATCCTCGCATCGAGGTTCAAAAACAAGGTTATGCACACAACAACTCCGAGGAGTCTTTGGTGCTCGTGGGCAAATTTGGTAGCGAGATGACTCGTTGGTCACCAAATCAAGCGGAGGGAGTTCAAGGATGCCTTTAGGGCACATTATATTCCAGACGGTGTGATGACCATGAAGTTGGAACAGTTCTTGGCTCTTAAGCAAGGGGAGCACCCGGTGATGCATTATGTTGGGCGTTTCAATCACCTGTCGCAGTATGCTATAGAGCATGTGTTCTTTCCTTTGGTGCTAAATGGGATGAGTGCCTTCCCTTAGCTGAATTCTCGTATAACAATAGCCATCAAGAGAGTATTAAAATGGCACCATTCAAGCATCAGATGGTCAGAGGTGCCAAACACCGTTAAATTGGTCAAGTCGAGAACGTTGGTTCTTTGGACCGGATGTGGTCAAGGAAGTGAAGAGAAAGTTAAACTCATACAAGACAATATGAAGGTAGCTCAATCCCGAGCGGAAAGCTATATGCCGATAAGAGGAGACGACCGCTAGAATTCAAAGTGGGAGATTTTGTTTACCTCAAGGTATCACCGATGAAAGGAGTTCATCGATTTGGGATTCGGGGAAAGTTGGCGCCCCGTTATGTCGGTCCTTTTCAGATCCAACAACGATGTGGACCGGTCGCCTATCGCGTCAAGTTACCAGATCACATGTCAGCGGTACATGATATCTTTCATGTGTCTCAGTTAAAGAAGTGTCTTCAAGTACCTGATCAGGAGATCGACTTTGGTGGTGTAGATTTAGAACCTGATTTGACTTATGCCGAGTACCCCATTAGAGTCTTAGATCAGAAAGATCGAGTCACTCGTAGACGTACAATCAAGTTCTACAAAGTACAATGGAATCAACACACGGAAGATGAAGCTACTTGGGAGTCCGAGGATTACTTAGAAGAGAACTTTCCTGGCTTCTTCGCTTCTATCTAGTTGCAATACCTTGTCTATATTGTAAATTGTCTTGTTATTAACTGAATGGAAAACCCCTCGCTAGCCTTTGAATAAAGTTGTAATGTGTTAGCTTGACACATTTCCTTTTCCTTTACTTAGCCTTAAGTTTTAAATCTCTCGGACGAGATTTCTTTAAGGGGAAGGGTTGTAACACCTCTGGTGTTTTGACCTAATACTAAAATTTGACATGTCATCATGTGCATTGCAAAGCATTCATTTAGTATAAAGTTTTGAATGCATTTACTAAATAAGGTTTATTTCATAATGTTGTTATTTCATGTGATGTGTTTCAAAAACCCTAAATATGAGATCATGACCACAGGGGTTAAATTTCATGTGATCATGTGAGGTCATATGTTCTTTGACTCAAATAACCCTAATGGGCCATGTTACTGGTCAAAAATCAAAATCTAAGTAAAAGGAAGATAAATCAAATTTGAATTCACATTCAAATTATAAAAGTCCTTTGCCCCTTTTGGCTAATTAAAATCCATGAGGAATTTGGGGTTGAGGCAAAAGCAAAGTTGGAGATTATTTTATGTAGATCAACTTTGGTATTCAAAGTTTTTCAAGTTTACATATAAAATTTGGAGTAATTTTGAAATGATTCAAATCTTTAAATGTACCCCAAATTTGAATTTCAAAATGGAGGCAGAATTTGAAAATGTTTCTTAAACCAAAGTTGTAGTACTTGAAAAGTTGAGCAACTTTTATTTTTGGAGATTTTCAACTTCTTTAGAAAATTTCTGAGTAATTTGTGAAATAAAATGCAGTGGCGATTCTGTAATTATTTCAAAAATTCAACTCCACCTCACCGCTTGCACGGCGCGCCACGCTGTGAGTTCACCGCCGATCGGTTTTCACCGCTTTCACGCTACTGTGACACGCCCAAACCTCCGTGGCAAGTTCGCTGTGTGTGTTGTCAACACCGCACGCCCTCCTTCTTGCTATAAATAGAGAGCACGCCGTCGTCAAATTAGAGTTTTCCGTCGATCGCTGGCCCGGGTTGTTCCGCCCTTTTGCGTAATTCGTCGCCGTCGAAGCGCCCTGAGTCGAGAGCGTCCGCCAAGAGCTCGCCTCGTCTTCCTGCTCATTCCAAGCCTGATCGGGTCGCTCACGGAAGTCCGGTGCCGCCGCGACGCGTCGTCTTCCCCGAGTCCGGACGGAACTCCGCCATCTTCGGTCTCACGTGGTCCCGACGATTCGGTGCATCTCCGCCTTCACCAAGCCCCACAGACATGATCGTGGTGAGACACTAAACGCGATGCTTGCTCTTATTTAGACTCTCATCGCACCGTAGCTGTAGCTACGTCGATCGCCGTCGTGTCCAAGCCGCCATGGCCGACGTGGACCTCCCTCAGGCTGCGCTGCTGCTTGGATTCGTGGTTGGAAATGAGTTCGAGGATAGAGTAGATCACTTTGGTGCTATCAATTTCGCCTGAGAACATCACCGACGGCGCATTTTATGCGGCGGCCGGTGAGGGCAGCGCCGCCCGTGATTTCGTTGTGTCATTGACAATGGGGCCAGTTGTTGTCGGTGAAGCCGAAGAAGAAGAACAAGTGAGCTTTGGTTATTTTCGATTTTTGAATAGTGCAGCAATTTTGCAATTTTGTAGGAATTTATTTACACATCCAAAAATTCTGAAATTTTTTGTGTAGCTTCTGTACATGTTCTAGTATGATTTAAAAATTTGAAATTTGAAATTTGGATAAATTTTGAATGTTCAAATATTCAGTCAATTAATTAATAAATGCAATTTCCATGATTTTTGTAGGCCACTGTATAACTCCAAAAATTATGAAATTTATTTTGGTACACTAATTTATCATGAGGATGCTTGTCTAAATTTTTGAGATCATTTGGAACAAGTTCATTTTTGGGCTTAATTCCAAATTAATTCAAAATAGATAAAAGCAAACCCTAAGTGTTTGATTAGTGTTGGATCTTGTTTTGGTCATGTTTTATGACTAGTAGGGTTCCAAGATCCATTAGGTCAAGTCACATGTGTAGTTCTTAATGATAGGGTTACAGAGTTGGTTTTGTTGGCTTGCAAATCGCATCTGTGAAATCAAATCGTTTATGGTGTTTTTATATTTCATGTGCCGTGAAAGCATCATGTTTATCTTATCATCATGTTAAAGCATATGTTATCATTTCGTGTAGAACCCGAGAACGAAACGATTCTAGTTGAGCAAGTTCGGAAGAATCCCGGTTGTCACGGGATTTGATAATTGTGGTACTAATCCTAACCAGGAGATCGTCAACGAAGGCAAGCCCGGTTTATGCATTAAGCCATTACCTTGTTTACTTTGAAAAGTTATCACCTATATTATTTATTGCATTAAGTTGTTTAATTCAAATGTTACCTACTTGATGCATTACCTACCTTGATAATTGTTTACCATCCTTGAAGATGTTTTTGTTTATAAAGGCGTAGTGTGCTTAGTATGCTTTATGGTAGGCTTTCAAAGTAAAAGTTTCGATACAATCAAAGATGGCATCTTGGCCAAAGAAAGAAAAGATGTAGAATGAATTAGAGACTAGTCGGGTGACTTATCTTGAATGGTGGGTAATGTTGCCGACTATGTCGCTTAAAGGCCACTCATTGTGGATCTTTTGAACGAGACACTTTGTAGTAATCTTGGTCACATACTCCGGTAAGCCTACTTGGCTAATCCGATGCTAAGAGACGAATGCCCGCCAAGACCGGGAGTGGAGAGATGGCGGAGAAGCGTGTACCCTCGTGGCTAGAATGTGGCGGATTTGAGGTGTCTTTGTGCTCTCGGGTGGGTGGTGGAGACGGCTTAGTATAGGAGGATCGTAGCGAGGTTGATATATGCAAGATTAAGTTCTACATATGTCGTGTGATAAGGAATCCCAGTGGGACTTGAATCAATTGAATTGCCGGTACTCCACGGATATGGAGACTCGATTCATTCTGAAGCAATGCAAGATCTTGGTGAATTACTAAAATATGAGAAAAGAATGGAATGAGAAGGAATGGAATATGGGAAATGTATATTTTAGTTGAGATAATGAACTAAAAGAACTTAGTGGTAAACTTGAAAATAGAATGAAGAATAGTAAGCTTTTGGCAAAGAACTTTTGAATCTTGCTTCATCCTTACCTTGTCCCAAATCCCGCATCTCGAAAAAGTCTTACACCCTGCTACGTCGGGTTAGTCTTGTTGAGTACTTTTGTACTCGTGGTTTGTTAACCCTTGTTGCGGTGTGTGAGTCGCATGTGCGAGGCTTGTTTTGGTCCCTGCTGCATGTCTGTGTTCGAAGTCAATGACGATGAGGATTGATGAATGGCCTTTGGACAAGGCACTAGTTTGTATGATAAATAAAGTTAATGTAATATTATCCCGCTACTATGGTCGTATGACACTTATGGTATTGTAAGTTTGAAAACAACTGGTTTGTAATAATACTAACTTAAGACTTCCGCTATATTTTACTCTGGTATATATATTTGAATAAACTGTTGTAATCTGCAATGACTGTGATTGGGATCCTGTTTAAAAAGAGAAACGTGGATGATTCGGGTTTCCCGAGGACACCCGACAGACCTGTTGAGTTGTTGGGAACTCGTGTACGCTATCCGAGGTCTGTTAAGACAACGATAGGTGCATGTGGGCCCAATTCCTTAGGAGGTTCTGCCACACATAGACAAGTTTATGAAATGGATAGAAGCTCAGCCAATCTCAGTGATCAAATCCAAGCAAGCCGTGTTGTTCTTCCTCAACATAATCCATCGCTTTGGAGTACCGAACTCCATCATTATAGACAACGACACCTAGTTCATCGGTAGAAAGTTCCTTCGGTTCTGCGATGACAACCATATCCGGGTCGGTTGGGCCACCGTCGCGCACCCGAACGAACGGGCAGGTTGAGTGCATAAACGGCATGCTCCTACAGGGCCTCAAGCCTAGGATCTTCAACCGGTTGAACAAATTTGGTGCACGCTGGGTCGCCGAGCTCCCCGCAGTGCTCTAGAGCCTAAGGACAACTCCTAGTCGAGCCACCGGCTACACGCCTTTCTTCATGGTCTATGGTTCCGAGGCCGTCCTCCCAACTGACCTTGACTATGGAGCGCCAAGGATCAGAGCATACGATGAATAGGGAGTGGAGGCATCCCACAAAGATGCCATGGACCAGTTAGACGAAGCCCGCGACGTCGGCCTCCTCCACTTGGCCAAGTACCAGCAAGCACTGTGTCGGTACTATAGCCGATAGGTGCGGGATCAAGCCTTCAACGTTGGGGACCTGGTTCTCCGCCTCGTGCAGAGCAACAAGGACCGCCACAAGCTCTCCCTGCCTTGGGAGGGGCCGTACGTCATCACATAAGTACTCCGCCCAGGCGCCTACAAGTTGAAAACCATCGACGGCGAGGTCTTCACCAACGCCTGGAACATTGAGCAGCTACGTCATTTTTACCCTTAAATAAATGCATACTTTCTCTTATCAGTTTTGTCATCAAAACCCCCAATCTTTTTGTGACATCCAACCCCTACAAGTGTGAGGGGTCGGACCTCACTCGAGGGCTGGTATGAGTACGTTTACCTTACAAACATTTTCTATGTTATCTTGCAAACATTCTCTATGTTTTCCCTCTTTTCTCATGGTAAGTCCTATGAGCTAGAATTTCGGGGACAAAATCTGAGTATAACTGGTAGGGCTGTAGGAAACCCATGCCCCAGTGGCTATGGTATCTTTGCCTACCAGCGTGATAAGAATTGGCTCACCCGCACTCTGAGTCTTTGGCGACTGTAACTATGGGAAGGGTCGGAAGGCATTAAACCTTTTTTGCAAAAAAGAGGGAGAAGAACTGAAAAGCTGTTTGTCGTAACAAAATTTGAGAACATGTTCATTTTTGCACAAATTGATCACTTACAAAGTGATTTCATCACAAAAAGGGACTGATGTATTCATGAATACAAAAGACTATTCCCACGGGGGCTCCCCCCACAACTTAAATGATTACACTTTCTGACCAGATCTACTCTAAGTACTACTATGGTCGATGTGCCATGCTCTCCATCAGAACATCCTACCGCTTCGCAGGATCCCTAAGGGTGCCATCGTCTGCAGCATCGAGCACCACGTGGGTGACTGTGGCACCTTCGCTGGGGCATCCAGGGACTGCGCCATCATGATCAGCCACAACTGATGAGGACATCACTCCTTTAGATGTACCCACTGATCCTCCAACCATTAAGCAAGGTCCAATGACCCGAGCTCGAAGGCGACAATTTAATTTAGAGGTGAGCTCGTTCTTAAGTGATCCTTTTCATACTTTTGAGAATAGATTGCTACCTAATGATGTTATATTGATTAGGAATATTGGAGAGGGTCATGAGGGACTTAGAGGAAGAGGGGGAGGCAATGATGACCAGCAAGGACGTCCAACAGGAACCGGAGCCCTGGTCCAACATGATTTCGAGTCTGCCTCGGCCTCTAGGACCAGTCCGCCTTAAACTGGTCACCCAAGACGCATCCGGACTCCATTTTTGACGATCCACATATGGATGGAAATCTAATTTGATAAGGAAGCCAATCCAAGTGGTCTCACATAAAAATCTATTTGGAACCAACAGGAATCGTGGTCACAAGTCAGCATCCAGAATCTGTCAGGATGCTGCGACACCGTCTATTGGTCCGTTGGACCATGTATCGTGTTTGGGCCCATTAGGGGCGCGTCCAGGGGTCTTGCACGACCCTAGAGTCTTCATAAATAGTCACCACCCCTCCATTAGGGTTTGGGGTTTTGCTTATATTATTCTGTCAAGAACAGTTTCGCCGTTCATCGGTTTGTGAGACCCCAACTTCGTGAGGTTAATCATTCATCTGCAATTTGGTTGTGTTCTTTCTTGTTCTTGCTTGTGTTCTTCATTGCGCAAGCAAGGATTAGCCTTCTTCGCAAGGTCAACCTGGTCCATGACTTGGTTGATAACCAGAGGAGCTGTGGTGCTAAGATTGCAGGGTTCGATCTTTCGATCTGAAGCTGGATCGGTGTGTCATTCTCCGCCACAACGATAGTTACCTCTACCTGATGGAAGATCGGGATCCCCATCCCCATTAAGTGGTATCAGAGCTAAGGTATACCATCAGGTTCACATTTATCCCCTAGTTTTGAGTGTTTCGCATTCGTCCCATAGTCTAGTGCCATATTTTTTTCCTGTCCTGGAACCTTCCGCACCATAGCCTTTGCATATTTCGGTTTCAGAGTCCGTCGTGTTGAGTTTGTGTCCTGGTCAAGGTCTTGTTGCTGGTTAGGTCGTGTTAGAGTCCAGTTCGTGTATTTTCCCCCATCATTTCCATCAAATCTTTGCTACTGTGACCAATTTAGCGCACATTGTTCCCGTTTTATCCTCTAATTCGGAGCCAATTCTTAAAACTAGTCTAGTTTTCACATACGAACTCCGATTTCGACGTTCCATATATCAAAATTGATCAAATTTTTTTTTGGATCCATCCATCCCTGGCTTGTCGGGGTTGGAAAATTTTAAATTAGTCAAAAAGTGGTCACAAGATCCTCTTTTTGTGGTCACAAGGTTTTTGTCGATTTTGAGCAAGTTTTCTGAATTTTCCACAGGCCACGTCTTTCACTTGTTTAAGCTCATATTTTTTGTGGTTACTTCTTTTGTGCTCCTAAGTAATGGAAAAATATCAAAAAATAAAAAGAAAAAGTCAAAATTTCCCAAAAAAACAACAACCCAAAAAAATAGAAAAAAAGAGGGGCAAAAGAGGAACAATATCTAGAGGAGCACATAGAGAAGGCTAAAGTGAGCTATGTTAGCGTGTGCTATCTGGTTCCTTGTTTGTGTTGCTATTGGTATCCACCATACTTGTTTTTCACAAACCTGTCACCTTGCTATCCACCATACTTTTGTCACACACCTGGTACTTGGAACATTTTAGACCAGCAACGAGAACAAGTACTTTGGACTATAATTCAGCATTACTTTCTGTTACTGACTTGTGTGCTAGATATACATATTATTCTTTGTGTGCCTTCCAAGCTCCACAAACTCTTCAGATCAATACAGAAAAAGGGCCTTGCAATCTCGGTACCACTGCCTCATAGGTATCACGAACCAGCCGCCGGTTGTACTACCCACTGCTTGCGTTGGTAAGAACTTTGTAAGAGCTTGGTAAGACGCTTCCACTTGCTATGAAAAGTGACACCACTGCAACCACGTAGTCATTTGGTAGGGATAACTTTCACCGTTTGTTCCTATTTTTGTGTTTACAATGGCAGGAGGTGATCAGACTGGAGATAACAATCCTAAGGGTTTCAACGAGTGTGTCAGCCAAGACCAACTACAAGCTGTTGTAGAGGATGCCCAAAAAAGGATGAATGAGGCCATTAGGAAGGCCATCACTGATGCACTCATTAAACTCAACATTGGCAACAACATGGAGAGTTGGAAACATTGGTGGCGGTCAACAACAATAACGTCTCTGGCAGCAACACCGATGGTCTCTTGCTAGAAGACACGGTGCATGATGTTGCTAGGAACATAGATCGAGCAGCCTTTCGACAAGCAAGATTATGACGACGTCTTCGCCGCAACACGACAGGTATGGGTGGTGTCCACCACTATCAAGGTAATAATCACCGTGTGCCCGATGATCCTTATGTTAAGATTAAGTTCACAATACCATCTTTTTTGGGTCATTATGATGCTGAGGGATATCTTGATTGGGAGATGACAGTAGAACAAAAGTTTAGCGCCCACCTTGTGCCTGAGCATCATAGAGTTCGACAAGCTACTACTGAGTTTAAGGATTTTGCCATTATTTGGTGGAATGGGCTAGCTGCACAAGATGCTTTACCTAGTACATGGGAAGAACTTAAGGTAGCTATGCGTGATTGTTTTGTTCCACCTTCTTATCATAGAGACTTGCGTAAGAAATTGATGTGTTTAGAACAAGGACATAAATTTGTACAGGATTACTATGGTGAGCTCCAAAAGGGATTGATGCGTTGTAGTGTTGTGGAGGGGAACGAAGATGCCATTTGTTGTTTTTATTCGGGTTTGAGGCGTGAGATACAGGACATTGTTGATTATAAAGAATTTAACATTGTCAACTAGTTGTTTCAGTTTGCTATGCTTGTAGAAAAGGAATTGCAGGGGCGTGAACAGCAGAGCAAGAGTACAGTCAGCACCACATACACGCCACGCTCAGCACCATCTTCGGGGCTGACCAAGCCAACCACTTTTCGGCCATCTCCACCAGCGAGCAAGTGATCAGCAGCCTCTGGAGTTACCGCTACACCTAAGGCACCTCCCGCATGACCTTCAGATTTAGGTAAAAATTCTTTGCAGGTGCCTACCAAGAGTGCCTCATCTGTTGCATCGATGGGACGCACTTTGGGCATTCAGTGCCACCGCTGCCATGTCATTGGCCATGTGCAGAAGGACTACCCAAGTCAGCGGGCATGCATTACTACAGAAGATGGTTACATCAGCACCTCTGACATTGAGGATGAAGAAGACCAAGATACAGATGAGGAGGACGGCGATGTCCTTGGTGACGAGGCCATGGCGTCCTATAGGAGCATCATTGTACAATGGGTGCTCAGCTCACAAGTACAGCAACCTGAGAAGCTACAATGCAATAACTTGTTCCAGATTTTCTTCGTCATCAACAACCGTCGAGTACGTGTCATTATTGATGGAGGTAGCTGCAATAATTTGGTAAGTTCTGATTTGGTCAAGAAGCTTGGCTTGACCACACGCCCACACCCACGTCCATACCATATTCAGTGGCTAAATGATTCAGTTAAAGCAAAGGTAACACAAACTTGCAGAGTATCATTTTCTATTGGTTCTTATGCTGATTCTGTTGATTGTGATGTGGTACCTATGCAAGCTTGTTCACTCTTATTGGGTCATCCTTGGGAACATGATAATGATGCTACACACCATGGTAGAAGTAATAAATACACTTTTGTGCATAAAGAAAAGAAAATTACTTTGGTACCTTTGACCCCTGCTCAAATTGTACAAGCTGATAGAGAACGAGCTGCTAGTTTGAAAGATGTTCAATCTAAAAATCAGCAAGTTATTAATTCCATTCTCCCACCTAAAAAGGATAAGTCTACACCTAATTCTAAAGACGAGGGGATTAAATTGAAGGGTGGTGTTATGCTTGCAACAAAATGTGACTTTGCTGGAATTTCTGATGATGATATTTGCTATGCTTTGGTATGCAAACGAGCTATGTTTTCGCTTGATGATATTGTTAGCTCGGTGCCTCCTGCTGTCACTAACCTTTTGCAAGAGTATGAGGATATTTTTCTAGCTGAGATACCCCCGGGGCTGCCACCTATGAGAGGAATACAACATCAAATCGATTTGATTCCAGGAGCAACCTTGCCCAACCATGCTGCCTATCGAACCAATCCCGAGGAGACTAAGGAAATTTAGCGGCAAGTCCAAGACCTTTTGGACCGCGGGTATGCACGTGAAAGCCTTAGTCCTTGTGCCATTCCTGTACTTTTGGTTCCTAAGAAAGATGGAACTTGGCATATGTGTGTTGATTGTAGAGCCATCAATAATATTATTATTCGGTATCGTCATCCTATTCCTAGGCTAGAGGACATGATTGATGAGTTGTGTGGTTCTATAATTTTCACCAAGATTGACTTGCATAGTGGCTACCATCAAATAAGAATGAAACTTGGAGATGAATGGAAAACTACGTTTAAAACCAAATTCGGGTTGAATGAGTGGTTAGTAATGCCTTTTGGTCAGTGTTATCCTAAACGCTAAATGGTAAACAGTCGGTCACCTACCATTTAGCCCATTATTTCGGGCAAAATGGGTGTTTAAACGGGAAAATGGTTGTTTAAACGGTCAAAACAACCGATTAAACAGAAACGGTGTACCACCGTGTAGCGTTTAAACAGTGTGTAAACGGGCTAAACGACCGTTTAGGCAAACAGTGCTTTTGGTTTGACTAATGCACCTAGCACTTTCATGCGCTTAAGGAATGAGGTTTTAAGAGCTTTTATTGGTCGTTTTGTGGTAGTTTACTTTGATGATATATTGATTTACAACAAGTCTTTTGATGAACATATGGATCACTTACGTGCTATTTTTAATGCTTTACGTGATGCACGTTTATTTGGTAACCTTGAGAAGTGCATCTTTTGCACGGATCGAGTTTCTTTTCTTGGCTATGTTGTAACTCCACAGGGAATTGAGGTGGACGAGATGAAAATTGAAGCCATAAAGAGCTGGCTGGTTCCTCAAACCGTCACACAGGTGAGGAGTTTTCTTGATCTTGCAGGATTCTACCGCCGCTTCGTCAAAGATTTCAGCACCATTGCTGCCCCGTTGCATGAGTTGACAAAGAAAGGGGTTGTGTTTCATTAGGGAGAGGCACATGAGGAGTCCTTTGGCACTTTGAAGGACAAGCTCACACACGCACCATTGCTACAACTTCCAAACTTTGGTAAGACCTTTGAGCTAGAATGTGATGCTAGTGGAGTTGGCATTGGGGGTGTTTTGATGCAAGATGGTAAACCTGTTGCTTACTTTAGTGAAAAATTGCATGGCCCTATTCTTAATTATTCCACGTATGATAAGGAATTGTATGCACTTGTTCGTTCTTTAGAGACGTGGCGTCATTATTTGTGGCCTAAAGAATTTGTTATTCATTCTGATCATGAATCGCTTAAGTATCTTCGCTCTCAAAATAATCTAAATCGTAGGCATGCTAAATGGGTTGAATTTATTGAATCTTTTCCTTATATTATCAAACACAAGAAAGGGAACGATAATGTGATTGCTGATGCTTTGTCTAGAAGATATACATTGCTGTCCCAACTTGATTGTTGGATTTTTGGGCTTGAATCAGTAAAAGAACAATATGCGCTTGATCCTAATTTTAAGGACATGTTGCTAAATTGTAGAGAGGGTCGTACATGGAATAAGTTTATGATCAATGATGGGTTTTTGTTTAGAGCTAACCACCTATGCATTCTAGTTGGCTCCGTTCGTCTTTTGTTGTTGCAGGAGGCACATGGAGGTGGATTGATGGGACATTTTGGAGCTAAGATGACAGAGGAGGTGCTGTCCACACATTTCTTTTGGCCTAGGATGAGGCGAGATGTAGAACAGTACATGGCTCGGTGCACCACATGTCAAAAAGTTAAGTCGCGGTTGAACCCACATGGTTTGTATATGCCTCTTCCTGTTCCTTCTATTCCTTGGGCTGATATATCTATGGATTTTGTGTTGGGTTTGCCAAGGACTAAGAGGGGGAGGGATAGTATTTTTGTGGTGGTTGATCGTTTTTCTAAGATGGCATATTTTATTCCTTGTCATAAGAGCAACGATGCTATTCATATTGCTGACCTTTTCTTTCAAGAAATCGTTCGCTTGCTTGGTATGCCTTCTACTATTGTTTCAGATCGCGATGCAAAATTCTTGAGTCATTTTTGGCGCACGTTGTGGAATAAATTGGGGACCAAGCTGCTGTTTTCTACAACATGTCATCCCCAAACTGATGGGCAAACTAAGGTTGTGAATCGAACATTGTCCACCATGTTGAGGGCAATTTTGAAGCGCAATTTGAAGATGAGGGAAGAGTGTTTGCCGCATGTGGAGTTTGCATATAACAGGGTGGAACATTCCACCACCAAGGTAAGTCCTTTTTAGGTAGTGTATGGTTTTAATCCCTGTGCTCCTATTGATCTTTTGCCTTTATCTACCCCTGAGAGAATACATAGTGATGCTAGAGAGCGTGCTGATTTTATTCGTAAGTTGCATGAAACAACTAAAGCAAATATTGAAAGAATGAATGAAAAGTATAGAATTGCTGGTAGTAAAGGTAGAAAAGAGATTAAACTTGAACCGGATGATTTGGTTTGGTTACATTTGAGAAAAGATAGATTTCCTGAGCCGCGTAATTCTAAATTAATGCCAAGAGCAGCTGGTTCTTATAAGATCATTGAGAAAATAAATGATAATGCCTACAAACTTGAGTTGCCACCTGAGTTCGGGGTTAGTCCCACCATTAACATTGCAGATCTAAAACATTATTTGCGAGAAGAAGATGAGCTTGAGTCGAGGTCGACTCCATTTCAAGAGGGGGAGGATGATGAGGACATCACTCCTTCAGATGCACCTGCTGATCTTCCAACCGTTATGCAAGGTCCAATGACCCGAGCTTGAAGGCGACAACTTAATTTAGAGGTGAGCTCGTTCTTAAGTGATCCTTTTCATACTTTTGAGAATAGATTGCTACCTAATGATGTTATATTAATTAGGAACATTGGAGAGGGTCATGAGGGACTTAGAGAAAGAGGGGGAGGCAATGATGACCAGCAAGGACGTCCAACAGGAACCAGAGGCCCGGTCCAACATGATTTCGAGTCTGCCTCGGCCTCCAGGACTAGTCTGGCTTAAACTGGTCACCCAGGATGCATCCGGACTCCGTTTTCGACGATCCACATATGGATGGAAAGCTAATTTGATAAGGAAGCCAATCCAAGTAGTCTCACAGCAAAAGCTATTCGGAATCAATAGGAATCGTGGTCACGAGTCAGCGTCCAGAATCTACCAGGGTGCTGCGACACCGTCTATTGGTCCGTTGGACCATGTATCGTGTTTGGGCCATTAGGGGCACGTCCAGGGGTCTTACATGACCCTAGAGTCTTCATAAATAGCTGCCACCCCTCCATTAGGGTTTGGGGTTTTGCTTAGATTATTCTATCAAGAACAGTTTTGCCATTCATCGGTTTGTGAGACCCCAACTTTGTGAGATTAATCATTCATCTGCAATTTGGTTGTGTTCTATCTTGTTCTTGCTTGTGTTTTTCGTTGTGCAGGCAGGGATTAGCCTTCTTGGTGAGGTCAACCTAGTCCATGACTTGGTTGGTAACCAAAGAAGCTGTGGTGCTAAGATTCTAGGGTTCGATCTTTCGATCTGAAGCCGGATCGGTGTGTCATTCTCCGCCACAACGATAGTTACCTCTACCTGACAGAAGATCGGGATCCCCGTCCCCATTAGCAACCCTGACAACAGCACCTAGATGGGGGGCGCTCGCCACCGAAGAAAGGCCGCCATGGCTGATTGAGGCAGAACCTACTAAATTATAGGGCCCACATGCACCTGTCATTGTCCAACGACCTTTGACATCTATGCATTTGTTCCCGGTAACTTAAGAAGACTGTCGGGTGTCCTCGGAGAACCCTGAATCATCCACGATTTCCGAGCAGGATCACATTACAGAGTCATTATAGTATTGCAACATTTATTCAAATATCTACACCAGAGTAAATCAGCGGAAGACTTACAATAACATAGTTTACAAACCATTTGTTTCAAACCATACAACTAAGTTCGATAATTATTACAAACCAAAGTAGTGGAGTGACATTATAACATAATACAAAACACACAATAAAACTGCCCTGCCCAAGGGCCACACATTTACTTATTGTCATCGCATTGAACAACAGTCATGCAGCACGGTCCAAAGCAGACCTGCTCATGAGCCTCACCTGCAACAAGGGTCAATGAACCCTGAGTACAAAAGTACTCAACAAGACTTAACCGAAATAGAAACTGATAGAACTCAGGAATGTAGGCTCAGGGATTCAAGGTATGGCTTTAGCAATAATCAAAGTTCTTTTGCGTAAAAGCTCTTTAACAAAATTCTTTATATCAACATTTTTATCTTCAAAAAGATCATATACAAAGCTGACACGATCCGTAATGAGATCATAAAACTTCATATCCAACACTTTCTCAAACCTTACTCAAGTTCCAGTTATTCAACTACGATGATGAACAGTGAGTTCAGTCTCCATAACCAAGGAGCAACGACAATTTGAACCGATTAAACCCAGCTGGGGATTCCAGACCACACGACATATGCAGGTCCCCGACCTACATATATCAACCTACCCTCAGATCCTCTAAACAAGAATGGGTCCGTGCCACCTAAGAATATAGTACTCCACTAATCCAGCCCATTGCCACGTGGGTACACGCTATTCCCGCCATCTCTCCCCTCCTAGTGCGCGAGTAGCCATTCTCGTAATAGAATAGCCAAGTTAAGGCTTACCGGAGTATGTGGCTAGTACTACAAAGTCTCACCTCATGCAATTCAACAACAGACGGGCGTCAATCGACACAGGCGGAAAGAACCCACTCATAAGACATCCATGTCCTATGGCTCTCACACACCGAGTCCACCCGGTCTAGATTTATTACTCCACATTCCCATATCACATGATAACATAAGTAACCAAAGATCCATTTAAAACTTGCAGGTGACAGGTAATCACCTGACTTTTATCGTTCTAAGCATAGCTAAGCATAACTAGGCATATACGAATTTAAACTGGTAACAAGGTAGATATGGAAAAACAAGGTTGGTAATGCACCAATTAGGTTTTCACTTAACTCCTAATCACTTAATGCAGTAAGAAAAGCAAAAGCAAAAACAATTTGTAAAACACTAGGTTTAAATGCATCCAGGGCTTGCCTTCGTTGATGGAAAAGTTAGGTTCCGGAGTCGTTCCATAAATATCAAATCCGACCTCAACAGGCGGATTAACTTCTTCCACAACTTGATTAACTACCACGTGCTCACCTTCGTTCACTACACGTAGTAACAATGCCATGTTTAACATGATGCGAGATATAAAACATGATGCTCGATGATGGATGCAAAATTAACAACTTGAATACAACTTTCCTTCGCGGTACAGTTACAAGTCAAACTAACTAAACCTTTTTTGTAACACTTACTTCCATTGCCAAGGATCATTATCAACTAATGACCCAAGGTCATCACTCAATCCAAAATTCAATCAAAACCTAAATCATTAAAGGTTACTATTTGCTTTTATGAATTAATTATTTAATTACAAATTATGAAATAAATCAACTTGTTCCAATTAAGCCCAAATTTTTTTTAAATGTTCATATCATGATAACTAAGTGGAAAAACAATTTTCATAATTTTTGGAAAATTAATTAAGCCTAGAAAAATCATGGAAACTCATTTATTAATTAATTGAGCAATTTTTATCACATTCAAACATTACTCAAAAACAACATTTCATATTTTTCCTAAATAATATACACCACAGAGAGCTCACACAAAAAATTTCATAATTTTTGGAGCTCTAAATAAATCTACACAAAAATAACAAATCACATCCCTATTCATTCAAATCTGAAAAAGGAAAAATTCCATTTTGAAACACTGAGTCACCGACAGGGTGACCCCACCTGTTATCCCCGTCCTCCCGCGCTAACCACGGTGACAGCGGCTTTGATCGGCAAAATCTCGCCGACGGCGAGGCCTCCGGCCACGGCGAAGGTACCAAAACACTCCCCACACCACCCCGCATCGATTGAAGGCACTAACTTGAGCAATTACAGCAAGGTTTGAGCTTGACGCCGTCCATGGCGGCTCGGCTGAGCAGGGCACGGTGGCGCCGTGTCGTTCTAACCGCAAGAGCTCGCTAGAGCTACCTACAACTGCTCGGATAGCATCAATGACTCACCCAGATCAGAATAGCGCACTGGTTGACCGTGAACAGCAAAGGGGCACTTCTGTCGATGTTGATGGCGACGGCGGCAATGGCAAGCTCGACGTCGGGTGGTGCAGTGGATGGATGGTCCAATGAACAAGGCGCATAGAGACACAGCAACACGAAGAAGATGGAGCAACAATTTGTGAGGGTAGAGACTAACCATATAGCTCCGGCCACGGTGAAGCGGGGTCACCGGTGATGCTGCCGGCCGTGAGGAAGAAAGACAACGCACCGCGTATCTCGGCGATAACAGGCACCCACGACTAGTCGGTTGGGTTTGCAAAGAGTAGGCGAAGCTGCGACAAGCTTAGCTACGACGGTGAAGCACTATGGCGACGGCGCGGGCTCGATGGAGATGATCAGCGACGTCGGGAAAAGCAGAGGAAGGAGAAAGAGCGACGGCGACGGCGTCCCGGCCTTTATAACGCGGTCAAGGCACATGGAAATGGCGCCCAACAGCTTCTCCACACCAGCACGACGCCGAAACTGGCCACGAGCGCACTTGGAACCGAGAAAAAGGTCGCCGGCGGTGAGTGGCTTCCGCGGTTACTGTTCACCAAATTTACAGAATTGCCACTCATCTAATTTCCCAAATTACTCCCAAATTTATGTAACAACTCAAAAATCTCTAAAAATAAAAGTTGTTCAAAATCCAAAGTTCTACAACTTTGCTTTTATAACCACCCCCTAATTTGGTCTACATTTTGAAATCCAAATTTGAATTCAAAAATGGGACATTTAAAGAATTACGCCTTTTCAAATTACTTCAACTTTTATAAAATAACTTTGAAAACTCCAAAAACAAACTTTGTACAACTCAACAATCTCTACACTTTTGCTTTAAGGCTCAACCACAAAATGTACTTCGATTTAGAATTAGGTTTTTTCAGGGCAAAACTAATCACTGGAAATCAGGGTTTTCGGAAATCCAAATCAACACAATTGTTTTGAAATTGATTCACCCATACAAGGCAACACATATAACATAAATGTAAACTTGTTTTAGTGTATGCATTTCAAAATTTTCACCAAGTTTCTTAATCACTATTATTGACATTATTTCATGTAACATATAAAACACTTTATAAACAACATTTACATGCTATAAATTAAACATGAAATGCATTAATGACTTGATGCTTGATAATTATGCATAATGATGATCATGATAAAAATTTTAATTACTTTTTAACATTTGGGATGTTACAATCCTTCCCCCTAAAAGAAATCTCGTCCCGAGATTTAAAGTCCAAGGGTAAGTAATGGAAAAGGAAATGTGTCAAACACAATAACCTTCAAGTTGTTCATAAAACAACAAGAGTTGACTTGAAATTGTAAATGAGATCAAAAGATAGTTGTAATGGACAAAGGATTTAGTAACTTCAATGGAATGATGGAACATGAATTCCAAATGAGAGTTCCAAGATGAGTGAATCACATTAATCGCAAAGCTATAGTGGATCATGACCGCAGACCTCGATATACCAGCAAGCCCCCAGCAGTATTTCCTTATGGCTACAGTCCACAGGAGACCCTAGGTTTTGACACGGCACCTTAAATCATGGATCATGGCACCACCTGTCACAGAACCGTCCAATTTATAAGAGCACAAGTACAATAGCAATCACCGAAGCGATCAAACCATCATACTTGAGCCCATATAAACCCGGTAGTCCAACGAAATCGCGAAGGATCTCAAACAACCAACATCCAAACCAAGATCGTAGAGATTCAACACCACCAGTCACATGTTACATCACAGTTCACAAATAGGTCTCATACATCAGAGTTCGAATAATTATTACAATCCAAGTTTGAAAGTAGCGGAAGCAAAGTAGTTTAACATCAACATCGCACGTAGTTTAATACAAAGCCAGTGTCATAGTCATCTCCAACCAAAAGCACAAAGGTGAGATGAAATACAGAATGACCATTGCCCATGGTCCTAGTCCTCATCCACAGCAGGAGCAAGACAGTTCTTGCAGTAGCCATGAAACATAACGTTATCTGCAACAAAAGGGAATAAAACCCTGAGTACGAGAAGGTACTCAGCGAGACTTACCCGTCCAACTAATATACTAAGACACCAAGGAGTATGCAAGGCTTTATAAGTAGAGCTGGTAGACATTATTTGCAGAAAAAGCATAAGTTATCCAACATCTCTTTAATTGGAAATCACCAGTTATTAATCCTGTCTCATACTAGATTAGCAACTATCCTATGCCAAACATGTTGATACCATTAATTCATCACAATAATAACCATATCCAGTTGAGTTCTTGCATAATCTCATAACCATCATTTTCATCCTTTCCATAACTTACTACGATGAAAGGAACTCAAGTCAAGTTCTCACTATCCGGGAGAGACGGCGATTCGAATCGATTCCTACCCAGCTGGGGAAATATTCCTAACACACACCCAGGCATGCCTCGCGAAGGTAGCCTTAGGTCACCTTTGGTACAAATCAGGAACCAAATTCGCGGGTACGACCAGCGCCGCACAATCAGAGAACCACTCTGCCAAGGGTGATCGGGACTCTAACCCGCCTTTGGGCTTACGCCAATGGCTCTCCGCACATCCATACTACCATCCAGAGTGCGCACTTGAACTGCTCGTGGTCCCGGCCTGAGATGAGCTACTCGGCTTCGCGGTCGGAACGACTTATCCAACCAACTATGTGAGAGGCTGCGTTCAACATGACAAGATGACCTCCAACGTCCGGTCCTTAAACGACACAGGTGGAGTCACTACAATACCACATATAAGACTCCACCCGGTCTCCATTTATTCAACAATACCAGGTTATGTTCCACGATAGCACAATATAGCCAACCGTGATTAAGTTATCACCTATAGCTCGCAGGTGACAGGAAATCACCCGACTTCTACCGGTCTAAGCATAGCTAAGCAGGATAAACGTTCCTGGACTTAAATAGGATTCATGGTAAATATTTCTGGTCAAGGAAGGTAATATGCAACAATGGTTTCCAAACAACTCCTGTCATGTAATGCAGCAATACGAATAACTTTAAGTGACATTAATAAAATAGGGAGGCTTATAATGCTCCGGGGCTTGCCTTTCACAAACGTCGAAGGCTGGTGATCGGGGCACTCGGGAAGGTGATCGGCTTCAGGCTCTCCTTCTCCGGGAACCTCCAGGTGCTGAACTTCCTGATGCTCCTCCTGCTGCTCGACGTCGAGCTCCACAAGCGTGATTCCCTCGGTTGCACCTATTGCATGCATATGCATAAATAAGTACCATGAATGCATAAGATGGATCACGGAGGATGTGATAACATAATGTACATGCTGCGACAATGATGTTATGTAGCAAAATGATAACAATGCTAACTCCTTATTTACCTAGTAGGTGCATATCTCTTCTCTAGTTATTTACAAATTTCACACAAAGCAATATCTAAGTTACACATGACAGTTACAAGTTTATATCATAACTGGAGTTATACTTATCCAAATTCTATGATCTTAGACTTTCTGGAAAGCCTATAAAATTGTCTACAACTCTTATTTAATCACCAAAAGCTGAATCACAATCTATCCTAGACAAAATAGGCAATCTATGCAGTGCTGTCCAGAATTTCCAGAGAACAAGCAATTCGGAAAACTAACTTTAAACAGATAGAACTCCTAGACCCTTTGGCCTATTGACTTGAAATTTTAACACAATATAGATGAAGAAGTTACCTACAACTTTGTTATTAATCATTTCTACATAAAACATCATTTTGACTATGCAACATAACAAGCAACAGAATCTGTCCGAAAACATGTTAAATCGAATTATAAAGCAACAATATTTCTACTACATGTAAGCATTCAAAATTTGACACCACCAAGTACACCAACAGTTAAGGGCATCAAATACACTCAAGAAAACATAATGGCAAAACCCAAACTATTTATTTAATTGTATTTATTAATTTATTTAGATAATTAGGTTAAATAATAAACCTATACCAAATATGCATAATAAATTCTCAGAAAATTACAGTGACCTACAAGTGCTACCACAAGACTACTGTAAAGTTTTATACCATTTTACCAAGTAAAATATTCTTTACAAAAATGACAAGCTAGCAAGGTCGATTTTAGTGAAAATAATAAACCCTATAGAAAAGTGTCAAACAACAGATTATAATTTTTTTTTTTTAGCTAGAGCATGTCAACACAAGACCAACAAACTTAGAATCACAATTTTATCACTTTTCTAGCTCAAGATATCTATTTTACAAGTTTACTAACATTCAAAAAGCCCTTATTTAAATACATTTTAATCACCAAGAAAAATACAAGAAACTGCACATTTCATATTTTTATAAAAACTACACTTCATAAGGAACACATCGCAATTTGGTTCACAAAAATTGGACCTCTAGAACTCCACCTATGATTTTCCAAAGTAGGCATTCAAATATGGACAAATGAACTAGCTTTATTTGAACTGGGTTACTGTAGCAATCCGAAAACACGAAACAGAGCATCGCGCGGGATCGCCGGACTTCGACGGAGCTCGCCGGCGACGGCCTCTCCGGCGACGGCGTCAATACTAAAAGCATCCCCACTACCTCCCGCACACATTGATGCAACTAATTTGACCTATGGCGGGGCTATCGGCGATGGCGGCATTCATGGCGGGCGGCGGCAAGCAGCTCGACGGCAAGATGCCGGAGCTGGCCACGGAAGCTCGATGTACGGCTCGTCCAAGACAAAACCGACTACGGCGAAGCTATCTCAACCACTAACACAGCAAACAACGGACGGAGGCGGTGCGGCCACGGCGATGGAGCTATGCGGCCACGGCGACGGGAACACCGGCGATGCCGTTCGCGACGAGACGGCTTACCGGCGCGCCCTAGCTAGCCAGCGTGGGACGCGGTGGTGCAGTGGGACCACGGCGAAGCTACCGCAGTGGCGTGAGGAGGGCACGGTGCGAGCTAGGCGGCAATGGCGACGGCGGAGCTGCGCTGCGGCTGCGGCTGTGGCTGTGGCTGCTACGATGTTGCGAGAAGCGAAGGAGGAAGCAGGCGGTGGACTGAGGGCGTTGAGCGGTCACGGGCAAGCGCGTGCTTGAGTTAGCGAGCTGTGGCCCGACGTGGACTGGCGGTTCAGGACATCGGCGACGGGTGTCCACCATGCGGCGTTCACTGTCTGAAGCTGGCCGGTCACTGTAGCTCGATTCAGTAAGGTCATCAGCGCTCAATGGTCCGACTGACAGCGCAACTTGACAGCATTCAAACTCCTAAACCGTGGCTCAACAGCAAAAACTATCTTAATGAAAGTTGAAGCCCTACATACCATCTTCAACTTCTATTAAAGGATCACAGTCTAATTCTCAAAGAATCAAGAGTAAAATCGTCTCAAAGTAGGGCCAGCGAAACTGTAAACCGGTTTTGGACTTAGAAAAATTCTAAGTGCTGGAATTCAGTGAATTATAGATTTTTGTGAGCTCAAAATGACTACTCTATGCACTGAATTAGCTGAAGACCCAAACATAAAAGTTGTTGATCTACTCAAATACTACAACTTTGTTTAAAGGTTCACTGCCATGCAAAGACTCTATGACATAGTTCAAACTAGGTCAAACATAGTACTTTAAAATGATGACATACACCATATCAATGACTTAGAGACTAAACTAGACTTAGCCATGAATACCAAAGTTGTTCCTTATGCTATTCTAAACATGTTTAAAGCATTCACAAGGTTCCACCCAAATTCCATACTTTGATTCCATGAAAACCCTAACTTAAGTAAGGTAATTAAGTAACACACATGAAATATAAGCTAACAAAGGTATAGCAATTGAGATGCTCATGCACATGCATGCTCATGGATGCTTATGATCATGCAATGTCAAGGTTAAGTGCATGCTTAACACCGAGGGTGTTCTGAGCCCTTCCCCTAAAAAGAAATCTCGCCCCGAGATTGCACGACCTACCATTCTTCGTAGAAACTCGGATAAACCTCACGAAGATAGTCCTCACGCTCCCACGTAGCATCTTGCTCACTATGATTATTCCAAACCACCTTGTAGAACTTGGTGACTTTGCTACGGGTCACTCTTTCCATTTCTTCAAGCACTTTAATAGGTCTCTCTTCATATGTCAAATCCATTGAATCTTGATACTAGTAGATTCAATAGCTTTCTTGGGCACACGAAGACATTTCTTGAGTTGGGAGACATGAAAACACTTTGAATATTGCTTTCATTTACGGAGGTAATGAGTTGGTAGGCTCTTTGGTCCTTTTTGTGCAATGATCTTGTATGGTCCAATATACCTAGGAGCAAGTTTTCGCTTAACTCCAAACCTTTGTACTCTCCTCATTGGGGATACCTTCAGATACACATAATCTCCGACTTGGAATATAATAGGACTTCTCCTCTTATCTCGCATAACTCTTTTGTCTTGATTGAGCGGCTTCTATATGTTGTTGAATGATTTGTACTCGTTCTTGACTTCTTTGACAAAGTCAATTCCATAATACCTTCTTTCACCGGGCTCAATCCAATTTAGAGGGGTCCTACACTTGCGACCATATAAAGCTTCAAATGGAGCCATCTTAATACTCTCTTGATAACTATTATTGTAGGAGAATTCAACCAAATGTAACCAGTCCTCCCATGAACCCTTGGAAGAAATCACACATGCTCTCAACATATCTTCTAGGATCGATTCTGCGTTCGGTTTGACTCATGATGCAGGGGTGATAAGCAGAGTTGTATGAATCAATGTGGTACCCAAGTATTTATGCAGATGTTCCCAAAATGATTAACAAATTGGGACCCTCGATCCGATACAATACTCTTAGGTACACCATGCAATCTGAGAATTTGTTCCATGTACGACTTTTGCATATTGATGAGGTCGATCTTTGGACATTAACAGAATAAAATGTGCGAGACTTGGTGAGACGGTCAACAATTACCCATATTGAATCATGACCTTTGGGTCTTTGGAAGTCCGACAATGAAATCCATACTAATGTCATCCCATTTCCAACTTGGAATAGAGCATTGGGTGAAGTAAACCTCTTTGGTTTCATATGAATGGCCTTCACTCGGCAACAATTATCACATCTTGCCACATATGCCGTAATTTCTTTCTTCATTTTTGTCCACCAAAATCTAGTCTTCAAATCTTGATACATCTTGTCGCTACCGGGTGAATGGATAGCTTGGACGAATGAGCTTCCTCTAGGATTTGGTTCCTCAACTCCCTATCTTTTGGCACTACAAGCCGATCTTTAAACCATAGAACATCATTCTCATCTAACCGAAAATGTTTACTTTCTTCTTCTTTCATTTTTCTCTTGATGTGGAATATACCAACATCGGTCTTTTGCAGCTCAATGATCCTTGACTCTATAGAACAACTAACTCGTGATATTGTGTAGGACCACCGAATGCAATAAGTTGAAACCATCTTCCAACAAAGAATTACTATGATACTTCCGACTTAAGGCATACAGCAACTACATTGGCTTTCCCGGATGATAATGCACTTCTAGGTTGTAGTCCTTGATCAATTCTAGCCATCTTCGCTGCCTCATGTTCAACTCAAAGTTGAGTAAAAATGTACTTAAGGCTCTTGTGATCGTGTGTAGATATGACAAACATTACCAAGCAGATAATGTCTCCAAATCTTCAAAGCATGGACAAGCTGCAAAGCAAGCTCTAAATCATGCGTTGGATAGTTGACCTCATGCTTTTCAATCTGGGCGCGAGGCATAAGCAATGACTCGGCCTTCACGCATCAAAACACACCCTAAAACCAGTTCTCGAGGCATCACAAAATACATCAAATGGCTTCTCAATATCAGGCTGTGCCAACACAGGAGCAGTAGTCAGCAACGTCCGCAAAGTGTGAAAAGCCGCTTCACACTCTGGTGTCCAAACAAACTTCTCATCCTTCTGAAGTAACCTGGTCATAGGCTTGGATATCTTGGAGAAATCAGGGATAAACCGACGATAATATCCAGCTAAACCAAGAAAACTTCGGACTTCATGAACTGAGGTTGGGGCTTTCCAATCCATTACTTCTTGTACTTTGGATGGGTCTACAGAGATTCCATTTTCTGATAAGACGTGACCTAGGAAAGGTACCTTCTTCAACCAAAACTCACATTTACTAAACTTTGCATACAACTTATGCTCTCTTAGTCTCAACAATACCACTCTCAAGTGCTCTTCATGTTCTTCTGCCGTCTCAGAATAAATCAAGATATCATCGATGAACACAACCACGAACTTGTCAAGTTCAGGCATGAACACCGAGTTCATCAAATACATAAAGTAGGCAGGAGCATTGGTCAATCCAAAGGACATGACTAAATACTCATAAAGGCCATACCTAGTGGAAAAAGCCGTCTTAGGTACGTCTTCTGGCCTAATCTTGATTTGGTGATAACCTGACCTCAAATCAATCTTAGAGAACACTTTTGCTTTCGACAATTGATCAAACAAGATATCAATGCGAGGCAAAGGATACTTGTTCTTGATAGTAATGAGATTGAGTGGGCGGTAATCCACACACATTCGCAAAGACTTGTCCTTCTTTTTCACGAATATGGCGGGACAACCCCAAGGTGTGAACTGGGGCGAATGAATGAGACCCTTCTCTAAAAGTTCATGCAATTGAATCTTCAATTACGCTAACTCATTGGGAGGCATTCTATACGGTCTTCGAGAAATAGGTGCGATGCCGGGTAACAATTCTATCTTGAACTCTATTTCTCTATTCGGTGGTAACCACAGCAATTCATCGGGAAAGACATCCAGGAAATTCACATACTACGAGAAGCCAAGGGCCATAATTTGGATAGCATTGGCCACATTATGGAGATCAAACTCCCGAGGAAGGGGTACAAGAAAAGCCTCATTATTCTTGGGATCCCTCAACATAATGATTCTAGTCGAGGTATCAATAAGAACACCATGGTTCTTCATCCAATTCATCCCCAAGATCACATCAATACCTAATCCGGTAATATCACTAGGTTAGCAAAGTATATTTCCGTTCACTTATTTGGATGCGTACACCTCTAACTATCTGGTTGGTTGAAATGTTGCTCCCAGAACACTTATGCAATAACCACCCTTTTCTACCACAACTATTTTCCTGGTCATACTTGGATGCAAATATTGGACTCATGAAAGAATGCGAAGCTCGAGAATCAAATAAAACAAGCTGCAGGATGATGATTCACGAGAAACATACCAGCCGTGACCACTTCACCGAGGGAATCTCTTCCATGGTGGTATAGTGCACATGTCCACGGCGTCCCACCGGAATTGCCCCCTTACGGTTGTTGTTCTTCCTAGGATAGGGACAATTTCTTGACCAATGGCGATCTTGTTGCAATTCCAAAGATGGCATACCATTAGGTGGAACATTGGAGCTACTCATCGATTGCTACCCTTAGGTAGAGCAAGCAGAATAAAGCCTTGCGATATGCTTCTTTGGTTTCGACTTGGTTGTGCCTTCTTACGGGGTGGTCGAAACTTTGGAGCTTTGGAGGGCGGGCTGGGGTCTTGCATTGGTAGGAGCTTGGGTGAGATACTCCGCTTCAAAAGCTCGCTTATGCGATTCTTGGATATTTGTATAGATGTTGTTCGGTTCTCTTGGGTTAGTGCATCACTAACAAACTCATTGAAGGTAGCACATTTGTTGTTAGCGAGCGTCTTCATCAGCTTCGGGCTAAGGCCCCGCTTGAAACTAGCAATTTTCTTTGCATCTGTATCCACAAACTCTATAGCATACCTTGACAAATTGTTAAAGGCATGCGAGATACTCATCAAACCTTAGTTCCTCGTCGACACCTCATAAATTCCGTATGCTTCATGCTCATCAGACCTGGGGGAATATAATGCCCCCTAAATGCAACCTTGAACTGATTCCATGTAATTTGAGCATCTCCAGGCAAAGTGGATCGATGGTGACTCCACCATATGCCTGCTGGTCCATGCAACTGGTGCGATGCATACTCGGTCTTCAAGTGTTCAGTGAGCCTTAAAAGACGGAACTTCTGTTCAATTGTATTCAACCACTCATCTGACTGCAGTGGTTCTTCTGCTTCCTTAAAGACAGGAGGCTTGGTGTCGAGAAAGTCCTTAAAAGTACTGAACTGGTTAGGTTCAGGTCCCTGATGCTGATCTCTTCCACGTCCTTGTCCAACATTCTGCGCGAGACCGTATAACACTTCACCCATAGCACGTTGAGTTTCCATTAGCTGAGCCATCATCTCAGCTGGGGTAGGATGCGGTGGTGGGGGAAGATCCTCATGGCCATTGCCACGGCCATCGTTACCACCCGCATCATCACCAAAAATTCCCCTACGAGTGCGCGTCATCTGCGAAGTTGCAACAACAATTGATTATTGGAGGATGTCCAGAGATGGTAGAAGAATCGCAAAAATTATGCCATACTGTAATTACTGGAGAGAATCATAAATTCATACAATAACACAGAGGCAGAATAATTCAATTCCACAACATAACATCACCAAAAGATCGCTTATTGTGCTCGCACTACTACAGCTAAACTACTCCTCGGGGTGGTCGCTATCGATGTCGGGCACACCATCACCATGGTCATCCACACAAGGCTTCACCTCTTCATCTTTAGTTACCACTTCAGGGAGACACGTGCAAAAGAAACGGTTTACTTAACGATAGATCATTTAAGGGGGAATCATGCAGAAACATGAATGAATAATGCACCATGATGTATGCTCGTTCCGTACGTCCTCACAAACTTAGAAAAATAATCTCTAACGACATACTCGGTGGCATACATACGTTCTCTCAATACATTCGTAACTAGACGAGCTACACGTTTCATTGTTAGTGTACCTGCAGAAAATGCATTTCAGCCCAACCCAACAGATATAAGTACAGAAATGTAAATGTAGGATCTAAATTGCAACTAAATACTTCCATATATGTATACCCATACATATACTTCTGTATCAAAGCTACCCGATGACAATTTATACCCACAATTAAATACGCACCATACACACATGCAAGCATGCATATACAGTCGTATCAAAACTAGCTCTCCCCGACCGCACGCTCACGTCTTGCGGTCATGCCACTCATCAACTTACCTTCTTACCTTAGCGTAGAGGCATTTGATCCATACATTACCATTCAAGTGAATGGCATCCATACAATAGCACGCCGTATGGACGACGAAAGTAAAAACCCCCCATGTTAGTACTTAAATAGCCACCTAAAAGTCCTTAACTGGGCATAAAGGAGATGACCACTGGCACACTTTAGATTTTTATAACATAAAACCTTTGTTTTTAAATACACATATGACAAGTTTTAATGTTGAATCCTTGCTTTGATACCAGCTGTCACAGAACCGTCCAATTTATAAGAGCACAAGTACAATAGCAATCACCGAAGCGATCAAACCATCATACTTGAGCCCATATAAACCCGGTAGTCCAACGAAATCGCGAAGGATCTCAAACAACCAACATCCAAACCAAGATCGTAGAGATTCAACACCACCAGTCACATGTTACATCACAGTTCACAAATAGGTCTCATACATCAGAGTTCGAATAATTATTACAATCCAAGTTTGAAAGTAGCGGAAGCAAAGTAGTTTAACATCAACATCGCACGTAGTTTAATACAAAGCCAGTGTCATAGTCATCTCCAACCAAAAGCACAAAGGTGAGATGAAATACAGAATGACCATTGCCCATGGTCCTAGTCCTCATCCACAGCAGGAGCAAGACAGCTCTTGCAGTAGCCATGAAACATAACGTTATCTGCAACAAGGGAATAAAACCCTGAGTACGAGAAGGTACTCAGCTAGACTTACCCGTCCAACTAATATACTAGGACACCAAGGAGTATGCAAGGCTTTATAAGTAGAGCTGGTAGACATTATTTGCAGAAAAAGCATAAGTTATCCAACATCTCTTTAATTGGAAATCACCTGTTATAAATCCTGTCTCATACTAGATTAGCAACTATCCTATGCCAAACATGTTGATACCATTAATTCATCACAATAATAACCATATCCAGTTGAGTTCTTGCATAATCTCATAACCATCATTTTTATCCTTTCCATAACTTACTACGATGAAAGGAACTCAAGTCAAGTTCTCACTATCCGGGAGAGACGGCGATTCGAATCGATTCCTACCCAGCTGGGGAAATATTCCTAACACACACCCAGGCATACCTCGCGAAGGTAGCCTTAGGTCACCTTTGGTACAAATCAGGAACCAAATTCGCGGGTACGACCAGCGCCGCACAATCAGAGAACCACTCTGCCAAGGGTGATCGGGACTCTAACCCGCCTTTGGGCTTACGCCAATGGCTCTCCGCACATCCATACTACCATCCAGAGTGCGCACTTGAACTGCTCGTGGTCCCGGCCTGAGATGAGCTACTCGGCTTCGCGGTCGGAACGACTTATCCAACCAACTATGTGAGAGGCTGCGTTCAACATGACAAGATGACCTCCAACGTCCGGTCCTTAAACGACACAGGTGGAGTCACTACAATACCACATATAAGACTCCACCCAGTCTCCATTTATTCAACAATACCAGGTTATGTTCCACGATAGCACAATATAGCCAACCGTGATTAAGTTATCACCTATAGCTCGCAGGTGACAGGAAATCACCCGACTTCTACCGGTCTAAGCATAGCTAAGCAGGATAAACGTTCCTGGACTTAAATAGGATTCATGGTAAATATTTCTGGTCAAGGAAGGTAATATGCAACAATGGTTTCCAAACAACTCCTGTCATGTAATGCAGCAATACGAATAACTTTAAGTGACATTAATAAAATAGGGAGGCTTATAATGCTCCGGGCTTGCCTTTCACAAACGTCAAGGCTGGTGATCGGGGCACTCGGGAAGGTGATCGGCTTCAGGCTCTCCTTCTCCGGGAACCTCCAGGTGCTGAACTTCCTGATGCTCCTCCTGCTGCTCGACGTCGAGCTCCACAAGCGTGATTCCCTCGGTTGCACCTATTGCATGCATATGCATAAATAAGTACCATGAATGCATAAGATGGATCACGGAGGATGTGATAACATAATGTACATGTTGCGACAATGATGTTATGTAGCAAAATGATAACAATGCTAACTCCTTATTTACCTAGTAGGTGCATATCTCTTCTCTAGTTATTTACAAATTTCACACAAAGCAATATCTAAGTTACACATGACAGTTACAAGTTTATATCATAACTGGAGTTATACTTATCCAAATTCTATGATCTTAGACTTTCTGGAAAGCCTATAAAATTGTCTACAACTCTTATTTAATCACCAAAAGCTGAATCACAATCTATCCTAGACAAAATAGGCAATCTATGCAGTGCTGTCCAGAATTTCCAGAGAACAAGCAATTCGGAAAACTAACTTTAAACAGATAGAACTCCTAGACCCTTTGGCCTATTGACTTGAAATTTTAACACAATATAGATGAAGAAGTTACCTACAACTTTGTTATTAATCATTTCTACATAAAACATCATTTTGACTATGCAACATAACAAGCAACAGAATCTGTCCGAAAACATGTTAAATCGAATTATAAAGCAACAATATTTCTACTACATGTAAGCATTCAAAATTTGACACCACCAAGTACACCAACAGTTAAGGGGCATCAAATACACTCAAGAAAACATAATGGCAAAACCCAAACTATTTATTTAATTGTATTTATTAATTTATTTAGATAATTAGGTTAAATAATAAACCTATACCAAATATGCATAATAAATTCTCAGAAAATTACAGTGACCTACAAGTGCTACCACAAGACTACTGTAAAAGTTTTATACCATTTTACCAAGTAAAATATTCTTTACAAAAATGACAAGCTAGCAAGGTCGATTTTAGTGAAAATAATAAACCCTATAGAAAAGTGTCAAACAACAGATTATAATTTTTTTTAGCTAGCTAGAGCATGTCAACACAAGACCAACAAACTTAGAATCACAATTTTATCACTTTTCTAGCTCAAGATATCTATTTTACAAGTTTACTAACATTCAAAAAGCCCTTATTTAAATACATTTTAATCACCAAGAAAAATACAAGAAACTGCACATTTCATATTTTTATAAAAACTACACTTCATAAGGAACACATCGCAATTTGGTTCACAAAATTGGACCTCTAGAACTCCACCTATGATTTTCCAAAGTAGGCATTCAAATATGGACAAATGAACTAGCTTTATTTGAACTGGGTTACTGTAGCAATCCGAAAACACGAAACAGAGCATCGCGGGATCGCGGACTTCGGACGGAGCTACGCCGGCGGACGGCCTCTCCGGGCGGCGACAGCGTCAATACTAAAAGCATCCCCACTACCTCCCGCACACATTGATGCAACTAATTTGACCTATGGCGGGGCTATCGGCGATGGCGGCATTCATGGCGGGAGGACGGCGCAGCTCGGCGGCAAGATGCCGGAGCTGGCCACGGAAGCTCGATGTACGGCTCGTCCAAGACAAAACCGACTCACGGCGAAGCTATCTCAACCACTAACACAGCAAACAACGGACGGAGGCGGTGCGGTACGGCGATGGAGCTATGCGGCCACGGCGACGGGAACACCGGCGATGCCGTTCGCGACGAGACGGCTTACCGAAGCGCCCTAGCTAGCCAACGTGGACGCGGTGGTGCGGTGGGACCACGACGAAGCTACCGCGATGGCGTAGGAGGGCACGCAGTGCGAAGCTAGGGCGGCAATGGCGACGGGCGAGAGCTGCGCTGCGGCTGCGGGCCGTGGTGTGGCTGCTACGATGTTGCGAGAAGCGAAGGAGGAAGCAAAAGCGGTGGATCTGAGGCGTTGGCGGTCGTCACAGCAGCGTGCTTGAGTTAGCGAGCTGTGGCCCGGACGTGGACTGGCGGTTCAGGACATCGGCGACGGGTGTCCACCACGCGGCGTTCATCATGTCTGAAGCTGGCGGTCATCTGTAGCTCGATTCGATAAGGTCATCAGCTCAATGGTCCGGATCGACGCAAGCAACTTGACAAAGACATTCAAACTCCTAAACCGTGGCTCAACAAAGAAAACTATCTTAATGAAAGTTGAAGCCCTACATACCATCTTCAACTTCTATTAAAGGATCACAGTCTAATTCTCAAAGAATCAAGAGTAAAATCGTCTCAAAGTAGGGCCGGTAAATCAGTAAACCGGTTTTGGACTTAGAAAAATTCTAAGTGCTGGAATTCAAGTGAATTATAGATTTTTGTGAGCTCAAAATGACTACTCTATGCACTGAATTAGCTGAAGACCCAAACATAAAAGTTGTTGATCTACTCAAATACTACAACTTTGTTTAAAGGTTCACTGCCATGCAAAGACTCTATGACATAGTTCAAACTAGGTCAAACATAGTACTTTAAAATGATGACATACACCATATCAATGACTTAGAGACTAAACTAGACTTAGCCATGAATACCAAAGTTGTTCCTTATGCTATTCTAAACATGTTTAAAGCATTCACAAGGTTCCACCCAAATTCCATACTTTGATTCCATGAAAACCCTAACTTAAGTAAGGTAATTAAGTAACACACATGAAATATAAGCTAACAAAGGTATAGCAATTGAGATGCTCATGCACATGCATGCTCATGGATGCTTATGATCATGCAATGTCAAGGTTAAGTGCATGCTTAACACCGAGGGTGTTACACCACCATAGGGCACAACTAAAGTAACTCACAAGCAACACTTGTCAAGCTAGCAAGATCAAGGAACTAGCATGTGTTGCATTAGGAGAGACCAAGACATGACACATGCATAGGTTTGAGAATTCAAGGATTAGTCCCAAGTTTCAACATTGAGTAGATGGGGGAAAATTAAAGTGCATCAAGAAATTCCCAAAAATTGTGGAACTTATGAGCAAGTACAATCAAAGAGTGGTTTACTAGCAAAGCTTGGTACATGACCAAATTCAGTGGGACAAAAATAGCTTTAGCAAGTAATAGCCATTCTCTAAATGGAAGGAGGAAGCTTTAAACATCATTATATTTCAACTTCATATGAATGATTATAACTGGAATATGTGTAGTGTTTCATTAATGACATGATGCATGAATCGTCCTTACGAAACTAAACATCAAAGCTCATAAGGTACATAAACAATAGTTCTTATTATATAAGGCATAATAATATTACTACTCCACCACACAAAGCCTTTTTAATCACATAGGGTATGGTGAGAAAGAAATTAGATAAGTCAGAAGCAATTTGGACCAAATTAACAAGTTATACTTATATGTCCCAAATCATTTTGAAGTTTTTGTAAAACAATACAACAAAGACTTTGTAATGATCGCTCTGATACCATTCTGTGGTAGAACCTCCTTAATTATAGGGCCCACATGCACCTGTCACTGTCCAACGACCTTTGACATCTATGCATTTGTTCCCGGTAACTTAAGAAGATTGTTGGGTGTCCTCGGAGAACCCCAAATCATCCACGATTTTCGAGCAAGCTGGATCACATTACAGAGTCATTGTAGTATTACAACATTTATTCAAATATCTACACCAGAGTAAATCAGTGGAAGACTTACAATAACATAGTTTACAAACCATTTGTTTCAAACCATACAACTAAGTTCTATAATTATTACAAACCAAAGTAGTGGAGTGGCATTATCACTACTACAGGAATCAATTTGCGCAGCGTGGCCAAAATGGGCTCCGTGGCGAACACCTCTTTTGCCCGCCACGGTTAACCGGTGGCCGGCCAGCGAGGCCGGCCATAGAGGCACCCGCTGCGGGAAAAGGGTTTACCGCGGAGGGCCACCTTACTTGCCCGCCGTAGGAAATCGTTATTTACCACGGCGGGCGGTATGAATCGCCCGCCGCGGTTAATACGATTTACCGAGGCGGGCTCTTTAAACTACCCACCGCGGTAAAGAGTTGATTTACTGAGGCGAACACTTTATCTTGCCCGCCGCGGTAAAGCCTATACAAATACACAGCACCACCCTTTCATCTTCTCCACGGGTCTTCCACTCTCAAACTCATGGGGGGAGGCTTTGCCCTAAAATTTGAGGAAACTTTTGATTTGAGTTGAAGGGCTTGGATTTGAGGGAGGAGGACATCATAAGAGGTTCATAAAGGCTCTCCCTCTCTCCTTCCATCCTCTCTCTCTATTTCCATCACCTAGAGTTCTCTCTAGATCTAGATCAATTTTAATGGAAAAAATGATGGCATGTATTTCTTTAACTTTAGATTCATCATAGATGCATGCTTCATCTTCCACATCGTCATTTCCTCTCTTTTTCATGATTTTGGACTTAAAAATCATCAATTTCTCCTAATTCTTCTTTATTTAATGTTGATTGTGACGGATAATGTTCGCAGGTATGATGGATAGGTTAGAATGGATGTATCGAATCGATAGAGTGAATGATCTGCGGTACCTCTTTGAATTAAGGAAGTTTATTGCTGTTGGTAAAGCTCACCGTGAGAGACTGAAGCAGATGACAACCATATGTCAATGTTCTCATTGCAAGAACCTGAAAGCCCACCGAGACAGCGAGGTGCAAACTCATTTGATCATGTATGGTTTCGTCGAGGGCTACACAGTCTGGACATTTCACGGCGAAAGAGTTGGTGCGAGTGGTGGTGCATCTAGAGTGAGCTCTTCGACGCCGACGACGACAGCACCACCGGTGAATAAATATCCTTTAGGAGCACCTGGCTCCTCATCATCTTCAGCAGCAGCTGCGCCAGCCGATAGTGACAACAGTCGTCGTGATTACATCACGGTGGATGATCTAATGCAAGACATGGCCGACGAAGCTGGCGACGGTGGGGATGGTTAGGATACTTTGAGTCAACCCAAGGATGTGTAGCTTGATGAAGATCTAGTCAAACACTTCGATGAAGACAACGTTGTGTTGGGTTGCCCAAAGTGGTTGGAGAATTTTAGAGAGTTGAAGCAGACGGCAGTTGATCCTCTCTATAAGGACGACGGCGATTGTCCTAAGGAGTGCACGTCGCTCCGTTTTAACCTCCATATGTTGATGTTGAAGGCTCGTCATGGTTGGTCTAACACTAGCTTCAATGAGTTGTTAAGCTACCTTGCCACCACGTACCCAACGACTAACAAGGTGCCCGCCAAAACTTATCGGGCCAAGAAGCTGATCCGGCCAGTGGCGATGAAGCTTAGAAAGTTTGATGCATGCCCTAACCACTGCATCCTATATCGGGGCAATGAGTATGAGAATTTGATGAGTTGTCCGCACTGCGGCTTTAGTCGGTACAAGAAAAATGCTGGTTGTCACGTGGATGCAGAAGACGAGGGAGGCTTGCGGGGTGGTCAGAAGAAGAACAAGAAGGGGGCAAAGAAGAGCAGTGCGGCCAAATAGATCTCGGCTCAGCAGGACGATGAAGAAGAGGGTTACACGCATAGGAAAAGTCCAGCACTATCGGTGTGGTACCTGCCCGTGATCGATCGCCTACGTGCAATATTTGGGAACCTAGACGATGCCAAGCTCATGTCCTGGCATGCATCAGCTGACCGCCTGAAAGATGATGGCAAGCTACGGCACCCATCCGATGGCAAGCAGTGGAAGGATTTCGATGAGGCCTACCCAGAGTTTGGCAAGGAGCCTAGGCATGTTAGGTTCGCGCTGAGTACCGACAGGATGAACCCGTTCGGTGAGCTTAGCAGCTCGCACAACACTTGGCCCGTCGTGCTCACCATGTACAACCTACCTCCCCATCTATGTCAGAAGCGTAGGTACCTTATGCTGACCATGCTTATCTCTGGACCGAAGCAGCCCAACAACGATATAGATGTGTTTCTGGAGCCGTTCATGGAGGAAATGAAGATACTATTTGATGTTGGGTTCTAGATGGTGGATGCATCCCGCAAGGAGAAGTTCACACTAAAAGCAATCATCTTTGTCACCATCACCGATTACCCCGGTCTCTTCTCACTGTCAGGGCAGATCAAAGGAAAGACCGGCTGCGTAATTTGCATCGACATGACCTGCTACACTTACCTTAAGGGATCCAATAAGATGGTGTACACGAGGCATAGACGGTTCCTCGCCAAAAATCATAGGTATAGAAGAAGTATTATGAACAAATACTTTGACAATCAGGACGAGCCGCAGCGTGATCAACCGACACAGACTAGTTGGGGGACAAAGGTGTATGAGATGGTCAAGGACATGGATCAGGTGGAGTTTGGAAAGAAGAACAAGCCGCCTGAAGAGGGGACCAAGCAGACAAGGAAGCGAAAGCGGGACCAGATAGAGGAAGTCCCTGCCGCCGTTCCTTTCAAGAAGAAGTCAATTTTCTTTAAGTACCTGTCATATTGGAAAACACTGAATAAACCCCATGCCATCGACTGCATGCACCTGGAGAAAAATGTCTTCGAAAGCACGATCGGTGTCCTGCTGGACATCAAGGGCAAGACAAAGGATGGTATCAAGTCACGAATGGATCTTGTCAATCTAGGCATCAGGCTGGACCTTCACCTGGGACCGCCTCAGAACGGTAAAGTCAATATCCCGGGTGTGGCCTACAACCTAATGCAAGACGAGAGGATGGCTTTTCTTAAGTTGCTTAGGGGTATCAAGGTGCCGACTGGTTTCTCTTCCAACATCAAGAGCCTGGTCTCCATGAAAGACCTCATAATGACCGGCTACAACTCACACGACTACCACGTCATGCTGACGGTGTTCCTACCAATTGCGATTAGGGCTATCCGTCCAAAGTACGTGAAGATGGTCATCACACGGATGTCATACTTCTTTAACCGCATCACCCAGAAGGTCATTGATAAGGCTGAGCTGCCTACCCTGAAGGAGTTCATCGCGGAGACCCTTTGCCAGCTCGAGATGTGCTTTCCACCATCTTACTTTGATATTATGCCACACCTAATGATGCATATGGTCGATCAAATCCATCCACTAGGCCCCATGTACCTACACCAGATGTGGACATACGAGCGGTTCTTGTCCACCCACAACAGATATGTCCATAACCACGCTTACCCAGAGGGCTCTATGATCGAGGCATACACAACGGAGGAGGCCGTGAACTGGTGTATGAGGTACATAAGAGATGGGAGGGTGATTGGGCTGCCTATCCATCACCACGAAGGCAAAACCTCAGGGATGGGGTGCACAGGCTGAAAAGTACGCACCGATGTGGCAAACCGAATGGTGCAAGAAGCTCATTACAGCATCCTTCATCAGTTAGTGAGCATGGAGAAATACATTGAAAAGCACCTGGAAGAGATCTACGCCGCTAATGATGGACAGCGCACGGAGGCATGGGTCTAGAACCATCATAAGAGCAATTTCATAGAGTGGCTCAAAGAGCAACACATACCCCTTGAAGGATGCCTTAATGAAGATACGGAGACCGTTAAGAGGCTTGTGTTAGGCCCATCCAGCCAAATCACCACGTGGCAAGGGTATGACGTCCAGGGCTACAGGTTCCACATGAAAGACAAGGACAAGAAGAGCTTGGCACAGAACTACGGTGTTCGATATGAGGGCGAAGAAGAGTCCATGGGCCAGAGGAGGCAATACTATGGGCAAGTCAAAGAAATATGGGAACTTGACTACGGCCAAAACCTACGCATAACTGTCTTCCGTTGCCAGTGGGTCAAACCGAATGCGGTTGCAGTGGACAGTTATGGGCTAACCACCATGGACCTCAAAAGTATCAGCTACAAAGATGACCCGTGGGTACTAGCAACCAATGTCACGCAAGTGGCCTACTATATATATGCAGAGGACCCAAAAAGGCATGTGGTTGTGTCCGGAAAGCAGCAGATTGTGGGAGTTGATGGGGTGCAGAGTCCCGAACAATACAACAACTACGCAGAGCTCGAGCTTTTTACCGATCATCCAAAGAAGATCAAGGCCGTCGAGGACCGATTCAACAAGTCCAGGATGATGCCGTGGGCCCGCCCCGACGGTGAGAAGAGGACGGTGAAAGCACCTGCACCAAAATGATATATGTATCCCAGAGACATATATGTAATAATATAGCTCGATCTATTGAAGACAAGTTTTGTAACTTATTATTAATATCATGGAACCATACTACTCTACTAGTACTACTGAATCTACTACTACTACTATACAATACTACTCTACTAGTACTACTCAACCTACTACTACTATCTATTGTACTAATACTACTCTCTACTACTCTCTACTACTCACATGTACTCTACTACTACACAGCACTACTCTACTACTACTACTACTACACAACACTACTCTACTACTACACAACACTACTCTCTACTTACACACTACTACTCTCTACTAATAATAAATATCAGTGCCCGCTGCAGTATAAAAGTTTTAGATTAATAATAAATTTTAGATTAATAAGTTTTAGATTGATAATAAATATCAGTGTTAGATTGAATGAGCAAATGCAAAAATATTAACCGTGGCGGGCACGTAACAGCGCCCACCGTGGTTAATAGATTAATTGCGGCGGGCAATCTAAGGTGCCCACTACAGTAAACATTTACCGTGGCGGGCGGCTTATATTGCCCGCCGCGGTTAATCCGTGGCTATATATGTGCCGCTGCTCGCCCAAATTTTCTAAGTCTTTCGCGCCCTCAAATTCGACCCCGAAGGGCTGCCGAAACTTTGCGCCACCACCGCCATCCCCACCGCCGAGCTCCTCCACGGTGACCCCCACCCCCATCCTCCTCCCCCGTGCCCATGCCCTGCCCCCGTCCTCCTCTCCCCGGAACCCTTGCTCCGACCGCCGAGCTCCTTCGCGCTGGGCCCCATCCCCGGAACCCTAGCGCCGGCCACCGAGCTCCTCCATGGCCACCGCACATGCCCCCCGCCCCCGTCCTCCTCCTCAGTCACCGTCCACACGCCGGGCCCCGTCCTCGGCGCCCGGAGCCATAGCTCCGGCCGCCGACACCGAGGGCAGTCGCTGTCGCCGCCGCTGACCTTGGTCGACCACACCGACGCCTAGGGCCGCCGCCTCCGTCCACGTGCCAGAACCCTAGCACTGTGCTCGCTCCTTTCTTCCCTAGCTCCATCTCCGAGGTTTGAAACTGTATGTGATTTCTCCCTTCTATGTCCATTTCTGAGTAATGCCTATTTCTACACGTGGAACTGTGATGAATTGGAACTGCCTGTGATGAATTCGAACTGTTGCCTGTGATGAATGGCATATGTGATGCCCTTACTACCTGGGATGCCTAACTTCAATAGTAATCTGAGCAATGCCACTGCCTATATGCTGCCTGTGATGATTTTTTCAACTTGCAGCTACCTGTGATGCTTTTTTTTGACTAAGCATAATGCCTGGATGAATTGGGATGGAATTGGGATGAATTTTGATAAATTGGGATGGATTTGGGATCTATTTTTTGGCACTGTCTTATCTGTGTGGCATTTGCGATGATGATTTTTTGTTAAACTTATAAAAACATGTGCTGAGGTAGTGGCATGCAATGATGTGGTTCTTCTTGTGCTGAGGCAGCGACGATGAGATAGTTCCAGTTTCATGCAAATCAACTCACGTAGCTCCTCCCCAGTCCCCCCTCCCCTGTCCCTACTACTACCCCTATCTCTCTATAATACTATACTGTGATGTGATGCTATTTTATCCTATTTTTGGTGATGAGATCAAGTGGGCTTGTATCTAATCCTATTTTGGATTTCTATTACTGCCTATGATGCTAGACTTCAATGCTATTTTTTGGCAGTGTCAATTTTTGGATTTCTGTTGTTGCCTGTGATGCCAGACTTCAATGCTGAGCAATGCCACTGCCTATGATGCCTCTAATAGGTTATGATGCCTATGATGCGATTTTGCATTCCCTTGCTTCCTTCTACAACAGTGTGAGTGCTCAGTTTGATGGTCAAAGACTTAGCCCTACCACTGTGTGCTCAGTTTGAGTGCTCAGTGTCCTTCTACTATAGAATACTACTACTACTATACAATATACTACTAAACTCTTCTCAATCTTCTACTAAACTCTGCTAACACTGCTACTACTGAACTCTACTACTACTGTCTTGCTGGCTGCTGTCTTGCTGACTAAATTGAACAGTTCCTCTACTACTCTTACTCTTACTGACTAAATTTGATTGAGCTGTGATGGGGGTTTATTGCTGCCTATGATGCTAAACAAACTTTTGAGCTGTACAGCTCTTACTCTACTCTACTCTACTCTACTCTCACCTCCTCTAGTCTTCTACTCTATCTTGATGGCTAAAGGACTTAGCCCTTTGGGGCCAAATTTTGAAACTATCTTGATGGCTTTTGTTTGGTATTTGCAATGATGATTCTTTTCACACTTCTAAGCTGAGGCAGTGGCATATGCAATGATGTGAACCCTTTTATGCTGAGGCAATGGCGATGATGATCGAGTGCCCCCGCTAAACTAGGATGGCTTGTATACCAGATACAAGCAACTAGTTTAAAAGTGATGTGATGACAATGGGGCAAATCTGAGCCAACTACTACCACTTTACTACTCTATTACTACTCTACTTTACTACTCTAGTACTACTCTACTTTACTACTCTATAATTGTGTCTATACAACTGAAATATGTATTCATTGTAGCTTTCCAATGGCAGAGGAACCGATAAGCGAATGGCGCGACCCTACCCCTAGTGCATCATCATCAACTAGCCTCGAGAGCCAAGTGTCCGTGACCCCGAGGCCAACAAAGAAACATCGTATAGAGGACGAAGATGATCTGACCTACCAACCGAGGGATGACGAAGTTGAAAGTGCGCGGTCTCCAAACCCTGAACAGATGCCGGTGGTGCCTCGAGAATTGAATTTCGAGGAGGAACAAGTCAGGGACAAAGAACCCCCCGCTCCATCTCCAACCACTTCAGGCAAGTCTAGGGGTCAGAGGACAAAGCTGAGAAGGGGGGAACACGGGAGGCACCGGAGGGAAACCCATGGCGAAGTCCATGTGATCCATGAGGTGGGACCAGAGGGAAACCCGTTGTCGCCACCCACGGTCCTTACCAAGTTCAGCAACCAGGTGGCATGTTGTGGCAGAACCTCCTAAATTATAGGGCCCACATGCACCTGTCAATGTCCAACGACCTTTGACATCTATGCATACGTTCCCAGTAACTTAAGAAGACTGTCGGGTGTCCTCGGGGAACCCTGAATCATCCATGATTTCCGAGCAGGATCACATTACAGAGTCATTGCAGTATTACAACAGTTTATTCAAATAGATACCTCAGAGTAAAAACAGCGGAAGTCTTACAATAACATAGTTTACAAACCATTTGTTTCAAACCATACAACTAAGTTCGAAAATAATACAAACCAAAGTAGTGGAGTGGCATTATAACATATTACAGAACACACAAATAAGCTGCCCTACCCAAGGGCCACACATTTACTTATCTTCATCGCACTGAACAACAGTCATGCAGCACGATCCAAAACAGATCTGCTTATGAGCCTCACCTGCAACAAGGGTCAACCAACCCTGAATACAAAAGTACTCAACAAGACTTAACCGAAATAAGAATTTAAAAGAACGTAGGAATGCATGCTCATGGGATTCAAGGTATGGCTTTAGCAATAATCAAGGTTCTTTCGCGTAAAAGCATTTTTAACAAAATTCTTTATATCAACGTTTAAAACTTCATAAAGATCATATACAAAGCTGACACGATCCGAATCGAGATCATGAAACTTTGTATCCAACACCTTCACAGACCATCCTCAAGTTCCAGTTATTTATTACTACGATGATGAACAGTGAGTTGAGTCTCCATAACCGAGGAGCAACGACGATTCGAACCGATTAAAAACCTAGCTGGGAATTCCAGACCACACGACATATGCAGCTCCCTGACCTACATATACCACCCTACCCTCGGATCCTCTAAAACAAGAACGGGTCTGCGCCACCCGAGAATTCAGTACTCCACCAATCCAGCCCATTGCCACGTGGGTACAAGCTATTCCCGCCATCTCTCCACTCCCAGTGCGCGAGTAGCCATTCTCATAATAGAATAGCCATGTTAAGGCTTACCGGAGTATGTGGTTAGTACTACAAAGTCTCACCACATGCAATTCAACAACGGATGGACCTTAATCGACACAGGTGGAAAGAACCTGCTCACAAGACCTCCATGTCTTGCGGCTCACATACACCGAGTCCGCCCAGTCTAGATTTATTACTCCACATTCTCATATCACATGATAACATAAGTAACCACAGTTCCACTTAAAACTTGCAGATGACAGGTAATCACCCGACTTTCATCATTCTAAGCATAGCTAAGCAAAACTAGGCATATACGAATTTAAAACTGGTAATATGGTAAATATGGAACAACAAGGTTGGTAATGCACCAATTAGGTTTCCACTTAACTCCTAATCACTTAATGCAGTAAAAAGAAGCAAAAGCAAAAATCAATTTGTAAAATACAAGGTAGGGTTTTATGCATCCGGGGCTTGCCTTCGTTGACGGAAAAGTCCGGGTCCGAAGTCGTTCCACCGATATCAACACCAACCTCCATAGACGGATCAACCTCCTCAACCACTTGATTAACTACCACGTGTTCACCTTCGTTCACTACACATAGTAACAATGCCATGTTTAACATGATGCGGAATACGAAACATGATGCTCGATGATGGATGCAAAATTAACAACTTGAAAAACTTCAAAAACAAACTTTGTACAACTCGACAAGCTCTACAACTTTGCTTTAAGACTCAACCCCAAAATGTGCTTCGATTTTGAAATGGGTTTTCAGGGTCGCATTTAAATATTGAAAATCAGGGTTTTCAGAATTTCAAATCAATACAAAGATTTCAAACTTGATTCAAACAATACCAAGCCATACTTATAACATAAATGTAAACTTGTTTTAGTAAATGCATATCAAAGTTTACAATATGACCAATGCCTTGCAATGCGTATGACGATATGTCCAGTTTTTAATACTTAAACACCCGGGGTGTTACAATCCTTCCCCCTAAAAGAAATCTCGCCCCGAGATTCAAAGCCATAGGGTAATTAATGGAAAAGGAAATGTGTCATTCCAAAAACATCCAATTCTCAACCATAAAACAACTAAGGTTCCTTTACAAAACACAATTTGCAACAACCGAGATTAACTAACAGTACTCTATTCTATAATGACGCAAGAAACTCTGGAAACTTTTCTAACAAGTAATCTTCTGATTCCCAAGTAGCTTCCTCTTCTGAATGTTGATTCCATTGTATCTTGTAGAACTCTATTGTTCTCCTTCGAGTAACACGATCTTTCTGATCCAACACTCGGATAGGATATTCTGAATAAATTAGATCTGGTTCAAGTTCCACTCCTTCAACTTCAACATTTTGCTCAGGCACTCGGAGACACTTCTTCAACTAGGACACATGGAACACATTATGTATAGCTGATAAATGTTCTGGTAATTTCAAGCGATAGGCCACTTTTCCATATCTCTCCAAAATTTGAAACGGTCCAATATATCGGGGTGCTAACTTGCCTTTAACACCAAAACGGGTAACTCCCTTCATTGGTGATACTTTCAGATATACAAAATCTCCTTTGTTAAACACCAATGGTCTCCGTCGTCTATCCGCATAACTCTTCTGGCGGGACTGAGCTATCTTCAAATTACTCTGTATTTGCCTAACCTTGTCTTCGGTTTCTTTCACAAGGTCAACTCCAAAGAATCTTCTTTCTTCGGGCCCAGACCAACTCAACGATGTTCTGCATCTACGACCATAGAGTGCTTCAAATGGAGCCATTCTAATGCTTTCCTGATAACCATTGTTATATGAGAACTTGGCCAAAGGTAAGCATTCGTCCCACTTGTTGGAATAATTAAGGACACAATACCTTAACATATCTTCAAGCACTTGATTGACTCTTTCAGTCTGTCCATCAGTCTGCGGATGATAAGCTGTACTATATAGGAGCTTGGTACCCAATGAAGAATGCAATTGTTTCCAAAAACTAGAGACAAACTGTGTACCCCTATCGGACACTATGGTCTTTGGTATTCCATGGAGACTCATAATTCTTGCTAAATATATCTTGGCATATTGGATAGTGGGATATATAGTCTTGACAGGAAAAAAATGTGCTGACTTAGTGAGTCGATCTACAATAACCCATATTGAGTCAAATCCCTTTGATGTCTTGGGTAGACCAACAATAAAGTCCATACTTACGTCCTCCCACTTCCAAGCTGGAATAGGCAATGGTTGTAATTCTCTAGCAGACCTCAAATGTATAGCTTTCACCTTCTGACAAGTATCACACTTTGCTATATATCTTGCAATTTCTATCTTCATTTTGGTCCACCAAAACCTTTGTTTTAAGTCATGGTACATCTTGTTGCCTCCCGGATGGATAGATAACCTAGTAGCATGTGCTTCTTCAAGAATTGACTGCCGCAACTCAAGAACCTTTGGTACTACCAAACGATCCTTGAACCATAGCACACCTTCATTATCTATGCTGAAACATTCCGCCTTTCCATTCCTGAGTCTTTCCTTGATATGGGCTACACCCTTGTTTTCCTTCTGAGCAGCAATAACTTGATCTCGAATAGTGGCTTCAACAATTATGTTGGTTAAACTACCTTGTTGAATTACTTCTACATTCAACTTCTCCATCTCTTGACATAAAGTCAAACCCATTGTTCTTACTGTCAGGCAATTGCAATAACTTTTGCGACTGAGGGCATCTGCCACCACATTTGCTTTACCGGGGTGATAATGTACTTCCAAGTCATAATCTTTAATCAGCTCTAACCATCTTCTTTGTCGCATATTCAACTCTGACTGAGTAAAGATATACTTTAAGCTCTTGTGGTCTGTATAAATATGGCACATATTACCAAGTAGGTAATGCCGCCAAATCTTCAGAGCATGGACCACAGCTGCTAACTCTAGATCATGAGTTGGATAGTGTTCTTCATGTTGCTTAAGATGCCTAGATGCATAAGCAATGACTCGGCCTTCTTGCATCAACACACATCCAATACCAATACCTGAAGCATCACAATAAACATCAAATGGCTTCTCGATATCAGGTTGGGCTAATACTGGTGCAGTAGTCAACAGTCTCTTCAAAGTTTGGAAAGCCTCTTCACAATCAGATGACTAGGCAAATTTGACTTGGTTCTTCAGTAACTCAGTTATGGACTTTGATACCTTAGAGAAATCTGGAATAAACCGACGGTAATACCCCGCCAATCCCAGAAAACTCCGAACTTGATGAACTGTGGTTGGTGGTTTCCAATCAAGCACATCCTTCACTTTGCTTGGATCAACAGCAACTCCTTCCGCTGACAAGATATGTCCAAGAAATTGTACTTCCTTAAGCCAAAAATCACACTTGCTGAACTTGGCATATAATTGATGTTCTCTCAAGCGAGTCAGAACAATTCTGAGGTGTTTTGCATGTTCTTCCTTATTCTTGGAATATACTAGAATATCATCAATAAACACCACTACAAATTTGTCTAGCTCAAGCATGAATATTGAATTCATCAAATACATGAAATGAGCTGGAGCATTGGTCAAACCAAAAGACATTACCAAGTATTCCTATAATCCATATCTTGTGGTAAATGTTGTTTTGGGAATATCTTCAGGCTTTATCTTGATTTGATGATATCCTGACCTCAAATCTATCTTGGAGAAAACTTTGGCACCAGCCAGTTGATCAAAAAGTAAATCTATCCGAGGTAATGGATACTTATTCTTGATGGTCACTTCATTCAACGGACGATAGTCAACACATAACCTTAGGGTTTCATCTTTCTTTTTCACAAAAATTGCCGAACACCCCCAAGGTGATGAACTAGGTTGTATAAACCCCTTCTCAATCAATTCTTGCAACTGAGTTTTCAACTCGACTAACTCCTTAGGTGGCATCCTATAAGCTCTCCAAGAAATTGGAGCTGTTCTAGGTTGCAATTCTATGTTAAACTGGACATCCCTATCAGGTGGTAGACCGGGTAAATCTTCAGGAAACACATCAGGAAATTCACATACTACCGGGATATCTCTAATCTCTTTGACGGCAGTTGCACAAACTCTGCCCACTGATCTTCTTAAGGTTGGAAGTTGGATGAGAAGTTGAGAAGTACTATCTGGCAAACTCACCCTTATAGTTCTATTCAAAGCATCTATAATAGCCTTATGCTGATACATCCAATTCATTCCTAAGATTACATCTATATCCTGATCCTTAAGGATAATCATGGTAGTGGGAAAAAATGCCCACCCAGGTTTATGGGCACCTGGTATACCATTTCCTTAGTACACAGACGTCCCCCGGGTGACTGTATAAAGAAATTTTCCTTTGTTGCCCCAATTGAAATTTCATACTTCACCACAAATGTTCTATTGATGAATGAATGTGATGCGCCAGAATCAAAAAGTATAACTGTAGGATGGTTGGTGACAGGAAACATACCCATCATCACTGGCTCTCCTTCAGGAATCTCCTCAGCTTGAATATAGAACACCCGTCCTGTCTTCCTTTCATCTTTGCCTTTCTAAACATTCTGATTGTTTCCCTTATTCTGTGCCTGACCCTGTTGTTGATTTGCAGGGGCCTTCTGATAATTGGGATTAGACTGCCTTGGATACGGACATTCTCTCGAGAAATGACCAAGCTTGCCACAATTGAAACAGGGATACTTGTGACCCTGGGGTGTTGAAGCAGAAACCCTAGAAGCATTTGTCGGTCGTGGATTCTGATAAGTTGTAACAGGACGTACATTTGATTGCTGACTGGCTTGAAACTGCGGCGGACGATAAGGAGGACGATTATGATTAACTAGATGATAAATCACCCTCTGCCTTTTTGGATTTCCCCCAAAAGATCCAGATGGTATACTCTTTTTCTTCTTGAGCTCCTTATGTTGCCGATACTTTGCCTCCGAAGCAATTGCAATATTCACTGCCTCATGATAAGTGACATTGGTACAAGTTGTCATCATAGTCTGCAATTTGGTATTCAGACCTCTCATAAACTATTTCTTTTTCTTGGCATCAGTATTGACATGTTCAGGTGCATATTGTGATAGGTGATTGAATCTTCTCACATACTGCATCACGGTTTGGTCCCCTTGCTTAAAAGCAAGAAATTCATCCAACTTCATAGCCATAACTCCCTCTGGGATATAATGAGCTCTGAAAGCAGTACGAAACTCCATCCAAGTTAACAGAACACCTACGGGTTGCATGGCCATAAGATTTGCATACCAAGCACTAGCTGCACCTCTAAGTTGCTGAGCAGCAAAGACTGGTTTCTAAAACTCTGTGCATGGTATAAGATAAAATTTCTGCTCCATGGTCCTAAGCCAATCGTCAGCCTCCAATGGTTCATCTGCCTTAGTGAACACTGGGGGTTTTGTATTTGTGAAGTCCACATATGTAGCCTCCTGCCTATTATGATGGCGACCACGGTTTCCATGCATCTGATTCTAATTACTTTGAGCCATCTCATGAAGCAAACAAGAATTTTCAACCGTCACATTGACAAGTGCGGCTATAGCATCCGCTAGATTTGTTGGAACTGGTGGCGGATCTGGAATATCGTTCTCATTTTGTGAAGTACCAGGAATATACGAACCCCGCGTACGACGCATCTGTTCACAACAAACCAAACTTTACACACAAGCCTTTATTGATTGATAAAAGAGCGGACTACAACTCATCACACTAGTTTCACTTATTTAAACATAAAACCGCATTTAAACAAGACTACTTAACTTAAACTAGAACCAACTATTTCCCAACTCTACTCCTTTTTGTGATTACATCAAACTTTAGGCTCGGTATCCATTCCGGAAATATTGCCGCCTTCATTGTCACTTTCATCGATCATTACTAATTCTTTGGGATCTTCTTCTTCTTCTTCTTCTTCTTCCGATTCACTACCATTGGCAAGGATAACACCGGGATCCAATGCATCAGCTTGGGGTTCATGATTTGGATCTAGGAGATTGCTTAGCCATCAGCTTCGGGAACTTCCTCATGCAAATATGTATTATGCTCTTCTAAGTCTTCTACATAAAATTCTAACTCATGAGTTCTAGCTCTAGCTACGTTTTCCATATGCCAAGCTTCATTTCTTCCTTCTACCGTACGAATTAACATACGTTCATAATTCCTGTGAGCGGTGGTGTGACGTCTTAATTGCTTCTATAATCTGCCCACCTAGATGGCGTCCATAGCCCTATCTCTAGTAGCTTGGGCTAACTCTACAGAAATCCTCTATATCTCCGCCTAAGGATCAGGCCTAGAGCTGCTACTACTAGCACCATCATTCCTAGGGGCAAGTTGATGGCGAGGAACTCCTTTGGGCCCGGTGGACTTACGGGGTGTCTTATTGGTACGAGCCATACTGTACGAGCAGGATTAATCCAAGTAAAACAATCTGACAATAGTCTCAAGAGCAGTAAGGATGGACTACACAACTCAACCCATACACACTACTCACCCCAGACTCAGAGACCAAGGAAGTAACAAGTGAATTAATTATGATGCATGAATCGTTCTTACGAACAAAACCACCAAAGCTTAAAATGAACATAAACAACATTTGTTTTTATATAGGACATAGTAGGATTACTACTCCACCACACAAAACCTTTTTAATCAAATAAGGAATGGTGAGAAAGAAATAAGACAAGTCAGAAGCAATTTGGACCAAATTAACAAGTTAAATTTAGCCATCCCAAATCATTTTGAAGTTTTCGTAAACCAATACAACAAAAACCTTGTAATGATCGCTTTGATACCATTCTGTGGCAGAACCTCCTAAATTATAGGGCCCACATGCACCTGTCAATGTCCAACGACCTTTGACATCTATACATACATTAGGTTTCCACTTAACTCCTAATCACTTAATGCAGTAAAAAGAAGCAAAAGCAAAAATCAATTTGTAAAATACAAGGTAGGGTTTTATGCATCCGGGGCTTGCCTTCATTGACGGAAAGGTCCGGGTCCAGAGTCGTTCCACCGATATCAGCACCAACCTCCACAGACGGATCAACCTCCTCAACCACTTGATTAACTACCACGTGTTCACCTTCATTCACTACACGTAGTAACAATGCCATGTTTAACATGATGCGGAATACGAAACATGATGCTCGATGATGGATGCAAAATTAACAACTTGAAAAACTTCAAAAACAAACTTTGTACAACTCGACAAGCTCTACAACTTTGCTTTAAGACTCAACCCCAAAATGTGCTTCGATTTTGAAATGGGTTTTCAGGGTCGGATTTAAATATTGAAAATTAGGGTTTTCAGAATTTCAAATCAATACAAAGATTTCAAACTTGATTCAAACAATACCAAGCCATACTTATAACATAAATGTAAACTTGTTTTAGTAAATGCATATCAAAGTTTACAATATGACCAATGCCTTGCAATGCGTATGACGATATGTCCAGTTTTTAATACTTAAACACCCGGGGTGTTACACATGTATAGTGAAGGACAAGGTGGAGATCACTTGGGAGGAGTGGAACATTGTCCCGGTCGACTACAAGACACATATCTGGGGTGAGGTGACGAGGAGCTTCCATTATCCCGAGGACGTCGATTTGAACAAGTGCAGGGAGTGGGTCATGCACGTGGTAGGAAGAGCCTTTAGAAACTTCAAGTCCATGATGACCAGGTACTACCTAAAGCTAGGCAAGTCACCCTGTGTCAAATACACTATGGTGAAGGAACATCACTGGGAAGAGTTCTGCAAACAAAGAACAACAGAAGAAGCAAAGGCAAAGAGCGCCAAGTTCAGTGCACTCGCGAAGAAGAACCTGCACCCCCACCACTTGGGCATGACTGGGTTTGCTGGTAAGAGGCCCTAGTGGCGGGAGGAAGAAAGGGCTAGAGCTGCCGCCGGGCTTCCCGATCCGTACGACGGTGTAGACTTGAGGGCTAAGGACTTCATCTATGCCCGCAAGCCGAAGAAGCTCAAGGAGGGCGTGAGCAAGTTCAATGAGCCCAAGTTCGAGGAGGTGGAGAGGGCTCTCATCGAGGTCACTAAATCCAAGGACAGCTTCGAGGTTTGCAGGGGCCAGGACTTGCTGACCCTGGCGCTAGGAACCCCCGAGCACCATGGCCGCATCCGTGGCATGTCGTCGAAGATGAGCTGGAACTCAGTGGAGTCATGGCAATCCGATGCTGCCACATATCGCTCAAGGCAGAGGTACAAGGAGGGCATCTTTCAGAAGGGCTATGATCAAGGCGTGACCAAAATGATCAGTCGGTCCATAAAAGAAGCCTTCACAAGCAATGACCCAGATATGGTGTCGATGAGGTCACAGATGCTTCGCCAGGCTAGCATGGCTGTGCCTCAAGTTCCATAAGGGCAGACACAAGGGCAGCCACTGCCGATGATCGAGGATCGCCCAAGGCACCCTGTCGATGACATCCGGGAACCCATGCGCGTCCACCTCATGATCCCGTTCGGCAGGGCAAAAAAGTTGACCGTGGGTGAGGGTTACATGCACCCCAAAGAAGATATCAAAGATTTCAACCAAGACCAGATCCCTGCCAACTATGCTGCCGTGATACTTACATGGTATGCGACCGAATACGAAGAATTTGAAATGGAATATCCAACTACAGAAGGGGTAACGATCCTTGGAGCTGCCATGGGTTCCGAAGTCCTATGGAACAAGGACGACATAGAGATCATTCTCTCGACGTCGACTTCTACGCTGACGGCGACACCAGCATCACAACTATCCATTGCCGGATCTTGTCCCCCTGATGATCTGGATCACGACGACGGCGATGATGAAGGCAATGGCGGGGGTGACAAGGGAAGGAACTCACCCCGAGGCACAAGCCCTCACCCTCGTTCTCCTCCAACAACAAGCCCACCTCCACCTCCCAGCAGTCCGTCTAAAGGCACGAGCAAAGGACCGGGAGGCACGGAGGAACCGAGGGCAAAGACACCGCCTGCTGCCATTGCGAGCACAAGCCACTATCAATAAGCTCTACACTTTTGCTTTAAGGCTCAACCCCAAAATGTACTTTGATTTAGAATTAGGTTTTTCGGGGCAAAACTAATCACTAGAAATTAGGGTTTTTAGAAATTCAAATCAACACAATTGTTTTGAAATTGATTCACCCATACAAGGCAACACATAAAACATAAATGTAAACTTGTTTTAGTGTATGCATATCAAAATTTTCACCAAGTTTCTTAATCACTATTATTGACATTATTTCATGTAGCATATAAAACACTTTATAAACAACATTTACATGCTATAAATTAAACATGAAATGCATTAATGACTTGATGCTTGATAATTATGCATAATGATGATCATGATAAAAATTTTAATTACTTTTTAACATCTGGGATGTTACACTGACGGATGTCTCTGACATCTCATCACGCTTCATCAACTGGCCGATCTGAGCGGCTGCAAGGACAAAACCCCCCATCGACGTAGTCCTGGGTGGCTTCCCCACCAACAAGGCTCTCTCGAAGAAGCTTCACCGGAGGAGGCCCTTGTACGGATCCATCCTGACAAAGACCCTGCAGACGACGACCAAGCCAACGACGCTCAACACCCTCTAGTGCACCTCCTCCTTCGGCGGAAGCAGCCCCTTCTCGGCGAAGGCAGCTGACACCATCTCATCTACGTTGGATGACCTCTAGCTCGACATCGCGCTCCGGATTCATGAGCAGATCTGTGAGTTTGTCTTTCCCTGGCATTACCCTCTCTCACTTAGGAACCGCTACGACACACGAACGCATTCGGTGAAAAGGAAGAAGGAGAGGAGGTAGCAGCCCAAGAATAGGCGAAGGAATGGGGACGAGAACCCCTCCCTCCCCCTATTTAAGGAGAAGATGCAGTAGCTGAAGAAAGACGAAAGGTTGGGACGAAAAACCCTCTCTCTTCCCCTATTCAATGCAAGTGGGAAATCAATGCTGACGGGAATTTGAGGGGACATGCCTGGACCGACAGGACACGCTCTGCTCAACAAAACAACGTCTGGTCAAATGGGACGTGGCCTAGGCATGGCCCACCACTACCACGCATAGGGCACGAGAAACAAGGCACACCGGCATACAGGCGACTCTCTGCTTCCCCAGGCAGGACCTGGAATGACCCAACGATGGAACCTCCACCAAGGGGAGCTCAATGGGCCTCCTGGGTCGATCGGATGGCCCAGGTGAACGCCGAACAAACGGCCACTAAAAGATAAGCACCTTTGTTTACTTACTTTGCGTGTCAATTTTACTACCGGGCCTCCGACCCCTGCAATGGCAGGGGCGTGGACATCACTCGGGGGCTATCGAGAGTGTCTACTCATTTAGACATTCTCTTCACCTGACCCCTCCTTATGTTTAAAAGCTGGAGGCACGGTGTGTGGGTGTCCAACTTTGAGTAAAACTAGGCGAACCGCTAGACCCTACGCCCCAGCGGCTATGGCGTTTTTGTTCACCAGCATAATTGAATTCATAGTTCCCCACACCCCATGCTTTAGCATCTGCCTTCTCGAGAAGGGTTCGAAGGGGTATGCCTGCGGAGTCTCCTTCAAGAAGAAGCTGTCAGGTCACCCAAATCAATCGAATGGCTCAGATCGCCGCGGAGAGACAGAAGCAAAAAATTGCAATACTCGTGCAAGTTACACCGGCCCCGTTGCGAATGTCGGACCCAAACCGCGCACGGACATGTTCGGGAAGAGCTTCCCATCACTCATGCCGTCGAGGTAACATCACCGACCCCTGTTTTCATTTCAATTAAATCATACATTGATACCATACATGCAAACATTGCATATGCAATTGCTACATCTCAACGCTTCGTGTCACGTCGCAAAGCGGTAGTCGCCTCATTCGATATGAGCGGCAACTAACCGAGGTTTGAAGGCTGGCCCACGAAGGGATTGAGGCCGCCTCGCGTCAAACAGAGCCAAGGGAGAAAAACCAAGATGAGCCCCAGCGGCCTTGCCCGACCACGCTCAGAAGCGGACAGGGACATCTCGACCTTTCTCGTTCGATTCTAACCTCGAGCCAAACCCATAGAATCTCCATCGAGGGGAGGCCAACGGGCCACCCGAGCCTATCGAACGGCTCGGGCATCTACTGGGAGGTGGGTTAAGAAGTAGTGGAATGCCACATGAGGTCTCTGTCGACCCTATTAGCGAATGACAGACCCGGATTCCATACGAACATACCCATTAGCGAGCTCATTGAGCGCGACACTCGAGCCGTCCAGGCAAGTGTCGTTAGCTTAGCCCCTCTAGTTGCGGAAGCCGAGGACGGGGTGACGCGTCAAACATGGCCGACCCCCATCAGACCCCAAGGGGCTCAGGGGCTCAAGCCACTCGATCCGAGATCAAGAGACTGAGGTTTGAAGGTTGGCCCATGAAGGGTCTGAGGCCGCCTCACGTCGAACAAGAGCCAGGGGAGAAAACGCAGATGAGCCTCAGTGGCCTTTGCCCAACCCGCATAGAGGGGTGTCATCTCAACCTTCTAGTTCAATCCAGCCTTTAGCCGAGCCCATAGAATCCCCATTGAGGGGGAATTTGTTGGAAGGCAGGTTAAGGAGCAACGGAATGCCACCCGAAGGCTTTGCCGACCCAGTCGCAAAGCAACGTGATCGAATTCTATTTGAACATCCCCATTAGCGAGCTCATCAAGCACGTCACTCGAGCCGTCGAGGCAAGTGACATCGCCTTAACCCCTCCTAGTGCGAAAACCTTAGACGGGCGCGATAACAAAACGAGCCGACCCTTGACCGAATCCCTGCCACGCATAGGGGCTCGGGGAAGGTCGAACTTGCAATGAGACTGAACGCACGGTCATAAAACGATAGATAAAATCCTAAGTAAGGGGTACGTGCGAATAAAAGAGTAAGTCCGCTACCCTCGCTTTGTTCTCCAGTAACATCCAGCCCTAGCAACCGCAAGGGGTTGGATCTCACTCAGGGGCTAGTAAAGGTATAAATACCTCCTTTTTTTGAAACAGTCGCTACATCGGACCTCTTCCTCATGTCAAGGTTAGTGGCAAGGTTTGTGGGAACAAATAACTGAGCATGCTTAGTAAGACTGCAAAAAACCAACACCCCGAAGGCTAGGGTAACTTTGCTCACCAGCATAATCAAAATTTCCCTCTTATACACCTTGGGCCCTACGGTCTTAACGAACGGAAGGGTCAGATTGCGTAAAGCACCTTTTTCGAATAAAAAGGGAAGAAAGCTAGTTCAATCAAATGAAACAAAAATGCGAATTTGTTTAACGAAATGAAGTTGTGAATCTATTTTCAAAAGAACCGACACTTGACCATAGATTATAGATAAATGTCCATCAGACTCATTCAACTAACTACCCTCTCTCAGGGAGAATATCTTCAATTTTGCTTGCCAGGGTTTTCGCAAAGGGAGTCACTGTCGCTTCTATGTCATCCAGCTCAGAGGGTTCAAAGCCAGGCACGAAACCATGGCTCATCGCCCCAAAATCGATGTTGTCCTCCTAATGCGAGCAGGCAACAGCAAAGGTTTGGGTGATCCCTATGCGAAGGGCTTCCTTCTCTAGCTGGTGCACCCGCGCCATGATATTTGAGGCATGGGCCATGAGTGAGCTGGGCCCCTCTGCCTGCACCACCTATAGGTCGTCGTAGACTATGCCAAGGGCAACCTTTAGGAGATCGAGCTCGTCGCTCTCTGCCTAAAGAAGACTCCTTGCCTCGGTGAGATCTGTGGCCAGTCCAAAAGCAGCACCATCGGCCTCCAGCTTCTAGGCTTTCACGGTCTCTAGCTCGGCCTGGAGGGAGCTAATCCTCTATTGCGCCTCGTCGCATTCTCGGACGGCCTGATCGCTCTCCTCGCAGGCCACGCTACGCTCTAAGCGGAGCCTCTCCACAGTACAGCGTAGCTCGTCTCGCTCCTGGCATAGCCGGGTGACCGTCTCGGCGTCTAGCTTTGGCCCCTGCTCCAGGGACACGGACCTCTCCTCGGCTCCCATCCTCAGATCCTGCTCCCCCTCGACCTCGGCCATGAGGTCGATGATCCACTGGCGGGTCTTGGAGTCCCGTTGGAGCAGCTCGTCCCACTCCTTCTCCACTCTGGTGGCCTCCTCCCGATCCCGCCGTGCCCTCTCCGATAGGTCATCAAAATACTTCTCGGCAAGATCCACATCCCGATGGGCCTCGACCTCCTGCCGTCGAAGATCACCCGCCTCTGCAGCAAGGGGAGTCATCTCGGCCACCCTCTGGTGGAGCAGGGCAGTCATGTCCCTATACAACCGTGCCTCATCAATAAGGTGGTCCCAATCCTCCTTGTGTACATGAAGGAACCAATATTTCCCTCGACTGCGAGCAATAAGCGACCGAAAAAAGGACGGTGGTCAGAAAACAAAAATAGATGAAGAAAAAAGAGATCAGGAGGCACGACCATGTGAATACCTGGCTAGTGGGAATGATGATGTCTTGAAGGATGCTACTAGCCTAGTTCAGGGCTTCCAGCACGGCCATGAACCCCTCGTGGAACTTCTCCCACTCCATGCCCTCAGCGGCATTATCGAGGGTGAAGAGTTCTGACGACAGGTCCCACGGACTCACCCACTAGAGTGAGGGCTCATCCCATGTGGGCGGGTGGTGGCTCTCTGATGTCAGGGCTAGGGACAACTCCCTATCGGTCTCCTCGGCAACTGCCATGATGTCTGAGGGTCCCTCGGCCATGATACCCTCCATCCCACCCATGGCAGGCATCGTCTTTGTGGCCATTGGTGGCATGGCATGCGCCGCTGCTACCACGACAACCGCCGCGGCGTCTAAGGGCCTCTTGGCCATGATCCCCTCCATCCCGCCCATGGTGGGCGTCGTCTCTATGGCTGTCGGTGGCATGGCACGTGCCGCTGCCTCGGCCACAGCCACCACAGCTCCTGGCTATGACCCATCCGTCGTAGCCACCATCACCTCTGCCTCCATTGGCAGGACCTCGTCCAGCCACACCGCACCTGCCATGGTTGAAGCGATGGGTGCGGCCGATAGCTCCACCCACTCTGACATCGGCGTCAGCGTCACTTCCGTTGCTAGTTGAGCAGTGACCTCCAAGGGCGCCCCCTCAACCTCACTGACTGCTTGACCCACCGAGGGCACGGGTACCATCGTGGGCGGTGCCAGACCGGCCGACGAGGCTGTGACACCATCTCCACTCTCTCCTAGAATGGGAGCGATGTTAGGCGGCAACCCTTGCCTTGTCTGAAGGGCAAGGGTTTTCTTGGGCACCAGCGCTATAGAAGTGCCCCGCCTGACCTGTCTCCCAACACTGCAAAAGAAACAAAAGGCGTGAAAATAGAGAAAAACAGAGGAGTCGGCAACTTACACTGGTGTTGTTGGGCGGTGGAAATGTTTGGGGGACGAACCCCCAGCTCCCTGCTCTGCTTTGTCGGGGCGGGACCATTTCGAGCCCACCCCCTGCTCCCAGGCCGAGGGGCTCACCTCTCTCATATCTAGGGCCACGACGGTGGAGCCACTCCCCTCTCTTGGCACCGAGGGCGCAGCGGCGGATCCGCCATCCCTATTGGAGCAAAGGACAGGCCAACGGTCTGGCCCATCTCCTCCTCTAGCCTCACGACCTCACCTTCCCTCACGTGGCACGGGAAGGGTCCCTGCATTGACAACTAGGTGCATGTCAGCACGTCCTCGCTTTCTAGGTCACCCCACTCAATGTCAGCAACTACCTCATTATATCCCTCGTCGTCGTCATCATCATCGTCCTCACTGTCTGTCTCTTCACCTCATTCCCATGCCTGCTGCTTCTGTAGCTTCTTCATCCTCTTAAACTCCTTCGTCTTCTTCTCCCACTCGGCCATGGCACAGTTGGCTGCCACCACGAACTTGTCCTTCGGTAGCGGAGTTGGGCAATCCATGAAGATGAGGCTCTTGACTTGTCCCGCTATCCCAATGTCAGCACCAAGGGGTTTGGAGTTCAATGGAAAAGAAAGAATGAGGAAAAAGAACTTACGAAGTCAATATACCCCGGTTCCGGCTGCATTGGGGGATGCCCCGGCACCAGATATACGAAGTCAAGGATGGCACTAGTGTCGTCCCACAGGGGGCTCCATCGCCTCCTTTATGCGCTGCGCCACTTCATAGGGGGGAGCGCTCCCTCGGCAAGCGTTGTCCTGTCGAATGACGCCTCGGGCACCATCAGATGTAGGGGAAGCACATGCACCATCAGCGGCACCACCCTCCTCATGTGGTAGGCGCTGATGATCCCTGACCCCTTCACACCCCTCTCCTTCAGAATTCGGACAGCGGCGAGATGGTCCAGGATCTTCTTTTTGTCTTTATCCGGGACACCCCACTTCCACAATTCCGGGACCTCTTCGATAATGCACTCGGAGAACGGTGGCAAGGGGGCGGCTGCATCGTCCTTGATGTAAAACCAATGTGAATGCCACCCTTGTTGGATGTTGACAGATGCATCGGTGGGTATTCGTTTACCTGGTTGTTACGGAGATGAATGCCGGCGCATCCCATCAGAGCGATCAGCTCCTGCTTCTTCTCCCGCCTCTTCTGGAGGGTGACGGAGAAGAAGTACCACCATAGGTCGAAGTGGGTACTAATCCCTAGGAACCCTTCACACAGGGCAATGAATGCCACGATGTGTTGGATCCCATTGGGAGTAAGGTACTGCAGCTCCACCTTGTAGAAAGGCAGCAACCCTCGAAGGAACTTGTGGGCGGGGGTGGCAAATCCCCGCTCATGAAAGTGAACGAAGGACATGATGTAGCCGTCGGGCGGCGACAAAGCATCCTCATTGCTGGGCAGCTGCCACTCCTCGGCGGTGGTCCGTGCGCATAGAAGACCGCGGCGGATGAGGCCCTCCAGACATTGGGGGTGATATCAGATCTACCCCACAGCTCCATTAGACAATGGGGGTGGTTGGATGCGAGCTTAACAACAGCTGCAATGCGGGTGCAGGAGGCTCAGGCGACTGGCGGCGGAGGTTGTAGATGCAAAGGCAAGGGGGCAAAGTACGGAACCCTAGGGGCGAACCCCTTGGTTTTATAGGGGCAACGTATGCGAGAAGAGCAACCGTCTGCCTATATCTTCATGCCTGCCATGATACACCTCCATGTCACATCGCGGGATATGTGCCCATGATACCTATCCTTTCCCACCAAAGTCGCACCGGACATTTCGCCTTCCCGGGCAGACCAGGACTCTTTTCCCGCAGAGGGGATACGGGTCAAAAAAGCATTTTTCTGGCCCACCTGGGCCTAGGAGTTCGTGGGCTAGCCCAATAGTTTTGACAGCCGCCCCAACGAGGGATGGGCCCATGAGTGGCCAAAACTCAGGCGCATGAGCCCCAAGGGAGTCTCGATCCACGATCGAGTCTCAACCAGGCTGACCCTGGACGAATCCCCGTGAACGGGATACCAGGGTTCCCTTTAAACTATCCAGTTGTCAAACACCAAATCTCACAGCCATACCTGTGAAGGGTTCGAATTACCCCTCGGGCGATTCTATCTGAATCACCCGGAGGCTTGGGGGCCACACCCGACGGGTGTGCTCGCGTGCACCCTCTGGTGAATCAAAATACCCCCTGGGTGATTCTATCCGAATCACCCGGGGACTTAGGGGCTACTATCAGGGACCTAATACTAGGGTACCTGATGAGGTGGATCTAGTAACCATCAAATGTTGATGCTTCCAATCAAACAAGAACACAACTACACTTCTTGCCCGAACGACGGAAGATTGGTTCCGCCTCGTCCAATGGCTGAGGGCTGGCTCCGCCTCACCCGACCCCCAAGGGCTAGACTCTACCTCACCCGATGTTTGGGGGCAGGCTCTGCCTCACCCGATGGCTAAGGGCTGGCTTCGCCTCGCTCGACGTCCGAGGGTAGGCTCCGCCTCGCCCGATGGCTAAGGGCTGGCTCCGCCTTGCCCGACGTCCGAGGGTGGGCTCTGCCTCACTTGACGGCTGAGGGCTGGCTCCACCTCCCCTGACCCCTAAGGGCTAGACTCTGCCTCACCTGACGTCTAGGGGCAGGCTCCGCCTCGCCCGACGGCTAAGGGCTAGCTCTACCTCGCCCGATGTCCAAGGGCAGGCTCCACCTTGCCTGACGGCTGAGGGCTGGCTCCACCTTGCCCAATGTCTGGGGGCTGGCTCCATCTTGCCCGACGTTGAGGGGCTAGCTCCGCCTCGCCTAATGTCCGAGGGCAGGCTTTGCCTCACCCGACGTCTGCACCCCGCTCCTTCATAATGACAAGCACAGGGCAAGACAGGATGCTCTAGTCAACTACAATACCGAGGACCATATCCTGCTTGCCTATAGGGAAGTACTGTCAGGATAGGACCAGACATGCACTTTTAAGCCCTTCCTGGCATGCAGAGCCCGAATAGTGTTGTAGGCGCCGACTTTTGTCCTACAGTGTTGTGGGCACCGCCATCAGCCCTCGGACGTAGATCCTGACATAAGCATACGACAACCAGTACAATCCAAGAGGGAACTCACATCATCAACAGTAATGGACGTATAGTCACTTCCTTGTCTACTCCCCGTAGAGTCATGGCTCGGCATCCTAGCACACCGCACCGTCCGCCAGAGGAGGATGGGACGTGACCACTCGCTGAAACAAAGCCAGAGCATGGCCCTATCGGGGTCAGCAAACATACTATCCCTAGCATGGTCTGCCATGTCAGCATGGTAGGATCAAGGGGAAAGGAAGACCCGGCACCTTCAAAGGACCTTCTCTACCATTGGTTTTTTCCTCTTTCTCCCATCTGTAACCCCTGCTCCCCCTTGGTCTATAAAAGGGAGGGTAGGGCACCCACTAAAGGGACAGATTGATTCCACACACAACACATCACATAACTCACAGCCATGTAGCAACCGAGCTCTTGGCATCCTTTTGACCCTTCCATCCGAGACTTGGGACCTGTCCCTCTCTCGACCATTTGTACCCCCTACTACAAACCTTTTTTGGTGCTAATAACACGAGCAACAGCAAACTGGACGTAGGGACATTCTGCCCAAACTAGTATAAACCTTGTGTCCTTTAGTACACCATCCGGGCCTAATGTGCAAAAAATATAAATTTACTAGTTGGTGTTTATTCGAAACACCGACAGGAGGAGTTCCTAAGTCTCTAGTGGAAGGATAGAAGAGTGGTGAGAGTTTGTTCAGCTGTGTGCTCGTTCTTCATATGCTCATGCGTCCACCCCTTCTTGGGGCATCCTGCTTCCCCTTTTATAGGTGAAGGGGAAGGCACATGTTATAGAGAGGAAGAAAGAGAAAAGCTAGGGAGAAGAAGGCCTCCAGGGCCGCTAGGTCCTTCTTCTCCTTCACATGGGTCCCACCAATGTTGTAGATGGTGATGGGGATGGCTCCACGTCGGGCTCCTGTTTACCACTAGTACCATGCCTCGATGTCATCAGATGGTCATGGCGTCCCATCTCGTCTCGACGGATGGCGTAGTGAACCGACGTGTCGGTCATTGGTCGTATAGTGAGTAGGCAGCAGAGCGACCATGCACACATCACCATTGGCGATGTGAACCCCTGGGCGTAGCCTAATGTGGCCATAGGTCATGTCGAGACGTGCATGCCTCCCACCTGTTGTTAGAAGTTTGACCCCGAGGTCGCACCTTCTAACCCATAGTGGTTGGAGGCGGTATGGGTCTCCGTTGGGCGAGACGGAGCCCATGCCCTAGGGGTTAGGCGAGACAGAGCTTGTGCCCTCAGGGTCGAGCGAGATAGCTCCTATACCCTTGAGGTTTGATGACACATGTCCCGTGCTCCTTGGGGTCGGGCGACATGGGCCCATGCCCAAGGGGTCGGGCGAGACAGAGCCCGTACCCTTGGGGTCAGGTGACACGGGGCCCATGCCCAATGGGTCAGGCGAGACAGAGACCATCGCTTTGGGGTTGGTCGAGACTAAAAGACATCCTTGATTATTTAGGCAAGTCGTGGTCCACGGTCCTTAGATCCCCTCTTCAGGTATCCCTAATACTAATACCCGACAGTAGCCCCTGAGCCTATAGAGGAGTAGGATAATCCTTCGTAGGCTTTTTTTGATGGAGGGACTTCGAGGGCCTCGATCTTCTGCTACCCGTGGGTTGCCTTGGTGGGTTGTGATTCCCTTCTATCACGATCGGACTCCTTGGGAACATGTAGCTACGGGATTCAGGGGGGCGGAAAAGATTTCTCTTGATTCTGATCCCTGCCTAGGATTCGATTAGTCCGCCATCGTCCTATGACCGCACATTCGGTCTCCTTGCGAGTCCAACTTCCCTTGAGCCCCCACGCATAGCAGGGGTCCGGTTGAGGTATCAGCTCGTCTTGTGATCGTCCTCCCTCAAGAGATTTTTCGATAAAACAGAGGGGCTGAGTCGTGCCATGTTTTCCTCGATGACGAATCATTGTGCTCGGTGAGCTGCTAATGGGCTAGTCCAAGTGGGGCCCTAGCTTCCCATTCGTGGGGGTCTGACATGGGTTAGCTGGTGACCGACTCCATATTCTTGGTGGCCAATCCATATAGTTCTTGGGTCCATTTGATTGGTCCCAAGGGCTTGCTGCCTTTCTTCGAGGAAAAACCATGGACTGGGAACTGACCAAGACTCAAACGTGGGTTGGGATGCCTATGGCGCTCGTGCGCTCGGATACTGGCTGCTAGCGGGCCCACCCTATCCACCCCTCACTCTAAAGGCGCCCCGAAGAGGTTGTGAACCTGTTGATGGGACAACCTTCAAACCCCTAGGCCTGAATGGGCTGTGGGAGTGTTTTTAGCTCCATATCCCTCCTTACCTGCGGTGGTTCTCAGCCCACCGAATGGGGTGAACCGTCATCCAGTGCATCCTACGAGGGAGCGGCCAGAGGTGGCGTGTGCATGTTTCTTAGAGAGGCGATGTGACGCGGCCCGATGATCATGTAAATCTAGGTGGACAGTTCGCCTCTCGCCTCACCCTGCCATATAGATAGCGGCCTCCCCCTTCACATTTTGGCACACTAAACCACAACCTTGCCTTCTCCACCTTTCTGCTGTTGTCATTCAGATCTGTTGCCCTTGCCAATCCACCGCCAGCGCCCTAGATCCATAGCCTTCGCTTCTTCGCCGCCGCCAAAAAGTCCTTGCTCCTCCCATGGAGACATGGTATCGCTCCAACGTCACCCACGCACGCATGGAGGGCCTCATCAAGCGTGGTCTTCTCCACGAGAGGACCAACGCGATGGAGTGGCTTGTGCTTGGTCACGAGGATCTACCAACACCACCCGATGGCTATGTTGTGTCCTTCACGCCCTTCCACGATCGCGGACTCATGATTCCTCCCCATCAGTTCTTCCGGGGACTACTACACCACTACCAGACTGAGCTGCAACATCTGAACCCCAATGAGATCTAGCACATCGTGACCTTCATCGCGTTGTGTGATGGATACCTAGGGATCGAACCCCATTTCAAACTGTGGAGGTACTTCTTATCTGTTTTACCTACATAAGAAGAGGGATAGAGCTGGGGACCTACCGATGCTGATGGGCTGTGTAAGTATCCACCTCTAGGGACAATGGTCCACCACATACATGCCCTGTCAGCTATTGAGGTCCAACAAGGGGTGGCATGTGTAGTGGTTCTACGTGAAGAATGATGCCACCACCCCTTGCCGGATTTCACCGGACGCCTCATCGAAGAGGCGCCGCTAGTGTGGTCATAGGGACCTCTCGAGAAGGATAAGAAGAGGATGTGCGATATCCTTGATGCCATCGTGTTCCTAAAGAACGATGGCCTTCGTGGGGCCAGTGTCATTGGGGCATATCACAAGAGGAGGGTGGTGCCGCTAATGGCGCGCGCCCTCCCATAGTATGGGATGACACCTGTTGCGCATCTTGATGGGACAGTGCTCGCCTAGGGGGCACTCCATGATAGCGAGGTTGCGCAGAGCATCAAGGTGGTGACAGAGGAGTCCAATGCCATGTTCTTGATCCTAGGACATCCTATGATGCGGCCAGACACGGGCTTCATCGAGCTGCCGGCGGGTTTGGGATTTTGGGCCTCCATCGGGCCACTGCCGTAGCATGCGGCCAAGAGGGCAGCGAACCATGCCGTAGATGAGTAGAGGAATAAGAATAAGGATGACAAGGAGGCAAGGCGGTGGGTGAAGTAGCGGGTGAGGCTGAACCGAGAAAAGCGGTGGCAGGGTTTGGAGGAGGAAGAGGAAGAAGAAGAAGACAGTTTCGGGTCACCTGTCCAATGGGGTGACCTGGGCGGCGGGGACGGCTTCGGGTCACCCATCCAATGGGACACCCTGGGCAGTGGGGATGAGGATCCATCTCTACCATAGGCGGGGCCTTTCCCATGGCATGCCTCGGGGTAGGAGGGGGAGGACGCGCCCCCAAAGCCGGTGGAATCAAGCCATCTCACGGCGCCCTCGAAATCGGCGGGAACCATCCACTCCAATCCATCCAGACCCTCTGAGTACAGGGAGGGCTCGAAGCGGCAACGTGCCAACGAGGAGCAGCCAGGGTCGGGCGGGCCGACCCCAAAACTTCATCGTCCAATGGTGTCGGGGTGAGTCAAGTGTTTTTTCGTCCTTTTGTTCTAATGAATTTTTGCCATAAACTAACCATCATGTCCTTTCCAACATCGGAGGACATGGGACTCTCCTTAGGCTTGCGCCAAAGAAGAGCCTCCTCCAGCAAACATGCCAGGAGCTGGCTGGAACAGCGCCGGGGGTGAGTGGGAGTGGCACTAGGGCAGCCACAGCATCAACCGGGGATCCATGGGAGAGCAAATGGAGGAGGGCAGGTCTAGGGTGCCTAGGGCGGGTGTGGTGTGGCTGGGTGTGGTCATGACATCATAGGCAGAGGCGGTGCAGCTAGAGCCATCATCCGTGCAGGTGGCTGTGCTCGCGGCGGGGTAGATGGAAGAGGGCGCACCCAAGGCATCCTTAACAGATGTGGTGATGGGGCTGGCCTCCGTATCCACGTCACCCACCCCTTCTACCATTAGAGGGTTTGCTCTAGAGGAGTGACTGCCACAAGAGGGGTCAACGCTGCTTGGGATTGGCATGGAGCCATCCTGGTCTCTAGTTCGGGTGGTTGCGCTCGATGATGTAGTAGAGGAGAGGAAATTGGGTAGCGTCCACATGGAGGTTGGGACCACGGTTCGTGCCCTAACCACCGTGCTAAGCTCGATACATGACATTGTCACCCCGGTTGGCCAGGTATGATATGACCATGCTTCCGACCCTCATTTTCCCTTTCTGCGCCTCTAAGTCTTGTCCTCTCCGCATTCCTTATGGTCCACAGTTAGGAGAAATCCCAATTCCTCACCAAGGAGATGCGACGGAGTGAGGGGCTAGCCGCGCAGCTCGCTGCCACCCATCAGGAGGTGGCTGAGCATGCCCTCACTGCCCGAGAGCTAGCTGACCTATAAGTCAGGGAGAAGGACGCTTGCGATGATGCCTACGAAGCTGAGGAGAAGCTCGCGGTGCTAATCAATAGGGCACACACGGACGCCGTGGAGGCCGAGCGGCTACAAAAGGAGTAGGACACTTTGCTCTAGGCCATAGAGGAGCTCTGCATAGAGCATGACTTGGCTAGCCATGAGCGCACCGATGACAAGTAGAGGATCGACCACCTCGAGGGTGAGCTTGAGGGGGAGAGGGACCTAAAGGTTCTGGTTTCCCTTGTTGTCTTTCTCCCTGGAATCCATGGTAGGCCTTTTGACACGGTTCGTATGTGACTTAGACATGTCTCAATGACAAGGTTGGGGCAGAGGTGATGAAGAGCCATGGCCTGTAGAAGGATCTCGATGAGGTGAAGGCCTCCATCCTGAAAGAGAGTGACGAGCATGATGCCTGGCGTGTCGTCGGCTAGCTGGTCTTCGATGACCTCGAACTAGCCTCGGAGGCGGAGATGAGCTCGTATGTGGTTCGCGCTATTCAGATTATGGATTGAGTGCGTGAGATCATGAGGGAGGCTCTTTGCTTTGGTGTTCACTAATCGTTCATGATTGCTCGTTCTCATTATGAGAACATCGATCTAGCGACGATGAACCAAGGCTTCATGCCTATCTACACAAACGCCAAGCTAGAGGACATCGAGAAGGAGGTGGCCCCTCTGGCACAGGACTAATCTGCCAAGATAGAGGATGAGATCACCCCCCTAAGAAATTAATTAGTCAGATAGGCTAGATGGCGAACTTGTAATTAGTGGACAAGTTCTTAACTTTTTGTTATGTCCAAACAGACTTTTGGCCCTTCTCCCTTTTTTGTATAAAAAGGTTAATGCGTTTAGACCCTTTCCGTTGTTAAGACTGTAAAGCTCGAAGTGCAGGCAAAAAAACTCTGATCACGCTAGTGAGCAAAAATGTCGTAGCCGCTGAGGCGTAGGATTCTTGCAGTCCGACAAGGTTTATTCAGCGTTTGTTTTCGTAACCCTTACTTCTAGATCTTAACCTGAGAAAGGCTCGGTCACAGAGAATGTCTACCAGGTAGATATAGTCTTATCAGCCCCTGAGTGAGGCCCGACTCCTTACCGTTGCTGGGGTCAGGTGTCACTAAAGATCGAGGAAATGATAGTGAAACTAATAAGAGAAAGTATTTTTTATTTTAGAAATGTCATTCTTAATTTTCATAAGTCCACACATAGATTAGGGGTAAAAGCAAAGTAGTTGCTTGATGTTCTCGGCATTGATGAAGACCTCACCGTTGATAGTCTTGAGCTTGTAGGTGCCCGGTCGTAGCACCTCCGCGATGACGTACGATCCCTCCCACGGCAGAGAGAGCTTGTGGCGGTTCTTGTTGCTCTAGACGAGGCAGAGCACTAGGTCCGACCCTGCATCCAACGGCTATGGTACCGGCGCAACGCTTGCTGGTACTTGGCCGAGCAGAGGAGGGAAACATTGCACGCTTCATCGAGCTGATCCATGCCATCCTCGAGGGGCGCCTCAGCTCCCTGCTCGTCGTATGCCCTGACCCTCGACGCTCCATAGTTGAGGTCGGTCAGGAGGATGGCCTTGAAACCATAGACCATGAAGAATGGTGTGTAGCCGGTGGCCTGGCTAGTGGTCGTCCTTAGGCTCTAGAGCACCGCGGGGAGCTCCGTGACCCATCGTCTACCAAACTTGTTCAACCAGTTGAAGATCCTAGGCTTGAGGCCTTGTAGGACCATGCCATTCACACGCTTGACCTGCCCTTTCATGCGGGGGTGTGCCACAGTGGCCCAATCGATGCTAATGTGGTATTCATCGTAGAATCGGAGGAACTTTTTCCCAGTGAACTGCGTGCCATTGTCTATGATAATGGAGTTTGGGACTCCAAAGCGATGGACGATGTCAAGGAAGAACAACATGGCTTGCTTAGACTTGATCACGGAGATTGGTCGAGCCTCTATCCATATTGTAAACTTGTCTACAGTGACAAGCAAGTACGTATATCCCCTGAGCTCTCTCTTGAGAGCTCCGACCATATTGAGCCCCTAGACCATGGATGGCCATGTGATGGGGATCATTTGGAGTGCTTGGGCTAGTAGTTGAGTCTACCGAGCATAGTACGGACACCCTTCATAGGTGCGCACAATCTGTTCAGCGTCGGCTACTGCGGTCGGCCAGTAGAAGCCCTATCAGAATGCATTCCTGACCAAGGTCCTAGGTGTGGCATGGTAACCGCAAACCCCACCCTGGATATCTCTTAGCAACTACTTCCCTAGTTTGATGGGGTGCAGCGCTACAGGATCTTGGTGTGACTTCACTTATAGAGCTCGCCCTCAATAGCGACAAAGGACTTGGCACAATGCATGAGCCGCCAAGCCTCCGTTTTGTCTATCGATAGTGCCTCATGGAGGAGGTAGTCGAGGTAAGGCGTCCTCCAGTCAGCCAGAGGGTCGGGCTCTGCTATTGGATCTAGGTCAAGCTCCATGACTTTGAGGTCAGAAGGAGCCAATGGTTTGTTAGCCCCTAAGCCTAGGGCAAGAGGACCAAGGACTTGTACTAATCGCTGGCGAAGATGCCTGTCAGCACTGGCTCTCGGCCAGACGCCATTTTTGCCATCGTGTCGGCCGCTTTGTTGAGCCACCTTGGGATATGATTGAGCTCGCGACTGTCAAACTTGTCCTCCAGCTAGCGGACTTCTTGGCAATACGCAGCCATCTTGGCGTTGTGGCAGCTTGACTCCTTCATGACTTGGTCGATGACCAGTTGGGAGTCACCCTAGACGTAAAGCCATCGGATGCCCAACTCGACGGCGATGCGTAGGCCATTGATGAGTGCCTCATACTTGGCCACATTGTTGGAGGCAGGGAAATGGACGCAAACCATGTACCTCATGTATACCCCAATGGGCAAAACAAAGACTAGCCCCACACCGGTGCCTTTCTTCATCAGTGATCCATCAAAGTACATCATCTAGTACTCTTGGTCGTCGACTACTGGCGGCATTTGGATCTCGGTCCATTCTACGATGAAATTGGCCAGCACTTGGGACTTGATGGCCATCCGAGGGGCATATGAAATGCCCAAACCCATCAGCACGAGTGCCCACTTTGTGATTCTTCTAGTGGCATCCCGGTTTTGGATGACCTCACCGAGAGGGAAGGACATCACGACCGTCACTGGGTGTGACTCGAAGTAGTGGCACAACTTCCTCTTGGCGATAAGGATAGCGTACATGAGTTTCTAGATTTGGGGGTAGCAAGTCATGGAATCAGACAAGACCTCTCTAATGAAGTGCATGGGATGCTGTACTTTGAGGGCGTGTCCCTCTTCTTCCTGCTCTACCACTAGGGCGGCGCTGACCACTTGCATGGTGGCCACAATGTAGAGCAAAAGCGGTTCCCCGTTGGTCAGGGGGACCAGGATCGGGGCCTTTGTTAGGAGCTGCTTGATCTTGTCAAGTGCCAATTGGGCCTCGGGCATCCATTCGAAATGGTCGGCCTTCTTTAGAAGCCAATAAAGGGGGAGACCTCAGTCGCCGAGGCATGAGATAAAATGGCTGAGCGCGGTGAGGCACCCTATAACTCGCTGTACCCCCTTTATGTTGTTAATCAGGCCCATCCTCATGATGGCCAAGATCTTCTCTGGCTAGGCTTTGATGCCACGCTCGGAGACGACAAAACCCAGCAGCATACCCCTCGGGACCCCGAAAATGCATTTCTTGGGGTTGAGTTTGATGTCATTTGCTCGGAGTTTCGTGAAGGTCTGCTCTAGGTCGGCTACGAGCTGGTCAGCCCATTTGGACTTGACCATGATGTTGTCCACATAGGCCTCAATGGTTTGCTCAATGAGGTCCCGAAACACTTCAGCATACAACGCTGATATGTAGCCCCCGTGTTTTTAGACCAAATGCCATTGTGATGTAGCAGAACGATCCGAAGGGGTGATGAAAGATGTCACGAGCTGATCGGACTCTTTCATCATGATTTGATGGTACCTGGAGTACGCATCAAGGAAGCAAAGGGTTTCGCACCCTGAGGTCGAGTTTACTACTTGGTCTATGTGCGGCAATGGAAATGGATCTTTGGACATGCTTTGTTGAGACACGTGTAGTCAACACACATTCTCCATTTCCCACTCTTTTTTCTTACATGAACGAGATTGGCTAACAACTCAGGTGGATACACCTCCTTGATGAATCCGGCCACCAAAAGCTTCATAATCTCCTCACCGATGGCACTGTGTTTCTCCTTGTTGAAGCGATGCAGGTGTTGTTTCACGGGCTTGGAGCCTGGCCTAATCTTCAAGGTGTGCTCGGCGACTTCTCTTGGAATGCCTAGCATGTTTGAGGGTCTCCATGCAAAGATGTTTCTATTGGCGCGGAGGAAGTCGATGAGCGCACTTTCCTATTTGGAGGAAAGCGTGATGCCGATGTGCACCACTTTGCCCTCAGAGCCGCTGGGGTCTATGAGGACCTCCTTGGCGGCCGCTTGGGGTCGGGCGCTTCTTCGATGATCTCATCACTGATGGTCACGTGCTCTTTGGAGGCGATAATCATCGTGGCGTGTTCGCAGCACTCGACCTCGCACTCATAAGTGCACTGGAAGGAGGTGCCGACGGTGACGACCCCGCACGGACCCGGCATCTTCAAATTTAGATAGGTGTAGTTGGGGACGGCCATGAACTTCGCATAGCATGGACGTCCTAGGATGGTGTGGTAGGTCTTGTGGAACCTAACCACCTTGAAGGTAAGGGTCTCCGTCCTTTAATTGGTCTAATTCCTGAAGGTGATGGCCAGATCGATCTGCCCGAGCGGCACGGCTTGCTTTCCAGGCATGATGCTGTGGAAAGGTGCCCTGGTCTACCAGATACATGACCGGTCGATGCCCATGGCATCGAGCATCTCTACGTACATGATGTGGAGGCCGCTGCCTCCATCCATCATCACCTTGGTCAGCTGGTTCGTGCCGACGATCGGGTCGACCATGAGCAGGTATCTTCCCGGCTGTGGGACACTTTTTGGGTGGTCGGTTCGATCTAAGGTCATGGCAGACTTCGACCATTAGAGGAAGGAAGGCATGGCTAGCTTGGCCGTATAGACCTCGAGGCGCGCAAGCTTCTGGCGACCCTTGGATTCATAGGCCGCCGACCCTCCAAAGATCATGAGGCAGCCATCCGGCATCGAAAAGCTATCGTCCTTCCCCTCTGCGTTGTCTGCCACTGGCTTGGGCTCGTTCCTATGCTCCCCTTGTTGGAGCCACCAAACAGGAACCGCTTCATGAGGACGCAGTCTTTATACAGGTGCTTGATGGGGAAGGCATAGTTTAGGCATGGCCCTTCAAGTAGCTTCTCGAAGTGGTATGGGGCACCCTTGGTGGGCTTCTGACCCCCTTGTGGTCGGTAGTGGCCACGAGCGAACCCTTGTGCTACTGCTTGTTCTTCTTCTTGTTGGGGCGGTTGGAGGCACCTTCGCCGGCATCCTCATCCTGCTTTGCCTTGCCCTTAGGGCGATCAAAAATCGCTCCGACCGCTTCCTCGCTCGAGGCATGGCCGGTGGTGATGTCAAGGAGCTCCTTGGTGGTTCATGGGCCCTTGTGTGTTAGCTTGTGAACCAGGGACTCGTAGGTGGTCCCAAATAGGAAGGCTCCTATAACGTCGGCATCGGTGATGTTAAGCAGCTCGTTGCACTACCGGCAGAAGTGTCGTTTGTACTCATGAAGAGTTTTCCTAGAATTCTATCGATAGTTTTTGAGATCCCATGAAAATCTCCTTTAGGTCCACCCCACCTTGAATCTGATTGGGTGGAAGGTGCCCCAACCATGTTTGCGTCGAATTGGACATCGAATTGGCCAGGAATAATGGAAGGTTGCGGATAATGAAACTGTCATTATCCACTCCACCGACTTGGCAAGCAAGTCGGTAATGCTCAAGCCACAGCTCAAGGTTTGTTTCCCTAGAGTATTTCGGGATGTGGGTTGGCGGTCGGTACCACGATGGGAAGGCGGCATTGAGGATGTGTCGGCCGAAGGCCTAAGGTCCTGGCAGGACGGGGCTCAGGCTCCAGTCATCGCTGCTATCGTAGCGTCCATCGTGACATGGGAGATAGAAATGGCCATCTTCCACTATCTCACCACTTAGTCCATGCCTACGGGCATCTAGGGTGTTACATGCATCATGGTGGAGGGCGAGATGCTCATGCACCAGGGCCACAGCACCCCCCCTACCAATGCACAACGCCTACTAGACAGACATTGTAACACCCTAGGTGTTTGGCTTCCACATTTGCACTGCATTTCATGAACATGAGCATCATGCATCCATTCGTGAACTTATATCACATGAAACATGATTTCGAAACATTACAACATGTTGTATATTTCATGTGTGTTGTTTCTTTTATGAAATGTAAAGTGTGCAACACTTAAGTGCAACATGTGCCACTCACTTAGTGAAACAAGGTTAGTTAATATTATGCAACAAGATCATGAAACATGTGAAACATGACTATGAAACCATTGTAACAATTCATGTGTTTTGCATTGTTTCAGTACATACCTTGCTTGATTCTTGTGTGACCAATGTGTGGTGTGACTAATAATTCTCTTAAACAACTTAGTTATACTTAGAATGTCATTAGGAACAAGGTTCATGTTGATCATTTTGCCTAATTAGGTTTCCAAGTTATGGTTTGACCAATTTGGACCCCTAGAGCTCCTGAGTTTGATTGTTTAAAAAGTGTAGCTTAGGATGTTTGCATGTCTGAGCAACCTAAAGCAAAGATGTAGAAAATTATATAAGGAACAAAAGTTATTTTTTGACCATCTCATGAAAATGTGCAGAACATGCTCAAAAATGGCCCACAAGTCAGTTTTGAGATGTATTTAGAAACTCTAAAATTTTCTAAGTGTTGTAACTGAGTTTCAGTTTCATGACCTCAACTTTGGCTTGATATAACTCGTGATCCATTGTGAATTAGCTGTTGACTTCTAAATCAAAGTTGTAGCCCTACTATAGCTCTACAACTTTAATGTTCATTGTTTCCTCTAATACATCATGGATTAGGAGAATGAGTGCCATCAAGTAACGCTGTCAAGCTGATCGTTTTCACTGAATCGATGCTATAGTAGTCCGACCGGTTACAGAACTTCACCAACGCGTGTGCGCCGCGCGTCGCCGACGGCCTGACCGGCCAGGCCACGTCGAGCCTGAGCTTGGCAATTGAAGCCTCCACGCGCGTCTGTGAGCCCCACCAGTGCCACATTTTCCTTTGCTCCTCCGCTCACCCAAAGCACAGCAGCAGAGCCGCAACGCCCCGCCATTGCTGCTGAGCAAGCTCCGCCGCACTCGCGCCTGCTCGCCGCCGCAAAAACATGAACCACAGCTCGACCAAAGCTCCGCCGTGTCGTCCTCTACCTCGTCGCCCTTCTAGTTGAGCCAGACATGCCGTAGGTGAGGGCCATTGGCCGTTTTTCCGCCGCCGTCTCCGTGGCCGCGTCTCGCCGGAGCGGAGCTCACCGCGGCCACCCACCACCGAGACCTCCTCGTCCTCCTCTCTCGGCTTGGACAACTCCTTAGTGACCTCGTGGAGCTCATACCGAGCTCGGATGAGGCAGCAAGGGCTCACAGTCGTTAGTACGCCGTGCTGGAGCTCTGCCGTGCCGCCATCACCGGCGACGAGTCACCTCCGCTAGGTCTTAGGTCGCGCCACTTGCACCAATCGGTTCCTCTCGTCACGGGGATCATGTAGGTAGCTTTGGTGTCGCCGGAGTCCTCGCCGTCGGCGAGTTCCACCGCCGCCGCGCAGTCACGTGCGCCTCCCCTGTTTTCGTCTCGCTGACGGGTGGGGTCGGCTGACACCCGGGTCCCACACGTCAGTGGCTGTGTTCAAAAGGATAGTTCAAAAATTCCAGTTTTAGTGCTGTTTTGTAAATTTCGTAACTCCAAATTGGTAGATCGAAATTGAGTACTTCCAATTTTGTTAGACTCACAGGGAGGTCTAGTATTTAAGAAAAATATGACATGAACACTTATAGTGGAAAATTTGGATGAATTAAATAGGAACTTGAAAAGTGTTTTTGAATGCATGCAAATTTGTTTAAATCATATCTGGAGTTTCTGTGATCCAAAAATTATGAAATTTTGTGGGTAAGCTAGTCTTGTATAGTAGAAGCTCTAGTTAAAATTGGAGAGTCATTTCATGTGTAGTTTTTGAGTTATAGATTTTCCTTTTATCATTGGTAGATACTTGTGTGAATTTTTGTAAATTATCTAGGAATCCTATGGCCATGAAACTTGGTGGGTAGTATCTTAGTACCTTAAGGATGCTAGGAAAAATATGAAATCTATTGCTTGACACTTTTCACTAAGGTTTCCTAATTATGCCATTTTAAGCCATTCTGTCTTACCATTTTTGTGTAGGTTGTTATACTTACTCAAATGGTGTGAAATTTTTATGGTAGTCTACTTAGGGCATGTAGTGTCTACTGTAATTTTTGTAGATTTAATAGTGTAGTTTTCATATATGTTTACTATTTCCTCTAATTAATTAAATAAATTAAGAAAGGTATTAAAAGAAATGTTTTGGGGATGAACACCCTACTTTCTGGTGTTCTTGTGATATGAGTGATATGTGAGTAAAGTTGGTTTTGTCCAATTAAGTGTTTATATCATAAGTTAATAATTATTTGTTTGCATTATGTCCCTCTGGACAGATCTGGGGACTTTGGAAAGTTCCCCATGATATTTTGATTTGCTGTGAATGGGATGAATACAAAAGTTGTAGATAATTTATGTATCTAGCTCCTGTCAAAATTTGAGGGCATTTGGCCTAGTAGTTTAGAAACTACAGCTATTTAAAGTTAGGTTCCAGTTTTTGCTTACCCTCTGCCTTGTGAGGACAGAGTTCTGTTGATTTATGAATTCGACTTGGTAAAGTGTTGAATCATGCTTTGAGGTCTAAAAATGAATTGTATACAATTTCATAAGCTTTCTAGATTGTCTTGTTGCAAGTCATTTGGATTTATAAATCTCCAGTTATGGCTAGTTTACTGTACCGCTACATAGTCTTCATTTTGCTGAAATACAAATGCTTGAGTGTATGCTTGATGCAATGTTTCCGTTGATTGTTAGGGGTTAGCCTAACTTGAGAATATGCTTAGGTGCAGGTGCTAGGTCATTAACTGAAGATGAGCAATTATACATTAGGTTGTATAAACTTGGTAAGTAAAGTGATTTGAATAGGGCTTAAGTTGGAATATGCAAACTACAGCGAACATGTGCATTCCCCGAGCATCCCTGACATTCGTTCATGTGCATCCATGATATTTATCTTGCGCATTCATGCAATAGGTGTGCCGGAGGGAGTGACATTGCTGGAGTTTGAGGGAGCCAACCAGGAGGAGGAACCCGAGGTGCAGGAAGCCGACGAAGCAGTCGACGCGGAGGAATTGCCCGAGTGCCCTAACCACCAGCCTTCCTCGTTCCTGAAAGGCAAGCCCCAGAGCATATTAAGCCTCCCATGTTTTTACAAATACATTGAGTATCTTTTATTGTTGATGATGCATTAAGTATAGGAATTGGTTGGAACCAATTACTGCATTATATATCCTTCCTTGTCCAGATATCGCACTGGAATCCTATTTAAGTTCAGGAACGGGTTAAATGCTTAGCCATGCTTAGTGCGGTAGAAGTCAGGTGATTTCCTGTCACCTGTGAGCTTTAGGATGAGGTGGATCACGGTTGGCTATATTTGCTATCGTGGAAAAGAACCATGTGAATAATGAATTAAGACCGGGCGGGGTCTTGTGTAGGTTTGAACATAGTGACTCCATCTGAGTCGTTTAAGGACCGATACGCTATACATCCTCATGTCATGTTGAACGCAGCCTAACACTTAGCTGGCCGAATAAGTCGTTCCGACCGCGAAGCCTAGTAGCTCGACTCAGGCCGGGGACGCGAGCAGTGGTGGCATTCTGGAGGTAGTAAGGATGTGTGGAGAGCCATTGGCATAAGTCCAAGGCGGGTTAGAGTCCCGAACAACCTTGGCAGAGTGGTTCTCTGAGAATGTCGATCTGATCGGACTCGCGACTCCTGAATCGTACCAAAGGTGACTTGTTTGTGACTCCGATGGGGGAAGCAGGGTTTGTGTTTAGGAATACCCCTCCAGCTGGATAGGAATCGATTCGAATCGCCGTCTCTCCCGGATAGTGAGAACTTGACTGAGCAGCGGCAACGTAGATTCAATTAATTTAACGATATGGTTAAATGGATGATGATGATAAGGTTGCCACAATGAATACCTGATATGGTTATTAATGTTTGCACCCTAATAAAATGATTGCTTAGTATAGGTGCTAATATAGATGACATGTTAATGGCTAAAAAGTCACTGCTAGTTCAGGCTAAGAGTTGATTATTATTACTTATGCTTTTCTCCAAAAAGAAAGTGTCAGCCAGATCCACTACATTAAGCTATGCATTATCCTTGGTGTCAATTATTTTGGTTTTCGTCGGGTAAGTCTAGCTGAGTACATTCTCGTACTCAGGGTTTATTCCCTCTTGTTGCAGATGACCTTCTATATCAGGGATTCTATAAGTATTGTCTCCACCCGGTGGGTGATGAAGACTAGGTCATGGGCATGATCTCTGTTCTCTTATCTGAATGCTTTTGCGGGCTGTGATCAGCGAACCAGTATGTGTATTTGAACTCAGGTGTGTAAGTTAAACTATTTGCTTCTGCATGTTTTACAAGACTTCTTGGCGAGGTCAATCAAGTTGTGCTTGGTTGATAACCAACGAAGCAGTGGTGTAACGGTTGCAGGGTTCGAATCGCGTCTGATTTGAAGCCGGATCGCCAACGTCGAGATCTCCACAAAATCGAACTTATCGGCAACCTCTCAGAAGATCGGGCCTGTACTCATCAATTGGTATCAGATATTTCAGGTTTACCACGAGGTATAATCTCGTTTGCCTTAGATTCGTATTTGTTCATTACCTAGAGTCTACAAGAAGCCCAAGAATATTTCAATTTCCGCTGTCCTATCGCCCTTTGTGCCTTTCAAATTTCGTTTCAGATTCGTGTTGTTGAGTTTGTGTCCGTGGTTGAGTCTTGTTGCTGGTTTAGGATTGTGTTCGTGGTCGTAGTTCAATCGCCCGTTGCTGTGATTTTTGTTTTCCGCCGCTATCCCATCCACTGCCGTTCCCAAACAACAAGTCGAAGCCACCCATTATTACTCGACTTGCCCCGCTAGCCGCCTTGTGTCACTTCTAGCATACTTTGAGAAACCCTAGAGCAGTTGCCACCGCTCTTATTTTGCTCAGTGATCGTGCCCTCCTTACATCATCGGCGAATACCTACTGCATTGTTAGTCACATGGATGCGATCCCGTGATCGGTGTTAGAGTTTTAGGACGCTTTGCCCTAACTCGCCGCCGCCGTGTTGTGCCTCCCGGAAAACATACTTTGAGATAACTTTAAAAAACAGCATAACTTTTCGCTTCGTTTATCCGAAAAATCTGAAATTTTTTCAGCAGCTTCTTGACACCATTTGAAGATGAGCAATTATACATTAGGTTGTATAAACTTGGTAAGTAAAGTGATTTGAATAGGGCTTAAGTTGGAATATGCAAACTACAATGAACATGTGCATTCCCGAGCATCATCGACACATCGTGCTCATGTGCATCCATGATATTTATATCTATGCATTCATGCAATAGGTGTGCCGGAGGAGTAGGACGTTTGTTGGAGTTCGAGGGAGCCAACAGGAGGAGGGGACCCGAGAAGTGAAGCGAAGGAAGCAAAGCGCGACGCGGAGGAATTGCCCGAGTGCCCGACCACCCAAACCTTCCTCGTTCTCGAAAAGGCAAGCCCGTGAGCATATTAAGCCTCCCATGTTTTTACAAATACATTGAGTATCTTTTATTGTTGATGATGCATTAAGTATAGGAATTGGTTGGAACCAATTACTACATTATATATCCTTCCTTGTCCAGATATCGCACTGGAATCCTATTTAAGTTCAGGAACGGGTTAAATGCTTAGCCATGCTTAGTGCGGTAGAAGTCGGGTGATTTGTCATCACCGTGAGCTTTAGGATGAGGTGGATCACGGTTGGCTATATTTGCTATCGTGGAAAAGAACCATGTGAATAATGAATTAAGACCGGGCGGGGTCTTGTGTAGGTTTGAACATAGTGACTCCATCTGAGTCGTTTAAGGACCGATACGCTATACATCCTCATGTCATGTTGAACGTAGCCTAACACTTAGTCATTTGGCGAATAAGTCGTTCCGACCGTGAAGCCTAGTAGCTCGACTCATGCCATATTCACGCGGCGGTGGTGGCATTCGGAGTAGTAAGGATGTGTGGAGAGCCATTGCATAAGTCCAAATTGGGTTAGAGTCCCGAACAACCTTGGCGAGTGGTTCTCACCGAGAATGTCGTCGACCGATCGGACTCGCGACTCTGAATCGTACCTAAAGGTGACTTGTTTGCGACTCCGATGGGAGAGTACCATGGTTTGTGTTTAGGAATACCCTCATGGGTGGATATTGAATCGATGGGCAAAATCGCCGTCTCTCCGGATAGTGAGAACTTGATGGATGAGCGGTGAGTGACGTAGATTCAATTAATTTAACGATATGGTTAAATGGATGATGATGATAAGGTTGCCACAATGAATACGACGATATGGTTATTAATGTTTGCACCCTAATAAAAAATGATTGCTTAGTATAGGTGCTAATATAGATGACAGGTTAATGGCTGGAAAAAAGTCACCGCTAGTTGGATCTGGCTAAGAGTTGATCATTATGGATTATGCTTTTCTCGCAAAAGAAAGTGTCACGGCCGGATCCACTACATTAAGCTATGCATAATCCTTGGTGTCAATTATTTTGGTTTTCGTCCCCAACCCTAGGTCTAGTCTTAGACTATAAACACATTCGTCACTCTGTGGTTTATTCCTCTTGTTTAGAGATGACCTTCTATATCGGGATTGTAAGTATTGTCTCCACCGGTGGTGATGAAGACTAGAGATCATGGGCATGATCTCCTCTTATCTGATTAGTCTTTGGAACCGAGTTCTTGAATCTATTGATAACGCGTATGTGTATTTGAAATTTCAGTGTGTGTTTTAAACTATTTGCTTTCCGCATGTTTTACAAGACTTCTTGGCGAGGTCAATCAAGTTGTGCTTGGTTGATAACCAACAAAGCAATGGTGTAACGTGTTTGAGTGGTTCGAATCGCGTCGATTTGAAGCCGGATCGCCAACGTCGAGATCTCCACAAAATCGAACTTATCGGCTACCTCTCGGAAGATCGGCCTGTACTCATCAATTGGTATCGAGATATTTCAGGTTTACCGCGAGGTATAATCTCGTTTGCCTTAGATTCGTATTTGTTCATTACCTAGAGTCTACAAAAAGCCCAAGAATATTTCAATTTCCGCTGTCCTATCGCCCTTTGTGCCTTTGCAATTTCGTTTCAGATTCGTGTTGTTGAGTTTGTGTCCGTGGTCGAGTCTTGTTGCTGGTTTAGGATTGTGTTCGTGGTCGTAGTTCAATCGCCCCGTTCTTTGTGATTTTTGTTTTCCGCCGCTATCCCATCCACCGTTCCCAAACAACAAGTCGAAGCCACCACATTACTCGACTTTGCCCCGCTTAGCCTTTTGTGTCACTTTCGCGCGCAAGCAAACCCTAGACAAAGTTGTTACCGCTCTTATTTTGCTCGCATCGCAGCCCTCCTTCCATCATCATCGGCGAATACCCTCTGCTTTGTTAGTCACAAAGTGATGATCCTGTGATCGGTGTTAGAGTTTCAGGACGCTTTGCCCTACTCGCCCGCCGTGTTGTGCCTCCGGAAAACATACTTTGAGATAACTTCGGTAAAACAGGCATAACTTTTTCGCTCGTTTATCCGAAAAATCTGAAATTTTTTCAGCAGCTTCTTGACACCATTTGAAGATGAGCAATTATACATTAGGTTGTATAAACTTGGTAAGTAAAGTGATTTGAATAGGGCTTAAGTTGGAATATGCAAACTACAAATGAACATGTGCATTCCCCGAGCATCCACGACATTCGTTCATGTGCATCCATGATATTTATCTTGCGCATTCATGCAATAGGTGTGCCGGAGGGAGTGACGTTGCTTTGGAGTTCGAGGAGCCAACCGGGAGGAGGAACCCGAGGTGCGAGGGAAGCCAAATGAAGCGATCGACGTGGAGGAATTGCCCGAGAGTGCCACGACCACCGGCCTTCCTCGTTCTCGAAAGGCAAGCCCCGAGCATATTAAGCCTCCCATGTTTTTACAAATACATTGAGTATCTTTTATTGTTGATGATGCATTAAGTATAGGAATTGGTTGGAACCAATTCATTTGCATTATATATCCTTCCTTGTCCAGATATCGCTTTGGAATCCTATTTAAGTTCGAGAACGGGTTAAATGCTTAGCCATGCTTAGTGCGGTAGAAGTCGGTGATTTCCTATCACTGTGAGCTTTAGGATGAGGTGGATCACGGTTGGCTATATTTGCTATCGTGGAAAAGAACCATGTGAATAATGAATTAAGACCAGGCGGGGTCTTGTGTAGGTTTGAACATAGTGACTCCATCTGAGTCGTTTAAGGACCGATACGCTATACATCCTCATGTCATGTTGAACGTAGCCTAACACTTAGCTGGCCGAATAAGTCGTTCCGACCGCGAAGCCTAGTAGCTCGACTCAGGCCGGGGACGCGAGCAGTGGTGGCATTCTGGAGGTAGTAAGGATGTGTGGAGAGCCATTGGCATAAGTCCAAGGCGGGTTAGAGTCCCGAACAACCTTGGCAGAGTGGTTCTCTGAGAATGTCGATCTGATCGGACTCGCGACTCCTGAATCGTACCAAAGGTGACTTGTTTGCGACTCCGATGGGGGAAGCAGGGTTTGTGTTTAGGAATACCCCTCCAGCTGGATAGGAATCGATTCGAATCGCCGTCTCTCCCGGATAGTGAGAACTTGACTGAGCAGCGGCAACGTAGATTCAATTAATTTAACGATATGGTTAAATGGATGATGATGATAAGGTTGCCACAATGAATACCTGATATGGTTATTAATGTTTGCACCCTAATAAAATGATTGCTTAGTATAGGTGCTAATATAGATGACAGGTTAATGGCTAAAAAGTCACTGCTAGTTCAGGCTAAGAGTTGATCATTATTACTTATGCTTTTCTGCAAAAAGAAAGTGTCAGCCAGATCCACTACATTAAGCTATGCATAATCCTTGGTGTCAATTATTTTGGTTTTCGTCGGGTAAGTCTAGCTGAGTACATTCCCGTACTCAGGGTTTATTCCCTCTTGTTGCAGATGACCTTCTATATCAGGGATTCTGTAAGTATTGTCTCCACCCGGCGGGTGATGAAGACTAGATCATGGGCATGATCTCTGTTCTCTTATCTGAATGCTTTTGCGGGCTGTGATCAGCGAACCAGTATGTGTATTTGAACTCGGGTGTGTAAGTTAAACTATTTGCTTCCGCATGTTTTACAAGACTTCTTGGCGAGGTCAATCAAGTTGTGCTTGGTTGATAACCAACGAAGCAGTGGTGTAACGGTTGCAGGGTTCGAATCGCGTCTGATTTGAAGCCGGATCGCCAACGTCGAGATCTCCACAAAATCGAACTTATCGGCTACCTCTCGGAAGATCGGGCCCGTACTCATCAATTGGTATCAGATATTTCAGGTTTACCGCGAGGTATAATCTCGTTTGCCTTAGATTCGTATTTGTTCATTACCTAGAGTCTACAAAAAGCCCAAGAATATTTCAATTTCCGCTGTCCTATCGCCCTTTGTGCCTTTGCAATTTCGTTTCAGATTCGTGTTGTTGAGTTTGTGTCCGTGGTCGAGTCTTGTTGCTGGTTTAGGATTGTGTTCGTGGTCGTAGTTCAATCGCCCGTTGCTGTGATTTTTGTTTTCCGCCGCTATCCCATCCACCGTTCCCAAACAACAAGTCGAAGCCACCACATTACTCGACTTGCCCCGCTAGCCGCCTTGTGTCACTTCTCGCCGCCGTGCAAACCCTAGACAGGTTGCCAGCCGCTCTTATTTTGCCTGCATCGCAGCCCTCCTTACATCATCAGGCGAATACCTACTGCTGTTAGTCACAGTGACGATCCTGTGATCGGTGTTAGAGTTTCAGGACGCTTTGCCCTAACTGCCACCGTCGTGTTGTGCCTCCCGGAAAACATACTTTGAGATAACTTCGGTAAAACAGGCATAACTTTTCGCTCGTTTATCCGAAAAATCTGAAATTTTTTTAGCAGCTTCTTGACACCATTTGAAGATGAGCAATTATACATTAGGTTGTATAAACTTGGTAAGTAAAGTGATTTGAATAGGGCTTAAGTTGGAATATGCAAACTACAGCGAACATGTGCATTCCCCGAGCATCCCTGACATTTGTTCATGTGCATCCATGATATTTATCTTGCGCATTCATGCAATAGGTGTGCCGGAGGGAGTGACGTTGCTAGAGTTCGAGGGAGCCAACCAGGAGGAGGAACCCGAGGTGCAGGAAGCCGACGAAGCAGTCGACGCGGAGGAATTGCCCGAGTGCCCTGACCACCAGCCTTCCTCGTTCCTGAAAGGCAAGCCCCAGAGCATATTAAGCCTCCCATGTTTTTACAAATACATTGAGTATCTTTTATTGTTGATGATGCATTAAGTATAGGAATTGGTTGGAACCAATTACTGCATTATATATCCTTCCTTGTCCAGATATCGCACTGGAATCCTATTTAAGTTCAGGAACGGGTTAAATGCTTAGCCATGCTTAGTGCGGTAGAAGTCAGGTGATTTCCTATCACCTGTGAGCTTTAGGATGAGGTGGATCACGGTTGGCTATATTTGCTATTGTGGAAAAGAACCATGTGAATAATGAATTAAGACCGGGCGGGGTCTTGTGTAGGTTTGAACATAGTGACTCCATCTGAGTCGTTTAAGGACCGATACGCTATACATCCTCATGTCATGTTGAACGCAGCCTAACACTTAGCTGGCCGAATAAGTCGTTCCGACCGCGAAGCCTAGTAGCTCGACTCAGGCCGGGGACGCGAGCAGTGGTGGCATTCTGGAGGTAGTAAGGATGTGTGGAGAGCCATTGGCTTAAGTCCAAGGCGGGTTAGAGTCCCGAACAACCTTGGCAGAGTGGTTCTCTGAGAATGTCGATCTGATCGGACTCGCGACTCCTGAATCGTACCAAAGGTGACTTCTTTGCGACTCCGATGGGGGGAGCAGGGTTTGTGTTTAGGAATACCCCTCCAGCTGGATAGGAATCGATTCGAATCGCCGTCTCTCCCGGATAGTGAGAACTTGACTGAGCAGCGGCAACGTAGATTCAATTAATTTAACGATATGGTTAAATGGATGATGATGATAAGGTTGCCACAATGAATACCTGATATGGTTATTAATGTTTGCACCCTAATAAAATGATTGCTTACTATAGGTGCTAATATAGATGACAAAGTTAATGGCTAAAAAGTCACTTTGCTAGTTTCGGGCTAAGAGTTGATCATTATTACTTATGCTTTTCTCGCAAAAAAAAGAAAGTGTCACCAGATCCACTACATTAAGCTATGCATAATCCTTGGTGTCAATTATTTTGGTTTTTTTCGGGTAAGTCTAGTGAGTACATTTCCGTACTCGTGGTTTATTCCCTCTTGTTGCGAGATGACCTTCTATATCGGGGATTCTGTAAGTATTGTCTCCACCGGCGGGTGATGAAGACTAGATCATGGGCATGATCTCTGTTCTCTTATCTGAATGCTTTTATGGTTGTGATCGGCGAACCAAGATGTGTATTTGAACTCGGGTGTGTAAGTTAAACTATTTGCTTCCGCATGTTTTACAAGACTTCTTGGCGAGGTCAATCAAGTTGTGCTTGGTTGATAACCAACGAAGCAATGGTGGTGTAACGGTTGGAGGTTGAATCGCGTCGATTTGAAGCCGGATCGCCAACGTCGAGATCTCCACAAAATCGAACTTATCGGCTACCTCTCGGAAGATCGGGCCCGTACTCATCAATTGGTATCGAGATATTTCAGGTTTACCCGCGAGGTATAATCTCGTTTGCCTTAGATTCGTATTTGTTCATTACCTAGAGTCTACAAAAGCCCAAGAATATTTCAATTTCCGCTGTCCTATCGCCCTTTGTGCCTTTGCAATTTCGTTTCAGATTCGTGTTGTTGAGTTTGTGTCCGTGGTCGAGTCTTGTTCTTTGGTTTAGGATTGTGTTCGTGGTCGTAGTTCAATCGCCTTCTTTGTGATTTTTGTTTTTCCGCCGCTATCCCATCCACCGTTCCCAAACAACAAGTCGAAGCCACCACATTACTCGACTTGCCCGCTTAGCCGCTTTTTGTGTCACTTCTCGCCGCCGTGCAAACCCTAGACAGGTTGCCAGCCGCTCTTATTTTGCCTGCATCGCAGCCCTCCTTACATCATCAGGCGAATACCTACTGCTGTTAGTCACAGTGACGATCCTGTGATCGGTGTTAGAGTTTCAGGACGCTTTGCCCTAACTGCCGCCGCCGTGTTGTGCCTCCCGGAAAACATACTTTGAGATAACTTCGGTAAAACAGGCATAACTTTTCGCTCGTTTATCCGAAAAATCTGAAATTTTTTCAGCAGCTTCTTGACACCATTTGAAGATGAGCAATTATACATTAGGTTGTATAAACTTGGTAAGTAAAGTGATTTGAATAGGGCTTAAGTTGGAATATGCAAACTACAGCGAACATGTGCATTCCCCGAGCATCCCTGACATTTGTTCATGTGCATCCATGATATTTATCTTGCGCATTCATGCAATAGGTGTGCCGGAGGGAGTGACGTTGCTAGAGTTCGAGGGAGCCAACCAGGAGGAGGAACCCGAGGTGCAGGAAGCCGACGAAGCAGTCAACGCGGAGGAATTGCCTGAGTGCCCTGACCACCAGCCTTCCTCGTTCCTGAAAGGCAAGCCCAGAGCATATTAAGCCTCCCATGTTTTTACAAATACATTGAGTATCTTTTATTGTTGATGATGCATTAAGTATAGGAATTGGTTGGAACCAATTACTACATTATATATCCTTCCTTGTCCAGATATCGCACTGGAATCCTATTTAAGTTCAGGAACGGGTTAAATGCTTAGCCATGCTTAGTGCGGTAGAAGTCAGGTGATTTCCTATCACCTGTGAGCTTTAGGATGAGGTGGATCACGGTTGGCTATATTTGCTATTGTGGAAAAGAACCATGTGAATAATGAATTAAGACCGGGCGGGGTCTTGTGTAGGTTTGAACATAGTGACTCCATCTGAGTCGTTTAAGGACCGATACGCTATACATCCTCATGTCATGTTGAACGCAGCCTAACACTTAGCTGGCCGAATAAGTCGTTCCGACCGCGAAGCCTAGTAGCTCGACTCAGGCTGGGGACACGAGCAGTGGTGGCATTCTGGAGGTAGTAAGGATGTGTGGAGAGCCATTGGCTTAAGTCCAAGGCGGGTTAGAGTCCCGAACAACCTTGGCAGAGTGGTTCTCTGAGAATGTCGATCTGATCGGACTCGCGACTCCTGAATCGTACCAAAGGTGACTTCTTTGCGACTCCGATGGGGGGAGCAGGGTTTGTGTTTAGGAATACCCCTCCAGCTGGATAGGAATCGATTCGAATCGCCGTCTCTCCCGGATAGTGAGAACTTGACTGAGCAGCGGCAACATAGATTCAATTAATTTAACGATATGGTTAAATGGATGATGATGATAAGGTTGCCACAATGAATACCTGATATGGTTATTAATGTTTGCACCCTAATAAAATGATTGCTTAGTATAGGTGCTAATATAGATGACAGGTTAGTGGCTAAAAAGTCACTGCTAGTTCAGGCTAAGAGTTGATCATTATTACTTATGCTTTTCTACAAAAAGAAAGTGTCAGCCAGATCCACTACATTAAGCTATGCATAATCCTTGGTGTCAATTATTTTGGTTTTTGTCGGGTAAGTCTAGCTAAGAACATTCCCGTACTCAGGGTTTATTCCCTCTTGTTGCAGATGACCTTCTATATTAGGGATTCTGTAAGTATTGTCTCCACCCGGCGGGTGATGAAGACTAGATCATGGGCATGATCTCTGTTCTCTTATCTGAATGCTTTTGCGGGCTGTGATCAGTGAACCAGTATGTGTATTTGAACTCGGGTGTGTAAGTTAAACTATTTGCTTCCGCATGTTTTACAAGACTTCTTGGCGAGGTCAATCAAGTTGTGCTTGGTTGATAACCAACGAAGCGAAGTGGTGTATAGCAGTTTGCGGGGGTTGAATCGCGTCGATTTGAAGCCGGATCGCCAACGTCGAGATCTCCACAAAATCGAACTTATCGGCTACCTCTCGGAAGATCGGGCCCGTACTCATCAATTGGTATCAGATATTTCAGGTTTACCGTGAGGTATAATCTCGTTTGCCTAAGATTCGTATTTGTTCATTACCTAGAGTCTACAAAAAGCCCAAGAATATTTCAATTCATTTGTCCTATCGCCCTTTGTGCCTTTGCAATTTCGTTTCAGATTCGTGTTGTTGAGTTTGTGTCCGTGGTCGAGTCTTGTTCTTTGGTTTAGGATTGTGTTCGTGGTCGTAGTTCAATCGCCCGTTGCTGTGATTTTTGTTTTCCGCCGCTATCCCATCCACCGTTCCCAAACAACAAGTCGAAGCCACCACATTACTCGACTTGCCCCGCTAGCCGCCTTGTGTCACTTCTCGCCGCCGCGCAAACCCTAGACAGGTTGCCAGCCGCTCTTATTTTGCCTGCATCGCAGCCCTCCTTACATCATCAGGCGAATACCTACTGCTGTTAGTCACAGTGATGATCCTGTGATCGGTGTTAGAGTTTCAGGACGCTTTGCCCTAACTGCCGCCGCCGTGTTGTGCCTCCCGGAAAACATACTTTGAGATAACTTCGGTAAAACAGGCATAACTTTTCGCTCGTTTATCCGAAAAATCTGAAATTTTTTCAGCAGCTTCTTGACACCATTTGAAGATGAGCAATTATACATTAGGTTGTATAAACTTGGTAAGTAAAGTGATTTGAATAGGGCTTAAGTTGGAATATGCAAACTACAGCGAACATGTGCATTCCCCGAGCATCCCTGACATTCGTTCATGTGCATCCATGATATTTATCTTGCGCATTCATGCAATAGGTGTGCGGAGGGGGAGACGCGTTGCTGGAGTTCGAGGAGCCAACGGGAGGAGGAGGAACCCGAGGTGCAGGAAGCCAACGAAGCAGTCGACGCGGAGGAATTGCCCGAGTGCCCTGACCACCAGCCTTCCTCGTTCCTGAAAGGCAAGCCCCAGAGCATATTAAGCCTCCCATGTTTTTACAAATACATTGAGTATCTTTTATTGTTGATGATGCATTAAGTATAGGAATTGGTTGGAACCAATTACTGCATTATATATCCTTCCTTGTCCAGATATCGCACTGGAATCCTATTTAAGTTCAGGAACGGGTTAAATGCTTAGCCATGCTTAGTGCGGTAGAAGTCAGGTGATTTCCTATCACCTGTGAGCTTTAGGATGAGGTGGATCACGGTTGGCTATATTTGCTATCGTGGAAAAGAACCATGTGAATAATGAATTAAGACCGGCAGGGGGTCTTGTGTAGGTTTGAACATAGTGACTCCATCTGAGTCGTTTAAGGACCGATACGCTATACATCCTCATGTCATGTTGAACGCAGCCTAACACTTAGCTGGCCGAATAAGTCGTTCCGACCGTGAAGCCTAGTAGCTCGACTCATGCCAGGGACGCGAGCAGTGGTGGCATTCTGGAGGTAGTAAGGATGTGTGGAGAGCCATTGGCTTAAGTCCAAGGCGGGTTAGAGTCCCGAACAACCTTGGCAGAGTGGTTCTCTGAGAATGTCGATCTGATCGGACTCGCGACTCCTGAATCGTACCAAAGGTGACTTCTTTGCGACTCCGATGGGGGGAGCAGGGTTTGTGTTTAGGATACCCCCCTCCATTTGGATAGGAATCGATTGAATCGCCGTCTCTCCCGGATAGTGAGAACTTGGTGAGCGTGGCAACGTAGATTCAATTAATTTAACGATATGGTTAAATGGATGATGATGATAAGGTTGCCACAATGAATACCGATATGGTTATTAATGTTTGCACCCTAATAAAATGATTGCTTAGTATAGGTGCTAATATAGATGACAAAGTTAATGGCTAAAAAGTCTTTGCTAGTTCAGGCTAAGAGTTGATCATTATTACTTATGCTTTTCTGCAAAAAGAAAGTGTCAGCCAGATCCACTACATTAAGCTATGCATAATCCTTGGTGTCAATTATTTTGGTTTTCGTCGGGTAAGTCTAGCTGAGTACATTCCCGTACTCATGGTTTATTCCCTCTTGTTGCAGATGACCTTCTATATCAGGGATTCTGTAAGTATTGTCTCCACCCGGTGGGTGATGAAGACTAGATCATGGGCATGATCTCTGTTCTCTTATCGAATGCTTTTTTGTGGTGATGTGAACCGAAGTATGTGTATTTGAACTCGGGTGTGTAAGTTAAACTATTTGCTTCCGCATGTTTTACAAGACTTCTTGGCGAGGTCAATCAAGTTGTGCTTGGTTGATAACCAACGAAGCAGTGGTGTAACGGTTGCAGGGTTCGAATCGCGGATCGACGATTTGAAGCCGGATCGCCAACGTCGAGATCTCCACAAAATCGAACTTATCGGCTACCTCTCGGAAGATCAGGCCCATACTCATCAATTGGTATCAGATATTTCAGGTTTACCATGAGGTATAATCTCGTTTGCCTTAGATTCGTATTTGTTCATTACCTAGAGTCTACAAAAAGCCCAAGAATATTTCAATTTCCATTGTCCTATCGCCCTTTGTGCCTTTGCAATTTCGTTTCAGATTCGTGTTGTTGAGTTTGTGTCCGTGGTCGAGTCTTGTTGCTTTGGTTTAGGATTGTGTTCGTGGTCGTAGTTCAATCGCCATGCTTTGTGATTTTTGTTTTCCGCCGCTATCCCATCCACCGTTTCCCAAACAACAAGTCGAAGCCACCACATTACTCGACTTGCCCCCGCTAGCCGCCTTTGTGTCACTTCTCGCCGCCGCGTGCAAACCCTAGACAAAGGTTGTTGCCGCTCTTTATTTTGCTCGCATCGCAGCCCTCCTTACATCATCAGGCGAATACCTCTCGTTGTTAGTCACAGTGACGATCCTGTGATCGGTGTTAGAGTTTCAGGACGCTTTGCCCTAACTGCCGCCGCCGTGTTGTGCCTCCCGGAAAACATACTTTGAGATAACTTCGGTAAAACAGGCATAACTTTTCGCTCGTTTATCCAAAAAATCTAAAAAATTTTCAGCAGCTTCTTGACACCATTTGAAGATGAGCAATTATACATTAGGTTCTATAAACTTGGTAAGTAAAGTGATTTGAATAGGGCTTAAGTTGGAATATGCAAACTACAGCGAACATGTGCATTCCCCGAGCATCCCTAACATTCGTTCATGTGCATCCATGATATTTATCTTGCGCATTCATGCAATAGGTGTGCCGGAGGGAGTGACGTTGCTGGAGTTCGAGGGAGCCAACCAGGAGGAGGAACCCGAGGTGCAGGAAGCCGACGAAGCAATCGACCGCGGAGGAATTGCCCGAGTGCCCTGACCACCAGCCTTCCTCGTTCGTTCTCGAAAAGGCAAGCCCGAGAGCATATTAAGCCTCCCATGTTTTTACAAATACATTGAGTATCTTTTATTGTTGATGATGCATTAAGTATAGGAATTGGTTGGAACCAATTATGCATTATATATCCTTCCTTGTCCAGATATCATGACTTTGGAATCCTATTTAAGTTCAGAACGGGTTAAATGCTTAGCCATGCTTAGTGCGGTAGAAGTCGGTGATTTTCATCACACTGTGAGCTTTAGGATGAGGTGGATCACGGTTGGCTATATTTGCTATCGTGGAAAAGAACCATGTGAATAATGAATTAAGACCAAGGCGGGGTCTTGTGTAGGTTTGAACATAGTGACTCCATCCGAGTCGTTTAAGGACCGATACGCTATACATCCTCATGTCATGTTGAGCGCAGCCTAACACTTAGTGGCCGAATAAGTCGTTCCGACCGCTGAAGCCTAGTAGCTCGACTCGGCCGGGGGACGCGAGCGGTGGTGGCATTGGAGGAGGTAAGGATGTGTGGAGAGCCATTGGCATAAGTCCAAGGCGGGTTAGAGTCCCGAACAACCTTGGCAGAGTGGTTCTCGAGAATGTCGATCTGATCGGACTCGCGACTCTGAATCGTACCAAAGGTGACTTGTTTTGCGACTCGATGGGGGGGAAGCGGGGTTTGTGTTTAGGAATACCCTCAATTTGGATAGGAATCGATTGAATCGCCGCCTCTCTCCGGATAGTGAGAACTTGACCGAGCAATGACAACGTAGATTCAATTAATTTAACGATATGGTTAAATGGATGATGATGATAAGGTTGCCACAATGAATACCGATATGGTTATTAATGTTTGCACCCTAATAAAATGATTGCTTAGTATAGGTGCTAATATAGATGACAGGTTAATGGCTAAAAAGTCACCGCTAGTTCAAAGCTAAGAGTTGATCATTATTACTTATGCTTTTCTCGCAAAAAAGAAAGTGTCAGCCAGATCCACTACATTAAGCTATGCATAATCCTTGGTGTCAATTATTTTGGTTTTCGTCGGGTAAGTCTAGCTGAGTACATTCCCGTACTCAGGGTTTATTCCCTCTTGTTGCAGATGACCTTCTATATCAGGGATTCGTAAGTATTGTCTCCACCGGTGGGTGATGAAGACTAGATCATGGGCATGATCTCTGTTCTCTTATCTGAATGCTTTTTATGGGTCGTGATCGCGAACAAAGATGTGTATTTGAACTCGGGTGTGTAAGTTAAACTATTTGCTTCCGCATGTTTTACAAGACTTCTTGGCGAGGTCAATCAAGTTGTGCTTGGTTGATAACCAACGAAGTAAGTGGTGTAATGTTTGCAGGGTTTGAATCGCGTCGATTTGAAGCCGGATCGCCAACGTCGAGATCTCCACAAAATCGAACTTATCGGCTACCTCTCGGAAGATCGGGCCTGTACTCATCAATTGGTATCAGATATTTCAGGTTTACCGCGAGGTATAATCTCGTTTGCCTTAGATTCGTATTTGTTCATTACCTAGAGTCTACAAAAAGCCCAAGAATATTTCAATTTCCGCTGTCCTATCGCCCTTTGTGCCTTTGCAATTTCGTTTCAGATTCGTGTTGTTGAGTTTGTGTCCGTGGTCGAGTCTTGTTGCTGGTTTAGGATTGTGTTCGTGGTCGTAGTTCAATCGCGCCCATTGTTGTGATTTTTGTTTTCCGCCGCTATCCCATCCACCGTTCCCAAACAACAAGTCGAAGCCACCACATTACTCGACTTGCCCCGCTAGCCGCCTTGTGTCACTTCTCGCCGCCGCGCAAACCCTAGACAGGTTGCTAGCCGCTCTTATTTTGCCTGCATCGCAGCCCTCCTTACATCATCAGGCGAATACCTACTATTGTTAGTCACAGTGACGATCCTGTGATCGGTGTTAGAGTTTCAGGACGCTTTGCCCTAACTGCCGCCGCCGTGTTGTGCCTCCCGGAAAACATACTTTGAGATAACTTCGGTAAAACAGGCATAACTTTTCGCTCGTTTATCCGAAAAATCTGAAATTTTTTCAGCAGCTTCTTGACACCATTTGAAGATGAGCAATTATACATTAGGTTGTATAAACTTGGTAAGTAAAGTGATTTGAATAGGGCTTAAGTTGGAATATGCAAACTACAAATGAACATGTGCATTCCCGAGCATCCCCGACATTTGTTCATGTGCATCCATGATATTTATCTTGCGCATTCATGCAATAGGTGTGCCGGAGGGAGTGACGTTCTTTGGAGTTCGAGGGAGCCAACCAGGAGGAGGAACCCGAGGTGCGAGGAAGCCGACGAAAGCAATCGACGCGGAGGAATTGCCCGAGAGTGCCACGACCACCAACCTTCCTCGTTCTCGAAAAGGCAAGCCCCAGAGCATATTAAGCCTCCCATGTTTTTACAAATACATTGAGTATCTTTTATTGTTGATGATGCATTAAGTATAGGAATTGGTTGGAACCAATTACTGCATTATATATCCTTCCTTGTCCAGATATCGCACTGGAATCCTATTTAAGTTCAGGAACGGGTTAAATGCTTAGCCATGCTTAGTGCGGTAGAAGTCAGGTGATTTCCTATCACTTGTGAGCTTTAGGATGAGGTGGATCACGGTTGGCTATATTTGCTATCGTGGAAAAGAACCATGTGAATAATGAATTAAGACCGGGCGGGGTCTTGTGTAGGTTTGAACATAGTGACTCCATCTGAGTCGTTTAAGGACCGATACGCTATACATCCTCATGTCATGTTGAACGCAGCCTAACACTTAGCTGGCCGAATAAGTCGTTCCGACCGTGAAGCCTAGTAGCTCGACTCGGTGCCGGGGGGCGCGCGGCGAGTGGTGGCATTCGGAGGTAGTAAGGATGTGTGGAGAGCCATTGGCATAAGTCCAAGGCGGGTTAGAGTCCCGAACAACCTTGGCAGAGTGGTTCTCTGAGAATGTCGATCTGATCGGACTCGCGACTCCTGAATCGTACCAAAGGTGACTTGTTTGCGACTCCGATGGGGGAAGCAGGGTTTGTGTTTAGGAATACCCCTCCAGCTGGATAGGAATCGATTCGAATCGCCGTCTCTCCCGGATAGTGAGAACTTGACTGAGCAGCGGCAACGTAGATTCAATTAATTTAACGATATGGTTAAATGGATGATGACGATAAGGTTGCCACAATGAATACCTGATATGGTTATTAATGTTTGCACCCTAATAAAATGATTGCTTAGTATAGGTGCTAATATAGATGATGAAGGTTAATGGCTAAAAAGTCACTTTGCTAGTTCGGGCTAAGAGTTGATCATTATTACTTATGCTTTTCTCGCAAAAAAGAAAGTGTCACCAGATCCACTACATTAAGCTATGCATAATCCTTGGTGTCAATTATTTTGGTTTTCGTCGGGTAAGTCTAGTGAGTACATTCCCGTACTCGTGGTTTATTCCTCTTGTTGCAGATGACCTTCTATATCGGGGATTCGTAAGTATTGTCTCCACCCGGTGGGTGATGAAGACTAGATCATGGGCATGATCTCTCGCTTCTATATCTGAATGCTTTTTGGGTCGTGTGATCAGCGAACCAGTATGTGTATTTGAACTCGGGTGTGTAAGTTAAACTATTTGCTTTCGCATGTTTTACAAGACTTCTTGGCGAGGTCAATCAAGTTGTGCTTGGTTGATAACCAACGAAGCAGTGGTGTAACGGCTTGAGGGTTGAATCGCGTCTGATTTGAAGCCGGATCGCCAACGTCGAGATCTCCACAAAATCGAACTTATCGGCTACCTCTCGGAAGATCGGGCCCGTACTCATCAATTGGTATCAGATATTTCAGGTTTACCGTGAGGTATAATCTCGTTTGCCTTAGATTCGTATTTGTTCATTACCTAGAGTCTACAAAAAGCCCAAGAATATTTCAATTTCCGCTGTCCTATCGCCCTTTGTGCCTTTGCAATTTCGTTTCAGATTCGTGTTGTTGAGTTTGTGTCCGTGGTCGAGTCTTGTTGCTGGTTTAGGATTGTGTTCGTGGTCGTAGTTCAATCGCCCGTTGCTGTGATTTTTGTTTTCCGCCGCTATCCCATCCACCGTTCCCAAACAACAAGTCGAAGCCACCACATTACTCGACTTGCCCCGCTAGCCGCCTTGTGTCACTTCTCGCCGCCGCGCAAACCCTAGACAAGGTTGTTACCGCTCTTATTTTGCCTGCATCGCAGCCCTCCTTACATCATCAGGCGAATACCTACTGCTGTTAGTCACAGTGACGATCCTGTGATCGGTGTTAGAGTTTCAGGACGCTTTGCCCTAACTGCCGCCGCCGTGTTGGGCCTCCCGGAAAACATACTTTGAGATAACTTCGGTAAAACAGGCATAACTTTTCGCTCGTTTATCCGAAAAATCTGAAATTTTTTCAGCAGCTTCTTGACACCATTTGAAGATGAGCAATTATACATTAGGTTGTATAAACTTGGTAAGTAAAGTGATTTGAATAGGGCTTAAGCTGGAATATGCAAACTACAGCGAACATGTGCATTCCCCGAGCATCCCTAGCATTTGTTCATGTGCATCCATGATATTTATCTTGCACATTCATGCAATAGGTGTGCCGGAGGGAGTGACGTTGCTGGAGTTCGAGGGAGCCAACCAGGAGGAGGAGCCCAAGGTGCAGGAAGCCGACGAGGCAGTCGACGCGGAGGAATTGCCCGAGTGCCCTGACCACCAGCCTTCCTCGTTCCTGAAAGGCAAGCCCCAGATCATATTAAGCCTCCCATGTTTTTACAAATACATTGAGTATCTTTTATTGTTGATGATGCATTAAGTATAGGAATTGGTTGGAACCAATTACTGCATTATATATCCTTCCTTGTCCAGATATCGCACTGGAATCCTATTTAAGTTCAGGAACGGGCTAAATGCTTAGCCATGCTTAGTGCGGTAGAAGTCAGGTGATTTCCTGTCACTTATGAGCTTTAGGATGAGGTGGATCACGGTTGGCTATATTTGCTATCGTGGAAAAGAACCATGTGAATAATGAATTAAGACCGGGCGGGGTCTTGTGTAGGTTTGAACATAGTGACTCCATCTGAGTCGTTTAAGGACCGATACGCTATACATCCTCATGTCATGTTGAACGTAGCCTAACACTTAGCTGGCCGAATAAGTCATTCCGACCGCGAAGCCTAGTAGCTCGACTCAGGACGGGGACGCGAGCAGTGGTGGCATTCTGGAGGTAGTAAGGTTGTGTGGAGAGCCATTGGCATAAGTCCAAGGCGGGTTAGAGTCCCGAACAACCTTGGCAGAGTGGTTCTCTGAGAATGTCGATCTGATCGGACTCGCGACTCCTGAATCGTACCAAAGGTGACTTGTTTGCAACTCCGATGGGGGAAGCAGGATTTGTGTTTAGGAATACCCCTCCAGCTGGATAGGAATCGATTCGAATCGCCGTCTCTCCCAGATAGTGAGAACTTGACTGAGCAGCGGCAACGTAGATTCAATTAATTTAACGATATGGTTAAATGGATGATGATGATAAGGTTGCCACAATGAATACCTGATATGGTTATTAATGTTTGCACCCTAATAAAATGATTGCTTAGTATAGGTGCTAATATAGATGACAGGTTAATGGCTAAAAAGTCACTGCTAGTTCAGGCTAAGAGTTGATCATTATTACTTATGCTTTTCTACAAAAAGAAAGTGTCAGCCAGATCCACTACATTAAGCTATGCATAATCCTTGGTGTCAATTATTTTGGTTTTCGTCGGGTAAGTCTAGCTGAGTACATTCCCGTACTCAGGGTTTATTCCCTCTTGTTGCCGATGACCTTCTATATCAGGGATTCTATAAGTATTGTCTCCACCCGGCGGGTGATGAAGACTAGATCATGGGCATGATCTCTGTTCTCTTATCTGAATGCTTTTGCGGGCTGTGATCAGCGAACCAGTATGTGTATTTGAACTCGGGTGTGTAAGTTAAACTATTTGCTTCCGCATGTTTTACAAGACTTCTTGGCGAGGTCAATCAAGTTGTGCTTGGTTGATAACCAACGAAGCAGTGGTGTAACGGTTGCAGGGTTCGAATCGCGTCTGATTTGAAGCCGGATCGCCAACGTCGAGATCTCCACAAAATCGAACTTATCGGCTACCTCTCGGAAGATCGGGCCCGTACTCATCAATTGTTATTAGATATTTCAGGTTTACCGCGAGGTATAATCTCGTTTGCCTTAGATTCGTATTTGTTCATTACCTAGAGTCTACAAAAAGCCCAAGAATATTTCAATTTCCGCTGTCCTATCGCCCTTTGTGCCTTTGCAATTTCGTTTCAGATTCGTGTTGTTGAGTTTGTGTCCGTGGTCGAGTCTTGTTGCTGGTTTAGGATTGTGTTCGTGGTCGTAGTTCAATCGCCCGTTGCTGTGATTTTTGTTTTCCGCCGCTATCCCATCCACCGTTCCCAAACAACAAGTCGAAGCCACCACATTACTCGACTTGCCCCGCTAGCCGCCTTGTGTCACTTCTCGCCGCCGCGCAAACCCTAGACAGGTTGCCAGTAGCTCTTATTTTGCCAGCATCGCAGCCCTCCTTACATCATCAGGCGAATACCTACTGCTGTTAGGCATAGTGATGATCCTGTGATCGGTGTTAGAGTTTCAGGACGCTTTGCCCTAACTGCCGCCGCCGTGTTGGGCCTCCCGGAAAACATACTTTGAGATAACTTCGGTAAAACAGGCATAACTTTTCGCTCGTTTATCCGAAAAATTTGAAATTTTTTCAGTAGCTTCTTGACACCATTTGAAGATGAGCAATTATACATTAGGTTGTATAAACTTGGTAAGTAAAGTGATTTGAATAGGGCTTAAGCTGGAATATGCAAACTACAGTGAACATGTGCATTCCCCGAGCATCCCTAGCATTTGTTCATGTGCATCCATGATATTTATCTTGCACATTCATGCAATAGGTGTGCCGGAGGGAGTGACGTTGCTGGAGTTCGAGGGAGCCAACCAGGAGGAGGAACCCAAGGTGCAGGAAGCCGACGAGGCAGTCGACGCGGAGGAATTGCCCGAGTGCCCTGACCACCAGCCTTCCTCGTTCCTGAAAGGCAAGCCCCAGATCATATTAAGCCTCCCATGTTTTTACAAATACATTGAGTATCTTTTATTGTTGATGATGCATTAAGTATAGGAATTGGTTGGAACCAATTACTGCATTATATATCCTTCCTTGTCCAGATATCGCACTGGAATCCTATTTAAGTTCAGGAACGGGCTAAATGCTTAGCCATGCTTAGTGCGGTAGAAGTCAGGTGATTTCCTGTCACCTATGAGCTTTAGGATGAGGTGGATCACGGTTGGCTATATTTGCTATCGTGGAAAAGAACCATGTGAATAATGAATTAAGAATGGGCGGGGTCTTGTGTAGGTTTGAACATAGTGACTCCATCTGAGTCGTTTAAGGACCCATACGCTATACATCCTCATGTCATGTTGAACGCAGCCTAACACTTAGCTGGCCGAATAAGTCATTCCGACCGCGAAGCCTAGTAGCTCGACTCAGGACGGGGACGCGAGCAGTGGTGGCATTCTGGAGGTAGTAAGGTTGTGTGGAGAGCCATTGGCATAAGTCCAAGGCGGGTTAGAGTCCCGAACAACCTTGGCAGAGTGGTTCTCTGAGAATGTCGATCTGATCGGACTCGCGACTCCTGAATCGTACCAAAGGTGACTTCTTTGCGACTCCGATGGGGGGAGCAGGGTTTGTGTTTAGGAATACCCCTCCAGCTGGATAGGAATCGATTCGAATCGCCGTCTCTCCCGGATAGTGAGAACTTGACTGAGCAGCGGCAACATAGATTCAATTAATTTAACGATATGGTTAAATGGATGATGATGATAAGGTTGCCACAATGAATACCTGATATGGTTATTAATGTTTGCACCCTAATAAAATGATTGCTTAGTATAGGTGCTAATATAGATGACAGGTTAGTGGCTAAAAAGTCACTGCTAGTTCAGGCTAAGAGTTGATCATTATTACTTATGCTTTTCTACAAAAAGAAAGTGTCAGCCAGATCCACTACATTAAGCTATGCATAATCCTTGGTGTCAATTATTTTGGTTTTCGTCGGGTAAGTCTAGCTGAGTACATTCCCGTACTCAGGGTTTATTCCCTCTTGTTGCCGATGACCTTCTATATCAGGGATTCTATAAGTATTGTCTCCACCCGGCGGGTGATGAAGACTAGATCATGGGCATGATCTCTGTTCTCTTATCTGAATGCTTTTGCGGGCTGTGATCAGCGAACCAGTATGTGTATTTGAACTCGGGTGTGTAAGTTAAACTATTTGCTTCCGCATGTGTTACAAGACTTCTTGGCGAGGTCAATCAAGTTGTGCTTGGTTGATAACCAACGGAGCAGTGGTGTAACGGTTGCACGGTTCGAATCGCGTCTGATTTGAAGCCGGATCGCCAACGTCGAGATCTCCACAAAATCGAAGTTATCGGCTACCTCTCAGAAGATCGGGCCTGTACTCATCACAGAGCTTCGGGGATGAGTTAGTGGGTGGACCTGCTTCATCCATTCCCCGAGTGTCTCCTACTGAGGCTGAGTGGACTCAAGACGTTGGTCAGGCCTTGGTTCGAGGCCGTGGCGAATGGGTGCAGAGCGACAACGTTGGAATGAGTGCTATGATGGCAGTCTTGAAGCTTTGTCGAGTCAGGCAAAACACCCTTTCCAGTGTGCTTGATGAAGCCGACAAGGCAATGGAAGCTCAGCACAAGTTCAGGTTGCGTGCCCGCAAGTATCGCCGTAAGGCGAATGCATGTGGGAGAGCTCAGCAAGAAGTTGATGAGATTCGTGGTATTGCAAATTATCGCTTGCAACAGTGGGGTCAAACCGCACGCGAGAGAGACGAGCTTCATAACCAGCTGTTGAACCTCACTATTGAGAGAGATGAGGCTACACAAGAGTTGGATCGTGTGACATGTCACCGGGATGCAGCTTTAGAGTTAGCAGAAGAAAGACGTCAGGGTTGGATTTTGGCCAACCACAACGCCTTTCAAAGGGAGCAAGCACTACAAGAACAGCTTGAAGAGCTTTAGGTTGAGCACCATCAACTGCACAACCGTCTATTTCCTATTCCTCGCCCCATAACAAGGTATCCAAATGTGGGTGGACCTCAAGTGATTGAGGTCGATGAGGAAGAAGAGGATGTGCAGATGGTTGACAATGTAGCTGAGCCGGCAGATGAAGAAGAAGAGGAAGACCCAGAAGAAGTCCAAGGTGTCTCTGATGTGGACAGCGATCACTTCGACGAGTAGTTCGTTAGCAAGTCTCGCTAGTTTAAGCTTTTGCAGTCATTGATGTAATGGACTTAAGTACAATGACTGATGTTGGATGTACTCTTTTAATTCAAACTCGGCATGTAATGTACTTTAATTCGCTCCCTTCGGGATGCGTATCGTAATGGTTAAGTTTAAAACTTGTCATGTTGGAATGCACTGCGTATGGCGCTAGTAATCTACTTGATGATGTGGTGATTGGAGAATGAATTATTGCCTCTGTTTATTGTATGAAGTTTTCATTCTCGTCAGTAAATTCAGTTTGGCACAATTACATTGTTCCTCTCCAATGTGCTGACATCATCAATAATTACTAGTTGCGCATTGTGCAGATGCCTCATACTCGTTCCGCCGGTGCGGGTGATGATGATGATGATCTTCCACCGTCACCACCACCCATACCAACAGAATTGATAGCAATGCTTGCGGAAGGACAGCGCACTATGGCTGAGGCCCTCCGTACGATTGCGAATTGGGATGGTCGTGGTCCACGCCAAGGACCGAAACCAAATCAATACAGTGATTTCAAGGATTTCCTTGACACGAAACCCCCGATCTTCAAGGAGGCTGAGGAGCCGCTACAAGTTGATGAGTGGTTGAATACTCTCGAGCAGAAGTTTTGTCTGCTCCACTTGACTGAGGTGTTGAAGACTGAGTACGCATCTCACCAACTGCATGGACCAGCTAGCATTTGGTGGAGTCATCATCGGTCCACTATGCCCGCTAATGCCCAAATCACCTGGGATCAGTTCAAGTCTGCTTTCAGGGGAAATTACATTCCTCCTGGTCTCATGGCGATCAAGCATACAGAGTTCATGAAGCTAACCTAGGGGAACAAGAGCCTGAATGAATACCTGCAAGCTTTCAACAACCTTGCAAGGTATGCTATCGAGTTTGTGGACACCGATGCCAAGAAGATTGCTAGCTTCAAGCGGGGACTTAGCCCCAAACTTATGAAGACCATGGGAAATTGCAAGTGTGTTCATTTTAATGAGTTTGTGAGTGATGCTTTATCGCAAGAGAACAACAATGATGTGTATGCTGCTCCAAAAAGTCGTAAGAGAGCCTATGAGGCGGGTGCCTCACAATCCAAGGCTCCCGTTACACAGAGGGCTCCATTCCGTCCTCTAGCGCCAGTAGCTAAGTTTCGCCCACCGCAGAAGAAGAATCCTGCCAAGACTGGGTTTTGCAAGGCATTTACAGTTGCTCTTCCCAAGGGCACTACCAGTCAGGGCAGTTCTAGGGCTCCTCCAAGCAACATGTCATGCTGGAACTGCAACAAGATAGGCCACTAGGCAAGGGAATGCCCTTACCATAAGAAGAATAACTACCAAGGTGGTCGTCAGGGGCAGGTGAACCACACTAATATTACTAAGATTCCTTCAGGAGAGGTAGTGACTATTGGTAAGTTTCTGACTGATCAACACCCCACAGTTGTACTATTTGATTCAGGTGCTTCGCATTCCTTTATTAGTCCAACATTTGCATCCAAGTTTATGCAGAAAACATATACTGTTGAGGGTGAGGGTTATTGTATTAGGGCTGCCAGTGGTGTTATCCCAACCAAGCTGGTAGTTGGGGACATACAATTTGAGATAGAGGGGTGAAGTTATCAGGTTGATCTGGTAGTTTTACCGGGGCTGGGTATCGATGTGATATTGGGAATGAATTGGATGAGCAGGCACGGGGTGCTTATTGATACATCGACTAGAGTAGTCATGCTCAGAGATCCTAGTAATCAGGAAGGTTTTCTGGTGCAACTACCTAGGGACATCAATCTTTCTTGTGCGGCTAATGCTGTGCAAGCAAAGGCTATTGCAGATATCCCTGTAGTGTGTGACTTTCCAGATGTTTTTCCCGATGATTTACCTGGATTGCCCCCGGATCGGGAAGTGGAGTTCAAGATAGAGTTGCTTCCTGGCACAGCTCCTATCTCTAGAAGGCCATATAGAATGCCTCCCAATGAACTAGCTGAACTTAAGACCCAGTTGAATGAACTTCTAAAGAAAGGCCTTATCCATCCTAGTTCATCTCCATGGGGGTGTCCAGCTATCTTTGTGAAGAAGAAGGATCAATCTCTACGCATGTGTGTAGATTATAGACCCTTGAATGCAGTTACAATCAAGAATAAGTACCCTCTGCCACGCATAGATATCTTATTTGATCAGTTGTCTAAAGCAAAAGTCTTTTCCAAGATTGATTTGAGATCTAGGTATCATCAAATCAAAATTCAGCCTGGGGATGTCCCAAAAACCGCATTCTCTACAAGATATGGTCTATATGAGTACCTGGTTATGTCTTTTGGATTAACCAATGCCCCCGCACATTTTATGTATCTGATGAATTCGGTGTTTATGCCTGAGTTGGACAAATTTGTGGTGGTATTTATAGATGATATCCTGGTCTATTCTAAGAATGAAGAAGATCATGTTGAACATTTACGGGTGGTTCTCACTAGATTGCGAGAACACCAGTTGTATGTAAAGTTCAGCAAATGTGAATTCTGGCTTCGTGAGGTACCTTTTCTTGGACACGTGTTGTCGGATGGTGGAATTATGGTTGATCCCACCAAGGTGCAAGAAGTGTTGAACTAGAAGGCTCCAATCTCGGTGCATGAGGTTTGGAGTTTTCTGGGGTTGGCTGGCTATTATCGTCGCTTCATCCCGGATTTCTCTAAGATAGCCAAGCCTATGACTCGATTGCTGCAAAAAGACATGAAGATTGTCTAGACTCCTGAATGTGATGCGGCTTTCCATACCCTGCGAACTCTTCTAACTTTGGCTCCGGTTTTGGCACAACCGGATATCGAGAAACCTTTTGATGTGTTCTGCGATGCATCAGGTATTGGGCTAGGAGGTGTTCTTATGTAGGAAGGTAGAGTCATTGCTTATACCTCTCGCCAACTTCGGAAGTATGAAGTGAATTATCCAACGCATGACTTAGAACTCGCTGCAGTTGTTCATGCTTTGAAGGCCTAGAGACATTATTTACTTGGCAATGTGTGCAACATCTACACTGATCATAAAAGTCTCGAGTACATCTTCACTCAACCTGAGTTGAATATGCGTCAGAGAAGATGGCTCGAGTTGATCAAGGATTATAACCTCCAAGTGCACTATCACCCTGGCAAGGCAAACGTCGTAGCGGATGCCTTAAGTAGGAAGTCTCACTGCCACTCTTTGATTGAGAGTGATGTCCATTTGTCGAAGCTCCTTCATCCTGCAGTCCTTCACAACATCACTATCAGTTGTGCTATACAGAGTCAAATTATCGAGCTACAGAAGACAGATGCAGGTGTGTTCCACATCAAGCGCAAGATGAAAGAGCAAGAAACCAAACATTTTTGAGTTGATGAGGAAGGCGTGTTATGGTTCAAGGATAGGTTGGTAGTTCCGAAGGATAGAGAGCTTAGAAATCAAATCATATCCGAAGCTCATTCCTCTAAATTATCTATTCATCCTGGTAGTAGCAAAATATATCATGATTTGAAGCCTCGATTTTGGTGGACCAAAATGAAGAAAGAGATAGCCGCTTATATGGCTAGGTGTGACACTTGTTGTCGGGTCAAGGCTGTGCACATGAAAGCTGGATTACTTCAGCCACTCTCTATTCCAGGTTGGAAATGGGAGGAGATAAGTATGGATTTTATTGTTGGACTCCCTACTACTCAGAGGAACTTTAACTCTATTTGGGTGATTGTAGACCGACTGACCAAGTCTGCACACTTCATTCCTATCCGCATAGATTTCCATCCAACCGACTACGCGGAGTTGTACTTCAACCAGATAGTCCGACTTCATGGGATCCCTCATACTATTGTCTCGGATAGAGGACCATAGTTCATTGCTCGCTTTTGGGAGCACTTACATGGATTATTAGGAACTAAGCTAGTAAGAAGTTCTGCTTATCATCCGCAAACCAATGGGCAAACTGAACGAGTGAATCAAATCTTAGAAGATATGTTGAGAGCATGTGTCATCTCGGCTAAGGGCTCATGGGAAAAATGGTTGCCCCTAGCTGAATTCTCGTACAATAACAGTTATCAAGAGAGTATCAAGATAGCACCGTTTGAAGCTTTGTATGGCCGGAAGTGTAGAACCCCGTTGAACTGGGTAGAAGCCGGTGAAAGGAGATATTATGGAATTGATTTTGTTCAAGAAGCCGAAGAACAAGTCCGTACTATCCAAACTCACATGGCCGCAGCTCAAGCTAGGCAGAAAAGATATGCTGATCGACGTAGAAAACCTATTGAGTTCGAAGTTGGAGACTTCGTTTATCTGAAAGTCTCCCCTATGAAGAGTGTCCAACGCTTTGGTGTGAAGCGAAAGCTTGCGCCGAGATATGTTGGTCTATTTGAAATCATTGGACAAAGTGGTAAGGTGGCGTACAAGATTCAATTACCTCCAGAGATGAGTGCTATCTTCAATGTCTTTCATGTATCCCAATTGAAGAAATGTCTTCGCGTCCCTGAAGAGAGAGTTCCATTGGAGGATATCGAGTTAAAATCAGATTTGACCTTTGAAGAAAAGCAGGTCCGAGTGATTGACACTCATGAGCGAGTGACTCGGAGTCGTGTGGTCAAGTTTTACAAAGTCATGTGGAGTAACCAGGGTAGTGAACGTGATGCAACGTGGGAAAGGGAAGATTATTTGAGGGATGGTTATAAGGAATTCTATCAATAATGGTACGCTTTTCAAATCTCGGGATGAGATTTTTATAAGGGGGGAGGGCTGTAACACCCTAGGTGTTTGGCTTCCACATTTGCACTGCATTTCATGAACATGAGCATCATGCATCCATTCGTGAACTTATATCACATGAAACATGATTTCGAAACATTGCAACATGTTGTATATTTCATGTGTGTTGTTTCTTTTATGAAATGTAAAGTGTGCAACATGTGCCACTCACTTAGTGAAACAAGGTTAGTTAATATTATGCAACAAGATCATGAAACATGTGAAACATGACTATGAAACCATTGTAACAATTCATGTGTTTTGCATTGTTTCAGTACATACCTTGCTTGATTCTTGTGTGACCAATGTGTGGTGTGACTAATAATTCTCTTAAACAACTTAGTTATACTTAGAATGTCATTAGGAACAAGGTTCATGTTGATCATTTTGCTTAATTAGGTTTCCAAGTTATGGTTTGACCAATTTGGACCCCTAGAGCTCCTGAGTTTGACTGTTTAAAAAGTGTAGCTTAGGATGTTTGCATGTCTGAGCAACCTAAAGCAAAGTTGTAGAAAATTATATAAGGAACAAAAGTTATTTTTTGACCATCTCATGAAAATGTGCAGAACATGCTAAAAAATGGCCCACAAGTCAGTTTTGAGATCTATTTAGAAACTCTGAAATTTTCTAAGTGTTGTAACTGAGTTTCAGTTTCATGACCTCAACTTTGGCTTGATATAACTCGTGATCCGTTGTGAATTAGCTGTTGACTTCTAAATCAAAGTTGTAGCCCTACTATAGCTCTACAACTTTCATGTTCGTTGTTTCCTCTAATACGTCATGGATTAGGAGAATGAGTGCCATCAAGTAACCCTGTCAGGCTGATTGTTTTCACTGAATCGATGCTATAGTAGTCCGACCGCTTACAGAACATCACCGACACGTGTGCGCCGCGCGTCGCCGACGGCCTGACCGGCCAGGCCATGTCGGGCCTGAGCTCGGCAATTGAAGCCTCCGCGCGCGTCTGTGAGCCCCCACCAGCGCCACATTTTCCTTTGCTCCTCCGCTCGCCCGAAGCACAGCAGCAGAGCCGCAACGCCCCGCCATTGCTGCCGAGCAAGCTCCGCCGCACTCACGCCTGCTCGCCGCCGCAAAAACGCGAACCACAGCTCGACCAGAGCTCTGCCGTGTCCTCCTCTACCTCGTCGCCCTTCTAGTTGAGCCAGACGTGCCGTAGGTGAGAGCCATTGGCCGTTTTTCCGCCGCCGTCTCCGTGGCCACGTCTCTCCGGAGCGGAGCTCACCGCGGCCACCCACCACCGAGACCTGCTCGTCCTCCTCTCTCGGCTTGGACAGCTCCTTAGTGACCTCGTGGAGCTCATACCGAGCTCGGATGAGGCAGCAAGGGCTCACCGTCGTTAGTACACCGCGCCGGAGCTCTGCCGTGCCGCCATCACCAGCGACGAGTCACCTTCGCTAGGTCTTAGGTCGCGCCACATGCACCAATCGGTTCCTCTCGTCACGGGGATCATGTAGGTAGCTTTGGTGTCGTCGGAGTCCTCGCCGTCGGCGAGTTCCACCGCCGCCGCGCAGTCGCGTGCGCCTCCCCTGTTTTCGTCTCGCTGACGGGTGGGGTCGGCTGACACCCGGGTCCCACACGTTAGTGGCTGTGTGTTCAAAAGGATAGTTCAAAAATTCTAGTTTTAGTGCTATATTGTAAATTTCGTAACTCCAAATTGGTAGATCCAAATTGAGTACTTCCAATTTTGTTAGACTCACAGAGAGGTCTAGTATTTAAGAAAAATATGACATGAACAGTTATAGTGGAAAATTTGGATGAATTAAATAGGGACTTGAAAAGTGTTTTTGAATGCATGCAAACTTGCTTAAATCATATCTGGAGTTTCTGTGATCCAAAAATTATGAAATTTTGTGGGTGAGCTAGTCTTGTATAGTAGAAGCTCTGGTTAAAATTTGAGAGTCATTTCATTTGTAGTTTTTGTGTTATAGATTTTCCTTTTATCATTGGTAGATACTTGTGTGAATTTTTGTAAATTATCTAGGAATCCTATGGCCATGAAACTTGGTGGGTAGTATCTTAGTACCTTAAGAATGCTAGAAAAAATATGAAATCTGTTGCTTGACACTTTTCACTAAGGTTTCCTAATTATGCCATTTTAAGCCATTCTGTCTTACCATTTTTGTGTACGTTGTTATACTTACTCAAATGGTGTGACATTTTTATGGTAGTCTACTTAGGGCATGTAGTGTCTACTGTAATTTTTGTAAATTTAATAGTGTAGTTTTCATATATGTTTACTATTTCCTCTAATTAATTAAATAAATTAAGAAAGGTATTAAAAGAAATGTTTTGGGGATGAACACTCTACTTTCTGGTGTTCTTGTGATATGAGTGATATGTGAGTAAAGTTGGTTTTGTCCAATTAAGTGTTTATATCATAAGTTAATTATTTGTTTGCATTATGTCCCTCTGGACAGATCTGGGGACTTTGGAAAGTTTCTCATGATATTTTGATTTGCTGTGTATGGGATGAATACAAAAGTTGTAGATAATTTATGTATCTAGCTCCTGTCAAAATTTGAGGGCATTTGGCCCAGTAGTTCAGAAACTACAGCTGTTTAAAGTTAGGTTGAAGGACCAGAAACGGCGACCAGAAGAAGGTTGAATGGGAGCCGTAAAATTTCTCGTGAAACTTTTAGGCCGCTGTCTCAAAAACACCGCCAAACGTAAGTGAGTTCCCAAAATAAAAATACCCAAACCAACTAGTGATGAGAGTATCTAGAAAAGTTCCTCGGAACGGTAGAAAACCAACGCAACAGACGGAACTCGATTCGGAGCACAAACGATCAAGCTGTGCACAAAACAAAAAATCAGGGCTTGAAAATTTTAACCGAAAAATCCCCTGAAAATTCGTTCAACACAGAATAGAGAGAGAAGAGGTAGTACATCGGCCTGGGCCTCTCGGGCCTGCACAGCTAAGTGCTCATGATGGTATGGCTGCCTCTGCTTTCCTCAATTCATGCACGAGGGAAGGAATTAAATTCACAAACACTATTGCTTGATTGAGACGTTTTCAAAAACCAACATTAAAAATCACGAGAGCTGCTCCTGCTATTGGTGGTGTGCAGGCATAGGTGCTTCCTGGATGAGCATCGATTGATGTTTGAAGCACTGGTACTGAGCACGGCCAACCAGAGACGAGCGAGCTCCGGAAATCACGGGAGAACACCAGAAGCTGTGCTGAGCGAGCGCCTAGTCTGCTCAGCGCTAGACCTCAGCTCGTCGAGCAGCCCACCAGGGGCGAGCACACAGCTGTGCTTGTTTGCTCGGCGCCGGTCCTGAAAAGAGAGGAGAACGAAAACGAGGACAGAACAGAGCCGAAGGCACAAGATTCCACACACGCGACAGCAGGGCGATGGCGAGCTACGACTCAGACCTGGGGGCGCACGGCGTACGCAGCTGCAGGCGAGCCTGCACCGGTGGCCTTCGGCCCCTTCATCCGTTTGCCCAAACCTGTGCCCAACGAGCACTACGAACAGAGAACGACGCCCTTCACGAACGCAAGAACAGGAAAAAGGGGCGACCTCAAAATCATCAGAATCCAACTCAAATCAAAAGGATTGGCTCCCACACTTTGCACAGATCAAATTTGACTTGATACAAATCTATTCCCAAAAATTCATCGCCTGGGATTGACTCAAACTCCGGCAAAATCAGATCGTAGCAAGAACGAAAAATGGGGAAAAACCTAAGAACATGATGAACGAAAATCACAACTTCAAATGAGGAATCCAGAGGACACGAGGAGGATTTGGGCCTCCTTTCCCACTCCAAATCACAGCATAGAACCATAAATTCTCAGATTTTTGACCTCTCTCAAGAAACACTAGAAAACCTAACCCTAGGGAGAAGGGAGGAATGAGAGTGGGAGAGAGGTAAGGGAGATGGGGGCTCCGTCATTATTTAACAGGGCTATTACACATTCCTAGTTTTGCCCCTAGATACAAATGAGTTGAACCGCTAAGCCCGAGGGCGTTGTTGTCCAACCCGGTGTAATCTTGATCCGACGGCCACCGCGCCTTCTCACCGGTAGCTTCACCTCGACGCGAACTCCCCGATGCCGCCACGTGTCGTCCGTCCCTCCTCGGAACCTCCGCCCGGATTTTGAGGCCCAAACCCGTAAACCGTCCGCGGGTAGCGTACTCCATACGCGTTCCCGGCCATCCGACGCGTGTCACCACCGTCCTCGACCGGCCGGCCCGCCAAGTCCTCCTGAGCCTCGCTCGACTCACGCGTCCGCCGTCTTGACCCGGTCAACACCGTCACTCCATGTCTTCTTGCACTTGTTGATGTTCCAAGTGTCAGCCACCGCGGCTAGTCGCCCGGCCTCACGGTCCCTCGGTCCAAGCCTCACGTTCGTCCTTCACCACTCTCGGTCCGTCAGCACGGCACGTCCTCCTTGACATTCACCTCGCCGTCAACTACCGCCTCCGTGCTCCACACCTACACACCACGAGCCAAGAGACATGCACACATAGCTTTCGCCATGGTAGAGTTAGTAACCGACTCAACCTATTCGTGGATCACATTGATCAATCACTCATCACACAAAAACACGAACACACAAGGGTACTTGTCAACCTTGTGTTCACATAGGTTCCAGTTTTGCTTACTCTCTGCCTTGTGAGGACAGAGTTCTGTTGATTTATGAATTCAACTTGGTAAAGTGTTGAATCATGCTTTGAGGTCTAAAAATGAATTGTAGACAATTTCATAAGCTTTTCAGATTGTCTTGTTGCAAGTCATTTAGATTTATAAATCTCCAGTTATGGCTAGTTTTCTGCAAAAAGAAAGTGTCAGCCAGATCCACTACATTAAGCTATGCATAATCCTTGGTGTCAATTATTTTGGTTTTCGTCGGGTAAGTCTAGCTGAGTATATTCCCGTACTCAGGGTTTATTCCCTCTTGTTGCAGATGACCTTCTATATCAGGGATTCTATAAGTATTGTCTCCACCCGGCGGGTGATGAAGACTAGATCATGGGCATGATCTCTGTTCTCTTATCTGAATGCTTTTGCGGGCTGTGATCAGCGAACCAGTATGTGTATTTGAACTCGGGTGTGTAAGTTAAACTATTTGCTTCCGCATGTTTTACAAGACTTGTTTTGTAATAATGATGACTCTGTGATGATGTAATCTATTTGCAAATGTCTGCGAAATGTTGTAACATACGATATGTTATGTTGAATTACTGTGATCTTGGTTGTATGCAAGTTGGTTTGAAATCCTTTGAGATTTCAGTTGACTACCGAGTTTATATGGGCTCAAGTTCGAGAATTTGATCGTTTTGGTGATTGGTTTTGTACTTGTGCTCTTATAAATTGGTCGGTTCTGTGACAGACATGTCCTTGACATGTCGTCCTGAGGGTGTGCGCTGACTGGCGTCAAGCTCACGTCATTGAGACAGCGAGCTTTCCGCCTGCTGCACTGCCGCGTGCTCGAGCACCGTGTGTATCTCACGATGGGCCCGACGATCCTCGGGTGTCTCGGGTGAAGTGTGGGAGGGCTCCATCGTCTTTGATGATCCTCCAGTTCACGTCGTGGGCCATGGCATACACATGACCATCGTCTCCATGATGCTCGGTCTCTTGCTCGAGCTCCGTGCGCTCCTGCTCCTATTGGAGGCGTGCATCCTAGAGCTCCCTATGTTGCACCCTCAGTTGCTCCACACGTAGGTGAGGCAGGGCCCCTACATCTCCCTCGACCTTGTCGTCAAGGTCATTTGGTGGGGTAGCCCCTCCCTCGTGGATGCTTTTGACGCGTCCCTCAAGGGTACCTGCCATAAAACATTCTCACGAGGGGTGATGGCTCCCCCTGCTAGAGTTAGAGTCAGAGGGAGACTCTAAATCTCCCATGAGAAGGTCGTGGAAAGATTCCATGACGTATTCGGTCATCGCCACAAACTCGTCATTCGTAGGGGATGGGTGCATGCACTACGCCATGAGGTGGCCAACAATCCTTGTGGCATTGCGTAGACCAAATGGGAATGCTATCGGGGTGCTCTGGATGAGATATTATGTGGAGAGTCGTTCCCCCAGCAAGCTGCATCCTAACATTGGTCAATGAGAAGGTGAGGCAACACAGGTCCTCCTAGGATGGTCGGGGTCCTAGGAAGGCATCGAGCTAGTTCTCTAGCCTCCCATAATCTAAGCCAAGGAGCCAGTCACTCCTAGGGACAAGGGCCTCAGGCATGTGCAGCCGCAGCTCCTCAAGCGCCTCAATGATCGCGTTGAGGCCGACAGAGTGGAGAGTCTAAACGGCGGTGAGAGCCTGTGCCAAGTCTCCCTCTGTCGTGATGATGAAGTCTAGGTTCCCAAAGCACATGTGCGCGCTCGGGACCCAACTTACGCCGTGACCAGCCATCCGAGGCCTGAGTGGACGTCGAGATGCGCAAAAAGCCCCTACCTGGCGTGCCAACTGTCGATGTTTTAGATCACCAGCTAGTAAATTTGTATCTGCGCATCTGGCCTAGATGGTGTGCTTAGAGGACACAAGGATTTATACTGGTTCGGGCGTAATGTCCCTACGTCCAGTGTGCTACTGCTCATGTTACCGACACTAGTTTATAGTAGGGGTTACAAATGGGCGAGAAAGGGAGGAGTTCCTAAGTCTCTAGTGGAAGGATAGAAGAGTGCTGAGAGATTGTTTAGTTGTGTGCTTGTTCTTCGTGTGCTCGTGCGTTCGTCTCTTCTTGGGGCGTCCTACTTCCCCTTTTATAGGTGAAGGGGAAGGCACAGGTTACAGAGAGGAAGAAAGAGAAAAGCCAAGGAGAAGAAGGTTGTAACACCCTAGTGTTAAGCATGCATTTGGCATTGGCATTTCATGAGCACAAGCATCATTGAGCATTCATGAACATGAGCATGTCAAATTCTATCTTCACTACCTTGTTTATATCACTTGTGATGTCTCTTAAATTTATACCTAGGCTAGGGTGTACATGTGATTAATGTGTGAAATGCTTGTGGGACCCTAGTAGTACCTTAAACATGTTTAGAATGTCACATGGAACAACTTTGGTATTCATGACTTGGACCAATTTGGCCTCTAAGTCATGATTATAGTGTAAGCTACCATTTTCAAGTTGCATATTTGACCTAAGTTGAACTATTCCCTAGAGACTTTGCATGGCTTTGCACCATAAAGCAAAGTTGTAGAACTCAACTAGGGTAACAACTTTTATTTTTGGGTCATGGTCTAATTCAGCTCCTAACTTGCTCTAAAAGTAGTGCATAAGTAGCAAGAAAATACTGTTCTAGCACTGAAAATTTTCTAAGTGTGGGAGTGATTTACAGTTTCAATGTACCCGCGTTTGACACGCTATAGTTTGAAAACTAGGCCGATCTAGACCAAACTAATTTAAGCAAAGTTGGAGTACTCAAGAAGCTCTACAACTTTGATTATTATAGTTTTCGCTGAATAGAGAGTGAGGAAGGGGGCGGTATCAGTCAAACTGAAATGGCTCATGCCGATTCAGATCGGTCAGGTGGTGGCCGACCGTCATCAAGCCATGCTCGCCATTTGGTAGCCATACGCCGGTGTGGGCCCCATCAATCTGGCCAAAGAGGGCTTCAACACCGCCACGACGCGCCCGTCTGCTCTCTCTCTCGCTCATTTCCTATCCCTCGCTCGCTCTCGTATCCGCAAAGGCGACGCCAAACTCGCCATTGCCACAGCCAGCTTTGCCACCGCGTAGCACTACCGTCGCCGCACCATTTTCCAATCGAGCATGTCAATAGCTCTGCCTTGCTTTGTGCTTCAATCTCCACCCCTTTGCCAAGCCCTTCTAGTCTAGGTAAGGGCGCATTGCCGTTTTCGCCACCGGTGGTCTCACCGGAGTGCCGCCGAGCTCCAAGCTCGTCGTGGCCAATGCAAGCTTGAGCCTTTTCATTCTTTTTCTCTCTCATCTTGTCACCTCTATAGGTCATAGGAACTCTCGCCGGTGACCATTTAGACGCTACCGCCCTAACAGCGCTGGAACACGGCCGCGCACTGCCATGCCATCGCCGCCGCCGTGGCATGCATGTGGGCAGAGCTCACCACCGCCTCACTGGAACCCTAACCCACCCAAGATAGCTTCGTTAGGATTCCACAAAGTCATAGCGCACCTCATCGGAGCACGTGATGCCCGAAGAATGCCGGCGTACCGCCGCGCTACCTCCGCTGTCCACCATTGTCGCCGGCGAGCCATCTCTGGTGAACCCTAAGTCACGTCTTCACCACCAACCGACGCGGCTTGATGAGGGGAACATGTTGGTGTCACACTCATCGCCGGTGATTTCATCGCCGGTGAGATAGGGCTGGCCGGATCACCTCCCCTACCCCGGTATCACTAACCAGCGGGCCCCATCAATTAGTCTCTATGTGTTCTTTGATTTCTTATTGTTTTCATAGATTTGAATGCATGTTTCAAAATTTCATAAGTAGAGTTGTAGATGTTCATTTTGGGTGAACCAAATTTTGTTGGATTCACCATGAAGTGTACTATTTGATAAAAATACGAAACCTACTGTTTGGGATGTTTTTCTAGGAGAATTAAATAGAGCTAGATAAGTGCTTTTAAATTGTTTTCAATCTTGTAAAATGCATAACTTGAGCTAGGAAAGTGAAAAAATTGTGATTCTAATTTTGCTGATCTTGTGTTGACATTCTCTAGCTAAGAAAAATATTAAATCTACAGTAGGCATACTTAGAATATGGTCTTCCTATTTAATCTTAAATAATTGCTAGTTTCTAGTGAAAATAAATAGGGTAAAAATTCATAACTAATGATCATGCAAATTTTTACACAATGTTATGGTGCTAGGATGAATGTAAGAAAAATATAAAATCTGTTGTTTGACACTTTTCACTAGGCTAAACTATTTTTTGCTAAAATAAGCCTATGCAACTTATCATTTTTGTAGAGATGGCTATATTTATCCAAATGGCATGCAATTTGCACAGTAGACTTCTAGGGTCATATGTAGGCTACTGTAATTGTCTCAGATTTTATTGCGCACTTTTGATATATTTTCCTTATTTCACCTTAGGGTCCAAATAAATTAATAAAGCCATTTAAATAATTTATTGGGCTTGACCATCATATTTTATAGAGTGTGTATGATGCCTATGAACAGTTGGTACCATTGATTGTGCCCAAATTTGATTGCTTGTATGCAGTGAAATATTAATTGCTCTATAATTCAATTTTAGTGACTGTTTGGATAGTTTTGGTTGTTTAGTAAATTGCATGGGTAAGGTGATGTTTATTATGAATCTTGTCAATAACAAAGTTGTAGATAACTTACTTATCTTGCTTGTGTCAAATTTTCATGGAAATAGGCTAAATGGTTTGAGAGTTATAGCTATTAGAAGTTAGTCTCCCGAAGTGCTTACTCTCTGGAAATTCTGGATAGATCTAGGAAATTGTCTTGTTTGACTAGGATAGAAGTTGAATTAGCTTATGGTGAGTAAATAAAAGTTGTATGGAATTTCATAAGGTTTCTGGAAAGTCTAGTATAATACTATTTTGAGGAGTAGAACTCTAGTTATGATTAAAACATGTAGCAGTTGTTTGTGGTTCAGAAATTGACTTGGTGAGAAGTCTTAGAAATTTCTAGAGAAGAGATATACACCTACTCAGTAAATAAGAATTCAACTTTGTTATCATCCTAATGACCTAATATGATAGTCATCATTTAACCATGCACATTATCATGTCATGTCATCCATGACCCTTCTTATGCATTCATGATTCTCACTTTTTGCATGTGCATGCAATAGGTGCGACGGAAGAAATCACCATGTTGGAGTACGAGGCCGATCCCCAGGAAGAGCATCAGTAAGTGCAACAACAGGAGGCCCTAGGAGAAGGCAAGCCTAATGGATAGTTTCCCAAGTGTCCAGATCATCGGCCCACAACCTTTGTGAAAGGCAAGCCCCGGAGCATTCTAAGCCTCCTATGTTTTCAAACTATCAACTTGAGTCCTTTTATGTTGATGCTTTAAGTACTAGGAGTTGATTGGAACCACTTGCTGCATATATTTTCCTTGTCTAGATACATATATATCTTGAATCCTATGTAGGTCTAGGATCGAATATATGCTTAGCCATGCTTAGTCGGTAGAAGTCGGTTGATTACCTGTCACCTGCATGATATAGGCTAATAACAAATCACGGTTGGCTATATGTACTAGCATGGAAATAACCATGTGTCAATGAATAAAGGAGACCAGGCGGGATCGTGATAGAGAAGCAACAAGGCATGGAGGTCTTGGGTGCCTATCTATCCCCGTCTGTGTCGATTAAGGACCGATTCGTTGTACGTCCTCATGTCATGTTGAATGCATGCCTAGCACTTAGCTGGCTAGATTCGATCATACAACCGTGAAGCCGAGTAATTCAATTCATGCCAGGCCCCGATAAGTGAAAGTGCGCACACTAGAGGTAGTAAGGATGTGTGGAGAGCCAATGGCGTGAGTCCAAGGGCGGGTTCGAGTCCTGATCTTCCTGGCAGATTGGTAGAATCTCTGAGGGTGTGGCACTGATCGGACACGTGACTGTACCTGAATTGTACCAAAGGTGACCTGAGGCTACCTTGGCGTAGGTGTGCGTCGGTTTGTGTTAGGAACAAATTCCCCAGCTAGGTAGGAATCGATTCGAATCGCTATCTCTCTCGGATACTAAGAACTCGACTGACTAGCGGCAACGTAGAAACACTAATTGAAACTTGGTGGTTATGATGATTGCTCAAATTATTATACTGAATATGGTTACTATTGCTTGTTAGCTTAATCAAGTGATTGCTCTAGTATAGGTGCTAATCTAGAGATGCTTAATTGAATAGGTATTCAAATTGATGCTAGAGGTACTAAATCTCCAAGTTATGTTACTTAAGCTTTTATGCAAAATGTTGTCAAGCTAACTCCACCTTTAAAGCCTTGCATACTCCTTGATGTCTTATTATTTTGGTTTATGACGGGTAAGTCTAGCTAGTACATTCTCGTACTCAGGGTTTACTCCCATTTGTTGCAAATGATGTGATGTACCATGGTTACTGCAAGCATTGCATAACTCGTGCAATTGATGGAGAGTAAGACCAAGGGCATGGTCATTCTATATCATGTCATCTATGTGCTTTTGTTGGAGATGATCTTAAACTGGCTATGTATTTGAACTATCTTGATGTTGTTTCAAAAACTATGTTGCTTCCGTGACTTCTAAATTTGGGTTGTAATAACTTTGTTGAAACTCCGATGTATGAGAACTATTTGTGAACCTATTGTAACATGTGAAGGGTTGTGTTGAATCATGTACAATCTTGGTTTGTATGTTAGTTTGTTTGAGATCCTTCGTGATTTCATCGGACTACTGGGTTTATATGGGCTCAAGTATGACAGTTTGATCGCTTCGATGATTGCTATTGTACTTGTGCTCTTATAAATTAGATGGTTCTGTTACATTCAACATTAAACTTGTCATATGTGTATTTGAAACAAAGGTTTTATTTTATACAAATATAAAGTATGCCAGTGGTCATCTCCTTTATGCCCAGTTAAGGACTATTAGGTGGCTGTTTAAGTACTAACATGGGATGGGTTTTTACTTTTGTTGTCCATATGGCATGCTATTGTATGGATGCCATTCACTCGAGTGGTAATGTATGGATCGAATGCCTCTACGCTTAGGTAAGAAGGTAAGTTGATGAGTGGCATGACCGCAAGATGTGAGCGTGCGGTCAGGGAGAGCTAGCTTTGATATGGTTGTATATGCATGCTTGCATGTGTGTATGGTTGGTATTTAATTGTGGGTAATAAATTGTCATTGGGTACCTTTGATACAGAAGTATATATATTGGGATATATATATATATGGAAGTGCTTAGTTTACCGCTCTCATATATCCTATTGTTTTTCAATATTCAACCTAGAGCCTAGATTACATTCATGTATATTTAATTGTTGGGATGGTCTGAAATGAATCTTCTGCAGGTACACTAACAACGAAATGTGTAGCTCATTTAGTTACGATTATATTGAGACAATGTATGTATGCCACCGCATATATCGTTAAGGATTTAATTTTTCCTAAGTTTGTGAGGACGTATGGAACATGCATGCATCATGATAAATCATTCATTCATATCATTACATTGTTCCTCCCCCTTATAAGTTATAGATTATGTTATGTAACCCCTTTCTATGATCGCGTTGTCTCACAGGAGTTATACCACTTTTGATATAGATGGCAGCCCTAGGAGCCCCTATTGCAAGCGACACCTTTTTGGCACTGTTTGGGACTCCCACCCTATTGTGGAGGGTACTACACTCAGTCGGGTATGTTGAACTACCTTGCTATTTTTGGAGCGAAGTGGTAACTGAGGGACAACAGTGGTACGACATACGGGTGACTATCCCAGCCCATGCTGATCACCCATAGTGGCAAGGCTAGAGTGTGGAGTCAAATGGGTAGACACCTTGTGAGGGTGCCCAAGTTGCAGCTTTCGAGGTGCTTAGTGAGATATGTCAGGAGTTTGGGGATGAGCTTGTCAACAGTACTGCCGAATCCTTTCCTTGGGTGGACCCATCGCAAACCGCTTGGACCCAACCAGGCGGTAATGCTTTGGTAAGAGATAGGGATGAAAGAGCAGGAAGTAGTAATGCTGCCATGAGGCCATGTTTGCTGTTATGAAGATGTTTTACTCTTGCCAGGATAGCTACATCAGTTGTATGCAAGAGCTCCAAAGAGCATAGGCTGCACAATGTAGGATGCATGGATGTGTTCGTAGGCACCAAAGGGTAGTTAGAGCAGCTCAAAATGAGATAGGTAATTATATGACAGCCTTGGAATCTCGTTGGGGGTAGTTTGTCCATGATGTTGCTGAGAGGGATGCAGCCATAGCAGAGGTTTAGGGGATCTGTGTGGAGAGAGATGAGGTTATTCATCTTGCTCAGTCCAGGGAGGCTGCCCGGATTAGGGATGTGTTTGAGGCTGCTAGGCAGGCAACCTAGTTTGATAACATATAGGAAGAGTATAGATGCTAGATCAGAGAGCAGCAGGAGAAGATTGAGGAGCTTCAGGTGGCTGTCCACCACCTCAATAACATCATCCATCCCATTCTTTCCCTAGATGCTCCAGTAGAGGAAGACCCCAATGTTTTGGTAGCTGTGGATGATAATATGGAAGAGGATGTTCCAGCCGAGCCTGAAGATGAGGAGATTGAGCCTTTTGAGGATGACCAGGGTGATGGCGTGTCTGATGTTGATAGCGATCATTTTGAGGCTTAGTTAGCTCCAATACTCAGTTAGATGTGCTAGCCCTTTATCCTATGGATCATTTATGTAATGAACTCATAATTTAGGTTTTGATCTCATGATGTACCCTTTGATGTACTCTTGAAACCTAGCATGTAATCCATGTTGTGGTTGCACTTTTAATGAATGCCAATTGTGTTGGCAAGCAATTTGGCATATACGTAATGCATTACGAATGGCATTAAGTAATATAATTGGTGATGTTATGGTTGTGGAAATGAATTATTGTGCCTCTGTTTTATTGTATGAATTTAAATTCTCTCCAGTAAATTCAGTTTGGCATAATTATACAATTCTTCTACAATTTTCCTACATCATCAACAATTGCTTATTGTTGCAATTCTACAGATGCCTCGTACCTGTTCTGGAGCCAGTGGGAGCGATGGTGCCAGGGGTAGTGGCTTGCATGGTGACGACAATGAAAATTTGCCACCATCGCCCCCACCCACTCCGGCAGAGTTAATGGCTATGCTCGCTGAAGGGCAACATGCTATGGGCGAGGCTATGCGCACCATGGCGCAGCAAGTCACCCAGGGTAGACATCAGTGCCAAGGTGCAGAGCCAAACCAATACAGTGATTTCATGGATTTTATAGATATCAAGCCGTCTATTTGCAAGGAGGCTGAAGAGCCACTCCAAGCAGAGGAATGGCTAGACACACTTGAACAAAAGTTTCATTTGTTGAGGCTGACTGAGCCAATGAAAATTGAGTATGCATCCCACCAATTGCAGGGCTTGTAGGCATTAGGTGGAGTCATCACCGAACCACCCTGCCTGAGAATGCTAAAATTACCTAGAACCAGTTTAAAGCTGCTTTCTGGGGACACTATATTCCTCTAGGTCTTATGAGTATCAAGCATACCGAGTTCATGAAGCTGACCCAGGGTACCAAGAGCTTGACTGAATATCTACATGCTTTCAACAACCTATCTAGATATGCCATGGAATTTGTTGATACTGATGCGAAGAAAATTGCTAGTTTCAAGCAGGGGCTTGGCCCCAAGCTGATGAAGACTCTTGCTAATAACAAGTCTGCCACTTTCAATGAATTTATCAGTGGTTCCTTAACTCAAGACAATGAAGACAACATCTATGCTACATCCAAGAATCGGAAGAGAGCCTATGAAGCAGGCGCTTCTCAGTCAAAAGCTCTAGTTGCTACAAAACCTCAGTTTTGCCCACCTACTCCCAAGTTTAGGCCACCTCAGAAAAAGGTGCAAACCATTCAGAACCAGAAGGTGTTTTGTAAGGCCTATTATGTTGCTCTACCAAAGGGCAGCATAGGACAGGGAAGTTCTAGTGTTCCACCCAGCAACATGCCGTGTTAGAACTGCAACAAGCCCGACCATTGGGCAAGAAATTGCCATTATCCCAAGAAGAACAACCAGAAGCAGTGTAATTCCAATGTGCATCAGGGACATGTGCACTATACCACTGTTAAAGAAATTCCTGCCGATGAAGTTGTTACTGCGGGTACGTTTCTTATGAACCAACATCCAACAGTTGTTTTGTTTGATTCTGGTGCATCACATTCATTTATGAGTCAAACCTTTGTATCCAAGCATAATCAGAGGGTAGTTACTGTAGATAAGGGTGGTTACTGCATAAGTGCAGCCAGAAATCAAATCTCCACGAACCAAATAGTTAGAGATGTGCACATCTCCATAAGCAACCAGGAGTATACTGCAGATCTTGTAGTATTGCTCGGGTTGGGGATAGATGTAATCCTAGGAATGAGATGGATGAGTGGCCATGGAGTTCTTATTGATACTTCCACTCGGGTAGTTATGTTAAGGGAACGATGTACTGCTGCCCTCGTTCGCTTCATCCGCATCGCCTTGCTGCCGCGCGCGAGCCGCAGCGGCGTCACCGTCCTTGCCTTAAGCTCCGCCACTGCCTAGCTCCCTCGCCACCGCACCATTGCCGCCTCTAGCTAGCCAATAGCTTCGTTGTCTTCCTCTCTACATCCTTGACATAGCTGTAGGGCCAGGCAAGCCACGGTGAGGGCGAATTCACCGTTCTTGTCCTCGCCAGAGTCACTGTCACCATGGTCGCCATCACGACGAGCTCGCCGTTGCTCTACTCCCTTGCTCCTTCTCCTTTCTTCTTCACGTTAGCTACGGGTGTAACCTAGCCTAGGGGTGACCCTATAGTGAACCATAGTCTCGCCTGAGTTGAACACGATGGCTAGCATCACCGCGCTCTCGCCGCCGTGCCGTCGCGCACGCGGATGAACCCTGCCAGCGCTTCCAACCAAACCCTAGGTAGCCTCGGTAGGTCCGCGTGGTCACCACAGAACCCTAGCGCCCCTCGCAAGGCCTTGCCGTGCCGAGAAACGGTCGATGCACCTCCGTGCAGCGCCGCCATGGCCAGTGATGAGCCCTCTCCAGTGCGTCCGTGCTTCAACCTCCTACACCAATCGACGCGGGAGGATGAGAGGATCACGATGGTGGGGTCGGTTTCAACGGAAAGCTCACCGTCAGTGAGCTAGCGCCGGTCAAACCTCCTCCCCTATCTCTGTTGGGCTGACAGATGGGCCCGTTGACCTCTGGGTCCCTCATGTCAGCGACTTAGATTTAGATTTTTAATTGTAGTTCTTTTCAAGAATGTTGTTTGAACTTTGGAAAAATCATATCAATTCATAGAAAAATCATAAAAATGTGAATGAGGACATTTTGGAATCCTTGTGAGTAGATCTACCTGATAGTGTAATAATATGATAGTGTCATGTGGAAAGTTTCATTGTTTTTATTTATCTCTTTTATTTAGGGTTTTCTAAGGGAAATTCATAACCCAAGCTGTAGTACTAGTTTCGATCTAAAAATTTTATGGGAGGCTATTCTAGAGTTATAAGTGCTGTTGTAGAAATCTCATGATTTTTGGGGTGCTATATGTTGAGTTAGTGATTTCTTTTGATTAAATGCTATCTTCTTAGGGAATTTATTGTGGTCAAAGTATGAAAGATATAATTGTGAAATTTTTTACATAGTGTTATGGTGTTATAATGAAGCTATGAAAAATATGAAATCTGTTGCTTAACACTTTTCACTAATATTTCCTATTTATGTTATTATTAACCCTGCTAGCTTGTCATTTTTGCATAGAATGTTATACTTGTTCAAATACTATGAAATTTATACAATAGCCTATCAGGACGTGTATGAGCTACTGTAATTTTTGTGGAATTTACTATACACTTTTGCTATATGTTTATTATTTTACATAATTATCTAAATAAATTAATAAAGGCATGAAAAAAATTTATTTAGGAAGGGCCCCTATATTTTCTAGTACTCATTTGATGTATGTTAACTGTTGGTAACACTGGTGGTGCTCAAAGTACCATTATTGTATGTAGTGAACTATTATTTTTCCTAAAATTTACTTATAGTGACTTTTCTGGACAGATTCTAGAGTTAAGCAAATTACATGGTGAAGATGATGTTTGCTATGAATCGTGTCTATAACAATGTTGTAGGTAACTCACTTATATAGCTCGTGTTAAATTTTCATGGCATTTGGATAAATGGGTTGTGAGTTATGACTATTCAAAGTTGGTCTTCAGAACTAGTTGTTCTCTAGAAATTTTGGACCATATTTGAGAAATGTGACTGTTTGACCCTATTAACTTGGGAATCATTTGGAGATGATTAAATATGAATTGTAGCTAACTTCATAAGCTTTCCATATTGTCTCGTTGCATGTCTTTTGGGTCAGTACAACTCCAGTTATGAATTAAACTAGCAGCTGCTGTCTGCAGCCCTGAATCTGTTGAATGCAGTGAATGACTTGATTGCTTTATATGAGTTGATGTGATGATTTAGTTGCTTAGGCTGATTAAGATAAGTTGTTAGTTGCAGGTGCTAGACCTCTTACTGAATATGAACAACTTTACCTTAGGTTGTTAGAGCTTGGTGAGTGTGTAGTTCTTGTTTTCAAGAAGAGATATGCACCTACTCAGTAAAGTAAATATTAATCTTGTATCATCTTATCATTCATGTGTCCATCTATATATGGCTGTACATGTCATCATCACCTTCCATCTCTTTTGCATTCATGCCTCTCATGCTGTGCATATGCATGCAATAGGTGTTCCGAAGGGAGTCACTCTTCTAGAATTCGAACAAGGACTTCCAGAGGAGCAGTAGCAAGTTCAGGAGCTGGAGGTGCAGGCCCCAGAAGGAGGAGTTAACAAAGAAGAACTAATTGAGTGTCCTGATCACCAACCTTCCTCTTTTCTGAAAGGCAAGCCCCGGAGCATTCTAAGTCTCCTATGTTTTAAAAATGTTACTTTGAGTATCTTTATATGTTTGATGCATTAAGTCTAGGAGTTGGATGCAAACACTTGTTGCATATCTATCCCTTCCCTATCCAGTAAATGCACCCTAAATCCTATTTAGGTCTAGGAGCGAATCAATACTTAGCCATGCTTAGATCAGTAAAGTCGGGTGATTTTCTATCACCTACAAGATAGGATGATATCTGGTCACGGTTGGCTATATTTGCTATCATGGAAATAACCATGTGTTAATAATGAATGGAGACCGGGCGGGATGTCGATAGAGAAACAACAAGGCATGGAGGTCTTGGGTGTGGATCTATCCCCGTTTATGTCGGTTAAGGACCGATTCGCTGTACGTCCTCATGTCATGTTGAACGCATGCCTATCGCTTAGTTGGTCGGATAACTCGTTCCAACCGCAAAGCTAAGTAGCTCAACTCAGGCTGGAAGCCGAGAAGTGAAAGTGTGCACTCTGGTGGTAGTAAGGATATGCGGGGAGCCATTGGCATAAGTCCGAGGGCATATTGACGTCCTAGTAGAGTGGACTCCCTAAGAGTGCGGCGCTGCTTGGGCCCACAAATTTAGTTCATGAGTTGTACCAAAGGTGACCTGAGGTGACCCTGATCAGGTTGCTTGGGTGTGTGTTAGGAGTAATTCCCCAGCTGGGTAGGCATCGATTCGAGTCGCTGTCTCTCCCAGATAGTGAGAACTTGACTAAGCAGCGGCAACATAGAAACACCTAATTGAACTTGATGGTTATAATGATGATAATGATGTTACATCGTTACACCGGATATGGTTACTAATGTGTGGATCCTAATCAAGTGCTTGCTTTAGTACAAGTGCTAATCTAGATGACAGGTTTAATATTGGTAACTTGCTGCTTGACTCAAAATTTAAATTATGCTCTAGTATCATTAAAGCTTTTATGCAAAATGGTTGTCAAGCGAGATCCACCGATAAAGCCTTGCATACTCCTTGGTGTCATTTATTTTTGGTTTACGACGGGTAAGTCTAGCTAAGTACATTCTTGTACTCAGGGTTTATTCCCTCTTGTTGCAGATGACGTGCTTTATAACGGTTACTGCAAGTATTGTCTCCACCCTACTGGTGATGAAGACTAGATCATGGGCATGATCTCCAATATTATCTTATCATGATGCTTTTGCTGGATATGACTATGGAACTGGCCTGTATTTAAACTATGTGTGTGTGATGGTTTCAAACAACTTTGCTTCTGTTATTTATGAACTCGTGTTGTAATAACTATGCAAACTCCGAGGTATGCGAGATACTTGTGAACTACTTGTGAAATGGATGTAACATGTGGCTTGTTTGTTGAATCATGTACAATCTTGGTTTTATGCGACTTGGTTTGAAATCCTATGTGGTTTCATCAGACTACCGGGTTTATATGGGTTCAAGTATGACGGTTTGATCACCACGGTGATTGCTTTTGTACTTGTGCTCTTATAAATTGGTCGGTTCTGTTATAGCTGGTATCGGAGCAAGGTTCAACATCAAACATGTCATATGTGTATTTAAAACAAAGGTTTTTGTCTGCAAAAATTGGTTTTTACAACTTATAGCCACTTATATATAGGTGTTCAAATCTGAAATTTTACCTAAGTGTGCCAGTGGTCATATCCTCTATGCCCAAATAAGGACTTTTAGGTTGCTTATTTAAGTACTAACTTTGGGGGGTAATTGCTTGCATTTTTATTTCGTCGTCCATACGGCGTGATATTTTATGGATGCCATCCGCTTTGGTGCTAATGTATGTATCAATTGCCTCTACGCCTAGGTAAGTGTGAGTTGTGAGAGCATGACCGTCCAACTATCGGTCTAGGGGAGAGTTAGCTATGGTTACTGGAATATTTACATGTTACACACATGTATATATGAAGGTACTTAATTATGGATATATCTGTCGGGTAGCTATGGATACCGAAGTATATATATCTAGGGATGTATATATGGAGAGTATCTTAGTTTACTGCTTTCATTGTGTGCTTATTTATCTCTTGTGGGGATGGGTTGCAATGAATTTGCCTACAGGTACACTAATAGCGCAACGTGTAGCCCAATCAGATACATATATAGAGAGAATGTGTGTATGCCACAGCCTATGTCACTAGAATTATAAATTTTCCTAAGCTTTGTGAGGACGAAAGGAATGTGCATGCATCATGTTCACTCATGCCATTACATTTTTGCATCACTCCCTCTCTTATCATTAATTATCCCATTATATATTTCTTATCCTGTAAGAAATCAGTTTTGCCCACCTGCTACAGCCACAAGGTATCGTTCGCCTCAAAAGAAGAATCAAGCCAAGACTGGATTCCATAAGGCCTTTACTGTTCCTCTTTTGAAAGGCACCATAGGATCGGGGAATTCATATGTTCCACCAAGCAACAGGCCCTGCTGGAATTGTGGCAAGTCGGGTCATTGGTCCAAGAGTTGTCCTTATCCTCAGAAGAACAATCAAAAGCAGGGGAATCCCAATGCTCGTCAGGGTCATGTTCACTACACCAACATGATAGAGATACCCTCAGGCGAGGTGGTCACTGTGGGTAAGTTTCTTGTGAATCAGCATCCTGCAGTTGTACTATTTGATTCAGGCGCTTCGCATTCATTCATGAGTCCAGCATTTGCATCAAAGTACAATCCGAAGGTAATTACACTATCCACGGGTAGTTATTGCATTAGTACAGCTGGAAGTAATATTTCTACCAATTAGATAGTGTAGGATGTGAGTATCGAAATAGAGGGACGAGTGTATACGTCCGATCTGGTAGTTTTGCCAGGGTTAGTTATAGATGTAATCTTGGGGATGAAGTGGATGAGTGATCATGGAGTGCTCATCGATACTTTCACTAGGGTCGTTATGTTGAGGGATCCTATCAGCAATGAGGCTTTCCTAGTGCCACTTCCTAGAGATCTGGACCTCCACAACACCGCTATTGCTATCCAGACCCTGAGAATTGAGGATGTTCCGGTAGTTCATGAATTTTTGGATGTATTTCCTGATGACCTACCTGGTTTACCGCCGGATTGAGATATCGAATTCAAGATCAAGTTAGTACCAGGTACTGCACCTATTTCTAGAAGGCCTTATAGGATGCCACCCAATGAGTTAGCAGAGCATAAAGTTCAGTTACAAGATCTGTTAGAAAAGGGTCTATCTGACCTAGTGCATCTCCCTAGGGTCGTCCCACTATATTTGTGAAGAAGGACAAGTCATTGCGCATGTGTGTGGATTATCGTCCACTCAATGCCATGACAATCAAGAACAAGTACCCATTGCCTCGCATTGATATTTTATTTGATTAGTTGTCTAAGGCAAAGGTATTCTCCAAAATTTATTTCAGATCTGGCTATCATCAGATAAAAATTAGACCAGAGGATATACCTAAGACCGCTTTCTCCACCAGATATGGGTTGTATGAGTATCTTGTCATGTCTTTTGGTTTGACCAACGCTCCTGCATACTTCGTATATCTGATGAATTCGGTATTCATGGCAGAACTAGAAAATTTTGTGGTTGTCTTCATTGATGACATTTTGATGTTTTCTGCGAATGATGAAGAGCATACCAAACATCTAAGAATTGTTTTATCCAAACTACGAGAACATAAGCTTTATGCCAAGTTCAGCAAATGTGAGTTTTGGCTAAAGAAAGTACCTTTCTTGGGTCATGTGTTGTCTGATGAAGGGATTTTGGTGGATCCAACTAAGGTGCAAGAAGTCTTGGATTGGAAAGCACCAACTTTAGTGCATGAGGTTAGGAGTTTCCTTGGTTTGGCTGGCTATTATCGTCACTTTATCCTGGACTTCTCTAAAATAGCCAAGCCCATGACCAGGTTGCTTCAGAAACATGTGAAGTTTGTTTGGACTCTGGAGTGTGAAACTGCTTTTCACACTTTGTAAACTTTATTGACTTCAGCTCCTATCATGGTACAACCTGATATCGAGAAACCTTTTGATGTGTTTTGTGATGCATTAGGTATTGGTTTAGGATGTGTTCTTATGCAGGAAGGCCAGGTTATTGCTTATGCCTCGTGCCAGCTAAGGAAGCACAAAGTCAATTATCCAACTCATGATCTAGAGTTAGTTGCTGTTGTTCATACTTTGAAGATTTGGAGGCATTACTTGCTCGATAACGTGTGTCATATCTATACTAATCATAAAAGTCTCAAATATATCTTCACTCAACCAAAATTGAACATGAGGTAGAGAAGATGGCTAGAGTTGATCAAAGATTATAACTTAGAAGTACATTATCATCCTGGCAAAGCAAATGTGGTTGCCGATGCTTTGAGTAGAAAGTCTCATTGCAATTCTCTCTTGGAAGGAGATTTTCATCTAGCACATCTATTACATCCTGCTGTGTTGCACAGTATTACTCTCAGTTGCTCTCTTGAAAGTAAAATCATCGAGCTTCAGAAACCCAATGTGGGTGTGTTCCACATAAAAAGGAAGATGAAGGAGCAAGAAACAAAACACTTCCAAGTAGATGAAAAGGGTGTCCTATGGTTTAAGGATAGACTTGTAGTGCCGAAGGATAAAGAGCTTAGAAACCAAATCTTAGATGAAGCTCACTCCTCCAAGTTATCTATTCACCCTAGAAGTAGCAAAATGTATCAAGACTTGAAACCTCGCTTTTGGTGGACCAAGATGAAGAAAGAAATCACAGCTTATGTTGCAAGGTGTGACAATTGTTGTAGGATCAAGGCAATTCACTTGAAGCCTACTGGACTTCTTCAACCATTGTTTGTTCCAGGATGGAAATGGGAAGAAATTTGTATGGATTTCATTGGACTTCCCCCTACCCAAAAGAATTTTAATTCTATATGGGTAATAGTGGATCATTTAACCAAGTCTGCCCATTTCATACCAGTAAGAACTGACTATCGACCAAGTGACTATGCTGAGTTATATTTTAATCAAGTAGTACGTCTCCATGGTGTTCCTAGAACCATTGTATCTGACAGAGGACCTCAGTTCACTGCTCATTTTTGGGAACATTTGCATAAGATGTTAGGTACCAACTTAGTCAGAAGTTCTACTTATCATCCACAGACCTAAGGATAGACGAAGCGGGTGAATCAAATATTGGAAGACATGTTGAGAGCTTTTGTCATATCTTCCAAGGGTTCATGGGAGAAGTGGTTACCCTTGGCTAAATTTTCCTATAACAATAGCTATCAAGAAAGTATCAAGATGGCTCCGTTCGAAGCGTTGTATGGCCGCAAATGTAGAACTCCTTTGAACTAAGTTGAATCTGGAGAAAGGAGATACTATGTGGTAGAATCACCCGAAATAACGCACTTACGGAGGCACTTGTCTTCCACTAGACACTAAGCACCCCGAGAGCGAGATACATCGGGCGGATTTCGTCGAGCACACCCCAAGGGAGAGCCTGAATATTCCACATTTTCCCCTCAGGATCTAATAATGAGAACGAGTTTACATTACTTAGTCCATTTCATACATCCAGAGTTCTTAGAAATATATTATTATAGTACCAAATTCAGAGTGTGGAAATTAAACAATGGAATGAAAAGAAACATCTATCGATAATATACAAGGATATGTCTATGCCCACCAGAAGAATCCTTCACACAACGGCTACTCCTCAAGCTGCACCTGCAACAGTGGTAAATAAACCCTAAGTACACAATGTACTCGGAAGACTTATCCGACTAGTGGGAATAATTTCCCGACTCCAAGAGATATGATAAGCTTTATGGTTTGCTGGTTTTTCTTTTTGCGGAAAGCAACACTAATAGTGAATCCTTATGTATGTTTATTATTAGCAGTCATGATTAGTTCATTACCTAACCATTCTATGTAAGCACCTATTCTACTTTCAAGACAGAGTTGAGCAAGCACTTCCATTTCACCACTTTTCCCCTTTTAGTTCTTACTATGGTGCTAGACTATAGACAAGCCATACCGGATCGCCAGGCGATTCACGAATTAATGTGCCCAGCTGGGTACCCCAAGACACACGCCCTGCTTGTACCCTAGGCACAAGTAGGACCAACCCACCACTCTCCTATCATGTGGTCCAGGTCCTCGTCCAAACTTGGACTCTAAGCCCTCGCTCTTGAGTCCCAGGCTTAGTGCGGTGCTAGACCTCCACCATCCCCACCTCCAATCAATCGGTCCGAAAAGAGCCAGAACCCATGACAAGAGAGCAACAAGCCTTCCCTGCACCCATACACAAGTATGTGTTTGGGATAATAAGTCTGTGACTTGCCTAGAACCCAATGCAACGGCCGGTCCTTAACTGACATAGACAGGGAAACAGTGTAACCAAGCTATTCCCTAAAACATTTCATGTATTATCTTAGCAACTAACGGCATTCCTATTCTTATTATCGATTTAATATATAAACTACAACAAGGAATACTTAGCTACCATATTTCTCAATATATTCTAAGGCTACAAAAATTACAGTGAGTACCTAATAATGTCATGAGTCTACTGTAAAATTTTTAGAGCTAGCACTTCTACCATTTCATCACGAAAATTCATTCTCTAAATAATCATAATGACAACAAGCATTTTAAAACAAATAAAATAACCCTAAGGATACCATAGAACTGTATGAACTAAATACACTAAAAGATAGATCATGAATTTAGGAACCTAACAAAATTTACTTCACAATTTTAGGACCCTTACATAATTTTATATTAATTATCAAAGATCAGTTCACAATTTAAATTAGAAAAGCATTAACTAATTCCTTAGAAAAGAAAAGGGCGAAACCGCCTAGCGTGGCCCATCGCGGCTCGGCCCACGCACGCATAGCGCACGCGCGATCCACCGGCGCAGCCCACGTCGGGCACGGCCCAACCGTGCGGCGACGGCCCACGACGGGGAGGCCCACGCGCATCGGTTACTTATGTGAAAACCCCCTAGACCTATCGGTGAATCACCCTGAGATCCATGACACTATTCCTACAGTCAGCTCTTTTACAAATACACCCCTCCCCCTTTTCTTCTTTACCACGGGCGCGTCCTCCAGCCACACCCGCGCGCACTGGTGTGGCGGTGCTGGCACAGGACTGCCACACCAGCCATCCTAGCCCTTCCCTGCCGCTGATAGCGAGCCGATGCTCACCTAGATGCAAACGCAAAGCGGTGGGCGGTGAAGCGATGAACGGAGACGCGGTCAAAAGCTCACTCCATGGTGGCGGACAACCTGCGATGGCGGCAACCACATTCAGTCGAGCTCCGCCATCGGAGAAGAAATACGGTCAGCGGATAAGCATTAGGGTCTCACCGCGATCCTACCCAAAGTGTTGGTGCATCCGGAGACTGCCCCAGTCGAGCCGGCGACGTGCGCACGGCAAGGCGATAGTGAGCCACGTAGACACGGCCGCGTCAGTGCTACGAGGGAAGCAGTGAGGGCGTGGCTAAGGTGCGCACATCGAGGAGGACTATGATGCGGGGCTAGGGGTGCAGCCAATTTGGCTTAGGATGACAGGGTGGGCAGTGCCCACAGCAACGGCTGGGTTAGCCTTTAATGGCGCGATGGCAGACGTCCGGCTCCAAATTAGAGCTTGCCAATGCGCGATTGGACACGGTGTGGGGTCGGTCGGCTAGCAGGCTTGAAGATGGAGATGGGGGTGCACCGAATTCAATGGAAAGACCTATCCATGCTGGATTGATGGTGCGGACTAGCTGACCTGGCAGAAGAGGAGGGAGGGAAAAGAAGGGGATGGGGTCCGGCTGCTTGTCCAAGCTTTGCCGGGACACGACGGCCGCACATCAGTGTTATCCTAAATGGATTAAACGGCCGTTTAAATGGCTAGTAAACAGTAAACAGTGGTAAACTGTTTTGTTTAGGGGGTAAACGGAAATTAAACGGTTGACCGTTTAAACAGTAAAAAAACGGGAAAAACGGCCTAAACGGAACGGAGATAAACAACATTAAACGGGCTAAACAGCTGTTTAAACGACCATTTAGGCGAACACAAGGTAAATCTAGTTCAATTTTGTATGGATAAATTTATATACTTAAGTTTATTATATTTATAAATGTGTACACTTAATATGTTACATGCATAAATATCTATATTTGGTTCTTTTCACAAGCATAAATATATATACATACCAAAATAATTGATTTTTACTGAGATAAATATGTATAAATGCTAGAATGCTTGATTTTTTACATGCACATATATAATTATATGTATTTTTTTAAAGTACAAAACCGTTTAGACCGTTTAACTTCGTTTAAACTCCATGTAAACAGCCTAAACGCTAAACAAAGGGCGACCGTGTAAAGACCGTTTACCGTTTAGGAAAACATTGCCGCACATGCACAAGCACTATGAGCCAACACAGCCAGGAGAGGGGGCATACCCGCATATGGGCGCCGCATATGGGCGGTGGTAGCGCAGCAGCGTGGCTATGGCGCCTTTAATGGCGAACGATAAGCGGGTGGCCTCGGCAAGGCCATGTGCACGAAGTCAAGACAGCAACGACGTAGAGACGTAGGCGGACATAATGGTAGCGTGCGGTGGCACGATGATGACAGCATGGCATAGCAGGGTGATGAGATGGTGGTGGTGCAATGGCTCAGGTGAACGTGACGCAACACAAAGCTACGGCAGTCACCCGGTGAGGGCAGGCGGCCAGGGCATCGAGCCCACCGAGCATGGAGGTGCGCAACGTGGGATTGTGCGTGCGTGCTCATGCAACAGGTGCCTAGGCGCGACATCAGCTATGCGGAGCCTACATGGCGGTGTGCGCATGTTGGGTGAGCATGCACTATGACCCCGAGTGCCGAGTCACGGTGACCGCGCCCGATCGATGAAACCGGCTAGAAACGTGCCCTAAAACCACACCACTCCTTAACCTGATTCTTCTACAAAAATTACCAAACCTTGCTTTGTCAAACCACTTTTTAGACTTACGAAATCGACTAAGTCTTGATCGGATTCACGTCAAATTCAATTTCCAACCTATTAGACCAGATAGCTAGTGAATTCATTAATTGACCACAGGTATTTCATCATCATCTACAATGTTTGTACTTCTAACTTTATTAAAGTTCCATATATACGTTCTATAGTGTTTTCGTTCAATAAAAATTTGCGAACATCCGTACTTAATAATTTCATACATCACGAATGACCTTTCGTTATGCATTTCTGTTGGTCATTTTAAGGTATGCAAATTGATTTACACACTATATTACATACATTAACACATAAATATGATGCTTATGCAGTGTTTTAGTAAACGATTTACAGTGTAACACCGAGGGTGTTACAATTCTACCCCCCATAAAAAAATCTCATCCAGAGATTTCATGTGCCTAGTGTGGGAAAAGAGATAAGAATTACATTTCAATGTAAACAACTACCTTAGTGACCAGAAAAAAGGTGGGATAATGCTCCAGGATGTAACTTTCTTGCTCCCACGTTGCTTCATCCTCCGCGTGGTTTTGCCACTAAACTTTGTAGAACTCTACCACATTGTTTCTAGTCACTCTTCCTTTCTCATCTAAGATCTTGACAGGATGCTCAATATACAGCAAGTCAGGTAGGAGGGGAAGTCCTTCAATTTCCACTGCTTCATTAGGGACCCACAAACACTTCTTCAACTGAGATATGTGGAACACATCGTGTACCACTGATAAAATATCTAGAAGTTGAAGACGATAAGCAACTGGGCCACACTGCTCCAAAACCTTGTAAGGGCCCACATATCGAGGGGCTAGCTTGCCATGGACACCAAACCAATGCACCCCTCTCATAGGAGACACCTTGAGGTACACATGATCCCCAACCGCAAACTGCAAAGGCCTTCTTCGCTTGTCCGCATAAGCTTTCTGTCGGCTCTGAGCTGCCTTCAAATGACTCTAAATAATACTGACTTGCTCTCGAGCTTCTTTGATGAAGTCAGGCCCAAAGTATCCATGGTCCCCCACTTCAACCTAGTTAAGTGGTGTCCTACATTTCTTTCCATATAGAGCTTCAAAGGGTGCCATACGAATGCTTTCTTGATAGCTATTGTTGTAGGAAAACTCAGCTAAGTTCAAGCACCATTAATCTGCCCTTGTTAAGAGGGTGGATATGGTGGAGGAGGGATTGGTGGTGATTTTCGGAGGAGTAGGGTTCGGCGAGAGGAAGAAGAATGTTGCAGCGGTGAATGACAATGGGGATCGGTAAAAAGTAACTTACCAGCTCTATATTATAAATAACCAAGGGCTCCGTCATTTCATTCGCCCGAGATTCTTGGGAGACGTGCGCACGCGTCGCAAATGGTTGTTTTCACAACCTCGAGATCTACGCCAACAAACGCGCCTCTTCGTTTCCAGTGTACGCGCCTCTTCATTGATAATGTGAGAGGGCCCACACTGACGCACCTCCATACAGGCGCCAAGCGACTGTTTGCCAGAAAGAGTAAGAAGGAAGAGTGATATGTTATATCTGTCTGCTTTTTTGACCAGACGTGGCAGATTGGGCTTGATAGAGTAAGGAGATAAATAAATACACCAAATAATAATACAAGCGGCGTTCTTTTTTTTTGGCTGCATATCTTGAGCTCAATGATGGACCTGACCACTGCCATGCTCGAGGACTGCCTAGACCACTGCCGTGCTCGGGCACTGCTCTGACCACTGTCGTGCTCGGGGACTGCTCCAACTATTGCCACGCTTGGGGACTGCTCCGGCTACTGATGAGCTCGGGGGCTGTCTCGACCACTGCTCGGAGATTATTCTTCTCGGCTACATGTGATTTGTATTCACATACAGTTGAGAGACATTTATTTAGACCTTGCTACAAGGCTCATACTTCTCCTTCCAGCAAGCTCGGGGACTACATCGGTACGATGCACCTGCCGGTGCATCTCGTATTGCTTGTGCGACAATTGGGTTCTCAACTTAATTGGGAATTCTTTTCAGACCCTGGCACCACGTGCCTATGTCACCTACTACCAAGCTCGGGGACTAAGTGGGCACACTTCACCTTGCGGTGAATGTGTTTGTTTTTCGACCCCTACGCCTCTGATGATCAAGGACGCTACGCTCCAAGATGCACTTACATTTCTGTTCAGAAATACAAGTGGGCACACTTCCCAGGACGAAAATCTTTTTCTTTTTTCTTAAGAGCACCATATATTCTTCGGACAACCTACTTCTACGGCGACAACGGTGGTCAGAGATGTCAAGGACTCAAGCCTTACTTGTTGGAGAAGGTTGAAATGGCGTGTCACAGCATAATACATGGTGCTCGGGGACTAGCTGTGGGGGTATTAACCCCTATACCCTTATGGCTAAGCTTGGGCCAGCCCGGATCGGTGGGTCCGGTCCACCAAAAGACGACGTGCGGCCCGGTTAACCTGATAGGAGTCCCGCGCAAGGAGTCAAGGCGGATTTGGCGATCAATCAAGATCCTGGTCGGTTAGAATAGGAATCCTTATCCGGCCACATATGGCAATTGTAACTGGCTAGGATTAGTTTCTAGATCTGTAACCCTGCCCCCCGAACTATATAAGGCGGGCAGGGGACCCCTCTAAAAAACATCTCTCATTGACATACAGCAATACAAATCAGACGCAGGACGTAGGTATTACGCCTTCTTGGCGGCCGAACCTGGATAAAACCTTGTGTCTGTCTTGCGTCACCGTCTTGTTTGTGGCTTGCGCATCTGTCTACCGACAATCTACTACCTTGGGTATGCCCCTAGGTAGACTGCCGACCATATTTCATCGACAAACACCAATTCCCTTCTTCTCGTGTCATCATAACTCTTTTGTTGAGACTATGCGACCTTCAAATTTTGCCTTATTGTTTGTACCTGTTTCTCCGCCTATTGCAAGACTTCTGGTCCAAAGACTTGACTTTCCTCCATTTGATTCCAAAACAGTGGTGTCCTGCACTTTCTGCCATACAGCACTTCAAATGATGCCATCTGAAGACTTTTCTGGTAGCTATTATTATAAGAGAATTCAGCATAGGGCAAACTCTTATCCCAACTCGTCCCATACTATAAAGCACAAGCTCGCAACATATCCTCTAAAATCTGGTTTGTTCTCTGTCTACCCATCTATCTGAGGATGATAAGCTGAGCTAAAGTTCAACTTCATGTCGATGGACTCATGCAACTTCTGCCAAAAATGAGATGTGAACTGTGTACCCCTATCTGAAACAATCTTCTTCGGTACTCCATGTAAACATACAATCCTTTCCATGTATAGCTCTACCAACTTCGCACCAGAGTAGGTTGTCTTGACAGGAATGAAATATGCTACTTTTGTCAGACGGTCTACAAATACCCAAATAGAGTCATATCCCCTCTATGTACGGGGTAATCCCACTATGAAATCCATTCCAACTTCTTCCCATTTTCACTCATGTATCTTCATAGGTTGAAGTAAACCTACTGGCCTCTGATGCTCTGCCTTTACCCTTTGGCACGTATCACATATGGCCACATGTTCAGCTACATCTCTTTTTAGTCCGTACCACCAATATCTCTCTTTAAGATCAAGATACATCTTAGTACTCCCCAGGTGTATAGAATAAGCCGAGTCATGAGCTTCCCTCAAAATATACTCTCTAATAGACTTCACTTCTGGCACACAAATCCTTTTTAATAAACCATACTATTCCTTGATCATCCAAGTGGAAACCTAGGGCTTTACCAATCACTATACGCTCGGCAATATCTTTGATTTTCTCATCATTCAACTATCCCTTACGAATCTCTCGTTCTAAAGTAGGTTCCACCTCTAACTCCATAGTGTTAGCCACAATACCCAAATTCATATGTTTGAACTCCTCACACAACTCTTTAGGTAATTGAGTTGCATAGGCCATGTTAACATAACTCTTCCTACTCAAAGCATCTGCTACAACGTTAGCTTTTCTCGGACGATAGTGTATCTCCAAGTCATAATCCTTGATCAACTCTAGCCATCGGTGCTACCTCAAATTCTGATCTAACTGAGTGAATATATACTTCAAACTCTTATGATCCGTATAAATCTCACACTTATGACTAATCAGGTAATGCCTCCAAATCTTGACAGCATGTACCACAGCTGCTAACTCTAGATCATGAGTCGGATAATTTAACTCATGTTTTCTCATTTGTCTGGATGCGTAGGCAACAACTCTACCCTCTTGGATAAGAACGTAGCCTAGACCTTGCCATGAGGCATCACAATAGATAGAGAAGCTTTTGGTAAGATCAGGTAAGACAAGCACTGGGGCAGTAGTCAGTCTCTTTTTCAACTCCTCAAAACTATCCTGACATTGCTTAGACCATACAAATTTGGCATTCTTTTCTAATAGGGCAGTCATAGGTTTGGGTAACTTAGAGAATCCCTTGATGAATCTCCTATAGTACCCAGCCATACCAAGGAAACTTTGAATCTCACTAACATCCTGAGGTGGCTTCCAACTCAACACATCTCTAACCTTCTTGGGGTCTACTGCTACTCCTCCATTAGAGATTATGTGGCCAAGGAAAGATACTTCTTTTAGCTAGAACTCACATTTGCTAAACTTAGCATAGAGCTGATGTTCTCTAAGCTTTTGCAACACTAGCCTCAAATGTTCCTCATGTTCTTCTTCATTCTTAGAGTAGACTAATATATCATCAATAAACACAATGACAAACTTATCAAGGTACTCCATGAATACTTTGTTCATCAAATACATGAAGTAAGCAGGTGCATTTGTCAGACCAAAGGACATGACTGTGAACTCATATAATCCATATTGGGTCACAAAAGTGGGTTTCAGAATGTCAGAATGTCTTATTCTCAACTGATGGTATCCACATCGGAGGTCGATCTTGGAAAATACATAAGCTCCTTTCAACTGGTCAAACAGGTCATCGATTCTAGGTAGTGGATACTTGATCTTAATTATGACCTCATTACGTGATCTGTAATCTATGCACATTCTTTGTGTACCATCTTTCTTCTCTACAAACAATACTGGTGCTCCCCAACATGAAGAACTAGGTTGGACATAACCCTTATCTAGCAGTTCCCTTATTTATTTCTTAAGTTCCACTAATTCATTCACCCCCATTCTATAAGGTCTCTTAGCTATGGGTGCAGTTCTAGGTAAAAGTTCAATTATAAACTCAATATCTCATTCAGGTGGCATACCTGGTAACTCATCAGGGAAGACATCTAGATACTCATTTACTATCCATATATCCTCTATGGTCGTGCCCTTCAATTGATTAACCCAACAAATTTCTGAGAGTGATTGTGTTGCTACATACTCAACTTTCTCTCCAGATGGAGTGGTTAGATTCACGGAACTGTTCCACAATTTATAACTGCCTTCCGGGACCTCAACCAATCCATACCCAAGATAACATCAATTCTAGATGAGTCTATGACTACAAGGTTGGCTTGAAATTCTACCCTGTTATGATGAGACTAGCAGCTAAGCATATCCAATTTGCTTTCATTTCCCCTCAAGGTGAGTTTACTATCATAAGTTTCTTCATAACACATACAAGAATACCATGCTTCTTTATGAAAGTATATGCTATGAAGGAATGCAAAGCACCATAATCGAAAAGAACTGTAGTTGAGTTTGAGTTGACCGAAAACATACCGATCACCACATTAGGTGCCTCCTGAGCTGTCTCTATGGTCACATGATTGACCTTTCCATGGACATAGCTCTGCTACACATTAGCCAACTTATTAGGACATCTATTGGAGTAATGTCCTGATTCTCCACAGTTGAAGCATTTGTTGTCATTGACTGCATTTGGCGCCTTTGGTGCGCCATTCTTTGGTGGAGTATTAGGGACATTGCCCTTCATAGGAAAATTGTTAGCTTGATACTGAGGCTGAACTGGTGCCCTATACTGCTACTGCTGCTGTGCACGCTGTGGCTGCTGGTTGCAGTTGATCAGACTGGGCTGACCTTGATAGCGCTGCTATGGGTAAGCTTGTTGAGGAGCAGTGTGGACACAAGTGTTGCTCCCAGACTGTTGCCCCTGGAATTTCCTCTTCTTGTCCTCCATTTGACGGCGCTTGTTCTCTACAACCAAGGCCTTGTCCACTAACTGCTGGAAACTAGCAAAGGTATGGGACAACAGTTGGTACTAGAGACCATCATTCAGACCTTCCATGAACAACACTTGCCTCTTTCAATCATCTTCCACTTCAGTAGGTGCATACCATGACAATTGTATGAATTTGTCATGATACTCCACCACGGTCATGCCTCCCTATTTGAGTGCAAGGAATTCCTTCTTTTTTAGCTTCATCAACCCAGCAGGAACATGGTGAGAGCGGAAAGCATTGCGAAAGTCTTGCCAAGTTATGGGGTTAGCTTCCGTATGGCCAAAACGGAATGACTCCCACCAATCAAGTGCAGCCTCCTGCAGTTGCCCAGCTGCATACAATACTTTCTCCTTGTCATCACATTGTGCAATCTCAAGTTGCATCTCACCTGCACGTAACCAGTCATCAGCTTGGAGAGGGTTAGTGGAATGCTTGAAGACAGACGGATGTCCCTTCAGAAACTCTCCCCTCATGTCTCTAACTTGAGGGGGTGCATTCCCATTTCTATTCCCATAATTCTACATGCTCTGAGCCATATGCTGAAGCAGTTGAGTTTGCATCATCATCAGCTGCTCCATAGTGATAGGAGGTGGCGGCGGCAAATCCTTGCCTCCTTGGTTGTTCCTCCTGGTGTTCACCACCTGTAGATACATCATATAAGTCTCATATGTCCAAAATATCTAACCTTTAAAAGATAATGGCCTAATGAGAGTAGTTATCACAAGATCAAAGACAAGATATATATATATATATATATATATAGGGTATACAAGAAGATAATTGTTCTGAACTTTCAGGCGAGTTGGACAAACAGCAGTGCAGTAAAATGAGCATATCTTACTCTCTGTTTATCATATGAATTCGAATTTTACCTTTCTGGAAATCTTATAAAATTATCTACAACTTTAATTTAGAACACATTCTCAGATTCTGAAGTTTAATTAGGAAAAAACAGATGACAAACAGTACTGCTTCAGATTTCTGACAGCACAGAAACATCAAATTACAACAGCTATATCTCACAATTCGTAACAGGTATTGAGGTGATTCTAGAGCCAAAAGAAAGGTATAGAAGTCTATTTATCTCCATAAATTTTTCATGATCATTGAACATCCAGAACATGAGATATGAACTGATAAAGGTGGACTGCTCAAAATAATACAGAACAGACAGCAAGATAAAAAGAAACCCAACTATTTATTCATATCATCCTTAAGCCTTAATGTTAAACTAAATGACTGTGGACATGCCCACAAATCATCACAATCATAACAAAAATCCAAATCAAACCTTATCCATCATGACAATCATCCAACCACTCAACAATTGTTCAACCATTGAAAATAAAAGAGACTAAACACACTCTCGCACATCTATGCGTGTTTATTACATATTTGTGGGAAATCCCCCTATGTGTCGATGTTGGTGCTGGTATTGGGGTCTCCATAGCCTCCTCTATTCCTTGGGGGTGATTCAACAGGAATACTTGGTGTCTCCACATCAGGACCACCTTACTGCTGCTTCAACATAGCATTCTCAGGGGCAAGCTATAGGTATGCCTTCCCCATGACATCTAGCGAATCCAAGGTTTGATCCAAGTCGGTGTTGGTCTAGACCAAGCTCATTAGGGTAGGCCTAAGTCTATGGTTCTCCTCCCCAAGTGGTGCAGCGATGTTGCAGGTGGATTGGCCGCTCCGACGGCAGGGAAGATAACGATCCTCCTCCCATTTGATGTCGTTGAAGTGGCGGTCACGATTGACCACCAACGCCTATCGAGCAGCATCCTAGATGGTGGCTGCATGTGTGAGCCATGCAGTGATAGCACATTGGATGTAGCACACCCAACTCCTTTCACGGATGTACACCTCCGTCTCCTAGAAGCCAGTGTAGTCGGGGTGGGTCCAATGCTCTGTCAGGTACTGCATGGTGCACCTGGTGTGGTAGCGGCATACAAGTTAGAGAAGCTTTGGGTGGTAGTAGGCATCACCCTGCAAATCATAGTGGATCTCCGCTATCCACCCCATAGCCAGCAGTGCGGCATGGTAGTCATCACCATTACCACCACCATCTCTGTCACCATCACCACCATCATCTCCACTATCATCACTATCATCTCCACCATCTCCATCATCACCACCATCATTACCCCCATCATCAGAATCAGAGTTGTAAGAAGTATCACCATCATCAAGATCACTAGCTCCATCCTAAGCCCGCTGTTCATCTTCCTCCATGGGCTCCTCCCTAGGTTCTTCTATCTCTATAGGGTCCTCATACTTGTGCCTCTCTTTAGTCTCCTCATCCATAGGTTCATCCTCCATCATGTCCTCTAGAGGTTCCTCCATGGGCACCTCCATAGGTGGTTCCTCCTAGGGCTCCTCCACCATGTTCCTCAATGCCTCCACTAGGTGTGGGGGAACGCGCTTGCCAAGCGTGAACCTCATCCTCCTTGTTGGCATCCCAATGGTACGCTTGCAGGCGGTCAACTTGGTGCGGGCCATCTATAAAATTAAAAATGTTGAGTATTAGAATAAGATAATTTTTGCAATAGATAATAGACAAAATATAAGTAAAAAATTTATAGTAAATTAAAGGTAGCAAAATAAAGAAAATGAGATCCTAAAAATGTCCATTTCTAACTAGGTTAATCGTCCTACAGTCAGTTATAGCTCTGATACCAATTTGTCGCACCCAATTTTGCATAACAAAACCAAGTGCTCATATATGTGCGCCCAAGATGTCCAAACACATATATAATCTCAAATTGCAATAATATCAAAGTAAAGTACTTTATTACATCGCATATTTCATCACATAGTTATCATAAGTCTTGCTCATCGACAACATTATTACATAGAGTAGAAGACTAAGCCCTAATGCCACAAGGACTCCAACTGGGGGACATCACCCTACTAATCCTGGACATCTTCTGGAAACTCTTCATATACGTTATCTGTTACCCATCCGGGATTTTCATTGAATGTAAAATAAGTGTAAGCACACCATGCTTAGCAAGTATATCAAAGGGATCTATGAGGCTCAAAGGCTAGACACGGTTTGACTACGGTTCGTAATTTTAGTTGGTTAAGTTTTAGCATCCTGAATCCCTACTTTAGTGAATAAACCCAACCCAAGTGGTAATAATGAATATTCAAGATTATGTCAATTCCCAACCATCCATAGCAACCACTAATCATGAAGGAGCTAGACCGCTCGTACCCGTGAGCACGGCTATTATAATAGGTTAAATATTTCTATAGAAATTGTAAAACTTTATCCACCGAGCCGTGATTCCCAATGCCGGGGTTTGCAAAGCCCACATCACCTCTACCTAGGAAGTGTGGCAGGGTTTCACTATGTAACCCTTCGCTAGTCGCACTAACAGGTCGTAGCTGGTAAGGTTTCAGCCATCTAGCCGTATGTGAACCTCCTCTAGGAGTGGCACTCGTGGTCATGGCACGGTACACACCCTAGCAGGAAAAGAAACATACCAACTAGTGCCACCCTCATGCCATTACAGAAAACTATAGATGAGCTACTACAATCTAGTTAATAGGTTAAAGTCAGAGCCATATGACACTCAGGGTTGTACGAAACCTCCTGGGTGGCCGCATCAGGATTAAGTCCTTATGGAGAGGCACTAGAGCACTCAACCCAATCCTCTAGCACCCTAATTGTTGCTAAAAAGCTCCATTTGAACATATTGCATAATACCTTTAGTCATGTTTAACAATTATTTTATGTTGAGCACTACAACATCTATCCAAAATGCATCCCAAACAATAGGTATCAAGGATATATGGTACAAATAGTAATCTAGGCAAAGTCCTTAAAGGTAATTCAAATTTAAACACATGCATGTATATGAATTGTAGAGTTCACAGGTGCAAGGGGCCTTTGCTACACTTGCCTTCCTCAAAGTCTCCCTCCTAGTACTGCTGGTCACCCAACTGGTCCTTAGTAACCTCGAACTGATCACCCTCTAAACGTGTTCCAATTCACCAATCAAGCATCCATTCCAGTCATCACATGCATACAAATAGACTTCTATTAGAACAGTACACCAAACAGTAGAAACATAGATTGAAAAGCTTATAAAACTAATCTACGTACTGCTACAAACACATGAGCGAAAGAATCACTCAAATTGGACTTAAAACGCAAAAATTATGCATAAAACAAGTTTCAATGGCATTTCTGTAAACAAACCAAACTCAAATTTGAATAAAAATTGAATTCTAACGTGATCTAGATGGTGCGCACTATTTTTCAAAAGTACAGGGGCTAAAATAGAAGAAATCAATACTGAAAAGAAATACTTTTTGAACTATGGTTGGACTGTGGGTTGATTCCTTGAAAACCTAGGGATTAAACTACAAAATGTGCTCGGCTGACCGTAGTTTGACCGTGTCGCCACTGACTGGACAACACGCGGCTACACAGGATTGGTGCGGTGCACCATGTGGACGGGGACAGGTGTGGGTGATGGTGTGGATCAAGTCCACGGCTCTCACGGTGGATCTGTTACATAACGCGAAGGGGTACCTAATCGTGGCCACCTATCTAAGAATGGACGGTGCTGGTGTATCTAGGAGGCATAGGCCACCAGGGAAGGAGCTGCCTGGGCCAACGCCATGGTTGGCAGCGAGCCGAGCTCAGCGGCGGATGCCGCAACGGCGATACCGGCCATGCCATTCCAATTCGAGGGCACCAAAATGATGTGCACAGTCAAGCGAATCTGATGCGACAGAAAGAGAGGTGGGAAAGTTCATCGGGATGACGGCTCAGCGGTGCTGCCATTGCTAGCATGATCTAGAGCTCGCCGATACGGTGCTCCAGAGCACTAAACGTGAAACAAAAGGTACGGGGATGGAGCGGAGATTACCATGGTCCCGATGAAGCTGCTAGCGATGTCTGGGATGGTTCCAAGGCCACCGACGACGAGTGGAGGTGGACTAGAGAGAGAGATAGCTGTCGGTGAGCATAAATACATGGAAACCGAGATCAAAATGAGGGGGAAAGGGGACCTACAGCTATGGTACGACCTTGAGAAGCTCCTGGACGAGATACCGACAACGATTGAGAGCTCCAAGCGGTGAATCAGAGCGGCGGGGGTGTGGGTGAGCGTGGCAATAGTAAGGGGAAGAAGGGCTTGGTAGAGGGGGTTTATAGGTGAGCAAGCATGGCAGAAAAGGGAAACAGGCGCGGTGGAGCTGCGGGATCAACGGATTTCGAAAGCCTTCCTTGGCTGGCTCGGGGCGTGGTGGGCGGCCATGGATGGCAAGCGCCGTCACCGGGCGGCAAAGAAGGAAGGGGAAAAGAGCGATAGACAAGCGGGTCCTATGTGTAGTGAGAGATGAGGGGAATTGGTAGCACACGGGTGTGGGCGTGGAGTAGGCCCCCGGCTGGGCCGAGTGCACGCCGAACTAGGACGTGGTGCGCGCACGCGTGCGTAGTGAGGGAGCTGGAGCGGTCCGCCGAGCAGGCCACGACGATGGTTCACGCATGGGATTTAGAAGGGAAGGAAGGGCATGCGAGGCTGGGCTGCTGAGCAGGTCCTAGGCCAAAATGGGGTGCGGGTGAAAATAGAAAACAAAGAAACCTTTTCCATTTTTTGGTTTTTTCAAACTTGCTCCAAATTCAAACTGGATTTGAATTCAGAGCCACTCAACTCTAACCCTACACTCAGACAAAAACCAAAATGCCACGGCATGAATGTAGCAATCATGTTACTAAATCTTATAGTAAATTTTAAATAGGCAAAAATTATTATTTAATCTAGTTTGAAATGCATAAAAATGAATTAAATGATCAAATTTAATTACTAATTTATAATAAATTTTTAGGGTGTTACATCCGCCTTGCTCCACGCTTCAATCTCCACCCCTTTGCCAAGCCCTTCAAGTCTAGGTAAGGGCACATTGCCATTTCCACCACCAGTGGTCTCGCCGGAGCTCCGCCGAGCTCCAAGCACATCGTGGCCAACACAAGCTCGAGCCTTTTCATTCTTTCTCTCTCTCATCTTGTCACCTCTGTAGGTCATAGGAACTCATGCCGGTGACCATTTAGATGCTACCACCCTAACGGCACCGGAACACGCCCACGCACCGCCGTGCCATCGCCGCTGTCGTGGCATGCATGTGGGCAAAGCTCACTGCTGCCTCACTAGAACCCTAACCCATCCAAGATAGCTTCGTTAGGATTCCACAAAGCCGTAGCGCACCTCACCGGAGCACGTGATTGTCAGAGAACATCTCTAGTGAACCCTAGGTCATGTCTTCACCACCAACCGACGCGGCTTGATGAGGGGAACATGTTGGTGTCACCCTCGTCGCCGGTGATCTTGTCGGCGGCGAGATAGGGCTGGCTGCAGCGCCTCCCCTGCCCCGGTATCATTGACCAGTAGGCCCCATCTGTCAGTCTCTGTGTTCTTTGGTTTCTTATTGTTTTCACAGATTTGAATGCATGTTTCAAAAATTCATAAGTAGAGTTGTAGATGTCCAGTTTGGGTGAACCAAATTTTGTTGGATTCATCATGAAGTGTACTATTTGATAAAAATATGAAACCTACTGTTTGGGATATTTTTCTAGGAGAATTAAATGGAGCCAGATAAGTGCTTTTAAATTGTTTTCAATCTTGAGCTAGGAAAGTGATAAAATTGTGATTCCAGTTTTACTGATCTTGTGTTGACATTCTCTAGCTCAGAAAAATACTAAACCTACAGTAAGTATAATTGGAATATGGTCTTCCTATTTAATCTAAAATAATTGCTAGTTTCTAGTGAAAATAAATAGGGTAAAAATTCATAACTAATGATCATGCAAATTTTTACACAGTGTTATGGTGCTAGGATGAATGTAAGAAAAATATGAAATCTATTGTTTGACACTTTTCACTAGGCTAAACTATTTTTTTGCTAAAATAAGCCTATGCAACTTGTCATTTTTGTAGAGATGGCTATATTTATCCAAATGGCATGAAATTTGTACAGTAGAGTTTTGGGGTTATATGTAGGCTACTGTAATTTTCTTAGAATTTATTGTGCACTTTTGATATATTTTCCTTATTTCACCTTAGGGTCCAAATAAAATAATAAAGGCATTTAAATAATTTATAGGGCTTGACCATCATGTTTTATAGAGTGTGTATGATGCCTATGAACTATTGGTACCATTTATTGTGCCCAAATTTGATTGCTTGTATGCAGTGAAATATTAATTGCTCTATAATTTAATTTTAGTAACTGTTTGGACAGTTTTGGTTGTTTAGTAAATTGCATGGGTAAGGTGATGTTTGCTGTGAATCTTATCAATAACTAAGTTGTAGATAACTTACTTATCTTGCTTGTGTCAAATTTTCATGGCAATAGACTAAATGGTTTGAGAGTTATAGCTGTTAGAGTTTGGTCTCCCGAAGTGCTTACTCTTTGAAAATTCTGGACAGATCTGGGAAATTGTCTTTTTTGACTAGGATAGAGGTTGAATCAGCTTATGGTGAGTAAATAAAAGTTGTATGAAATTTAATAAGCTTTCCAGAAAGTCTAGTATCATAGGATTTGGAGGAGTAGACCTCCAGTTATGATTAAAACATATAGCAGTTGTTTGTGGTTCAGAAATTGACTTGGTGAGAAGTCTTAGAAATTTCTAGAGAAGAGATATGCACCTACTCATTTAATAAGAATTCAACTTTGTTATCATCCTAATGACCTAATATGATAGTCATCATTTAACCATGCACATTATCATGTCATGTCATCCATTACCCTTCTTATGCATTCATGATTCTCACTTTTTGCATGTGCATGCAATAGGTGCGACGAAAGAAATCACCGTGTTGGAGTACGAGGCCGATCCCCAGGAAGGGCATCAGGAAGTGCAGCAACAGGAGGCCCTAGGAGAAGGCGAGCCCGATGGTGAATAGTTGCCTGAGTGTCCAGATCATCAGCCCTCAACCTTTGTGAAAGGCAAGCCCCAGAGCATTCTAAGCCTCCTATGTTTTCAAACTATTGACTTGAGTCCTTTTATGTTGACACATTAAGTACTAGGAGTTGATTGGAACCACTTGCTACATATATCTTCCTTGTCTAGATATATATATATATATATATATATATCTTGAATCCTATGTTGGTCTAGGATCGAATATATGCTTAGCCATGCTTAGTCGGTAGAAGTCAGGTGATTACCTATCACCTGCATGATATAGGCTGATAACAAATCACGGTTGGCTATAAGTGCTAGCGTGGAAATGACCATGCATCAATGAATAAAGGAGACCAGGTGGAATCGTGATAGAGAAGCAACAAGGCAAGGAGGTCTTGGGTGCCTATCTATCCCTGTCTGTGTCGATTAAGGACCGATTCGCTGTACGTCCTCATGTCATGTTGAACGCATGCCTAACGCTTAGCTAGCTGGATCCGATGATACGACCGTGAAGCCGAGTAATTCAATTCAGGCCAGGCCCCGATAAGTGAAAGTGCGCACACTAGAGGCAGTAAGGATGTGCAAAGAAACAATAGAGTGAGTCCAAGGGTGGGTTTGAGTCCTGATCTTCTTGGTAGATTGGTAGAATCTCCGATGGTGCGACGCTGATTGGACCCACGACTGTACCTAAATTGTACCAAAGGTGACCTGAGGCTACCTTGGCGTAGGTGTGCCTCGGTTTATGTTAGGAATAAATTCCCTAGCTGGGTACGAATCGATTTGAATCGCTGTCTCTCCCGGATAGTGAGAACTTGACTGAGCAGTGGCAACATAGAAGCACTAATTAAAACTTGGTGGTTATGATGATTGCTCAAATTATTATACCGGATATGGTTACTAATGCTTATTAGCTTAATCAAGTGATTGCTCTAGTACAGGTGCTAATCTAGAGATGCTTAATTGAATAGGTATTCAAATTTATGCTAGAGGTACTAAATCTCCAAGTTATGTTACTTAAGATTTTATGCAAAATATTGTCAAGCTAACTCTACCTTTAAAGCCTTGCATACTCCTTGGTGTCTTATTATTTTGGTTTATGATGGGTAAGTCTAGCTGAGTACATTCTCAGGGTTTATTCCCATTTGTTGCAGATGATGTGATGTACCATGGTTACTGCAAGCATTGCATAAGTCATGCAGTTGATGGAGAGTAAGACCAAGGGCATGGTCATTCTATATCATCTCATCTATGTGCTTTTGTTGGAGATGATCTTAAACTGGCTATGTATTTGAACTATCTTGATGTTGTTTCAAAACTATGTTGCTTCCGCTACTTCTAAATTTGGGTTGTAATAACTTTGTTGAAACTTCGATGTATGACAACTATTTGTGAACCTATTGTAACATGTGACTGGTTGTGTTGAATCATGTATGATCTTGGTTTGTACGTTGGTTTGTTTGAGATCCTTCATGATTTCATCAGACTACCGGCTTTATATGGGCTCAAGTATGATGGTTTGATCGCTTCGGTGATTCCTATTGTACTTGTGCTCTTATAAATTGGACGGTTCTATTACAAAGACCTGACGGTTCTATTACAAAGGTCCCGTCGATGCTATAGGTGGTGATGGTGATGGCTCCACGTTGGGCTCCTGTTCACCACTTGTACCATGCCCCAACGTCATCAGCTAGTCATGGCATCCCATCCTGTCCCAGTGGAAGGCGTGGCGAACCGATGTGATGGTCAGCGGCCATACGGGGAGTAGGCAGCATAGTGACCACTCACCCATCACAGTTGGCGATGTGAACCCACGAGCATGGCCTAACATGGCCATGGGTCATGTCAGGATGTGCCTGCCTCCCACCGATGTCAGAAGTCTGACCACGGGGTTGTACCTTCTGACGCATAGTGGTTGGAGGCGGTATGGGTCCTTATCGGGCGAGACGAAGCCTGTGCCCTAGGGGTTGGGTAGGACGGAGCCCGTGCCCTCAGGGTCAGGCAAGATGGCTCCCGTACCCTTGAGGTCGGGAGACACATGGCCCGTGCCGAAGGGGTCGGGCGAGACAGAGCCCGTACCCTTGAGATCAGGCGACACGGGGCCCATGCCCATGGGGTCTGTAACACCCGGGCTCAGGGCTTAATAGGATTAATAGGATACTCGTACCAACAAGTTGCAACTTCTTTTCTGGAAGCCCATCTCTTAAGAACTCTAAGGTTAAGCGTGCTTGGCCTGGAGCGATGGGTGACCGACCGGGAAGTTCTTCCCGGGTGCGCACGAGTGAGGACAAAGTGCGCAGAAAAGACAAGTGTTGGTCTGTGAAGGCAGTCTATATCCTAGTTAAGCTGCCAGATATAAGCGGGCCCAGCCTCGGAGAGGTGGGACGTAACAGAATGGTATCAGAGTCGACTCTCGCGGTTTCACGGGCGCGTGTGTCGTAGTTGCGCAGGTATGGTGCGCATGGATGGTGTGGATCCGACGTGGTCACACAGCATGGCACATGCGCTGGCACTGGACACACGGACATGGCTAAGAGGGGACGTTCCTAGCTTGGGATTGATCGATGAGGATGTCGATCTCTTAAGGGGGTGAGGATGTAACACCCGGGCTCATGGCTTAATAGGATTAATAGGATACTCGTACCAACAAGTTGCAACTTCTTTTCTGGAAGCCCTTGGGGTCGGGCAAGACTAAGCCTGTACCCTTGGGGTCAGGCGACAAGGGGCCCATGCCCAAGGTGTCAGGCGAGACGGAGACCATCCCTTTGGGGTTGGTCGAGACTAAAACACGTCCATGATTATCTAGGCAAGTTGTCATCCGCAGTCCTCAGATCCCCTCTTTGGGTATCCCTAATACTGATACCCAACACTATGGGAAGATGGGGTCAAGATGATGGATGTGTCCCTAAAGAAGGAGTTCACTCTAAAAGCCATCATTTTTGTCACCATCACCGATTACCCTGCTCTTTTTTCACTGTCGGGCAGATCAAAGGTAAGTCAGGTTGTGTAGTTTGCATTAACGGTGCCTGCTACACTTACCTTAGTGCATCCAAGAAGATGGTGTACACGAGGCATAGGAGATTACTCATCAAAAAGCATAGGTACCGGGTAGCTACGATGAATAAATACTTCAATAACCAGGAGGAGCCTGAAACTGATGAGCCGGAAAGGACAAGTTATAGGCAAAAGGTGTTTGACATGGTGAAGGGCATAGCCATTGAGTTCAGGAAGAAGAAGAAAGAGGAAGATGGGACCACGACAAGGAAGAAGAAGAAGCAAGATAAGATGGAGGAACCACCTATCACCCCCGTTCCTTTCAAGAAGCAGTCGTGTTTCTTCAAGTACCTATCATACTAGAAGGAGCTAGATACGCCCCCATGCCATCGATTGCATGCACCTCGAGAAGACTGTCTTTGAAAGCACCATTGGTGTACTGCTAGACATCAAGACTAAGACGAAGGATGGTCTAAAGTCATGGATGGATCTTGTCAACCAGGACATCAGGTCTAAAATTCACCCCACACCGGTGACGTAGAGCGGGAAAGTCGACCTTCCGGGCACGAGCTACAACCTGACGAGAGATGAGAAGAGGGCCATGTGCCAGTGGCTTAGGGGTGTCAAGGTGACGACCGGTTTCTCTTCCAACATCAAGAGCCTGGTCTCGATGAAGGACTCAAATGACTTCCATGTCATGCTCACGGTGTTCCTTCCAATTGTGATCAGGGCCATTGGTCCAGAGTACGTGAAGATGGTCATCACACACATGTACTACTTCTTCAACTGCATCACATAGAAGGTCATCTATGAAGCTGAGCTGCCTAGCCTGAAATAGTTCATCGCGAAGACTCTTTGCCAGCTCAAGATGTGCTTCCCGCCGTCTTTCTTTGATATTATGCCACACCTAATGATGCACATGGTTGATCGATATAGGAAATGGGCCTCGTGTACTTGCACCAGATGTGGATGTATGAGCAGTTCATGTTGACACTCAATAGATATGTCCTTAACCGTGCCTACCAGAGGGCTCTATGATCGAGGCATACACAATCAAGGAGGCCTCTAACTGTTGCACCAGGTACATCCAGGATGGAAGGGTGATTGGCCTACCCGTCCCTTAGCACGAAGGCAGAACCTCAGGAATGGGTTGCACGAGGAGGAAAGTACGCACCGATGTATAGTACGAAATGGTGCAAGAAGCTCATCACAGCATCCTCAATTAGCTAGTGGTTGTGGAACCATATGTTGACAAGCACCTGGAGGAAATCCACACCGCTCATGACGGATAGAACACGGAGGCATGGGTCTAGAAACTGCACAAGATTTGTTTCATGACGTGGATCAAAGAGCTGCAGGACATACCCCGTGGAGAGTCCAATGAAGCGAGGCTTGCGTCTAGCCCATCCATCCAAATCACCACGTGGCAAGGGTATGACATCAAGGGATACAGGTTCCACACAAAGAAGAAGGACAAGAAGAGCGTGGCACAGAATAGTGGTGGTCGATATGAGGGAATCAATGAGTCAACGGGGCAGACCAAGACATACTTTGGGTAGATTGAAGAGATATGGGAGCTTGACTATGGCAGTGACATACCGTAAGCTATCTTCTAGTGCCAGTAGGTCAAACTAAAGGGGGTTGTCGTGGACGACTATGGGCTAACCACCATGGAGCTCCAAAGTGTCAGCTACAAAGATGATCAGTGGGTACTAGCAAGCCGCTGCGTGCAAGTAGCCTATTGGTCGATGCCCAAAGATAGCAAAATGCACGTGGTTGTGTCAGGAAAGAAGAGGATTGTGGAGCTGATGGAGTCCACAGCCCCGAAGAATACAGCAACTACGCTGAGCTCTCGTTCTTTAACGATCATCCACAGAAGATCAAGTTGGTCGAGACCTACGTCAACAAGACCAAGATGATGCCCTAGTTTCGCCCTGACGGTGAGAAGAAGACCGTCGTGGGAGCACTTGCAGCAAAATGATATGTGTGCCACACATATATGTAATAATGTAGTCACTTATTGATTAACGAGAACTTTTATCTAACTACTACTACTACAACTCTACTACTACTCCTACAACTCTACTCTACTACCACTTCCTACAACTCTACTCTGCTACTACTCCTATACTACTACCACTACTCTATTACTCCTACACTACTAGTCCTATGAATTTTAAAAAGCATTAGAAATTAAATATCAATTTTAAAACATTGTAAAACCAAAATAACCGAGGAATTTAATCAAATATAAAAAATGCAAAATCTTAACTGAGTCGGGCACCCTAAGATGCCCGCCTCGGTGAAGATTAACCATGGTGGGCAACCTTTATCACCCGCCTCGGTTAATATTAACCGTGGCAGGCATCCTAAACCCCTCAGCTCAGTTAATATTAACCGTGGTGGGCACCATAAGTGGCCCACCATGGTTAATCATTGCCCATATACTCCACCTCCTCCCCCAAATTCACTAAGTCCTTCGGCCGTTCCAAATCAACCCTGAAGGGCTACCAAAATGTCCCACCGCCGCCATCGCCGGCACCGAGTTCCTTCGCCCCTCGTCCCCGACCCTGCATGCTTAGAGCTCTGTCCCACCATCTTCCCTGTCCATTTGTGACCTTGGGGCATATCTCTAGCTCCGCCCACTGCTAATGTGCACTCGTGGCTGAACCCTAGCCACCCGCCACCGTCCGCTCCGTCCGTGACCCTAGGGCCTTCTTCTCTGCCGCCGTTCGTCATGCCATTCTTCCTTCGCTCGACTATCTTCCCTGGCTCCGTCCACCATCGGGACCCGCTATGGAACCCTAGCCATGGTCGAGGAGCTCTGCCGTCGTATGCCTGAACCCTAGCGGTGTTTTGCCATTTCTGTCCCCGAGCTCATCTTCGGTCTTCGCGTCCCTGGTCCTCCTCCCTGAACTCATCCCAAGCGACATCTCTGACATGGTTTTCCTGTGCACATGTTGCCTATGATCTTGCCTGTGCACATGTTGCCTGTGTTGCCTGTGATGTCCAATCCATAATCTTGCCTGTGTTTCCTATGATGCAACCCTAGTTCGATGCTGCCTGTGATGCAACCCAAGCTAGATTTGATAATTTAAACTGAGCATATGCCACTGCCAATGATGCCAATGATTTGATAATTTAAGCTGAGCATATATGCCACTGTCAATTTTTGAATTGAGGACATGATGGACATGATGGCTTCGACATGTGATGCTTGCTACCTGTTGACTTTTAAGCTGAGCATATATGCTACTAATGCTTGCTACTTGTGATGCAAAATTAATTTGAATTGAGGACATGATGGCTTCTACTGAATTGAGCACATATTAGCACTCTCTGTCTCAAATTTTTGAATTGAGCACAACTGCTTACTGAATTTTTTGACTCTACTTAACTACTGCTACTGCTCTCTTACTACTGCTACTATTTTGTACTATACTCCATTCCTCTCTGTTGCTTGCTTTGCTGTGTAGCTACTACTACCTAACTACTACTACTCTGCTTTGCTATATTTACTACTCTGCTATGTCTCTATCTCACTCTTTTCTAGCTCAACTGTGCTCTTTTCTGGCTACTCTTCTATGCTTTGGGTAGCCCTTCGGGGTCGATTTGAAATGACCAAAGGACTTAGCATAGGGCAAGGCTAGTGCTTGTTGTGTTGCTCTCTCCCTCTCTGCTACTGTCTGGTGCTTGCTGTGCCTGCTCTCTCCATCTTTGGTGTTGTTGGTGCTATCTGGTGCTTGCTATGCTTCCTCTCTCCCTCTCTAGAGCTACTGGTGCTGCTAGCTGCTATCTACTCTACTGTCCTCTACTCTACTCCTATACTACTAGGCAAGAAACTAGGCCAACCGCCTCAGAGCCCATTTGGGAAACACTGTGCAAAAGATTTTGTGTTGTAGTGCCAATTGGCACTGTCTTGATACTTAATGTCTCTGCTACCACTGCTACCTTTGCTCTACTACTACTACTACTACTACTACTACTACTACTACTACTACTACTACTACTATTACTACCACTGCTCTACTACTCCTACTCCTACTCCTATTCTACTCCTCCTCCTCCTCCTACTACTTGTAAGTTGCTGGATGCTACTCCTACTCTACTACTACTACTTGTAAGCTGCTGGCTGCTACACTTACTCTACTACTCTACTCTTACTACTCATCTCTACTCTACTAATGGGGCTGCTAGTCTCGGTTAACCATTTTTGCCCGCATCAGTTAAGATTCCTATATACTATGCTTTGATTGAATTTTAGCTTCTCTATGGCATATGCAATGATGAACTGTTTAAACTTTTTAAAATGTGCTGAGGCAGTGGCATTTGCAATGTTGTGAACCCTTTTATGCTGAGGCAGCGGCTATGATGATTAAATGCCCCCTACTGGTAATAAGCTCATAAACTAGGATGGCTTGTATACAAGCAACTAGTTTAGAAGCGATGTGATGACAATGGAGCGAGTCTAAGCCAACTATGTACATGATCTTGCTCCAAATTCTTAAATCTTGTACTTTTCTTATATAATTTTATACTTTTCTTGTACAATTTTGTACTTTTCTTCACTTTTTGTATCCCTACACCCAATGTATATGAAAAAGGATGTAATCTTGTTTTCAAATGAATATATATAATTAATGATTCCTTTATATATGTTTTGAGATGAATATAGCATTGTGTTTATATAATTATGAAATGTTCCTATAACTCTCTCTTTGTCATAGCTATCAATGTCGACCAAGGCTCTTGAAAATTGGCGCGAGGTTACTCCTGATGCAAGCGATGATGAAGGCTCGTCATCATACTAGAGCACCTCGCACGAGAGCGAGGAACTAACACCGAGGCTGGTGAAGAGACCTCATGGTGAGGAAGAAGATGATCCGGACTTTGATCCAAAGGGTGAGGCATGAGGTTTTTGCGTGGAGCCACGACAGCCTTCGGAAGATGATACCCAAGTCCCAAGGCTCAAGGTACATAGATGAAGCAGTGCACGTTAATTGACACAACGTTTGGGGCCTCACGCAAGTATATAACTAATATGAGTTCTTGTCCTCAATAGATACCGATGGTGCCTCTTCGTTTGGAGTACCCCAACGATGAAGAAGGAGAAGAGGAGGAAGCACCCAGTTCCTCCTTGGGCACTTCTTCAACCGCAACGATGGGTAGCAATAAGAAGTCAGACTTGAAGAGGGGCCAACAAGGGAAGCATCAGATTAGAAAGAAGAAAGTGCATGCGATACACAATATAGGGCCAAAAGGAGAGCCCTTAGAGCCAACTATCATCATCGACACCTTCAACAACCAGTGTTCCTATATAGTTAGGGTGAAGGTGCCTATAACATATGATGATTGGAGGAAAGTCCCCAAGGACATCAAGGGAAATGTGTGGGGAGAGGTGAAGAGGCAGTTCATGTATCCAGCGGAGGACTATGATGAAGACAAGTGCATGGGGCATGCGCTGTTTGTTGTAGGCAAAGCGCTTTGCAACTTCAGGTCCATGCTCAATAGGGAGTACGTGCAGAAAGGGAGGATACCATTTGAAGACTACAACTTCATCACACGTGACGTCTAGGAAGAGTTTGTCATGAAATAATCGACCGAAGAAGCAAAGGCCAAGGGCCACAAATTCTTTGAGCTCGCAAAGAGGAATGAGCTCCACCACCACCTAGGCATGACAGGGTACGCCGCTAAGAAGGGGAAGTGGCGGTAGGAAGAAAGGGAGGCAGCTAAGGCCGGGCAGCTGAATCCATTATAGGGCATCGATGAGAGGTCACATAACTACCTCTATGCCCACAAGCCAAAAAAGCTGAAGGAGGGTAGGACAAAGTACAACAAGCCAAAGGTCTTGGAGGTGGAGAAGAGGATCTTGGAGGTCTCTGCGGCCAAGAAGAGCCGGTCATTCAAACTTCACCAAAATAGGGATGTACTAACCGAGGCGCTGGGAAACCCCGAGCACCGTGGTCGCGTTCGTGGGGTTTCCTCAAGGCAGAGTTGGAAGGACGTGGAGGCCTAGCAATCCGACGCTAACTCTTACCACACAAGGTAGAGGTACAAGGAAGGGCTCATCCAAAAAGGCCATGATGAGGCAGTCAAGGACATGATCATGGGGAAGATACATGATGCTTTCACAAGCACCGACCCCAAGATGGTGGAGCTAAGGACGCAGATGTTTCACCAGGCTAGCGTGCTACCGCCATAGGGTCAAGCCGCCGTACAAGGGCAGATGGTGCCGAGAACCGGACAACTCCAGGTGCCCCTCGGCAGGGTGCAAAGGAAGAAAGAAGTGGCCTAGGGAGTGGCACTATCGCCCGAAAGTGGCACCATGTACGATGGCAAGCCCATCCCGCCCGACTATGCCATGGTGGATGTGACATGGACAAACTTGGATTTCGACGAGGATGAAATCAACATTCCCACTGAAGAGGGGTATAGGTTCATCGGTGCTACTATCGGCATGCGCGTGATATGGAACAAGAGCGACAATGTCTTGGACATGCCGACGCTGGCGTCATAGCCCTCACACCCATCGTTGTTTCCCCCGGGTGACCCGGGTGATGACGACGACGACGGTGATGGCGATGACAACACAATGCTAGCAGCCAAGGCAGCAGTCCTCCAAGCAGTTTGCCTCTCGGCAACAGCAATCCATAGGGAGGCACGGGGGCAGCATCAAGCGATGTGACACCACTGCCTGCAAGTGGTTCCAACCAGGGCTCAAACCAATGTCCTTCGCCGCTGAGGAAGCCTGCAGATGAAGAGGAGGCCATACCCCTGAACCACACCAAGTCAAGTTGGGTGGCCTATCAAATAGTTGACGAGCACCTATACTCAACTACGTTTGAAAGGTATGGTACTAGCAAGCATAGTCAATCTATAATTCATTTCAAGATGCTAGCTGCTTTTTTGACTCCCTAATATCTCAAGCTCCGATGTTGCAGGACGAAAACACCGCCGTCATTTTGGCCCCAGTCGGATGATTGCCCTAAAAACTATGTGCATGGGAAGTTCATGCTGACCTTGGGCAACCTCCTTGAAGAGAAGTGGGAGGTAAGGAGGCTCCATCTCTGGAACATGGAAGCGACAAAAGTCAGCCTGGAAAACTTCATCATCAAGATTCCAGTAGAGTACATTCACACGCCCATGGATGGTCAAGTCATTGTAGATTTCCACAACATGCATAGACTCCTATGGCAAAAGAACCTCGATGTTGCCCAAGTCACTTTATTTGCCCTATAAGTTACTTACGACTTTGACACCACTGCATCGCTGTAGGTACTTTAGGAACAAACTAATAATGCCATGATGACTTTTCCTTGCACGATGCAGGCCTATGTAAGCAAGGAATTGGGCAAGGGTATTATCTATCTCTCTTCGATGCTTAATACAGAGAGAACCATCATGGGTTATGATATACCAGACACTCATGGAAACCTGGTGAACTTGAACCTGGAGGAGAGAAAGAAATACAGGGAAGATCTGGTAATCGAATATAAGTATTGGGCAGGAATGTACATCTATGAAGCCATGAAGAAGGTCCGGGGAAATGGGTGCGTCATGGCCGCCCACCAGTTTGGGTAAGTCCAAAAGATACTTGGGACATAAATATATAGGTACTGGGATCATGACTTCTCATATTTGAACATTTATAATCTATATTGTGTGAATGGTGTAGCCAGGACATCATGGGCCACTGGATTGCATTTATAATCTATCCTCAAGACGGAAGGGCCTGTATATTTGACTCTTTGCGGGATACAAACAAAGCAAGGTACAAGCAATTTGAAAGCTGTTAACATACGTGTTGAAATTATCGTTGACACTACTAGTTTTTTGTACAGCGCTTATAAGAAGTACGTGCAAGATCTTGAATCCTACGATCGAAGATCTGAGAAGAAAAAAATCAAGAATGACACTAAACTGAAACTTAGGCGCGAGTTCCCGGTAAGTATATAAAAAGTCATTTGTGCTATTATATCGAGCATGCTCTCTACTACTACTGCTGATATACTACTTTACTACTCCTACTACTCCTCCTACTACTACTACTCCTACTCCTACTACTCCTACTACTCCTGCTATTCCGACTCCTACTACTACTCCTACTCCTACTACTACTACTCCTACTCCTCCTCCTCCTCCTAATACTACTACTCTACTCTACTCTACTCCTATACCAATACTACTACTACTACTACAACTACTACTACTACTCTACACTATTTTACTTTACTCTACTCCTATAACTACTACTACTTTTACTACTACTCCTATACTATACTGTCTCCTACTACCGCTCTCTATATATGCTCTAATGATTGTGTATTATATATCGTGCAGTGCGCCAAACAACCTTATGGCTCAATATTATGTGGATTCAACGTTTGCGAGTACCTTAGGACGTGCAACAGATTCAGCAGCAGCTGGCGGCAGCTCAAGAAAGCACAAGGATGGTGGCGAAGGGAGAAGATTGACCAAAACTTCATACAAACAGTAGTAGACATATGTAAGTTTGTCATAGAGAGCGTGCATGAAGGGAATACGTTCTTCAACAAGGAAGGCGACTCAACGCGGGATCCAAAGTTCCAGAGGATCAGAAATTGGAGCAAGTAGTTACAAATTTTGGATTACATTTTACCGGACCTCTTTCCCAAGAAAGGTTGATATGTATGACTGTCCTTAGTTGCTCATGTATGAATGACGTGTGTTTGTGAAACAATAATGAAGACATCTCTAATGTAATAACTTAAATGTTGGTTCATCAAACGAGAATGAAGGTAATATATATTTGCCATCTATTTTCTGCTTTATCTCTGGTTTCATTAGTGAAATTCAAATTCAAATTTTAAAAAGCATTTTTTTAAATCTAGAAACCATAAACCGAGGCAAGCAATTAATAACAGCCGCCCTCGTTAAAAGTTTAACGGAGGCGGACGCCTTTATGCAACCGCCTTGGTTAAAACATTATCGAGGCGGGCTCTATAGCGCAACCGCCTTATTAACCATGGTGGTTGGCTTATAATGTCTGCCTCGGTTAATCTATTAACCGAGGTGGTTGGCCAACCGCCTTGGTTAAGGCCATGATTAACCGTGACCTTTGCGCCGAGGCGGTTGGCTTGCCCGCCTGAGTTAAGCCAAAATGTGCGCCACGGTTAAGATTCCTGTAGTAGTGTATGAATTCAAATATTAGGTTGGAGGGACATTATAGGATTATTATATTCTGGTGATTGGATTATTATAATATAACCCATAATATGAGTTATTTGGACGCCCTTTAAATTATTTCATCTAATTACTATACTCTCATTGGAATCCAAACATCGACTAACCTGGACAGACCTAACTAGTCTTAAGACATGACATAGTGTGCCAGGTTTTGGCTACAAACCAAACAGTCTCGGAGTAACACAATCACACAAAGAATGCAATTGACAAGATGTGACTTGAGTGGACACAATCACACCAAGTAGTTCCCATGCTCTGACTTTTTTTTGAATTACACGGATGTCCACAAAAACGCACGTTTATCCCTATAAACATAAGTAAACAAATTCTACTCATTGAGGATCTCCGAAATCCAGTAGATCTTGAAGTCGACAAAACCATACTCACCCGGCCTTATGAACGCAATACGCACATCCTATTCCTATAAGCATATGCAAATCCTACCCTATAAGGACCTCCAAAAGCCAGTAGATCTCAAAGTCAACATATGCATACTCATCCCTATGAACACAATGCACAAACCCATCCTATGAGCATTATCGAAAGATTGAGCCGATAGATCTCAAACTTGATGCACACAAACACTACTCCTATAAACAGCTTTCAAAGCGTGAGCCAACAGATCTCTTTGAGGTGGTTCAGGTTCAGTTCACATCATGCGGTGACTTAGCTTATCAGTATGAACCTTGGGGTTCAGATTCATTTATCTTATTGAAGAAAAATGGTCCGTTGGGGTTTTGGTTGCTGTTTCATAGATGAAATGTGGACCACAAGAAATTTTGAGATTTAGACCCCAATAATTGCTACATGGTCTGCAGCTGGTTGTCTAACAGAGTCGATCATTTAGAAGAACTAAAGTTTGCAGGAAAAGCTACCTTTCCAGCTCAGATGTGAGAATCTGATGTTTTCCTTAAGCAAACAATCAAGCATGATTCGTCTAATCTGCACTCAAATTTGAAACATCGATAACGCGCATTGGCTCTAAGTGGATATCTAGTAGTGTATTGTTAGTGCGACTTAGCATGTGTCTTTTGCGCTCCTCCAGTAACACTTATGTAGTCATGATTCATGAGTCATGAAAGCATCCAAATAATTTGCTTTTCCTTCATAAATGTTAATTTAGCTAGTACTTCCTCGGTCAAAAAAAAGATAGAATTCTTACTTTTCGAGAAGTAAAACGATCTAAAGTTTACTAAAGTTATAAAAAGATGTACTAACATTTATGATACAAAATAGGTATCATTAAATTAATTATGAAATATATTTTCATGATAAACCTAGTTAGAGATATAAATGTTAATACTATTCATTGTAAATTTGATCAAAGTTAAGGTAGTTTAACTTGAGTAACCCCATAGTCAGGGGCGGGCCCAGCTATATTCAAGGGTATTAAGTTGAATACCAAATTTTTTGGCAAGAAAATTTATAGATACAGTGTTTATGTGTATATGTATTGGAAAGAAGTGACAACGGCCGGCGTGGGGCTGCCGGGTCTGCAGCCGCCCACTCAAGCATGAAGCAGCGTTGTTGACTGCGTGGGGCTGGGGGCCAGGGCATCCAGGGCTGCTGCCTGCTAGCAACTGCAGCCACACGCGGGGCTACAACCGAGCTATCGAGCAGCGGTGAAAAACAATATCTTCTAACAACTCCTTTAGTTCGATCATCAAATATTCCCGTCTTCTTTTCATGATTTCACACTAGCCAAAAATCGAAAACGGGGCCGGCTCTCTCGAGTGAGCATGGAATATAGAGAAGTTATTGAAAGGTGGAAAGATATAGGAGAGGCTTTTATACAAATAGCACTCCAAATGAAGATTTAGGGAGTTGTAATTTAAGAAAGACTCTTGTAGATGCACTAACAACCTCTTCGTTCTCCACTTCAGTTAACTATTTAAGTTTTGAGCCAAGTTTGTTTCTTTAGGAGACGTTAAAAAAATTGTCATTCAGCTTTTTTATATTTTACAAAAATTGTGGCAGAAGCAATGTTCAAACAAGAACCAGAACCAGTACTCGTATATTTGTTCTTTGCGATTTGATATTACTACTTTATATATATTGGTACAACAACAAGCATATATTGTCAGTGTTTTGAGTAAACACCAACGAGTAAATTTGTATTATTGCGCGTCTAGCCCAGATAGTGTGCTAAGAGGACACAAGGTTTATACTAGTTCGGGCAGAATGGTCCTACGTCTAGTTCGTTGCTGCCGCTCGTGTTACTAGCACTGAAAGTTCGTAGTAGGGGTTACAAACAGTCGAGAGAGGGATGGGTCCCAAGTCTCTGGTGGTGTGTTGCGATGGGTTCCGATTGATTCGGATGAGTTTGAGCTTGGATGTGTTTGGATGCTGGCTCCGTGGTCTAATGTCCGATGTGCGATGCTATGCCATGAGTTCTCGTGTCCTTTAAGGGGACACCCTACTTTCCCTTTTATAGGCCAAGGGAAAGCATAGGTTACAACGAGAGAAAAAAGGAGAACGAGAAGGAGAGGAAGTCCTTCAGGGTCGCCGGGCCTTTCTTTTCCTTTGTGCGGGCCCCGCTGACACGGCAGGTGGTGATAGGGACAGCTCCACGTCGGGCGCCTATCCACCGATGATGCCATGCCCTGGCATTGTTAGCGGGTCGTAACATCCCACTCCGCCCTGACGGGCGACGTGGCGAACTAGCGTGCTGATCAGCGGCCATACAGGGAGTAGGCAGCATAGTGACCATGCGCCCATCACTGTGGGCGATGTGAGTTCCTTAGAATGACATGTCATGGGGACGGGTCGTGTTGAGACATGACCGCTCCCTACACGATGCCAGAAGTTTGGCCTTGGGTTGTACTTTCTAGCCCATAGTGGTTGGCGGCGGCGTGAGCTTCTGTTAGGAACCGTGCCCGAGGGATCGAGCGGGGCGGAGCCCGCCTTCAGACGTCGGACGAGGCCAAGCCTGCCCTCGAACGTTGAGCTAGGCCGAGCCTGCCCTCGGATGTTGGGCGAGGCGGAGCCCACTGCCTCAGTGTCGAGCGAGGCAAAGCCCATCCCTAGAGGTCGGGCGAGGCGGATCACACGACCTTGGGGGCGGGAGAGGCAGAGTTTGCCCTCAGACGTCGGGTGAGGCGGAGCCTGCCCTTAGACGTTGGGCGAGGTGGAGCCAGCCCTCAGATGTCAGGTGAGCCGGAGCCCACCCTCGGGGGTCGGGCGAGACGAAGCGCTCAGCCTCGGTGTCAAGCGAGGCGGAGCCAATCCCCAAAGGTTGGGCAAGGTGGATCGCACGACCTTGGTGTCGGGCGAGGCGGAGTCCGCGTCCAAAGGTTAGGCAAAGTGGAGCCCGCAGACTTGGTGTTGGTTGGAGCTGTAGTAGCACCTTTGACTGCCTGGATGGATTAACGTATAACAACCATTAGCCCCTCCTCTTAGGGTACCCTAGTATTGGTCCTCGACAGTAGCCCCTGAGCTTTTGGAGGAGTAGAATACTCTTTCGGAGGCTTTTTCGAACAGGAGGACTCTGAGGGCTTTGGCCTTCTATTGTAGCCCATGGCGTAACTTGGGAACAGTGGTTCCCTTTCATTGAGACTGGACCCTTCACGGGTATGGCCATGAGATTTGGTGGTTTGGAAAAAAGGTCTTTCCTGATTGGGGGCCCGGTATCCCGTTCACGGGGATCTAGCTAGGGCCAGCTGGTAACCCACCCCTTTCTACTTCATTACCTTGTAGGTGCCCAGAGAGGTTGTCGAACCCGTCGATGGGCCAACCTTTGAGCTCCTAGACCCAGACAGGCCATAGAGGCATTTTTAGATCCATATTCCTTGCACTTGCGACGAGTCGTGACCCGTCCAGAGAGGCGAAATGTCCAATGATTTTTCTGAGGGAACAGATAGAGATTACGTGCGCATATCCCACAGCGTGACATTGTGGTAGATCATGGCAGGTGCAGAGATCTAGGTGGGAGGTTGGTTTCCTCGCGCCCGTTGCCCCTATAAAATCAACGGATTCACCCCCCGGGTTTCATACCTTGCCTTCTTGCCTTCACATCTGCAACCGCCACCGCCAATCGCCTAGGCTTCCTACATCCGTGTCCCCGCCACCATTGAGCTCGCATCCACCCACCCCCATCTTCCAATGGATCTGTGGTGCCGCTCTGACATCACCTTCCAACGCATGGAGGGCCTCATCCGTCGTGGCCTTCTCCACGCGTGGACCTTGGCCGAGGAGTGGCTGCTGCCCGGCGAGGAGGAGCTGTCGTCGCTGCCCGATGGCTATGTGGTGTCGTTCACGCACTTCCATGAGCATGGGTTTGCTACCCCCACCCACAAATTTCTTCAGGGGCTGCTACACTACTACAAGATTGAGTTGTAGGACCTCAATCCCAACGGGGTCCAGCACATGGCGGCATTCGTCACCCTATGTGAGGGATTCCTAGAGATTAGCCCCCACTTTGATCTCTAGAGGTACTTCTTCACCATCATCCTCCAGAAGAAGAGGGAGAAAAGTGGCAGGCAGGAGCTGCACATGATGATGGGGTGCGCCAGCATCTAGCTCCAGAACAATCGAGTTGGTGAGTACTCGCCAATGCGGCTGTTGACATCCAACAAGGGGTGGCACTCATAGTGGTTCTACCTTAAGAATGACGCTGCCACCGCCCTATCAGAATTCACCGGGCGCCTGATCGAAGAGGCCCCGAAGTCATGGAGGAAGTGGGGCATCCTGGAGAAGGACAAGAAGAAAATCTAGGACCACATCGCCACCATCTAGATCCTCAAGGAGAAAGGCTTGAAGGGGTCGGGCATCATTGGGGCCTACCATGCAAGGAGAGTGGCGCTGTTGATGATGCGCGTGCTCCCACTTTATGCGATGGTGCCTGACGAGTCGTTTGACGGAGCAACGCTCGCCGAGGCAGCGCTTCCCAACTCTGAGATCACGCAACGGATCAAGGACATGATGGAGCCCTCGTGGGATGATGCAGGTGCCCCCTAGATTTTGTCTTCCTAGTGTTGGGGCATCCTCCGATGCGGCCGGAACCAGGTGACGTCATCTTCGTAAGTTCCCCCTTCTCATACCTCCTTTTCAATTGAATTCCCAACCTCTTGATACTAACTTTGAGGGGGACGGGACCAGCCGAGGGACTTCATCTTCATGGATCACCCAACTCCATTGCTGGTGGATTTGTCTGTGAGGGCAGCGAATCGTGCCGAGGGCAAGTGGCTGAGGATGGGGAAGGACGACAAGAGGAGGAAAAGGTAGCGAAAGCTGCAAGCACAGGAACAGGGGGAGGACACCGACAGCGACAATGATGATGATGATCACGATGATGAGGTAGCCGATGATGTCGAGTGGGGCATTCTAGAGAGCGAAGATGTGCTGATAGGTAGTGGTTCGCCCTTGTAGGAGCCAGGACCCTTTTCGTTCCTTGGAGGGGAGGGTGCATCTGGGGAGCCGATGGAGGTGGGACATACCGTTGGCCTCCCTCAGGAGTCAATAGGGGTGGGAGGCTCTACCGCCATGCCTAAGATGCCGACGGAGGCAGGTAGTTCCGCTGCTGCCCCCAAGAGTCAAGGGGAGTGAGCCCCTCGGCCTAGGAGCAGGAGGCGGGCTTGAAGCGGCCTCACCCCAATGAGGTGGAGCGGAGGTCGGGGGGTTCGCCCCCCAAATGTATATGCCGCCCGACGGTGTTGAGGTAAGTTATCATCTCCCCTGCTTCCTCTATTTTGGGTGGATTTCATCATGACTTAGGTTTTTCATTTCTTGCAGCGTTGGGAGGCAGCATAATCCTCTGGCACTGGCGCCAAAGAAGAGCGTTTCCCTCCATGTGAGGTGGCAGCCGTCGGTGTGACCGCATCTCTGGCTGGTAATCATGCTCATGACCGCGTCTCTGGCTGCTAATCATGCCCGTTTTAGGCGGGAGCGGTGCTAGTGTGTCCGCATTTTTGGCTAGACAAGCGATGCCCACGGCGGTGCCCATGCCCTCGCCGGGACGGGCGGACGTGGGGGCCCAAGGGGCGCCTTCGGGGGTCACCGAGCAGCTGGCGATGGCAGCGATACCGCTGCCAACGACGGGGCGGATCGGGCTGCTAATCATGCTCATGACGCCAACCGTGGTGGGCGTGACATAGCCAGTCATGACCCCACCAACGCAGGTGGAGGTGGTGGCGGCTGTGATAGGCGAGTCACAGCCAAGCGCTATCGTGGTGACGCCTGAGGTACCGGCACAACCCACGTCATTGGTAGCCTAGGCGACGGGGTCTGGCATGGGCCGGATGGAGGGGGACATGGTCGAGGGGTCCCTAGATGTCGTGGTCCTGGGAGAGAGGTTGGCGCCTACAACGCTGACCACTTCCGTCACTGGAGGGGGCATCCCGGTGGGAACATTGTGGCGAGAGGGCTCGGCGGTGCTTGGAGCCGGTGGGGAGCCGTCTCTGGCCCTGACGTCGGTGGGTGGTGACTCCCTACGTGGGGTGAGCCCCTGCTCTGGTCGAAAAATCCACAGGACCCAGCGTCGACGCTCTTCACCCTCGACGCAGCCACCGAGAGCATGGAGCAAGAGAGCCTCGACGTGGGAGTCGCGTCCATACTCAAAGCCCTAGGCCATACCCGAGGTGCCTTGGCCAATGTTGTCGTTCCTACTGGTCAGGTATTTGCTTGGTGCTACTTGTCGCCTTTTCCTTTCTCCGCATATTTTTGTGTTCTGACTATCATATTCTTTTAGTCTCTCATCGCTCATAGCCAGGGGAAGTCATGGTTCCTTCATGAGCAGAAGGAAAACTAGGACCACCTCATCGAGGAGGCATGGCTGTGCAGGGAGGTGATGGCTAAGCTTGCCGCTGCCTAGTAGAAGGTGGCTGAGCTAACTCCCCTTGCTGAGGAAGTGGGCAGTCTTCGGTCACGGGTGGCCAAGGCCCATCAGCATGCTGATGAGGCTGAGAGGGCATTCGAGACCCTGTCGGTGAGATCGCGGTGGTATGATGAGGAAGCCGCCAAGGTCAGGAAGGAGTGGTACAAGCTGCTCCAGAAGGATGCTGAGACCCACCAGTGGATCCTCGACCTTCTAGCCAAGGTTGAGAAGGAACGGGAGCTGAAGCTGGGAGCCAAAGCTTGCGGCCCTAGAGAAGAAGGCGAACTTAGATGCCACGGTGGTCGCTCGGCTATGCAAGGAGCAAGATGAGCTGCTCCAACCCACCGATAGGCTTCGCTCGGAGCATGGTGTGGCTCGCAAGGAGCATGACCTAGCCATCCGAGAGCATGACCAGGCTTGCCAAGAGTGCGACGGCACACAGTAGAAGGTCGTCTCCCTCTAGGTCGAGCTTGGAAACACGACGGCCCAGAAGCTAGAGGCCGAGAGCATCTCTACCGGGTTAGACATGGACCTCACCGAGGTGAGGAGGAATCTTCAAGCAGAGAGCAACGAGCTCGATATCCTATGCACCGCCCTCGGAGTGGTCTACAATGACATTCAGGTGGTATGGTCAGAGGGGACTAGCTCGCTCACGGCCCGTGCTGTCGAGATCATGGCTTGGGTGCGCCAGCTCGAGAGGAATGCCCTTCGAGCCAGGGTTAATCAATTCTTCGCGATTGCTCATTCTCATTACGGCGATAGCATCGACCTAGAGGCAATGAGCCATGGCTTCGTGCCTAGCTATGAAGTCCATGAGTTGGAGGAGATAGAAATGGCGGTGGCTCCCCTTTCGTAGGACTTGGCGGACAGGATAGAAGACATAGTTCTCCCCTAGAGGTGCTAGTTAGTCAGATAGGTCGGATGATCATTATTATAATTAGCGGACAAGTGCTGACCCTTGTGTATCATAAAACAAACTCATCATTTTGTTTCGTTTGATTTAATTTGTTTTCCTCCCTTTTTATGTGTGAAAAAGGGGTTAATGCATTCTGACCCTTCTGTTTGTTAAGACCATAGAGCTAGAGGTATAGGACAGAAACTCTGATCATGCTGGTAAGCAAAGATGCCGTAGCCACCGAGGCATAGGTCACTCGTAGTCCGACCAGTCATTCATTTATGTAGTCCTTGCCACTAGGTTTAACGTGAGGACAAGGTTGGGCGCAATGACTATTTCAGAAAGGGTGTATTTATACCCTTATCAGCCCCCAAGTGAGACCCGACCCCTTGTCATTGCTAGGGTCGGGTGTCACTAAAGATCGAGGAGAGGATAGCAAAACTAGTAGGAGAAAGCATCTCTTGTGATGAGGACATCACTTCTTCAGAGGCACCCACTGATCCTCCAACCATCATGCAAGGTCCAATGACCGGGCTCGAATGCGTCAACTCAATTTAGAGGTGAGGTCATTCTTAAGCAATCCTTTTCATACTTTTGAGAATAGACTACTACCTAATGATGTTATCTTGCTTAGGAATATTGGAGAGGCTCATGAGGGACTTAGAGGACGTGGAGGAGGCGATGATGACTAGCAAGGACATCCAATAGAAACCGGAGGCCCGATCCAACATGATTTTGAGTCTGCCTCGGCCTCCAGGACCAGTCTTCCTTAAACTGGTCACCCAGGACGCATTCGGACTCCATTTTCGACGATCCACATATGGATGGAAAGCTAATTTGATAAGAAAGCCAATCCAGGTGGTCTCACATCAAAAGCTGTTCGGAATCAATAGGAATTATGGTCACAAGTCAGCATCCAGAATCTACCAGGGTGCTGCGATACCGTCTTTTGGTCCATTGGACCATGTATCGTGTTTGGGCCCATTAGGGGTGCATCCAGGGGTCTTGCACGACCCTAGAGTCTTCATAAACAGCAGCCACCCCTCCATTAGGGTTTGGGTTTTGCTTAGATTATTCTGTCAAGAACAGTTTCGTCGTTCATCGGTTTGTGAGACCCCAACTTTGTGAGATTAATCATTCATCTACAATTTGGTTGTGTTCTTTCTTGTTCTTGCTTGTGTTCTTCATTGCGTAGGTAGGGATTAGCCTTCTTGGCGAGGTCAACCTGGTCTGTGATTTGGTTGATAACCAGAGGAGCTGTGGTGCTAAGATTGCAGGGTTCGATCTTTCGATCTGAAGCCGGATCGGTGTGTCATTCTCCGCCACAACGATAATTACCTCTACCTAATGGAAGATCAGGATCCCCATTCCCATTAAGTGGTATCAGAGCTAAGGTATACCATCAAGTTCATATTTATTCCCTAGTTTTGAGTGTTTCGCATTCGTCCCATTATCTTGTTTTCATGCGTACCCCCTCCCTAGGATCTGAGTTTTGTTCTACGACCACACATTCGGTCTCCTTGCGAGTCCAACTTTCCCTGAGCCCCCGCGCGTAGCAAGGGTCCAGTCGAGGGTCGGCTCATCTTTGTGATCATTGCCCCATCCATGGTTTCCGCAACTGGAGGGGTTGAGCTAACGTCGCTTGCCTCGATGGTTCGACTAACGTGCTTGGTGAGGTCACTAATGGGCCTATTCGAGTGGAATCTGGATATGTCGTTTGTGATGGGGTCAGCATAGCCATGTGGGGCATCCCACTGCTCCTTAACCCTCCTTCCAGCAGATGCCCAAGCCGTTCTGGAGGGAGACTTAGGTGGCCGGATGGCCTCCCCTTAATGGGGATTCTGTGGGCTGGCTAGAGGTTAGGATCAAACGAGAAGGTTGAGATGACCCTGTTCGCTTCTAGGTGAGTTAGAAGAAGGCCTTGGGCCCTTTATGGGCTGGCTTTCGAACCCTAGTCTCTTGATTTAGGGTCGGGTGGCTCGAGCCACCGAGCCCCGTGGGGCTCGGTAGGGGTCGGCCATGTTTCATGTGTCACCCCATCCTTGATTTCTACAAACCAGAGGGGCTGAGCTAATGACATTTGCCTTGATGGCTCGAGTGTCGCACTCAGTGAGCTTGCTAACGTGCATGTTCAAGTGGAATCAGGGTTCATCATTTGTGACGGGGTCGGCAAAGCCCGCATGGGACATCCCACTGCTCCTTAACCCGCCTTCCAGCAGATGCCCGAGCCATTCAAGATGGTGACTCAGGTGGCCTGATGGCCTCCCCGTAATGGGGATTCTGTGGGCTCGGCTGGAGGTTAGGATCGAATGAGAAGGTTGAGATGACCTTGTTCACTTCTAGGTGGGTCAGGCGAAGCCGCTGGGGCTCATCTACGTTTTATCCCCTGGCTCTTGTTTGACGTCAGGTGGCCTTGGGACCTTCGTGGGCTGGCCTAAAAACCCCGGTTCTTGATTTAGGGTCGGGCGGCTCAAGCCCCCAAGCTCCATGGGGGTTGGTAGGGGTCGGCCAATTTTCATGTGTCACCCCGTCCTTGGTTTTCGCAACCAGAGGGGCTGGGCTAATGACACTTGCCTCAATGGCTCGAGTGTTGGGGTGCATTCCGACCCTTTTCGTCGTTAAGGTCGTCAAGCTTGGGGTGCAGGTGAGCAAATTCTGATCACGCTGGTGAGCAAAGGTGCCATAGCTGTCGAGGCATAGGTTTCATGCAGTCTGACCAGTTATACTCAGAGCTTGTTCCCACATCCCTAGCTCCTAGGTCTTAACATGAAAGGGGGTCGGGCATAGAGAATATTTGCTAGGCGGACAGACTCTTAAACGCATACCGATTCTTTAAGTGGCTAAGGCCAAAAAGCCCAGGGTGCGGAAAAAACTCTGATTACGCTGGTGAGCAAAGGCGTCGTAGCCGCCAGGGCGTAGGTTTCTCGCAGTCCGATCAGTTATACTCAGAGCTTGTTCCCACATCCCTAGCTCCTAGATCTTAATGTGAAAGGGGGTCGGGCACAGAGAATGTTTACCATATAGATATGCTCTTATTAGCCCCCGAGTGAGGCTTGACTCCCCGCTGTTGCTAGGGTCAGGTGTCACTAAAGGTCAGGGAGTTTGATAACGATACTGATAAGAGAAAGTGTGTGTTTATTAAGGGTAAAAGCGATGTAGCTACTCGATGTTTTAGGCATTGGCGAAGACCTCACCGTCGATGGTCTTGAGCTTGTAGGCGCCTGGTCAGAGCACCTCTGTGATGACGTATGGTCCCTCCCATGGCGGAGAGAGCTTGTGGCGGTCCTTGCTGCTTTGGATCAGGTGGAGGACTAGGTCTCTGACATTGAAGGCTCAACCCCGCACTCATCGGCTGTAGTACCATCGCAACACCTGCTGGTATTTCGCCAAGCGGAGGAGGCCAACGTCGCGCACTTCATCCAGCTGGTCCATGGCGTCCTTGAGGGATGCCTCGGCCCCCTGTTCATCGTACACCCTAACCCTTGGTGCTCCCTAGTCAAGGCCGGTCAAGAGGACAGCCTTGGAACCGTAGACCACAAAGAATGGCATGTAGCTGGTGGCCCAGCTAGGGGTCGTCCTCAGGCTCCAGAGCACCACAGGGAGCTCGGCGACCCACCGTCCGCCAAACTTGTTCAATTGGTTGAAGATCCTAGGCTTGAGGACCTGTAGGACCATGCCGTTTGAGCGCTCGACCTGCCCAAACGTGCGGGGGTGTGCCATGGTGGCCCAATCGACCCGGATGTGGTATTCATCATAGAATCAGAGGAACTTCTTTCTGGTGAACTGCGTGCCATTGTCCATGATGATGGAGTTCGGGACTCCAAAGCGATGGATGAAGTCGAGGAAGAATAGCATGGCTTGCTCGGATTTGATCATGGAGATTGGTCGAGCCTCTATCCACTTTGTAAACTTGTCTACGGTGACAAGCAAGTGGGTGTAGCCCTCAGCGCCCTATTGAGCCCCCAGATCATGAATGGCCACATGATGGGGATCGTCTAGAGCGCTTGGGCCGGTAGGTGAGTCTGTCGAGCGTAGTACTGACACCCTTCGTAGGTGCGCATGATCTGCTCGGCGTCAGCTACGGTGGTTGGCCAGTAGAAGCCTTGTCGGAACACATTTCTAACCAGGGTTCTAGGCATGGCATGGTGACTGCAAACCCCACCATGGATATCGCTCAACAAATACTTCCCCTATTCGATAGGGATGTAGCGCTGTAGGATCCCAGTGTGGCTTCACTTGTAGAGTTCACCCTCAACAAGGACAAAGGACTTGGTGCGACGTGTGAGTCTTCGAGCCTCCGTCTTATCAGTCGGTAGTGCCTCACAGAGGAGGTAGTCGAGGTAGAGTGTCCTCTAGTCAACCAGAGGGTCGAGCTCTGTTGTTGGGTCCTCTTCAAGCTCCATGATTTCAGGGTCTGATGGAGCCGACGGCTGGTTAGCCCCCAATCCTAGGGCAGGCAGACCGTCACCAGCTCATTCCGACCCCTTGTAGTGAATTGAGAGCTTGTGCTGATCGCTAGCAAAGATGCCTGTTGGCACCGGCTCTCGGTCGGACACCGCTTTTGCTAGCACGTCGGCCACCTCATTGAGACGCCTTGGAATGTGGTTGAGCTTGAGGCCATCGAACTTGTCCTTTAGCTAGCAGACTTCTCAACAGTATGCATCCATCTTGGCATCATGGTAGCTTGACTCCTTCATGACTTGGTCGATGACCAGCTGGGAGTTGTAACACCCCAGGTGTTTGGCTTCCACATTTGCACTACATTTCATGAACATGAGCATCATGCATCCATTCTTGAACTTATATCACATAAAACATGATTTCGAAACATTGCAACATGTTGTGTATTTCCTGTGTATTGTTTCTTTATGAAATGTAAAGTGTCCAACACTTAAGTGCAACCTGTGCCACTCACTTAGTGAAACAAGATTAGTTAATACGATGCAACAAGATCATGAAATATGTGAAACATGACTATGAAACATTTGCAACATTTCTTGTGTTTTTCATCGTTTCAGTGTACACCTTGATTGATTCTTGTGTGACCAATGCATGGTGTGGCTAGAAATGCTTGTAAGTAACTTAGTTATACTTAGAATGTTATTAGGAACAATGTTCATGTTGATCATTTTGCCTAATTAGGTTTCCAAGTCATGGTTGACCAATTTTGGACCCCTAGAGCTCCCTGTGTTTGACTGTTTAAAAAGTGTAGCTTAGGATGTTTGCATGTCCGAGCAACCTAAAGAAAAGTTGTAGAGGATTATATGTGGAACAAAAGTTATTTTGTGACCAACTCGTGAAAAGGTGCACAACATGCCCAAAAAGGTCCCACAAGTCAGCTTTGAAGGTGGATTCAACACTTGAAATTATTTCTAAGTCCTAAGTGCAATTTCAGTTTCATGTACCATAGTTGAGAGCTCTGAGTTCTGCAAACCAAGCCGAACCAGCTCGAGCTCCAATTGTGAAAGTTGTAGACCACATGTAGATCTCCATCTTTGTTAATTACCTCTTGAGCTAGATCATCACGGTTTAGAAGTTAATCACCACCAAATATCGCTCGTCACCGGCTTCATCAGTTCGATGGCCGTTTCGACCGATCGGTCATGGCCGACCAGTGCAGAGAGCTTGTGCAGCAAGGCGCCGCCACGCTCGAATTGGCCTGACCGCGCTGCAGTGTGGCCGGATTGAAATGGACGACGCCACCAGCTCACTCCACTTCCATTTCCTCTTCTTCACCGTGCAAGCCGAGGGGACCGAGGGCGACGCCATCGCCACCGCTGCCACGCCGAGCTCGCGGCCTCGTCGTCGTCGCGTCTCTCGCCGATTCGAACCACCCAAAGCTCCACCATAGCCTCTCGTGGTGCTCGTCCACCTCGCCGTTGTATCGGTGAGTCAAGGGTGAGGCCACATTTCTCCTTCCCGCCGGAGCTCCATTGCCGCCGTTGGTTCCGGACGAGCTCACGCCGCCGCCGTCGTGTCTCACTCGCTCTATCTCGCTCATAGCTCGGCCTTGAGCTCCTCTATCTGTCGTCGTCATCTCCGCGCAGCCGCTTCGGACGCTTGGTATGGCCGCTTGGTCATCGCTCGCCGCCGTCCGAGGCTCGCCGGAGTTGGACCTCGCCGTGGTCATGCTAGCTAGGGTTCTTCCCACCCTCTGCTTCCTACCTCGCTAGTCTGCAGACACGTGAAGCTCGCAGACCGAGCTTGGGTGGGGCAATGGGGGCTCGCCGTCGCCGGGTGTGCATGGCGACCTTGCCGCCTGCCGTCCGCCATTGTCGACGCCTGGCCATAGCTAGAGCATGGTAGCGGTTGGGGAAAAGGTATAGGTAGTGTGCGATCATCTCTAGGAGCACGCCAGGTCATTGGCTCGGCTGGAGTTCACGCCACGCCGAGCTAGCGCCGCCTCCGCACCGTCCCGTCGTGCCCCCCTCGGTTTCGGTTCCATGACAGGTGGGGTCCCCGACCAGTGGGTCCCGGTTGTAAGTGAGTCGACCCGATAAGCTAGCTCAAAAAGACAGTTTTGAATGCCGATTTGTGATTTTGTAACTCCTAATTGGTAGATCCAAATTGAGTGATTCCAATTTTGTTAGACTCACAGTTAGGTCTAGTATTTAAGAAAAATATATCTTGAGCACATTGTGTAGAAATTTTGGATGAATTAAATAGGAACTTTAAAAGTGTTTTTGAGTGCATGCAAACTTGTTTAAATCATATCTTGAGTTTCTGTGATCCAAAAATTGTGAAATTTTGTGGGTAAGCTAGTATTGCTTAGTAGAAGCTCTGGTTAAAATTTGAGAGTCATTGCATGTGTAGTTTTTGAGTTATAGATTTTCCTTTTATCATTGGATGATTCTTGTGGGAATTTTAGTAATTTATTTATGAATCCATTGACTATGAAATTTGTTGGAGAGTATCCCAGTACCTTAAGAATGCAAGGAAAAATATGAAATCTGTTGCTTGACACTTTCATTAGGGTTTCCTAATTATGCCATTTTAAGCCATTATGCCTTGTCATTTTGTGTAGGCTTTTATACTTGCTCAAATGGTGTGAAATTTTTATGGTAGTCTACTTAGAGTATGTAGTGTCTACTGTAATTTTTGTAGAATTAATGGGGCAGTTTTCATATAGGTTTACTATTTCCCCTAATTAATTAAATAAATTAAGAAAGGTATTAAAAGAAATGTTTTGGTAATGGACATTCTACTTTCTGGTGTTCTTAGGATATGTGTGATAAGATAGTAAAGTTGGTTTTGTCTAATTATATGTTTACATCATAAGTTGCTAATTATTTGTTGGCATTATGTCCCTCTGGACAGATCTGGGGACTTTGGAAAGTTCCCCATGATAATGTGGTTTTCTGTGCTTGTGTTGAATACAAAAGTTGTAGGTAACTTATGTATCTAGCTCCTGTCAAAATTTGAGGGCATTTGGCCCAGTAGTTTAGAAACTACAGCTGTTTAAAGTTAGGTTGCAGTTTTTGCTGATTCTCTGCCTTGTGTGGATAGACTTCTGTTGATTGATGAATTCGACCTGGTAAAGGTTTGAATCATGCTTTGAGGTCTAAAAATGAATTGTAGACAATTTCATAAGCTTTCCAGATTGTCTTATTTCATGTCATTCGGAATTATACATCTCCAGTTATGGCTAGTTTAATGTACCGATATATATATAGTCTTCATTTGCTGAAATACAAATGCTTGATTGAATGTGTTGCAACGTAATCGTTAATTGTTTGGGGGTTAGCCTAACTTGAGAATATGCTTAGGTGCAGGTGCTAGGTCATTAACTGAAGATGAGCAATTATACATTAGGTTGTATAAACTTGGTAAGTAAAGTGATTTGAATAGGGCTTAAGTTGAAATATGCAAACTACTAAAGTGAACATGTGCATTCCCGAGCATCCCCGACATTCGTACATATGCATCCATGATATTTATCTTGCGCATTCATGCAATAGGTGTGCCGGAGGGAGTGACGTTGCTGGAGTTCGAGGGAGCCAACCAGAGGAGGAGCCCGAGGTGCAGGAGGAAGTCGAAGAAGTAGCCGTCGCCGAGGAGTTGCCCGAGTGTTCTCGATCATCACCACCTTCCTCTTTCGAAAAGGCAAGCCCGAGCATTATAAGTCTCCCATGTCTTTACAAATATATTGAGTATCTTTATTGTTGATGATGCATTAAGTATAGGAATTGGTTGGAACCAATTGCTGCATTATATATCCCTCCTTGTCCAGATATCGCGCTGGAATCCTATTTAAGTTCAGGAACGGGTTAAATGCTTAGCCATGCTTAGTGCGGTAGAAGTCGGTGATTTCTGTCACCGCGAGATTTAGGATGAGGTGGATCACGGTTGGCTATATTTGCTATCGTGGAAAAGAACCATGTGAATAATGAATTAAGACCCCAAGGAGTCTTGTGGAGGTTTGAACATAGTGACTCCGACGTGTCGTTTAAGGACCGACACGCTGATGACGTCCTCATGTCATGTTGAACGCAGCCTAACACTTAGTCTGGCGGATAAGTCGTCCGACCATGGCCGAGTAGCTCAAGAGGAACCGTGGGGGTTGGATGCATTCTCGAGGTAGTAAGGATGTGCGGAGAGCCATTGGCATAAGTCCAAGGAGTCGGGGTTTGAGATCCTGTACTTCTGGCAGAGTGGTTCTCTCGAGAATGCAGAGGCCTGTTGGGTTTTTTTTTTACTTTTCTCCCGAGTTGTACCAAAGGTGACTCCACGGGGAGCGGGGTTTGTGTTAGGAATACCCTCCAATGGATAGGAATCGATTGAATCGCCGTCTCTCCCGGATAGTGAGAACTTGACTTGAGCCCAACGTAGATTCAATTAATTTAACGATATGGTTAAATGGATAATGATGATGATAATGATAATGTTGCTGAGAATTATACCTGCTATGGTTATTAATGTTTGCATATTAATCAAGTGGTTGATTAGTACAGGTGCTAATATAGATGATGAGAGTTAATGGCTTAAAGTCACCGCTAGTTAGGATAAAAGTTAATCAAGATTACATATGCTTTTCTCGCAAATGAAAGTGTCACCGGATCCACAAAATAAAGCTATGCATGATCCTTGGTGTCTTTTATTTTGGTTTCCGTTAGTAAGTCTAGCTGAGTACATTCCCGCACTCGTGGTTTATTCCTCTCTTGTTGCGAGATGACCTTCTCTATCGGGGATTCTCGTAGTATTGTCTCCACCCGTGGTGATTTAAGACTAGATCACGGGCATGATCTTCGTTATCTTATCTGAATGCTTTTGTGGGATGTGACGCCGGTACTGGTATTGAAATCGTGTGTGTGAGTTAAACTATTTGCTTCCGCTATGTTACAAGACTTGTTTTGTAATAACGATGACTGTGTTGATGTAATCTATTTGCTAACGTCTGCGAAATGTTGTAACGCATTTATATGTTATGTTGAATTACTGTGATCTTGGTTGTATGCAAGTTGGTTTGAAATCCGTCGTGATTTCAGTTGACTACCGGGTTTATATGGGCGCAAGTTCGAGAATTTGATCGTTTCGGCGATTGTTTTCGTACTTGCACTCTTATAAATTGGTCGGTTCTGTGACAGGAGTCACCCTGGACGTCTAGGCATTGGATGCCCAACTTGATGGTGATGCATAGGCCATTGATGAGCGCCTCATATTCAACATTGTTGGAGGAGGGGAAATGGATGCAGACCATGTACCTCATGCATACACCAAGGGGTGAAACAAAGACCAGCCCAACGCATGCGCCTTTCTTCATCAGCAATCCATCAAAGTACATCGTCCAGTACTCATGGTCGATGATCGCTGGTGGCATTTGGACCTTGGTCCACTCTGCAACAAAATCAGCCAACACTTGGGACTTGATGGCCGTCCAGGAGGCATATGCAAAGCCCTAACCCATCAGCTCGAGTGCCCACTTTGCGATTCTTCCCGCGGCATCCTAATTTTGGATGACCTCGCCGAGGGGGAAGGACGTCATGACCATCACTAGATGTGACTTGAAGTAGTGGTGCAGCTTCCTCTTGGCGATGAGGATGGAATACAAGAGCTTCTAGATTTGGGAGTAGCGGGTCTTGGAATCGGATAGGACCTCGCTAATGAAGTACATGTTGCACTGTACTTTGAGGGCATGCCCCTCTTTTTCTCCCTCCACTACCAGGGCGGCGCTGACCACTTGCATGGTGGCCATAATATAGAGCAGAAGGGGTTCTCCATCAGTCAGAGGAACTAGGATGGGGGCCTTTGTTAGAGCTGCTTGACCATGTCAAGTGCCTTCTAGGCCTCGGACGTCCATTCGAAGTGGTCGGCCTTCTTCAGAAGTCGATAATGGGGAGACTTCGTTCACTGAGGCACAAGATGAAGCGGCTGAGCACGGTGAGGCACCCTATAACTTGCTGCACCCCCTTTACATTCTGAATTGGGCCCATCCTTGTGATGGCCGAGATCTTCTACGGGTTGGCCTCAATGCCACGCTTAGAGATGATGAATCCAAGCAGCATGCCCCTTGGGACCCCAAAAACGCACTTCTCGGGGTTGAGCTTAATACCATTTGCTTGGAGTTTTGTGAAGGTTAGCTCAAGGTTAGCTATGAGCTGGTTAGCCCGTCTGGACTTCACCACGATGTCATCTACGTAGGCCTCTATGGTCTGCCTGATGAGGTCTCCAAAACACTTGAGCATACAACACTGGTACATAGCCCTAGCATTCTTTAGACCAAATGGCATTGTGACGTAGCAGAACAGTCCAAAGGGGGTGATGAAAGATGTTGCGAGCTGGTCAGACTCTTTCATCATGATTTGATGGTACATGGAGTATGCATCAAGGAAGCAAAGGGTTTCGCACCCTGAGGTAGAGTCGACTACTTGGTCTATGCGCGGCAAAGGAAATGGATCCTTTGGGCACGCTTTGTTAAGACCCGTGTAGTCAACACACATTCTCCATTTCCCACTCTTCTTTTGTACAAGAATGGGATTGGCTAACCACTCGGGGTGGTACACTTACTTGATGAACCTAGCTACCAAAAGCTTCGTGATCTCCTTGCTGATGGTCCTGCGTTTACCCTCGTCGAAGCGACGAAGGCGTTGCTTCACTAGCTTCGAGCCTATGTGGAGCTTCAAGGCATGCTCGGCGACTTCCCTCGGAATGCCTGGCATGTCTGAGGGTTTCCATGCAAAGATGTCTCTGTTGGCATAGAGGAAGCTGACGAGCGTGGTTTGCTATTTGGAGGAAAGCGTGATGCCAATGCGCACCTCCTTGGAGCCCTCCACTAGCTCAAAAGACCCGGCCAACTGCTTGGGGTTAGGTGCTTCTTCAGCGACTTCCTTCCTGATGGACACGAGCTCTCCAGAGGCGACGATTGTCATGGCGTGATCGTAGCACTCGACCTCGCACTCGTAGGCACGCTAGAAGGAGGTGTCATTGGTGATGACCCCACCTAGGCCCAGCATCTTTAGCTTTAGGTAGGTATAGTTGGGGACGGCCATGAACTTCACGTAGCATGGTCGTCCTATGATGGCGTGGTAGGTTCCACGGAACCTAACCACTTCAAAGCTGAGGGTCTCCATCCTATAGTTGGATGGACCCCTGAAGGTGATGAGCAGATCGATCTACCCAAGTAGTATGGCCTACTTTTAAGGCACGATGCCATGGAAAGCCGCTCCGTCAGCCAAATGCACGCTCGGTCGATGCCCATAGCATCGAGGGTCTCGGCATACATGATGTTGAGGCCGTTGCCTCCATCCATCAGTACCTTGGTGAGCCACTTCGTGCCGACGATCGGGTCAACCACGAGCAGGTATCTCCTTGGTTGTGGGATGCTCTCCGGGTGGTTGGCCTAGTCGAAGGTTATGGCGGACTCTGACCATCGGAGGAAGGTAGGCGTGGCCGGCTTGACCGTATAGACCTCGTGGCATGCAAGCTTCTAGCGATGCTTGGAGTCATAGGCCACCGATCCTCCGAAGATTATGAGGCAGCCATCTGGCATCGGAAAGCCACTGTCCTTCCCCTCAGCATCGTCCATGGTCGGGTCGGGGTCACTCCCATGCTTCCCTTTGTTGGAGCCTCCGGCCAAGAACCGCTTCATGAGGTCGCAGTCCTTGTATAGATGCTTGATGGGGAAGGGATGGTTCAGGCATGGTGGCCACAAGTGAGCCCTCACGTCACTGCTTGTTCTTCATCTTGAAGGGATGGTTGGAGGCGCCTTCGTCGACGTCCTCATCCCGCTTCGTCTTGCCCTTGAGGCGGTCAAAGATCGCTCTAACCGCCTTCTCGCCCGAGGCGTGGTTGGTGGCGATGTCGAGGAGCTCCTTGGTGGTTCGTGGGCCCTTACATCCTAGCCTATGAATGAGGGACTCGCAGGTGGTCCCAGACAGGAAAGCTCCTATAACATCGGTGTTGGCAACGTTAGGCAGCTCGTTGCACTGCCGGGAGAAGCGTCGGATGTACCTTCGGAGGGTTTCTCCGGCCTTCTATCGGCAGTTCTTGAGATCCCATGGGTTCCCATGGTGCTTGTACATGCCTTGGAAGTTCTCCACGAAGATCTCTTTCTAGTCCGCCCAACTTTGGATTCTGTTGGGCGGAAGGTGTTCCAACCATGTTTGTGCTGAATCGGCTAGGAACAATGGAAGGTTGCGGATAATAAAGTTTTCCAAGTCCCTAAAGAAAGTAGGGAGCATATTTGTTTTTCTTTCTCCAACTATTTTCAATATCTCACTTCTAAAAGCTAGAAAACAATTTTCTAATAGGAATCTCACACTATTTTTAAATCGTCCCAACCATTTTTATATTTTCTCTCTTATGCATTCACATTGAGAAATCGGTCCTTTGTCCTTTTCTTCCCCCATGTATTTCCACCTCCGGACCGACTGGATACACGTGCATATATTTCAGTGTGATTGGATCGATTTTCTCAAGTACAGAAAGATTGGGAGTTGAGATAAGGAGTTGTTGAAGATATGTCTTTTTCATTCTTACCAAAAAATCAAGATTTGAGTGAGTTTTGAAAACTCTTGGAGATGCTCTTACAAAATATAGTCTAGATTGCTGAACCACATCCAAACATATCTGTGTTAATATTAAAATCATCCACATATATTTTTTAAACACCATATTGTGCAAAATGACTCATATAATTAGTAAATGAAATAACCGACATGCATGCATGTCCTTGAAAACTATGCATTACTGGGAAATTAGGCAAGTATTGACAACCAAACTAACTAATTAGTGAGGAGAAGTTAGTCTTTTTGTCAGACTTATTATTTATTTCTAAAATTGCTTAGACACGCTGTATTATATTTCAGAATGGAGGGAGTACCTTGGTTGGTAAAGCCTCTATTTGAGGTGAACCATGAGAGACATGTTCACTTTGTGATTGAGTTCCTTTATTTATATATTATGATAGTTTTTGAATGATAAATACAACATAGAAACTAACCATTTCATACTCAAAGGTAGACAGTTAAAAAATAACAGATTGATGGCTCCTATAACAGCCCACATAGACGAATAAGACAAGTAGCTAGGAAACAACAAAACCAGAGGCCTCCAAAACATAAATCTTTTTTGTCATAAAACTAAATCATATTTTTATTGAACTCCTTAATATTTTAATTTGAGGCTATGAACATTGCATTTGAAAATGCCATGAAGTGACATGCACCTTCTTGAGAAGGAAATTCAATAAATAAGATGATGGGGATGGCCGTAGAGACGACTAAACAATTACATCAACAGCACTACCAAAAAAATTTACGTCAAGTTGTCCACAGACCACAGTGGTGATGGTTGTAAACCAGCTCCCTAGGTCACCTCTTCAAAGCTACAAAGGCCCTAGGTGGCAGGGTGCTTAGCTTAGCTGCCTCGAAATTGGATTTATGGAGTAGCAAGTGTGTTTATGATTAGTTTTTCATAATCAAGAGGAGACAAACACCATGTATCACACACTACTACATAAATGTTTTGTGGCAACGCCTCCCTTTCTTTGTAGGAGCGGCTCTATAGTGAGCCGCCCCCACAAATGGTTGCCAAATGAGCCGCCCTTACAAATGGATTTGTAGGGGTGGCCGGTGTTATCAGCCGCCCCTAAAAATGGGCCAATTTGTAGGGGTGGCTCTATATCCAGCCGCCCCTACAAATCGGATTTGTAGGGGCGGCTCAATATTGAACTGCCCCTACAAATAGACGCCGAGTATTAAAAATTAAGTACTAAAATTCAAATATTGTAAACAACTTCGGATGGAGAAACAACCAAAATGAAAGTTGTAGATCTCGAAAAGTTATGAAACTTTATAGTTGACAAATTTTTGATTTGAAATTATCTTCTCAAGGAAAACTATGTTTGAATTTCCAAAAATTTGAAATTTAATTTTTTAAACGACCTCAGATGGACAAACAGTAAAAATGAAAGTTGTAGATCTTGAAAAGTTATGAAACTTTGTAGTTGATAACTTTCTCATTTGAATTCATCTTGTCATGGAAAACTACGTTCGAATTTCTCAAATTTGAAATTCAAATTTTATAAGTGACCTCGGATGGAGAAACTACCAAAGTGAAAGTTGTAGATCTTGAAAAGTTATAAAACTTTGTAGTTGACAACTTTTTTATTTGAATTAGTTTAGGGCCTCAAACAACTAATTTATGCTTAGTTTTGTATAATATGTGGGGAACCAAAATGGATGGTAGACACAAGTGATCGTGAGGTACAGTGAGAGAGGAGTTTGCACGCGAGGAAGAAGTTGCAGGTTCGAATCCCGACCGATGCAAAGTGTGCAAAAATCGTGAAAAATGCTGCAACCATAGAGTGGGTGTGTGGCTGCCCGTGGGGACCTTCCTCAAATTAAAAAAAATTGCTATTTTTGCCCCTTTTTCGTGATTTCTAGAAATTGATTTGTAGGGACGGCTCAATATCCAGCCGCCCCTACAAATCGATGATTTGTAGTCATGGTTTGATAGAGGCGGCTACCAAAACCGATGCTACAAACCATCTGGAGCCGCCCCTACAAATGCAATCTGGCATAGTGACAACAGGTGAATGGCACTTATTTTTTCAAGTGGCTGGTGGTAACCCGTTTTCAAAGGCATTTAACCAATCGCCTGACGCAAAAGTGACATCTGTAAATCAATTTCCATATGTGGATGACTACAAGAACAACATATAGAAATGCTTATTCCATATGAGGTTTCTCAAGCTAACCACTTGTGTGAAATGATTTTTTTACAATTACACAGTACAACGCAGACACTTACAACACACGGAAACCCTATCCCTATGAGCATCTATGAAGACTAAGCCGGCAAATCCTCAAGATTAACAAAGTCATCACAGGAGCCTCGCTGTTGATGGGAAAGTCGCCTACCACTGAAAGCACAACACCATTAAATCCTAGAATATCCGATCCCACGGGAGTCGAACTCAGAACCTTAGGTGTTACTGAGGCTTTTGTAACCATTACGCTACAGGCCCTTTTGCATGAATTTGCATAGGAGGTTCACCTAAGCAACCGCATGATGCAGTGTTTGTTTAGTAATCCTGAAACCATCAACATTTGTAGTGCATTTTTGCTAGGTTCCTGTGGAGAGTTGTTCACATGGTACTAGGAATCAAAGCTCCTGGAAAATATTCGTAACTTATTTGGTGATTGGTATCTTAGGAAAAATAAAACCTTTAGGTCCTTTTTATTGACATGTATAGCAACAATTCGTTAGTCTATGTGGCTTAGAATAAATGAAGTTATTTTTACATATATTGACCCAAAACTTTTTTGTAGGTACTATTCAGGAAACATAGCAGCTATCGTTTTGGGAACAATTGAAATGGTATGAGCTACAGAAGGAGCTTGTGTTGGAGTTATGCTGCAAGATGCGGACTGCGGCTATTGTAAGGATCATGTGCCAGTGATCCTATCTTTCAGTTTTGGTGTAAGATGACAATACAAGCCTAGAACTAACATTTGTGATAAAAGATATATTAGACATGTTATAATATAGGTCCTACAGATGCAAGAAAAAGGTAACGCAAAAGATCAGCAAAGAAATATAGCAAAAAGGACTTGGTGCAAAGAAGATGCACCCGCTGGACGGTTTAGCAGCTAAGGAAATTGAAAGTCCCTGTTTGATTTTAGTAATTGAGTGACAACATTAGGTGGATGACTAAAGACTTTCATGTAAGATGATTAGGTGCTTAGTCCGCAAGATGGTGTTGAACAAACATGAAGACCAAGGAGTGGAGATAGCATGTTCATGTGATGCAAGTGCTCACCTATGGTAATGAAGATGATAGATGGATGGTAAAGGAAGCAAAAGCCTGAAGACAAAAGGTAATTTGTAGGAGTGTTAGTGTTTTGTAAACCAGACTAGTAAATTTATACGAATGTCGTGCTGCTCTAGGAAGACGATGGTAGAATCCAAAAGACATGAGGATTTATACTAGTTCAGGCCGGAGCTCGATGTCCAGTCTCAGAGATGATCGAGTGCGTGTTTCTCACTTGAATGCTCTAAAGTTCTTAGAATGGGGGGGTGTAAGAATGGTGGAAGAGGTAGGACAGCTAGAGCTAGCAGATGGGCTGCCCGAAGAAAGCTTCGAGAGCCTAGAGGGAATGGAGAAATGATGAGAATCCCCCTTGGTGGGGTGCCCTGGCTGCCCTTATATAGAGTTTGGGGCGGGGTCACATACAAAGAAGGAGGTTCTCCCAACCGAGGGGTCGTGAGCCTAAGGGAGGGGGCCTAGGTAACTTGTCTTGCAAGTAACTCCATCTTGTGGTGCACGTCATGGCATGGCTGTCATCATGGTCTTGTACTCACGTCGTGCCATGGCATGACGTGGTGCCACAGTGCCAGTCATGGCAGCCCTGTGGGCACGGTGGTGTTTCACCAGCCGTCCTATGCGATGTTGTCTTGTCGTGGTCTTCGTCATCGCCTCCTGGTTATCCAGGGGCGTCGTACGTGAGTAGGTAGCCGCCTCTAGTTGCCGATCATCTTGTTGTGGTGTAGTTGATGGCTACGATCCCAAGCTCTAGGGTTGTGGCCCATGTTGGCTTGGACGGCCTTTAAGTCAAGGCCATAGTCATACATTCCATCCCGTAGTAGGTGGGATTGTACACACGTCTTGCCAGGCCATATTTGGATGGTGGTTCTCTATACTGGCCGTCATCACTTGGCAGTGTTGTCTTATCTCTGCTACGTGGCATAGGGATGGTGTCTGACTAGAATGGGGTGACCGTTGTCCCCTCGGTCCTTGCGGGGTCAGTGCAGTGGGCCTGCTCCTATCAGACCAGGCGCACTATGGTGGGCTCGATCTCTCCTGGTTCCCCGTAGGGGTCAGGATGGTGAGAGGTCACAGTTAACACGTAGCATGCGGCTAAGGCAGACGGAAGGGTTCATGGCAGGCCCTGGCCTTAGGATTTGGTCTAGCCCGCTCAGCTTAGTCAGGCCTTAATTGTTTGGGCTCATGCAGACCGGCGTATTGTGGGCTGCCGTTGTGGCTAACTAATCCATGCCTTGAGGTACCTAGGGTATCATAACCTCGACAGTAGCTCCCGAGCGTTTTTGTGATCATGAAGTGATTGTGAAAGCGCTGAGATGATTATGTGTTGAGTGCGGGTTTGTAGTCATGGCCTATTCGAGCTTTGTCGCTCGACCTCTTGCAGGCTAGTGCATTCAATGCGTTAGGTGGTTGTTTTGTCCTGCCCTATCAAGATGCCTTGACTATGCGGTACACGACTGCCGAGCCTTGCCATGTCAGTGTGATGCGCATCGGGGTTCATGACCTTGGTGGGGCCAAGTGGTCTTGTTGACGCTGTATCAGCCCTGCCCTTGGGAGGATCTCGATTTCCCTGACCCCATGCGGGCATCTGACATTGGTTGCGGCCTCCCGTGGTGTGCCACACAGCACGGGGGCCTCAGGCTGCTCAATCCACACTTGGGCCTATAAATAGGTGTCGTCTTACTATTCAAACCACCTTCAGCCATGTCCATGTATTGCCTTTAGCCTTCCTTTGAGAGGCCAAGCTTGAAAAGGGTGGAGAGAGAGAAGTTTGAAGAGAATTGTGGGGTTCCAAACATGCGTCCCACTAGGGGTTGTTTGCGGTGGCCGGAGGCTAGCGCTACCCCTTCCAACAACTGGTGCTAGAAGGCAGTTTGCGAGCAGGGGAGGATTGAGGCGGTGTTCAGGCCAGCCACGAGGCCTCGTGATTCTAGTGCTTCCCCAAACCCGTAGGTTTCGAGTCACTAAAACACGAGCACCAAGGACTACAACCAGCTTCCCCCAGACCCTGTAGGCAGTCTTTTGAAGCTGCCGGTGGCTCAGAGGAGGTGTTGCGTCCTTTGGTGTCTCCATCATGCTTGCTGAAGAATGATGGTGGTGGCCTGCGGGCTCCATCCCGCCCCATCCTTTTTTCCCCAATGCATCTCTTCCTTAGAGGTTGTGGTGCTACATGGAGGGGCACAAGGCGATTTCTCATCTCTTCCCTTCCGCACTTGTAGAAGGCGCCTCTGGGGACCCCAACGATGCCGCCTTGGTGATGACATCGTAGTTTAGTACTTTTCATGTGGTTTGACTACTCTTGTACTTTCGAGGGTTGGGTGAAAAGAACGCTCTTTTCTGTGTGTTTGGGTTGCCCTAGTGTTCATAGCGAGCCTCTAAGCCCTAAGATCGGGGTCACGTTTTTTGGCCTAGGGCCACTAGGAGGCCTTTCTTGCCTCAATGATGCGAGGAAGCGCCTCCTCGACCTCTTTCTTCGTGGTCACGAGGTTTTCTACGATCGTGCGGTGGCTCGTAGGTCTTGAACCTTTTGTTTTTTCCATGTGACTGAGTTGTGACCATGTTTTGGATTTTGCATTGCTCCACGAGGGAGACACTACTATGCTATCCTGGCTATTTGCTTCATCGATCTCTCCCGGAGAGGTCATGGACCTCTGACGATTTGTGAGCCTTCAGAGCTAGCCTTAGGTCTTGGACCTAGGACATATGGAGGAGTTGGTTGTGGCTTAGCCTTGACTTCTTACAGGGTCATGGGGACCCAACTCTGTTTTTCCCTGGCATCCTTGCTGACCTCAAGAAGTCATGTTTCCTTGTGACAGGTGGGTTTGGTTTCCCCACATGTAGGGAGAGGCATGTCCACAGTAACCACGCGGTCATAGTGGTGCGCCTCATCGGGGTCGATGGGTAATTTGAGTGGCACCTGATATTTCCCCAATCGACGTGGAGTTTGGCTGTGCCACATTGCGAGACATACCATAAATCATCGGCCATCAAACCTGTCAGTTCTCGACCACCTCCACAGCGGTTAGAGGGCAAGATGCCTCCCCTAGAGGGGGTCAACTTGGGTGACTTCGAAGTGGATGACTTGAATACAGAGAGATATGGTCGTGTGGCCCCACACCACCAATTACAGCCATATGGGCCCATCTCACCCTACCCCTATCCCTTTGTGGACTCAAGCCCTTCTAAGGGCTGGCCCAAGAGTGAGTTTCCTAAGCACGACGCGGGGTCGTGATCACGGTGGGTCGTTCTGCACATGGATTTGGGGGGCGGTTGGCCTCCCCAGTCACATTGTGGCATAATGGCACCCACTCGTGTGTAGTCGGGAGCCATGAAACATGGGCGTGTTAATGGAAATGGTATGAAAAGAGTAGGAATGCGTAAGGCTTACTTGGTTCTCTCCACTGGGTGGGCAACCGCAGCTTCACGTTAACCTCTGATCGCTCCTCCTATGCTGTGAGATTACCAAGATGGTTAGTAAATGTGAGCAAAGAACACATGTGATCGAGGTATCCACTGTGACTGGTCCTTGTGGTTATAAATATGGAGAGGTGGTATGGTGGGAGAGTCATCTGCTCTTGGGCGCTTGTTCTGCTACTTCATCCTCCTTGTGCTCGGGTGCTCTCAGCTTCTTCTTCCTTCCAAACCTATGGATCATGACAAGCACCAATGGGAGGAGACACCAGAGGCCGGCGGGCCACTGTCGCATCTCCAAGCTTGCCTACAGAAACAGGGGTGAGTGTTCAAATGATGTCTGGGTTGAAGTTGGACCTGGATTGATCATGTGCGCTTCTAGGGCTGTCTCCCATGCCACGGTGGCAACTGGAGGGTGGCCTCATGCTCGTTGTGCTATGACCCCACCCATAGAGAGGTCAGGCTCATCATCCTCATCATCGTCGTCGTATTCGGATGATCCACGGGAGTTCCGTGAGCTTATCCATGCATCGGACGAGGCCCACTAGTGCTACTCTGATGCCACCTGCGAGGTGAGCCAGCTAGAGCACTGAATTGGTGCCATCAGGGTGGCCCTCGAGGCCTCAGAGAGGGAGGCCGCTACCACATAGGTGGTGGCCATCGACACCTAGGCCCGTATCATAGGTAAGGGCGCTCTTTATCTTGTCGTTTAGTTCATCATCCACAACCTCTGACCTTCTTGTCATCTTGTTGCCAGCCCCTGGAGGAGTAGTTGGTGGCCTCCACCCATGAGACGAAATAAGCCCTCCTCTAGGAGGTCCTCCTGATGCAGGATCGTGAGCGCGTGGTGGTGGCCGAAGTCTGGTAGGGAGCTAGCGTCGCCCTCGTTGCCATGCAGCTCTGTACTTGCTAGGACTTTTGCCAGGTGGAGCCTAGGTTCCTAGCCCACGCTAGGCCAGCGGAGCGGGTTGAGCTGGTCGATGACTTTGCCGCTGCCATGGCCGCCGTCATGGCCACCGTGAATGTGGAGGACATCCTCCGCGGCACCAGCCAAGGGCCTTAGGTTGTACCTAGGGCCTTTTTAAATAAAGCAGTCTTTTTAGCTTGTGTCTTCTACTTCTTGATTTTGACCTTTTTACACATCATTGTCTTGCCATGACTACCAATGATCTGATTGTTCGAATGTCATAGTCTCGTAGCCCTACCCGGGGATTGACCCACAGGGTTTGTCCTAGTGTGACTCCATTTTCTTGACTATGGCATCTGTAGGATAGACCTGGTAGCACCGCACCTTTCTTCAACCTCCTTTCATCAGGTCACGAGGGTGCTTCCCTTCCCTTTCCTTTCATGTGGGCGCTCAGCCTTGCCTAGAGTTGGCTCTAAGGGTTTAGCTTCACGCGGTTCATGGGTGCATGATACACTATAGTGTAACTCCCGCAAGTGGGCTGTGTCGACTAACATGCGCCAGTCGACATGGGTTACTCGGATGGAATGCGACGCTAGAGTGTTGCTTCGATGTGCACCCCTTGACACGTCGTGGTGGCTGCACTGCGATCTCTGGCACAGGAAAAGATTCTCATGGATGATTATGTACAAAAGTTTGGCTAGGGTGACTCATGTCTTGGAGTGACTTTGATGCAAACATTGGGTGCTCGCATCGCTAATCATGGTTCTTGATTCCCGCGGTGTTTGGCGCAGCGAGGCTCGGAACTCGTAGCTTGTCGATACAAGGAATGCGCTGTGTCATGAACCCTCTGGGGTTCAACGATCACGTCATCCTCACACTCGGTCATCGTAGGTCTCGTCGCACGCCGTGGTTGAGGTCATTGGGCACGACCTCCATGTGCTCCCCTACCGTGTAGGGAAGTCATGTTCAGGCCTAGCCCTCTGGGGTTGTCCCTCAGACCTCAACTTCTAGCACAACACCAATTTTGGCTCTGCCCAAGCGAGTTGTGGCTCCGAGGGTTGGAATGTGGCTATCGCCATGTCATTGTTCTCCCATTCATAGAGGTGGGCCTGTTGAAAGTCACCTCCTATGGTGATGATTCCATGAGGACCGGGCTTTTTAAGCTTGAGGTAAGTATAGTTGGGGACGACCATGAACTCGATGTAATATGGTCAGCCTAGGATGGCGTGGTAGGCGTTGAGGAAGTCCACTATCTCGAAGGTGAGCATTTTCGAGTGGAAGTTAGCTTGATCTCCTAATGTCACAGGCAACTCGACCTGCCCAAGGGGAACGACATGAAGCTCGGGTATGACAGCCCCATGTCATCGTAGGTCTCGACGTAGAGGAGGTTGAGGCCTCTCCTGCCATCCATGAAGACATGAGATAGGTGGGTCTTGCCACTGATTGGGTCGATGATAAGAGGGAAGCGTCCCGGTTGCAGAATGTGATCGGAGCAAAGTTCGGCTAGGCGGCGACTACGCGCGCCTAGTCGCTGGGCGAAGCCCGTTGCCTTGACTAGGGGCATAGTCGTGCATCGCGGCGCTAGGCGGAGCTAGGCGGCGCGTAGGCGCGCTAGGCGGGCGTGGACGCAGCGCATAGGCGCGCGAGCTCGAGGGCGGCCAGTTTTGGCGCGCCAAATCGGAGCACGGGAGGAATTCTCGCGCGGCCATGAGACCCAGCCATGGGAGGATTAGAAGGGAGCGTGGCGCCATTCGCTCATCCCTGCCTCTGCTCCTCCCGCTGGTCCTCCTCCTCTGCTCCTCCTGCCGGTCCACCAATATTTGGGGAGTGGTGCCCGACTCACCGAGTCGATTAGATAGGGGCGAGGCGGTGGAGCTAGAAGCAATAGGCAGGGCATGGTTCTTGGAGCGGTGACCCATGAGACCGCGTGGCGGGAGATGAACTAAAGGAGGAAGAGAGCATCTTGATGACTCCGGGAGAGGGAATTAGGGAGTTGCCGGGGCTTGGATGGATTGCGCCGTTGTGGTGTGGTCTTTGGTGGGTTACCCCGATGTAGTTGACGTTGATGGGATAGAAAATGGCCATGGCCCATGGGATGACTAGTCATCTGGAGGAGAGAAGCTGGGAGAACGGAGGGCGCGACAAGCAAGCGGGGTGTTTGGTCGTGGTGGGCGAGGCCTTCGAAGGTCAAGTGGCTGCGGCTGCAACTTTTTTTTTACCAGCTGCTGATATGGTGTGCTCATGGATGGGAGGCTACTGAAATCATCTAGATAAGTCACAACTTAGTGTTTTCTATTTTTTTATGAACAGCTAGTTGTCTATTGACTAATTTACTAACTACTAGCTGTCAAAATGTGTTGCAGGAGCTAGAAACATGCAAGAGTAAGCCAGCTAGGAATTAGATATGTCTACTGGCCCTCTTTTTATACTTACTGTGACTCATATATAGTAGTTATATACATATATATAGTTATATACATAATATATATATATATAATTTATGGCTATATTGTCAAAACGCCTAGGAAAACGCCTAGGAGCGCCTAGGACCGAGTACTCCCGACTAGGCGCTAGGCAATGGGTCAGCGCCTAGATTCCGCCTAGCGCTTGGCTGAACTTTGGATCGGAGTGATCCTTTTTGTCGAAAGTGATCGTAGTTTCTGACTATTTTAGGAAAACCAGGATGGCTTCGCCTAGAGCGGATGCATTGACCTCCCTAGACGTGAGATTTTGCTAGCGCTTGGATTCGTTTGCCACTGGTCCACTAAAGATCATGAGGCACCCTTTTGGGTCGGGATACACATCCCCCTTCTCTTCATTGCCACCGGATCCGGACGGATCGTCCGTGTTGGTTGACTTGTAGTCACCCTTGAAGTAGCGCTTGATGAGGTCACACTCTTCGAGGGTGTGCTTGATTGGATAGCCATGGATATGGCATGGCAACTTGACTATCTTGTCGAAACTGACATGGTTGAGCTTGCCAATTTTCTTCCTATGGACTCTGTCGATCGCCGCGACAAACTCACTATAGCGGTGTCTCCAGCTATCTTTCTTGCCCATCCCCTACCGATTGTGGTCCTTAGCCTTGTCCATGGGCTCGACTTGAGCCTTACCCTTGTGTTTGCAAAAGACTGCTCGGACAGCCTCCTTGCCGGAGGCATGGCTTGTCGCGAGGTCGAGCAGCTCCCGCATCGTCCGCGGCTTGCTACATCCGAGCTCATGGACGAGTGCTTCATTAGTCATGCCATAGATGAATGCTCAGATCACGTCCGCATCCACGATATCGGGAAGCTCATTGCACTGCTTGGAAAAGCGGTGGATGTACTCGCACAAAGCCTCTCCTGCTTTTTGCTTGTAGGCCTTGAGATCCTAGGAATTTCCCGGGCGCACATATGTGCCCTAAAAGTTCCCTACGAAGATGCGCTTGAAGTTTGCCCATGAGTGAATGTTGTCCACGGGGAGATGCTCGACCCATGCTTGGGTGCTTTCCACGAGGTAGAGTGGCAAGTATTGGATGATGAAAGATCATCGTCCGCCCTGTAATGACCTGAGTTTGCTACAACCTAGGCTCTCAATTTTGATCATCGACGAAGCTCCTAGATGAGCCCTACAGGCATTTATATACAGTAGAAACCTCAAATACATTGCTTTTCTAACCAACAAGGCAACTCGCAATCTGAAAGAGTGAAGTGTCCACAATGGTCAAACCTAGTCACTGAAAGGTGCACCACATTGGCTTAGATTTTTAGAGGTCAGGTTATTGACCTTTGGGATAAAGTTAATTGGCCTCAATGCCAAATCCTAAGTGTTTGGATCCATCCCTCAACCAACAGAGAATACCGGATAGTCCGACGTCATATCGAACCATCCGTCAGTACCTGAACTACATGCAGTGAGTGGGGAATGAGCTGTCCTCCACTCAACCATATGCCCCACATGTCATATGCATGAAATGGAAGATGGGATCATCAGCTGAAGCAATTCCCAACTCAACCCATTCTCCCATTTCTCACTTTCCTCTCTCTCTAGAAAGCAAGAACAAGGAAGAACTAGAGAGAGAAAATGGAGATTGGAGATCGAGGTGAAAGATGAAGTGAAGACATGAAATCCAAGATCATCATATCATCAAGCTCAACTCATCCTCATCTCATGGTCATGGTGAGCTCATGAGCTCTCATCTCAATTAGTTGGAAATTTCTCTCAAACCTTAATCTCAAGCTTTCATGCATGTATGGACCATGGAGGGTGGTGACATTTCATTCATCACAAAGGTAAGATCAAGGCCCTATGCATGGCCAATCTCAAGGAATCCCCCTCAATGTCATTCTCATGCATTTCTATGGATTCTCGCAAGGATGTTGATATCTCTATTCAAGGATGGAAAGCAAGGTGTGCTCAACCTCTTATCAAGAATCCTAGCCTCTCTTGATTCTCAATCTTGGAGTTAAGTTCCTTTTTGCTCCATCTCAAGTCTTAATCTCAAGTGGTTCATGGGAAGAGATAGAACCCAAATCACTAGATGCACCAGTTAGCCAAGACCCAAAACCTAACTAGCTCTAGTCTAGTATATCCCTAGAGTCATCCTAGAAGTTTGGTGCACATGCACAGATGTTTACTACCCCAAGTTAGGAATCTAACCAACCCCATAAACCTAGAGCATAGGTTCTGTCGCCTAAATCGTGGAGAGTCCGTCAAGTGCGGTGGAGTGTCCGATAAACCTTCCCAATTTAGTAAACTTCCCTATAGAAGCATCCATACCCATGCTAAGTGGGAATAGCGGAGTGTTCGACAATTCACCAGAGTGTCCGCTAAATTATAAAGACTCGCAGTCAGAGAACCCAAGAGTACCTAGCTCATACCGTAGCGTCCATCATCGATCGGGCCATCTGATGTTGATAGTAAACCCTAGAAATGACTAAGTCCTGAGCCTACCGGAGTACCCATGACCTCCACAGAGTGTCCATCAACCCTAACAGAGCCAACCCATGGACAACCCACCTCAACACCCAACACAGCGGAGTGTCCATCATTCAGGATGGAGTGTCCACCAGACTACAGAAAAGTGTGAGACTATTTAGAAAGCTTACCCAAGAGGTCAACAATACTAGTCTGTATTCTATAGCAAATAGTGTGATAGTAGAGCCACTGTTAGATACCTCTTCCAAGTTCCAGTTGACAATCTATTCCTATCTATTCATACCCCTTCTCATCATTCCGAGTGTCACCGTATCTCTTCAATTGGATCTCTCTTACTCTTTCAGGAATGTCTCAAGCTAGGATTGTATAACTGTACAAGTCCTCATCATCGGCTTCGATGAGTCTGAATGGCAACATAATTAGGTAGGCACCCCACTACTATAAACCCTATTTTGGATACTTATCGAGTTTATTATGAGTTATGCATTACATGTAGTTTTGGTTATTAATCTTGTTCACCTCTACACTTAGAGTCACTCATTAATCTATTAGAAGCCTCTCATCTAATCAATGGGAATGGAAACGCTTAATTGCTTATTGCTTTGTTGCTAAGCAGTGGTAGAAGTCGAGCATAAGAAGGGAACTCATACTCGTGCGTGTAGATGCTACACCTGGATAATTAATTACTAAAAACAATGATCGTACAACTTGATTTACTTCCCTAATCTGGATAGGATTCACTTCACTTAAGGTTATAAACTTGAATACCACTTTGGTAACTTCGCCCATGAGAGGGGTAGGTTGTTGTGAGTGTGGGATCTCAAGCGACGTAGCTCGTGGAGCAGTTAAGGACCGATTATTGGGATACATGAGTCCAAGTAAGCACCCGTATAGACCACATGTAATGGATGGGGTCGACAAGCCAAGTAACTAATTGTGACCGGTTTATCCATGAAACTGGCAAGGGGGTTGCGCCAGTCGGGAATGTCTAGGACATTGACTGGGAACCAGTCAAACCTTTCATGTGACATTCATGCCGGATTAGGGAAAGGTTGGAGAACGTGAGGCAACCCTTACTACCAAACCTAGTGTATGGTGGTTAGTCCCGTTTTCCATGTGGGTACAGTTGTACACCTCTATAGAGTTTGAAAGCCTAAAGTCCTTCGGGATGGAACCATTCGGTTGTTCCTACTTTCTATACCCATGGTAGCGTCGTTGAGGAACTATGAGCACCTTTGATTTATATGTATACTGTAACACCCTAGGTGTTAAGCATTCATTTGGCATTAGCATTGCATGAGCACAAGCATCATTGATCATTCATGAACATGAGCATATGAAATTTCATCTCATCCTTATACTTTGTCACATGAAATGTTGATTCATACGTATATGCTAATGCTTACTGATGCTAGGATTTACATGTGACCAATGTATGAAATGTTTGTGGGACCTTAGGAGTAGCTTAAACATGTTTAGAATGTCACATGGAACAACTTTGGTATTCATGACTTGGACCCATTTGGCCCCTAAGTCATGGTTATAGTGTAGGCTTTCATTTTCAAGTTGTATGTTTGACCTAAGTTGAACTATAGCATAGAATGTTTGCATGGTAATGCACCCTTAAGCAAAGTTGTAGTACTTGACTAGGGAAACAACTTTTATTTTTGGGTAAAGGTCTAATTCAATGCATAGCATGCTCTAAAACATCTCACAAGTATCAACAAAATGTTGTTTCGAGTCTTGCAAAATTTTCTAAGCGTTGGAACAATTCTTAGTTTCAATGTACCTCACTTTGGAGCAATGTAGTTTATTAACCAATGAGAATTAGAAGATGGTTCTTAAATAAAAGTTGGAGATCTCATGTAGCTCTACAACTTTCATTAAGGAAGTTTTTGCTAAATCACTACGGATTAGGAGTTATGGGATCAGAAAGTCACGCTGTCAGTCGTCGATCGCGGTGCCTGAAGCCTCCCCCGCGCGCCCGGCAGTGGTCGACTGGCCATAGGCCATGGCCGAAGCATGGCGGCCATACACCAGCGTTGGCCTGGCCGGTCTGGCACGAGCGCGCTCGTAAGCACCACGCACCCACCACGCTCACTCACTCTCACTCTCTCGCCATCTCTATGCCTCGCCTTCGCCACGCCCATGCGGAACTGCAGTGCCGCCATCGCTGCCGCACCTCCGCCGAGCTCACATGCAACCACTACTGCACCATCGTCCCATCCATCTCGCTCATAGCTCTGCCACCTCCTTCTCCACCTTGTTGACTCGCTAGCACCAACATTCGAGCAAGGGTATGACCGCATTTCGCCTCGCCACGGCCATCGCCATCACCGGAGCGCCACCACGCTTGTGGCTCACCGTGGCTCCATCATTATGCCGCACCATGTGTCTTCGTTTTCTTTGGTTCAGCACCACACTAGAGTCAAGTAGCTTAGGCCAGAGTTAGGGATGATGCTACCGTGTGACAGCACCAGAATGAGTCATCGCCCCGCGTGCGCCTGTCATGTTTGCCGTTGCACTCGAGCTCACCGCCATCGAGTTGGTTCACCGTCTCCCTCCTTTTTCATGCGCCTTAGGTCAAATAACCCTAGGCCTCACTAATGGCATAATGGAGACCTGCCTTTTGCCATCGTTTAGCCGGAACAGCGTGAGCACCGCCGTGCTCCGTGCACCGCCGCACGGCCATGCATGCGGCCGAGCTCACCGACGCCATCCCAAGCCCTCACCAGCACCGTATAGATCCGCTAGGTCACCAGGATGAAGTAGCCATCCTCGCCTGAGTTTGCCATAGCCGGAGACGGCCGGCGTACCATCACCGACCTCCACCATTCGCCATGGCCACCGGCGAGCCCACTCCGGCGAGCCTCCTAGCCAACCAAGTGCACCCATCGATGTGGGACGTCGAGGCGAAGCCGTCGGTGGTGACCTCACTGCCGGTGACCTCTCTGGCGACGAGCTATGGCTGGTCGGCGCCACGCTCTGCTTTTGTGTGTCTAACGGGTGGGCCCATTGATCGTGGGCCCCGGCTGTCATTGTGTATAATATGTGATTTTCTATATTTGTTTCATAGATTTGAATGCATGTTTTAAAAATTCATATCTCAAGCTAGGAGTGTCCAATTTAGGTGAACCAAATTTTGTTAGTTTCATATTGAAGTGTAGTATTTGATAAAAATATGAGATGCACTATTTTTGGTATTTTTATAGGGGAATAAAATGTAGCTAGATAAATGCTTTTTAAATGGTTTCTATCTTGTTAAGTGCATAACTTGAGCTAGAAAGGTGATAAAATTTTGATTCCAATTTTGTTGGTCTTGTGTTAACATGCTCTAGCTAGGAAAAATACTAAACTTGTAGTGTTCATAATTTAGATATGGTCTTCATATTTAATCCTAATTAATTGCTAGTTTCTAGTGCACTTAATTGGGGTAAAAATACATAACATATGATCATGCAAATTTTTACATAGTATTATTATGCTTGGAGGACTGTAAGAAAAATATTAAATCTATTGTTTGCACTTTTCACTATGCTAAACTATTTTTGCTAAAGTCATCCAATGTAACTTGTCATTTTTGTAGAGGTAGTTGTACTGATCCAGATGGCATAAAATTTGTACAATAGACTATTGAGGTCATTTGTAGGATACTATAATTTTATCAAAATTTATTGAGCTTTGGAAATATTTATGGCTTAAATCACCGTATTATCTAAGAAAATTAATAAATGGATATAAATAATTTAGTTATGTATAACCATGATGTTTTCTATGGTTGTTGTGATGCATATGATATGTTTATGTTATTAGTTAGGATTAAAAGTAATTGGTTGTATGCAACTAGTTAATTATTTCTTTATAATTCAACTAGATGGTTGCATATATAGTTTTAGTTGAGTTGATAATTTCATGATGATAATGGTCTTTTCTGTAAAACTTGGTAATAACAAAGTCCTAAAAATAATTTGTATAAGTGTTTGTTTAGTTATTTGAAAAGAGATATGCACCTACTTAGTAAAATATGGTGCAACTTGTTATTACTTTAATGCAAAGTCATTGAAAACACTTATGAGGATACATTCATTATATCATACCATATTATGCATATCATCATATATGCATTCGTGATATCTTAATTCATGCTCATGCATATAGGATCGTCCGAAGAAATAACTCTGTTGGAGTTCAGCGAAGAAGAGGAGGAGGATCAGTAGGAGACGCCTCAAGCCACAGCTCCAGGAGAAGACTCTCAAAGATCTCCTTGAGTGCCTAGATCACCGGCCAACCTCTTTCCTCAAAGGCAAGCCCTGGAGCATTCTAAGTCTCCCATGTTTTACAAAATATTACTTGAGTCCTTTAGGTTTGATGCATTAGGTTATAAGAGTTGATTGGAAACACTTGATGCATAGAACTACCTTGTCCAGTTACAAATACCTTTAACCCTGTGTAGGTCCAGGATCAAATATATGCTTAGCCATGCTAAGACCGGTAGAAGTCGGGTGATTTCCTATCACCTGCGAGATATAGGTGGATACCAAGCACGGTTGGCTATATTTGCTATCGTGGAAAAGAATAATGAGGTAATGTAAATGGAGGCTAGGTGGAGTCTATGCGTAGGTTAACTCATGTGATTCTGTCTGTGTCGATTAAGGACCGTACCGTTGTTGGCCCTTTTGACAAGATTGAACACATGCCTATCACTGAGCTGGCTGGATGACTCATTCTGACCGCGAAGCCGAGTAGCTAAACTCAGGTCGTGCCCCGTTCTATAAAAGTGCGCACTCTGAATGGTAGTAAGGATGTGTGGGGAGCCAGGAATGAGCCCAAGGGCAGGGTAGTCCTGATTGTCCTGGCAGCTGGTTGTCCCTAATTGTGCGGCACTGGTCGAAACCATGAAATGTGTACCTGAGTTTTACCAAAGGTGACCCTTGATCTAGTCTACCTATGTTTATGTTAGGAATAAATTCCTAGCTGGTTGAAATCGATTCGAATCACCGTCTCTCCTGGATAGTGAGAAACTTGGCTAGTAACAACATCGTAGTAACTGTGTTATGTAATGTGATGATTCGGATGAACATGGAATTACTACACTAGCTATGGTTACTATTGTATGCTCCTAAATGATATAATACATGCTTGGCATAGGTTAGTTGCTAATCTAGAGATGAATAGCTATAATTAACTTGATGACTGAATTATAATTGTACAATTGAGTTAGTCGCTTTTATGCAAAATGTTGTCAAGCTACCTCCACTTATAAAGCCTTACATAATCCTTGGAGTCCCATTGTTTTTGGTTTATGATGGGTAAGTCTAGCTGAGTACCTTCTTGTACTCAGGGTTTTATTCCCATTGTTGCAGATGGTATAGTTTATCACGGCTATTACAAGAATTGCTTCTGTCCCGCCATGGATGAGGAGTGAGCCCTAGGCAGGCATCTCTTATTAATCCTTCTTATATGCTTTTGTGGGAGTTTGATCATGAATTTACACTATGTATTTGAACTACGATGGCAGATGCTAGTTTCAAACTTTAAATTTGCTTTCACTACTATCTACTGAACTTGGTTTGTAATAACCTTAATTCGTACTCTGATGAATGAAATGTATTTGTGAACCTTATGTAACATGTGACATGTATGTTGAATCATGTACGATTTTAGTTGTATGTTGATGGTTAATCGAGACCCGTCGTGGTACTCGACGGACTACTGGGTTTGTATGGGCTCAAGTATAACAGTGCGACCGCTTGCAGGCTGCCATTGTACTTGTGCTTTTATAAATTGGTCGGTTCTGCTACAGCTGGCATCAAATCAAGATTCAACATTAATTGCCACATGTGTAATTAAAAGAAAGGTTTTTGTTTTCCAAAACTAGTTTTTAGTAACTTATAGCTATATATAGGTGTTTTAAAACCTAGAGTTTGAATCTAAAGTGTGCCAGTGATCACTTCCTTTATGCCCAATTAAGGACTTCAAGTGGCTAATTAAGTACTAACTTAGTCATTTTCATTTTCGTCGTCCATACGACGTGCTATTGTATAGATGCCATTCATTTGAGTGGTAATGTATGGATCAAATGCCTCTATGCCCAAGGTAAGATGCCAGTCATCATCACAGTGGCATGACCGCAAGTTGTGAGCGTGTGGTCTAATAGAGAGAGTTAGCTTTGATACTGAAGTGTATATATGCCTCATATATATATAGAAGTATTTAATTGTGGGTTAGCTTTGCTACGACTATGTATGCATATTTATATGTATATATAGGACGTATTTACTTTTGGGTAGCTTTGATACGAAAGTATATATATATGGGTATATATATGGAAGTATTTAGATTGCAACTTAGAGCCTAAATTTACATTCTGCATATATACTTGTGGGGTTGGGCTGAAATGAAATTTTTGTGCAGGTACACTAATAGCGAAATGTGTAGCAAGACTAGTTATGCTATATATGAGAGAACGTATGTATGCCACCGTGTATGTCATTAGAAATAATTTTTCATAAGTTTGTAAGGACGTACAAAACGTGCATGCATCATGATAAATCATTATTTCATACTTGCATTGTTCCTCCCCTTATAAATCTCTTACTCGGTTATGTAACTCTTATCCATTATGACTTTGTCTTATGAGAGTTGCACATGTTGTTGGTACAGATGGCAGTACCGGCTGGAAGTGAGAATTTCCTATTGATGTTTGGAACTCCTACCCTACTTTGGAGAGTTTTGCATTATGCGAGATATTACAAACCACCCCTCTATTACTAGAATGAAGTATACCTGGAGGGCCAACCATGGTATGAAGTATAGCTAACCATACCAACTCGTACCCAAGCACCCTTCCAGCAGGAATGGAAGGCAGAATATGAAGGCAAAACTCCTTGGGAAGCTACCCAAGTAGTGGCTTTTGAGGTGCTGAGTCAGATTTGTCAGCAGCACGGGGATGAGCTTACTGGCAGTGCCACTGGTATTTTTCCTCACCATTGTTTTAGTTGATTCTGGAGCTTCTCATTCATTTATGAGCCAAGCATTTGCATCTAAGTATGATCAGAAAGTAATTGAGGTAAACAAGGGTGGTTATAATATAAGTTCGACAGGGGCTACTATCTCTATAAATCAGATAGTCAGGGATGTGCTCATCTCTATACAAGAGAAGGAGTACACGATGGATCTGATAGTATTGCTTGGATTAGCCATAGATGTGATCTTGGGCATGAAATGGATGAGCAATCATGGAGTTCTCATTGACACTAGCAATAGGACAATTATGTTGAGAGAACCAAAGGGAGGTAATGCTTTTCTAGTACCACTTCCTCAAAGTTTTGATCTCCAAAACTTGTCTTGTGCTATCCAAGCCACTGCCCTTTTGTGATATTCTAGTGGTTTGTGAGTTTCCTGATGTATTTCCAGATGAGTTGCCAGGTTTACCACCTGATAGGGATGTGGAATTTAAGATTGAGTAAGTGCTAGGTATGGCACCTATCTCAAGGAGACCCTACAGGATGCCACCAAATGAGTTAGCTAAACTTAAAATTCAGTTACAAGAACTATTGGACAAAGGTCTCATTCAACCTAGTTCATCTCCATGGGGATGTCCAGCTTTGTTTGTAAAGAAGGACAAGTCTTTGAGAATGTATGTGGATTATAGGCCACTTAAGGTTGTGACCATTAAGAACAAATATCCTTTGCCTCGTATCGATATCTTGTTCGATCAGTTGGCAAAAGCAAAGGTATTCTCCAAGATTGACTTGAGGTCAGGCTATCATCAAATTATGATCAGGCTAGAGGATATACCTAAAATAGCTTTCTCCACTAGATACGGTTTGTACGAGTATTTGGTCATGTCTTTTGGACTGATGAATGCTCCTGCCTACTTCATGTACTTGATGAATTTAGTATTGATGCCCAAGCTTGACAAGTTTGTGGTTGTGTTTATCGATGATATCTTGATTTATTCGGAGAATGAGGTAGATCATACAGAGCATCTAAGAATTGTTTTGTCCAGATTGAGGGAACATAAGTTATATGCTAAGTTTAGCAAGTGTGAATTCTAGTTGAGCAAAGTACCTTTCTTGGGTCACATCTTATCTAGAGATGGAATATCTATAGACCCATCTAAAGTACAAGAGGTCATGGATTGGAAGGCCCCGACTTTGGTTCATGAAGTTCAGAGTTTTCTAGGGGTAGCAGGTTACTATCGTTGTTTCATTCCTCATTTCTCCAAGATAGCTAAGCCCATGACCAGACTACTTTAGAAAGATGAAAAGTTTAGTTTGACGCCAGAGTGTGAAGAAGCTTTTCACACCCTAAGGACCCTGTTAACTATAGCTCCTATTTTAGCACAACCCAACATTGAAAAGCCTTTCGATGTGTTCTGTGATGCATCAGGTATAGGTTTGGGGTGTGTGCTCATGCAAGAAGGAAGAGTTATTGCCTATGCTTCTCGGGAGTTGAGAAAGCATGAAGTCAATTCCCTATGCACGATTTAGAGCTTGCAACAATTGTTCATGCGTTGAAGATATGGAGACATTATTTGTTGGGAAACGTATGTCATATATATATACTGACCACAAAATCTCAAATATATCTTCACTCAGCCTGAGCTGAACATGAGATAGTGAAGATGATTAGAGCTGATCAAGGACTACAATTTAGAAGTGCACTACCATCTAGGAAAAGTCAATGTTGCAGCAGATGCACTTAGTCGAAAATCTCATTGCACCACTTTGGAAGCCTTATTGGAAGATGGATTTAATTTGTTACATCCTGTTGTGCTGCACAATATCACTGTCAGTTGCTCACTTGAGAGCAAAATCATAGAACTGTAGAAGATAGATGTAGGTGTCTTTCACATCAAGTGAAAGATAAAAGAACAAGGAACTAAGCATTTTCGGTTCAATGAAAGAGGTGTGCTATGGTTTGAGGACCGACTTGTGGTATGAAAGATCGTGAGCATAGAAATCAAATTTTAGATGAAGCTCATTCATCCAAGTTGTCTATCCATCTGGGTAGTAGCAAAATGTATCAAGATTTGAAAACCCATTTTTGGTGGACCATGATGAAATAGATCGCCGCATATGTCGCTAGATGTAAAAATTGCAGTAGAGTAAAGGTCATTCATTTGAAATCTGCTAGATTACTTCAGCCTTTGCCTATTCTAGGCTGAAAATGGGAGGAAATGAGTATGAACTTTATTACAGGCCTTCTAATGACACAGCAAGGTCATAATTCCATATGGGTCATTGTAGATCGCCTCACCAAATCAGCACATTTTATACTGGTTAACACAGCAGATCGCGTAGGCAAATACACTAAGCTATATGTTTCTTAGATTATGAGACTACATGGGGTACCAAGGACCATAATCTCAGATTGGGGAGCATAGTTTATAGCTCATTTTTGGGAGCACTTGCTCTAGGCCTTGGGAACTAAACTAATCTGAAGTTCAGCATATCATCCACAAACTTCGGGACAGACCGAGCTAGTGAACCAGATCTTAGAAGATATGTTGAGAGCTTGTGTTATATCTTCCAAGGGTTCATGGGAGACCATTAGCTGAGTTTTCCTACAACAACAGTTATCAAGCGAGCATCAAGATGGCTCCTTTTGAAGCCTTGTACGGTCAGAAATGTAGAACTCCCTTGAATTGGATTGAACCCGGAGAAAGAAGATACTTTGGCATTGACTTTGTCACCGAAGCTGAAGAGCAAGTACGTATTATCCAACAACATATGAAAGCAGCTCAGTCAAGACAAAAGAGTTATGCTGATAAAAGAAGAAGACCACTCACTTTTGAAGTGGGAGATTATGTATACTTAAAAGTGTCACCTATGAAAGGAGTGCAGAGATTTGGAGTAAAAATGAAGCTTGCACCTAGATATGTTGGGCCATACAAGATTATTGAACGAAAACTAAATGTCGCTAACAAGTTACAACTTCCTCCAGAAATGAGTGCGATATTCAATGTCTTCCATGTTTCTTAGTTGAAAAGATGTCTTCGTATACCTGAGGAAGCCATTGCAACCACCAACCATAAGCTCCAATCGGATTTGATGTATGAAGAGAAACAATCCGAGTGCTAGAAGCGATGGAAAGAGTAACACAGAACAAGGTCATTAAGTTCTACAAGGTGGTGTGGAATAACCACAGCAAACAAGATGCCACGTGGGAATGGGAGGATTACTTACATGAGGTTTATTCCGTCTTTTACGAAGAATGGTAGGTCTTGCAAATCTCGGGATGAGATTTCTATAAGGGGGAGGGGCTGTAACACCCTAGGTGTTAAGCATGCATTTGGCATTGGCATTGCATGAGCACAAGCATCATTGATCATTCATGAACATGAGCATATGAAATTTCATCTCATCCTTATACTTTGTCTCATGAAATGTTGATTCATACGTATATGCTAATGCTTACATATGCTAGGATTTACATGTGACCAATGCATGAAATGTTTATGGGACCTTAGTAGTACCTTAAACATGTTTATAATGTAACATGGAACAACTTTGTTATTCATGACTTGGACCCATTTGGCCCCTAAGTCATGGTTATAGTTGTAACACCTTGGGTGTTAGCCTTGCATAACTTGACTTGCATAACATGAGCATGAGCATCAAGCATTCATAAATCATCATTTACAATTGAAACATCTGATCGAAACATATGAAACATTGCTTGTTATTTCATGTTCCTTGTAACATATGCATATGATCATGTGCAAACAAATGCTAGTGTGTCATGTCGGTCACTATAACACCTTAGCTACACTTAGGTTAACAAAAGGAACCTTGTTCATGAAGACCACATTTCTTGATCAAGCATTTAAGTGTTATTTCATGTGTTGACTTGAATGGCTATATGTGTGACTACTACATGAAATGCTTAAATGACCTGGCAAATTGTTTAAACATGCTTAGGATATCATTAGGAACAACTTTGGTATTTAGGGCTAGGGCTAAATTGGTCATTTAGCCATAGTTTGAATGTGTATCTTGATTTCAAAGTGACATGTTTGACTAAAGTTGAACTAGGTGTTAGAGACCTTGCATGGAGGAGTTCACTAAAGCAAAGTTGTAATATTTGACATAAGGAACAACTTTCATTTTTAAGTCATGGACTGATTTTGCTTCTAACATGCTTGAATGGGTCCCACAAAACCAGCAAATCCGACCTTCAACACTTAGGAAATTTTTTCAAGTGTTTGATCAACTAACCGACCGACAAACCGAGGTTGGGCACGAGATTACTCCGTATCTATTGCGAATTAGAGCTCGATCATTGAACAACAATTGAAGCTGGTACATAGGGCTATAAATTTTGTTTAGACGTCTTGTGCTTTGGAGCGACGGATTAGCGGGAAATTCGGCAGCAATTCTCGTCGTCGAGGCTCGGCCATCTCGCTCGATTTAAACCCAATCGCGAATGAACATGGCCGACCGTTTCGAGCTTTGTGCGCCGCGTGTCCCGGCGGCGGCATCGCCGTCGCCAGCGCTCGATCGAAGAGAGAGCCGCGCCGCTACTGGTGCGGCCTTAACCCCTTGGCGTCGCCCGAGTCGCCCTGCGCTTCATTTCCATTTTCTGCTCCGTCTTCCTCGCCGCAGCGACAGCCGAGCTCGGCCCGCACCTCCGCCGTCGCCATAGCCGTCACCAGCTCGTCCTCGCTGCTCCTTCGCCACCGCAATAGCACTACCATCTCCCCAGCACCCCGTAGCTCCTTCCAGTGCCCGCCATTCGCGTTTGGTAAGCCATCACCGCGCGCACATGCTCGCCGGAGCTCCGCCGCAAGCCCCGTCACCGTGGCCGCAGCGCCACAGTCCCCCTCTCTAAGCGTTAGCTAGCGCGATAGGTCCGCCATAGTACCCCGGTGCTCGTCCGAGCCTTAGGTCGGGCCACCGAGGACGTCGCCGGCGTTTTGCCGTGGTCCAGCCTCGCCGTTCCGCCATGGCCGCCGCCGCTAGCTCTAGGGTCAGCAATAGTGCCGGCCAAGTGGCTCAATAGGTTCGCTTGGTCATGTAGGTCCTACCGATGACCTCACCTCACGGCGTGGCTTCGCCGTCGTCGAGCCAAGAGCCACGCAGATTGCCAGCAGCATACGCCGCTGCTCTGCTCCGTGTGTCATCGGCGTGGGGTCCCCCGACCAGCGGGTCCCACTGTCAATGATGACAATAGATAGTGTAGGCTAAACCATTTTGAATCCAGTTTTTTATTGGTTTTGTTATTTTTGTATCTGCAGATTGGTAGCTCCAAAAATGTTGAAATAAATATGGTTGTGTTCCTTAGGGAGTGTAGTATTTAGGAAAAATATGTTCTTGGCTTCAACAGTAGAAATTTTTGGAGATTTAAATAGGGATTTCAAATGTGCTTTTGAATGCATTTAAATTTGTTTATTTTATATCTAGAGTTCTGTGCTCCAAAAATTATGAAATTTTTGTGGTAGGCTATTCTTAGCATACATGAGCTTGGATAAAAATTTTAGAACCAGTGCATGTGTAGATCTATAGTTATAGATTTTTCTTTTATAAATAGTTAATCCTTGCATGAATTTTTATAAATTAATTATGAGTCCAAAATTCATGAAATTTATTGGAGGTGATACTAGTACCATATGGATGCTAAGAAAAATATGAAATCTGTTGTTTGACACTTTTCAATAGGATTTTCCATTTATGCTATTTCAAGCCTTGCTGCCTTTGTCTTGTTTTTGTATAGAATGTTCTACTTGGTAAAATGACATGAAATTTTTATAGTAGTCCTTTAATAGCATTATTAAGGCTCTGTAAATTTTTGAGAATTTATTCAGCCCATCTGATATATATTTATTATTTAACCTAGATATCTAAATAAAATAATAAAGGCAATTTAATAAATAGTTTGGGCTTTGCCATTTTATTATCTTAACTATGTTTGGTATGCTTAAACTGTTGGTAGGTTCTAGGTTGTCAATTTGTGGATGATTACATAAAGTAGAGGTGCTATTACTTTATATTGCATGATAAATCATTTTCGGACTGATTCTAGAGTATGAGGAGTTACATGTTGAAACTGATGTAGACTGTAAAAATGGTTAATAACAAAGTTGTAGAAAATTTGATAAGCTTTCCAGAAAGTCCAGGATCACTAGATTTGGAATTGTAGAACTCCAGTTATGAGTGAAACAAGTGGATACTTTGTTTATGGCATAGTCGATGCTTGTAGAAGTAGTTAAGTAGTAAGCGAGAAGAGATATGCACCTACTCAAACAACGTGATGCACTTGTTAACATATATGCATTCATAATACTTATACCATATTCATGCATCTAGGATCGGAGGAAGAGATCACGTTGTTGGAATTGAAGAAGCGAGAGGAAGGAAACCGCGGGAGGATCCGCAAGCCGCAGCTCCCGAAGCGTGGAGCGAGAACCACGAAGAGCTTCCGAGTGCCACGACCACCGCCCTACTTCCTTTCTGCGAGGCAAGCCCCGAGCATTATAAGTCTCCCGATAATTTACAAATGTTTACTTACGTATTTATGATTGATGCATTAGGTTATAAGAGTTGAATGAAACCACTTGATGCATGTACATTCCTTGTCCAGATATTACACCTTTAACCGGTATAGGTCCAGGATCGAATATATATATGCTTAGCCATGCTTAGACCGGTAGAAGTCGGGTGATGTCTGTCACTGCGAGATATAGGTGGATACCGAGCACGGTTGGCTATATCTGCTATCGTGGAACAGAACCATGAGGTACAAGTAAATTGAGACCGGACGGGAGGTCGATAGGGAAGCAACAAGGCATGGAGGTCTTGGGTGTGGACTTATCCCCGTCTGTGTCGATTAAGGACATCACTGTTGTTGGCGCTTCGACAAGATTGAACGCATGCCTCTCACTTAGCTGGCCGGATAACTCGTTCCGACCATGGCCGAGTAATTCAACTCGGCCGGGAATCGTTCACATTATGCTCCTTCCGGGAACGATCGACCGAGCCCAAGGGCAGTTTGGCTTCGAGCATCCCGGCATCTGGTGTTCCAGTTGTCTTGTGTATGATCTGAACCCGCGAAAATGTGTACCGGAGTTGTACCAAAGGTGACCTAAGACTATCGTGGTTTGGTAGATCTGGGTTTGTGTTAGGAAGAAATTCCTCATTTGGTTGAAATCGATTCGAATCGCCGTCTCTCCGGATAGTGAGAAACTTGGCTAGTCCCAACATCGTAGCGACTATATTATGAAACATGGTGGTTCGGATGAATATGGAATTACAATACCTGCTATGGTTACTATTGTATGATTCTAAATAATATACCACATGTTTGGCACGGGGTAGTTGCTAATCTAGAAATGGATAGTTATAATTAACTTGATAAAGGAATCACAAGTGTACAAAGGTTAATTGCCTTTTTCGCAAAATGTTGTCAAGTTCGTCCACTTATACTGACCTTGCATGATCCTTGGAGTCATTTTATTTCTGGTTCATGACGGGTAAGTCTAGTGAGTACCTTCTCGTACTCGGGGTTTATTTTCCCATTGTTGCGAGATGGCACTTTGTGTATCATGGTTATTGCAAGAGTTGCTTCTATCCCATTGTGGATGAGGAGTAAGCCTTGGGGCGAGCTTCCTTAGAAATTCCTATCTTTGCTTTTGTGGATCGTGATCCGGCACGGCATTGTATCAAACTACGTTGGAAACTTATTTTCAAACTTATTTGCTTCCGCTTTAATTATCAAACTCGGTTTGTAATAACTTTCTAGTCGTACTCTGATGATGAAAGTATCTGTGAACTTTATGTAATATGTGGCATGTATGTTGAATCTCATACGATCTTGGTTGTTGTAAATCATTTTATCGAGACCCGTCGTGGTACTCGACGGACTCTTTGGTTTATATGGGTTCAAGTATGACGGTCGACCGCTTATGGATTGCCATTATACTTGTATTCTTATAAATTGGTCGGTTTCTGACGACGGTGGCATCGAGCAAGATTCAACGTTAATTGTCACAAGTGTATTTAAAACAAAAGTTTTTGTTTTCGAAAACCCTTCTCTAGCAACTAATAGTTATATAATAGGTATTTGAAATCTAAAGTGTGCCAATGATCACTTTCCTTATGCCCAAATTAAGGACTTTTAGGTGGCTACTTAAGTACTAACATGGGGTTTTTACTTCGTCGTCCATCTGGCGTGCTATTGTATGGATGCCATTCACTTGAATGGTAATGTATGGATCAAATGCCTCACGCCAAGGTAAGATGAGTGTAGGACCGCAAGATGTGAGCATGCGGTCGGGAAGAGTAGCTTTAGTGCGGCTATGTATGCATGCTTGCATGTGTATATGGTACGTATTTAATTGTGGGTTTAAATTATTTGTCGGGTAGATTGATACGGAAGTATATGTATGGGTATACATATATGGAAGTATTTACAATTACATTATGCATATTCATTATGGGTTTAAGGGCTGAAATGAAATTTTATGCGGTACACTAACAACGTAAACGTGTAGCTCGATTAGTTACGCTATTTATGAGAGAACGTATGTATGCCACCGTGTTCACCGCTAGAAACAAATTTTTCCTAAGTTTGTGAGGACGCATTTAACGAACGAGCATGCATCATGATAATTACCATTCCCATAATTGCATTGTTCCTCCCCTTATAAAATTCTTACTCGATTATGTAACTCTTATCCATTATGGCATTGTCTCACCAAGGGTACATGTTAATGGTGCAGATGGCACGCACAAAGCGAACCGCTTCGCCGCAAGTCCACCGGGAGCAGAGCTCCCCGCCGTCGCCTTGCTCCACGCACTGAAATCAACGCCACACGTTCCTTGGAGAGTTTGGGATGCCTACACTCTTGTGGAGAGTACTTAGTTATGTAGGCTATCGATGGAATGGAACCCCGCTACTTACGGGCGAATGAGCAGTTGGGAGAAGGTCTCTTAATTCTTGTGGAGGCCGTTGTTCGTCCCCGAGGTGACGATTACGAGTGGGACAGGCTGGTGTTATGAGTCAAGCTGGTAGGATTTGAAGAAGCGCTAGCAGGCAGCCTTTGGGATCCTGAGAGACATCATGGAACGTTTTCCTCGGGAGCCGGGCAGCCGCTTTGGTTGGAGTCTTTCCAAGAGGTAACCCTCCATCGACTCATGGCGGCAGACAAGAGGAAAATCTTTGGAGATTGGTGCGGCGAGAGGCGTAAGCAGTGATAACCCTTCCATGAGCGCTATGTTCGCAATGATGAGAGTGTTGGATGGAGTTGAAGGTAGCCTCGGGGCGTGTGTGCGGTGCTCTTGGTCATGCTCATGAGGACCGACGTCGACCAGAGGGAGCACGACGCCGAGATTGAAAGGCTCATCAAGAGATGACTCGGTTAACTCACCGGTGAAATGCAGCTTGGACAAGGGAAAATGTCCTAAGAGCTCGACAGTTTGAGCTAGGACGGCGGTGGCCAATGCGGAAGAATACAATGATAATCTGCATGAAGAGGTTCATCTTCGAACAATCAGCTCCACCCTTATGTCCCACCCGGAGCCGCAGAAATGGATCTAGAAGGGTACGAGGAAGGAGAAGAAGAAGTGGATCTGAAGAAGAAGTAGAACACGAGGAAGGAGATGATCCCTGCGTCGACCTTGATAGTGATCATGATGAGGATTAGATAAAGCAGCACTTAGTGGAAGGACTAATGTATCACTGTATTCATGTAATGGACTGTAGCTCGAATTTGGCCTTAGTAACCGAGACTATCATGTAATGTCAATCGCATGTTGGGATGAACGTCAATGCAATTCCGTTCCTTGTCGGTGATCACGATTTAACTTTGCTTGCATTATGAGCGCGATAAGTGGTCAAATTGGGGATGCCATGTTGCGAGAATGAATTGTTATGCCTCTGTTTTTATTGTGAATTTGAGAATTTCTCCGATAATTTCGATCCGGCATGATTATGATTCATTTGCAATCTCTTGACATCAACCAATAATCGCTTATTGTTGCAACTTCGCAGATGACGCGCACCGTCTTTGGAGTAGTAGCGATCCACGATGGCAATGGTGATGACTTACCACCACCACCGCCGCCGCCCCGCTTCGGGAGTTCTTTGCTCAGTTCTTGGGAAGCCAAAGGACAATGGAAGAAGCTTTGCATCTAATCGCGCAAAACACCGCTCGTGGCCACCCACAGCAACCAGGGGCCGAGCCAAATCAGCACAGTACCTTCAAGGAGTTTCTGGACACGAAGCCTCCAATCTTCAAGGTGGCTGAGGAACCACTGCAGGCCGATGAATGGTTGAATACCATCGAGCAGAAATTTCGTCTGCTAAGGGTTACAGAGCATCTGAAAGCAGAGTATGCTTCCCATCAATTGCAAGGACCAGCAGGGATCTGGTGGACGCACTTTCTTTCGTCTCTGCCTGCTAATGCACGAGTGACCTGGGAACAATTCAAGCTGGCTTTTAGAGGACACCATATTCCCCCGGGCCTGATGCGCATGAAAGCAGCCGAATTTATGAGGCTCACTCAGGGAACAAAGTCACTCACAGAGTATATGCACGCATTCAACAATTTGTCAAGATATGCTCCCGGTTTTGTGGATACTGAAGAGAAAAAGATAGAGAGTTTCAAGCGAGGGTTGGGTACCAAACTGATGAAGACTATGGCAAATTCTCGATGTACCACGTACAACGAGTTTATTAGTGATGCCTTGACCCAAGAAAACCACAACAACATGCATGCAGTTGCTAAAGGTCGCAAGAGGGCCTATGAGGCGGTGCATCCGGATCTTTCCAATGAAAAGCGCCTATCACGGCTAGGCCACAATTCCGGCCCACTGCACCCAAGTTCAGGCCTCCACCACCGAAAGCTCGAGAATAACGAGCCACGAAACCGTTCCGTAAAGGCGTTCACTATTGCCTTACCAAAAGGAAATGGTAATCGGGACAGCTCCATGAGATTGAAGTAATCAACCATGTTTCAACTGCAACCAACTGGGTCATTGGTCCAAGGAATGCCCCCACCCCAAGAGGAATGGCAACCCCACGCAGAACAATCAGAGGCAGGTGAATGCCAGGGCACGTCAAGGACAAGTGCACTATACCGCTGTGGAGGAAGTGCCCGCCGGAGAAGTTGTCACGGCTGGTATGTTTCTTGTCAACAAGCACCCCGCTGTTGTTTTATTTGATTCCGGAGCTTCTCATTCATTTATGAGTCAAGCATTTGCATCTAGACATGATCAAGAAATAATAGAAGTAAGTAAAGGGGGTTTTAACATAAGTTCAGCAGGGGGTACTGTTACTACCAAAAAGATAGTCAAAAATGTACTCATTTTGATACAAGGGAGGGAGTACACAACAGATTTGATAATATTGCCAGGATTGTCGATAAGTGTAATCTTAGGCATGAATTGGATGAAGTATCATGGTGCTCTTATTGACACTAGCACCCGTACTATCATGTTGAGAGAACCCATGGGAGGGAATGCTTTTCTAGTTCCACTCTCCCGCGAGTTCGAACCCCAACATCTAGCCTGTGCTATCCAAGCCACCACCATATGTGATATTCCCGTGGTTTGTGAGTTTCCGGATGTATTTCCAGAGGAATTACCAGGTCTACCACCGGATAGGGACGTGGAATTTAAGATCGAATTAGTGCCAGGTACCGCACCCATATCCAGAAGGCCCTATAGAATGCCACCCAATGAGTTAGCAGAACTCAAGGTTCAATTGCAAGATCTATTGGACAAAGGTCTTATCCAACCTAGTTCATCTCCGTGGGGATGTCCAAAGACTGCTTTGTTTGTGAAAAAGAAGGATAAGTCACCGAGGATGTGTAGATTCTGAGACCACTCAATCTTTGTGACCATCAAGAACAAATATCCGTTACCCCGCATCGACATCTTGTTCGATCAGCTAGCAAAGGCAAAAGTATTCTCCAAAATTGACTTGAGATCAGGTTACCATCAGATAAAGATCAGACCGGAGGATATACCCAAAACTGCTTTCTCTACTAGGTACGGCTTATACGAGTATTTGGTTATGTCTTTTGGACTAACGAATGCTCCAAACCTATTTCATGTACCGATGAACTCGGTATTCATGCCCGAACTTGACAAGTTCGTGGTCGTGTTTATTGATGACATATTGATTTATTCAGAAAATGAGTCAGACCATGAAGAGCATCTGAGGATTGTCCTATCCAGACTCAGGGAACATAAGCTATATGCCAAGTTGAGCAAATGTGAATTTTGGTTGAGCAAAGTACCATTTTTAGGTCACATTTTATCCGAGAGATGGAATCTCGGTAGACCCATCAAAAGTACAGAGGTCATGGATTGGAAAGCCCCAACTTCCGTGCATGAAGTTCGGAGTTTTCTAGGGTTAGCGAGGATACTATCGTTGGTTTATTCCAGATTTCTCAAAAATAGCTAAGCCTATGACGAGACTACTTCGTAAAGATGAGAAATACAAGTGGACACGAATGTGAAACGATTTTTTCACACTCTCGAACTTTGTTGACTACCGCTTTTGATGCTAGCACAACCAGACATTGAAAAGCCTTTTGATGTATTTTGTGATGCATCGGGAGTAGGTTTGGGATGTGTACTTATGCAAGAAGGAGAGTAATTGCATATGCCTCTAAAAATCGAGAAAACATGAAGTCAACTACCCTACACATGATTTGGAACTTGCAGCCGTTGTCCATGCACTAAAGATATGGAGACATTACTTGTTGGGCAATGTATGTCATATCTATACTGACCACAAGAGCCTCAAGTATATCTTTACCCAGCCAGAACTGAACATGAGACAACGTAGATGGTTGGAATTGATTAAGGACTATAATTTGGAAGTGCATTACCATCCGGGTAAAGCTAATGTAGTAGCCGATGCACTTAGTCGAAAGTCCCATTGCAACACAGTGGAAGCGCTATTGGAAGATGGATTCAACTTGCTACATCCTGCTGTGCTACACAATATCACAATCAGTTGTTCGCTTGAAGGCAGAATCATAGAGCTACAGCAGACGGATGTAGGAATAAGTCACATCAAGAGAAAAAATGCAAGAGCAAGAGACCAAACATTTTAGATTGGACGAAAAAGGTGTATTATGGTTTGAGGACCGACTAGTGGTGCCGAAAGACCGTGAGCTAAGGAATCAAATTTTAGAAGAAGCTCACTCCTCCAAATTATCTATCCACCCGGGTAGTAGTAAGATGTATCAAGATTTGAAAACCCGTTTTGGTGGACTAAGATGAAGAAAGAGATCATGACCTATGTTGCAAGGTGTGATAACCGCATGAGAGTGAAAGCCGTCCATATGAAAACATTTGGATTACTTCACCCACCGCCTATTCCGGGATGGAAATGGGAAGAGATCAAGTATGGACTTTATTACAGCCTTCCAACAACACCCCAAGGTCACGATTCAATCTGGGTCATTGTTGATCGTCTCACCAAGTCAGCACACTTCATACCCGTGAACACGCGGTATATAGTTGGGAAATACGCTGAATTATACGTTGCCCAGATCGTGAAATTGCATGGAGTACCCAGGACTATAATCTCAGATAGAGGACCACAGTTCATAGCTCGTTTCTGGGAGCACTTACACCAAGCTTTGGGAACCAAGCTAATCAGAAGTTCAGCTTATCATCCTCAAACTTGAGAGATGATGAGAGAGCGAGTGAACCAAATCCTAGAAGATTTACTTAGGGCTTGTGTTATATCTTCAAAAGGTTCATGGGAGAAATGGTTACCTTTAGCTGAATTCTCCTATAACAATGAGTTATCAAGCGAGTATCAAAATGGCTCCATTTGAAGCCTTGTATGGCGAAAGTGAGAACTCCATTGAATTGGATTGAGCCCGGTGAAAGGAGATATTTTGGTATTGATTTTGTCAATGAAGCCGAAGAACAAGTACGTATCATCCAACAACACATGAAGGCAGCTCAATCAAGACAGAAAAGTTATGCCGATAGAAGAAGAAGACCACTAACTTTTGAAGTAGGTGACTATGTGTACTTGAGAGTATCACCCATGAAAGGCGTGAAAAGATTTGGGATGAAAAAGAAGCTTTCACCAAGATATGTAGGGCCATACAAAATTTTGGAACGAAAAGGAAATGTTGCGTACAAGCTACAACTACCACCAGAGATGAGTGCAATCTTTGATGTGTTCCATGTTTCTCACTAAAGAAATGTCTTGAGTATGGGAAGAAGCTATTGCACCCACCAACGTGCGACTTCAATCGGATCGACCTATGAAGAAAAGCCAATTCGAGTATTAGAAGTGATGGAGAGAGTAACAAGGAGTAAGATCATTAAGTTCTATAAGGTAGTGTGGAACAATCATAGTGAACAAGATGCTACATGGGAAAGAGAAGATTATCTGCAAGAAGTTTATCCCGCCTTTTTCCAAGAATGGTAGGTCTTGCAAATCTCGGGGACGAGATTTTTATAAGGGGAGGGCTGTAACACCTCGGTGTTAGCCTTGCATAACTTGACTTGCATAACATGAGCATGAGCATCAAGCATTCATAAATCATCATTTACAATTGAAACATCGATCGAAACATATGAAACATTGCTTGTTATTTCATGTTCCTTGTAACATATGCATATGATCATGTGCAAACAAATGCTAGTGTGTCATGTCGGTCACTATAACACCTTAGCTACACTTAGGTTAACAAAAGGAACCTTGTTCATGAAGACCACATTTCTTGATCAAGCATTTAAGTGTTATTTCATGTGTTGACTTGAATGGCTATATGTGTGACTACTACATGAAATGCTTAAATGACCTGGCAAATTGTTTAAACATGCTTAGGATATCATTAGGAACAACTTTGGTATTTAGGGCTAGGGCTAAATTGGTCATTTAGCCATAGTTTGAATGTGTATCTTGATTTCAAAGTGACATGTTTGACTAAAGTTGAACTAGGTGTTAGAGACCTTGCATGGAGGAGTTCACTAAAGCAAAGTTGTAATATTTGACATAAGGAACAACTTTCATTTTTAAGTCATGGACTGATTTTTGCTTCTAACATGCTTGAATGGGTCCCACAAAACCAGCAAATCCCGACCTTCAACACTTAGGAAATTTTTTTGAAGTGTTTGATCAACTAACCGGATCGACAGTAGAGGTTGGGCACGAGATTACTCCGTATCTATTGCGAATTAGAGCTCGATCATTGAACAACAATTGAAGCTGGTACATAGGGCTATAAATTTTGTTTAGACGTCTTGTGCTTTGGAGCGACGGATTAGCGGGAAATTCGGCAGCAATTCTCGTCGTCGAGCTCGGCCATCTCGTTTCGATTTAAACCGAATCGCGAATGAACATGGCCGACCGGTTTCAGGCTTTGTGCGCCGCGTGTCCCCGGCGGCGGCCGCGCGTCGCCAGTATACCGACCGCGAGGGCCACGCCCGCACTGGTGCGGCCTTAACCCGCCCGGCGTCCGCCTGAAGTCGCCTGCGCTTCATTTCCATTTTCGCTCCGTCTTCCTCGCCCTTGCAATGACAGTATGAAAGCTTCGGCCCGCACCTCCCGCCGTCGCCATAGCCGTCACCAGCTCGTCCTCGCTGCTCTTCGCCACCGCAATAGCACTACCATCTCCCCAGCACCCGTAGCTCCTTCCGGTGGCCGCCATTCGCGTTTGGTAAGCCATCACGCGGCGCACATGCTCGCCGGAACTCCGCCAAGCCCCGCCATCACCCGTGGCGCGGCGCCACGATCCCCCTCTCTAAGCGTTAGCTAGCGCGATAGGTCCGCCATAGTACCCGGTGCTCGTCCGAGCCTTAGGTCGAACCCACCGAGGACGTCGCCGGCGTTTTGCCGTGGTCCGACCTCGCCGTTCCGCCATGGCCGCCGCCGCTAGCTCTAGGGTCGACAATAGTGCCGCCAAGTGGCTCAATAGGTTCGCCGGTCATGTAGGTCCTACGATGACCTCACGCGCCGTGGCTTCGCCGTCGTCGAGCCGAGCTTGCATGTGCCGATTGCCCAGCAAGCGCCGCTGCTCTGCTCCGTGTGTCCTTGACGCGTGGGGTCCCCCGACCGTGGGTCCCACCTGTCGCCATGTATGCCGATAGTGTAGGCTAAACCATTTTGAATCCGTTTTTGATTGGTTTTGTTATTTTTGTATCTGCAGATTGGTAGCTCCAAAATGTTGAAATAAATATGGTTGTGTTCCTTAGGGAGTGTAGTATTTAGGAAAAATATGTTCTTGGCTTCAACAGTAGAAATTTTGGAGATTTAAATAGGGATTTCAAATGTGCTTTTGAATGCATTTAAATTTGTTTATTTTATATCTAGAGTTCCTGTGCTCCAAAAATTATGAAATTTTTGTGGTAGGCTATTCTTAGCATACATGAGCTTGGATAAAAATTTTAGAACCAGTGCATGTGTAGATCTATAGTTATAGATTTTTCTTTTATAAATAGTTAATCCTTGCATGAATTTTTATAAATTAATTATGAGTCCAAAATTCATGAAATTTATTGGAGGTGATACTAGTACCATATGGATGCTAAGAAAAATATGAAATCTGTTGTTTGACACTTTTCAATAGGATTTTCCATTTATGCTATTTCAAGCCTTGCTGCCTTGTCATTTTGTATAGAATGTTCTACTTGGTAAAATGACATGAAATTTTTATAGTAGTCCTTTAATAGCATTATTAAGGCTCTGTAAATTTTGAGAATTTATTCAGCCCATCTGATATATATTTATTATTTAACCTAGATATCTAAATAAAATAATAAAGGCAATTTAATAAATAGTTTGGGCTTTGCCATTTTATTATCTTAACTATGTTTGGTATGCTTAAACTGTTGGTAGGTTCTAGGTTGTCAATTTGTGGATGATTACATAAAGTAGAGGTGCTATTACTTTATATTGCATGATAAATCATTTTCGGACTGATTCTAGAGTATGAGGAGTTACATGTTGAAACTGATGTAGACTGTAAAATGGTTAATAACAAAGTTGTAGAAAATTTGATAAGCTTTCCAGAAAGTCCAGGATCACTAGATTTGGAATTGTAGAACTCCAGTTATGAGTGAAACAAGTGGATCTTGTTTATGGCATAGTCGATGCTTGTAGAAGTAGTTAAGTAGTAAGCGAGAAGAGATATGCACCTACTCAAACAACGTGATGCACTTGTTAACATATATGCATTCATAATACTTATACCATATTCATGCATCTAGGATCGGAGGAAGAGATCACGTTGTTGGAATTTGAAGAAGCGAGAGGAAGGAACCCGCGGGAGGATCCGCAAGCCGCAGACTCCGAAGGCGTGGGAGCGAGAACCCTCAAGAGCTTAGGAGTGCCACGACCACCGTCCTACTTCCTTTCTGCGAGGCAAGCCACGGAGCATTATAAGTCTCCGAGTAATTTACAAATGTTTACTTACGTATTTATGATTGATGCATTAGGTTATAAGAGTTGAATGAAACCACTTGATGCATGTACATTCCTTGTCCGGATATTACACCTTTAACCGGTATAGGTCCGAGGATCGAATATATATATGCTTAGCCATGCTTAGACCGGTAGAAGTCGGGTGATGTCCTGTGTCACTGCGAGATATAGGTGGATCCGAGAACACGGTTGGCTATATCTCGCTATCGTGGAACAGAACCATGAGGTACAAGTAAATTGAGACCGGACGGGAGGTCGATAGGGAAGCAACAAGGCATGGAGGTCTTGGGTGTGGACTTATCCCGTCTGCGTGTCGATTAAGGACCGCATACCGTTGTTGGCGCTTCGACAAGATTGAACGCATGCCTCTCACTTAGCTGGCGGATAACTCGTTCCGACCGCTGGGCCGAGTAATTCAACTCGGCCGGGAATCGTTACATTGTGCGCTCCTTCCGGGAACGATCGGTGAGCCCAAGGGCAGGTTTGGCTGAGCATCCCGGCATCTGGTGTTCCAGTTATGCGCGCAGCAGATCGAACCCGCGAAATGTGTACCGGAGTTGTACCAAAGGTGACCTAAGACTATCGTAATTTGGTAGATCTGGGTTTGTGTTAGGAAGAAATTCCCGGTGGTTGAAATCGATTGAATCGCCGTCTCTCCCGGATAGTGAGAAACTTGGCTAGTCCCAACATCGTATGACTATATTATGAAACATGGTGGTTCGAGATGAATATGGAATTACAATACACCGCTATGGTTACTATTGTATGATTCTAAATAATATACCACATGTTTGGCACAGGGTAGTTGCTAATCTAGAAATGGATAGTTATAATTAACTTGATAAAGGAATCACAAGTGTACAAAGGTTAATTGCCTTTTTCGCAAAATGTTGTCAAGTTACGTCCACTTATACAGCCTTGCATGATCCTTGGAGTCATTTTATTTCTGGTTCATGACGGGTAAGTCTAGCTGAGTACCTTCTCGTACTCAGGGTTTATTTTCCCATTGTTGCGAGATGGCTTTGTGTATCATGGTTATTGCAAGAGTTGCTTCTATCCCATTGTGGATGAGGAGTAAGCCTTGGGCGAGGCTTCCTTAGAAATTCCTATCTTTGCTTTTGTGGATCGTGATCCGCACGGCATCGTATCAAACTACGTTGGAAACTTATTTTCAAACTTATTTGCTTCCGCTTTAATTATCAAACTCGGTTTGTAATAACTTTCTAGTCGTACTCGATGATGAAAGTATCTCGTGAACTTTATGTAATATGTGGCATGTATGTTGAATCTGACGATCTTGGTTGTTGTAAATCGTTTTATCGAGACCCGTCGTGGTACTCGACGGACTACCGGGTTTATATGGGTTCAAGTATGACAGTGCGACCGCTTGCGGATTGCCATTATACTTGTATTCTTATAAATTGGTCGGTTCTGCGACAATAGTGTAGGCTTTCATTTTCAAGTTGTATGTTCGACCTAAGTTGAAATATAGCATTGAGTCTTTGTATGGCAGTGCACCCTTAAACAAAGTTGTAGTACTTGACTAGGGCAACAACTTTTATTTTTGGGTCAAGGTCTAATTCAGTTTATAGCAGGCTCTAAAACATCACACATGTATCAACAAAATGCTGTTTCGAGACTTGCAAAATTTTCTAAGTGTTGGAACGATTCTCAGTTTCAATGTACCTCACTTTGGAGCAATGTAGTTTGTTAACCAGTGAGAATTAGATGATGGTTCTTAAAGCAAAGTTGGATATATCACGTAGCTCTACAACTTTTATTAATGAAGTTTTTGCTAACTCACCACAGATTAGGAGTTATGGGATCATAAAGTCACGCTATCAGTCGTCGATCGTGGCGCTTGAACCGGCGCCCGCGCGCCCGACAGTGGTCGACCAGCCACAGGCGATGGCCACTGCATGGTAGCTGTACGCCGGTGTTGGCCAGGATGGTCTAGCATGAGCGTGCCCTTAAGCGCCGTGCACCCACCGTGCTCACTCACCCTCGCTCTCTCGCCCTCTCTGTGCCTCGCCTTCGCCGTGCCCGTGCGAAACCACAGTGCTGCCGTCGCCGCCGCACCTCTACCGAGCTCGCATGCAACCACCACCACACCACTATCCCATCCATCTTGCTCACAGCTCTACCACTACCTCCTCCACCTTGCTGACCTGCTAGCACCTCCATTCGAGCAAGGGTAAGGCCGCATTTCCCCTCGCCGCGGCCGTCGCCATCATCGGAGCGCCATCGCGCTCGTGGCTCACCGTGGCTCCGCCGTTACGCCCCACCGCGTGTCTTCATTTTCTTTGGTCTAGCACCACACTAGAGTCAAGTAGCTTAGGCTAGAGTCAGGGATGACGCTACCGCATGACAACACCGGAACAAGTTGCCGCCCTATGAGCGCCCGCCATGGTCGTTGTGGCACTCAAGCTCGTCGCCTTCGAGTTGGTTCACCGTCTCCCTCCTTTTTCATGCGCCTTAGGTCCAGAAACCCTAGGCCTTGCTAATGGCATCATGGAGACCCACCTTTCACCACCATTTAGCCAGAACAGTGTGAGCACCACCGTGCTCCGTGCGCCGCCGCACGGCCATGCATGCGGCCGAGCTCACCGACGCCATCCCGAGCCCTCACCTACGCCGTATATATCCGCTAGGTTAGCAAGACGAAGTAGCCATCCTCGCCTGAGTTTGCCATAGCTAGAGATGGCCGGCGTACCACCGCCGACCTCCACCGTCTGCCATGGCCACCGTCGAGCCCACTCCGGTGAGCCTCCGAGCCAACCAAGTGTACCCATCGATGCGGGACGTCGAGGCAAAGCCGTCGGTGGTGACCTCACCGCCGATGACCTCACCGGCGATGAACTATGGCCGGTTAGCGTCGGGCTCTGCTTTTGTGTGTCTCACGGGTGGGCCTCGTTGACCGTAGGACCCGGCTGTCAGTCTATGTAATATGTGATTTTCTAGATTTATTTCATATATTTGAATGCATGTTTCAAAAATTCATATCTCATGCTAGGAGTGTCCAATTTTGGTGAACCAAATTTTGTTAGGTTCATCTTGAAGTGTAGTATTTTATAAAAATAAGAGATGCACTATTTCTGGTATTTTTCTAGGATAATAAAATGTATCTAGATAAATGCTTTTTAAATGGTTTCTATCTTGTTAAATGTATAACTTGAGCTAGAAAGGCGATAAAATTTTGATTCTAATTTTGCTGGTCTTATGTTGACATGCTCTAGCTAGGAAAAATACTAAACTTACAGTGGTCATACTTGGGATATGGTCTTCATATTTAATCCTAATTAATTGATATTTTCTAGTGAAATTAATTGGGGTAAAAAACATAACATATGATCATGCAAATTTTTACATAGTATTCTTATGCTTGGAGGACTGTAAGAAAAATATTAAATATGTTGTTTGACACTTTTCACTATGCTAAACTATTTTTATTAAAATCAGCCAATGTAATTTGTCATTTTTGTAGAGGTAGTTGTACTTATCCAAATGGCATAAAATTTTTATAGTAGACTATTAAGGTCATTTGTAGGCTACTGTAATTTTAACAGAATTAATTGAGCTTCAGAAATATTTATCCCTTAAATCACCCTATTATGTAAGAAATTTAATAAATGGATATAAATAATTTAGTTATGTATAACCATGATGTTTTATATGGTTCTTGTGATGCGTATTATATGTTTATGTTATTAGTTAGGATTAAAAGTAATTGGTTGTATGCAACTAGTTAATTATTGCTTTATAATTCAACTAGATGGCTGCATATATAGTTTTAGTTGAATTGATAATTTCATGATGATAATGGTCTTTTCTATAAAACTTGTTAATAACAAAGTTGTAGATAACTTACTGATATACCTTGTGTTAAATTTTCATAGTCATATGCATTATGGTTTAAGAATTATAGCTATAGAAGTTTGCTGTCAGAAATGCTTGCTATCTGGACAGATTTGAATGATTGAATTGTTTGACCTAGATAACTGTTGAATCACACTAAGTGTATTAAAATAAAGTTGTAGACAATTTCATAAGATTTCCAAAATGTCCACAACCATTTTATTTTGAGGTGTATAACTCCAGTTATGGTCAAAAGAAGTGGCTACTGTCTTATAGTCCAGAAAATAATTTATATAAGTGTTTGTTTAGTTATTAGAAAAGAGATATGCACCTACTTAGTAAAATATGATGCAACTTGTTATTACTTTAATGCAAAGTCGTTGAAAAGATTTATGAGGATGCATTCATTATATCATACCATATTATGCATATCATCATATATGCATTCATGATATCTTAATTCATGCTCATGCATATAGGATCGTCCAAAGAAATAACTTTGTTGGAGTTCAACAAAGAAGAGGAGGAGAATTAGTAGGAGACGCCTTAGGCCACAGCTCCAGGAGAAGAGGAGCAGAGTCTTGAAGATCTCCCTGAGTGCCCGGATCACCGGCCAACCTCTTTCCTCAAAGACAAGCCCTGGAGCATTCTAAGTCTCCCATGTTTTATAAAATATTACTTGAGTCCTTTATGTTTAATGCATTAGGTTAAAAGAGTTGATTGGAAACACTTGATGCATAGAACTACCTTGTCTTGTTACATATACCTTTAACCCTGTGTAGGTCTAGGATCGAATATATGCTTAGCCATGCTTAGACCGGTAGAAGTCGAGCGATTTCCTGTCACCTACGAGATATAGGTGGATACCGAAGCATGGTAGGCTATATTTGCTATCATGGAAAAGAATCATGAGGTAATGTAAATGGAGGCTAGGTGAAGTCTATGTGTAGGTTGACTCATATGATTCCGTCTATGTCGATTAAGGACCGTACCGTTGTTGGCCCTTCTAACAAGATTGAACGCATGCCTATCACTTAGCTGGCCAAATGACTCATTTTGACCATGAAGCTAAGTAGCTCAACTTAGGCCAGGCCCCGTTTGGTAAAAGTGCACACTCTGGATGGTAGTAAGGATGTGTAGGGAGCCAAGCATGAGCCCAAGGGTAGGGTAGTCCGAATTGTCCTGGCAGCTTGTTGTCCCTGATTTTGCGGCGCTGGTGGAACCCGCGAAATGTGTACCTAAGTTGTACCAAAGGTGACCTAAGGTCACCCTTGATCTGGTCTACCTAGGTTTGTATTAGGAATAAATTTCTAGCTGGTTGAAATCGATTTGAATCGCCGTCTCTCCTAGACAGTGAGAAACATGGCTAGTACCAATATCGTAGTAACTGTGTTATGGAATGTGATGATTCGGATGAACATGGAATTACTACACTGGCTATGGTTACTATTGTATGCTCCTAAATGATATGCTACATGTTTGGCATAAGTTAGTTGCTAATCTAGAGATGAATAGCTATAATTAACTTGATGATCGAATTATAATTGTACAACTGAGTTAGTTGCTTTTATGCAAAATGTTGTCAAGCTACCTCCACTTATAAAGCCTTGCATAATCCTTGGAGTCCCTTTGTTTTTGGTTTATGATGGGTAAGTTTAGCTGAGTCCCTTCTTGTACTTAGGGTTTTATTCCCATTGTTGCAGATGGTATAGTTTATCATAGCTATTGCAAGAACTGCTTCTGTTCCGCCGTGGATGAGGAGTGAGCCCTAGGCAGGCATCTCTTATTAATCCTTCTTATATGCTTTTGTGGGAGTTTGATCACGAACTAGCACTATGTATTTGAAATAAGATGGCAGATGTTAGTTTCAAACTTTAAATTTGCTTCCGCTACTATCTACTGAACTTGGTTTGTAATAACCTTAATTCCTACTCTGATGAATGAACTGTATTTGTGAACCTTATGTAACATATGACATGTATGTTGAATCATGTACGATCTTAGTTGTATGTTGATGGTTAATCAAGACCCGTCATGGTACTTGACGGACTACCTGGTTTATATGGGCTCAAGTGTGATAGTGCGACCGCTTGCGGGCTGCTATTGTACTTGTGCTCTTACAAATTGGTCGGTTCTGCTACAGCTGGCATCCGAGCAAGATTCAACATTAATTGCCACATGTGTAATTAAAACAAAGGTTTTTGTTTTCCAAAACCAGTTTTTAGTAACTTATAGCTATATATAGGTGTTTTAAAACCTAGAGTTTGAATCTAAAGTGTGCTAGTGATCACTTCCTTGATGCCCAATTAAGGGCTTCAGGTGGCTAATTAAGTACTAACTTGGTGGTTTTCATTTTCATCGTCTATACGGCGTCCTATTGTATGGATGCCATTCATTTGAGTGGTAATGTATGGATCAACTGCCTCTATGCCCAAGGTAAGATGCTAGTCATCATCACAGTGGCATGACCGCAAGTTGTGAGCGTGTGGTCTAATGGGGAGAGTTAGCTTTGATACTGAAGTGTATATATGCCTCATATATATATAGAAGTATTTTGTTTTGGGTTAGCTTTGCTATGACTGTGTATGCATATTTATGTGTATATATAGGATGTATTTACTTTCGGGTAGCTTTGATACGGAAGTATATATATATAGGTATATATATGGAAGTATTTAGATTGTAACTTAGAGCCCAGATTTACATTCTGCATATATACTTGTGGGGTTGGGCTAAAATGAAATCCTTGTGCAGGTACACTAACAGTGAAATGTGTAGCCCGACTAGTTATGCCATATATGAGAGAACGTATGTATGCCACTGTGTATGTCGTTAGAAATAATTTTTCCTAAGTTTGTAAGGACGTACGGAACGTGCATGCATCATGATAAATCATTATTTCATACTTGCATTATTCCTCCCCTTATAAATCTCTAACTCGGTTATGTAACTCTTATCCATTATGACTTTGTCTTACGAGAGTTGCACATGTTGTTGGTACAGATGGTAGCATCGGCTAGAAGTGAGAATTTTCTATTGATATTTGGAACTCCTACCCTACTTTGGAGAGTCTTGCATTATGCGAGATATTATGAACCACCCTCTATTACTAGAATGAAGTATACTTGGAGGGACAACCATGGTATGAAGTACAGCTGACCATACCAGCTCGTACCCAAGCACCCTTCTTGCTGGAGTGGAAGGTGAAATCTGAAGGAAGAACTGCTTGGGAAGCTGCCCAAGTAGTGGTTTTTGAGGTGGTGAGTCAGATTTGTCAGTAGCATGGGGATGAGCTTACCGGCAGTGCCGCTGGTATTTTTCCACGGGTGAATCCATCCACAATAGTATGGGCACAGCGCAATAGCAATGCATTGATCCAAGATCGAGATGAGCGGACAGACAGTTCTAGTCCTGCTATGAGTGCAAAGTTTGCAGTGATGAAGATGTTCTATACTCATCAGGACACCAGGGACTTCTGGTAGGAGTCCTATACCACCTACATGTGATGAGGACATCGCCACGCTGGACACACCGACGTCATGGTCTTCCCCAAGTTGCAATTCGTTCCCAACTCAGCTACCACGTCACCCTCGGATTCAGCAGACACGTCGTCACTGTTTCGGTCATAACTTCCTCATACGACGTCGAAACGGGCCGTTCTTGGATGCGTTGGAAAGGGGACGACGACGCCGTCGTTTTGGATCTGGTCCCAGCTCCAGAAGGTCCGTGGATCATTCTGTGTGACCACGGCAAGGTGCTGCGTCACCTATTTGGGCCAACTTGGCCATGTATCGTGTCGGGCCTTAAGCCCAAGTTGTGGGCGCCCAACCCCTGGCCGTCCCCAACCCTAGGTCGAGTCTTAGACTATAAACATAGCCGTCGCCGCTGCTACACAATTGGGTTTTGTTTAGAGTTTAGTTTTCCATCGAGAAACTGAATCGTTCATTGTAACTGTGGTGACAAATCCTTTTACAGTGATCCAGGGCCCCCGTTCTTGATCTCCTCCACTGTGTCGATTAGTCCTTTGGAACCGAGTTCTTGAACCTTCTATTGATATTCGCGTCATTCATATTTGCAATATCAGATTGCGTGTTTTACCTTCTTGCTTGTGCTCTTCGATTCGCTTGCAGGAAAAGCCTTCTTGGCGAGGTCAATCAAGTTGTGCTTGGTTGATAACCAACGGAGCAGTGGTGTAACGGTTGCAGGGTTCGAATCGCGTCTGATTTGAAGCCGGATCGCCAACGTCGAGATCTCCACATATCGAACTTACCGGCTACCTCTCGGAAGATCGGGCCTGTACTCATCAACATGGATAAGCTCATGAGAGATGAAGCTACACAGCATAAGCTAAAGAAGCATGTGCGCAAGCACAAAAAGGCAGCAAGTGAGGCTCGATGGGAAACTGATCAAGCTTATGTAGCTCTGGGAAATCTCCACACCCAAATGGAGCAAGTTGATCAGCAGAGAGCTGCCACCCAAGAGGCAAGAGCGGATGATCAGGCAATGGTAGCAGGACTACGGGAGCAGCTGGAGGCCGCCCATGCTGAGGCGTTCATAGCTATGCACTAGCGGATCCTAGCAAACAACCATACAGCTATTGTAGAAGCAGAACGAGATAGTACCCAAGCCTTGAGCGTGCAGCAAGACCGTGTCGAGAGGGACTTGCACCAGCAGCTTGCACAGACCCAGAATGTGGTGGTTGATCTTTAGCATGAGGTGCATTTCCTGAACAACCAACTGCATCCGATTCTTAATGAGGAAGAAGAAGATCTAGATAAATCAAGGATGATGGTTGGGAGGAAGAAGTAGAACTAGAGGATGAGGACGATCCTATCTCCGACCTCGATAGCGAGCACGTCAAAGATTAGAGTCACCTAGTGACTAGTTAAAGCGCTAGATGTATCCCTGTTATTTATGTAATTGACTTGTAGCTTGAAGTTTGGTATTCATAAATTGACTTCCGTGTAATATAGGCACTCTACATGTTGTTTCACGATGGGTTGAACTTTAATGAAATTCCAGTTTCGTTTTACTTATGATTATGACATGCATGTTAACGCGCTGTGAGCCCAATAAGTGATCAAATGGGCGATGTCATGTTGCGGGAGTGAATTATTATGCCTCTATTTTATTGTATGAATTTAAGATTCTCTCCAGTAATTTCAGTTTGGCATGATTATACAATTCGTCTGCAATATCCTGACATCCAATAATCACTTATTGTTGCAACTTTGCAGATAACTCGCACTCGCGCTGGAGCAGGCAACAACCAAGAGGGCAACGACGGTGATTTACCACCACCGCCACCACTGTCTGCGAATGATTTTTTCGCATAGTTCTTGGGTAGTCAGAGAACCATGGAGGAAACACTATGCCTCATCGCATAGAACACTGCTCGCGCCCGTCAACAACAACAGGGGCCTCAACCGAATCAACATAGCTCTTTCAAGGATTTCCTGGACACCAAGCCTCCTATATTCAAGGTGGCCGAAGAATGTAACACCCTAGGTGTTTGGCTTCCACAAAAATTGCATTTCATTTCATAAACATATGCATCATCTATGTCATCATGCCATTGTCACTGAAACATACATATGCAACATTCGCAAATTCTGTTTGTTTCATACTTGGTTGCTTATGAATGGTAGTAGTGCAATATGTGAATGCAACATGAATTTCTCATACCTTGAAACATGGCAACATGGTTGTAATATGACAAGTATAGAATAACAACAAAGTCATGAAACATGTGAAACATTGAATTGCAACATTTGGGTGAATTGCTTGTTTTGTTGCTTCATCACATGTGATCATTTGAAATGGATATAGCATTTGTGTAAAGTGGTTGATTATGGTCTAATACACCTTAACTACACTTCGGGTAATTGTTGGAACATTGTTCATGTAGATCAAAATGACTAAATTGCCCTCAAGAGGAGGTTTGACTTGAATTGACCCTTAGAGTGCCACTGTTTGACTGAGTCAAAAGACCAACTTAGAGACTTTGCATGGCTGTGCACTCTTTACCAAAGTTGCAGCTAATTTATCAAGGAACAAAAGTTGTTTTATGATCAACTCATGAAAATGGCAAGAACATGCTCAAACATGGCCCACAAGTTAGAATTTCATGCTGATTTCGCACTAAAAAATTTGTCTAAGTCATTGATGCCATTTCAGTTTGATTGAGCCACCTTTGGCTTGATACAACTCTGGATACAGGGTGAATTATCTATAGAGTTCTAAAACAAAGTTGTAGCCCTACTATAGCTCTGCAACTTTCGTATACATTATTTTCACTAAATCGTCACGGTTTAAGAGATCCATCACGGTTAAGTTCGCCTGTCAGTCATCGTCGTTGATCTCTGAATCTGAAATTTCAGAAAACGGTCTGAGCCCGCCGTGGCCGACCGGCATAGGGGCTGCTCACCGCATGGCGCTCATGCTCTACCGACGCCACCACGTCGTGCGTCCGCGCCCCAGAAGAAGGCCAGCGCCTGACCGACGCACTCGCCTGCTCCATTCGCTTCTCCTTCGCCTTCACCGCACGCAGCGCCGAGCCACAGCCGTCTGCCATTGCCAGCCGAGCCTTCGCCCTCGCCTAGCTCATGCGTCTTTGCAAAAACATGTTGCCCAGTTCGCCCAGAGCCGCCGTGATCCCCTCTACCACCTCCACCGTTCAATCGAGTCAATTGAGTCTTGGTAAGCGTGTATTCGCTAGTTCTTCCACCGCTGCCATGTTGGGACTCGCTGGAGTTGGCGCTCCATGTGGCCAACTGTCATCGCGTCCCTTGCCGTCTCTTCTATCCCTTGCGCTAGGTCCAGTGAACGCTACCGAAGCTCGTAGAGTCACCCGTTAGGGCCGAGACGTCGTCGTCTCAGCGGAGCCGGCCATGCCATGGCCGTGCGCTGCCATGGCCGTCGCCATTGCTAGTAGCCGTAGCAATAGCTTCGATTGAGAGCACTGCTAGATGCGGACGGGCGAGGAGAACATCGTAGTACCGCTGGACTCGCCAGGGAGGCCACCGGCGATGAGCTACGCCGCCATCCGTTCCTCCTCCCCTGCCTGTCTCTCTGTCGCGTGGGTCCCGCGCGTCAGTCGCTGAGGCTCAGGCGGGAGCCAGCGTGGGCCGCATCGCGTTTGGGCCGCGCCAGCGCGTGTTGTGTGGGCCGCCGAGTCTGACCGGGCCGACCCAGTAGCTGAGATAGGTTTTCTTAATTGTGTTTTGTTTTATTCTTTTCACTGATTTGTGTATATATTCAAAAATATGTATCTCCTAGTTGGTAGATCCAAATGATGTGGTTCCAATTTTGTTGAGTTCATAATATTGTCTAGTTTATATTAAAAATATGATGTATGGCATGTTCTGTTATGAAAAATGGAGTTTCTATTTATCTCTTTTAATCATGGAAGGAATAGGGATAATTATATCTTTTTCTATGTAGCTCCAAATAGCATGACATTTTTATGGTGTACTTCTCATATCATGAACAGCTTGTAGTTAAAATTTCATATATTTTGGACACTGTATGTAGGAGATATAAAATTATCTTGTTTGCGTGGATAGATCTTGTGTGAATTTTCATAATTTTTCTATAGATCCAGTAAGGGTAAAACTTGGTCAGTGCTATTCTTATGCTAGAATGATACTAGGAAAAATATGAAATCTATTACTTGACACTTTTCAATAGGGTTTCCTAATTATGCTAAAAATAGACATGCCACCTGTTATTTTGGATACAGCAAGTTCTGCTTGCCCAATGACTTTGAAATTTTTATGGTAGTCTATGTGAAGTATGAAATAGCTACTGTAATTTTTGTAGATTTTTCTAAACAGTTTTACTATATATTGCTTTAATCACCTAATTAACTAAATAAATTAGAAAAGGGCATTAAATAATTTATTTAGAGGTTGGCACTATACTTTCTGTTGTTCCTCTGGTATGTGCAACAAGTTGGTAAACTTGTTTTGGTCCAATTATGCTTTTGCATCATCATTAAATAATTAAGTTAGTAACCCTGTCATTTCTGGACAGATTCTAGGTTTACTGGAATTCGATTTGGTTAACGTAAGAATCATGCTTTGATGTTTATAAATGATTTGTAGAGAATTTCATAAGCTTTCCAGAATATCCTCTTGCAAGTCATTTGAATTTATAGAACTCTGGTTATGATTGAATAAAGGAACTACCCGTGTGCATATGAAACTTTAATTGTTGTTTTAAGTATGCCTTTACTATTTGTAAGTTTGTGGTAATGTTCCTAGGTGTTAGGCCTTTAACTAAGGATGAGCATCTTTATCTTAGGTTATGCAAGTTAGGTAAGTTAATCTTGTTCTTTAAGTTAATTTAGATACACGTTTTAAAGTGATTTGAATAGAGCTATTCTTAATCGGTAAACGAGTGTCCAATGATGTTTTCGTTAAACACTTACTGTGATTCATTCATCATGAGCATCATGTCATTCCTTATGCATCCATGATATTTATCTTGTGCATCGACATGCAATAGGTGTACCGGAAGGAGTGACCCTATTGGAATTCGAGGAACCGAGCGAGCAGCAGCAGCCGACACCGGAGATTTAGAAGGAGTAGCCTTCAGGAGAAGTGCCAAACGAGGTCACCGTTGAGTGCTCGGATCACCATCCGTGCAACTTTGTGAAAGGCAAGCCCCGGAGCATATTAAGCCTCCTAATTTCCGAAATGCAGTTAAAGTATTATTGTTACATATATATTGTTGCATTAAGTTTAGGTGTTGGATGCAAACACTTGCTGCATTGATTATTCAATCCTTGTCCAGATATTGATACCCTGAATCCTATGTAGTTCAAGTTCGTGTAGTGCTTAGCCCTGCTTAAACACGGTAGAAGTCAGGTGATTTCCTGTCACCTGCGAGATATAGGAAGATACATATGGCACGGTTGGCTATATTTGCTATCGTGGAAAAGAACCAGTCTTAATTTGAAATGAAGACCGGACGGAGGCTTGCCGGTTTGCAGTGACTCCGTATGTGTTGCTTAAGGACTGAATCTTGGAGCTTTCCTGTTCATGTTGAACGCATGCCTCTCTCTTTGTTGGCCGGGTCTGGAGACCGACCACGAAGCCGAGTAGCTCACCTCAGGCCGGGAGTCGATAAGTATAAAGTGCGCCTCAGAAGGGAGCCGTAGGCGTGAGTCCAAGGGTAGGTGATTTAAAAGTCCGGATCGTCCTGGCAGAAGGGTAATCCCTGAGAGTGCTGGCGCTGATCGAACCCGCGAATTTGGTTCCTGAGTTGTTCCAAAGGTGACCCACGGCTACCCTTGCAAAGTATGCCAAGGTGAGAGTTAGGAATACCCCCTCAGCTGAGTTGTAATTCGATTCGAGTCGCCGTCTCTCCCGGTTAGTGAGAACTTGACGGGCTTATCTCCAAAGTAGATACACTAAATAACATAATGGTTCGGAAATGATGATATAATGATGACAGCCTTATTATACCTGCTATGGTTAATATTGATTGCTCCTAATAAGTGAGTGCTCTAGTACATGTGCTAATCTAGTGGACAGGTAAATGATGATAAGCTTGATGCTAAGTTTAAATTAGTCACTATATCCATGAGCTCTTTTATGCAAATGTGTCAAGCTAGCCCACCTCTTAAGCCTTGCATGATCCTTGGTGTCTTTTATTTCTGGTTTTGTCGGGTAAGTCTAGCTGAGTACCTTCTCGTACTCAGGGTTTATCTCCCACCTGTTGTAGATGACCAGTTCTACTTTGGTTGCTGCAAGTATTGCCTTCTCCCAGCTGGGGATGAAGACTAGACCGTTGGGCGTGGTCTCTCTTAGTTCTCGTACCTGATGATGCTTTTGTGGGATATGACTAAGATCTGGTAATGTATTTGAAACTATGAAGTTATGTACTAAACTATGTTGCTTCCGCAAATTTGAACTTGGTTTGTAATATTTTATTTGAACTCTGATGGATGTAATCCGAATGCTACTTGTGAAATGTTGTAACGGATGATGTGTTGTGTTGAATCACTATGGTCTTGGTTTGTATGTCGAGAGTTGGTTGAAATCCTTCGTGATTTCCGGGCTACCGGGATTATGGGAGCTTAAGTACAGGAATTTGATCGCTTCAGTGATTATTTTTGTACTTACGTTCTTATGATTTGGTCGGTTCTGTTACAGCTGGTATCAGAGCAAGATTCAACACTAAACATGTCATTTGTGTATTTAAAACAAAAGTATTTGTGAAAATTCTAAATTAAATACTAAGTATTGCCAGTGGTCATATCCCTTATGCCAAAATAAGGACTCTTAGGTGGCTTATTAAAGTACTAACTTGGGGGTTCCTGCTTGTTTCTGTTTCGTTGTCCATACGGCGTGCTATTGTATGGATGCCATCCGCTTGGGTGGTAATGTATGGATCAAAGTACCTCTACGCTCTGGTAAGTGGGAGTTGTGAGAGCATGACCGTCCAACCATCGGTCTAGGAGAGAGTAGTTGTGGTTGCTCGCATACTTACATGTTTGATCATGTATCTATGAGAGTACTTAAATGTGGGTATCTCTGATGGGTAGCTGTGATACTAGAGTATATGCATCGGGGGATGTATGTATGAAAGTATTTAGTTTACTGCTTACTTTACATGCCTTTTTGGGAAATTATTGGGCTGAAATGAAATTTTCTGCAGGTACACTAACAACGTATCGTTGTAGATCGACTAGATACCGTATACAAGAGAACGTATGTATGCCACCGTATATTTCGCTAGCCTTTAAATTTTTCTAGGTTTGTGAGGACGTACGGATCGTGCATGCATCATGTTCAAGCATACATAGCATTTTTGCATTACTCCCTCCTTTAAAATATGATTGTCCCGACTAATTAAATTTCGTATCCCTTAAATGATTCTCCCCTTACGTTGCAACTTTTTGCTATAGATGGCGCGCACGAAACTCACTGCTCGCAAGTCCGCTGGAGGTAGGGCGCCTCGTCACCGGTTAGCTCCTCACGAGCCCCGTTCGGAGCCTACTGAGGAGGAAAGGCTGAGGGCAGAGCTAGCCTGGGTGACTGCTGAGAGGAATGCGGCTCAGCACCGTTTGGAGCAAGTAACACAGGAACGGGATCAAGAGACCCTGGAGGTTCAGAGGTTGACAGTTGCTCACCGCAACTGTGAACGTATGTTGATTCACGTGCTGAACCAACGGAATGAAGCCTAGCATGAAGAGGATGTGTTGAGAGCACGACAGGTTGAGTTAGAGCAGCAGTTGGCAATTGCCAAAGAGTACAATGACTATCTCCATGAGGAGGTTCACCTGTTACATAATCAACTTCACCCTCTCCTGCCCCCTGATGATGAGGATGAGATGGGCTCTGGTGTCATCATGGCTGAAGGTGATGATGACATGGAGGTCAATGGACCTGAGGACGTTCCACCTGAAGAGGAGGAAGATGAGGAGTTAGAGCCTGCTAGTGATGAAGATGGAGGAGAGATCTTTGACACTGACTCCAAGGACGATGCGTAGTTTAGCTTACTATTTAGCTAATGCGCTAGAGCTAGTCTTTTGTTGATCCTCCTGCATGAATGAGTAGCTTTGTAATAAGTTAATCGTTGGGATGTAATATCGAACCTTAAGTTATCTTTGGATGTAAGTTTGGAACCACTATGGCTTGGATGTAACCTATCAAACGTGTTATGCTCCACGTATGTGAGCCTTTGTTAAATTCCATCTTTGCGGTCTATAGATCTTGTTGTTGGTTAAGTTCATCGCATTTATGTGTCAATTGGTGCGCTTGATGAGTTGTGTGGTTGTGATGAATGATTGTACCTCTGTTGATTATATAAATGCATTCTCTCCCATGGACTCAGTTTGGCATAATTCTATAATTCATCTACAAAAATTTCCACATCGTCAGTGCTCATTGGCTATACATTTTGCAGATGGCTTATAACCTTCGTCGCGGTCGTAGCATGGGAGATGAGGAACAACCACCTCCTCCACCGCCCACACCAGCTAAGCTAATGCAGACAGTTGTTGAAAGTCAGCGCATGCTAGCTGAGGCTATGCGCCAAATGGCTAACTGCGAGGATCGACATGTCCGCCAAGGACCCGAGCCGAACCAATACAGCAGCTTTAAGGACTTCATGGACACAAAGCCTCCTATCTTTAGAGAGGCAAAAGAACCATTACAAGCTAATGAATGGTTGAGCATGATAGAGCAAAGGTTTGGATTGCTCCGTTTGACTGAAGGTATGAAGGCCTCGTATGCAGGACACCAGCTCCAAGGCCCTGCAGGCATCTGGTGGACCCATCACAGGACCACCTTCCCTGCTAATGTCGAGATAGTTTGGGGCCAGTTTCAGGCAGCTTTCAGGGGACATTTTATCCCTCCTGGTCTCATGGCCATTAAGCATACCGAGTTTATGAAGCTAACCCAAGGCAACAAGAGTCTTAATGAATACCTCCAGGCATTCAACAACCTGGCGAGGTATGCTCCTGAGTTTGTTGATACTAATGCCAAAAAGATAGCTAGTTTCAAGAGGGGACTTTCCCCTAAACTGATGAAGTCTATGGGCAACTGCAAGTGTGTCACCTTCAATGAGTTTATCAGTGACACCCTGACTCAAGAGAATAATGATAAGGTATATGCTGCTTCCAAGAACCGTAAAAGAAACTTTGAGGCAGGTGCTTCTCAGTCTAAGGCACCAGTGGTATCCAAGACCCAGTACCATCCACCCAATGCTAATGTCTGGTACCGCCCACCTTAGAAGAAGAATCAAGCTAAAACTGGTTTCCGCAAGGGGTACACAATTTCCTTGCCAAAGAATACCTCTGGGCAAGGTAGCTCCAATGTCCCACCAGCTAACAGGCCGTGTTGGAACTGTAACTAGCCTGGTCACTGGGCAAATAAGTGCCCCTATCCTTCCAAGCACAATGCTTAGGGAAACGTCCATCAGGGGCATGTTCACTACACTACTATGGAGGAAATTCCTGCTGGTGAAGTGGTCACTGCTGGTAAGTTTCTTGTTAATGATCACCCTGTAGTTGTGCTCTTTGATTCGGGTGCTTCACATTCCTTTGTGAGTTCTACTTTTGCATCTAAGCATAAGATGAATGTGATTACAATTGTCAAGGGTGGTTATTGTATTAGTGCTGCTGGGAATAATATCATGACTAATGAAGTAGTTAAAGATGTAAAGATTGAGATTGGGGATCGAGAGTTCCTTGCAGATCTTGTAGTTCTGCCGGGGGTAGGAATCGATGTAATCCTAGGTATGAAGTGGATGAGTGGGAATGGAGTGTTGATCGATACATCAACCCGTGTGGTAATGTTGAGGGATCCTATGGATAAGAAGGGTTTTCTAGTGCAGTTACCTCGTGATATCGCTATACATAATACAACCAATGTTACCCTAGCCAAAGCCATTAAGGAGATACCAGTTGTTTGTGAGTTTCCAGATGTCTTCCCTGATGACTTGCCTGGATTGCCTCCGGATCGTGATGTAGAATTCAAGATAGAACTCATTCCGGGTACGGCTCCTATTTCGAGAAGGCCCTATAGAATGCCGCCCAATGAGTTGGCTGAGCTGAAGAATCAGTTGAATGAGCTACTAAAGAAAGGTTTGATTCGGCCTAGTTCTTCTCCTTGGGGTTGTCTGGCTATCTTTGTGAAGAAGAAGGATGAGTCTCTATGCATGTGCGTGGATTATCGCCCCCTTAATGCTGTTACTATCAAGAACAAATACCCTCTTCCTCGCATTGATATTCTGTTTGATCAGCTCTCCAGAGCTAAGGTATTCTCCAAGATCGGTTTGAGGTCTGGCTACCATCAAATCAAAATTTGTCCTGAAGATATACCTAAGACAGCTTTCTCTACTTGTTATGGCTTGTTCGAATATCTTGTCATGTCCTTTGGGTTGACAAATGCTCTGGCACACTTTATGTACCTGATGAATTCGGTATTCATGCCGGAACTGGACAAATTCGTCGTCGTGTTCATTGATGATATCCTTATATATTCTCAGAATGAAGAAGAGCATGCTGAACACCTGAGAATTGTTTTAACTCGGTTACATGGCAACCAGCTTTATGCTAAGTTCAGCAAGTGCGAATTCTGGTTGAACAAGATACCTTTTCTAGGTCATGTGTTATTTGGAGATGGAATTTCGGTTGACCCTACTAAGGTGCAAGAAGTCCTAGAGTGGAAGGCACCTACTACGGTCACAGAAGTCCGAAGTTTCCTGGGTTTGGCTAGCTATTATCGTCGCTTTATCCCAGACTTCTCTAAAATCACCAAGCCAATGACTCGCCTACTTCAAAAGGATGAGAAGTTTGTGTGGACTCCGAAGTGTGAAGAGGCTTTCCACACTTTGTGGACCTTACTAACTTCGGCTCCTGTATTAGCACAACCTGACATCAAGAAGCCTTTTGATGTCTATTGTGATGCATGTGGCACCGGTTTGGGGTGTGTTCTTATGTAGGAAGGCCGAGTAATTGCTTATGCTTCGCACCAGCTTCGAAAACATGAAGTCAATTATCCTACCCATGACTTAGAGCTAGCCACGGTTGTTCATGCCCTGAAGATTTGGAGACATTACTTGCTAGGGAATGTGTGCAACATCTATACTGACCATAAAAGTCTCAAGTACATCTTTACTCAACCCGAGTTGAACATACGTCAACGACGATGGTTAGAATTAATCAAAGACTACAACCTTCAAGTGCACTACCATCCTGGTAAGGCAAATGTGGTTGCTGATGCCTTAAGCAGAAAGGCCCATTGCAATTCCTTAGTTAGTGAAGACTTTCATCTGGCACACCTCCTTCATCCTGCAGTACTCCACAATATCACTGTGGATTGCTCTCTTAGAAGTTGAATTATCGAACTCCAGAAGACTGATGTGGGTGTGTTTCACATCAAGCGGAAGATGAAGAGCATGAGACCAAACACTTTAGGGTCGATGACAAAGGAATTCTCTGGTTTAATGATAGGCTTGTAGTACCCAAAGACAAAGAACTTAGAAATCAAATTATGGCCAAAGCCCATTCTTCGAGATTGTCCATCCATCCTGGTAGCAGTAAAATGTATCAAGATCTCAAGCTATATTATTGGTGGACCAAGATGAAGAAAGAAATTGCAGCCTACGTGCCCAGGTGCGATAACTGTTGTAGAGTCAAGGCTATTCACATGAGGTCTGGATTATTGCAGCCACTCTCTATTCCTGGCTGGAAGTGGGAAGAAATTAGCATGGATTTTATTGTTGGATTACCCACTACCGGGTTGTGATTCCATCTGGGTTATCGTAGATCGTCTAACTAAATCCGCTCACATTATTCCGGTCAAGTCTACCTATCACCCTCACAATTATGCTGAGATTTACTTTCAACAAGTGGTACGTCTCCATGGGGTACCCAAATCCATTGTTTCTAATAGAGGACCGCAATTGATGGCTCGCTTTTGGGAGTGCTTACATCAGAATCTTGGCACTCATCTAATCCGCAGTTCTGCCTATCATCGGCAAACATCAGGACAGACTGAGCGTGTTAATCAAATTCTTGAAGACATGCTTAGAGCTTGTCTTATCTCTTGCAAAGGCTCTTGGGAAGATTGGTTGCCTCTCGCTGAATTCTCTTATAACAACAGTTATCAAGAGAGTATCAAAATGGCTCCTTTTGAAGCCCTTTATGGCCGCAAGTGTAGAACTCCTTTAAACTGGGTGGAACCTAGAGAAAGAAGATTCTATGGTATTGATTTTGTAAAAGAAGCTGAAGAGCAAGTCTGAACTATACAGAAGAATATGACTGCCGTTCAGGCTAGACAAAAGAGCTTTGCTGACAAGAGAAGAAAACCTATTGAGTTTGAAGTAGGTGATCATGTTTATCTGAAGGTATCCCCTATGAAAGGAGTAAAACGTTTTGGAATCAAAAGGAAGCTTGAGCCTCGATATGTTGGACCTTACCGCATTATCGAGAAAAGTGGAAGAGTAGCCTATAAACTCGATCTACCACGTGAGATGGGAGCTATATTCCTAGTATTCCATGTGTCCCAGCTGAAGAAGTGTCTTCATATTCCCGAGGAAAGAATAGCAACAAGGAAAGTCAACTTGAAATCTGATCTTTCGTATGAGGAGAAGCCAGTGCAGGTTTTGGATACTCAAGAAAGAGTGACTCGAAGGTGAGTAGTTAAGTTGTACAAGGTAGTTTGGAGTAATCATAGTGATCGGGATGCAACATGGGAGCGGGAAGATTATTTAAAGGAAAATCATCCAACTTTCTATACTAAATGGTACGCTTTCCAAATCTTCGGGACGAGATTTTTCTAAGGGGGGAGGGCTGTAACACCCTAGGTGTTTGGCTTCCACAAAAATTGCATTTCATTTCATAAACATATGCATCATCTATGTCATCATGCCATTGTCACTGAAACATACATATGCAACATTCGCAAATTATGTTTGTTTCATACTTGGTTGCTTATGAATGGTAGTAGTGCAACATGAATTTCTCATACCTTGAAACATGGCAACATGGTAGTAATATGACAAGTATAGAATAACAACAAAGTCATGAAACATGTGAAACATTGAATTGCAACATTTGGGTGAATTGCTTGTTTTGTTGCTTCATCACATGTGATCATTTGAAATGGATATAGAATTTGTGTAAAGTGGTTGATTATGGTCTAATACACCTTAACTACACTTCAGGTAATTGTTGGAACATTGTTCATGTAGATCAAAATGACTAAATTGCCCTCAAGAGGAGGTTTGACTTGAATTGACCCTTAGAGTGCCACTGTTTGACTGAGTCAAAAGACCAACTTAGAGACTTTGCATGGCTATGCACTCTTTACCAAAGTTGCAGCTAATTTATCAAGGAACAAAAGTTGTTTTATGATCAACTCATGAAAATGGCTAGAACATGCTCAAACATGGCCCACAAGTCAGAATTTCATGCTGATTTCACACTGAAAATTTTGTCTAAGTCATTGATGCCATTTCAGTTTGATTGAGCCACCTTTGGCTTGATACAACTCTGGATACAGGGTGAATTAGCTGTAGAGTTCTAAAACAAAGTTGTAGCCCTACTATAGCTCTGCAACTTTCGTATACATTATTTTCACTAAATCGTCACGGTTTAAGAGATCCATCACGGTTAAGTTCGCCTGTCAGTCATCGTCGTTGATCTCTGAATCTGAAATTTTAGAAAATGGTCTGAGCTCGCCATGGCAGACCGGCATAGGGGCTGCTCACCGCGTGGTGCTCATGCTCTGCCGACGCCACCATGTCGTGTGTCCGCACCCCAGAAGAAGGCCAGCGCCTGCCCGACGCACTCGCCTGCTCCATTCGCTTCTCCTTCGCCTTCACCGCGCGCAGCGCCGAGCCATAACCGTCCACCATTGTTGGCCGAGCCTTCGACCTTGCCTAGCTCACGCGTCTTTGCAAAAACATGTTGCCCAGTTCGCCCAGAGCCTCGCCGTGATCCCCTCTACCACCTCCACCGTTCAATCGAGTCAATTGAGTCTTGGTAAGCGTGTATTCGCCAGTTCTTCCACCGCCGCCATGTCGGGACTCGTCGGAGTTGGCGCTCCACGTGGCCAACTATCATCACGTCCCTTGTCGTCTCTTCTATCCCTTGCGCTAGGTCCGGTGAGCGCTACCGAAGCTCGTAGAGTCACCCGTTAGGGCCAAGACGCCGTCGTCTCGTCGGAGCCGGCCATGCCGTGGCCGTGCGTTGCTAGGTTTACCACCTGATAGGGATGTGGAATTTAAGATTGAGTTAGTGCTAGGTACGGCACCTATCTCAAGGAGACCTTGTAGGATGCCACCAAATGAGTTAGCTAAACTTAAAATTTAGTTTCAAGAAATGTTGGACAAAGGTCTCATTCAACCTAGTTCGTCTCCATGGGGATGTCCAGCTTTGTTTGTAAAGAAGAAGGACAAGTCTTTGAGAATGTGTGTGGATTATAGGCCACTTAATGCTGTGACCATTAAGAACAAATATCCTTTGCCTCGTATCGATATCTTGTTCGATCAGTTGGCAAAAGCAAAGGTATTCTCCAAGATTGACTTGAGGTCAGGCTATCATCATATTAAGATCAGGCCAGAGGATATACCTAAAATAGCTTTCTCCGCTAGATACGGTTTGTACAAGTATTTGGTCATGTCTTTTGGACTAACGAATGCTCCTGCCTACTTCATGTACTTGATGAATTCGGTATTTATGCCCAAGCTCGACAAGTTTCTGGTTGTGTTTATCGATGATATCTTGATTTATTCGAAGAATGAGGTAGATCATGCAGAGCATCTGAGAATTGTGTTGTCTAGGTTGAGGGAACATATGTTATATGCTAAGTTTGGCAAGTGTGAATTCTGGTTGAGCAAAGTACCATTCTTGGGTCACATCTTATATAGAGATGGCATATTTGTAGACCCATCTAAAGTACAAGAGGTCATGGATTGGAAGGCCTCGACTTCGGTTCTTGAAGTTCAGAGTTTTCTAGGGTTAGCAGGCTACTATCGTCGTTTCATTCGTGATTTCTCCAAGATAGCTAAGCCCATGACCAGACTACTTTAGAAAGATGAAAAGTTCAGTTGGACGCCAGAGTGTGAAGCAGCTTTTCACACCCTAAGGACCCTGTTAACTATAGCTCCTATTTTAGCACAACCCGACATTGAAAAGCCTTTCGATGTGTTCTGTGATGCACCGGGTATAGGTTTGGGGTTTGTGCTCATGCAAGAAGGAAGAGTTATTGCCTATGCTTCTTAGGAGTTGAGAAAGCATGAAGTCAATTACCCTATGCATGATTTAGAGCTTGCAATAGTTGTTCATACGTTGAAGATATGGAGACATTATTTGTTGGGAAACATATGTCATATATATACTGACCACAAAAGTCTCAAATATATCTTCACTCAGCCTGAGCTGAACATGAGACAGCGAAGATGGTTAGAGCTGATCAAGGACTACAATTTGGAAGTGCACTACCATCTAGGAAAAGCCAATGTTGTAGCAGATACACTTAGTTGGAAATCTCATTGCACCACTTTGGATGCCTTGTTGGAAGATGGATTTAATTTGTTACATCCTGTTGTGCTGCACCATATCACTATTAGTTGCTCACTAGATAGCAAAATCATAGAACTATAGAATACAGATGTAGGTGTATTTCACATCAAGCGAAAGATGAAAGAACAAGGAACCAAGCATTTTTGGTTGGATGAAAAGTGGTGTGCTATGGTTTGAGGACCGACTTGTGGTACTGAAAGACCGTGAGCTTAGAAATCAAATTTTAGATGAAGCTCATTCATCCAAGTTGTTTATCCATCCGGGTAGTAGCAAAATGTATTAAGATTTGAAAATCCGTTTTTATTGGACCAAGATGAAGAAAGAGATCGCCGCCTATGTCGCTAGATGCGAAAATTGCAGTAGAGTAAAGGCCATTCATTTGAAATCTGCTGGATTACTTTAGCCTTTGACTATTCTAGGCTGGAAATGGGAGGAAATAAGTATGGATTTTATTATAGGCCTTCCGATGACACAGCAAGGTCATAATTCCATACGGGTCATTGTAGATTGCCTCACCAAGTCAGCATATTTTTACCGCTTAACATAGCGGATCGCGCAGGGAAATACACTGAGCTATATGTTTCTCAGATTCTGAGACTACATGGGGTACCAAGGACCATAATCTCAGATCGAGGACCATAGTTTATAGCTTGTTTTTGGGAGCACTTGCACTAGGCCTTGGGAACTAAACTAATCCAAAGTTCAGCATATCATCCACAAACTTTGGGACAAACCGAGCGAGTAAACCAGATCTTAGAAGATATGTTGAGAGCTTGTGTTATATCTTCTAAGGGTTCATGGGAGAAGTGGATACCGTTAGCCGAGTTTTCCTACAATAATAGTTATCAAGCGAGCATCAAGATGGCTCCTTTTGAAGCCTTGTATGGTTGGAAATGTAGAACTCCCTTGAATTGGATTGAGCCTGGAGAAAGAAGATACTTTGGCATTGACTTTGTCACCAAAGCTGAAGACCAAGTATGCATTATCCAACAGCATATGAAAGCAGCTCAGTCAAGACAAAAGAGTTATGCTGATAAAAGAAGACCACTAACTTTTGAAGTGGGAGATTATGTATACTTAAAAGTGTCACCTATGAAAAGAGTGCACAGATTTGGAGTAAAAAGGAAGCTTGTGCCTAGATATGTAGGGCCATACAAGATTATTGAATGGAAAGGAAATGTCGCTTATAAGTTACAACTTCCTCCAGAAATGAGTGCGATATTCAATGTCTTCCATGTTTCTTAGTTGAAAAGATGTCTTCATATACCTGAGGAAGCCATTGCAACCACCAACCTTAAGCTCCAATTGGATTTGACGTATGAAGAGAAACCAATCTGAGTGCTAGAAGAGATGGAAAGAGTAACACGGAACAAGGCCATTATGTTCTACAAGGTGGTGTCGAATAACCACAACGAATAAGATGCCACGTGGGAACGGGAGGATTACTTACGTGAGGTTTATCTCGCCTTTTACGAAGAATGGTAGGTCTTGCAAATCTCGGGATGAGATTTCTATAAGGTGGAGGGGTTGTAACTCCCTAGGTGTTAAGCATGCATTTGGCATTGGCATTGCATGAGAACAAGCATCATTGATCATTCATAAACATGAGCATATGAAATTTCATCCCATCCTTATACTTTGTCACATGAAATGTTGATTCATACGTATATGCTAATGCTTACATATGCTAGGATTTACAGGTGACCAATGTATGAAATGTTTGTGGGACCTTAGGAGTACCTTAAACATGTTTATAATATCACATGGAACAACTTTGGTATTAATGACTTGGACCCATTTGGCCCCTAGGTCATGGTTATAGTGTAGGCTTTCATTTTCAAGTTGTATGTTCGACCTAAGTTGAACTATAGCATAGATTGTTTGCATGGCAGTGCACCCTTAAGCAAAGTTGTAGTATTTGACTAGGGCAACAACTTTTATTTTTAAGTCAAGGTCTAATTCAGTGCATAGCATGCTCTAAGTGTTGGAATGATTCTCAGTTTCAATGTACCTCACTTTGGAGCAATGTAGTTTGTTAACCAGTGATAATTAGATGATGGTTCTTAAAGCAAAGTTGGAGATCTCATGTAGCTATACAACTTTCAATAAGGAAGTTTTTGCTAAATCGCCATGGATTAGGAGTTATGGGATCACAAAGTCACATTGTCTGTTGTCGATCGCTCGCCCGGCAGTGGCCAACGGGCCAGAGGCCGTGGCCGCCGTGTGGCGGCCGTACATCGGCGTTGGCCCGACTAGTCTGGCATGAGCATGCCCTTAAACACCATGCACCACCGCGTTCACTCACTCTCACTCTCTCACCCTTTCTGTGCCTCGCCTTCGCCATGCCCTTGTGGAACCGCAGTGCCGCCATCGCCGCCACAAATCCACTAAGCTCACACAGAACCGCCACCACACCACTGTCCCATCCATCTCGCTCATAGTTCTACCATCACCTCCTCCACCTAGCCAACCTGCTAGCACCACCATTCGAGCAAGGGTAAGGCCGCATTTCGCCTTGCCGTGGCCGCCGCCATCACCGGAGCACCATTGCGCTCGTGGCTCACCATGGCTCCGCCGTTACGGCGCACCATGTGTCTTTGTTTTCTTTGGTTAAGCACTATGATAGAGTCAAGTAGCTTAGGCTAGAGTTAGGGATGATGCTACCGCATGATGGTGCTAGAACAAGTCACCGCCCCACGTGCGCCCGTCATGGCCACCGTGGCACTCGAGCTCGCCGCCGTTGAGTTGGTTCACCGTCTCCCTTCTTTTTCGTGCGCCTTAGGTCGAGTAACCCTAGGCCTCGCTAATGGCATGATGGAGACACGCCTTTCACCGCCATTTAGCCAGAACAGCATGAGCATCGCCGTGCTCCATGCGCCGCCGCACGGCCATGCATGCGGCCGAGCTCACCGACGCCATCCTGAGCCCTCACCTACGCCATATAGATCCGCTAGGTCAGCAGGATGAAGTAGTCATCCTCGCCTGAGTTTGTCATAGCAAGAGATGGCTGGTGTACCACCGCTGACCTCCGCTGTCTGCCATGGCCGCCATCGAGCCCACTCCGACGAGCCTCCGAGCCAACCAAGTGCACCATCGATGTGGGACGTCGAGGCGAAGCCGTCGGTGGTGACCTCACCGTCGGTGACCTCGCCGGTGACGAGCTATGGCCAGTCAGCGCCGTGCTCTACTTTTGTGTGTCTGACGGGTGGGCCTCGTTGACCGCGGAGCTCGGCTGTCAGTGTGTATAATATGTGATTTTCTATATTTATTTCATATATTTGAATGCATGTTTCAAAAAATCATATCTCAAGCTAGGAGTGTCCAATTTTGGTGAACCAAATTTTGTTAGTTTCATCTTGAAGTGTAGTATTTGATAAAAATATGAGATGCACTATTTCTGGTATTTTTCTGGGAGAATAATATGTAGCTAGATAAATGCTTTTTAAATGGTTTCTATCTTGTTAAATGCATAACTTGAGCTAGAAAGGTGATAAAATTTTGATTCCAATTTTGCTTGTCTTGTGTTGACATGCTCTAGCTAGGAAAAATACTAAACTTGGAGTGGCCATATTTGGATATGGTCTTCATATTTAATCCTACTTAATTGCTAGTTTCTAGTGAAATTAATGGGGATAAAAATACATAACATATGATCATGCAAATTTTTACATAGTATTCTTATGCTTGGAGGACTATAAGAAAAATATTAAATCTGTTGTTTGACACTTTTCACTATGCTAAACAATTTTTTTGCGAAAATCAGAAATGTAACTTGTCATTTTTGTAGAGGTAGTTTTACTAATCCAAATGAAATAAAATTTGTACAGTAGACTATTGAGGTCATTTGTAGGCTACTGTAATTTTAATCAGAATTTATTGAGCTTCGAAAATATTTATCCCTTAAATCACACTATTATCTAAGAAAATTAATAAATGGATATAAATAATTTAGTTAGGTATAACCATGATGTTTTCTATGGTTCTTGTGATGCATATGATATGTTTATGTTATTAGTTAGGATTAAAAGTAATTGGTTCTATGTAACTAGTTAATTATTGCTTTATAATTCAACTAGATGGCTGCATGTATAGTTTCGGTTGAGTTGATAATTTCATGATGATAATGGTCTTTTCTATAAAACTTGTTAATAACAAAGTTGTAGATAACTTACTAATATACCTTGTGTTAAATTTTCATAGTCATTGGCCATATGGTTTAAGAATTATGGCTATAGAGTCTGCTGTCAGAAATACTTGCTCTCTGGATAGATTTGAATGATTGAATTGTTTGACCTAGATAACAGCTGAATCACACTAAGTGTATTAAAATAAAGTTGTAGACAATTTTATAATCTTTCCAAAATGTCCACAACGGTATTATGTTCAGGTGTATAACTCCAGTTATGGTCAAAACAAGTGGCTGCTATCTTATAGTCCAGAAAATAATTTATATAAGTGTTTGTTTAGTTATTAGAAAAGAGATATGCACCTACTTAGTAAAATATGATGCAACTTGTTATTACTTTAATGCAAATTCATTGAAAACACTTATGAGGATGCATTCATTACATCATACCATATTATGCATATCATCATATATGCATTCATGATATCTTAATTCATGCTCATGCATATAGGATCGTCTGAAGAAATAACTCTATTGGAGTTCAACGAAGAAGAGGAGGAGGATTAGCAGGAGACACCTCAGGCCATAGCTCTAGGAGAAGAGGAGTAGACTCTCGAAGATCTCCATGAGTGCCTGGATCACTGGCCAACTTTTTTCCTCAAAGGCAAGCCTCGAAGGATTCTAAGTCTCCCATGTTTTACCAAATATTACTTGAGTCCTTTATGTTTGATGCATTAGGTTATAAGAGTTGATTAGAAACACTTGATGCATAGAACTATCTTGTCTAGTTAGATACCTTTAACCCTGTGTAGGTCCAGGATCAAATATATGCTTAGCCATGCTTAGACTGGTAGAAGTCGGGTGATTTCCTGTCACCTGTGAGATATAGGTGGATACCGAAGCACGGTGGCTATATTTGCTATCATGGAAAAGAATCATGAGGTAATGTAAATGGAAGCCAGGTAGAGTCTATGTGTAGGTTGACTCATGTGATTCCGTCTGTGCCAATGAAGGATCGTACCGTTGTTGGCCCTTCTGATAAGATTGAACGTATGCCTATCACGGCTATTGTAAGAACTGCTTCTGTCCCGCCATGGATGAGGAGTGAGCCCTAGGCAGGCATCTCTGATTAATCCTTATTATATGCTTTTGTGAGAGTTTGATCATGAACTGGCACTATGTATTTGAACTACGATGGCAGATGTTAGTTTCAAACTTTAAATTTGCTTCCGCTACTATCTACTAAACTTGGTTTGTAATAACCTTAATTTGTACTCTAATGAATGAACTGTATTTGTGAACCTTATATAACATGTGACATGTATGTTGAATCATGTACGATCTTGGTTGTATGTTGATGGTTAATCGAGACCTGTGGCGGTACTCGATGGACTACCGGGTTTATATGGGCTCAAGTATGACAGTGCGACCGCTTGCGAGCTGCCATCATACTTATGCTCTTATAAATTGGTTGGTTCTGCTATATACGAATATTCTTGCTGTAGTGGTAGAGCATAGCATGTCATACTTATAATAAATGCCATTGCCTTTTTGCAAAGGATACAAATGCTTGATATTACCTTTGCATCCACCAAATCTTATGTGTTGGAATTAAGTCCTACGAGTACGCAATGTACTCACGGTGCAACCATTAAGTTGTTTTGTAGGTATCAAGACAATCCTCCGAGATTTAACTCTGATGAGTGCAATGGTTAGCAGACCTTGGAACGGGTGTTCTCCAAGATGAGCTGCATATAATCCAATGTAGATGAGTGACAAGAGATGCAAATTAGAGTTAAGTTCGTAGTTAAGCTAGAAGTACTAGATTGTTTAGTAGCTTTTGTCATTAAAATTTATTTAAATAGTCAATGTTGTTTCAATTACCAGTTGGAGACCTAAGTGTGTAACCGATTGAGTTGTTCGGTATGCCTTGTATCAGTTATGTGTGTCTAACTCAACGCAAAGGTCCTGAAGAGGAGTTGCTAAGTGCACTTCTGGGGGCCTCACGGTGGCAAGGTAGCAACAACCCCTCGCCCCATGTCCTGTCCCTGCCACACGCCCTGTTTGCTCGATAGGTGAGGCAGAAATCTTCCAACCATATAGTAGGGTTGGTGTCCCTAGAGTACTTGACGATGTTCGGCAGCCCATGAAAACATGTCGGGAATGGCATCTATTGGATCTTCTTTGCGAACGCCTACAGGCCGCAAGCGTCCGGGCATGGACTGTGTCGAGCATCTCGTATCCTGAGGTGTCGGCCATGGTTGTCTAGGTCACTGTCGCCATAGTATGGTAGATCTTTGCCTGCTAGGTATGGTTCCAGGCATTTGGTGCCTTGGGCTGAGTGGGCGTTGTGGTTTTTGATGTAACGGCTGCACGCTAGGGAAAGCTTCCACCTACGCGTAGACATGTCGTTGTTAGGTCAGAGCTTGCTCGGTGCATAGTGCCCCTCGGGGGTGCCACACGTAGAGGAGATGTGCATGAGGCTAGCCTCAGGATGCCACCTCTCCATGGAGCTTTGAGCCTGCTGTACCACCGTAGTTTCTAGTAGGTTTCATAGCTCCTAGTGAATGCGCTTTCCATCGTTGGTCGAGGGTTCAGGGGCCATCCACATGATCATGGCGGCTAATGCAATGTTTTGGCTAGACCGAGGGAAGATGGGTGTCTCCCTTCTGCCCTGCTGGATCTAATCGTACGCGCGGTGTGCCTGCGGCCGCTCGCCCTTGGCATCAAGGTGTTGCGAGCTAGGGCATCCATCGTCGCTGCATTCATCGGCCTATTTGGCTTCATGGGCCCTAGCTCATTCTAGGTGTTCCTAGTCATGCTCCGCCAGCTCACCCAGGGTGCATGGAATCAGATAGGCGTCATCCTCCATGCCTCCTATCACCGCTGCCCCATCCTCTGAGAGGTGCACCATGTTGCATTCTCTCAGCGAATGATAGCTCCCCTCGGAATCATACTCGGAGTCCATGTTCCCTAGGGTCATCGACAGGAGATCATAGATGGACTCTGGATCCCGCTCCATCATACCCACAAACTCAAAAGAACCTAGCATCATCACATGACCATTGCTCCTGGCTAGTTCTCACTAGAAGAGCGTGATCATGTCCCTCATTCTAGAGGGCAGTGCGGTATTGGGGTTCTAGAATTCAGCCTCTAGCGGCATGGGCTCACTCCTAGAGAGCTGGGCAAAAGCATTTGCCAACACATAGAAAATGCAATGGCTTAGCTCAAGCTCGGGATTCACCCCTAGATAGGCATCAATCCTACATGCTAGCACATCAGGGTTGATGATTGCGAGACCAAACAAGGGCCAGTCCGTGATCAGGCGTCGAGATGTGCGGCAAGGCCGCATTCCCTTAGCTGAGATGTAGCTAGCCCATGTGGTTGGCTATGAAGTCTAGGTCCCCAAAGTGCAGGGCTTGGCTGAGGAGAAGACTGTCAACAGGTGCTGGCCCATCGATGTCGGCAAACTCGATTCTTCCAAAGCGGATGTGGCCGATAGCAGCTGCTCCAAGAGCAAGTCAAACATAGGTGCAGGGAGCCATCGCTTCCTTCTCAACAATCAAGAGTGCATGACTGTGTCCTACCTGGCGCGTCAACTATCGGTGTTTTGTAAACTGGCCTAGTAAATTTATATGAATGTCACGCTGCTCTAGGAAGACGATGATAGCATCCAAAAGACACGAGGATTTATACTGGTTCAGGCCAGAGCCCTATGTTCATGTCCCTCATTCCGGAGGGCAGTGCGGTGTTGGGGTTCTAGAATTCAGCCTCTAGCGGCATGGGCTCGCTCCTAGAGAGCTAGGCAAAAGCGTTTGCCAACACATAGAAAACGTGACGGCTTAGCTCTGGCTCGGGATTCGCCCCCAGATAGGCATCAATCCTACATGCTAGCGCATCAGGGTTGATGATCACGGGACCAGCGAGGGCCAGTCCGTGATCAGGCGTCGAGATGTGCGGCGAGGCCACATTCCCTTTGCTGAGACATAGCTAGCCCATGTGGTCGGCTACGAAGTCTAGGTCCTCGAAGTGCAGGGCTTGGCTGAGGAGAAGACTATCAACATGTGCTGGCCCATCGATGCCGGCAAACTCGAGGCTTCCGAAGCGGATGTGGCCGATAGCGGCTGCTCCAAGAGCAAGTCAAACATAGGTGCAGGGAGCCATCGCTTCCTTCTCAATGATCGAGAGTGCATGACTGTCTCCTACCTGGCGCGTCAACTATCGGTGTTTTGTAAACCGGACTAGTAAATTTATATGAATGTCACGCTACTCTAGGAAGACGATGGTAGCATCCAAAAGACATGAGGATTTATACTGGTTCAGGCCAGAGCCCTACGTTCAGTCTCAGAGATGATCGAGTGTGTGTTCCTCACTTGAATGCTCTAAAGTTCTTACAATGGGGGTGCAAGATTGGTGGAAGAGGTAGGAGAGCTAGAGCTAGGAGATGGGCTGCCCGAAAGAAAGCTTTGAGAGCCTAGAGGGAATGAAGAGATGATGAGAATTTCCCTTTGAGGGATGCCCTGGCTACCCTTATATAGAGTCTGAGGCCGGGTCACATACAAACAAGGAGGTTCTCCTAACCGAGGGGTCGTGAGCCTGAGGGAGGGGGCCTAGATAACTTAGCTTGCAAGTAATGCCGTCTTGTGGTGCACGTCATGGCGTGGCTATCATCATCGTCTCATACTCACATCGTGGCATGGCGTGACGTGGTGCCACAGTACCAGTCATGGCGGCACTATGCGCACGGTTGTGTTTCGCCAACCATCCTACATGACGTGGTCTTGCTATGGTCTTTGTCATCACCTCCTGGTTATCCGATCATCTCGTTGCGATGGAGTTGATGGCTACGATCCTGGGCTCTAGGGTCGTGGACCGTGTTAGCTTGGACGGCCTTTAAGTCAAGTCCATCATCGTGCATCCCATCCCGTAGTAGGTGGGATCATACACACGTCTTGCCGGGCCATATTTGGACGGTGGTTCTTCGTACTGGCCATCATCGCTTGGTGGTGTTGTCTTGTGTCCGCTACGTGGTGCAGGGATGGCGTCTGACTAGAATGGGGTGACCGCTATCCCCTCAGTCCTTGCGGGGTCAGTGCGGCATGCCTACTCCTGACAAAGCTAGCGTGTTGTGGTGGGCTCGATCTCTCCTGGTTCCCCATAGGGGTCAGGATGGTGAGAGATCAAGAGTTAACATGTAGCATGTGGCTAAGGCAGAGGGAAGGGTTTGTGGTAGGCCCTAGCCTTAGGATTTGGTCTAGCCCACTCATCTCGGGCGGGCCTTGATTGTTTGGGCTCATGCGAACCGGCGTATTGTGGGCCACTATTGTGGCTAACTAATCCATGCCTTGAGGTAGCTGGGGTAGCCACCTCCAGTCACCGATCATCTTGCTATGGTGGAGTTGCTGGCTATGATCCCGGGCTCTAGGGTCGTGGCCTATTTTGGCTTGGACGGCCTTTAAGTCAAGGCCATTGTTGGTAGTCCTTAACAATCAAATCCGACCGCCAATTAATATCCAAAATCAGAGAAATAAACTAACTTTTGACACATATGCATTTACTATTGACATATTTCCACAAGTATTGGAGACTTAGTGTTTTGCAGGACTTATTCAGGAAATATATGGGAATATGAGCAAAAGGCACAACTCAAAAAAGCTTAAAGAAAAAACGGGCAAAATAATAAAAGGAGAAGGCCCACCTACGCAACATACCTAAGCCAAGCACCAATGTGGGAGGAGCCCAGGCCCAGCCACCAGCCCACCTAGCAAAGGCACTGGCCAGGAGAGCCTAGCCTCCTTTGGCGGTCGCATGGCGGCATGCTATGGCAGTTTAGGCGAGTTTCCTATTTTATTAGCGCCAAATCGACCATCATCTAGTATAAGAAGAGGGGTGGAGCTCTCCTTCAACACATACACTTCATTTGGAGCTACGTACCTCACACCTCCACTTGTATTCTCTTTTACTTTTAGTAGTATTTGTGATCAAGGCAAGAGCTATCAAGGAGAGCTTGGCTCCTTGGGAGAAAGGATCTTTGGTATGAATAATATGAAGAAATCTTCCAAAGTCTTGCTCCCATTTTATAAATATAGTTGGGCTATTGAATCAGAGTATAGTCTACATGTTATAATTCTGACATATGAACTAGCATATAGTTTGTATGTTATGAGCTTAACATGTAGAACTTTATGCTTAAACATTCGTATAACTTGTATGATTAGAAGTAGAGCTAAGTTGAGGTGGCGGTTCATTGTTCCTTCGGGTTTGCCCATGTCCTATGCTTGTCGATCCGTAGGGTCAGAGTCCCGAGGGGATGTGGGTAGTTTCTATGATAGAACTGACCAATTTATAAGAGCACAGGTACAATGGCAACCCCCAAAATGATCGCACTATCATACTTGAGCCCATATAAACCCGATAGTCTATCGAGTACCACGAAGGGTCTCGATTCATCGCCAACATACAACCAAGATTGTACATGATTCAACATACATGCCACACATTATATAAAGTTCACAAATACCTCACCATACATCAGAGTATAATTAAAGTTATTCAACAAACCAAGTTCAAATGAAGTAGTAGCAGAAGCAAAGGTATTTTTGAAACTAACTTCTCACACCATTGTTCAAATACTTGCCAGTTTGTGATCACATCCCACAAAAGCATCATAGATTAGATATATAGAAGTGCCTTGCCCAGGGCCTACTCCTCGTCCACGGTGGGACAGAAGCAGTTCTTACAATATCCATGATAGACTGTATTATCTGCAACAAGTGGGGAAATAAACCCTGAGTACAAGAAGGTACTCAGCTAGACTTACCCATCATAAACCAAAAATAATATGACTCTAAGGATCATGCAAGGCTTTCTAAGTGGAGCTAGCTTGACAATATTGTACATAAAAAGCCACTAGTTCAACTATACATTTTATAATTTGGGTATCAAGTTAATTATAGCTATTCACCTCTAGATTAACAACTAACCTGTGCTAAACATGTGATATATCATTATGTAGCATCACAATAATAACCATAGCTGGTGTAGCATTCCCATGTCCAATATAACCATCAAATTCCATAGTCCAGTTACTACAATGCTGGGACTAGTCGAGTTTCTCACTATCCGGGAGAGACGGCGATTCAAATCGGTTACAACCAACTGGGCAGTTATTCCTAACAAAAAACCCACACTTCCCCATCAGGGTAGCGTCGGGTCACCTTTGGTACAACTCAGGTACACATTTCACGGGTTCGATCAGCGCCGCACAACCAAGGACAACCAACTGCCAGGATGTTCAGACCTGGTCTGCCCTTGGGCTCATGTCTAGCTCCCCGCACATCCTTACTACCATCCAGAGTGCGGACTCTAACAGAACGAGGCCTGACCTGAGTTGAGCTACTTGGCTTCATGGTCGAAAAGAGTTATCCGTCTAGCTAAGTGAGAGGCATGCGTTCAATCTCGATAGAAACGCCAACAACGGTACAGTCCTTAATCGACATAGATGGGACCAACATAGACAAACCAACACCATTGCATATAAGTTCCCACCTGGTCTCCACTTAATAACACCCCATGGTTATTTTCCACAATAGCAAATATAGCAAACCATGCTCCGGTATCCACCTATATCTCGCAGGTGACGGGAAATCACCTGACTTCTACCAGTCTAAGCATGGCTAAGCATATGTTCGATCTTGGACCTACATATGTCACAGAACCGACCAATTTATAAGAGTACAAGTACAATGGCGGCCCGCAAGTGGTCGCACTATCATACTTGAACCCATATAAACCCGGTAGTCCGTCGTGTACCACGATGGGTCTCGATAAACGATTTACAACAACCAAGATCGTACATGATTCAACATACATGTCACATATTACATAAAGTTTGCAGATACATTTCCATCATCAGAGTAAGAAATAGAGTTATTACAAACCAAGTTTGATTAAATAAAAGCGGAAGCAAATTAAGTTTGAAAGTAGAGTTTCCAACATAGTTTAATACAGTGCCCAAGTATGATCACAGTCCACAAAAGCATATAGAAGGATTAATAAAGAAGCCTGCCCAAGGGTCACTCCTCATCCACAGCAGAATAGAAGCAACTCTTGCAATAACCATGATACACAGTGCCATCTGCAACATTGGAAAATAAAACCCTGAGTACGAGAAGGTACTCAGCTAGACTTACCCATCATAAACCAAAAATAAATTGACTCCAAGGATTATGCAAGGCTGTATAAGTGGAGGTAGCTTGACAACATTTTGCATAAAAAGCGATTAACTCCGTTATACAATTATAATTCTGTTACCAATTAATTATGACTATCCATCTACATTAGCAACTATCCTGTGCCAAACATGTGGTATATCATTTTAAGAGCATACAATAGTAACCATAGCAGGTGTAGTAATTTCATGATTATCCGAACCATCATATTCCATAGTACAATTACTATGATGTTGGGGCTAGCCAAGTTTCTCACTATCCGGGAGAGACGGCGATTCGAATCGATTTCAACCAACTGTGAATTTATTCCTAACACAAACCCAGGCATACCGCGCGAAGGCAGCCTTAGGTAACCTTTGGTACAACTCAGGTACACATTTCGCGGGTCCGTACCGCGCCGCACAATCTAGGACACCAGATGCCAGGACGTTCAGGCCTAGCCTGCCCTTGTGCTCAGTCTGATCGCCCCCCGCAAGGAGCGCACAACAGAACAGGTCCTGGCCTGAGTTGAGCTACTCGGCTTCGCGGTCGGAACGAGTTATCCGGCCAGCTAAGTGATAGGCATGCGTTCAATCCTATCAAAAGTGCCAACAACGGTACGATGCTTAATCAACACAGACAGGGATAGATCCACACCCAAGACCTCCATGTCTTGTTGTTTCTCTATCGACATCCCGCTTGGTCTCGATTTACTTTTACCCCATGGTTCTTTTCCATGATAGCAAATATAGCCGACCGTGCTTCGGTATCCACCTATATCTCGCAGGTGACAGGAAATCACCCGACTTCTACCTGTCTAAGCAGGGCTAAGCATATATTCGATTCTGGACCTACATAGGGTTAAAGGTGTATATATCTAGACAAGGTAGTTCCATGCATCAAGTGTTTCCAGACAACTCCTATAACCTAATGCATCAATCATAAAGGATTCAAGTATTATTTTGTAAAACATTGGGAGACTTAGAATGCTCTGGGGCTTGCCTCGCAGAAAGGAAGTAGGGTGGTGGTCAGGACACTCCGGAAGTTCCTCAGGGATCTGCTCCTCGCCTTCGGGAGCTACGACTTGAGGATTCTCCTGCTGGTCCCCTTCCTCTACTTCGTCGAATTCCAACAACGTTATTTCTTCCTCCGATCCTAGAAGCATGAATATGGCATAAGATATTGTGAATGCATATATGTTAACAAGTGTATCATGTTCTACTGAGTAGGTGCATATCTCTTCTTGATTATGCAATTAACTACTTCAACAATTCATCAACTATTTCACAAACAGCAGCTACTTATTTTACTCATAACTAGAGTTCTAATTATCCAAATCCAGTGATCCTAGACTTTCTAGAAAGCTTATAAATCACCTACAACTCTTATTTAATTCATAAAAGCTAATTCACAACTTATCTTAGGCAAAACAGACAATCATATCAGTGCTGTCTAGAAATTCCAGAGAGCAAGCAAAATCGGAAAAGCTAACTTAAAACAGCTGTAACTCCTAAACCATTTGACTTATGGTCCTAAAATTTAAACACAAGACATATGATGAAGTTATCTACAACTTTGTCAATAATCATTTTTACAGCAAACATCATTTTTATCATGCAACTCATCAAACTCCAGAATCTGTCCGGAATCCTTCCAATTCGCATTACAAAGTAACAATACTTTTACTTCATGTAATCATTCAAAGTTTGACCACACAAAGTCTACCAACAGTTTAAGCATACCAAATACATCCAAGAAAATATAATGGTGAAGCCCAAACTATTTCTTTATATGCCTTTATTATTTTATTTAGATACATAGGTTAAATAAGAAATATCAAATGTGCATCATAAATTCTTAAAAAATTACAGTGCCTTACTAATGCTACCAAAAGACTACTGTAAAAGTTTCATGCCATTTTATTCAGTAAAACACTCTATACAAAAAAGACAAAGCATAAAGGCTTAAAATAGCATAAATAGAAAACCCTAGTGAAAAGTGTCAAGCAAATAGATTTCCTATTTTTCATATCATCCTTATGGTACTAGGATAAACTCCAACAAATTTCATGACTATTGGATTCCTAAATAATTTATGAAAATTCATACAAGGATCTCCTAATTATAAAAGGAAAATTTATAACTACAAATCTACTCATGCACTGACCTTGAAATTTTTACCAGAGCTCATACATGACAAGAATAGCTTACCACAAAAATTTCATAATTTTTGGAGCACAGAACTCTAGATATAAAATAAATAAATTTGCATGCATTCAAAAACACATTTCAAACTTCCATTTAAATCTTCACAACAGGAGACGGCGCTTGCTATGGCGCTGGCACGGTCGGAGCTCATCGCCGGTGAGTTCGCCGGCGGTGGCATCTTCACAACACGACCTACTCGACCGAGCGCATATGTGGGGCTAGCTAGGCGGGCTGATCACCGGCGCGAAGGGCGACGACGCCGGCCATGGCGGCACGGCAGGGCAGAACGACGGCGTTACACCGATGGAAGCCACGGCGGCCCAACCTAGAGCTCGGATGAGCATAACTAAACTACGGTGAACCTATTGCGCGCGCTCTCGTGGCCTTCAGTGGTCGGGTTAGGTGGGACCACGGCGACGGAGGGTGGCGACGGGGCTCCGGCGAGCACTTGCATGGCGCTGGAGCTTACCGAGCTCTATCAACGGGCACTGGTGGATGCGGTGAGCTGTTGGGGTGGCGGTGGAGTGCTGCGGTGGTGATGGAGTAGCTAGGCGCGAGTGTAAGGTCGAGATGGCAGACTAGAGGGGGGGTGAATAGTCTTTTCTAAAATTAATCGCGTCGGCTAACCGATATAGATGCGGAATTAAAACAATCGGTCTAGCCAAGACTACACCCCTCTATATATGTTCACTAGCACCTTGCAAAGATACTAATAAAGCAACTAAGGTGCCGGGCTAGCTAGAGCTCTCCTAAACAATTCTAGGAGCAAGGTCACACAAACCTATGCCACTAGTACTTTAAGTAACAAGGGAGCTCCTACACATGCTAGTAAGCAAAAGCACAAAGCTAACTAAGCTCACTAGCAATGCTCAATAACAAGGCAACCAACGCCTAATTAGAGAGCGCAAATACTTAGCTACACAAACTAAGCAATGTAACTAACAAGGTTACTAAAACCAAATTAGCCACGCAAGGGAGCTACTTCTATGCTACACAAGCAAGAAGGTAATTAGCTAGCTACACAAGCTATCTAATTACAAGAGCAACTACACAAGCTTAAGATATATATATAAGTAATTGCAAGCTTGTGTAATGGGGATGCAAACCAACGGGAAGAACAAGGTTGACACAATGATTTTTCTCCCGAGGTTCACGTGTTTGCCAACACGCTAGTCCCCGTTGTGTCGACCGCTCACTTGGTGGTTTGGCAGCTAATTAGCATCACCCGCTAAGCCCGCACGCGTCGAGGCGCTGCAAGAACCTCTACCCCTTGAGTGAGGGTAGCTCAATGACACGCTTTACTAGAGTTGCTCTTCGCGGCTCAGTGGCGAGCACAATGCCCCTCACAAGCACTTCTCGGGCGCGCTGACAAGCTTCTTGCTTGGGCTTCGACGGAGACCACCACCAAGCCATCTAGGAGGTGGCAACCTCCAAGAGTAACAAGCACCACCGGCTTGCAACACGACCACCTAGTGCCACTCGATGCAACCTCACGATGCAATCACACTAGAATCGCTCACTCACACAATCGAATGATCACTATCAAGTATATGTGTGATGGAGGGCTCCCAAGCACTCACAAGCATGGACACTAAGTCCCTTGAGGTGCTCAACACCAGCCATGGCCGAGGGCCACTTCTATTTATAGCCCCAAGGGCTAAACTAGCCGTTACCCCTTTCTTTGGGCAGCGGTCGGGCCGACCGGACGCTCCGGTCGTGTTGACCGGACGGCTGGACCTCGGCGTCCGGTCGCGCGCAACGACCCACGTGTCCTGATTCCAACGGTCACTTGACTTGACCGGACGCGAAGTTAGCTTTCAAGCGACCGGACGCTGAACCCCCGGCATCCGGTCGTTTCCGAGAAAGTACCGACCTCGACCGGACGTGTCCGGTCACACTTGATCGACGCGCACCGGCGTCCGGTCACACTCAGCCTTCTGCGTCACGTCGTCAGCCTTACGGACGTAGCTTTGCCGGCGTCCGGTGCATTCAGATCCGGCGTCCGGTCGGTTGGTCGCGCCAAACATCTTCGCGACTAACTTTCGTTTTCACTTCTAACTTCATCACCCTTGCTCCAATGTGCTAACCACAAGAACTTGCATCCGGCGCAATAGAATATAGGCATTCTATTTTCCCGAAAGCGAATCCCGCCGAGCTTGCTTTCCATGGGGGAGGAGAGAGGACCCAAACCCATCTCACCCCCCGCAAACACCACCTCCTTTGTAAATGTGCCAACACCACCAAGTGTACACCACCATGTGTATGTGTGTTAGCATTTTCACAATCATTTCCCAAAGGATGTTAGCCACTCAACTTGCCACGCCACTCGATCCTAGCGACAATGCAAAGTTAGATCACTCGAGTGGCACTAGATGACCGATATGCAAACAAGTTTGCCCCTCTTGATAGTACGGCCATCTATCCTAAACCTAGTCATCAACTTCTCTACACACCTATGACCGGTGAAATGAAATGCCCTAGGTTATACCTTTGCCTTGTGCATTCCATTCCATCTCCTTCAATGTCGATGCAACACATGCACCAACACGATCAACAATGATATGATCCACTTCATATCATCACATGATCATATTGGTTCATCGATCTTGACTCTACTTGCTCTTCACCGTTGCTATCATCCATCGGCGCCAAGTCTTGCTCAAGCTTCACCGCCACGCGGTCCATCACTCCAAAGCCTTTGACTTGCCCTTCACGCTTGCAACCGGTCCATCAAGCCAAGTCTTGTCTTGATCTTCTCCACCTTGATCACATGACTCAATGTCATGTCTCATGTGCGTTAAGCTCCTTCATCATCACATGTGTGAGCTTTGCAACATCTCCAAGCCATTTTCACCTCCATGGCATATGTTGCTCATACACATGTACCTGTGGACTAATCACCTGTGTATCTCACATAAACACAATTAGTCCACCTAGGTTGTCACTCAATTACCAAAACCAACAAGGACCTTTCAGCGAGCTAGTGCCGTCAACGGCGATGGCGGCGCCCGATGCCGAGGCTGCTGCTGCTGCGGGCGTTGTGAACGGCAAAGGAGGAGCCAGAAAAGGAAAATGAAGGCGCGGAAAGGAGCAGGCGAGCGCTGGCGTGTTAAAGGCTCGCTCTGGCCGGCCTGGCCGCATGGGGCAGGGCATCGGCGACACGCGGCCATCACTGCCTCCACGCAGCGGCCCTGTCCTGGTGACGGTCAGCCACTGAGCCAAGTGATTTAGTTAGTTCAGACTCGCGATGTGATGCCTAACAGCGGGTTTTTCATTTGAATTATCTCCCGATACAAAGTCGTTCAGTGAATGATTCCAAAACAAAAGTTGTAGTCCTAAGTACCATTTACAATTCTTGTTCAATGAACTCGTGCTAATTCGCAACCAAAACTGAGCAATATCACCCCCAATGTCAGCCTGTCAGTCGGTCAGTGAACATGACTTAGAAAATTTTTTATAAGTGTTGAAATGTTTGTTTTGCTGACTCTTGTGATCCAATTTCAAACATGTTAGGAGCTAAATCATTCAATAACCCAAAAATAAAAGTTGTTCCTTATATCAAATGCTACAACTTTGCTTTAGTGACCACCTCCATGCAAGGTCTCTAGCACCTAGTTCAAACTTGGTCAAACATGTCACATTTAAATGATGGTATACATTCAAACTATGGCTTGGTGAGCAAATTGTCCCTAACCATGAATACCAAAGTTGTTCATAATGATACTCTAAACATGTTTAAGCTAATTGCAAGGTCACCCAATCATTTCATGCATTGGTCCCACATAGGACTATCCAGGTAAACACATAACATCACTTAAGTGCTTGATCATGAAAGGTGACCTTCATGAACAATGTTCCATTTGCTAACCTAAGTGTTGCTAATATGTTTTAGTGACTCACATAAACCATTTACATGTATTCACTCATGATCATAGGCATGTACACATGGAAACATGAAATAACAAGCAACGTTGCATATGTTTCAATCAAATGTTTCAATTGTAAATGCTTATATATGAATGCTTGATGCTCATGCTCATGCTATGCAAGTCAATTTATGCAAGGCTAACACCTAGGGTGTTACAGCCCCTCTCCCTTATAAAAATCTCGTCCCGAGATTTGTAAGACCTACCATTCTTGGAAAAAGGCGGGATAAACTTCACGTAAATAATCCTCTCGTTCCCACGTAGCATCTTGTTCGCTGTGATTGTTCCACACCACCTTATAGAACTTAATAATCTTACTCCGTGTTACTCTTTCCATCTCCTCTAATACTCTAATTGGCTTTTCTTCATAGGTTAAATCCGATTGAAGCTGCATGTTGGTGGGTGCAATAGCTTCTTCAGGTACTCGAAGACATTTCTTCAACTGAGAAACATGGAAAACATCGAATATTGCACTCATCTCAGGTGGAAGTTGTAACTTATAAGCAACATTCCCTTTCCGTTCCACAATCTTGTATGGCCCCACATATCTGGGTGAAAGCTTCTTTTTCATCCCAAATCTCTTCACGCCTTTCATGGGTGATACTTTCAAGTATACATAGTCACCCACTTTAAAAGTTAGTGGTCTCCTTCTTCTATCAGCATAACTCTTTTGTCTTGATTGAGCTGCCTTTATATGCTGTTGGATCACACGTACTTGCTCTTCAGCTTCATTGACAAAGTCAATACCAAAGTATCTCCTTTCACCGGGCTCAATCCAATTCAACGGAGTTCTACATTTTCGGCCATACAAGGCTTCAAATGGAGCCATCTTGATGCTCGCTTCATAACTATTGTTATAGGAGAACTCAGCTAAAGGTAACCATTTCTCCCATGAACCTTTTGAAGATATAACACAAGCTCTAAGCAAATCTTCTAGGATTTGGTTCACTCGTTCCGTCTGTCCTGAAGTTTGTGGATGATATGCCGAACTTCTGATTAGCTTGGTTCCCAAAGCTTGGTGCAAGTGCTCCCAGAAACGAGCTATGAACTGTGGTCCTTGATCTGAGATTATAGTCCTGGGTACTCCATGCAGTCTCACAATTTGAGAAAAATATAGTTCAGCGTACTTCCCCACGTGATATGTTGTGTGAACTGGTACAAAATGTGCTGACTTGGTGAGACGATCTACAATGACCCATATTGAATCATGACCATGTGGTGTCATTGGAAGGCCTGTGATAAAGTCCATACTGTTTTCTTCCCATTTCCAACCTAGGATAGGCAATGGCTGAAGTAATCCGACAGATTTCATATGAACAGCTTTTACTCTACTGCAGTTATCGCACCTAGCGACATAGGCTGCAATCTCTTTCTTCATCTTAGTCCACCAAAAATGGGTTTTCAAATCTTGGTACATCTTACTACTACCCGGATGAATAGATAATTTGGACGAGTGAGCTTCATCTAAAATTTGGTTCCTAAGCTCATGGTCTTTTGGCACCACAAGTAGGTCATCAAACCATAACACACCTCTTTCGTCCAATCTGAAATGCTTGGTCTCTTCCTCTTGCATTTTTCTCTTGATGTGACTTATTCCTACATCTGTCTACTGCAACTCTATGATTTTGCTCTCAAGTGAACAACTGATCATGATATTCTGTAGTATAGCAGGGTGTAACAAGTTGAATCCATCTTCCAATAATGCTTCCATAGTGTTGCAATGAGACTTTCGACTGAGAGGATCTGCTACTACATTAGCTTTTCCCGAATGGTAATGCACTTCTAAATTGTAGTCCTTAATTAGCTCTAACCATCTTTGTTGTCTCATGTTCAGCTCTGGTTGGGTAAAGATATACTTGAGACTTTTGTGGTCAGTATATATATGACATACATTGCCCAACAAGTAATGTCTCCATATCTTTAATGCCTGAACCACTGCTGCAAGTTCTAAATCATGAGTGGGGTAGTTGACTTCATGCATTCTCAATTGCCAAGAAGCATATGCAATGACTCTTCCTTCTTGCATAAGCACACACCCCAAACCTATTCCTGATGCATCACAAAATACATTAAAAGGCTTTTCAATGTCTGGTTGTGCTAGCACAGGTGCTGTAGTTAATAGAGTTCTGAGGGTGTGAAAAGCTGCTTCACATTCTGGTGTCCATTTGTACTTCTCATCTTTCTGAAGTAGTCTGGTCATGGGCTTAGCTATCTTTGAGAAGTCTGGAATGAAACGATGATAATATCCTGCTAACCCTAGAAAACTTCGGACTTCATGAACCGAAGTCGGTGCTTTCCAATCCATGACCTCTTGTACTTTCGATGGATCCACTGATATTCCATCTCTTGATAAGATGTGACCTAAGAAAGGTACTTTGCTCAACCAAAACTCACACTTACTAAACTTTGCATACAACTTGTGCTCCCTCAACCTGGATAGAACAATCCTTAGATGCTCTTCATGATCCATCTCATTTTTGAATATATCAATATATCATCGATAAACATGACCATGAACTTGTCAAGCTCGGGCATGAATACCGAATTCATTAGGTACATGAAGTAGGCAGGAGCATTCGTTAGTTCGAAAGACATAACCAAATACTCATATAAGCCGTACCTAGTGGAAAAAGCAGTTTTGGGTATATCCTCTGGCCTGATCTTTATCTGATGGTAGCCTGACCTCAAGTCAATTTTGGAGAATACCTTTGCCTTTGCTAGCTGATCGAACAAGATGTCGATGCGGGGCAACGGGTATTTGTTCTTGATGGTCACAGCATTGAGTGGTCTGTAATCTACACACATTCTTAGTGACTTGTCCTTCTTTTTCACAAACAATGCTGGACATCCCCACGGAGATGAGCTAGGTTGGATAAGACCCTTGTCCAATAGATCTTGTAATTGAATCTTAAGTTCTGCTAACTCATTGGGCGGCATTCTATAGGGCCTTCTTGATATGAGTGCCGTACCTGGCACTAACTCAATCTTAAATTCCACCTCCCTATCAGGTGGTAAGCCTGGTAATTCCTCTAGAAATACATCCGGAAACTCACAAACCACTGGAATATCACAAAGTGTGGTGGTTTGGATAGCACAAGCTAAATGTTGGAGTTCAAAATTGTGGGAGAGTGGTACTAGAAAAGCATTCCCTCCCATGGGTTCTCTCAACATAATAGTACGGGTGCTGGTGTCAATGAGAGCACCATGATCCTTCATCCAATTCATGCCTAAGATTACACTTATTGATAACCCGGGCAATATTATCAAATCCATTGTATACTCCCTCCCTTGTATAGAGATGAGCACATTTTTGACTATCTTATCTGTAGCAATAGTTGCCCCTGTAGAATTTATACTATAACCCCCTTTGCTTACTTCAATTATTTCTTGATCATGTCTAGATGCAAATGCTTGACTCATAAATGAATGAGAAGCTCCCGAATCAAATAAAACAACAGCGGGATGCTTATTGACAAGGAACATACCAGCCGTGACAACTTCTCCAGTGGGCACTTCCTCCACAGCGGTATAATGCACGTATCCAGGACATGCTCTTGAGTTTGCCTACCTCTGATTGTTCTGATTTGGATTGCCATTCTTCTTGGGGTGGGGGCATTCCTTGGCCCAATGGCCCACTTGATTGCAGTTGAAACATGGTTGATTATTCCAGGGTCCTGTGGAGCTCCCCTGATTGCCAGTCCCTTTTGGTAAGGCAATAGTGAATGCCTTACGGAATGGTTTCTATGGCCTGCTATTCTGAGCTTTAGGTGGTGGAGGCCTAAACTTGGATGCAGGTGGACGGAATTGTGGCCTAGCTGTGATAGGCGCTCTTGACTGTGAAGATCCGAAGGCACCTGCCTCATATGCCCTCTTGCGACCCTTAGCAGCTGCATGCATATTATTGTGGTTTTCCTGGGTTAGAGCATCACTAATAAACTCGTTGTAAGTAGTGCACTTGGAGTTTGCCATGGTCTTCATTAGCTTTGTGCCTAGACCCCGCTTGAAGCTCTCTATCTTCTTCTCCTTAGTATCCACAAAACCTGGAGCATATCTGGACAGGTTGTTGAATGCGTGCATGTATTCTGTGAGAGTCTTTGTTCCTAGAGTGAGCCTCATAAATTCAGCCGCTTTCATGCGCATTAGGCCCGGGGGAATGTGATGTCCCCTAAAAGCCAGTTTGAACTGCTCCCATGTCACTCGCGCATTAGCAGATAGTGATGACAAGAAATGTGCCCACCAGATCCCTGCTGGTCCTTGCAGCTGATGGGAAGCATACTCAGCTTTCAGATGCTCAGTGACTCTTAGCAGGCGAAACTTCTGCTCAATGGTATTGAGCCACTCGTCAGCCTGTAGTGGTTCCTCAGCCACCTTGAAGATAGGAGGCTTTGTATCCAGGAATTCCTTGAATGTACTATGCTGATTTGGCTCAGCCCCTTGTTGCTGTGGGTGGCCACGAGCGGTGTTCTGCGCAATGAGACGCAGAGCTTCTTCCATTATCCTTTGGCTCCCCAAGAACTTAGCAAAGAACTCCTGAGCAGATGGCGGCGGCGGTGGTGGTAAGTCATCACCATTGCCATCATGACTGCTACTAGCTCCTACACGGGTGCGTGTCATCTGCGAAGTTGCAACAATAAGCGACTATTGGTTGATGTCACAAGATTGCAGATGAATTTATAATCATGCCAAACTGAAATTACTGGAGAAAATTCTCAAATTCGCAATAAAAACAGAGGCATAACAATTCATTCTCGCAACATGACACCACCAACTTTATCACTTATCGGACTCGCACCGTGTTAACATACTAGTCACTAGGTGACTCTAATCTTCATTAAGATCGCTGTTGAGGTCGGAGATAGGATCATCCTCATTCTCTGTCTCCACTTCTTTCTCGTCCCAGCCATCATCTTCTACTAACATTTCTGGATCTTCGTCTTCCTTACTAAGGATTGGGTGCAGTTGGTTGTTCAAATTATGCACCTCATGCTGAAAACCCATCACTACATGCTAGGCCCGTGCAAGCTGCTAGCTCAAGTCCCTTTATTCCAGTGATAGAGGGGTGGTTCATGTTACCCCACAAAGTGCAAAACTCTCCACAGCAGAGTAGGAGTTCCGAAAACCATCAGGAAATTCTCACTCTAACTGGTGCTGCCATCGGTACTATCAACATGTACACTTTTGTGAGACAAGGCCATAATGGATAAGAGTTATATAACCGAGTAAGAAATTTATAAGGGGAGGAAAAATGTAATTATTTGAATGATAATTATCATGATGCATGCTCGTTCTGTACGTCCTCACAAACTTAGGAAAAATTTGTTTCTAACAGGCATACACACGTTCTCTCATATATAGCGTAACTAGTCGAGCTACACATTTCGTTGTTAGTGTACCTGCATAAAATTTCATTTCAGCCCAAACCCATAATGAAATATGTAGAATGTAAATTTAAATACTTCCATATATGTATACCCATACATATACTTCCGTATCAAGCTACCCGACAATAATTTAAACCCATAATTAAATACGCACCATATACACATGCAAGCATGCATACATAGCCGTACCAAAGCTAACTCTCCCTGACCACACGCTCACATCTTGCGGTCATGTCACTCATCATCTTACCTTGGCATAGAGGCATTTGATCCATACATTACCATTCAAGTGAATGGCATCCATACAATAGCACGCCGTATGGACGACGAAGTAAAAACCCCCATGTTAGTACTTAAATAGCCACCTAATAGTCCTTAATTTGGGCATAAGGAAAGTGATCATTGACACACTTTAGATTTCAAATACCTATTATATAGCTATCAGTTGCTAGAGAAGGGTTTTTGGAAAACAAAAACTTTTGTTTTAAATACACATGTGACAATTAACATTGAATCTTGCTCTGATGCCAGCTGTCGCAGAACTAACCAATTTATAAGAGTACAAGTACAATGGCGGCCCGTAAGCGGTCGCACTGTCATACTTGAACCCATATAAACCCGGTAGTCCGTCGAGTACCACGATGGGTCTCGATAAATGATTTACAACAACCAAGATAGTACATGATTCAACATACATGTCACATATTACATAAAGTTCGCAGATACATTTCCATCATCAGAGTAAGAAATAGAGTTATTACAAACCAAGTTTGATTAAATAAAAGCGAAAGCAAATTAAGTTTGAAAGTAGAGTTTCCAACATAGTTTAATACAGTGCCCAAGTATGATCACAGTCCACAAAAGCATATAGAAGGATTAATAAAGAAGCCTGCCCAAGGCTGACTCCTCATCCACAGCGGAATAGAAGCAACTCTTGCAATAACCATGATACACAGTGCCATCTGCAACAATGGGAAATAAAACCCTGAGTACGAGAAGATACTCAGCTAGACTTACCCGTCATAAACCAGAAATAAATTGACTCCAAGGATTATGCAAGGCTGTATAAGTGGAGGTAGCTTGACAACATTTTGCATAAAAAGCGATTAACTCCGTTATACAATTATAATTCTGTTACCAATTAATTATGACTATCCATCTACATTAGCAACTATCCTGTGCCAAACATGTGGTATATCATTTTAAGAGCATACAATAGTAACCATAGTAGGTGTAGTAATTTCATGATTATCCGAACCATCATATTCCATAGTACAATTACTATGATGTTGGGGCTAGCCAAGTTTCTCACTATCCGGGAGAGACGGCGATTCGAATCGATTTCAACCAACTGGGAATTTATTCCTAACACAAACCCAGGCATACCGCACGAAGGCAGCCTTAGGTCACCTTTGGTACAACTCAGGTACACATTTCGTGGGTCCGTACCGCGCTGCACAATCTGGGACACCAGATGCTAGGACGTTCAGGCCTAGCCTGCCCTTGGGCTCAGTCTGATCACCCCCCGCAAGGAGCGCACAACAGAACGGGTCTCAGCCTGAGTTGAGCTACTCAACTTCGCGGTCAGAACGAGTTATCCAGCCAGCTAAGTGATAGGCATGCATTCAATCTTGTCAAAAGTGCCAACAATGGTACGGTCCTTAATCAACACAGACAGGGATAGATCCACACCCAAGACCTCTATGTCTTGTTGTTTCTCTATCGACATTCCGCCCTGTCTCGATTTACTTTTACCCCATGGTTCTTTTCCACGATAGCAAATATAGCCGACCGTGCTTCGGTATCCACCTATATCTCGCAGGTGACAGGAAATCACCCGACTTCTACCGGTCTAAGCAGGGCTAAGCATATATTTGATTCTGGACCTACACAGGGTTAAAGGTGTATATATCTAGACAAGGTAGTTCCATGCATCAAGTGTTTCCAGACAACTCCTATAACCTAATGCATCAATCATAAAGGATTCAAGTATTATTTTGTAAAACATTGGGAGACTTAGAATGCTCTGGGGCTTGCCTCGCAGAAAGGAAGTAGGGTGGTGGTCAGGACACTCCGAAAGTTCCTTAGGGATCTGCTCCTCGCCTTCGAGAGCTACGACTTGAGGATTCTCCTGCTGGTCCCCTTCCTCTACTTCGTCGAATTCCAGCAACGTTATTTCTTCCTCCGATCCTAGATGCATGAATAAGGCATAAGATATTGCGAATGCATATATATTAACAAGTGTATCATGTTCTACTGAGTAGGTGCATATCTCTTCTTGATTATGCAATTAACTACTTCAACAATTCATCAACTATTTCACAAACAACAGCTACTTATTTTACTCATAACTAGAGTTCTAATTATCCAAATGCAATGATCCTGGACTTTCTGGAAAGCTTATAAAATCACCTACAACTCTTATTTAATTCATAAAAGCTAATTCACAACTTATCTTAGGCAAAACAGACAATCATATCAGTGCTGTCCAGAAATTCCAGAGAGCAAGCAAAATCAGAAAAGCTAACTTTAAACAGCTGTAACTCCTAAACCATTTGACTTATGGTCCTGAAATTTTAACACAAGACATATTATGAAGTTATCTACAACTTTGTCATTAATCATTTTCACAGCAAACATCATTTTTATCATGCAACTCATCAAACTCCAGAATCTGTCCGGAATCCTTCCAATTCGCATTACAAAGTAACAATACTTCTACTTCATGTAATCATTCAAAGTTTGACCACACAAAGTCTACCACAGTTTAAGCATACCAAATACATCCAAGAAAATATAATGGTGAAGCCCAAACTATTTCTTCATATGCCTTTATTATTTTATTTAGATACATAGGTTAAATAATAAATATCTATCAAATGTGCATCATAAATTCTTAAAAATTTACAGTGCCTTACTAATTCTACCAAAAGACTACTGTAAAAGTTTCATGCCATTTTATTCAGTAAAACACTCTATACAAAAAAGACAAAGCATAAAGGCTTAAAATAGCATAAATAGAAAACCCTAGTGAAAAGTGTCAAGAAATAGATTTCCTATTTTTCTTATCATCCTTATGGTACTAGGATAACCTCCAACAAATTTCATGACTATTGGATTCTTAAATAATTTATGAAAATTCATACAAGGATCTCCTAATTATTAAAGTAAAATTTATAACTACAAATCTACTCATGCACTGACCCTGAAATTTTTACCAGAGCTCATACATGACAAGAATAGCTTACCACAAAATTTCATAATTTTTGGAGCATAGGAAATCTAGATATAAAATAAACAAATTTGCATGCATTCAAAAACACATTTCAAACTTCCATTTAAATCTTCCAAAATTTCTACTGTAAGTGTCAAGACTATATTTTTCCTAAATACTACACTTCCTATGGAACACTACCAAATTTATTTCACCATTCTACCAAATTGGAGATTTAAAAATTACAAAATACACTCAAATCTGGAATATTTGAACTATCTTTATAATATAGTGTCGCTGATAGCAGGGACCCATTGGTCAATAGGGCCCGCCTGTCATCGACGCAAAACAGGGGATGACGCTTGCTACGGCGCTGGCGTGGTCGGAGCTCATCGCCGGTGAGTTCACCGGTGGTGGCATCTTCACAACACGACCTACTCGACTGGGCGCACATGTGGGGCTAGCTAGGCGGGCTGATCACCGGCGCGAAGGGCGATGACGCCGGCCATGGCGGCACGGTGGAGCGGAACGACGACGTTACGTCGGTGGAAGCCACAGCGGCCCAACCTAGAGCTCGGACGAGCATAACTGAACTACGGTGAACCTATTGCGCACGCTCTCGTGGCCTTCGGTGGTCGGGTTAGGTGGGACCACGGCGACGGAGGGTGGCGGTGGGGCTCCGGCGAGCACTTGCATGGTGCTGGAGCTTACCGAGCTCTATCAGCGGGCACTGGTGGATGCGATGAGCAGCTGGGGTGGCGGTGGAGTGCTGCGGTGGTGATGGAGTAGCTAGGCGCGAGCTGGTGCCATCAACGGCGATGGCAGCGCCCGGTGCCGAGGCTGCAGCTGCTGCGGGCGCTGCAAACGGCGAAGGAGGAGCCGGAAAAGGAAAATCAAGGCGCGGAAAGGAGCGGGCGAGCGCTGGCGTGTTAAAGGCTCGCTCTGGCCGACCTGGCCACACGGGGCAGGGCGTCAGCGACGCGCGGCCATCACTGCCTCCATGCGGTGGCCCTGTCCTGGTGACGGTCGGCCACTGAGCCGAGCGATTCAGTTAGTTCAGACTCGCGATGTGATGCCTGACAGCGGGTTTTTCATTTGAATTATCTCCCGATACAAAGCCGTTCAATGAATGATTCCAAAACAAAAGTTGTAGTCCTAAGTACCATTTACAATTCTTGCTCAATGAACTCATGCTAATTCGCAACCAAAACTAAGCAATATCACCCCCAATGTCAGCCTGTCAGTCGGTCAGTGAACATGACTTAGAAAAAAATTTATAAGTGTTGAAATGTTTGTTTTGCTGACTCTTGTGATCCAATTTCAAACATGTTAGGAGCTGAATCATTCAATGACCCAAAAATAAAAGTTGTTCGTTATATCAAATACTACAACTTTGCTTTAGTGACCACCTCCATGCAAGGTCTCTAGCACCTAGTTCAAACTTGGTCAAACATGTCACATTTAAATGATGGTATACATTCAAACTATGGCTTGGTGAGCAAATTGTCCCTAACCATGAATACCAAAGTTGTTCATAATGATACTCTAAACATGTTTAAGCTAGTTGCAAGGTCACCCAATCATTTCATGCATTGGTCACACATAGGACTATCCAGGTCAACACATAACATCACTTAAGTGCTTGATCATGAAAGGTGACCTTCATGAACAATGTTTCATTTGCTAACCTAAGTGTTGCTAATATGTTTTAGTGACTCACATAAACCATTTACATGTATTCACTCATGATCATAGGCATGTACACATGGAAACATGAAATAACAAGCAACGTTGCATATGTTTCAATCAAATGTTTCAATTGTAAATGCTTATATATGAATGCTTGATGCTCATGCTCATGCTATGCAAGTCAATTTATGCAAGGCTAACACCTAGGGTGTTATAACATAGGGTTCAAGGTATATTTCTAGACAAGGTTGTTCTATGCATCAGGTGTTTCCAACCAACTTTTATAACCTAATGCATCAAACATAAAGGACTCAAGTGATATTTGTAAAAACATAGGAGACTTAAAATGCTCTGGGGCTTGCCTTTTAGAAAGGAGGTAGGCCTGTGATTGGGGCAATCCAGTAATTCCTCAGGAGCCTACTCCTCGCTTTCGGGGGCTACCTGCTGTGGTGCCTCCTGATTCTCCTCCTCTGCCTCAAACTCCAAGAGTGTTATTCCTTCTGGCGATCCTATATGCATGAGCGCAAAATAAGATACCAGAATGCACGGTAATGATATGGATAATATGATATGATGCATAAACATAAATCTCCTTAACAACAAGGTATTAGAGTGATAACAAGATTAACTTTTTTTTACTAAGTAGGTGCATATCTCCTCTCTAGTAATTAAACAAACACCTATTTAGCATTTTCTGGGCTGCAAGACAGCAGCTATTTATTTTGACCATAACTAGAGTTATACACATCTATACACTATGGTTGTGGACTTTATCGAAAGCTTATGAAATTCCCTACAACTCTATTTTAATCATTTCAAGGTGATTCAGTAGCTATCTAGATCAAACAATTCAATCTTCAAGATCTGTCCAGAGGATAAGCAAATCTAATAGCAGACTTCTAACAGCTATAACTCTTAAACCGTTAGGCCTATGACCATGAAATTTTGGTACAAGCAATATGAGTAAGTTAGCTACAACTTTGTTATTAATTAGATTCACAACAAACTTCATCTTCATTATAAAAACACCATGACAACATAAACTATACATGCAGTCATCCAATTGAATTATAGAGCCATAATTAACTAGTTGCCTACAACCAATTATTTCTGAGCGCCACTACTAACATCAACAGACCATTGGCATCACAAGCACCCTATAAAACATCATGGTTAAGCCCAAATAATTTATTTATATTCATTTATTAATTTTCCTTATATAATAGGGTGATTTAGAGGATAAATATTTCCATTTCTCAATAAATTCTGAGAAAATTACAGTAGGTTACATATAACCCCAATAGTCTACTATACAAATTTAATGATATTTGGATAAGTATAACAACCTCTACCAAAATGACATGTTGCATAGGCTTATTTAAGCAAAAATAGTTTAGCCTAGTGAAAAGTGTCAAACAACAGATTTAATATTTTTCTTACTTTCATCATAGCATAAAAACACTATGTACAAATTTGCATGATCATATTTTATATATTTTTACCCCATTTATTTTCACTAGAAACTAGCAAATAATCAAGGTTAAATAGAGACCATATTTCAAGTATGTCTTCTGTAGGTTTAGTATTTTTCCTAGCTATAGAATGCCAATACAATACCCACAAAATTGGAATCACAATTTTAGCACTTCCCTAGCTCAAGTTATACATTTTACAAGATAGAAACAAATTTAAAAGCACTTATCTAGCTCAATTTAATTCCCTTAGAAAAATACCCCAAATAGTAGGTTTCATATTTTTATCAAATAGTACACTTCATGATGCATCCAACAAAATTTGGTTCACCCAAATTGGATACTCCTAACTCAAGACATAAATTTTTGAAATTTGCATGCAAATCTATGAAAATAAATAAAGAAAATCAATTTCAAATAGGGCCCAGCAACTAGGTACACCCGGTCCATGCACCCACGGTGGCTGACAGCGGGGGCCCGCAGGTCAACCGGTCCCACACGTCAGTGACATAGGAGTAGAGCACGGTGTTTGACCGGCAATAACTCGCCGACGGTGAGGTCACCGACGGTGAGGTCTTCACCTCTATACTTGCCTCGTCAAGCCGCCTCGAGGGTACCCTCAGTTGGCTCGTCGCATCTTCAGAGCAACCTTGCTAGCGGGCATGGTGGCTCGCGTGGCGGCATGTGATGGTGGACTCGCTATCTCCAGCGACGACACGGCCAAGCGAGCACGACTACAGCTTCTACAGACCCTAGCGGAGCTCTACTGTGCGGATTGAGCCACGATGAAGCGGCGGTGAGCTCCGACCACGTACATGGCAGCACGGTGGCACATAGTGCATGTGGCGGTGCTTGCCATTCTAACAAGACAGTGGTTGGTGATGGGTCGCCATCATAGGACAAGGTGCTATGGGTCACGACAGTGTGGAAACAAACACGGGAGGGGAAGACAGGATCTAGAGAGGGCCAGCCGCGGCAAGCTTGAGCTCGCGGCCATGGTGGGCGCGCTCAGTGCGGCGGTGCGTTCCCACACGACGGTGGTGGTAGCAGTTAAGCCGGCTGTGGTCTTAGCAACTAGTTCCTATGGCAATGACCAGATGAGGGAGAGAGAGGACGGAGATGCAACGGTGGTGGCTGGCCACGGGCGAGCTCGAAGCTCGACGGCGCTCCGCGGCCATGGCGGCGGCGGTGATGCGAAATGTGTCTTACCTCAGCTTGGATGGTGGCACTGGTGGGTCGAGAATGTGGAGCGGCTCACGGCGGAGTTGAGGATGACGTGGATTGGGTGGTGGTGCTGTGTGGGCGGCGAGCAAACGCAACGGTGGTGCGGCGGTGATGGTGCGGTGCTCTGCTTTGCTTTGGCGAGCACAAGAGAGGTGGAGCGAGGGCGAGAGAGTGAGAATGGGAGGGAGCAGTGGTGTCGCCTCCCTCGTCACTCCCCTTTGGCCTGACTGGTGGGCCTGGTGCCGGCGTACGGCCACCCGGTGGTGGCCACGGCATGCGCGCGGTTGGCCACCGAGCCTGGCCGATTTGAATCGGTGAAGCCGATTTAGTCGACTAAAACCACCACCATCCCTCTCCTCTATCTCCTAATCTATGGTAAATTTGTGAAAACTTCAGTAATACAAAGTGTAGAGCTACATGAGTACTACAAGATTCCTTAAAGGAGTTTTCTCTAATTCATGATGGTTTTCAAACTACAATGCTCCAAAGTAGGCTACTTTGAAACTGCAAACCAGCTTTAGACTTAGCTAAATTTCTAAGTTTGAAAACAACATTTCATTGCTACTTGTGGACTCTATTTGACCATGCTAGGCACTGAATTAGCTCATGACCTTAAATAAAGTTTGTTACCCATGTCAAGAACTACAACTTTTATTAAGGGTGCACTGCCATACAAACAATCTAAGCTACTATTCAACTTTGGTCAAACTAGCATCATGTAAAAGGCATTTCAAAGTAAACCAACACTTAGAAGCAAAATTGGCCCCATGTCATGAATACAACATTGTTCCATTTACCATCCTAGATGTGTCTAAGGTGTTTTTGTGACCTCACAACCATCTCTTGCATTGGTCACACATTGTCACAAGCATATGCATGTATATAATCAACATCACATGTGATAATATGTAAGAATAAGATGAAATTCCATATGCTCATGCTCATGAATGCTTGGATGATGCTTGTGGTCATGAAATACAAGTGCCAAATGCAATGCTTAACAATAGGGCAAAACTTTTAAGTTCATGTAATCTCCCACTTCAAAGGTTAGTGGCCTTCTTCTTTTATCAGCATAACTCTTTTGTTGTGCTTAGGCTGCTTCAATATGGCCTTGTATAACTCAAACCTATTGTTCGGATCCCTTGTCAAAATCAATAGCGTAGTACCTCCTTTCCCTGGGCTCAACCCAGTTCAAGGGATCCTATATTTTTGGCCATAAAGTGCTTCGAAAGGAGTCATCTTTTTACTCTCTTGGTAACTATTATTGTAAGAGAATTCCATGAGAGGTAACCACTTCTCCCACGATCCCTTAGAGTATACAACACATGCACTCAACATATCTTCTAAGATTTGATTCACTCATTCGGTCTACCCGGAGGTTTGTGGATGGTATGCTGAAGTTCTGATTAGTTTAGTTCCCAATGCCTTATGCAAATGTTCTGAAAAGCGAGCTATAAACTATGGTCCTTGATATGAGATTATGGTCCTTGGTACCCCATGTAACCTCATGATCTGAGAAACATATAGCTCGGCATACTTCCCAGTGGGATACTTTATGTTGACCGACAAGAAATGCGCTGACTTGGTGAGGTGGTCCACAATGACCCATATGGAATCATGACTCTGCTACGTGTGTGGGAGACCTATAATAAAGTCCATACTTATTTCCCCCCATTTCCAGCCCGAAATGGACAACGATTGAAGCGGTCCAGCATGTTTCAGATGATCCACTTTGACCCTACTGCAAGTATCACATCTAGCAATATAGGCAGTGATTTGTTTCTTCATCTTGGTCCACCAAAAACAAGTTTTCAAATCTTGCTACATTTTTCTACTACCCGGATGGATAGACAACTTGGATGAATGAGCTTCATCTAAAATTTGATTTCTATGTTCACAGTCTTTTGGTACCACAAGTCGGTCTTTGAACCATAGCACACCTCTTTCATCTAACCTAAAATGTTTGGTTTCATTTTCCTTCATCTTTCTCTTGATGTGAAACACACCTATATCTGTCTTCTGTAGTTTGATGATCTTGCTCTCAAGTGAGCAACTGAAAGTAATGTTGTGTAGCACAATAGGATGCAACAGATTAAACCCATCTTCCAACAAGGCTTCTAAGGTGTTACAATGAGATTTCCGACTAAGTGCATCTACTACAACATTGGCTTTTCCTAGATGATAGTGCACTTCCAAATTATAGTCCTTAATCAGCTCTAACCATCTACGTTGTCTCATGTTTAGTTCAGGTTGAGTGAAGATGTATTTGAGACTTTTGTGATCAGTGTATATGTGACATACATTCCCCAACAAATAATGTCTCCATATCTTGAATGCATGGACAGCTATGGCAAGTTCTAAATCATGGGTAGGGTAGTTAACTTCATGCCTTCTCAACTGCCAAGAAGCATATGCAATAACTCGACCTTCTTGCATAAGCACACACTCTAAACCTATACCTGATGCATCACAGAACACATCAAAAGGCTTTTCAATGTCAGGTTGTGCCAGAACAGGAGCAGTGGTTAGCAAGGTTCGTAGAGTGTGAAAAGCACCCTCACACTCTAGAGTCCAATTAAACTTTTCATCCTTCTAGAGTAATCTGGTCATGGGCTTAGCTATTTTGGAAAAATCTAGAATGAAACGATGATAATAGCCTGCTAGCCCTAGAAAACTCTGAACTTCATGAACCAAAGTCGGGGCCTTCCACTCCATGACCTCTTGCACTTTAGATGGGTCTATAGAGATTCCATTTTCAGATAATATATGACCCAAGAAAGGTATTTTCTTCAACCAGAATTCACACTTGCTAAACTTTGCATAGAATTTATGCTTTCTCAACTTAAACAAGACAATCCTCAAATGCACTACATGATTTGCCTCATTCTCATAGTAGATCAGGATATCATCGATAAACATGACCACAAACTTATCAAGCTCGGGCATGAATACCGAATTGATCAAATACATGAAATAGGCAGGAGCATTTGTCAGTTCAAAAGACATGACCAAATACTCACACAACCCGTACCTAGTTGAGAAAGTTGTCTTAGGTACACCATCTGGCCTGATCTTAATCTGGTGGTAGCCTGATCTCAAATTGATCTTAGAGAATACCTTTGCTCTTGCTAGTTGGTCGAACAAAATATCAATGCAAGGCAAAGGATACTTGTTCTTTATGGTTACGGCATTGAGCGACCTATAGTCCACACACATCCATAACAATTTGTCCTTTTTCTTCACAAACAAGGCTGGACAACCCTAGGGAGATGAACTAGGTCGAATGAGACATTTGTCCAAAAGTTCTTGTAGCTGAATTTTAAGTTCGGCTAACTCATTGGGTGGCATCCGATAGGGTCTTCTTGAGATAGGTGTTGTACCTGGCACTAACTCAATCTTAAATTACACATCCCTATTAGGTGGCAAACTATCTAGGAATACATTAGGAAACTCACAAACTACTGGAATATCACAGAGAGTAGTGGCTTGGATGGCACATGACAAGTTTTGAAGATCAAAACTTCAGGGAAGTGGTATTAGAAAAGCATTACCCGCTTTGGGTTCTCTCAACATAATTGTTCTAGTGGTAGTGTCAATGAGAACTCCATGACCACTCATCTAACTCATGCCCAATATCACATCTATGGCTAATCCTGGCAATACTATGAGATCCATAGTATACTCCCTCTCTTGTATGGAGACAAGCACATCTCTAACTAATTGGTTTGTAGAGATAGTAGCCCCCGCTGAACTTATACTATAGCAACCCTTGTCTACCTTAATTATTTTCTAATCATTCTTAGATGCAAAAGTCTGACTCATAAATCAATGCGAAGCTCCAGAATCAAATAAAACAATTGCGGGGTGTTTGTTTATAAGAAACATACTAGCTATAACAACTTCTCCCGTGAGGATTTCCTCCATGGCTGTATAATGCACATACCCAAGACGTGCTTTAGGATTGGCTTGCTTTTGGTTGCCTTGATTCTGATTACTACCCTTTTTAGGATAGGGGCACTCTTTGGCCTTGTGGCCTGTCTGATTGCAGTTGAAGCATGGCTGGTTGTTTCTTGGTCCTACTGAGCTTCCTTGCCCTGCATTTCCCTTGGGCATGGCAATGGTGAATGCCTGCGAAATACCTTTTGAGGTCGGCTAGACTAGGTGTTCTTCTGGGGAGGCCTAAACTTAGGTGCTGGGGGACAGAATTGTGGCATTGCTTCCATGGAAGCCCTTGACTGAGATGAGCCTGAGGCACCTACCTCAGCGGCTCGCTTGCAGCCTTTTGCTGCCACATATAAGTTGTTCTAGTTCTCTTGTGTGAGGGCATCGCTGACAAATTCATTATATGTAGCACATCTAGAGTTGGCCATGGTTTTCATCAACTTGGTGCCAAGGCCTCTCTTGAAGCTTTTTATGTTTTTCTCTTCGGTATCCACGAATGCTGGTGCATATCTAGACAAGTTGTTGAATGCATGCATATACTCGGTGAGAGTCTTTTGTCCCCTGTGTTAGCTTCATAAACTCAACGACCATCATCCGCATTAGCCCCGAGGGTATATGATGCCCCTTGTCTTGAATTGCTCCTAGGTAACATTTGCTCCAGCAAGTAAGGCAGACAAATAATGAGTCCACCAGATACCTGTAGGCCCCTGTAGTTCATGCGATGCATACTCGACCTTCATCATTTCGGTGACCCTCAAGAGATGGAACTTCTATTCAATAGTGTTCAACCACTCATCAGCCTAGACTGGTTCTTATGCCCCTTTAAAGATAGGGGCTTAGTATCTAGAAAGTCCTTGAATGTACTTATTGATTAGGTTCTAGCCCATGATTTTGCTTGCAGGCACGGGCAGTATTCTACGCAATGAGGCACAGTGTTTCTTCCATTGCTCGTTGATTCCCCAAGAATTGCGCAAAAAACTCATTCATGGAGGGTGGCGGTGTTGTTGGAAGGTCAGCATCATTACCACCTTGGCTGGCAACTGCCCCAGCGCGAGTGCAAGTCATCTACAAAATTACAACAATAAGTGATTATTGGCTGATGTCAAGAAATTGTAGAAGAATTGTGTAATCATGCCAAAATGAATTTATTGGAGAGAATCTAAATTCATACAATAAAACAGAGGTACAATAATTCATTCTTACAACATGACATCACCAATTTGATCACTTATTGTACTCGTAATATGTTCGCATGCATGTCACATTTTACCAGTAAAACTAAACTGGAAATTCATTAGAGTTCGACCCATAGTGGACCAACATGCAAGGTTCCAATATTACATTAACGATACATCTGAAGATCGAAACTTAAATCACATGTCCATTACATAAAAGATCAAAAAAGATAAGGAGCTATCACATCCAGCTAAGCACTATAGTTAAGTTATGCCTCGGAGTGGTCACTGTCAACACCGGACATAGCATTTGCCTCGTCATTGTCCACAGGCACAAGTTGTTCTTCCTCTTCCTCTTCCCAACCATCATCTTCCATGAACATTTCTGGATCTTCCTCTTCTTCTTCCGTAGCTACTGGGGGAGGAATAGGATTAATGATGTTGTTGAGGCGATGAACATCATGCTGAAGCTCCAGAATGGTGTTCTGGTGCTCCTGAATCTGACGCTGGTACTTTGTCTCCCTCCGATGGAAGTCATTCTCTAGCCACCAAGCTAGAACCATAGTCCTAGTCCTAGCCACCTCTCTAGCCTCTGCAAGACGATAGGCCTCATCCCTCTGCTAGATGGCCTGCACCCTCTAAGCATGAGCGGCCTGTGTCTCTACCTATGCTACATTCCTATCTACAACAACATTCTTCATCTGAGTCTAGATGGCTCCCAATGTTGTATGAGCGTCATCAGTGTCCTAAAGAGCCTCCCTAGCTATCTTCTTGTGCTTACGCACACACTTCTTTAGCCTTCGCTGTACTTCCCTAGCTTCCATGAGCTTGTTCACACAGATGTTATAAGACTCTTGCCAGAAATAGTGGGTGTCTTCTTGGGCATAAAACATCTGTAGGACAGCGAACATAGCACTCATAGCAGGACTCAAGCTTTGTGCCCGCTCATCATGGTCCCGCACCATAGAAACACGGTCATGCTGCCTCCAAACTGCCATAGCTGGATCCACCTGAGGAATAGATCCCACTACACTATTGGTGAGTGAATCAACATGCTACTAACAAAGTGTGCTCAAGATCTCAAAGGCTGCCACTTGAGCGCCTTCCTAAGGGGTTCTTCCCTCAGACTCTGCTTTCTAGCCCTAGTACTGTAGTGCCCATGTACAAGTTGGGATGGACACTTGCACCTCAAACCATGGTTCCTCCTTCCCATGCCTCTGTGTCCAAAAGTATTGGGGCGGCTCTATGTACCCCACAAAGTGCAACACTCTCTAGAGCAAGGCAGGTATGCCAAAGATACCCAAGAACGCCTCGTTCCCTTCCGGTGGGTAATAGGCTGCCATCTGTAGCAAAAATGGTGCAATTCTCATGAGAACAACGTTATAATAGAAAAGAGTTACTTAACCGAATAAGAATTTATAAGGGGAGGAACAATGCAAGTATGTAATGAATGATTTATCATGATGCATGCATGTTACATACGTCCTCACAAACTTAGGAAATTTGAAACTTCTAGCGGCATACACGGTGGCATACATACGTTCTCTCATAAATAACGTAACTAGTCAGGCTACACGTTTCACTGTTAGTGTACCTGTATAAGAATTTCATTTTAGCCCAACCCCACAATTATATCTGTAGAAATAAACATCTGGGCTCTAGGTTGTAAGCTAAATACTTCCATATATATACACCCATATATATATACTTCCGTATCAGAGCTAGCCAAAAGTAAATACGTCCCATACACACATATAAATATGTATATATAGTCGTATCAAAGCTAACCCATAATTAAATACCTCCATACATACACTACCTCTCCCCTTAGACCGCACGCTCACATCTTGCGGTCACGCCACTCATCATCTTACCTTGGGCATAAAGGCATTTGATCCATACATTACCACTCAAGTGAATGGCATCCATACAATAGCACGCCGTATGGACGATGAAACTAAAGACCCCCATGTTAGTACTTATTTAGCCACCTGAAATCCTTAACTGGGCACAAAGGAAATGATCACTGGCATACTTTAGATTCAAATTTCAGATTTGAACACTACTATATATAGCTATAAGTTGCCAAAAACTGGTTTTGGAAAACAAAAACCTTTGTTTTAAATACACATGTGGCAAATAATGTTAAATCTTGCTCCGATGCCTGTTGTGACAGAACCAACCAATTTATAAGAGCACAGGTATAATGGCAACCACCGAAACGATCGCACAGTCATACTTGAGCCCATATAAACCCGGTAGTCCATTGAGTACCACGAAGGGTCTCGATTCATCGCCAACATACAACCAAGATCGTACATGATTCAACATACATGCCACATATTACATAAAGTTCACAAATACCTCACCATACATCGGAGTACAATTAAAGTTATTACAAACCAAGTTCAAATGAAGTAGTAGCGGAAGCAAAGGTAGTTTTGAAACTAACATCTCACACCATTGTTCAAATACTTGCCAGTTTGTGATCACATCTCACAAAAGCATCAAAGATTAGATATATAGGAGCGCCTTGCCCAGGGCCTACTCCTCGTCCATGGTGGGACAGAAGCAATTATTACAATATCCATGATAGACTGTATTATCTGCAACAAGTGGGGAAATAAACCCTGAGTACAAGAAGGTACTTAGCTAGACTTACCCATCATAAACCAAAAATAATGTGACTCCAAGGATCATGCAAGGCTTTATAAGTGGATCTAGCTTGACAATATTTTGCATAAAAAACCACTAGTTCAACTATACATTTTATAATTTGGGTATCAAGTTAATTATAAATATTCACGTCTAGATTAACAACTAACCTATGCCAAACATGTGATATCACTATGTAGCATCACAATAATAACCATAGTCGGTGTAGCATTCCCATGTCCAATATAACCATTAAATTCCATAGTCTAGTTACTATGATGCTGGGACAGTCGAGTTTCTCACTATCCGAGGGAGATAGCGATTCGAATCGGTTACAACTAGTTGGGCAGTTATTCCTAACACAAACCCAAACTTCCCCCGTTGGGGTCGCGTCGGGTCACCTTTGGTACAACTCAGGTTTTTTTACACATTTCACGGGTTCAATCAGCACCGCACAACCATGGAAAACTAGCTGCTAGGACATTCAGTCTCGGCTTGCCCTTGGGCTCATGTCTGGCTCCCCGCACATCCTTACTACCATCCAGAGTGCGCACTCTAACAGAACAAGGCCCGGCCTGAGTTGAGCTACTCAGCTTTACGGTCAGAATGAGTTATCCGGCCAGCTAAGTGAGAGGCATGCGTTCAATCTCGATAGAAGCGCCAACAACGGTATGGTCCTTAATCGACATAGATGGGACCAACATACCCAAACCAACACCATTTCATATAAGTTCCCGCCCGGTCTCCACTTAATAACACCCCATGGTTATTTTCCATGATAGCAAATATAGCCAACCGAGCTCCGGTATCCACCTATATCTCGCAGGTGATAGGAAATCACCTGACTTCTACTAGTCTAAGCATGGCTAAGCATATGTTCAATCCTGGACCTACATAGGATTCAAGGTATATTTCTAGACAAGGTAGTTCTATGCATCAAGTGTTTCCAACCAACTCTCATAACCTAATGCATCAAACTTAAAGGACTCAAGTGATATTTGTAAAAACATAGGAGGCTTAGAATGCTCCGGAGCTTGCCTTTCAGAAAGGAGGTAGGCCTATGATCGGGGCACTCCAGTAATTCCTCAGGAGCCTGCTCCTCACTTTTGGGAGCTACATGTTGTGGTGCCTCCTGATTCTCCTCCTCCTCTGCCTCAAACTCCAAGAGTGTGATTCCTTCTGGCGATCCTATATGCATGAGCGCAAAATAAGATACAAGAATGCATGGTAATAATATGGATGATGTGATATGATGCATAAACATAAATGTCCATAAGAACAAGGTATTAGGGTGATAACAAGATTTACTTTCTTTTACTGAGTAGGTGCATATCTCCTCTCTAGTAATTAAACAAACACCTATTTAACATTTTCTAGGCTGCAAGACAGCCGCTACTTGGTTTGAACATAACTAGAGTTATACACATCCATACACTATGGTTGTGGACTTTTTGGAAAGCTTATGAAATTTCCTACAACTCTCTTTTAATCATCTTAAGGTGATTCATTATCTATCTAGGTCAAACAATTCAATCTTCCAGATCTGTCCAGAGGATAAGCAAATCTGATAGCAGACTTCTAATAGCTATAACTCTTAAACCATTAGGCCTATGACCATGAAATTTTAGGACAAGTAATATGAGTAAGTTATATACAAGTTTGTTATTAACAAGATTCATAGAAAACTTCATCTTCATTATGAAAACACCATAACAACAGAAACTATACATGCAGTCATCCAATTGAATTATAGAGCCATAATTAACTAGTTGCCTATAACCAATTATTTCTAATCGCCACTACTAACATCAACAAATGATATGCATCACAAGTACCCTAGAAAACATCATGGTTAAGCCCAAGTAATTTATTTATATTCATTTATTAATTTTCGTTTTATAATAGGGTGATTTAGAGGATAAATATTTATAGTTATCAATAAATTCTAATAAAATTATAGTAGGTTACATATAACCCAATAGTCTACTATACAAATTTCATGCCATTTGAAAATGTATAGAAACCTCTACAAAAATGATAAGTTGCATAGGCTTATTTTAGCAAAAATAGTTTAGCCTAGTGAAAAGTGTCAAACAACAGATTTAATATTTTTATTACTTTCATCCTAGCATAAGCACACTGTGTAAAAATTTGCATGATCATATGTTATATATTTTTACCCCATTTATTTTCACTAGAAACTAGCAAATAATCAAGGTTAAATAGAAAGACCATATTTCAATTATGTCTTCTGTATTTTTAGTATTTTTCCTAGCTAGAGCATGCCAACACATGACCCACAAAATTGGAATCACAATTTTAGCACTTCCCTAGCTCAAGTTATATATTTTACAAGTTAGAAATAAATTTAAAAGCACTAATCTAGCTCAATTTAATTCCCTCAAAAAAATACCCAAAACAGTAGGTTTCATATTTTTATCAAATAGTACAATTCATGGTGAATCCAACAAAATTTGGTTCACCCAAATTCGACACTCCTAACTCAAGATATAAATTTTTGAAGTTTACATTCAAATCTGTGAAAATAAATAAAGAAAATCAATTTCAAATCAGGCCTAGCAGCTAGGTACACCCGGTCCATGCAACCACGGTGGCTGAATGCGGGGGCCCGCAGATCAACTGGAACCACACGTCAGCGACACAGGAGCAGAGCGCGGTGTTTGACCAGCGATAACTCGCCGATGGCGAGGTCACCGGTGGTGAGGTCTTCACCACTATACTCGACTTATCAAGCCGCCTCGAGGGGTACCCTCAGTTGGCTCGACACATCATCGAAGCAACCTCGCCAATGAGCATGGTGGTTCAATGGCGGCGCGCAGTGGCTGAATCGCCGTCTCCGGTGATGGCACGACCAGGTGAGCGCGGCTATAGCTTCTACAGACCCTAGCGGAGCTCTATGGTGCGGATCGAGTCATGGTGAGGCAGCTGTGAGCTCTGGCCACGTGCATGGCGGCACGGCGGCGCACAGCGCATGCGGTGGCGCTTTCCATTCCAATGACACAGTGGTTGGTGATGGGTCTCCATCATAGGAGAAGGTGCTACGGGTCACGGCAGTGCAGAAACAAACATAGGAGGGGGAAGACGAGATCTAGCGAGCGCCGGTCATGGCAAGCTTGAGCTTGCGGCCATGGTGGGCACGCTCAGTGTGGCAACATGTTCCCGCGCGACGGTAGCGGTAGCAGTTAAGCCGACTGTGGTCTTAGCAACTAGTCCCTATGGCGATGACCACACAAGGGAGAGAGAGGTCAAAGATGCTACGGTGGTGGCTGGCCATGGGCGAGCTCGGAGCTCGGCGGTGCTCTGCGGCCATGGCCATGACGGCGACATGAAATGTGGCTTACCTCAGCTCGGATGGTGGCACTGGTGGGTTAGGAAGGTGGAGCGGCTCACGGCGGAGCTAAGGGCGAGATGGATTGGGTGGTGGTGCTGCGTGGGTGGTGAGCAAGTGTGGCGGTGGTGCAGCGGTGATGGTGCGGTGCTCCACTTCGCTTTGGCGAGCGCGAGAGAGGTAGAGCGAGGGCGAGAGAGTGAGAATGGGATGGAGCAGTGGTGTCGCCTCCCTCTTCACTCCCCTTTGGCCTGACCGGTGGGCCTGGCGCCAGCATACGACCACCAGGTGGCGGCCATGGCCTGCGCGTGATCGGCCACTGAGCTCACCAGATTTGAATCAGTGACGCCGATTTAGTCGACTAAAACCACCATCATCCCTCTCCTCTATCTCTTAATCTATGGTGAATTTGTGAAAACATTAGTAATCCAAAGTGTAGAGCTGCATGAGTACTACAAATTTGCTTAAAGGAGTTTTGTCTAATTCATCATGGTTTTCAAACAACAATGCTCCAAAGTAGGGTAGTTTGAAACTGAAACCCGGCTTTAGACTTAGCAAAATTTCTAAGTTTGAAAACAGCATTTCATTGCAACTTGTGGGCTCTATTTGACCATGCTAGGCACTGAATTAGCTCATGACCCTTAAATAAAGTTTGTTACCCATGTCTAGAACTACAACTTTTATTAAGGCTACACTGCAATGCAAACAATCTAAGCTACTATTCAACTTTGGTCCAACTAGCATCATGTAAAAGGCATTTAAAGTAAACCAACACTTAGAAGCAAAATTGGCCCATGTCATGAATACAACATTGGTCCATTTACCATCCTAGATGTGTGTAAGGTGTTTTTGTGACCTCACAACCATCTCTTGCATTGGTCACACATTGTCACAAGCATATGCATGTATATTGTAACACCCTAGGTGTTAGCCTTGCATAAATTGACTTGCATAGCGTGAGCATGAGCATCAAGCATTCATATATAAGCATTTACCCTTGAAACATTTGATTGAAACATATGAAACATGCTTTGTTATTTTATGTTTCCTTGTATGTATGCTTATGATCATGAGTGAATATATGTAAATGGTTGATGTTAGTCACTAAAACATCTTAGCTACACTTAGGATGACTACTGGAACATTGTTCATGTAGATCACTTTGTCTAAACTAAGCTTTTAAGTGATGCTATGCATGTTGACCTGAAAAGTGAAATGTGTAACCAAGGTATGAAATGATTGTGTGACCCTAGTAATAGATTAAACGTGTTTAGAGTATCATTATGAACAACTTTGATATTCATGGTTAGGGGTAAATAGGTCATTAAGCCATAGTTTGAAGTGTATCATCATTTAAATGTGACATGTTTGACCCAGTTTGAACTAGGTGCTAGAGACCTTGCATGGAGGTGGTCACTAAAGCAAAGTTGTAGTATTTGATATAAGGAACAACTTTTATTTTTGGGTCATTGACTGATTTAGCTTCTAACATGCTTGAATTGGTCTCACAAGAATCAGCAAAATTAATATTTCAACACTTAACAAAAATTTCTAAGTCTTGGTTCACTGACCGACTGATAGGCTAACATTGGGGATGATATAACTCAGTTTCGGTTGCGAATTGGCACAAGATCCTTGAACAAGAAATGAAGCTGGTACATAGGTCTACCATTTCGATGTAGAGCGTTTGCACGTTGGAGCTACGGATTAGCGGTTGCATCAACTTGAAAACCCGCTGTCAGGCTGATCATCGCGCGACTGAAGAACTGATCAACGTCGTTTCAGTGGCCGACCGGTATCAGGACAGAGCCACCGCGTGGAGCCAGCGGCTGGCCGCGCGTTGCCAGTGCCCTGCCCAGCGTGGCAAAGACAGGCCAACGCGCGCGTTAACACCCTAGCTACCGCCCGCACTCAGCCACGCTCTCCAGTTGCCTCGCCTCGGTCTCCTTCTTCACCCGCCGTAGCAGCCGCAGCACCAAGAGCCTCCGCCATCGCCATCACCGGTGATAGCTCGCCCTCACCACTTCTCCATCGCCACAGTAGCTCCACCACCACCCCAGCAACCCACTGCATTTCCCCCGTGCCGCTGATAGCAATCGGTAAGCCACCGCACCGTACAACAGCTCGCCGGAGCTCCGCCACCACCCTCTGTCACCGTGGTCCCACCTAACCCGACCACTGCAGGCCACGAGAGCACGCGCAATAGGTTCCTTGTAGTCCAGCGATGCTCGTCTGAGCGTTAGTAGGGGCTGCCGAGGTAGTCATCGGCGTACCGCCATCGTCCCGCCTCGCCGAGCCACCATGGCCGCCGCCGTCGTCACTAGCGTCGACGATAGGGCCGGCCAAGTAGTGCAAATGATGTGCCTGGTCGAGTAGGTCATACTGTGAAGACATCACCGCCGGCAACCTCGCCATCGACGAGCTTTGGCCGCGCCAGCAGCGTACAGCGTCGCCACTCTGCTTCTGAGTCAATGACGCGTGGGGTCCTCTGTCAGCGGGTCCCACCGGTCAGCGACAGCAGTGTTGAGGGATAGTTCATTTGATTCTAGATTTTGTACTGTTTTGTAATATTTGTATCTCCAGTTTTGTAGCTTCAAAAATTGTGAAATAAAATTTGTTAATGTTCCTTAGGAAGTGTAGTATTTAGGAAAAATATAGTATTGACACTTACAGTAGAAATTTTGGAAGATTTAAATGGAGATTTGAAATGTGTTTTTGAATGCATGCAAATTTGTTTATTTTATATCTAGAGTTCCTTTGCTCCAAAAATTATGAAATTTTTGTGGTAAGCTATTATTGTCATGTATGAGCTCTGGTAAAAATTTCAGGGTCAGTGCATGAGTAGATTTGTAGTTATAAATTTTCCTTTAATAATTAGGAGATCCTTGTATGAATTTTCATAAATTATTTAGGAATCCAATATTCATGAAATTTGTTGAAGGTTGTCCTAGTACCATATGGATGCTAATAAAAATATAAAATCTGTTGCTTGACACTTTTCGCTAGGGTTTTCTATTTATGCTATTTCAAGCCTTGCTACCTTGTCATTTTTGCATAGGATGTTTTACTTGGTAAAGTGAAATGAAACCTTTACAATAGTCTTTTGGTAGCATTAGTAAGGCACTGTAATTTTTTGAGAATTTATGATACACATTTGGTATATGTTTATTATTTAACCTAAGTATCTTAGTAAATTGATAAAGGCATTTAAATAAATAGTTTGGGCACGGCCATTATGTTTTCTTGAGTGTATTTGATGTCATTGTACTGTTGGTATGATTGGTGAAGTCAAATTTGGAATGTTTATATGCAATAGAAATATCGTTGCTTTATAATTCGGGAGAGAAGAGTTTTCGGACAGATTCTGTGGTTTAGAATCTTGCGTAGTCAAAATCATGTTTTTTGTAAAAATGGTTAATAACAAAGTTGTAGGTAACTTCTTCATCTATGTTGTGTTAAACTTTCAGAGCAATAGGCCAAAGGGTTTAGGATTTATATCTGTTTAAAGTTAGTTTTCCAAAATGCTTGCTCTCTGGAATTTCTGGACAGCAATGGATTGATTGTCTGTTTTGGTTAAGACAAAGTGTGAATTAGCTTTTCATGATTAAATAAGAGTTGTAGACAATTTTATAAGATTTCTAGAAAGTCCAAGATCATAGCATTTGGATAAGTAGAACTTCAGTTATGAGTAAAATAATTAGCTGTTGTTTTGTGGTGTAGCAAATGAATTGTAAATGTGTTTGATTAAGTAATCAAGAAGAGATATGCACCTACTCAGTAAACATGATGCACTTGTTGTTACTTAAACCACATGCCGTTAAGAATATTTGCAAGAATGCATTCCTCATGTATCATCATACCACACTTGTTAACATATTTGCATTCGCAATATCTTATGCCATATTCATGCATCTAGGATCGGAGGAAGAAACAACGTTGCTGGAATTCAACGAAGCAGAGGAAGGGGACCAGCAGGAGAATCCTCAAGTCACAGTTCCTAAAGGCATGGAATAGGATCCTGAAGAGCTTCTAGAGTGTCTTGACCACCGCCCTACTTCCTTTCTGCGAGGCAAGCCCCAGAGCATTATAAGTCTCCTAATATTTTACAAATGATTACTTAAGTACTTATGATTGATGCATTAGGTTATAAGAGTTGATTGGAACCCCTCGATGCATATGAATTCCTTGTCCATATATTACACCTTTAACTGGTATAGGTCCAGGATCAAATATATGCTTAGCCATGTTTAGACCGGTAGAAGTCGGGTGATTTCCTGTCACCTGTGAGATATAGGTGGATACCGGAGCACGGTTGGCTATATTTGCTATCGTGGAACAGAACCATGGGGTAAAAGAAAATCGAGGCCGGGCGGAGTCTATGCATAGGATGGCTCATGAGATTCCGTCTGTGCCGATCAAGGACCGTACCGTTGTTGGAACTTCTGACAAGATTGAACACATGCCTATCACTTAGCTGGCCGGATAACTCATTCCGACCGTGAAGCTGAGTAGCTCAACTCAGGTCAGGCCCCGTTCTGTTGTGCGCTCCTTGCGGGGGGCGATCAGACTGAGCCCAAGGGCAGGCTAGGCCTGAACGTCCTGGCATCTGGTGTCCCAGACTGTGCGGCGCGGTTTGGATCCGCGAAATGTGTACCTGAGTTGTACCAAAGGTGATCTAAGGCTGCCTTCGCGCAGTATGCCTGGGTTTGTGTTAGGAATAAATTCCCAGCTAGTTGAAATCGATTCGAATCGCTGTCTCTCCCCGATAGTGAGAAACTTGGCTAGCCCCAACATCGTAGTAATTGTACTATGAAATATGATGGTTCGGATAAACATGGAATTACAATACCTGCTATGGTTACTATTGTATGCTTTTAAAATGATATACCACATGTTTGGCACAGGTTAGCTGCTAATTTAGAGATGGATAGTTATAATTAACTTGATAACGGAATCATAATGATATAACTAAGTTAATCGCTTTTATGCAAAATGTTGTCAAGCTATCTCCACTTATAAAGCCTTGCATAATCCTTGGAGTCAATTTATTTCTGGTTTATGACGGGTAAGTCTAGCTGAGTACCTTTTCGTACATAGGGTTTTATTTCCCATTGCTGCAGATGGAACTGTGTATCTTGGTTATTGCAAGAGTTGCTTCTATCCCGCTGTGGATGAGGAGTAAGCCTTGGGCAGGCTTCTTATTAATCCTTCTACATGCTTTTGTGGACTGTGATCGTATTTTGGCACTGTATTAAACTATGTTGGAAACTTTACTTTCAAACTTAATTAGCTTCCGCTTTTATCTATCTACTCGGTTTGTAATAACTGTGTTTCATACTCTGATGATGAAAATGTATCTGTGAACTTTATGTAATATGTGACATGTATGTTGAATCATGTACGATCTTGGTTGTTGTAAATCGTTTATCGAGACCCGTCGTGGTACTCGACAGACTATCGGGTTTATATGGGCTCAAGTATGACAGTGCGACCGCTTGTGGGCCGCCATTGTACTTGTGTTCTTATAAATTGGTCGGTTCTGCGACAGCTGGCATCAGAGCAAGATTCAACGTTAATTGTCACATGTGTAATTAAAACAAAAGTTTTTGTTTTCCAAAACCTTTTCTTGCACCTGAAAGCTATATAAATAGGTATTTGAAATCTAAAGTGTGCCAATGATCACCTTCCTTATGCCCAAATTAAGGACTATTAGGTGGCTATTTAAGTACTAACATGGGGGTTTTTACTTCGTCGTCCATACGACGTGCTATTGTATAGATGCCATTCACTTGAATGGTAATGTATGGATCAAATGCCTCTATGCCAGTGTAAGATGATGAGTGACATGACCACAAGATGTGAGCATGCGGTCGGGGAGAGTTAGCTTTGGTACGGCTATGTATGCATGCTTGCATGTGTATATGGTGCGTATTTAATTGTGGGTTTAAATTGTTATCGGGTAGTTTGATACGGAAGTATATGTATGGGTATACATATATGGAAGTATTTAAATTTACATTCTGCATATTTCTTTATGGGTTTGGGCTGAAATGAAATTCTTATGTAGGTACACTAACAACGAAACATGTAGCTCGACTAGTTACGCTATATATGAGAGAATGTATGTATGCCACCGTGTCTACCGCTAGAAACAAATTTTTCCTAAGTTTGTGAGGACGTACGGAACGAGCATGCATCATGATAATTACCATTCACATAATTAGATTGTTGCTCCCCTTATAAATTTCTTACTCGGTTATGTAACTCTTATCCATTATGGCCTTGTCTCACAAAAGTGTACATGTTGATAGTACCGATGGCAGCACTAGTTGGAGTGAGAATTTCCTGATGGTTTTCGGAACACCTACCCTGTTGTGGAGAGTTTTGCACTTTGCGGGGTACCATGAACCGCCCCTCTATCACTGGAATAAAGGGACTTGAGCCAGCAGCTTGCACGGGCCCTAGCATGTAGTGATGGGTTTTTAGCATGAGGTGCATAATTTGAACAACCAACTGCACCCGATCCTTAGTAAGGAAGACGAAGACCCAGAAATATTAGTAGAAGATGACGGCTGGGACGAGAAAGAAGTGGAGCCAGAGAATGAGGATGATCCTATCTCCGACCTCGACAGCGATCTTAATGAAGATTAGAGTCACCTAGTGACTAGTATGTTAACACGGTGCGAGTCCGATAAGTGATAAAGTTGGTGGTGTCATGTTGCGAGAATGAATTGTTATGCCTCTGTTTTTATTGCGAATTTGAGAATTTTCTCCAGTAATTTTAGTTTGGCATGATTATAAATTCATCTGCAATATTGTGGCATCCACCAATAATCGCTTATTGTTGCAACTTCGCAGATGGCGCGCACCCGAGCAGGAGCTGGTAGCAGTCATGATGGCAATGGTGATGACTTACCACCACCGCCGCCGCCGTCTGCTCAGGAGTTCTTTGCTCAGTTCTTGGGGAGCCAAAGGACAATGGAAGAAGCTCTGCGCCTCATTGCGTAGAACACCGCTCGTGGCCACCCACAGCAGCAAGGGGCCGAGCCAAATCAGCACAGTACATTCAAGGAATTTCTGGATACAAAACCTTCTATCTTCAAGGTGGCTGAGGAACCACTATAGGCTGACGAGTGGCTCAATACCATTGAGCAGAAGTTTCGCCTACTAAGAGTCACCGAGCATCTGAAAGCTGAGTATGCTTCTCATCAGCTGCAAGGACCAGCAGGGATCTGGTGGGCACATTTCTTGTCATCACTACCTGCTAATGCGCGAGTGACATGGGAATAGTTCAAGCTGGCTTTTAGGGGACATCACATTCCCCCTGACCTAATGTGCATGAAAGCGGCTGAATTTATGAGGCTCACTCAGGGAACGAAGACTCTCACAGAATATATGCACGCATTCAACAACTTATCCAGGTATGCTCCAGGTTTTGTGGATACTGAGGAGAAAAAGATAGAGAGCTTCAAGCGGGGTCTGGGTACCAAACTGATGAAGACCACGGCCAATTCTAGGTGTGCCACATACAACGAGTTTATTAGTGATGCTTTGACCTAGGAAAACCACAATAATATGCATGCAGCTGCTAAGGGTCACAAGAGGGCATTCGAGGTAGGTGCCTCCGGATCTTCACATGCAAGAGCGCCTATCACAGCTAGGCCACAATTCCGTCCACCTGCATCCAAGTTTAGGCCTCCACCATCTAAAGCTCAGAATAGCAGGCCACAGAAACCATTCCGTAAGGCATTCACTATTGCCTTACCAAAAGGGACTGGCAGTCAGGGGAGCTCCACGGGAACTAGGAATAATTAGCCATGTTTCAACTGCAATCAAATGGGTCATTGGGCCAAGGAATGCCCCCACCCCAAGAAGAATGGCAACCCAAATCAGAACAATTAGAGGTAGGCAAACTCAAGGGCACGTCCTGGATACGTGCACTATACTGCTGTTGAGGAAGTGCCCGCTGGAGAAGTTGTCACAGCTGGTATGTTTCTCGTCAACAAGCATCCCGCTGTTGTTTTATTTGATTCGGGAGCTTCTCATTCATTTATGAGTCAAGCATTTGTATCTAGGCATGATCAAGAAATAATTGAAGTAAGCAAAGGGGGTTATAATATAAGTTCAGCAGGGGGTACTATTTCTACCAAGAAGATAGTCAAAAACGTGCTCATCTCTATACAAGGGAGGGAGTATACAACATATTTGATAATATTGCCGGGGTTATCGATAAGTGTAATCTTAGGCATGAATTGGATGAAGGATCATGGTGTTCTCATTGACACCAGCACCCGTACTATTATGTTGAGAGAACCCATAGGAGGGAATGCTTTTCTAGTACCACTCTCCCGCAATTTTGAACTCCAACATTTAGCTTGTGCTATCCAAACCACCACACTTTGTGATATCCCAGCGGTTTGTAAGTTTCTGGATGTATTTCTAGAGGAATTACCAGGCTTACCACCTGATAGGGATGTGGAATTTAAGATCGAGTTAGTGCCAGGTATGGCACCCATATCAAGAAGGCCCTATAGAATGCCACCCAATGAATTAGCAGAACTTAAGGTTCAATTACAGGATCTATTGGACAAGGGTCTTATCCAACCTAGCTCATCTCCGTGGGGATGTCCAACATTGTTTGTGAAAAAGAAGGACAAGTCACTGAGAATGTGTGTAGATTACAGACCACTCAATGCTGTGACCATCAAGAACAAGATCTCCTAATGTTTATATGCAATAGAAATATCGTTGCTTTATAATTCGGGAGAGAAGAGTTTTCGGACAGATTCTGTGGTTTAGAATGTTGCATAGTCAAAATCATGTTTTTTGTAAAAATGGTTAATAACAAAGTTGTAGGTAACTTCTTCATCTATGTTGTGTTAAAATTTCAGAGCAATAGGCCAAAGGATTTAGGATTTATATCTGTTTAAAGTTAGTTTTCCGAAATGCTTGCTCTCTGGAATTTCTGGACAGCAATGGATTGATTGTCTGTTTTGGTTAAGACAAAGTGTGAATTAGCTTTTGGTGATTAAATAAGAGTTGTAGACAATTTTATAAGATTTCCAGAAAGTCCAAGATCACAGCATTTGGATAAGTAGAACTTCAGTTATGAGTAAAATAATTAGCTGCTGTTTTGTGGTGTAGTAAATGAATTGTAAATGTGTTTGATTAAGTACTCAAGAAGAGATATGCACCTACTCAGTAAACGCGATGCACTTGTTGTTACTTAAACCACATGCCGTTAAGAATATTTGCAAGAATGCATTCCTCATGTATCATCATACCACACTTGTTAACATATTTGCATTCGCAATATCTTATGCCATATTCATGCATCTAGGATCGGAGGAAGAAATAACGTTGCTGGAATTCGATGAGGCAGAGGAAGGGGACCAGCAAGAGAATCCTCAAGTCGCAGTTCCCGAAGGCATGGAGCAGGATCCTGAAGAGCTTCCGGAGTGTCCTGACCACCGCCCTACTTCCTTTCTGCGAGGCAAGCCCCGAAGCATTATAAGTCTCCTAATATTTTACAAATGATTACTTAAGTACTTATGATTGATGCATTAGGTTATAAGAGTTGATTGGAACCCCTCGATGCATATGAATTCCTTGTCTAGATATTACACCTTTAACCGCTATAGGTCCAGGATTGAATATATGCTTAGCCATGCTTAGACCGGTAGAAGTCGGGTGATTTCCTATCACCTGCGAGATATAGGTGGATACCGGAGCACGGTTGGCTATATTTGCTATCGTGGAACAGAACCATGGGGTAAAAGAAAATCGAGGTCGGGCGGAGTCTATGCGTAGGGTGACTGATGAGATTCCGTCTATGCCGATCAAGGACCGTACTGTTGTTGGAACTTCTGATAAGATTGAAAGCATGCCTATCACTTAGCTGGCCGGATAACTCGTTCCGACCACGAAGCCGAGTAGCTCAACTCAGGCCGGGCCCCGTTCTATTGTGCGCTCCTTGCGGGGGGCGATCAGACTGAGCCCATGGACAGGCTAGGCCTGAACGTCCTGGCATCTGGTGTCCCAGACTGTGCGGCATGGTATGGACCCACGAAATGTGTACCTGAGTTGTACCAAAGGTGACCTAAGGCTACCTTTGCACGGTATGCCTGGGTTTGTGTTAGGAATAAATTCCCAACTGGTTGAAATCGATTCGAATCGCCGTCTCTCCCGGATAGTGAGAAACTTGGCTAGCCCCAACATCGTAGTAATTGTACTATGAAATATGATGGTTCGGATAAACATGGAATTACAATACCTGCTATGGTTACTATTGTATGCTTTTAAAATGATATACCACATGTTTGGCACAGGTTAGCTGCTAATTTAGAGATGGATAGTTATAATTAACTTGATAACGGAATCATAATGATATAACTAAGTTAATCGCTTTTATGCAAAATGTTGTCAAGCTATCTCCACTTATAAAGCCTTGCATAATCCTTGGAGTCAATTTATTTCTGGTTTATGACGGGTAAGTCTAGCTGAGTACCTTCTCGTACTCAGGGTTTTATTTCCCATTGTTGCAGATGGAACTGTGTATCTTGGTTATTGCAAGAGTTGCTTCTATCCCGCTGTGGATGAGGAGTAAGCCTTGGGCAGGCTTCTTATTAATCCTTCTACATGCTTTTGTGGACCATGATCATATTTTGGCACTGTATTAAACTATGTTGGAAACTTTACTTTCAAACTTAATTAGCTTCCGCTTTTATCTATCTACTCGGTTTGTAATAACTGTGTTTCATACTCTGATGATGAAAATGTATCTGTGAACTTTATGTAATATGTGACATGTATGTTGAATCATGTATGATCTTGGTTGTTGTAAATCGTTTATCGAGACCCGTCGTGGTACTCGACAGACTACCGAGTTTATATGGGCTCAAGTATGACAGTACGACCGCTTGCGAGCGGCCATTGTACTTGTGTTCTTATAAATTGGTTGGTTCTGCAACATATATAATCAACATCACATGTGATAATATGTAAGAATAAGATGAAATTCCATATACTCATCCTCATGAATGCTTGGATGATGCTTGTGCTCACGTAAATAATCCTCCCATTCCCACGTAGCATCTTGTTCACTGTGGTTATTCCACACCACCTTGTAGAACTTAATTACTTTGCTCCGGGTTACTCTTTCCATTTCTTCTAGCACTCGGATTGGTTTCTCTTCATAAGTCAAATTTGATTGGACCTTAGTATTGGTGGGTTCAATCGCCTCATCAGGCATGCGAACACATTTCCTCAGCTGAGAAACATGGAAAACATTGAATATAGCACTCATCTCTGGTGGAAGTTGCAACTTGTAGGCTACCTTTCCCTTTTTGTTCAATAATCTGATACGTCCCTACATATCTGGGTGCATGCTTTTTCTTTACTACAAATCTCTGTACACCCCTCGTGGGCGAAACCTTTAAGTACACATAATCTCCCACTTCAAAGGTTAGTGTCCTTCTTCTTTTATTAGCATAACACTTTGTCATGCTTGGGCTGCTTCAATATGGCCATGTATAACTCGAACCTGTTGTTTGGCACCCTTGACAAAATCAATACCGTAGTACCTCCTTTCCCCGGGGTCAACCCAGTTCAAGGGGGTCCTACATTTTTGGCCATAAAGTGCTTCGAAAGGAGTCATCTTGATACTCTCTTGGTAACTATTATTGTTAGAGAATTCCATGAGAGGTAACCATTTCTCCTAGGATCCCTTAGAGGATACAACAGATGCTCTCAACATATCTTCTAAGATTTGATTCACTCGCTCGGTCTGCCCGGAGGTCTGTGGATGGTATGCTGAACTTCTGATTTGTTTAGTTCCCAACGCTTAAAGGAGTTTTGTCTAATTCATCATGGTTTTCAAAGTACAATGCTTCAAAGTAGGCTAGTTTGAAACTGAAACCCAACTTTGCACTTACCAAAATTTCTAAGTTTGAAAACAGCATTTCATTGCTACTTGTGTTCTCTATTTGACCATGCTAGGCACTGAATTAGCTCATTACCCTTAAATAAAGTTTGTTACCCATGTCTAGAACTATAACTTTTTTTAAGGGTGCACTGCCATGCAAACAATCTAAGCTATTGTTCAACTTTGGTCAAACTAGCATCATGTAAAAGGCATTTAAAGTAAACCAACACTTAGAAGCAAAATTGGCCAATGTCATGAATACAACATTGGTCCATTTACCATCCTAGATGTGTCTAAGGGGTTTTTGTGACCTCACAACCATCCCTTGCATTGGTCACACATTGTCACAAGCATATGCATGTATGTAATCAACATCACATGTGATAATATGTAAGAATAAGATGAAATTCCATATACTCATCCTCATGAATGCTTGGATGATGCTTGTGCTCAAGAAATGCAAGTGCCAAATGCAATGCTTAACACTAGGGTGTTACAGCCCCTCCCCCTTATAGAAATGTTGTCCCGAGATTTGGATGACCTACCATTTTTCATAAAAGGCAGGATAAACCTCACATTCCCACGTAGCATCTTGTTCACTGTGGTTATTCCACACCACCTTGTAGAACTTAATGACTTTGCTCCGGGTTACTCTTTCCATTTCTTCTAGCACTCGGATTGGTTTCTCTTCATAAGTCAAATTTGATTGGACCTTAATATTGGTGGGTTCAATCGCCTCATCAGGCATGCGAACACATTTCCTCAGCTGAGAAACATGGAAACCATTGAATATAGCACTCATCTCTGGTGGAAGTTGCAACTTGTAGGCTACCTTTCCCTTTCGTTCAATAATCTGAAACGGCCCTACATATCTGGGTGCATGCTTTTTCGTTACTGCAAATCTCTGTACACCCCTCATGGGCGAAACTTTTAAGTACACATAATCTCCCACTTCAAAGGTTAGTGGCCTTCTTCTTTTATCAACATACCTCTTTTGTCATGCTTGGGCTGCTTCAATATGGCGTTGTATAACTCGAACCTGTTGTTCAGCTCCCTTGACAAAATCAATACCATAGTACCTCCTTTCCCTGGGCTCAACCTAGTTCAAGGGGGTCCTACATTTTTGGCCATAAAGTGCTTCGAAAGGAGTCATCTTGATACAATCTTGGTAACTATTATTGTAAGAGAATTCCACAAGAGGTAACCACTTCTCCCATGATCCCTTAGAGGATACAACACATGCCCTCAACATATCTTCTAAGATTTGATTCACTCGCTCAGTCTGCCCAGAGGTTTGCGGATGGTATGCGGAACTTCTGATTAGTTTAGTTCCCAATGCTTAAAGGAGTTTTGTCTAATTCATCATGGTTACCAAATTACAATGCTTCAAAGTAGGCTAGTTTGAAACTAAAACCCTGCTTTAGACTTAGCAAAAATTTTAAGTTTGAAAACAACATTTCATTGCTAATTGTGTGCTCTATTTGACCATTCTAGGCACTAAATTAAATCAAGATCCTAAAATAAAGTGTGTTACCCATGTCAAGAACTACAACTTTTATTAAGGGTGCACTGCCATGCAAACACTCTAAGCTACTGTTTAACTTTGGTCAAACTAGCATCATGAAAAAGGCATTTAAAGTAAACCAACACTTAGAAGCAAAATTGGCCCTTGTCGTGAATACAACATTGTTCCACTTACCATCCTAGATGTGTCTAAGGTGTTCTGGTGACCTCACAACCATCTCTTGTGTTGGTCACACATTGTCACAAGCATATGCATGTATATAATCAACATCACATATGATAATATGTAAGAATAAGATGAAATTCCATATGCTCATGCTCATGAATGCTTGGATGATGGTTGTGCTCATGAAATGCAAGTGCAAAATGCAATGCTTACCACTAGGGTGTTACAGCCCCTCCCGCTCTTAGAAATCTCGTCCTGAGATTTGGATGACCTACCATTTTTAATAAAAGGCGGGATAAACCTCACGTAAATAATCCTCCCATTCCCACGTGGCATCTTGTTCACCGTGGTTATTCCACACCACCTTGTAGAACTTAATGACTTTGCTCCGGGTTACTCTTTCCATTTCTTCTAGCACTCTGATTGGTTTCTCTTCATAAGTCAAATTTGATTGGAGCTTAAGATTGGTGGGTTCAATCGCCTCATCAGGCACGCGAAGACATTTCCTCAGCTGAGACACATGGAAGGCATTGAAGATAGCACTCATCTCTGGTGGAAGTTGCAACTTGTAGGCTACCTTTCCCTTCCGTTCAATAATCTGATACAGCCCTACATATCTAGGTGCAAGCTTCTTCTTTACTACAAACTTTGTACACCCCACATGGGTGAAACTTTTAAGTACACATAATCTCCAACTTCAAAGGCTAGTGGCCTTCTTCTTTTATCACCATAACTCTTTTGTCGTGCTTGGGCTGCTTCAATACGGTGTTGTATAACTCGAACCTGTTGTTCAGCTCCCTTGACAAAATCAATACCATAGTACCTCCTTTCCCTGGGCTCAACCCAGTTTAAGGGGGACCTACATTTTTGGCCATAACGTGCTTCAAAAGGAGTCATCTTGATACTCTCTTGGTAACTATTATTGTAAGAGAATTTTGCAAGAGCTAACCACTTCTCCCATGATCCCTTGGAGGAGACAACACATGCTCTCAACATATCTTCTAAGATTTGATTCACTCGCTCGGTTTGCCTAGAGGTTTGCGGATGGTATGCGGAACTTTTGATTAGTTTAGTTCCCAATGCTTAAAGGAGTTTTGTCTAATTCATCATGGTTTTCAAACTACAAAGCTTCAAAGTAGGCTAGTTTGAAACTAAAACCCAGCTTTAGACTTAGCAAAAATTTTATGTTTGAAAACAACATTTCATTGCTAATTGTGGGCTCTATTTGACCATGCTAGGCACTAAATTAGCTCATGATCCTTAAATAAAGTTTGTTACCCATGTCAAGAACTACAACTTTTATTAAGGGTGCACTGCCATGCAAATAGTCTAAGCTACTGTTCAACTTTGGTCAAACTAGCATCATGTAAAAGGCATTTAAGGTAAACCAACACTTAGAAGCAAAATTGGCCCGTGTCATGAATACAACGTTGTTCCATTTAGCATCCTAGATGTGTCTAAGGTGTTTTTGTGACCTCAAAACCATCTCTTGCATTGGTCACACAATGTCACAAGCATATGCATGTATATAATCAACATCACTTGTCATAATATGTAAGAATAAGCTGAAATTCGATATGCTCATGCTCACGAATGCTTGGATGATGCTTGTGCTCATGAAATGCAAGTACCAAATGCAATGCTTAACACTAGGGTGTTACAGCCCATCCCCCTTATAGAAATCTCATCCCAAGATTTGGATGACCTACCATTTTTCATAAAAGGCAGGATAAACCTCACGTAAATAATCCTCCCATTCCCACGTGGCGTCTTGTTCACCGTGGTTATTCCACACCACCTTGTAGAACTTAATGGCTTTGCTCTGTGTTACTCTTTGCATTTCTTCTAGCACTCTGATTGGTTTCTCTTCATAAGTCAAATTTGATTGGAGCTTAATATTAGTGTGTTCAATCGCCTCATCACGCACGCGAAGACATTTCCTCAACTGAGAAACATGGAAGACATTGAAGATATCACTCATCTCTGGTGGAAGTTGCAACTTCTAGGCTACCTTTCCCTGCCATTCAATAATCTGATACGGCCCTACATATATGGGTGCAAGCTTCGTCTTTACTACAAATCTCTGTACACCCCTCATGGGCGAAACTTTTAAGTACACATAATCGCCCACTTCAAAGGTTCGTGGCCTTCTTCTTTTATCAGCATAACTCTTTTGTCGTGCTTGGGCTGCTTCAATATTTTCTTGTATAACTCAAACCTGTTGTTCGGCACCCTTGACAAAATCAATACCATAGTACCTCCTTTCCCCGGGCTCAACCTAGTTCACGGGGGTCCTACATTTTTTTGTCTCAAAGTGCTTCGAATGGAGTCATCTTGATACTCTCTTGGTAACAATTATTGTAAGAGAATTTCGTGAGAGGAAACCACTTCTCCCACAATCCCGTAGAGGATACAACACATGCTCTCAACATATCTTCTAAGATTTGATTCACTCGCTCGGTCTGCCCAGAGGTTTGCGGATTGTATGCGGAACTTCTGATTAGTTTAGTTCCCAACGCTTAAAGGAGTTTTGTCTAATTCATCATGGTTTTCAAACTACAATGCTTCAAAGTAGGCTAGTTTGAAACTGAAACCCAGCTTTAGACATATCAAAATGTCTAAGTTTGAAAATAGGATTTGATTGCTAATTGTGGGCTCTATTTGACCATGCTAGGCACTAAATTAGCTCATGATCCTTAAATGATGTTTGTTTCCCATGTCAAGAACTACAACTTTTATTAAGGGTGCACTACCATGCAAACACTCTAAGCTATTGTTCAACTATTGTCAAACTAGCATCATGTAAAAGGCATTTAAAGTAAACCAACACTTAGAAGCAAAATTGGCCCGTGTCATGAATACAACATTGTTCCATTTACCATCCTAGATGTGTCTAAGGTGTTTCTATGACCTCACAACCATCTCTTGCATTGGTCACACAATGTCACAAGCATATGCATGTATATAATCAACGTCAGATGTGATAATATGTAAGAATAAGCTGAAATTCGATATGCTCATGCTCATGAATGCTTGGATGATGCTTGTGATCACGAAATGCAAGTGCCAAACATAATGCTTAACACTAGGGTGTTACAGCCCCTCCCCTTATAGAAATCTCGTCCCGAGATTTGGATGAACTACCATTTTTCATAAAAGGAGGGATAAACCTAACGTAAATAATTCCCCCATTCCCACGTGGCATCTTGTTCACCGTGGTTATTCCACACCACCCTATAGAACTTAATGACTTTGCTCCAGGTTACTCTTTCCATTTCTTCTAGCACTCGGATTGGTTTCTCTTCATAAGTCAAATTTGATTGGAGCTGAATATTGGTGGGTTCAATCGCCTCATCAGGCACGTGAAGACATTTCCTCAGCTGACAAACATGGATGACATTGAAGATAGCACTCATCTCTAGTGGAAGTTGCAACTCGTAGGCTACCTTTCCCTTCCGTTCAATAATCTGATGCGGCCCTACATATCTGGGTGCAAGCTTCTTCTTTACTACAAATCTCTGTACACCCCTCATGGGCGAAACTTTTAAGTACACATAATCTCCCACTTCAAAGTTTAGTGGCCTTCTTCTTTTATCAGTATAACTCTTTTGTCATGCTTAGGCTGCTTCAATATGGCCTTTGTATACATTGAACCTGTTGTTCGGCTCCCTTGACAAAATCAATACCATAGTACCTCCTTTCCCCGGGCTCAACCTAGTTCAAGGGGGTCCTACATTTTTTTGCCATAAAGTGCTTTGAAAGGAGTCATCTTGATACTCTTTGGGTAACTATTATTGTAAGAGAATTCCACGACAGTTAACCACTTCTCCCACGATCCCTTAGAGGATACAACAGATGCTCTCAACATATCTTCTAAGATTTGATTCACTCGCTCGGTCTGCCCGGAGGTTTGCGGATGGCATGCTGAACTTCTGATTAGTTTACCTCTTAACACTTAAAGGAGTCTTGTCTAATTCATCATGGTTTTCAAACTACAATGCTTCAAAGTAGGCTAGTTTGAAACTAAAACCCAGCTTTAGACTTAGCAAAATTTCTAAGTTTGAAAACAGCATTTCATTGCTACTTGTGGGCTCTATTTGACCATGCTAGGTACTAAATCTGCTCATGATCCTTAAATAAAGTTTGTTACCCATGTCAAGAACTACAACTTTTATTAAGGGTGCACTGCCTTGCAAACACTCTAACCTACTATTCAACTTTGGTCAAACTAGCATCATGTAAAAGGCATTTAATGTAAACCAACGCTTAGAAGCAAAATTGGCCCATGTCACGAATACAACATTGTTCCTTCTACCATCCTAGATGTGTCTAAGGTGTTTCTGTGACCTCACAACCATCTCTTGCATTGGTCACACATTGTCACAAGCATATGCATGTATATAATCAACGTCAGATGTGATAATATGTAAGAATAAGATGAAATTCCATATGCTCATGCTCATGAATGCTTGGATGATGCTTGTGACCACGAAATGCAAGTGCCAAACGTAATGCTTAGCACTAGGGTGTTACAGCCCCTCCCCTTATTGAAATCTCGTCTCGAGATTTGGATGAACTACCATTTTTTATAAAAGGAGGGATAAACCTCACGTAAATAATTCTCCCATTCCCACGTGGCATCTTGTTCACCGTGGTTATTCCACACCACCCTATAGAACTTAATGACTTTGCTCCAGGTTACTCTTTCCATTTCTTCTAGCACTCGGATTGGTTTCTCTTTACAAGTCAAATTTGATTGGAGCTGAATATTGGTGGGTTCAATCGCCTCATCAGGCACGTGAAGACATTTCCTCAGCTGAGAAACATGGAAGACATTGAAGATAGCACTCATCTCTAGTGGAAGTTGCAACTTGTAGGCTACCATTCCCTTCCATTCAATAATCTGATGCGGCCCTACATATCTGGGTGCAAGCTTCTTCTTTACTGCAAATCTCTGTACACCCCTCATGGGTGAAACTTTTAAGTACACAAAATCTCCCACTTCAAAGTTTAGTGGCCTTCTTCTTTTATCAGCATAACTCTTTTGCCATGCTTGGGCTGCTTCAATATGGCCTTGTATACATTGAACATGTTGTTCGGCTCCCTTGACAAAATCAATACCATAGTAGTTCCTTTCCCCGAGCTCAACCTAGTTCAAGGGGGTCCTACATTTTTTGCCATAAAGTGCGTCGAAAGGAGTCACCTTGATACTCTCTGGGTAACTATTATTGTAAGAGAATTCCGCGAGAGGTAACCACTTCTCCCACGATCCCTTAGAGGATACAACACATGCTCTCAACATATCATCTAAGATTTGATTCACTCGCTAGGTCTACTCGGAGGTTTGCGGATGGTATGCTGAACTTCTGATTAGTTTAGTTCCCAACACTTAAAGGAGTTTTGTCTAATTCAACACGGTTTTCAAACTACAATGCTTCGAAGTTGGCTAGTTTGAAACTGAAACCCAACTTTAGACTTAGCAAAATTTCTAAGTATAAAACAACATTTCATTGCTTCTTGTGGGCTCTATTTCACCAAGCTAGTTACTAAATTTGATCATGATCCTTAAATAAAGTTTGTTACCCATGTCAAGAACTACAACTTTTATTAAGGGTGAACTGCCTTGAAAACACTCTAAGCTGCAGTCCAACTTTGGTCAAACTAGCATCATGTAAAAGGCATTTAAAGTAAACCAACACTTAGAAGCACAATTGGCCCATGTCATGAATACAACATTGTTCCATGTACCATCCTAGATGTGTCTAAGGTGTTTTTGTGACCTCACAACCATTTGTTGCATTGGTCACACATTGCCACAAGCATATGCATGTATATGATCAACATCACATGTGATAATATGTAAGAATAAGATGAAATTCCATATGGTCATGCTCATGAATGCTTGGATGATGGTTGTGCTCACGAAACGCAAGTGCCAAATGCAATGCATAACACTAGGGTGTTACAGCCCCTCCCCCTTATAGAAATCTCATCCCGAGATTTGGATGACCTACCATTTTTCATAAAAGGCGGGATAAACCTCATGTAAATAATCCACCCATTGCCACGTGGCATCTTGTTCACTGTGGCTATTCCACACCACCTTGTAGAACTTCATGACTTTGCTTTGGGTTACTCTTTGCATTTCTTATAGCACTCGGATTGGTTTCTCTTCATAAGTCAAATTTGATTGGAGCTTAATATTGGTGGGTTCAATCGCCTCATCAAGCACGTGAAGACATTTCCTTAGCTGAGAAACATGGAAGACATTGAAGATAGCACTCATCTCTGGTGGCAGTTGCAACTTGTCGGATACCTTTCCCTTCCATTTAATAATCTGATGTGGCCCTACATATCTAGGTGCAAGCTTCTTCTTTAATACAAATCTCTGTACACCTCTCATGGGTGAAACTTTTAAGTACACATAATCTCCCACTTCAACGGTTAGTTGCCTTCTTCTTTTATCAGCATAACTCTTTTGTCGTGCTTGGGCTGCTTCACTATGGCCTTTTATAACTCGAACCTGTTGTTCGGCTCCCTTGACAAAATCAATACCATAGTACCACCTTTCCCCGGGCTCAACCCAGTTCAAGGGGATCCTACATCTTTGGCCATAAAGTGCTTCGAAAGGAGTCATTTTCATACTCTCTTGGTAACTGTTATTGTAAGACAATTCTACGAGAGGTAACCACTTCTCCCATGATCCCTTAGAGGATACAACACATGCTCTCAACATATCTTCTAAGATTTGATTCACTCACTCGGTCTGCCCAGAGGTTTGCGGATGGTATGCTGAACTTCTAATTAGTTTAGTTCCCAACGCTTAAAGGAGTTTTGTCTAATTCATCACGGTTTTCAAACTACAATGCTTCAAAGCAGGCTAGTTCGAAACTGAAACCCAGCTTTAGACTTAACAAAATTTCTAGGTTTGAAAATAGCATTTCATTGCTACTTGTGGGCTCTATTTGACCATGCTACGCACTAAATTAGCTCATAATCCTTAAATAAAGTTTGTTACCCATGTCAAGAACTACAACTTTTATTAAGGGTCCACTGCCATGGAGACACTCTAAGCTACTGTTCATCTTTGGACAAACAAGCGTCATGTAAAAGGCATTTAAAGTAAACCAACACTTTGAAGCAAAATTGGCCCATGTCATGAATACAACATTGTTCCATTTACCATCCTAGATGTGTCTAAGGTGTTTTTGTAACCTCACAACCATCTCTTGCATTGGTCACACATTGTCACAAGCATATGCATGTATATAATCAACATCACATGTGATAATATCTAAGAATAAGTTGAAATTCCATAAGCTCATGCTCATGAATGCTTGGAAGATGGTTGTGCTCACGAAACATAAGTGCCAAATGCAATGCATATCACTAGGGTGTTACAGCCCCTCCCCCTTATAGAAATCTCATCCCGAGATTTGGATGACCTACCATTTTTCATTAAAGGCGGGATAAACCTCACGTAAATAATCCACCCACTGCCACGTGGCATCTTGTTCACCGTGGTTATTCCACACCACCTTGTAGAACTTAATGACTTTGCTTTGGGTTACTCTTTGCATTTCTTCTCGCACTTGGATTGGTTTCTCATCATAAGTCAAATTTGATTGGAGCATAATATTGGTGGGTTCAATCACCTCATCGGGCATGCGAAGACATTTCCTCAGCTGAGAAACATGGACGACATTGAAGATAGCACTCATCTCTGGTGGAAGTTGCAACTTGTAGGCTATCGTTCCCTTCCGTTCAATAATCTGATGCGGCCCTACATATCTGGGTGCAAGCTTCTTCTTTACTGCAAATCTCTATACACCCCTCATTTGCGAAACTTTTAAGTACACATAATCTCCCACTTCAAAGGTTAGTGGCCTTCTTTTTTTATCAGCATAACTCTTTTGTCGTGCATGGGCTGCTTCACTATGGCCATGTATAACTCGAACCGATTGTTCGGCTCCCTTGACAAAATCAATACCACAGTACCTCCTTTCCTCGGGCTCAACCCAGTTCAAGGGGGTCCTACTTATTTGGCCATAAAGTGCTTCGAAAGGAGTCATCTTCATACTCTCTTGGTAACTATTAATGCAAGAGAATTCCACGACAGGTAACCACTTCTCCCACGATCCCTTAGAGGATACAACACATGCTCTCAACATATCTTCTAAGATTTGATTCACCCGCTTGGTCTGCCCGGAGGTTTGCGGATGGTATGCTGAACTTCTGATTAGTTTAGTTCCCAATGCTTAAAGGAGTTTTTTCTAATTCATCATGGTTTTCAAACTACAATGCTTCAAAGTAGGCTACTTTGAAACTGAAACCCAGCTTTAGACTTAGCAAAATTTCTAGGTTTGAAAATAGCATTTCATTGTTACTTGTGGGCTCTATTTGACCATGCCAGGCACTAAATTAGTTCTTGATCCTTAAATAAAGTTTGTTACCCATCTCAAGAACTATAACTTTTATTAAGGGTGCACTGCCATGCAAACACTCTAAGCTACTGTTCATCTTTGGTCAAACTAGTATCATGTAAAAGGCATTTAAAGTAATCCAACACTTTGAAGCAAAATTGGCCCATGTCATGAATACGACATTGTTCCATTTACCATCCTAGATGTGTCTAAGGTGTTTTTGTAACCTCACAACCATCTCTTGCATTGGTCACACATTGTCACAAGCATATGCATGTATATAATCAACATCACATGTGATAATATCTAAGAATAAGTTGAAATTCCATAAGCTCATGCTCATGAATGCTTGGAAGATGGTTGTGCTCACGTAACATAAGTGCCAAATGCAATGCATATCACTAGGGTGTTACAGCCCCTCCCCCTTATAGAAATCTCATCCCGAGATTTGGATGACCTACCATTTTTCATTAAAGGCGGGATAAACCTCACGTAAATAATCCACCCACTGCCACGTGGCATCTTGTTCACCGTGGTTATTCCACACCACCTTGTAGAACTTAATGACTTTGCTTTGGGTTACTCTTTGCATTTCTTCTCGCACTTGGATTGGTTTCTCATCATAAGTCAAATTTGATTGGAGCATAATATTGGTGGGTTCAATCACCTCATCGGGCATGCGAAGACATTTCCTCAGCTGAGAAACATGGACGACATTGAAGATAGCACTCATCTCTGGTGGAAGTTGCAACTTGTAGGCTATCGTTCCCTTCCGTTCAATAATCTGATGCGGCCCTACATATATGGGTGCAAGCTTCTTCTCTACTGCAAATCTCTATACACCCCTCATGTGTGAAACTTTTAAGTACACATAATCTCCCACTTCAAAGGTTAGTGGCCTTCTTTTTTTATCAGCATAACTCTTTTGTCGTGCATGGGCTGCTTCACTATGGCCATGTATAACTCGAACCGATTGTTCGGCTCCCTTGACAAAATCAATACCACAGTACCTCCTTTCCTCGGGCTCAACCCAGTTCAAGGGGGTCCTACTTATTTGGCCATAAAGTGCTTCGAAAGGAGTCATCTTCATACTCTCTTGGTAACTATTAATGCAAGAGAATTCCACGACAGGTAACCACTTCTCCCACGATCCCTTAGAGGATACAACACATGCTCTCAACATATCTTCTAAGATTTGATTCACCCGCTTGGTCTGCCCGGAGGTTTGCGGATGGTATGCTGAACTTCTGATTAGTTTAGTTCCCAATGCTTAAAGGAGTTTTTTCTAATTCATCATGGTTTTCAAACTACAATGCTTCAAAGTAGGCTACTTTGAAACTGAAACCCAGCTTTAGACTTAGCAAAATTTCTAGGTTTGAAAATAGCATTTCATTGTTACTTGTGGGCTCTATTTGACCATGCCAGGCACTAAATTAGTTCATGATCCTTAAATAAAGTTTGTTACCCATCTCAAGAACTATAACTTTTATTAAGGGTGCACTGCCATGCAAACACTCTAAGCTACTGTTCATCTTTGGTCAAACTAGTATCATGTAAAAGGCATTTAAAGTAATCCAACACTTTGAAGCAAAATTGGCCCATGTCATGAATACGACATTGTTCCATTTACCATCCTAGATGTGTCTAAGGTGTTTTTGTAACCTCACAGCCATCTCTTGCATTGGTCACACATTGTCACAAGCATATGCATGTATATAATCAACATCACATGTGATAATATCTAAGAATAAGATGAAATTCCATAAGCTCATGCTCATGAATGCTTGGATGATGGTTGTGCTCACGAAACACAAGTGCCAAATGCAATGCATAACACTAGGGTGTTACAGCCCCTCCCCCTTATAGAAATCTCATCCCAAGATTTGGATGACCTACCATTTTTCAAAAAAGGCGGGATAAACCTCACGTAAATAATTCACCCATTGCCACGTGGCATCTTGTTCGTCGTGGCTATTCCACACCACCTTGTAGAACTTAATGACTTTGCTTCAGGTTACTCTTTGCATTTCTTCTCGCACTCGGATTGGTTTCTCATCATAAGTCAAATTTGATTGGAGCATAATATTGGTGGGTTCAATCACCTCATCGGGCATGCGAAGAAATTTCCTCAGCTGAGAAACATGGACGACATTGAAGATAGCACTCATCTCTGGTGGAAGTTGCAACTTGTAGGCTATCGTTCCCTTCCGTTCAATAATCTGATGCGGCCCTACATATATGGGTGCAAGCTTCTTCTCTACTGCAAATCTCTATACACCCCTCATGTGTGAAACTTTTAAGTACACATAATCTCCCACTTCAAAGGTTAGTGGCCTTCTTTTTTTATCAGCATAACTCTTTTGTCGTGCATGGGCTGCTTCACTATGGCCATGTATAACTCGAACCGATTGTTCGGCTCCCTTGACAAAATCAATACCACAGTACCTCCTTTCCTCGGGCTCAACCCAGTTCAAGGGGGTCCTACTTATTTGGCCATAAAGTGCTTCGAAAGGAGTCATCTTCATACTCTCTTGGTAACTATTATTGCAAGAGAATTCCACGACAGGTAACCACTTCTCCCACGATCCCTTAGAGGATACAACACATGCTCTCAACATATCTTCTAAGATTTGATTCACCCGCTTGGTCTGCCCGGAGGTTTGCGGATGGTATGCTGAACTTCTGATTAGTTTAGTTCCCAATGCTTAAAGGAGTTTTTTCTAATTCATCATGGTTTTCAAACTACAAGGCTTCAAAGTAGGCTAGTTTGAAACTGAAACCCAGCTTTAGACTTAGCAAAATTTCTAGGTTTGAAAATAGCATTTCATTGTTACTTGTGGGCTCTATTTGACCGTGCCAGGCACTAAATTAGTTCATGATCCTTAAATAAAGTTTGTTACCCATCTCAAGAACTATAACTTTTATTAAGGGTGCACTGCCATGCAAACACTCTAAGCTACTGTTCATCTTTGGTCAAACTAGTATCATGTAAAAGGCATTTAAAGTAATCCAACACTTTGAAGCAAAATTGGCCCATGTCATGAATACGACATTGTTCCATTTACCATCCTAGATGTGTCTAAGGTGTTTTTGTAACCTCACAGCCATCTCTTGCATTGGTCACACATTGTCACAAGCATATGCATGTATATAATCAACATCACATGTGATAATATCTAAGAATAAGATGAAATTCCATAAGCTCATGCTCATGAATGCTTGGATGATGGTTGTGCTCACGAAACACAAGTGCCAAATGCAATGCATAACACTAGGGTGTTACAGCCCCTCCCCCTTATAGAAATCTCATCCCAAGATTTGGATGACCTACCATTTTTCAAAAAAGGCGGGATAAACCTCACGTAAATAATTCACCCATTGCCACGTGGCATCTTGTTCGTCGTGGCTATTCCACACCACCTTGTAGAACTTAATGACTTTGCTTCAGGTTACTCTTTGCATTTCTTCTCGCACTCGGATTGGTTTCTCATCATAAGTCAAATTTGATTGGAGCATAATATTGGTGGGTTCAATCACCTCATCGGGCATGCGAAGACATTTCCTCAGCTGAGAAACATGGACGACATTGAAGATAGCACTCATCTCTGGTGGAAGTTGCAACTTGTAGGCTATCGTTCCCTTCCGTTCAATAATCTGATGCGGCCCTACATATCTGGGTGCAAGCTTCTTCTCTACTGCAAATCTCTATACACCCCTCATGTGTGAAACTTTTAAGTACACATAATCTCCCACTTCAAAGGTTAGTGGCCTTCTTTTTTTATCAGCATAACTCTTTTGTCGTGCATGGGCTGCTTCACTATGGCCATGTATAACTCGAACCGATTGTTCGGCTCCCTTGACAAAATCAATACCACAGTACCTCCTTTCCTCGGGCTCAACCCAGTTCAAGGGGGTCCTACTTATTTGGCCATAAAGTGCTTCGAAAGGAGTCATCTTCATACTCTCTTGGTAACTATTATTGTAAGACAATTCTACGAGAGGTAACCACTTCTCCCATGATCCCTTAGAGGATACAACACATGCTCTCAACATATCTTCTAAGATTTTATTCACTCGCTCGGTCTGCTCGGAGGTTTGCGGATGCTATGCTGAACTTCTGATTAGTTTAGTTCCCAATGCTTAAAGGAGTTTTTTCTAATTCATCATGGTTTTCAAACTACAATGCTTCAAAGTAGGCTACTTTGAAACTGAAACCCAGCTTTAGACTTAGCAAAATTTCTAGGTTTGAAAATAGCATTTCATTGTTACTTGTGGGCTCTATTTGACCATGCCAGGCACTAAATTAGTTCATGATCCTTAAATAAAGTTTGTTACCCATCTCAAGAACTATAACTTTTATTAAGGGTGCACTGCCATGCAAACACTCTAAGCTACTGTTCATCTTTGGTCAAACTAGTATCATGTAAAAGGCATTTAAAGTAATCCAACACTTTGAAGCAAAATTGGCCCATGTCATGAATACGACATTGTTCCATTTACCATCCTAGATGTGTCTAAGGTGTTTTTGTAACCTCACAGCCATCTCTTGCATTGGTCACACATTGTCACAAGCATATGCATGTATATAATCAACATCACATGTGATAATATCTAAGAATAAGATGAAATTCCATAAGCTCATGCTCATGAATGCTTGGATGATGGTTGTGCTCACGAAACACAAGTGCCAAATGCAATGCATAACACTAGGGTGTTACAGCCCCTCCCCCTTATAGAAATCTCATCCCAAGATTTGGATGACCTACCATTTTTCAAAAAAGGCGGGATAAACCTCACGTAAATAATTCACCCATTGCCACGTGGCATCTTGTTCGTCGTGGCTATTCCACACCACCTTGTAGAACTTAATGACTTTGCTTCAGGTTACTCTTTGCATTTCTTCTCGCACTCGGATTGGTTTCTCATCATAAGTCAAATTTGATTGGAGCATAATATTGGTGGGTTCAATCACCTCATCGGGCATGCGAAGACATTTCCTCAGCTGAGAAACATGGACGACATTGAAGATAGCACTCATCTCTGGTGGAAGTTGCAACTTGTAGGCTACCGTACCCTTCCGTTCAATAATCTGATGCGGCCCTACATATCTGGGTGCAAGCTTCTTCTTTACTGCAAATCTCTATACACCCCTCATGTGCGAAACTTTTAAGTACACATAATCTCCCACTTCAAAGGTTAGTGGCCTTCTTCTTTTATCAGCATAACTCTTTTGTCGTGCTTGGGCTGCTTCACTATGGCCATGTATAACTCGAACCGATTGTTCGGCTCCCTTGACAAAATCAATACCACAGTACCTCCTTTCCTCGGGCTCAACCCAGTTCAAGGGGGTCCTACTTATTTGGCCATAAAGTGCTTCGAAAGGAGTCATCTTCATACTCTCTTGGTAACTATTATTGCAAGAGAATTCCACGACAGGTAACCACTTCTCCCACGATCCCTTAGAGGATACAACACATGCTCTCAACATATCTTCTAAGATTTTATTCACTCGCTCGGTCTGCTCGGAGGTTTGCGGATGCTATGCTGAACTTCTGATTAGTTTAGTTCCCAATGCTTAAAGGAGTTTTTTCTAATTCATCATGGTTTTCAAACTACAAGGCTTCAAAGTAGGCTAGTTTGAAACTGAAACCCAGCTTTAGACTTAGCAAAATTTCTAGGTTTGAAAATAGCATTTCATTGTTACTTGTGGGCTCTATTTGACCATGCCAGGCACTAAATTAGTTCATGATCCTTAAATAAAGTTTGTTACCCATCTCAAGAACTATAACATTTATTAAGGGTGCACTGCCATGCAAACACTCTAAGCTACTGTTCTTCTTTGGTCAAACTAGTATCATGTAAAAGGCATTTAAAGTAATCCAACACTTTGAAGCAAAATTGGCCCATGTCATGAATACAACATTGTTCCATTTACCATCCTAGATGTGTCTAAGGTGTTTTTGTAACCTCACAGCCATCTCTTGCATTGGTCACACATTGTCACAAGCATATGCATGTATATAATCAACATCACATGTGATAATATCTAAGAATAAGATGAAATTCCATAAGCTCATGCTCATGAATGCTTGGATGATGGTTGTGCTCACGAAACGTAAGTGCCAAATGCAATGCATATCACTAGGGTGTTACAGCCCCTCCCCCTTATAGAAATCTCATCCTGAGATTTGGATGACCTACCATTTTTCATAAAAGGCGGGATAAACCTCACGTAAATAATCCACCCACTGCCATGTGGCATCTTGTTCACCGTGGTTATTCCACACCACCTTGTAGAACTTAATGACTTTGCTTTGGGTTACTCTTTGCATTTCTTCTCGCACTCGGATTGGTTTCTCATCATAAGTCAAATTTGATTGGAGCATAATATTGGTGGGTTCAATCACCTCATCGGGCATGCGAAGACAATTCCTCAGCTGAGAAACATGGACGACATTGAAGATAGCACTCATCTCTGGTGGAAGTTGCAACTTGTAGGCTATCGTTCCCTTCCGTTCAATAATCTGATGCGGCCCTACATATCTGGGTGCAAGCTTCTTCTTTACTGCAAATCTCTATACACCCCTCATGTGTGAAACTTTTAAGTACACATAATCTCCCACTTCAAAGGTTAGTGGCCTTCTTCTTTTATCAGCATAACTCTTTTGTCGTGCATGGGCTGCTTCACTATGGCCATGTATAACTCGAACCGATTGTTCGGCTCCCTTGACAAAATCAATACCACAGTACCTCCTTTCCTCGGGCTCAACCCAGTTCAAGGGGGTCCTACTTATTTGGCCATAAAGTGCTTCGAAAGGAGTCATCTTCATACTCTCTTGGTAACTATTATTGTAAGACAATTCTACGAGAGGTAACCACTTCTCCCATGATCCCTTAGAGGATACAACACATGCTCTCAACATATCTTCTAAGATTTTATTCACTCGCTCGGTCTGCTCGGAGGTTTGCGGATGCTATGCTGAACTTCTGATTAGTTTAGTTCCCAATGCTTAAAGGAGTTTTTTCTAATTCATCATGGTTTTCAAACTACAAGGCTTCAAAGTAGGCTAGTTTGAAACTGAAACCCAGCTTTAGACTTAGCAAAATTTCTAGGTTTGAAAATAGCATTTCATTGTTACTTGTGGGCTCTATTTGACCATGCCAGGCACTAAATTAGTTCATGATCCTTAAATAAAGTTTGTTACCCATCTCAAGAACTATAACATTTATTAAGGAATTGCGCCATGCAAACACTCTAAGCTACTGTTCTTCTTTGGTCAAACTAGTATCATGTAAAAGGCATTTAAAGTAATCCAACACTTTGAAGCAAAATTGGCCCATGTCATGAATACAACATTGTTCCATTTACCATCCTAGATGTGTCTAAGGTGTTTTTGTAACCTCACAGCCATCTCTTGCATTGGTCACACATTGTCACAAGCATATGCATGTATATAATCAACATCACATGTGATAATATCTAAGAATAAGATGAAATTCCATAAGCTCATGCTCATGAATGCTTGGATGATGGTTGTGCTCACGAAACGTAAGTGCCAAATGCAATGCATATCACTAGGGTGTTACAGCCCCTCCCCCTTATAGAAATCTCATCCTGAGATTTGGATGACCTACCATTTTTCATAAAAGGCGGGATAAACCTCACGTAAATAATCCACCCACTGCCATGTGGCATCTTGTTCACCGTGGTTATTCCACACCACCTTGTAGAACTTAATGACTTTGCTTTGGGTTACTCTTTGCATTTCTTCTCGCACTCGGATTGGTTTCTCATCATAAGTCAAATTTGATTGGAGCATAATATTGGTGGGTTCAATCACCTCATCGGGCATGCGAAGACAATTCCTCAGCTGAGAAACATGGACGACATTGAAGATAGCACTCATCTCTGGTGGAAGTTGCAACTTGTAGGCTACCGTACCCTTCCGTTCAATAATCTGATGCGGCCCTACATATCTGGGTGCAAGCTTCTTCTTTACTGCAAATCTCTATACACCCCTCATGTGCGAAACTTTTAAGTACACATAATCTCCCACTTCAAAGGTTAGTGGCCTTCTTCTTTTATCAGCATAACTCTTTTGTCGTGCTTGGGCTGCTTCACTATGGCCATGTATAACTCGAACCGATTGTTCGGCTCCCTTGACAAAATCAATACCATAGTACCTCCTTTCCTCGGGCTCAATCCAGTTCAAGGGGGTCCTACATCCTTGGCCATAAAGTGCTTCGGAAGGAGTCATCTTCATACTCTCTTGGTAACTATTATTGCAAGAGAATTCCGCAAGAGGTAACCACTTCTCCCACGATCCCTTAGAGGATACAACACATGCTCTCAACATATCTTCTAAGATTTGATTCACCCGCTTGGTCTGCCCGGAGGTTTGCGGATGGTATGTTGAACTTCTGATTAGTTTAGTTCCCAATGCTTAAAGGAGTTTTTTCTAATTCATCATGGTTTTCAAACTACAATGCTTCAAAGTAGGCTAGTTTGAAACTGAAACCCAGCTTTAGACTTAGCAAAATTTCTAGGTTTGAAAATAGCATTTCATTGTTACTTGTGGGCTCTATTTGACCATGCCAGGCACTAAATTAGTTCATGATCCTTAAATAAAGTTTGTTACCCATCTCAAGAACTATAACTTTTATTAAGGGTGCACTGCCATGCAAACACTCTAAGCTACTGTTCATCTTTGGTCAAACTAGTATCATGTAAAAGGCATTTAAAGTAATCCAACACTTTGAAGCAAAATTGGCCCATGTCATGAATACAACATTGTTCCATTTACCATCCTAGATGTGTCTAAGGTGTTTTTGTAACCTCACAACCATCTCTTGCATTGGTCACACATTGTCACAAGCATATGCATGTATATAATCAACATCGCTTTTGATAATATCTAAGAATAAGATGAAATTCCATATGCTCATGCTCATGAATGCTTGGATGATGGTTGTGCTCACGAAACACAAGTGCCAAATGCAATGCATAACACTAGGGTGTTACAGCCCCTCCCCCTTATAGAAATCTCATCCCAAGATTTAGATGACCTACCATTTTTCAAAAAAGGCGGGATAAACCTCACGTAAATAATTCACCCATTGCCACGTGGCATCTTGTTCATCGTGGCTATTCCACACCACCTTGTAGAACTTAATGACTTTGCTTCGGGTTACTCTTTGCATTTCTTCTTGCACTCGAATTGGTTTCTCATCATAAGTCAAATTTGATTGGAGCATAATATTGGTGGGTTCAATCACCTCATCGGGCATGCGAAGACAATTCCTCAGCTGAGAAACATGGACGACATTGAAGATAGCACTCATCTCTGGTGGAAGTTGCAACTTGTAGGCTACCGTACCCTTCCGTTCAATAATCTGATGCGGCCCTACATATCTGGGTGCAAGCTTCTTCTTTACTGCAAATCTCTATACACCCCTCATGTGCGAAACTTTTAAGTACACATAATCTCCCACTTCAAAGGTTAGTGGCCTTCTTCTTTTATCAGCATAACTCTTTTGTCGTGCATGGGCTGCTTCACTATGGCCACGTATAACTCGAACCGATTGTTCGGCTCCCTTGACAAAATCAATACCATAGTACCTCCTTTCCTCGGGCTCAATCCAGTTCAAGGGGGTCCTACATCCTTGGCCATAAAGTGCTTCGGAAGGAGTCATCTTCATACTCTCTTGGTAACTATTATTGCAAGAGAATTCCGCAAGAGGTAACCACTTCTCCCACGATCCCTTAGAGGATACAACACATGCTCTCAACATATCTTCTAAGATTTTATTCACTCGCTCGGTCTGCTCGGAGGTTTGCGGATGCTATGCTGAACTTCTGATTAGTTTAGTTCCCAATGCTTAAAGGAGTTTTTTCTAATTCATCATGGTTTTCAAACTACAAGGCTTCAAAGTAGGCTAGTTTGAAACTGAAACCCAGCTTTAGACTTAGCAAAATTTCTAGGTTTGAAAATAGCATTTCATTGTTACTTGTGGGCTCTATTTGACCGTGCCAGGCACTAAATTAGTTCATGATCCTTAAATAAAGTTTGTTACCCATCTCAAGAACTATAACATTTATTAAGGGTGCACTGCCATGCAAACACTCTAAGCTACTGTTCTTCTTTGGTCAAACTAGTATCATGTAAAAGGCATTTAAAGTAATCCAACACTTTGAAGCAAAATTGGCCCATGTCATGAATACAACATTGTTCCATTTACCATCCTAGATGTGTCTAAGGTGTTTTTGTAACCTCACAGCCATCTCTTGCATTGGTCACACATTGTCACAAGCATATGCATGTATATAATCAACATCACATGTGATAATATCTAAGAATAAGATGAAATTCCATAAGCTCATGCTCATGAATGCTTGGATGATGGTTGTGCTCACGAAATGTAAGTGCCAAATGCAATGCATATCACTAGGGTGTTACAGCCCCTCCCCCTTATAGAAATCTCATCCTGAGATTTGGATGACCTACCATTTTTCATAAAAGGCGGGATAAACCTCACGTAAATAATCCACCCACTGCCATGTGGCATCTTGTTCACCGTGGTTATTCCACACCACCTTGTAGAACTTAATGACTTTGCTTTGGGTTACTCTTTGCATTTCTTCTCGCACTCGGATTGGTTTCTCATCATAAGTCAAATTTGATTGGAGCATAATATTGGTGGGTTCAATCACCTCATCGGGCATGCGAAGACATTTCCTCAGCTGAGAAACATGGACGACATTGAAGATAGCACTCATCTCTGGTGGAAGTTGCAACTTGTAGGCTACCGTTCCCTTCCGTTCAATAATCTGATGCGGCCCTACATATCTGGGTGCAAGCTTCTTCTCTACTGCAAATCTCTATACACCCCTCATGTGCGAAACTTTTAAGTACACATAATCTCCCACTTCAAAGGTTAGTGGCCTTCTTCTTTTATCAGCATAACTCTTTTGTCGTGCATGGGCTGCTTCACTATGGCCACGTATAACTCGAACCGATTGTTCGGCTCCCTTGACAAAATCAATACCACAGTACCTCCTTTCCTCGGGCTCAACCCAGTTCAAGGGGGTCCTACTTATTTGGCCATAAAGTGCTTCGAAAGGAGTCATCTTCATACTCTCTTGGTAACTATTATTGTAAGACAATTCTATGAGAGGTAACCACTTCTCCCATGATCCCTTAGAGGATACAACACATGCTCTCAACATATCTTCTAAGATTTTATTCACTCGCTCGGTCTGCTCGGAGGTTTGCGGATGCTATGCTGAACTTCTGATTAGTTTAGTTCCCAATGCTTAAAGGAGTTTTTTCTAATTCATCATGGTTTTCAAACTACAATGCTTCAAAGTAGGCTAGTTTGAAACTGAAACCCAGCTTTAGACTTAGCAAAATTTCTAGGTTTGAAAATAGCATTTCATTGTTACTTGTGGGCTCTATTTGACCATGCCAGGCACTAAATTAGTTCATGATCCTTAAATAAAGTTTGTTACCCATCTCAAGAACTATAACATTTATTAAGGGTGCACTGCCATGCAAACACTCTAAGCTACTGTTCTTCTTTGGTCAAACTAGTATCATGTAAAAGGCATTTAAAGTAATCCAACACTTTGAAGCAAAATTGGCCCATGTCATGAATACAACATTGTTCCATTTACCATCCTAGATGTGTCTAAGGTGTTTTTGTAACCTCACAGCCATCTGTTGCATTGGTCACACATTGTCACATGCAAATGCATGTATATAATCAACATCACATGTGATAATATCTAAGAATAAGATGAAATTCCATAAGCTCATGCTCATGAATGCTTGGATGATGGTTGTGCTCACGAAATGTAAGTGCCAAATGCAATGCATATCACTAGGGTGTTACAGCCCCTCCCCCTTATAGAAATCTCATCCTGAGATTTGGATGACCTACCATTTTTCATAAAAGGCGGGATAAACCTCACGTAAATAATCCACCCACTGCCATGTGGCATCTTGTTCACCGTGGTTATTCCACACCACCTTGTAGAACTTAATGACTTTGCTTTGGGTTACTCTTTGCATTTCTTCTCGCACTCGGATTGGTTTCTCATCATAAGTCAAATTTGATTGGAGCATAATATTGGTGGGTTCAATCACCTCATCGGGCATGCGAAGACATTTCCTCAGCTGAGAAACATGGACGACATTGAAGATAGCACTCATCTCTGGTGGAAGTTGCAACTTGTAGGCTACCGTTCCCTTCCGTTCAATAATCTGATGCGGCCCTACATATCTGGGTGCAAGCTTCTTCTTTACTGCAAATCTCTATACACCCCTCATGTGCGAAACTTTTAAGTACACATAATCTCCCACTTCAAAGGTTAGTGGCCATCTTCTTTTATCAGCATAACTCTTTTGTCGTGCATGGGCTGCTTCACTATGGCCATGTATAACTCGAACCGATTGTTCGGCTCCCTTGACAAAATCAATACCACAGTACCTCCTTTCCTCGGGCTCAACCCAGTTCAAGGGGGTCCTACTTATTTGGCCATAAAGTGCTTCGAAAGGAGTCATCTTCATACTCTCTTGGTAACTATTATTGTAAGACAATTCTACGAGAGGTAACCACTTCTCCCATGATCCCTTAGAGGATACAACACATGCTCTCAACATATCTTCTAAGATTTTATTCACTCGCTCGGTCTGCTCGGAGGTTTGCGGATGGTATGCTGAACTTCTGATTAGTTTAGTTCCCAATGCTTAAAGGAGTTTTTTCTAATTCATCATGGTTTTCAAACTACAATGCTTCAAAGTAGGCTAGTTTGAAACTGAAACCCAGCTTTAGACTTAGCAAAATTTCTAGGTTTGAAAATAGCATTTCATTGTTACTTGTGGGCTCTATTTGACCATGCCAGGCACTAAATTAGTTCATGATCCTTAAATAAAGTTTGTTACCCATCTCAAGAACTATAACATTTATTAAGGGTGCACTGCCATGCAAACACTCTAAGCTACTGTTCTTCTTTGGTCAAACTAGTATCATGTAAAAGGCATTTAAAGTAATCCAACACTTTGAAGCAAAATTGGCCCATGTCATGAATACAACATTGTTCCATTTACCATCCTAGATGTGTCTAAGGTGTTTTTGTAACCTCACAGCCATCTCTTGCATTGGTCACACATTGTCACAAGCATATGCATGTATATAATCAACATCACATGTGATAATATCTAAGAATAAGATGAAATTCCATAAGCTCATGCTCATGAATGCTTGGATGATGGTTGTGCTCACGAAACGTAAGTGCCAAATGCAATGCATATCACTAGGGTGTTACAGCCCCTCCCCCTTATAGAAATCTCATCCTGAGATTTGGATGACCTACCATTTTTCATAAAAGGCGGGATAAACCTCACGTAAATAATTCACCCATTGCCACGTGGCATCTTGTTCATCGTGGCTATTCCACACCACCTTGTAGAACTTAATGACTTTGCTTCGGGTTACTCTTTGCATTTCTTCTTGCACTCGAATTGGTTTCTCATCATAAGTCAAATTTGATTGGAGCATAATATTGGTGGGTTCAATCACCTCATCGGGCATGCGAAGACATTTCCTCAGCTGAGAAACATGGACGACATTGAAGATAGCACTCATCTCTGGTGGAAGTTGCAACTTGTAGGCTACCGTTCCCTTCCGTTCAATAATCTGATGCGGCCCTACATATCTGGGTGCAAGCTTCTTCTCTACTGCAAATCTCTATACACCCCTCATGTGCGAAACTTTTAAGTACACATAATCTCCCACTTCAAAGGTTAGTGGCCTTCTTCTTTTATCAAGATAACTCTTTTGTTGTCGTGCTTGGGCTGCTTCACTATGGCCATGTATAACTCGAACCGATTGTTTGGCTCCCTTGACAAAATCAATACCATAGTACCTCCTTTCCTCGGGCTCAATCCAGTTCAAAGGGGTCCTACATCCTTGGCCATAAAAGTGCTTCGAAGGAGTCATCTTCATACTCTCTTGGTAACTATTATTGCAAGAGAATTTCGCAAGAGGTAACCACTTCTCCCACGATCCCTTAGAGGATACAACACATGCTCTCAACATATCTTCTAAGATTTTATTCACTCGCTCGGTCTGCTCGGAGGTTTGCGGATGCTATGCTGAACTTCTGATTAGTTTAGTTCCCAATGCTTAAAGGAGTTTTTTCTAATTCATCATGGTTTTCAAACTACAAGGCTTCAAAGTAGGCTAGTTTGAAACTGAAACCCAGCTTTAGACTTAGCAAAATTTCTAGGTTTGAAAATAGCATTTCATTGTTACTTGTGGGCTCTATTTGACCATGCCAGGCACTAAATTAGTTCATGATCCTTAAATAAAGTTTGTTACCCATCTCAAGAACTATAACTTTTATTAAGGGTGCACTGCCATGCAAAGACTCTAAGCTACTGTTCAACTTTGGTCAAACTAGCATCATGTAAAAGGCATTTAAAGTAAACCAACACTTAGACGCAAAATTGGCCCATGTCATGAATCCAACATTGTTCCATTTACCATCCTAGATGTGTCTAAGGTGTTTTTGTAACCTCACAGCCATCTCTTGCATTGGTCACACATTGTCACAAGCATATGCATGTATATAATCAACATCGCTTTTGATAATATCTAAGAATAAGATGAAATTCCATATGCTCATGCTCATGAATGCTTGGATGATGGTTGTGCTCACGAAACACAAGTGCCAAATGCAATGCATAACACTAGGGTGTTACAGCCCCTCCCCCTTATAGAAATCTCATCCCGAGATTTGGATGACCTACCATTTTTCATAAAAGGCGGGATAAACCTCACGTAAATAATTCACCCATTGCCACGTGGCATCTTGTTCATCGTGGCTATTCCACACCACCTTGTAGAACTTAATGACTTTGCTTCGGGTTACTCTTTGCATTTCTTCTTGCACTCGAATTGGTTTCTCATCATAAGTCAAATTTGATTGGAGCATAATATTGGTGGGTTCAATCACCTCATCGGGCATGCGAAGACATTTCCTCAGCTGAGAAACATGGACGACATTGAAGATAGCACTCATGTCTGGTGGAAGTTGCAACTTGTAGGCTACCGTTCCCTTCCGTTCAATAATCTGATGCGGCCCTACATATCTGGGTGCAAGCTTCTTCTTTACTGCAAATCTCTATACACCCCTCATGTGCGAAACTTTTAAGTACACATAATCTCCCACTTCAAAGGTTAGTGGCCTTCTTCTTTTATCAGCATAACTCTTTTGTCGTGCATGGGCTGCTTCACTATGGCCACGTATAACTCGAACCGATTGTTCGGCTCCCTTGACAAAATCAATACCACAGTACCTCCTTTCCTCGGGCTCAACCCAGTTCAAGGGGGTCCTACTTCTTTGGCCATAAAGTGCTTCGAAAGGAGTCATCTTCATACTCTCTTGGTAACTATTATTGTAAGACAATTCTACGAGAGGTAACCACTTCTCCCATGATCCCTTAGAGGATACAACACATGCTCTCAACATATCTTCTAAGATTTGATTCACCCGCTTGGTCTGCCCGGAGGTTTGCGGATGGTATGCTGAACTTCTGATTAGTTTAGTTCCCAATGCTTAAAGGAGTTTTTTCTAATTCATCATGGTTTTCAAACTACAATGCTTCAAAGTAGGCTAGTTTGAAACTGAAACCCAGCTTTAGACTTAGCAAAATTTCTAGGTTTGAAAATAGCATTTCATTGTTACTTGTGGGCTCTATTTGACCATGCCAGGCACTAAATTAGTTCATGATCCTTAAATAAAGTTTGTTACCCATCTCAAGAACTATAACTTTTATTAAGGGTGCACTGCCATGCAAACACTCTAAGCTACTGTTCATCTTTGGTCAAACTAGTATCATGTAAAAGGCATTTAAAGTAATCCAACACTTTGAAGCAAAATTGGCCCATGTCATGAATACAACATTGTTCCCTACCATCCTAGATGTGTCTAAGGTGTTTTTGTAACCTCACAGCCATCTCTTGCATTGGTCACACATTGTCACAAGCATATGCATGTATATAATCAACATCACATGTGATAATATCTAAGAATAAGATGAAATTCCATAAGCTCATGCTCATGAATGCTTGGATGATGGTTGTGCTCACGAAACACAAGTGCCAAATGCAATGCATAACACTAGGGTGTTACAGCCCCTCCCCCTTATAGAAATCTCATCCTGAGATTTGGATGACCTACCATTTTTCATAAAAGGCGGGATAAACCTCACGTAAATAATCCACCCACTGCCATGTGGCATCTTGTTCACCGTGGTTATTCCACACCACCTTGTAGAACTTAATGACTTTGCTTTGGGTTACTCTTTGCATTTCTTCTCGCACTCGGATTGGTTTCTCATCATAAGTCAAATTTGATTGGAGCATAATATTGGTGGGTTCAATCACCTCATCGGGCATGCGAAGACATTTCCTCAGCTGAGAAACATGGACGACATTGAAGATAGCACTCATCTCTGGTGGAAGTTGCAACTTGTAGGCTACCGTTCCCTTCCGTTCAATAATCTGATGCGGCCCTACATATCTGGGTGCAAGCTTCTTCTTTACTGCAAATCTCTATACACCCCTCATGTGCGAAACTTTTAAGTACACATAATCTCCCACTTCAAAGGTTAGTGGCCTTCTTCTTTTATCAGCATAACTCTTTTGTCGTGCTTGGGCTGCTTCACTATGGCCATGTATAACTCGAACCGATTGTTCGGCTCCCTTGACAAAATCAATACCATAGTACCTCCTTTCCTCGGGCTCAATCCAGTTCAAGGGGGTCCTACATCCTTGGCCATAAAGTGCTTCGAAAGGAGTCATCTTCATACTCTCTTGGTAACTATTATTGCAAGAGAATTCCGCAAGAGGTAACCACTTCTCCCACGATCCCTTAGAGGATACAACACATGCTCTCAACATATCTTCTAAGATTTGATTCACCCGCTTGGTCTGCCCGGAGGTTTGCGGATGGTATGCTGAACTTCTGATTAGTTTAGTTCCCAATGCTTAAAGGAGTTTTTTCTAATTCATCATGGTTTTCAAACTACAATGCTTCAAAGTAGGCTAGTTTGAAACTGAAACCCAGCTTTAGACTTAGCAAAATTTCTAGGTTTGAAAATAGCATTTCATTGTTACTTGTGGGCTCTATTTGACCATGCCAGGCACTAAATTAGTTCATGATCCTTAAATAAAGTTTGTTACCCATCTCAAGAACTATAACTTTTATTAAGGGTGCACTGCCATGCAAACACTCTAAGCTACTGTTCATCTTTGGTCAAACTAGTATCATGTAAAAGGCATTTAAAGTAATCCAACACTTTGAAGCAAAATTGGCCCATGTCATGAATACAACATTGTTCCCTACCATCCTAGATGTGTCTAAGGTGTTTTTGTAACCTCACAACCATCTCTTGCATTGGTCACACATTGTCACAAGCATATGCATGTATATAATCAACATCGCTTTTGATAATATCTAAGAATAAGATGAAATTCCATATGCTCATGCTCATGAATGCTTGGATGATGGTTGTGCTCACGAAACACAAGTGCCAAATGCAATGCATAACACTAGGGTGTTACAGCCCCTCCCCCTTATAGAAATCTCATCCCGAGATTTGGATGACCTACCATTTTTCATAAAAGGCGGGATAAACCTCACGTAAATAATTCACCCATTGCCACGTGGCATCTTGTTCATCGTGGCTATTCCACACCACCTTGTAGAACTTAATGACTTTGCTTCGGGTTACTCTTTGCATTTCTTCTTGCACTCGAATTGGTTTCTCATCATAAGTCAAATTTGATTGGAGCATAATATTGGTGGGTTCAATCACCTCATCGGGCATGCGAAGACATTTCCTCAGCTGAGAAACATGGACGACATTGAAGATAGCACTCATGTCTGGTGGAAGTTGCAACTTGTAGGCTACCGTTCCCTTCCGTTCAATAATCTGATGCGGCCCTACATATCTGGGTGCAAGCTTCTTCTTTACTGCAAATCTCTATACACCCCTCATGTGCGAAACTTTTAAGTACACATAATCTCCCACTTCAAAGGTTAGTGGCCTTCTTCTTTTATCAGCATAACTCTTTTGTCGTGCTTGGGCTGCTTCACTATGGCCATGTATAACTCGAACCGATTGTTCGGCTCCCTTGACAAAATCAATACCATAGTACCTCCTTTCCTCGGGCTCAATCTAGTTCAAGGGGGTCCTACATCCTTGGCCATAAAGTGCTTCGAAAGGAGTCATCTTCATACTCTCTTGGTAACTATTATTGCAAGAGAATTCCGCAAGAGGTAACCACTTCTCCCACGATCCCTTAGAGGATACAACACATGCTCTCAACATATCTTCTAAGATTTGATTCACCCGCTTGGTCTGCCCGGAGGTTTGCGGATGGTATGCTGAACTTCTGATTAGTTTAGTTCCCAATGCTTAAAGGAGTTTTTTCTAATTCATCATGGTTTTCAAACTACAATGCTTCAAAGTAGGCTAGTTTGTAACTGAAACCCAGCTTTAGACTTAGCAAAATTTCTAGGTTTGAAAATAGCATTTCATTGCTACCTGTGGGCTCTATTTGACCATGCTAGGCACTAAATTAGCTCGTGATCCTTAAATAAAGTTTGTTACCCATGTCAAGAACTATAACTTTTATTAAGGGTGCACTACCATGCAAACACTCTAAGCTACTGTTCATCTTTGGTCAAACTAGTATCATATAAAAGGCATTTAAAGTAATCCAACACTTAGAAGCAAAATTGGCCCGTGTCATGAATACAACATTGTTCCATTTACCATCCTAGATGTGTCTAAGGTGTTTTTGTGACCTCACAACCATCTCTTGCATTGGTCACACATTATCACAAGCATATGCATGTATATAATCAACATCACATGTGATAATATGTAAGAATAAGATGAAATTTCATATGCTCATGCTCATGAATGCTTGGATGATGCTTGTGCTCACGAAATGCAAGTGCCAAATGCAATGCTTAACACTAGGGTGTTACAGCCCCTCCCCCTTATAGAAATCTCATCCCGAGATTTGGATGACCTACCATTTTTCATAAAAGGCGGGATAAACCTCACGTAAATAATCCTCCCATTCCCACGTGGCATCTTGTTCACCGTGGTTATTCCACACCACCTTATAGAACTTAATGACTTTGCTCTGGGTTACTCTTTCCATTTCTTCTAGCACTCGGATTGGTTTCTCTTCATAAGTCAAATTCGATTGGAGCTTAATATTGGTGGGTTCAATCGCCACATCAGGCATGCAAAGACATTTCCTCAACTGAGAAACATGGAAGACATTGAAGATAGCACTCATCTTTGGTGGAAGTTGCAACTTGTAGGCTACCTTTCCCTTCCGTTCAATAATCTAGTGCGGCCCTACATGTCTAGGTGCAAGCTTCTTCTTTACTGCAAATCTCTGTACACCCCTCATGGGCGAAACTTTTAAGTACACATAATCTCCCACTTCAATGGTTAGTGGCCTTCTTCTTTTATCAACATAACTCTTTTGTCATGCTTGGGCTGCTTCAATATGGCCTTGTATAACTTGAACCTGTTGTTCATCTCCCTTGACAAAATCAATACCATTGTACCTCCTTTCCTCGGGCTCAATCCAGTTCAAGGGGGTCCTACATCTTTGGCCATAAAGTGCTTCGAAAGGAGTCATCTTCATCCTCTCTTGGTAACTATTATTGCAAGAGAATTCTGTGAGAGGTAACCACTTCTCCCACGATCCCTTAGACGATACAACACAAGCTATCAACATATCTTCTATGATTTGATTCACTTGCTCGGTCTGCCCGGAGGTTTGCGGATGGTATGCTGAACTTCTGATTAGTTTAGTTCCCAACGCTTAAAGGAGTTTTGTATAATTCATCATGGTTTTCAAACTACAATGCTTCAAAGTTGGCTAGTTTGAAACTGAAACCCAGCTTTAGACTTAGCAAAATTTCTAGGTTTGAAAATAGCATTTCATTGTTACTTGTGGGCTCTATTTGACCATGCCAGGCACTAAATTAGTTCATGATCCTTAAATAAAGTTTGTTACCCATCTCAAGAACTATAACTTTTATTAAGGGTGCACTGCCATGCAAACACTCTAAGCTACTGTTCATCTTTGGTCAAACTAGTATCATGTAAAAGGCATTTAAAGTAAACCAACACTTGGAAGCAAAATTAGCCCGTGTCATGAATACAACATTGTTCCATTTACCATCCTAGATGTGTCTAAGGTGTTTTTGTGACCTCATAACCATCTCTTGCATTGGTCACACATTGTCACAAGCATATGCTTGTATATAATCAACAACAAATGTGATAATATGTAAGAATAAGATGAAATTCCATATGCTCATGCTCATGAATGCTTGGATGATGCTTGTGCTCATGAAATACAAGTGCCAAATGCAATGCTTAACACTAAGGTGTTACAGCCCCTCCCCCTTATAGAAATCTCATCCCGAGATTTGGATGACCTACCATTTTTTATAAAAGGCGGGATAAACCTCACGCAAATAATCCTCCCATTCCCACGTGGCATCTTGTTCACCGTGGTTATTCCACACCACCTTATAGAACTTAATGACTTTGCTCCGGGTTACTCTTTCCATTTCTTCTAGCACTCGGATTGGTTTCTCTTCATAAGTCAAATTCGATTGGAGCTTAATATTGGTGGGTTCAATCGCCTCATCAGGCATGCAAAGACATTTCCTTAGCTGAGAAACATGGAAGACATTGAAGATAGCACTCATCTCTGGTGGAAGTTGCAACTTGTAGGATACCTTTCCCTTCCGTTCAATAATCTTTTAAGTACACATAATCTCCCACTTCAACGGTTAGTGGCCTTCTTCTTTTATCAGCATAACTCTTTTGTCGTGCTTGGACTGCTTCAATATGGCCTTGTATAACTCGAACCTGTTGTTTGTCTCTCTAGACAAAATCAATACCATAGTACCTCCTTTCCCCGGGCTCAACCCAGTTCAAGGGGGTCCTAGATCTTTGGCCATAAAGTGCTTCGAAAGGAGTCATCTTCATACTCTCTTGGTAACTATTATTGCAAGAGAATTCCGCAAGAGGTAACAACTTCTCCCATGATCCCTTAGAGGATACAACACATGCTCTCAACACAACTTCTGATTAGTTTAGTTCCCAACACTTAAAGGAGTTTTGTCTAATTCATCATGGTTTTCAAACTACAATGCTTCAAAGTAGGCTAGTTTGAAACTAAAACCCAGCTTTAGACTTAGGAAAATTTCTAGGTTTGAAAATAGCATTTCAGTGCTACCTGTGGGCCCTATTTGACCATGCTAGGCACTAAATTAGCTCATGATCCTTAAATAAAGTTTGTTACCCATGTCAAAAACTATAACTTTTATTAAGGGTGCACTGCCATGCAAACACTCTAAGCTACTGTTCATCTTTGGTCAAACTAGTATCATGTAAAAGGCATTTAAAGTAATCCAACACTTAGAAGCAAAATCGGCCCGTGTCATGAATACAACATTGTTCCATTTACCATCCTAGATGTGTCTAAGGTGTTTTTGTGACCTTACAACCATCTCTTGCATTGGTCACACATTATCACAAGCATATGCATGTATATAATCAACATCACATGTGATAATATGTAAGAATAAGATGAAATTTCATATGTTCATGCTCATGAATGCTTGGATGATGCTTGTGCTCACGAAATGCAAGTGCCAAATGCAATGCTTAACACTAGGGTGTTACAGCCCCTCCCCCTTATAGAAATCTCATCCCAAGATTTGGATGACCTACCATTTTTTCATAAAAGGCGGGATAAACCTCACATAAATAATCCTCCCATTCCCACGTGGCATCTTGTTCACCGTGGTTATTCCACACCACCTTATAGAACTTAATGACTTTGCTCTGGGTTACTCTTTCCATTTCTTCTAGCACTCAGATTGGTTTCTCTTCATAAGTCAAATTCGATTGGAGCTTAATATTGGTGGGTTCAATCGCCTCATCAGGCATGCAAAGACATTTCCTCAGCTGAGAAACATGGAAGACATTGAAGATAGCACTCATCTCTGGTGGAAGATGCAACTTGTAGGCTACCTTTCCTTCCGTTTGCCCTACATGTTAGGGTGCAAGCTTCTTCCCAAATCTCTATACACCCCTCATGGGTGAAACTTTTCAGTACACATAATCTCCGACTTCAATGGTTAGTGGCCTTCTTCTTTTATCAGCATAACTCTTTTGTCATGCTTGGCCTGCTTCAATATGGCCTTGTATAACTCGAACCTGTTGTTCGTCTCCCTTGACAAAATCAATACCATTGTACCTCCTTTCCTCGGGCTCAACCCAGTTCAAGGGGGTCCTACATCTTTGGCCATAAAGTAATTCGAAAGGAGTCATCTTCATCCTCTCTGGGTAACTATTATTGCAAGAGAATTCCGTGAGAGGTAACTACTTCTCCCATGATCCCTTAGACGATACAACACATGCTATCAACATATCTTCTAAGATTTGACTCACTCGCTCGGTCTGCCCAGAGGTTTGCTGGTGGTATGCTGAACTTCTGATTAGTTTAGTTCCCAACGCTTAAAGTAGTTTTGTCTAATTCATCATGGTTTTCAAACTACAATGCTTCAAAGTTGGCTAGTTTGAAACTGAAACCCAGCTTTAGACTCAGCAAAATTTCTAGGTTTGAAAACAGCATTTCATTGCTACTTGTGGGCTCTATTTGACCATGCTAGGCAATAAATTAGCTCATGATCCTTAAATAAAGTTTGTTACCCATGTCAAGAACTACAACTTTTATTAAGGGTGCACTGCCATGCAAACAATCTAAGCTACTGGTCAACTTTGGTCAAACTAGCATCATGTAAAAGGCATTTAAAGTAACCAACACTTAGAAGCAAAATTGGCCCGTGTCATGAATACAACATTGTTCCATTTACCATCCTAGATGTGTCTAAGGTGTTTTTGTGACCTCACAACCATCTCTTGCATTGGTCACACAATGTCACAAGCATATGCATGTATATAATCAACATCACTTGTCATAATATGTAAGAATAAGCTGAAATTTGATATGCTCATGCTCAAGAATGCTTGGATGATGCTTGTGCTCACGAAATACAAGTGCCAAATGCAATTATTAACACTAGGGTGTTACAGCCCCTCCCCCTTATAGAAATCTCCTACCGAGATTTGGATGACCTACCATTTTTCATAAAAGGCAGGATAAACCTCACGTAAATAATCTTCCAATTCCCACATGGCATCTTGTTCACCGTGGTTATTCCACACCACCTTATAGAACTTAATGACTTTGCTTCGGGTTACACTTTCCATTTCTTCTAGCACTCGGATTGGTTTCTCTTCATAAGTCAAATTCAATTGGAGCTTAATATTGGTGGGTTCAATCGCCTCATCAGGCATGCAAAGACATTTCCTCAGCTGAGAAACATGGAAGACATTGAAGATAGCACTCATCTCTGGTGGAAGTTGCAACTTGTAGGATACCTTTCCCTTCCGTTCAATAATCTGATGTGGCCCTACATGTCTGGGTGCAAGCTTCTTCTTTGCTGCAAATCTCTGTACACCCCTCATGGGCGAAACTTTTAAGTACACATAATCTCCCACTTCAATGGTTAGTGGCCTTCTTCTTTTATCAGCATAACTCTTTTGTCGTGCTTGGGCTGCTTCAATATGGCCTTGTATAACTCAAACCTGTTGTTCGTCTCTCTAGACAAAATCCATACCATAGTACCTCCTTTCCTCGGGCTCAACCCAGTTCAAGGGGGTCCTAGATCTTTGGCCATAAAGTGCTTCGAAAGGAGTCATCTTCATACTCTCTTGGTTACTATTATTGCAAGAGAATTCCGCGAGACGTAACCACTTCTCCCACGATCCCTTAGAGCACACAACACATGCTCTCTACATACCTTATAAGATTTGATTCACTCGCTCGATCTGCCCGGAGGTTTGCGGATGGTATGCTGAACTTCTGATTAGTTTAGTTCCCAACGCTTAAAGGAGTTTTGTCTAATTCATCATGGTTTTCAACCTATAATGCCTCAAAGTAGACAAGTTTGAAACTGAAACCCAACTTTAGACTTAGCAAAATTTCTAGGTTTGAAAACAGCATTTCATTGCCACTTGTGGGCTCTATTTGACCATGCTAGGCACTAAATTAGCTCATGATCCTTAAACAAAGTTTGTTACCCATGTCAATAACTACAACTTTTATTAAGGGTGCACTGCCATGCAAAGACTCTAAGCTACTGGTCAACTTTGGTCAAACTAGCATCATGTAAAAGGCATTTAAAGTAAACCAAGACTTAGAAGCAAAATTGGCCTGTGTCATGAATACAACATTGTTCCATTTACCATCCTAGATGTGTCTAAGGTGTTTTTGTGACCTCATAACCGTCTCTTGCATTGGTCACACATTGTCACAAGCATATGCTTGTATATAATCAACATCACAAGTGCTAATATGTAAGAATAAGATGAAATTCCATATGCTCATGCTCATGAATGCTTGGATGATGCTTGTGCTCATGAAATACAAGTGCCAAATGCAATGCTTAACACTAGGGTGTTATAGCCCCTCCCCCTTATAGAAATCTCGTACCGAGATTTGGATGACCTACCATTTTTTATAAAAGGCGGGATAAACCTCACGTAAATAATCCTCCCATTCCCACGTGGCATCTTGTTCACCGTGGTTATTCCACACCACCTTATAGAACTTAATGACTTTGCTCCGGGTTAGTCTTTCCATTTCTTCTAGCACTCGGATTGGTTTTTCTTCATAAGTCAAATTTAATTGGAGCTTAATATTGGTGGGTTCAATCGCCTCATCAGGCACACGAAGACATTTCCTTAGCTGAGAAACATGGAAGACATTGAAGATAGCACTCATCTCTGGTGGAAGTTGCAACTTGTAGGCTACCTGTCCCTTCCATTCAATAATCTGATGTGGCCCTACATATCTGGGTGCAAGCTTCTTCTTTGCTGCAAATCTCTGTACACCCCTCATGGGCGAAACTTTTAAGTATACATAATCTCCCACTTCAACGGTTAGTGGCCTTCTTCTTTTTTCAGCATAACTCTTTTGTCGTGCTTGGGATGCTTCAATATGGCCTTGTATAACTCGAACCTATTGTTTGTCTCCCTTGACAAAATCAATACCATAGTACCTCCTTTCCTCGGGCTCAACCCAGTTCAAGGGGGTCCTACATCCTTGGCCATCAAGTGCTTCGAAAGGAGTCATCTTCATACTCTCTTGGTAACTATTATTGCAAGAGAATTCCGTGAGAGGTAACCACTTCTACCATGATCCCTTAGATAATACAACACATGCTCTCAACATATCTTCTAAGATTTGATTCACTCGCTTGATCTACCCGGAGGTTTGCAGATGGTATGCTAAACTTCTGATTAGTTTAGTTCCCAACACTTAAAGGAGTTTTTTCTAATTCATCATGGTTTTTGCACTACAATGCTCCAAAGTAGGCTATTTTGAAACTGAAACCCAGCTTTAGACTTAGCAAAATTTCAAGTTTGAAAACAGCATTTCATTGCTACTTGTGGGCTCTATTTGACCATGCTAGGCACTGAATTAGCTCATGACCCTTAAATAAAGTTTGTTACCCATGTCAAGAACTACAACTTTTATTAAGGGTGCACTACCATGCAGACAATCTAAGCTACTATTCAACTTTGGTCAAACTAGCATCACGTAAAAGACATTTAAAGTAAACCAACCTTAGAAGCAAAATTGGCCCACGTCATGTATACAACATTGTTCCATTTACCATCCTAGATGTGTCTAAAGTGTTTTTGTGACCTGACAACCATCTTTTGCATTGGTCACACATTTTCACAAGCATTGGCATGTATATAATCAACATCACATGTGATAATATGTAAGAATAAGATGAAATTCCATATGCTCATGCTCATGAATGCTTGGTTGATGCTTGACCTCATGAAATGCAAGTGCCAAATGCAATGCTTAACAATAGGGTGTTACAGTTTCCTTGTATATGGGCGTGGTGCCCAGGTGCACGGGAACCTTCGGATATGATGGTACTCCACGGTTGAGGGGTAGGCGATAGTTGGTGACAGCCATGTCCATCCCTTGTTATCCCCCACGTTCGGGTATTGTGTAGGAGTCTTAAAGTCTCCCTAGCTTGCTGGCATACTAGTGCCTTGAGATCTTCCCGTCCATGTTACACTTAGGTCTAGCTCCAACCATGTAATTTGTATGATCATCAACTGTTCTTTGTACGGCTATATTCAAACAAGCCTGCTCCATTTAGGAACATTCTTTTATTCTTTGTTTCTCTTTTATCCTTGAGGTTGGCCCAGATGTGTGTGCACTATCCTGAAAATACCGCTTTTACCCCTGTCATAAATTTTGGTTCACTACGCAAGTATGTAATCTTGTTCATATCTATGCTAGCATCTTTACACCATGCCTTCCTTTGGAAAATATAAATAACGATACCCTGAATACTTCCGGGTGAAATACTACAATGATATATCCATGCGCTTACGGATATTTTTTTTAATCGTTAAGAACTATCATGTTGGTGTTCCTTGGCGGCGTTGCTAAGATTTATCCAAATCTTAGTGATGGTGCTAAGAAATACCAACAGGCATTTCTAGTACCGTTGCCAGGAATGGATTCCATGTCCATACTTGGTGATTGCGCTAAGAAATGCCAACAAGCATTTCTAGCACCATTGCTAGGGAAGGCGTAGGTTAAATGAATCTAGTAGGACATGATCATGATCACATGCATGAATGGTAGACCTAGTTTATGTAGGCTAACTCTGCTTGTTTTCTCCTGTTGTGAATCAAAACAGGATAGTGTATGACTGGATACAACCTGCCGAAAAACTACACCGATAATCCAGAGGCACTCCTAAGGAAGAGCCGGTCCCGTACTGCTTCTTCTTCTTCTACTCCACTGGCAAGTGAACCAGTCACCCCCGCACCATCCGCTCCTTCACTCTTGGCCAAGTCACTCTGTGACTACTCCACCCCCGCTATAGCCAATGTGCCCATTGGGCCCACTATCAACTTGGGCACTAGAAACTTTGAGCTCTGGACTGGCCTAATCACGATGGTGTAGGAAAACTAGTTATGTGGTTTGCCTAGCGAGAATGCAAGTGCACACCTTTAGCACTTCCTTGAGCTGTGCGACACCATTATCATAAAAGATGTCGCACCAGCAAGCATCAGGCTCTATCTGTTTTCCTTCTCCCTCATGGGGAAGGCGAAGCAGTGGTTTTATAAGGAAAAGGAAGCCGTCAACACGTGGGACAAATGTTCCGTGGTGTTCCTCATGAAATTTTTCCCCATCGGCAAAACCAACGCCCTGAGGGGGAAAATTTCAAGTTTCCAGCAGACCTTTATGGAATCTATCCCCAAGGTCTGGGAGAGACTGCAGGATTACATCCAAGCTACCCGCACCATGGGATAGAGAATTGGCTCATGCTCTAGAACTTCTACGAAGGGCTGACACCCATGACTAAGGGGCACGTAGATGCCGCTACTGGAGGTCCGTTTCTTTCCCTCACCATCGATGGAGCCACGGCTCTCATTGAAAAGATGGTGGCAAATCAAAGTTAGGTGGAAGAAAGAAAACAACAAAAAGGCATGCAGACCGTGAAGGAGGCAGATATGCTTGCCGCAAAAATAGATCTACTAATGAAAAGACTAGACGAGCGTGCCACCGACAAGGATACCATCAAGAGCACCGTCCAGGCCATGGACTCACATATGCCATGTGAAGTCTATGGAGAGGTCAGACACTCGGGGAATGATTGTCCTGAGAGCCATGAAGAAGCATCATACATAAATAATGGGTTCCGACAAAACAATAATGGGTGGAACAACCAGTCCCGCCCACAAGGTAATTCGAACTTCAACTCAAATTTCAATTCAAACCAAGCTTTAACAAAATACTAGAAAATATTAACTCAAAAATAGAAGATCTATCTTGCTCTGTTAAAAATCAATTTAGCTTTAACAAAATGAAAGAAACACAGTTAGCTCAAATTGCTGCTGCCATTCCCGGGGCAACCTAAGAATTCCTTTGAAAAAGTTAATGCGGCGACCACGAGGGTTGGTAAGTCCACTCGTGATCCACCGAACCCTAACAATAAAGCAGGGAAAGCAAAAAGGGGAACAGGACGAGGGATCTTCTTCATCAATGAAAACACAAAAAGATCAAGAAGAAGAGGAAACGACACCGCAAGACTTCATCGACACTAGCTATTTGATGTTTCCTACAAGGAAGAGAAAGCAAGATGTGGACGAGCAATTTGCTAGTTTTGTTGAGATGATAGAAAAGATACACATGAGCATCCCATTAATGGATGTCTTACATGTACCTTCTTATGCAAAGTACATCAAAGATATCATCAACAACAAATGACCCTTGCCATCCATGGAGGTCGTCAAGCTGACATAATAGTGTAGCGCTGTTATACTCAACCGTCTGCCCAAGAAAAAGAAAGACCCTAGGTGCCCCACAATCACGTGCTCAATTGGGACCTTGCAGTTTGATCATGCCTTATATGACCTAGGGGCTAGCGTTAGTGTGATGCCCAAGGTCATATTTGACAAGCTAAACTTCACGCATTTAGCACCAACGCCAATGATGCTTCAACTGGTGGACTCGACGCTCTGCTATCCGACAAGGATTGCCAAAATCCGGGGTTACTTCATCCTAGTCAATTTCATAGTGCTAGACATGGACACCACGAAGGAATCGCCCCTCATCCTTGGGTGACCTTTCCTCAGCACCGCTAGAGCACAAATTGATGTTGGAGCCAGAGAAATCCGCTTCAATATCAATGGCAAAGAAGAAAAATTTGACTTTCGGCCCAAGCAGGAGCAATGCTCCATGATCCGCATCAAGTACTGGCCAAACCCACAAGGCATAAAGGAAGTTGAGATACAACCTCAACTGGTGAACAGCCTTGTCAAGAAAAACAAAGATAAAAAGAGGCCAGAGCAGAAAAAGAACACCCCAAAACCAAAAGAAGAAACACTAAAGGTTGTTCACACACCACCAAAGAAGGAAATGGTGTGGAAACAAAAAGAAGAAGCTCCAAAGTCCACCACCTAAATCAAACAAGATGGTGTGGAGACCGAAGAAAGTGCAGTCATCCACGTCCACTTCTCCGAGCATGGATGTACCTTCATCAAGCAAAAAGTAAAAAGGAGAAGAGTCCTGCCCAATAGACTTTAAATGGTGAGCCCTTGCCGAAGGTAAATCGGTAGTTACCCTTATTAATTACATTTTTCTAAATAAAGAATTGCTCAAACTTAGAATTCCTATATAATAAAACTATAGTTTATGCATTAGTTATGCTAAAATAATAATAAAAAGTTTAAGTTCATCTTTCTTCATCATTCAATAGATCCCAATTGACCTACCATGCTCTATACAAGGTATGATTTTTCGTGCAATCATACTTTCATAGTCTTTTCAAATTAAGCATAGAGCTTAGGTTGATTAGCTTACCTTGATCAAATTAACATAACATCGAGTTTGAGCATTGAACTAAAACTACTGAGTGTAGACATGTGTAGAATAAACAATGGAATAAACTTATCAGTAAAACCATATATGAAATGAAAATAAATGCAATAAAGCTACCTCAGAGTCAACACCAAGCAATCTCGGACCATAGGCCTCGAGCTAGCTTGGGGAGGACCCCGCAGAGGTAACTTGTATCTTTTATTTTTTGCATTTTTAAATTTTGCATTTTTATTTTCTGCATTTATTTAATTATTAGCATTTAAAAATCAAAAAATTAAAAATACCAAAAAAATGGAAAATGATAAAAACACCAAAAATCTAAATTCCACTCTCATATGTGTTTTAAGATTGTTTAGTTTCTCTTAAGTTGAAATGATGAATAGTTGCTCTGTCTATAATTCATCTGTGCCTCGGCTATAACTTAGTATTCCCCAAGATTTAAGTTTGTTAGCAAAAAATGTCTCATCCTAAAAACTTGAAAACTTGTGGGTTGCAAATGCATGCTCCTTTTCTAAGTTGTTGCGAGTTATGATATGGTGCAAATAGATTTTGCTATGACTTTGTTCTAAGAGAGACTAGACATTTGGAGTTTTCAATTTCAAAAAATGCTAAAATTCAAAAGTTCCTCAATGATTCTGAATACCTACCAAGACCATATGACATGATACACATGCAAAATCTTAGTCATATGATACTTGTTATTGCATTGAGCTTTATCAAATTGTTATGACCCTTGTTGAGATTCTCATCATGCACCCAGGATCAAGATTCAGTACACCCACAAATAAATTGTTGACTCTTACACAGAGAGTTACGCAAAAACATGTATTTACATCGACCAAATAATTACTCCATTCATTTATCATGAGTCTCTCTTTCTAAAAAGTTTCATATGCCAAAAAGAAAAGTATGGGCTATGCTAAAAAAAAGAGAATAAAAATATCCATGCTAAGAAGCATGAGGGAAAAAATGCATGCCAAAGAGCATGAAGAAAAGAAAAAGAAAGAAAGAAATAAAGATTGCCCATACTTTCAAATAAAAGGTATTTCTCCAAAAGAGAGAGTCATGATTTAAAGGAGTACCAAAAATATTTAAGAAATATGAAGTTATAAAAATTCCACACACTTGCACCTCTTAATCAAAGTGTATGACTTGCATGTCCTTGAGGTCCGATTTTTGACTTAGCAACATATGTGATGTAAGTATGCCTCAATTTCATACCTACCCAAAACTCCACCAAAAAGCCTTTTAGAGGTAGGGTGAAAAGAAGGCAAATTATCAAATGCCTTGGTGAGGTTTGATACACATTGAGTGATCGAGAGAAACATTTAAGGAACTTACATTTCTTTGCAAAAAAACTTATAAAACCTCCGGATAGAAGGTTGATCGAAGAATGAAAGATTGGCAATTCTGTTATAACCATTCTATCTTGCAACCACCCAAGAACTTGGAAAAGCTATAAGACCCACAGGGATCAAGGATAAGGGTGGATCAAAATGCCAACTTATTTAAATTGTGGAATAATACTTTGTTATAGGCATGGCATTTATGAAATATATTCAGCATAGTAGCAACTCCTGATCAAAAACCAAGTACTTAGCTATTTGCTCGGGATGAGCAAAGGTTAAGCTTGGAGAATTTGTTGGTGGTCTTTAACAATCAAATCTGACTGCCAATTAATATCCAAAACAAGAGAAATAAACAAACTTTTGACACATGCATTTACTCTTGACATATTTCCACATGTATTGGAGACTTAGTGTTTTGCAGGACTTATTGAAGAAATACATGGGAATATGATCAAAAGGCGCAACTCAGAAAAGGGTAAAGTAGAAATGCGCAAAATAATAAAAGGAGAAAGCCCACCTACGCAACATACCTAGGCCGAGCATCGACATGGGAGGAGCCTAGGCCCAACCACCAGCCCACCTGGCAAAGACGGTGGCCAGGCGAGCCATCAAGGATGCGGCCGCACCCTAGGTGCGCCTGCACCCTAGGTGCGCCTGCACCCTAGGCAGCGTGGCCCGGGCCCAACCTCCTCTAGCGGTTGCATGGCGGCATGCTACGACAGTTTAGGCTAGTTTCCTATTTTATTAGCGCCAAACTGACCATCCGCCAGTATAAGAAGAGGGGAGGAGCTCTCCTTCAACACACACCTCATTTGGAGCTACACACCTCACACCTCCACTTGTATTCTCTTTTACTTTTAGTAGTATTTGTGAGCAAGGCAAGAGCTATCAAGGAGAGCTTGGCTCCTTGGGAGAAAGGATCATTGGTACGAATAATATGAAGAATTCTTCCAAAGTCTTGCTCCCATTTTATAAATATAGTTGTGCTATTGAATTAGAGTATAGTCTACATGTTATAATACTGACATATGAACTAGCCTATAGTTTGTATGTTATAAGCTTAACATGTAGAACTTTATGCTTAAACATTCATATAACTTGTATGATTAGAAGTAGAGCTAAGTTGAGGTGGCAGTTCATTGTTCCTTTGGGTTTGCCCATGTCCTATGCTTATCGACCCATAGGGTTAGAGTTTCAAGGGGATGTGGGTAGTTTCTTTGTACATGGGTGTGGTGCCCAAGTCCACGGGAACCCTCGGATATGACGGTACTCGACGGTTGAGGGATAGGCGACAGGTGGTGATAGCCATGTATGTCCCTTGTAATCCCCCATGTTTGGGTATTGTGTAGGAGTCCTAAAGTCTCCCAGGCTTGCTGGCATACCAAGGCCATGAGATCTTCCCGTCCATCTTACACTTAGGTCTAGCTCTAACCATGTAATTTGTATCATCATCAACTATTCTTTGCACGGCTATATTAGAACAAGCCTGCTCCACTTAGGAACATTCTTTTGTTCTTTGTTTCTCTTTTATCCTTGAGGTTGGCCCAGATGTCTGTCCACTATCCTAAAAATACCGCTTTTACCCCTGTTATATACTTTGGTTCACTATGCATGTATGTAATCTTGTTCATGTCTATGCTAGAATCTTTACACCATGCCTTCCTTTGGAAAAATATAAATAACGATACACTAAATACTTTCGGGTGAAATGCTATAATGATAGATCTATGTGCTTGCGGATATTATTTCTGTAATCGTTAAGAACTATCGCGTTGGTGTTCCTTGACAGCGTTGCTAAGATTTATCCAAATCTTAGTGATGGTGCTAATACTACAAGAAATACCCTTATACATGATGGTTAACAAAGTGACCTTTTAAGAAATCATCATAGAATTATGTCATCTGTGAAGGTTCATTTCTGAAGTGAGACATCTATGTTGACTGGTTAAGTTGTCGTCATGGTTGGACGTCACAGATCATTTTGGCACCTCTGTGGTAAATCTTAACCGTAAACTAATGTTTAAAATCAAATTAATTATAACACCCTAGGTGTTAGGCAGTCATTAACATTAATCATTGATGCATCCACACAATTAATAAGAATTGTTGAAAGATTTTAGGTGAGACTCTAGAAAAGCCAATGAATTAAAACAATTTCATAAATGGAAACAAGAAATATAATTGCATAGAAAGAGAAATAAAATTAAAAGAAAAAGAAAAGAACACACCTATTTAAACACACATCTCCTCTCGATGACTTATATATAATATCTAAGATACCAAAAAAAGAGGATTCAAAAAAAGAGAAAAAGAAAAGAAATAAGAAATAAAAAAATAGAGAGATAGGAGGACTACATGTTGACACCCAAATTCCCCATCCCCATCAAAGCCCATGAGCTCTCCCTCATGCCTGACTCCCTCTCTCCCTCGGTCTCCCTCACACTACCGCCGCTCCTTGCTCCTCTCCCACAAGTCGATGCCTCCACCTTCGGTCGTTGCCCCTCCCTGCTCCTCCACCACACGTCATCGCCTCCGCCTCCGGCCACCGCCGGTGCCCTCCCCACCGGTCATCGCCTAGATCTAGATCTACCTAGAGGTGATAGGGTTGTGGTGGCGGCCAATAACGAGCATGCAACTAGAGGCGACTAGGACGTGGTGGCAGCCGAGAACGAGCCCGCAACCGATGGCGGTCGAGAATGAGCACGCGGACAGAGGTGCATGAAGCGGCAGGCGATATCTTCTACGATGGGCAACCCAGGGTGGAAAACTATGAAAGGTGACGTTGCTACTAGCTACCGGTACCATTAGGCCAAGAATTGTGTTAGCATCATTGTTTTAGTATCGTTTGCTAACATTAAACTTTGTATTTTTCTGGTATAAATTATTATCTTTACAAGGCAGCTAGTTTTCTAAAGGAACAACGTCAGCTAGTTTCCTGGTATAAATTATTATCTTTACAAGCCATTGTTATTATTGTTAATTGAAAACATTTGTTATGATCGACGTTGACATCTCTTAGCATTGCTACTAGGCTTTGTATCCCCGACAACGGTGCTAGAAATGCTTATTGATATTTTTATGCTCAAGTAGATAATTCCGCAAGCGCATAGAATATCGTTATAGCATTTCACCTAGAAGTATTCTAGGTATCGTTATTTATATTTTACCATAGGGAAGCAATGGTTAAAGATGGTGATAGTTAACCATCATGTATCTACTAACCAGTATACCGACTAGACTAAAGTGGGGGTAAGTGATATACAATAAAGTGGGGTAACACACTAGGATCCAATCATGGAAAGATAAAATGGAAACATAACTAAATAGGGAGGCAATAATAAAGGGAACACAATGTAGAAGAATAGTCCAATTTATAAGAGCACAAGTACAATAGCAGCCCGCAAACGGTCGCACTGCCATACTTGAGCCCATATAAACCTGGTAGTCCGTCGAGTACCATGAAGGGTCTCGATTCAACCAACATACAACCAAGATCGTACATGATTCAACATACATGTCACACATTACATAAAGTTCACAAATACAGTTCCATACATCAGAGTACGATTAATAGTTATTACAAACCAAGTTCAGGTAAAATAGTAGCGGAAGCAATTAATGTTTGAAACCAACATCTCCATCGTTGTTCAAATACTGTGCCAGCTCATGATCATAATCCCACAAAAGCATAAGAGATGGATTAACAAGAGATGCCTTGCCCAGGGCCCTACTCCTCGTCCATGGCGGGACAAAAGCAGTTCTTACAGTAGCCATGATACATCGTATTATCTGCAACAATGGAAAATAAACCCTGAGTACAAGAAGGTACCCAGCTAGACTTACCCGTCATAAACTAAAAATAAAGTGACTCCAAGGATCATGCAAGGATTTATAAGTGGTGCTAACTTGACAACATTTTGAAAAAAAAGCCACTAATTCAACTATAACTTTTATAATTCGGTCATTAAGTTAATTATAGCTATTCATCTCTAGATTAGCGACTAACATGTGCCAAACATGTAGTATATTGTTAATGATATCACAATAATAACCATAGCCATTTAATATTTCATTCTTAGAACTATTCCACTTGCCATTAACACTATGATAGAAGGAAGCTCAGTCAAGTTTCTCACTATCTAGGAGAGACGGTGATTCGAATCGATTTCAACCAGATGGAAATTTATTCCTAACATAAACCCAGGCAGACCAGATCAATGGTCACCTTAGGTCTCCTTTGGTACAACTCAGGTCCACATTTCATGGATTGGATCAGCGCCGCACAATCAGGGACAACCAGCTGCCAGGACGTTCAGGCTCGGCCTACCCTTGGGCTCACGTCTGGCTCCCCATACATTCTTACTCCCATCTAGAGTGCGCACTCTTATAGAACAGGGCCTGGCCTAAGTTGAGCTACTCGGCTTCGCGGTCAAAACGAGTTATCTGGTCAGCTAAGTGAGAGGCATGCATTCAAAATGACCGAGGACCAACAACGGTACGGTCCTTAAATCGATGCAGACAGAATCACATGAGTCACCCTACAACATAGACTCCGTCTGGCCTCGATTTACAACATCCATGGTTCTTTTACATGATAGCAAATATAGCCAACCATGGTTCAATGCCCACCTATATCTTGTAGGTGACTGAAAATCACCCGACTTCTACCAGTCTAAGCATAGCTAAGCATATATTCGATCCTAGACCTACACGGGGTTAAAGGTATATATCTAGATAAGGTAGTTCTACGCATCAAGTATTTCCAACCAACTCTTATAACCTAATGCATCAAACATAAAAGACTTAAGTGATATTTTGTAAAACATGGGAGCCTTAAAATGCTCCGAGGCTTGCCTTTGATAAAGGAAGTTGGCATGTGATCCGAGCACTCGGGTAGGTCCTCAAGAGCTTGCTCCTCGCCTTCTAGAGCTATGGGCTGAGGTGCCTCTTGTTGTTCCTCTGGCTCTTCATCGAATTCTAGTAGAGTTATAACCTCAGACGATCCTATATGCATGAGCAGGAAATAAGATATCATGGATGCATATATAATGACATGTATAATATGATATGATGTGATGAATGTATCCTCATAAGTGTTCTTAGTAGCATTGCATTAAGGTGATAACAAGTTACATTTTCTTTTACTGAGTAGGTGCATATCTCTTCTCTAGTAACTTAAATAAACACTTATGTAAATCATTTTCTAGACTACAAGACAACAACTACTTGTTTTGACAATAACAGGAGTTATACACATCAAAACAATATGGTTATGGACATTATCGAAAGCTTATGAAATTTCCTACAACTTTATTTTAATCATCTTAATGTGATTCAGTAGTTATCTAAGTCAAACAATTCAATCTTTTAGATCTATCTAGAGAGCAAGTATTTCGGATAGCAGACTTCCGACCACCATAATTCTCAAACCATATGGCTTATGATTATGAAAATTTAAAACAAGGTTTATAAGTAAGTTATCTACAACTTTGTTATTAACCATTGTTACATAAAAGATCATTATCATCATGAAATCATCACCATAATAGAAACTACACATGCAGTCATCTAGTTGAATTATAAAGCAAAAATTAACTAGTTGCCTATAAACAAATACTTCTAAGCCTCACTAACAGTATCAAAAGATTATATGCATCACACACACCATAGAAAACATCATGGTTAAGCCTAACTAATTTATTTATATTCATTTATTAATTTCCATAGATAATAAGGTGATTTACAGAGTAAATATTTACCATGCTCAATAAATTTTGAGAAAATTACAGTAGGCTACACATGACCGTAATAGTCTACGGTACAAATTTCATGTGATTTGGATAAGTATAGCTACCTCTACAAATATGACAAGTTACATATGCTTATTTTAGCAAAAATAGTTTAGCATAGTGAAAAGTATCAAGCAACAGATTTAATATTTTTCTTACTTTCCTCCTAGCATGAGAATACTATGTAAAAATTTGTATGATCATATGTTATGTATTTTTACCCCAATTAATTTCACTAGAATCTAGCAATTAATTAAGATTAAATAGGAAGACCATATTACAAGTATGTCTAATGTAGGTTTACTATTTTTCCTAGCTAGAGCATGTCAACACAAGACCAGAAAAATTAGAATCACAATTTTATCACTTTCCTACCTCAAGATATGCATTTTACAAGATATAAACTACTTTAAAAGCACTTATCTTGCTTAATTTAATTCTCCTAGAAAAATACCCTAAACAGTAGATTTCATATTTTTATCAAATAGTACACTTCAAGATGAATCCAACAAAATTTGGTTCACCTCATTTGGATACTCCTAGCTTTAGATATAAATTTTGCAAGTTAGTATTCAAATCTGTGAAAAATAAACAAAAACAACTAAACCCTAAATGCTAGGTGCACCCGGTCTATACACTCCGCTGTGACTGACGTGTGGGTCCCACAGTCAACCTGGCTCCACATGACAGTGAAACAAAACAGAGGCGGTGCTTTGGCCGGTGAGAACTCACCGACGACGAGGTCACTGGCGACGAGGTCTTCGCCATTGTGTTCCCCTCCTTGTTCCGCACCTAGTGAGCTAAGTGGGTGAACCCCTGACGGTGGTTGGCTATGGCGGCGATGCTAATGGCGGATGGCAACAAGGCTGCGGTGGAGCATAGGTCGTTTCCAGCCACAGCAAGCTCTGATGAGCATGGCTATGGCTTCCTGGTGGTGTAGCAGAGATCTAGGGTTAAGTTGGGACTTCAGTGGAGCGGCAGCGAAGCTTGGCCGCGTGTGTGGTGGCATGGCGGCGCGAGCACGGCGATGTGCAGCCATGTTACGGTGCCAGTGCCCCAGCGTTAGCTCAATGGCCAGCAGCGTGACCTAGACCTAACCCTAGGCTAACCCTAACACCAGGAGAGAGAGAATGTGGGCGCTCCCATGAGCACGACCACGGTGAGCGCAAGCTCGATGGCGCTCCGGTGAGGGCGCGGCTATGGCAAACTCGCCCTTAGGCATTTACCTTGGCTCGATTGGCACGGCTAACTAGTAGGGAGGTGGAGGAGGTGATGGCCAAGCGGTGCAGGCGAGCAATCGGACAATGGCATGGTGGTGGCAGCGAGCGAGCTCGGTGGAGGTGCGGCAGCGATGGCATGGCGTTGTGGTTCTGCTCTAGAGCAGCACGTGGGCGAGAGAGGAGGCGAGAGCGAGAGTGAGCGCGTGTGAGCGGGTGCACACGACGTGGCGCTCTTTACCGCCCGCTCCGGGCTGACAGGTGGGGCCGGCACTAGCATACGGGCACCAGGTGGTGGCCGTGGCCTGAGCATGGTCGGCCACGACGCTACTGCTCTGGCTGGTTCAGACGAGTGAAGGAGCCGACTGACAGCGCATTTTCAAACCCCTAAATCTCCCAAACAGTGGTGAATCAGTGAAAACTTCATTAATACAAAGTGTAGAGCTACATGAGTACTACAAGATTGCTTAAAGGAGTTTTGTCTAAATCGCAATGGTTTTCAAACTATAAGGATCCAAAACAGGCTACCTTGAAACTAAAATCAGCATTCTACACTTAGAAAAAAATTAAGTCACAAAATAGCATTTTGTTGTAACTTGTGAGCTCTATTTGACCATGCTAGGCACTGAATTAACTCATGACCCTTAAATAAAGTTTCTTACCCATGGAGTCAACTACAACTTTTATTTAGGTCACACATCGATGCAAACAATCTAAGCTACTGTTCAACTTTGGTCACACTAGCATGATGAAAATGGCATTACAAAGTAAACCAACACAGAAGCAAAATTGGCTTAAGTTATGAATATAAACATTGTTCCAAATATCATTCTAGATGTGTCTAAGGTATTTTGGTGACCTCACAACCATCTCATGCATTGGTCACATATGATCACAAGCATAATTAAGTATATGAGCAACATCACATGTGATAAAGAGAAGGTAAATGTAATGAAACTTCATATGCTCATGCTCATGAATGCTTGGATGATGCTTGTGCTCATGAAATGAAAATGCCAAATGCAATGCTTAACACTAGGGTGTTACAGCCCCTCCCCCTTATAGAAATCTCATCCCGAGATTTAAAAGACCTACCATTCTTGATAAAAAGTGGGATAAACCTTATGTAAATAATCCTCCCGTTCCCACGTGGCATCTTGTTCACTATGGTTATTCCACACCACCTTGTAGAACTTAATGACCTTGCTCCGGGTTACTCTTTCCATTTCTTCTAGCACTCGGATTGGTTTCTCTTCATAAGTCAAATCCGATTGGAGCTTACTATTGGTGGGTGCAATAGCTTCATCAGTTATGAAGAGGCATCTTTTTAATTAAGAAAACATGGAAGACATTGAATATAGTACTCATCTCTGGAGGAAGTTGTAACTTGTTGGTGACTTTCCCTTCCATTCAATAATCTATTACTGCCCTACATATCTAGGCGCAAGCTTCCTTTTTACTCCAAATCTCTACACTCCCTTCATGGGCAAAACTTTTAAGTACACATAATCTCCCACTTCAAAGGTTAGTGGTCTTCTTCTTTTATCAGCATAACTCTTTTGGCTTGACTGAGCTGCTTTCATGTGCTTTTGGATGATGCGTACTTGCTCTTCCGCTTCGGTGACAAAATCTATGCCATAGTATCTTCTTTCTCCGGGCTCAATCCAATTCAAGAGAGTTCTACATTTCTAACCATGCAAGGCTTCAAAAGGAGCCATCTTGATGCTCTCTTGATAATTGTTGTTATAGGAAAACTTGGCTAAAGGTAGCCATTTCTCCCATGAACCCTTGGAGGATATAACACAAGCTCTCAGCATGTCTTCTAAGATTTGATTCACTCGCTCAATCTATCTAGAGATCTGAGGGTGATAAGCTGAGCTTCGCACAAGGTTGGTCCCTAACTGCTTATGCAAGTGCTCCCAAAATCGAGCAGTGAATTAAGAGCCTCTATCTGATACAATGGTTCTTGGCACCCCATGCAAGTGTACTATCAGAGCTATGTTGATTTCTGCATACTGATGCGGTCGATAGTTGGTTCTCACAGAAATGAAGTGCGCGGACTTAGTCAAGCGGTCAACAATTACCCATATTGAGTCAAAGCCCTTCTGAGTAGTCGGGAGTCCAACAATAAAATCCATGCTGATTTTCTCCCACTTCCATCCTAGAATAGATAAAGGTTGCAGTAATCCAGCGGATTTCAAATGAACGGCCTTGACTCTACTACAATTATCACACCTAGTGACATAGGCGGCGATCTCTTTCTTCATCTTGGTCCACCAAAAATGGGTCTTCAAGTCTTGGTACATCTTGCTACTGCTCGGATGGATAGACAACTTGGATGAATGCACCTCATCTAGAATTTGATTTCTAAGTTCTCAGTCTTTTGGTACCACTAGTCGGTCCTCAAACCATAGCACACCTCTTTCATCCAACATAAAATGTTTGGTTTCCTGTTCTTTCATCTTTCTCTTAATGTTAAATACACCAACATCTGTCTTCTATAGCTCGATGATTTCGCTTTCAAGTGAACAACTAACAGTGATATTGTGTAGCACAACAGGATGTAATAAATTAAATCCATCTTCCAACCAGGCTTCTAAGGTGTTACAATGAGATTTTCGACTAAGTGCATTTGCTACAACATTGGATTTTCCTAGATGGTAGTGCACTTCCAAATTATAGTCCTTGATTAGCTCTAACCATCTACGTGCGATGAGCTCTAAATCATGGGTAGGATAGTTGACTTCATGCTTTCTCAATTGCAGAGAAGCATAGGAAATAACTCGGCCTTCTTGCATGAGCACACACCCCAAACCTGTACCCGATGCATCACATAACAAATCAAAAGGCTACTCAATGTCGGGTTGTGCTAAAACAGGAGCTGTAGTTAATAAGGTCCGTAAGGTGTGAAAAGTAGCTTCACACTCTGGCGTCCAATTAAACTTCTCATCCTTCTAGAGTAGTCTGGTCATGAGCTTAGCTATCTTGGAGAAATTCAGAATGAAACAACGATAGTAGCCTATCAGCCCTAAAAACTCTAAACTTCATGAACCGAAGTCGGGGCCTTCCAATCCATGACCTCTTGTACTTTAGTTGGGTCTACAGATATTCCATTTTCAGATAAGATATGACCCAAGAAAGGTACTTGGCTCAACCAGAATTTACATTTACTAAACTTGGCATATAATTTATGCTCCCTCAATCTGGATAAAACAACTCTCAGATGCTCTGCATGATCTGCCTCATTCTTTGAGGAAATCAAGATATCATCGATAAATACAACCACGAACTTGTCGAGCTCGGGCATGAATACCGAATTCATCAAGTACATAAAGTAGGCAGGAGCATTTGTCATTCCAAAAGACATGACCAAATACTCGTACAAGCCGTACCTAGTGGAGAAAGTTGTTTTAGGTACATCTTCTGGCCTGATATTAATCTGATGATAATCGGACCTCAAGTCAATCTTAGAGAATACCTTTGTTTTTCCTAGTTGATCGAACAAAATATCGATACGAGGCAAAGGATACTTGTTCTTAATGGTTACAACATTAAGCGGCCTATAATCCACACACATCCGTAAGGATTTGTCTTCTTCTTTACAAATAAAGCTAGACAACCCCATGGAGATGAACTGGGTCGAATGAGACCTTTGTCCAATAGTTCCTGTACTCCAATGTTGAATGACCTTTTGCTCAAGTTGTTCTCACCTTGTAGTGTTTACCCTTCATCCTTTTGTGTTCAGCCTGAAAGGTTTAGCGACAAATACCTGAAGGATACAAGTTCTACAAGATGCTTTTGTTCTTACTTTACAAAGTTACTTTTTCAGGTGAGAACAAAGAGAAGAGACTAAACTCTTTTTTCATAAAACAAGGCATGGTGCAACATCTTTAATTCAAAATAAAATTTAGCAATGATGGATCATGACAAAATGTGCTCCCCCACACTTGGACTTTTGTGCAATAAAAATCCAAGTGTAAGTGTTGGAGTATATCTTGAAGTATATTCCATTGCCAAATCATGTTTTTAGACATGGTACTCCCCTCATTCTTTTTAATCTTAAAATAGTTAGTGAACAAAGATACCCACAAGGAACTTGTCCCAGAAGCATTTCCCTCATTGCCCCTTTTTTTAAGAGAGGCTTTATTTAAGGAGTAGTTGCAAGCTTATTATGCAAATGAACAATGCAAGTAGATCTTTATTTTATTATTTTTAGTTTTATTTTTAGTTTTTTAAATCTAAGACAAGATTATTCTAATTTATTATGCATGTAAGAAAAGGGACTATATATTAAAGCTAAACATGCAAGAGTTTAAAATTTAAAAGATATGAGAAAATTAAATACGAGATACATACCGATTTACCTGTCGGCGAGGTCTTATTGTGTCAAGTCAATTGAGCATGACTTCCCCATTGAATTCAGCTTGAATTTCTTGTTTCCGCCACACCATCTTGATCTTCATTGAGTTCTATTTTCTGCAAAGGTTAGTGGACAACACATACCCAAAGAAATTCTCGAAGAAACAAGGGTGATTGTTGTCATTGGGGCTAAAAGTATTCTTCTATGATAAAGACAAGTTGGCACTCCTGTTTAGTTAGCATGGATAGTTTTTCCCACATTCTTTAGTTCTTGTTTATTGTTCACCAAGTTCTTGCAAAAACTTCCACAAAGCACAACATGACATAAAAGAGGGTTAAATATTTACAACGCACCCTTCATAATTTGTTGTGGTGTATCACAAGACTTTATCTCCATATTTGAATTTATCTCAAAAACTTACCCATTCATATTTACAATTTTACATGCAACCAATATCTACACAAGTAGTTTTAGTTCAATAACCAAACTAGATTCCATGTCTAATTTGATTAAATGAGGCTATTTAACCTAAGCACCACGCTTAATTTAAAAGCCTATGGAAATGTGGTCAACGCATCCAAACCTTAAACTAGGCACCATGCATAATTTAAAGGCTATAGATGTTTGATCACTACTTCCAAACTAGAACATACTAGCATAAATGGAAAGAAGCATGAAAGCATATTAAGATTCATTCAAGTGGAGATGAGAAAATTAATGGCGAACCAATTAAACAAGCATGCTATAGAAAGGAAAGCTAACTAAATGAATGCTACGGTTTTAAAACAAGAATTCTAACTAAATGAATGCTTAAGCATAAATGTCTAGGCCTTAGCTTTTTCCTATAGCATGAACCATCAGCCGATATCATACTGAATGGCACAGCCAACATATGAATCCGTTGGTCCTGTTTAACATATGTCTACTACGAAGCTAGACTAAGAACACAAATAGATAGATAACAAAGGAAATTTGCCATCTACCTAGACTAGGCACATGCTCGACTATAGCTCATAGACTAGGAGCTACCCAAAGAAAGCACTAAACATTCAATGATTCAAGCAGACATGGAATGGTAAGAATAAAATGGAAACATAAATTCAGGATGGCAGGTTGTCACATACCTTGATCGATTTTGCTATCACCCAAAACTTAAGATGAAATTTGTGAGTGATGCAACACTTTTGTTCTGTCACATATGATGATTTTATCTCCTCTTGATGGTGACCTTTTCTCCATCTACACATGGTTAGAATGTATATATATGCATACCTACGAGATGGCAGGGTGAAGGTGTTGATGATTCATGAATGACCAAACACCCTAGGCACTTGATGATATTCTTGTAGAAATACGCCAAAAGGTTGAACGGATGATATTGCCCAGTTTATTTCACACTCAACAAGACAAGGATTGTTGGTGTTTCGTAAACCAAACTCGTAAATTTATACGATTGTCGCGCTGCTCTAGAAAGATGAAGTAGCGTCCAATAGTCACAAGGATTTATACTGGTTTAGGCTAGAGCCCAACATCTAGTCTCATAGGAGATCCAGTGCGTGTTCCTCGCTTGAATGCTCTGAAGTTCTTATAATGGGGGTGCAAGAATGGTGAAAGAGGTGGTAGAACCTATGCTAGATGAGGGGCAGCCCAAAGAGAAGCTCTAGGAGCCCTACTGCTATGGATGGAATCATAGAGGATGAAGAATGTGAGGATTCCCGAGATGGGAGCCCTGGCTATCCTTATATAGAGTTTGGGGCTAGGGCTTGTTACAAAGAGGAGGTTCCCCCGACCTAGGGGTTGAGAGCCTAACGGAGGTCCTAGCTAACTTGGCTTGCACGCTACGTTGTCTTTTGATGCTGGCCCGGGTGTGGCTATCATCAAGGTCTTGTTGCCACATCATGGCAGGGTCTGACATGGTGCTACTGTGCTGGTCGTGGTAGCACTGTAGCCATGGTGATAGTTTGTCAGTTGTCCTGTGCAATGCGGTATCTGTCATGGTCTTCGCCATTGTCTCTAGGTTTCCCGGGGCGTCGCACACGTAGTAGGTAGTCGCCCTAGGTTGTTGCTCGCCTAGTTGCTTTGTGGGGCTAAGGGCCATGACCCCGATCATTGGGGTCGGGGCACTCTACCACCCGAGGAGCTCTCTAGGTCGAGACCCTTATCATGGATGCCACCCTAGAGTGGGTGGGATCGTATGCGCGTCCTGTCGGTCCATATCTGGACGGTGGGTGTCATACCCATTGCCGTCATCATGCGGTGTTGTTTTGTTGGTGTGGCATGGCATAGGGATGGCGTCTGACCGGATCGAGGTGACTGTTGTCCCCTCGGTCCTTGTGAGGTCAGTGCGGCATGCCTATTTATGTTAGAGCATACATATTGAGCCACGCTCGGTCTCTCCCTGTCCTACCCCAGGGGTCATGATGGGGGAGAGTCGCGCGTCTTCCGTGTGGCTAAGGTAGGAGAAGGGGTTGTGGATGACCCTAGCCTAGGCGTTAGTTTGCCGTGCTCGTCCTAGCTAGGCCTCGGTCGCTCGGGCCATTGTTAACCCAATGAGTTGTGGGCCGCATGGCCTGCCAACTATTCGGCGCCTTGAGACACCCTAGGGTCATAACTGTGATAGTAGCCCCCAAGTGTTTTCACGATCACAAAGTGATCGTGAAAGTGCTAAAATGTGTGTTTGTTCAGAGCGCGGGCTCATAGACGTGGTCTACTCAATCTTCGTCGCTCGACCCCTTGTTGCCTAGTGCGTTTGATGCTGTGAGCGATCATTATGTTCCATTTCGTCAGGAGGTCCTGGTGTTGAGGTACGTGATGATTGTCCCTCGCCATGTCAGTGTGCCATGCATCGAGGTTCATGACTCGGGCGGGGCCGAACGGTCTCGTTGATGCTATGCCATCCTCACTTTTGCAAGGGTCCCAATTTTCATGACCCTAGGCGGGTATTCATCACCGGTCATGACCTCCCTTGGTTCGCCACACAGCGAGGGAGTCTCAGGCTACTCAGTCTACCTTTGAACTCTATAAGTGGGGGCCTTCTCCTATTCTAAACACTCGTATCTATGATTATGGATTGCTCCCTTCCTCCCGTTGGGTGAGAGTGGAGATAAGGGAGAAAGAGAGAGACAGAGAGAGGGAGAGAGACGTGATTATCCTCTCCAACAGCTGGTCCTAGAAGGGATCTTGCGAGTAGGGAAGGATGAGATGCCAAGGAGGTTGGCTCCATGATCATGCGGCCTTGGCCTTACCTATGCCCTAGTGGAACAGGTAACCGTAAAGGTCATTGATAAGGGGAAGGTCCGCCCTCCTACCGTGGGTCATCAAAGTGTGTAGGCAGCGAGTCGGTTCTCCAAAGAGAACGTTCATCACTCCCTGGCTGCTGGATGATGGACCCAGGGCGGTGTTTGTCACTATGCCCTATCGTGGCATTGTGATGACGTGGCGAGGCATTCCTCGTCGGAGGCCATTTTACCCTTCTCTCCTCCCCGCACTTTCTAATCTCGGGGGGGTCGCGATGCTGTGACGGGCCTTCAAGGTGTTCTTTTCCACCTTGTCCAACCATACTTGCAGTTCACGCTCCCTATTGTGGTGTCATTTTTTTAGGTGGTGTTGGGTTTCTTTCTTGTTTTCATGGTTTGCCCGTGCATGTAATGCTTGTACCCATGGAATGTATTTTTTGAACCTTTCATTCCTTCCTCGAAGTCATGCTGACCCCCAGTTTTGGCTGCGGGTTTTATTTCTAAAGCCAGACTTTTCGTGTGGGAGGTAGTCCTCCTTTCCTGTGGGATAGGGAGGCCGTTCTTCGGCACAAAATCCTTTGCTTCATTTACATTTTGACCTTATCTAGTTCAGCTATCCCCGTTCACCGAACAGGTTGTGGCTTAGCATACTAAGCAGCGATGTGATCGTGGGGCATTTTCCTCTGGCCAAAAGTGGACACTTAGGCTTGAGCGGGCCCGGATCATACGCGCTGGAGTCGTGGTAGGGTCATTTTCGCATAGGTTTTTGATCGCTGCCTTGTGAGGGGGTACCATCATAGGCCCCAGGCGCCTGAGGGTTTTTCCTCAAGGGGTCACTGATCCCTGTTGGTCCGTCAGTTTTTTGGTCGTGGATTCAGGATCCCAGAAAGGGCTTGTCGCGGGGACTTAGCCCTGCTTGCTACGGGATTCCCAGGGACCTCAGGGGTTGTTGTGAGCTATTTTTGGTCAACTTTGGTTTCGCCCCATGTGGGGAGAGACATGTCCACCGTAACCACATCGTCGGAGGATGCGCCTCATCGGGGTCGATGGGTAATTCGAGCGGGACCCGATATCCTCCCCAATCAACGTGGAGTTTGGCTGTGCCTCATGTGATACATTCCATAAATCATTGGCCATCAATCCCATTGGTCTCCAGCCACCTCCGCAGCGGCCAGAGCGCAAGATGCCTCCCCCCCGAGGGGGTCAACCTGGGAGACTTCGAAGCGGACGACTCGAACACAGCGAGAATGGTCATATGGATCTACACCACTGATTAGAGCCATAGGGGCCCATATCCTCCATATCCCTATCCCTTTTTTGGCCTTGAGTCCTTCTAAGGACCGGCCGAGAGGTATTGTTCCTAGGTACAATGCAGGGTCATTGACGCGGTGAGTTCCTTTACGCATGGACTTGAGGGATCGTTGCTTTCCTGGTCGCTGCGTGGCTTAGCGGTGACCACTTGATTATGGGGCAAGGAAAGGTTGCGTGGGAAATCAAAAGAAGTGAAAGAATGGGTGTAGGTCTTACGCGTGCTCTGGCTATTCCTTTTTCATTCCCTATCCTTTGCATCGTTCTGCTAGGGCCATTCCTGTCTAGGGTGTTTTCGCAAAATGGGTTAGTTTGTGATGACAGGAAGGTTAATATAAATGTGGGAAGAGAGACTAAGGATAGAATCTGCATAGCTGCTCAATGTTCTAGAAATTGGTATAGATCTCGCCGGCATCATTCATGAGCCGGTAGGATCTCGGGCGAATAACTTCGGCGATGATGTAAGGTCCTTCCCAAGGTGGTGTTAGCTTGTGTATGTCTTTGTTGTTTTGGATCCATCGTAGGATGAGGTCACCGACCTAGAACACTCGCTCTCGAACGTTCTTGTTGTGGTATCTCCGAGTGCTTGCTGGTACTTCGCGGACCGAAGGAGCGCTGTCACACGGGCCTCGTCAAGTTGGTGCCATATACCATGAAGAACGGTGTGAAGCCGGTGGACCAGTTTGGAGTCATCCTCAAGCCCTAGAGCACGGCCGGTACCACCCTTGCCCATCGCCCCATGAATTTGTCGAGCCTATCGAAGATGCAGCATTTGAGGGATTGAAGTATCATGGTGTTAGCTCGCTCCACTTGGCCATTTGTCCGTGGGTGAGTGACAGAAGCCCAGTTGACTCGAATGCCATAGTCATCGCAGAACTAGAGAAACTTCTTCCCGGTGAAGAGCATGCCATTGTCGGTGATTATGGAGTTTGGGACTTCAAATCTGTATATGATGTCGAGGAAGAATTCCACTGCATCTTCAGATCTTACACTCGCTATGGGCTTGGCTTCGATCCACTTGGTGAACTTGTCAATTATCACCAATAGATGGGTGTAACCTCCAGGTGCCCTCTTGAACGGCCCGAGCAGGTTGAGCCCCCATGTCACAAAGGGCCATGTTAATAGGATGGTTCATAGCTCTTGTGTAGGTAAGTGCGTTTGTCGTGCATAGAACTAGCATGCCCGTAGCTTCACATGATTTGCTGAGCATTGGCAACTGCTATGAGCCAATAAAAGCTTTGTCGGAAAACCTTCCCAACCAACGCTCTAGGCGCTGCGTGATGTCCGCAGATTCCCACATGAGCTTCCCATAGGAGTTGTTGCCCCTCCTCTCGAGAGGTGCATGTTTGAAGAATCCCCATGGTGTTGTGTTTGTAGAGGACATCACCTATGATCATGTTTGATTTACAGCGTCTTGCTAGATGCCACGCCTTCGTTAGGTCATCAAGCAAATTCCCCCGCGCTAGAAATTCTATGAAAGGCGTGGTCCAGTCTGTCCTGGTGTCTACCACCGCTCGGTCAATTGCCATTAGGTCAGGAGGGCACGTGGTCTTCGGGTTGTGGTGGTGTCCAACCGGCAAGGCAGGTTCTGCCTTGCCAGCCACGCCCGTCATTTGCTCATGCGGTTGATGGGCTTGCACCGATGGTTCGTGCGTGTCGTTGATGAACACTCCTGATGGGGCCGGTCCTCGACTCGATGCGATTTTGGCTAGGGAATCGGTGGCTAGATTGTCCCACCTGAGGATGTGGTGGAGTTCTAGCCCATTGAATCTTTCTTTGAGTTTTTGGACTTCACTGCAGTAAGTCGCCATCTTGCTATCGTGACATGATGCTTCTTTCATGACCAAGCTGATGACCAGCTCCGAGTCCCCCTAATGAAGAGGCGACGGGTGCCAAGCTCGGAGGCAATTCCGAGGCCATGGATGAGGGCTTCGTATTCCGCAATGTTGTTGGTTGCCCGGAAGTGGAGTCGAATGGTGTACTCCATGCGCTCTCCTATCGGGGAGATTAGGACGACCCTGGCCCCGCACCCATGGCATTAGCGACCCATCAAAATATAGTGTCTAGTACTATTAGTAGGTCGGAGGTGGGGGCGTTTGCACTTCTATCCATTCGGCGATGAAGTCCACGAGGACTTGCGATTTGATCGCCGTTCTTGGGATGTATGTGATGTGGAAGCCCATGAGCTTGGTTGCCCATTTGGCCATGCGGCCGAAGGCATCACGGTTCTGAACCACGTTCCTAAGCGGGTGGACGCCACGACCACAATTAGGTGTCCCTCAAAGTAGTGTAGTAACTTTCGTTTGGCAATAAGGACGGTGTAGATAAGCTTCTGGATTTGCAGGTAATGCACCTTGGTGTCCAAGAGAACCTCGCTAATGAAGTACACTAGCCTCTAGATCTTGTTGGAGTACCCACTCCCTTCTCCCTCGATGATGAGCTCCGCACTGACCACCTGTGTGATTGCGGTAATGTAGAGGAGTGGTTCTCCCTTTTTGGGCGACACCAGTGTGGGGGCCGTCGCTAGGAATGTCACGTCTTCAGCTTCTCAAAGGCCTCCTGTGCTTTAGTCATCTAGGTGAACTGGCCGGCCTTCTTCAGGAGCTTGTATAGTGGCATGTCGCGCTCCCCTAGCCATGAGATAAAGCGGCTGAGGGAGGCTAGGCATCCCATGAGCTTTTGGACTCCTTTTAGGTTCGTGAAGGGGCCCAGATTCTCAATCGCTGTGATCTTCTCTGTGTTGGCTTCGATGCCCCTAATTAGAAATGATAACCCCGAGGAGCTTTCATTTGGGGACCCCAAATACGCATTTCTCAGGGTTGAGCTTGATCCCAAATTCTCTGAGATGAGCAAAGGAGGCTTCCAGGTTGCTGACCAGCTGGTCGGCTTTCCTAGACTTTACGATGATGTCATCGATGTAGACCTCTACAATGTCCCCAATGAGCCCGCTGAGGCACCGATTCATGCACCTTTGGTAAGTGGCTCCCGCGTTCTTAAGCACAAAGGGCATGGTGATGTAGCAGTAAGCACCGAATGGGGTGATGAAGGAGGTGGCGATCTGGTCATCCTCCTTCATTGTGATTTGATGATACCCCAAATATGCGTCTAGGTAGCAGAGGGTTTCATAACCCATGGTCGAATTGATGACTTGATCAATTCGTGGTAGCGGGTAAGGTACCTGTGGACATGCCTTGTTCAAGTTGGTGTAATCCACGCACATCCTCCAGGTCCTGTTCTTTTTCTGAACTAGGACCAGGTTTGTGATCCAGTCTAGATGGAAGACTTCCTTGATGAATCCCGTCGCCAGGAGCTTAATGATCTCTTCCCCGATGGCCTTTCGCCTTTCATCATTGAAGCGGCGAAGGCGCTGTTTGACTGGTTTGGAACCGGGTAGAATATAGAGGCTATGCTCGATGTCCTGCCTCAGGATTCCTAGCATATCGGATGGTTTCCATGCAAAGATGTCTCGATTTTGGAGCAGGAAATTGATGAGCTCGCGCTCTTGCCGGTCAAAAAGGCCGCAACCGATTCGAACAATTTTACTGGTATCTTCGGGGTCGACTTGTACCGCATTGGTGTCTTCAGTGGGCTTGAAGGCCCCCGCAGACTGCTTCCTTGTGCTAGATTCAAGCGCAACTTCGGTCATGGTGGCATGGATAGTTTGCAACTCTAAGGCTCGAACCGCTGTCACTACAATTTTGAGGTTTTCCTCCTCACAGGAATGCGCCCGGTGCAGGTCGCCGCCGACCGTGATGACCCCTTGAGGATCGGGGAGCTTAAGCTTGAGGTAGGCATAATTAGGGATGGCCATGGATTTTGCGTAGCATGGTCGGTCCAAAATTGCATAGTAAGAGTTGGGGAGGTCGATTATCTCAAAGTCGAGCGTCTTGGTTCAGAAATTCATTTGTCCTCCAAACGTGATGGGTAAGGTGCTCCGCCCGAGGGGTGATATTCATGCTCTAGGTACGACCCCATACATTGGGGCATTCATAGGCCGTATCGCTGCTCTAGAGAGGCCTATGGCAATGTACGCCCACGAGTAGAGGACATTGAGTCCACTTCCTTCATCCATCAACACATTGGTGAGTCGTGTTCCTCTAATTGTTGCACTGACGACGAGGGGAAAACATCCTAGCGGCTGAATGTGGTTGGCATGATCGGTCCTATCGAAGGTGATAGTTGTTTGCAACCATTTTAGGTAGGCTATGGTGGTCTTGGTCTAGGCTACGATCACATTGACCTCCCTCCCCACTGAAGTTGACTTCAACTTTGACTCATCGTCAGATGACTCGCTGATTAGGGGGATCGTTGTCTTGCTGCGTCGAATGCCTAGAAGTGGCCCTTAAAAGCCATTCTGTCAATTCGCCTGCCATGGCCTAAGAGCTCAGGGCTTCTGAATCGAGGGATTTGATCATGATCTATGGTGCAGGAAGATAGCGGCCCTTCCATCATGGTGCCCTCTTAGATGTGGCCATCGTAGGCCATTGCTTGAATGTGCCCGCTGTCGGTGGAGAAAGGGGGTGTTGGTCCCCCTTTGTGAGTCAACTCCGGGATGCAGCCCCTAAGGACAGTTTCGAGAGCGTGTTCGCCATAGGCTATGGGATCTAGAATTCTAAGATGGAGGTCCAGACCACAGCCAGAGGCGGACGTGGGCACTGGCCCTTTGACGCCAATGGACTCATAGTTTTCATGGCAGATGTGGCCGCCATGGTCCATTTCACCATCGAGTTCATCGGTGGTTCGAGAAGCCATCGCTTTCTTCTCAACAAACGACAGTGCACGACTATCCCCTACCTGGCGCGCCAACTATCGGTGTTTCATAAACTAGACTAGTAAATTTATACGATTGTCGCGCTACTCTAGGAAGACGATGGTAGCATCCAATAGACACGGGGATTTATACTGGTTTAGGTCGGAGCCCTATGTCCAGTCTTAGAGGAGATCGAGTGTGTGTTCCTCACTTGAATGCTCTAAAGTTCTTACAATGGGGGTTCAAGAATGGTGAAAGAGATGGTAGAACCTATGCTAGATGAGGGGCAGCCCGAAGAGAAGCTCCAAGAGCCCTACTACTATGGATGGAATGGTAGAGGATGAAGAATGTGAGGATCCCTGAGATGGGAGCCTTGGCTACCCTTATATAGAGTTTGGGGCCAGGGCTCGTTACAAAGAGGAGGTTCCCCCGACCGAGGGGTTGAGAGCCTGAGGGAGACCCTAGCTAACTTGGCTTCCAAGCTACGCCGTCTTTTGATGCTCGCCCAGGTGTGGCTATGGTCATGGTCTTGTGGCCACATCATGGCAGGGTCTGACGTGGTGCTACTGTGCAGGTCATGGTAGCACTGTAGCCATGGTGATAGTTCGTCAGCAGTCCTATGCAATGCAGTATCCATCATGGTCTTCATCGTTGTCTCTAGGTTTCACGGGGCGTCGTACCCATAGTAGGTAGTCGCCCTGGGTTGTTGCTCTCCTGGTCGCTTCATAGGGCTAAGGGCCATGACCCCGATCATTGGGGTTGGGGCTCTCCGCCAGCCGAGGAGCTCTCTAGGTCAAGACCCTTGCCATGGGATCTTACGCGCATCCTGTCGGTCCGTATCTGGACGGTGGGTGTCATACCCATTGCTGTCGTCGTGCGGTGTTGTTTTGTTGGTGCGGCATGGCACAGGGATGGCGTTTGACCAGACCAAGGTGACTGCTGTCCCCATGGTCCTTGTGAGGTCAGTGCTGTGTGCCTGTTTTTGTCAGAGCAGACATACCGAGCCACAATCGATCTCTCCCCATCCTGCCCTAGGGGTCATGACAGGGGAGAGGTCTCACGTCTTCCGCATGGCTAAGACAGGAGAAGGGTTCATGGTCAACCCTGGCCTAGGCGTTAGTTCGGCGTGCTCGTCCTGGCTATGCCTCGGTCGCTCGGGCCATTGTTAACCCAATGAGGTGTGGGCCGCGTGGCCTGCCAACTAATCGGCGCCTTGAGACACCCCGGGGTCATAACCCTGACAAGGATAATCCAACAAAAGCTAGTGCTAACTAGATTAGCAGACATCAAGGTCAATATCAAAATCTTTATGCCAATTGCTTCCCCAGCAACAGCGCTAAAAATTCTTGTTGACATTTCTTAACATCGCTACCAGGTTTTGTATCCCCGGCAATGGTGCCAGAAATGCTTGCTGATATTTCTAAGCGTTGCTACCAGGTTTTGTATCCCCAGCAACGTCGCTAGAAATGCTTATTGATATTTCTTATGCTCAAGTAGATAATTCTACAAGCGCACAGAATATCGTTATAGCATTTCACTCAGGAGTATTCTAGGTATCGTTATTTATATTTTACCATAGGGAAGCAATGGTTAAAGATGGTGATAGTTAACCATCACGTATCTACTAACTAGTATACCGACTAGACTTAAGTGGGGGTAAGTGATATACAATAAAGTGGGGTGACACACTAGGATCCAATCATGGAAAGGTAAATTGGAAGCATAACTAAACAAGGAGACAATAATAAAGGGAACACAAGAATCCTAAGTTACTTCTATTCAAGCACTACTCTAGCTAGTGACTGTGGCTATACAGATAATCCAAGATAATGCAAGATAGGATGCAATAACATTTCGGACGTACCCACCCCAAACTCACCCAGAGGGTTGATTGGGCACAAAGCACCTCTGCCCTATGATTTAACAACTAGATATATCGTGGGGGAATACATAGGATGGAGAGGGCTGTCACCACCTGCTAGCTACCCCAATCCATCCAGAGACCTAGCCACGTTGTAAGCTACCTGATAGTATAAGCACCATGCTTACACTATTTAATACTACCCTAGCCTCACGTTAAGACTAGAGCATCAACTAGTGATGAACATCCCATGCTACAGAGAGCCCACTTATCATAGGAATTATAAGCATAACCAAAGTATAACTAGAGAACAAGACTAGTACATAAAGTAAAAAGACTTGAAATAATACTTGCATAGAAAGTAACATACTAATAAATAAAGTACTTACAAAAGAGAGACAAAGCTATACCAGACTCCTGAAGACTGCTCTAGAGCTCCCACTAGGACTAACTACTAGAGGTCCATCTTGAGAGAGTAGAGAGAGAGCTACATCTCTTATGTGTAGGTGTGTGTTACAAGTGAGGGGTGAGGGTCTTATTTATAGCATAAGGTGGAGTAGGGGCTACTCCATCGCCACATCAGCAATCCGCATGACATCCCCTCCTTGCCCTTCAATCAAACCGACCTTGAACCACCATAAATCAACGCACCATGATGCTCCCAAGTGTGTTTCCTTGCATGTGTCCGAAGGAGAGGCGGTGGAGTGAAAGTTGGGTGCCGAGCAGCGCAGTGGGGGAGCTGCCTGGAGTGTCACTATGGAGTGGGCCCTCCTCCTTTGGTGTGGGGCCCCTTGGGATGTAGTAGAGTCTGGGTATGAATACCATTTGTCCATTTTAGCACCCGACATACCGGATGGTGAGTCGGCAATCCATGCGATGCCTCTTTTCGTCCCTTGATCATGCACCGACTTGGAATCAATGGTGGAGAGGGCTTGGAGATGTGTTTCTTGGCCATTTCACATAGATTGGTGAGGCGGCACTTGAAGTGCCACGCCGGTCGGCGCCATGGTGAGGATGGACGACGCCACCAAGTGGCCCATGGTGGCCCACCTTGCTCCAATTGCTTCTAGTTGCTTGATTTTTGATATTTTTGCATAGTTTTCCTGCATGAGCAAAGATCTCCAAGTACAAGTGGAAATATGTGAATTATAAACATAAATTACTACTTGTGTTGTTGTTTACTCCTATTTTTTGTGCAATGTTGATGGTCAAAATAGACATTTTGTGACCATCAACAATCGACAGCATTTTACAGGACTCATACACTAAAGCATATTTTCTATGTTCTAGTGCTAGCTGATGATTGGGAGCAGAGTAACTTGGATTTTTCAGAGGCACAGATCTAGTGCTAGCTTGTAACTGGACTACATAGGAGTGCTCGAACGTGATTGGGAGAAGCGTAGCAGCATGGATTTTTAGATCCTATTGAATAAATGCATGTATCAACTCCACAAGGTAATTAAGTGAAGGGGCGAGATTTTTTGAACTTTTGTAACACTGCAATTACTGAATTTGAGTTCACGTGACTTTGCTTGATGAGTGGCTGCTGAACTTGGACATGACTATGCATTTTTGCAGATAACATGTGGTGTCTGTCGATGTTTCACCACCAATAGCCTACCATGGGGGTACCCGGGGCGGTTTGTTCAGGCTTCAGCGTATGCAGAACTCAACGGTTAATGCAAGAGACAGTCGATTTATCCTGGTTCGGACCCTCGATTGTGATCGAGTAATAGCCCCACGTCCAGTCGGCGTTAGCCTTTGCGTTGGATTGATGGTAAAGTGTTGTCTCTTGTCTCAAGGAGACCTGCCCTCCTTTATATAGTCAGGAGGCCAGAGTCCTAGTCGGTTTACAATGAGAATTCCTAGTAGGATTAAAGAATAATACTACTACTAAGATTACATGGGAAGAATCCTAGTTGGACTAGATCTTCTCTCTTCCTTGCGGGGTATCCCATGGGTCCCGCACCGACAAGCCCTCGAGCACTTCATGGTTGAGCTCTAGAAGCCTCGTCTTGTTCCTTTAGGTCTTGCTGAGTAGGAACAAGCATCGTCCGAGTGCTTTCTTGAACGAAACCATATAGCGCTTCTTGGGATCTTCGAGTGGTTTGTGCTTTTTTGAAGAAAAAGTATACCCATCTGGGTGTAGCCCTCGAGCCTCTTGCTATTTGAAACAAGGAGCTGGAGGGTCTTGTCTTGAAATTGCTCTGATTCTTCATCGAAGTGCTCCCGAGCATATACCCGGGTTCTTTATCAAAAAGAACTTGGATATAGCTCGGTCCGAATTCTTTTTGTCTTGAGGTCTTGAAGTGGTCTGTCTTAAAGAAGTCTTCTTGGTGACGTGCACTTTTTAGAAGAAAAAAGTGCACTCACTGAGTGTAGTCCCCGAGCCTCTTGCTATTTGGAACAAAAAGTTGGAGGGTCTTGAATCTTATGTTGTTTGAAAACTGCTGTCTTGAAGAAGTCTTCTAAGTGATGTGCGCTTTTTTGAACAAAAAGTGCACTCACTGAGTATAGCCCCCGAGCCTCTTGCTATTTGGAACAAAGAGTTAGAGGGTCTTGAATCTGAGTTGTTCAAAGAACTGAAAACCTCACCTATTCCAGCCCCCGAACATATACCTGGGTTCTTTTATTCAAAAAGAACTCGGATACAGGATCTTGGGGTGTTCTCTGGTAGTCTGCTGTTGTCAGATGTAGTTGTTTGGTGGTGGTTGAGAGTAAATGTTGTTTGTTCACGAGTTGTACAGTGTTGGTATATTCTTCCGAATATGCTCGTTCTTGAGTACTGTTCCTTCACGCCTGAGTCCTCTTTCATTGAATTCTGTCTTTTCACTGTGTCCTTTGTTATGTTTGTTCTGTTTGTAGTCCCGGTCCATGTGCACCGCTTCTTTGGTTTATAAATACCCTCCTGGTGTGCTGTTTTGATTCATCGAGCATTTCGTTGCGTGGTCTGAAATCTCTGTAGTCATGAATATGATAGTTTGTGAAGTAGAGCAGCCCCCGGGCGTATTTTGTAGTTCTTGTGTATCTTGTCATAGCTAGAGGGAGTCTTGTGATAGGGATTAGAGGTAGACTAATCCTGCAGTGGCATTGTACCAGGAAGTACGTGGCGGTAGTTGGAGGAAGTCTTGTGATGTGGGATACCTTCCTTCATCCAGCAGTTCTGGGTTGATCCTCGTCGCCTGCCCTGAGACTGTCCGGTGCAGATCAACACCATATCCAGCATCACATCGGACTTCGGTAGACAGATGTCTACCGCCCTCCCCTGGTCCATGTTGTCCCGCCGTGTTGCTGATTTCCGCCTTGGATGTACTGCGTTCGTCCTTTGAAGAAAACAGTGTAGCCGAGTGCGGTTTGTTCTACCGAGTAGCAATTTAGAACACGTAGTCGTTCTAGAGCCTAGTTGTGTCCGGGTTCCTCTTTGCTACCTTGCTTGTCGTAGTACCGAGTTCGTTGGGTCTTGTAAGATGTGTAATCTTATATTTTTTGAAGCCCTTTATAATGGAAAGAATCTTGTCTTCTGAGTTGTCATTCTTTTTTCTGCTAAAGTCCTAGTTGTTTATGAGATTCCTGAGTTCTTTATATAAGAACCGGGTTCTTGTGTTTCTTGTGAGGTAACCCTTCATTGGTTCATGGTTGATGAGTTCTTTTTGTAGCAATACAAGTAGTGCTGGATGGATAAGTCTGAAATCTGCCCGTTGAACTGTACCGTTGTGTAGAAGTTTGCCGTCCGTCATTTCAGCTATGTCAGTTGTTGTGAGAAATGAATCATTGCGTTCTCATGCCGTGTTTAAACGGGCCTGGTGGGCCATCGTTTTATTGCTGTAAAATCTATTTAAAGGCCTTTCTTCTTCTTTTTCTTTGTTGCCCTACTTTTGCCTTGAAAACCCTAGTCTTCAAGACTCCGCTGCCGCCATTGTCGCTGTCATCTGAGCGCCACTATCTGAGCCTCATTGTTTCTTAGTGCTTTATTGCTTTTGCTAGTATATGGGTAGGAAGAAATCAGCGAGCAAGTCCCAGGCAACCTTTGTAGACAAGGAGGCATCGCTTTCTGTGATTGAAAATCAAGAATTTATGGCCATGAGGGCTGCTCAGAAGATCTGGTCGGCTCCGACTACGACTGAGGATCAATTGCACGAGCTTGTCAGTGATGGTCTGATCCAAGGCAAGGAGTTTGCTGATTGGAAAGCTCTAGGCCAGCATCGGGTCCCAACTCCAGGTTCTGATGAGATTGTTCTTTTTGTCTTCTTTATCCGTGCTGGACTCTTCCTTCCTACTTCTGCTTTTCTTCATCGATTTCTCAGTTATTTTGGGATTAGCTTGAACCATCTTGCTCCCAATGCTGTCCTTCATCTTTCTGTTTTTGTTCATCTTTGTGAAACTTTTCTTAGAATTTCTCCTTCTCTTTCTCTCTTTCGTTACTTCTTCCGTCTGAAGCCACAACCCCACCGTGATGACACCCATGTTCTTGGTGGCTGTGGGATTTAGTTTCATCAGGGTCTTAAGAGTAAATTCTTTGATTATGACTTGATTGATTATGTGAGGGATTGGCATGCCGACTGGTTTTATGCTGCCAATTTGATTCCTTCTCTTGATGTTCATTCTGTTTCTGGTCCCGTGGTTAATGACCGATGGGAAAAGAATCCCCTGATGATGGATGAGCCCCAGGCGATCAAGCCAATTCTTTAGAGGATATGTACTCTGAAACAGCAGGGCTTGACCGGCTTTGGTATCGTTTCCAGTTTTCTTCGCCGTCGTGTTCAGCCTCTGAAGGAGCGAGAGAATTATGGTTTTGAGTACTCTGGGGCAGAGGACCCTTCTTGTATGGTCCCTGCCCTTGAGTTGACTGATGAGGAGGTGCTCGAGTGCCTTCAGAAGATGCTTAAAGGAGTAAGCGTCATCTCGCTTGTTGTCCCTGAGTATTGTGTTAACAAACCGCCGCCTGTTGTGAGTTGTTTTTTCTTATGCTGTTACTTTTTGTATTTCCTTTGTTGTCTTCACTTTTTGCTTAATCTTTCTTGTCTGGTTGTTTTACTCTTTTATAGGAATTGGGGCGTAACTTTGTTGATCCGATCCCCCTTAATGACTGCCCTGCCATTGTGGAGACTAGGGAGAGTCTTGCTGGGGCATCTTTAACCAGTAAGTTTCAAACCACCATGATGTTTCCTGGTGTTTCTTCCATAGTTCTTGACGTATATGTAGAGTATGTTCCTCATCCAGTTCCTCGAGCTCCTCGAAGTGTCAGAAAAAGGGGGCGTGCGGATTGTTCTTCTTCTGGTTTGTCTGCTGCCAAGAAGCCTCGCCAGTCGAGTACTCGTCCAGGTACTCAAGTTATAGGTAGCATGCTCCTAGGTGAGCATATTAATACGCTTTGTCTTCTTGTTGTTTGTTTGTGCCATTAACCGAGTATTGTTCTCCTTTTTCAGATGGCGCTGTGGTTGCCTTGCTTGAGGGTGAGGAAGATGAGGATGATGATGCGGCCCTTGTCACGCGTCGGTGAGTTGTTTTTTGTTTTTCTGTTGTTGAACACCTCTTTTTGTTTTGACTTTGGCCTTGTTCTCTTGTAGTAAGCGGTCGTTGGGCTTGAGTTCTTCTGGGGCTCTGGTACCGACCACGCCACTCCTATCGCAGAGTGGTGGTGATATTTTTGCTGCTATAGTTCCCCCTCTAAGATCTTCTGTTCGTCTTGGGGATTTTATGAAGATGAAGATAGGTAAGTGAGTGAATCCTGGTTATGTTTCTTTGCTTCTATTTTTCCTTTTTTCTGATTCATATTCTTATCGTCAAGTTTCCTTATCATCTTGCAGACCTTCGCCTTCCCTTACCCCTCAGTCGACTTCTTGTCAATCCTCTGGTGTGCCCCTGTGTGCTGAGTCTTGGGACTTAGAATGTACGGTCAGTGAGGTGGCTGTGAGGGAGACAGGGTTCCCTGGTGATCACGCTGCTGCTGATTTGCTGGCTCCAGGGGTGACCGTGGCCGTGGCGGTGGGTCCATCTGAGGAGGTAGCCGGGGCTTCCCAGGATACGGCCCTAGTCTTGCCTTATTTGCATCGGCCGGCTTCTCCCTCTGCTCCTCTTGGTACTAGTGATCAGCGTTTGGATGATGATGTGTTGCAACAATTCGATGCCACTCATCGTTTGTCAGAGCTGACCGCTGCCTGAGGAACCTTTGCGACCTTTGCAACTTCTTTTGGGGAAAAACTCCATGTAAGTTTTTTCTGAAGTTCTTTCTTTGGATGTTCATCTTTCTTCTGTTCTTATGTCTTGTTTTCCTCTCTCTCTTTTTATTCAGTCTTTTTCTCGGGATCATACCGGCTTCTTTTTTCTCGTCTGAAACCGAGAAAAAGTTGTCTTCTGAGGTTAGTGCCCTAAAAACAGAGCTTGACCTCTGTTGGGCCGAGATGGAGACCGAGCATCAAATGCACAAGAAGGAGGAACAGGCTCTCCATGCCCGGGTGGTTGAGGCAGAAGAGCGGAGGGATGCTGCTGTCCAGGAGGCCTTGAAGAATGTGGAGGCCATGAAGAAAGAGTGCAATGGTATTGCGGGTTCTTTTTTGTTTCCTTTTGTATTCAAATTTCCCTTTATGCTGACTTGTTTTTTGGTGCCTGGTCTAGCTCTCCGAGTTGAAAAGCAGAAGCTCTCGGAGGGTATTGAGGAAATGAAGATACTTGTTCGCAATAATCACATCAGGGCTGAGGAGGTAATTTCTCGTGCTGAAGAAGAACTCACGCTTGCTAAGTTGATTAGGCATGGAGCTGACAGGGATCTTATGCAGGCTCAAAAAACTATTGAAGTCTTGACTAGTAAGTTGACGACAGCTACTGAGAACTAGAATGCTTTGTGGAAATCATTTTGGTCAGTGGCCGACCTTCTCCGGACTCCATCAGATGATGGTCAATCTTGGGCTCAGTTTATTCCCAAAGTTCTGACCTAATTCCAGGAGTTCATGAAGAGGTGCGCCCAACTATGTACTAGAAACGTTCTTGCCTAGGTCCGGGTTCTTGCTCTGGAGGTCCCTTTGTCCAAGATTACAGAGGAAGCCGAGAGTCAAGAATATCTGGATGTCGTTGAAAAGGTGGAGCCTGAGGTCGAAGATTTAGCCAGGAGGATTGCGGATAATCTTAATATTGATATTTCTTCTCCTGATGACAATGCTTGATGTAATTGACCTTTGTACTCTAGCCTCTGTAATAGGACATTATACTTCTTTTTGAATGAAGATTCTTTGTTTTTTGTTGATGTCTTCTTTGCCTGGATGTCTTTGCCTTGTAAACAACTCGGTATCTGTAGATTGTTGTCTTGACAAACTTTCTTGATTTGTCGAGTGCTTGTCTGGCTGCCGTGTAAACAACTCAGGGTAGGTAGTTCTTTGTCCTTACAACCTTTTTGTTCTTGTTAGTACTGAAAAGACTTAGGACTAGTGATCTCAAGTATCTTCAGCTTCTTCTTTTTTAGCTTTTTTGCTTAACTCAAGATGTGGCCAGCATCTGGCTTTTTTCCTGGTTGTAAAAAACATCTTTGGATCGGTTCGAGTGTTGGCTTATCAGCTACCCTCATCGACAGGCTCAAGCATCTTTTCTGCTCTTTTGCTCTTGGCCGGTATGCTCAGGCATAATTTCAGCCATTTTGCTTTTTGGTTCGGGTGTTAGCTTATTAGCTACCCTCATCGGCGAGCTCAAGCATCTTTTTAGCTCTTTTGCTCTCGGCCGGTATGCTCAGGCATAATTTCAGCCATTTTGCTTTTTGGTTGGTGTTAGCTTATTAGCTACCCTCATCGGTGGCTCAAGCATCTTTTCACTCTTTTGCTCTCTACGGTATGCTCAGCATAATTTTAGCCATTTTGCTTTTTGGTTGGTGTTAGCTTATTAGCTACCCTCATCGGCGGGCTCAAGCATCTTTTCAGCTCTTTTGCTCTCGGCCGATATGCTCAGGCATAATTTTAGCCATTTTGCTTTTTGGTTCGGATGTTAGCTTATTAGCTACCCTCATCGGCGGGCTCAAGCATCTTTTCAGCTCTTTTGCTCTCGGCCGGTATGCTCAGGCATAATTTCAGCCATTTTGCTTTTTGGTTTGGGTGTTAGCTTATTAGCTACCCTCATCGGTGGGCTCAAGCATCTTTTCAGCTCTTTTGCTCTCGGCCTGTAAGCTAAGTGAAAACAACTCGGGGAAAACCATAATAAGACATAAGTTGTCGAGAAAAACCATCTTTATTGATCATGAACGTTGATAAGCCATAATAACACATATGTTGTCGAGGAACACTATCTTTATTGATCATGAACGTTGATCTCTTGTGGCTTGTATATATATTCTTACTTGAGTCGTTTTCATGCGTAGAATCTTCTTAGTTGGCTGATGTGCCATGTATTGTTGACTTCTTTTCCATCTTCAGTTATCAACTTGTACGTGCCTGGTCCGGTGACTTTTGTGACAATAAAAGGACCTTCCCATGGACTGAGTAGTTTATGGCGTCCGTCAGTTTTTTGTATTCTTCTTAGTACTAGGTCTCCGATTTAGAGTGCTCGAGACTGGGTATTCTTGTTGTAGTGGCGTCTTAAACCTTGTAGGTATCTGGCTGATTGAAGGGTAGTGTTTACTCTAACTTCTTCTGTACTGTCGAGTTCTAATCTTCGGGTGTGTTCTACTTCTCCTTCGTCATATTGTTCTATCCTTGGTGACGTCCAGATCAAGTTGGCAGGTAGTACGGCTTATGATCTGTAAACCAGGAAGAAAGGTGAGTATCCGGTGGCTCTGCTTATTTGAGTTCGTAGTCCCCATACTACATTGGGTAATTCTTCAATCCATTTGGATCCATAGTCCACTAGTTCTTCATACAATTTTGGTTTTAATCCGGCTAGTATGAGTCCATTAGCCCTTTCTACCTGTCCATTGGCTTCTGGATGTGCGACTGATGCGTAATCTATGCCGAAGCCACAATCCTATGCCCAACTTTGGAATTCTGTAGCTGTGAAGGGAGAACCCAAATCTGTGATGATTCGATTGGGCATGCTAAAATGGTGCAGAATGTCTTGGATGAACTCGACTGCTTTGGCTGCGCTGTATTTTGCGAGTGGTTTGTATTAAATCCACTTGGTGAACTTGTCAATTGCTATAAAGATGTACTCAAAACCGCCCTTTGCTTTCTTGAGAGGTCCTACTTGATCCAGCCCCCAGCAGGAGAAAGGCCAAGCGGGTGGGATGCAGATGAGATTGTGAGCTGGTACATGAGCTTGTCTTGCGAACATTTGACAACCTTTGCACTTTCTGATGAGTTCTTCTGCGTCTTTCAGAGCGGTTGGCCAGTAGAATCCGATGCGGAATGCTTTGCCAACTAGTGTTCTTGAAGCGGCATGATTTCCACAGCAACCTGAGTGTATTTCGTCTAAGATCTCTTTGCCTTTTTCAAATGAGACACATTTTAGGAGTACTCCTGATGATGTGGCTCTTCTGTAGAGCTTGTTCCCCACTAGGATGTAGTTCTTGCTTCTGCGAACAACTCGGGTAGCCTCCTCTCTATCTGCTGGCAACTTATTCTCTTTTGATATAATCAATAAAAACCTGGGTCCATGAGGTGTTGATTACCAAAATCTGGGTGCCTTTGGCTGGGAGTTCAGGGGTTATCTCACCAGGTTGTTTGATAGAGGGAGTCGATAACTCCTCTATGAATACGCCGGGTGGGACCTTCGCCCTGTCCGATCCGAGCTTGGCGAGGACGTCTGCTGCAATATTAGAATCGCGCAGGACATGTAGAATTTACAATCCTTGAAAATGTTTTTTGAGTTTTCGTATTTCAGCACAGTAAGCGCCCATGTTTTCTTTGGTGCAGTCCCAATCTTTGTTGACTCAGTTGACGACTACTGCCGAATCGCCGTATACGAGTAATCGCTTGATTCCGAGGGTAATTGCCACTCGGAGCCCATGGATGAGGGCTTTGTATTCTGCTTCATTGTTTGTAGCTTGCCATAATATCTGAAGGACATACTTGAGTTGTTTTCCATCTGGAGAAATGAAGAGAACGCCTGCACCGACTCCGCCTAGCTTGAGCGATCCATCAAAGTACATCTTCCAATGGTCAAGGATGGTATTTGACATAGGTTGTTGAATTTATGTCCACTCGACAACAAAATCGGCAAGGGCTTGATATTTAATTGCCTTCCGTGGGGTGAAATCGATATTGAGAGCACCAAGTTCAACTGCCCACTTAGATATGCGCCCTGTTGCGTCTCTATTGTGTAGGATGTCTCCGAGTGGGAAATCTGTCACCACGGTAATCTTGTGGCTTTCAAAATAGTGGCGAAGCTTGCGTGAAGTGATCAGGAGGGCGTAGAGTAGTTTTTGCACATGCAGGTACCGGATTTTTGATTCTGATAGTACTTCGTTGATGTAGTATATGGGGCGTTGTACTTTATATATGTGCCCTTCTTCTTCTCTTTCTATGACTATCGTTGTGCTGATCACAGCAGAAGTTGTCGCAATGTACAGCATCATGTCTTCATATTTCTTTAGAGGTGTGAGAACGGGCGAGGAGGTGAGGTATGCCTTAAGTCTTTTGAAAGCTTCGTTGGCTTCTTCTGTCCACTCGAACTTGTCTATCTTCTTTAGTAGTTTAAAGAAAGGTAATCCTTTTTCACCGAGTCTTGATATGAAACGATTGTGGGCCGCCATGCAGCCTGTTAGTTTCTGCACATCTTTAACACTTCAAGGAGGGCCCATCTCTGTTATGGCTCGAATTTGCTTGGCGCTGGCTTCGATTCCATGATGACTGACCAAGAATCCAAGTAGTTGTCCTGAAGGAACTCCGAATATACACTTGTTTGGGTTCAATTTCCATCTCCACCTTTTCAGGTTTTCGAAGGTTTGCTTTAAGTCTTCAATTAGTGTGTTTGGGTTCTTTGTTTTTACTACTACATCATCCACGTATGCCTCTACATTTTTGCCGATCTGTTCACCAAGGCACGTTTGGATAGCTCTTTGGTAAGTGGCACCAGCATTCTTGAGTCCCAACGACATGGTCTTGTAGCAGTAGGCATCGAACGGAGTAATGAAAGATGTCTTGCTCTGGTCTTGTTCCTTTAATGCAATCTGGTGATATCCTGAATAGCAATCAAGAAAGGATAATAGGGCAGATCCTGCCGTGGAATCAACTATCTGATCAATGCGTGGTAGTCCAAATGGATCTTTCGGGCAGTGTTTGTTGAGATCTGTGTAGTCGACGCACATGCGCCACTCATCCGTATTCTTTTTTTGTACAAGAACTGGGTTTGCTAGCCAATCTGGATGAAGGATTTCTCTGATGAATCCGGCTGCCATTAGCTTTGTGATTTCTTTTTTAATTGCTGCCTTCTTGTCAAGTGAGAATCGTCGTAGCCGTTGCTTCATAGGCTTGGAGCCTTCATTGATATCGATTCTGTGCTCAGCCAACTCTCTTGGGACACCTAGCATGTCGGCCGGCTTCCAAGCGAAGATATATTTGTTGTCTCGAAGAAAGTTGGTGAGCGCGAGTTCCTATTTTGCCGATAGGTGAGCGCTGATGGTTGCCGTTTTGGAGGGATCACCGGTGCCTAGGTTGATTTGCTTGACGTCGGCTTCTTTTGGTGGTGCGAGGATGCTGGGCTTTTTACCCGGTATCTCTAGCTCTTCTGGGCTTATTTCTGCGGCGATAGTGGCTATTTCTTTTCTACCATTGGTGGCTTGTGCTTTGGCTACAATTTGGATTGCCTGAACGTTGTAGTCAAAAGCGCGCTTCAAATCACTTCGAAAGGAAAGGACACCATTAGGCCCTTGCATCTTAAGCAATAGGTACGGATAATGTGGTATCGCCATGAACTTTGCTAGTGCTGGGCGCCCGAGGATTGCATGATATGATGAATCGAAGTCTGCAACTTCAAACTTGATGAACTCTGTACGGTAGTTTGAGGGAGTTCCAAAAGTAACTAGTAGAGTGATTTGTCCAAGTGGCATGGCTACCTTGCCGGGTACTATCCCATAAAAAGGGGTGCTCATTGGTGTAATCATCTCGGCGAGTTGTAGTCCCATCTTCCTTAGCGTTTCTGAAAAAATGATGTTGAGTCTGGCTCCTCCGTCGATTAGTACTTTTGTGACAGTCATACCGGCGATAGTTGGATCTAGAACCAATGGGTAATGGCCTACGTTTCCTACGCTAGTCCATTGGTCTTCTCTTGAAAACTAGATTGGATACTGTGACCAATTGAGATATCTTGGAGTAGCCGGTTCTGCTGCCATGATGGTTCGTAGAGCTAGCTTTTCTTAATGTTTGCTTCTGGAATTTGGGGCCCCAGCGAAGATTACTGCTACTATCCCCCTGGATTTTTGGAATTCCTTGTCTTCGTGGTTGTCTTCATCTTTTTTCTGACTATCTTCTTTAGTGTTTCCCTTACTATCTTTTCTTATGTATTGATCATTAAGGGTGTAGCAATTTTCGATGGTGTGATTTCCTTTAGGGTGCAAGATGCAATGCATGTTTTCAATGTCGTCATACTTCCTGGGTTTGGAAAACTTCCTTGATTTGTCAGCCACCGCCATGGTTTTGTCTGGTCCACATTTCCTTTCCTGATGTCTGATGTTTCGATGATTTTGCTTGTCCGGGTTGTCTCGGTTGTTTCTATCCGGGAACCTTTCTCGTGTCTTCTCTTCTGCAGTAATCATCTTTTCTACTGTGCGTCTGAATTCTTCATTGTTTCTCGAGTTTTCTTTGCAGAAGTCCTGAAATTGCCACCTAGCCATGATTCCGTGGGAGAAAGCCTCGATTACTTCTCATTCGGTGATGTCATGTACTTGAGCACATAGTTCGCCAAATCGTCGATAGTAATTTCTGAGACTTTCGCCCCTTTCTGCTTGAGTCCTTTTAACTCTGCGTGGGTGATTGGGTGTGTAATGATACCCGTGAAATTTTTACAGAAAACGCTTTGCAAGTCCTCCCAATTTCTGACTGGCCCTGGATTTAATTTGTCGAACCATTGGAGGGGCATGGTTTTTAAGGCCATGAGAAAGAACAAGGTCTTGATATCGTTGTCTCCTCTGGCTAGTTCAATCGATTGCGAGTAAATCCTGAGCCACTACCTTGGTTCGGTCTTGTCATCATATTTAGAGTGGTTGGACGGCTTGAACTTGTGAGGTAGTCATATTGAAGCAAGTCTGTTTGCAAAACAGGGGAATCTATCATGCGTTCCGGCTTCTTTGTATTCTGATTCAGCACCTCCTTCTAGCCAACTGTTGTTTTGGTGAGAGTAGTTCTACGGGGATGTTTGAATGGGTGCTTCGCTTCTGATCTTTCTTGGTTGTTCGACTTGGTAGTTTTGACTGTGGTCCCTTCTTCTTTCTCTGTTGTGACTTCCACTTGGTCCAAGTCTCTCGAAAGTGGACTTCCTTTGATTTTGATCTTCCTTCCTATGAGATGTTGATCTGGCAGGTAGTCTTGAGCAGGTCCTTCCATCGTGCGTCCTTAGGGCTGCTGACCAGAGAAGGTCCCGGAGCTATTCCTGTTTTTCACTGGGATGCGATGTTGCTTCGAGTTCTTCTAGTGCTTCTCGGATCCTATTCTAGGGTGTATTCGCTGCGCGTCTTTCTTTGACTTCTTGTTCTGATTTTCTTCTATTGTACTCGGCTAGTTCTGACTCATATCTGATCCAAGCTTCCTTGCGCTGCCTAGCACAGCGTTGGCGTACTTGTTTCAATTTGTTTCTTCTTTCTCTGGCTTGCTTCTAATTCTTGATCTCACCATCGTGCCCCTAGATAAAGGGTGATATGTTGGACTCAGATTCATCCGATGACCTGATGTCGGGTGCTTCTAGGGGGACCAATGGTGATCGAGGACGGCGAACCATGAATACTTCTCGTACGTGAATTGTTCTATTATCGGCATTGGTTTCCACACTGTCGGAGTTGTTGATAACTTTAGTAGAGGCTTCAAGGTTGCAGATCGAGTCTCCTTCTCGGTAGGGTAGAATTGTTGTCGTCGTCATTCCGACTAGTCGGGTACCGCTATCCTCAGGAACAGAACCTAGCCAGTGGACGATGCAGTCTTGAGATGTTATAGTTAGTACGAGACCTTCCTGAGCTCTTTTCAGTGGCATTCTGAGCACCGGATCGAGGGACCCTTCGAGCCATGCCTAATAAGATTTTGCTATGTTGTGGAGTCCGAACGGGAAAGGATCTGACTTCTTGTTAAGACTCTGAGTGTACTCTGAGTTGTATTCTTGATAGGCCGAGGCCGCGTTCTGGAGTCACATCGGAAAAGAACTCGGTTTCTCGAAAGAACTCGGATAAGACTCCATCTCAGATGTGGAGCCTGAGTTTGAATCGGATGTGCAAAGCCACGAAATCTAAGTTGGATCGGACATCACGAGCTGCGCGAATCTTCCGGCGAGTTGATCTGTCGTAGTCGTCGAAATAGAAAGGTCTTCAAGGTGATCCGAATCTTCGAGGAGACGGCTTTGGAGCTTGCCATTGTCGTCCGCCTCGTAGATCCATGAGCCGAAGATGAAGGTTGATCCCGTCGAGAAGATCATGTTGTCGAGGTCCATCGAGATCTCGGATGCAAATTCACCAAAAGCCTCTACCTGGCGCGCCAGCTGTCGATGTTTCACCACTGATAGCCTGCCACAGGGGTACCCGGGGCAGTTTGTTTGGGCTTCAGCATATGCAGAACTTGACGGTTAACGCAAGAGACAATCGATTTATCCTGGTTCGAACCCTCGATTGTGATCGAGCAAAAGCCCTACGTCCAGTCAGCGTTAGCCTTTGTGTTGGATTGATGGTAAAGTGTTGTCTCTTGTCTCTAGGAGCCCTGCCCTCCTTTATATAGTCAGGAGGCCAGAGTCCTAGTTGGTTTATAATGAGAGTTCTTAGTAGGATTATAGAATAATACTACTACTAAGATTACATGGGAAGAATCCTAGTTGGACTAGATCTTCTCCCTTCCTTGCGGGGTATCCCTTGGGTCCCGCACCGACAGTGTCCCTTTGCTACAAGTAGTGCAACTACTGCAGCTGCCCTTAAGCAAGTATGTCATGTGAGCTTTGCTGAATTATTACTGCTTTGTGCTTCACTATGTGAAGTTTAATGAGAATTTGAGAGTAGGCATGAAACTAAATTATTGATTCCTAATACCATCTAATCTACTCTTGCTATGATGAATATGAACTTAGTTTCCTTTGACACCAAATGCTAACTGCTACTTAGTTGTTATGAGCTTGGTTGTGAATTGATATTTAGATTCTCATGCTCTACTTGTTTGGCTCTCAAAAATATATGCATTGAACTAGTTAAAGTTTCAAAGCTTCCCAATAAATAGATGCATTTCTTTCTAGAATCATAGCTGAAAACTGACTTATCTTATATTCATTTTGATTTTCTGGTAGCACATCTTATGGGTAGCAAGCCAATTGAAGTGCTCGTGATACTAATGTTTAGTTATTTTTGACTTCCTAGAGATGGAATCTTTAAGTTCAAACTTAGTTGTTCAAACTATATGGCTGTGAGCCAGACCAAAATGTGGCAACAGTGGGCTGGCTAATACATGAATGATCATTGTTTGTTTATATGATTGGTGTATCTTATGAGTTGTGATGTCTGTTAATGCAATGATGATTTGACACTATTTTGCGATGTTCTTTTTTGTCACTATGGTTTGGATCTAGGCTTGAATATGGGCTGGTTATAAGATGAAGACAACTATTCTATGACGAACACAAATTCCAATCTATGACGGCTCAATTTGGGCCAACAAATGTATGACGCGGGATACATGACATTTTTTCGATCGTCATGGTGAATTAATTGTGACACATTTTCGCTTGTCTATGACCAAAGTAAACTGTCATGTATAAGGGTATTTTTTGTAGTGTAAGAAATACCAACAGGCATTTCTAGTGCCGTTGCCAAGAATGGATCCCATCTCCATACTTGGTGATTGCGCTAAGAAATGCCAACAGCCATCGTCGTGCATCCCATCCCGTAGTGGGTGGGATCGTACACACGTCTTGTCGGGCCGTATTTGGATGGTGGTTCTCTGTACTGGCCATCATCGCTTGGCGGTGTTATCTTGTCTCCGCTGCGTGGCGCAGGGATGGCATCTGACCGGACCGAGGTGACCGTTGTCCCCTCGATCCTTGCGGGGTCAGTGCGGCGTGCCTGCTCTAGTCAGAGCAGGCGCGCTGTGGCGGGCTCGATCTCTCCTGGTCCCCCATAGGGGTCGAGATGGTGAGAGGTCGCAAGTTAACACGTAGCTGTGGCTAAGGCAAGGGAAGGGGTCATGGCAGGCCCTGGCCTTAGGATTTGGTCCGGCCCACTCAGCTTGGCTGGACCTCGATCATTTGGGCTCATGCGGACCGGCATATTGTGGGCCGCCCGTGCGGCTAACTAATCGATGCCTTTAGGTACCCGAGGTATCATAACCCCGACAAGGAGCTTTTGTTTCACCTGCCAACATGTATAAAGAATAAAATGTCTAGGTTTAGGATAGATAAACCATATTATAAAGAGTGGATTTCTTTGGCTGATACAGTTGTCTAAGTGCCTCTAGATGAGAACTAATATTGCATGTGTTAGATCTACTGAGATGATGAGGAAGCAAGAGAAAACCTTTGAAAAATATTTTGAAAAATAACAACTCAGTGCTCAAGGTATTGGTATTCCTATGGGAATCCATTCGGAGTTAGCCAATTTGAAAAAGGTTTGAGAGAGGAGCTCTCTATGGAGTGATTTTACAGTGACGAGATAAGTCCGATGGTCATTGGAGTGGAGACACTAGAGCTTAGTCGCTCCTATATAGATCAGTCTGAATCGCATAGACTATTTGACTAGTCACCAGAAAACTCTGGTGGACACCATAGAGTGTACAATGGGAGAATAGACCATAGGTCGTGCATAGTTGAAATTAACTATGTGGACCTATTCTTCTAGTGCCCACTGGAGAAAAGGCCCTGGGACAAGTGGCGGTGACATGTAAAGGCACGCACAGGGGGATTCAAAGGGGCTCAACAAAAGCTTTGGTCATGACCACCGGAGGGTTCTCCGGTCCCAAATTCGATATTGTATTGAATTTAATAGGCACACCCAGGAATGTAAAGGGAATAAATATGTGTTTTGAGAGGGGTTAAATAAATTTGGTTAGAATTAACCAGGCACTTTAAAATGAGGCAAAAACTTTGACTTTTACTCTGTTGCTCGGATTGGCGATTGGAGGTCATACATGCATATAACTTGTCGAATGCATTCCATTTGACTATTCATATGCATTGATCGCAGTTTGGACTACGAAGTTATGTTTGTCGCAAGTTGTAACATGGAAATAAACCATGTGCTACAGTAACCGCATGTCTGCAGTAGTCATGCTGCTACAATTGCCTGAGTTGGACTTCTATGTGTGTGCCTCCCCTACCCAACCCTAGCAGCCACCTCTATATACATGGAAAGATGAAAATAGGGGGATTGAGAGAAGAAGAAAGAGAGAAGGATTAGGGCATGCTATCATCGCTAGCCATGCCCATCTCTCTTGTAAAGCCAGTTAGGAATCGATTGCTCTCTCGGTTATGTCATCAATTTCTTGTTCCCTTCACTGATTGTGATGGCTATCATGTTTGCTTTAGATTGAAACGGCGGGAGGGCTATAGTAGCGACAATCATTGTGAGTTGGAGAAAGGAAGGAAGGAGTGGATACTGGGGTTTGTCACTGTGTTCGTTGTGTTTCTCCTAGATGAGTTTCCAAACCTTAATTCACATCTTTTGGTCAAGTTTTGTGGCTTAAAACACTTGTTTAGAAGGGGGTTAGTGGGTCAAGTTTTGTGGATTAAAACACTTGTTTAGAAGGGGTTTAGTTGGAGTAATCCACGATTTTAATCTCGCCCATGCACGTTCTGAAAATCTGTCAGATTGTGCAGTCTCTGTTAACCTTCATTTTTTCAATCTTAATTCTTTAATAAATTTTGATAATAGGAGCTTAGTTGTAGAGAACTTTGGTACCTTTCTTTTGACACCTAGATCACCCTCATAGCCACTATATTTTGAGAGATATGATCCTTATAAGATGATTGTTGTTCAGTGATGAGAAATGGGACAGTTGTAGATATAATCTATTTTTGTTAATCTTAATGGAAGACTTTTGATATGAACAAAAGTTGTTGTGTATGCCTACATCTTTCTAGATTAGTAAAGTACATAATATTGGTATCAGTATATAGTCATTCATGGATTTTGGAAGTATGTTGTCCTTTTTTGGTTGTTAGAATATTCAGTTGTGTTCAGTGGTTCTTTATGCCATCTTGGAGGTCTCGTATGGAAAATCTTATTATAATGTTGTAAGCTAATGAAGTTTTCTATGATTTAGTAAAGTTTGAAATTTTTGGATGTATGGTTAATAGTCTATGGAAAAGAGAAGGAACGGTAATGCTGTCAGGAATGGTAGTACATCGGTAGGTGCTTAAGTGGTGGGTTTGGGCATTCTAGTGTGTTATTTGTTGTTTTTAATTGCTTGTATGATGGTGCCAGTAGTTAGTATTACTTGTGATCATGTGGTTTGACATTGGAGCGTGCCTAGCTCTTTTGCTCAATCGTCGGTAAATGCAATGGCATTATGCTCTACATGCTTTAGCTGTGTTGTTGAATTACTTTCACTAAATTTCAGTACCTCAGACTAGCCATATAATCTTAAATTTGAAGTCATTACATTACTTTGAAGTATGTTATTTCATAGCTTGCGGTATTACTCTCTAAATTATGAATCATGAAGTATGAAGTATGTGAAGTGTATGCATGTAGCATTGCATTTGCACTTTTTTCGTTGAGATGCATTTGAAGAAACTATGATTGGTTTGGTAAGTACCGGTACAATAATGCACATTGAAATGAGCAATCTGGTTGCAACCATCACTCTCTCCTTGATATATGTGGTTAGAAGTGAAGTCGTGCATTGCATTTGCACTATGAAGTACAGCTCATGGAATATTTGATGTTTTTATTATCGTTGTTTAAATTTGTGGATTAATCAAATTGTGGTTTGAATAGCTTGGTTAAAGCAGTTTGATTGATGAGGTTATCCATAAACCTCATACTCTTGTTCCCCCATATCAAGTATATGAGCTTCAAGGATGTTTGGAGAGACAGGAGTAGCAGCATAGGTGCACACTTATGAACTATGATATACAATGCAAATAAACAAATGTGTTGTAATAGTTATGATAGTCTTAGTTGGATCTTTCTTTTTATCCTTTTGTCATGAATCTTGGGTTAATATCTAAGTTTTGTTATCATTTTGCCATCAGTAAAGTCTCTCTCTTTTCATCGTATAATCTATATGATCATTGATGCTCCACGTTCTTTGATGCTATGTTCATGTTGAAGTATTGTGTGGTAATACTCTAGAAGGTTGTTGTTGTTGTTTTTCTTCTGAGGTGTTACAGTTGGGCACCGAAGGGTACACTAGAGATTTGCTTAGTGCAGTTCAAATCAAGTGCGTGGAGTGAGTTAGAAGCCACTAGTTTCTCCGTGCCATAGGAGAAAACTCACCGGAGCTTAGGCTGTGCAAGGCTAGTTTAAACTAGCCATTGGACTAGTCATTGGGGGCTCCAGTGGTAAGGCCCGATGAACCCCACCGGAGCTTTTCTGGTGGTGGTGTAGAAACTCCACCAATGGGGTAATGACTAATTTCTTGAGTGGGTCTATAAATAGAATGTGTGCTCGGGCTTTTATGTTCTCTTGACACTCCCATCTAATAAGCACACACACCTTTTAGAGCTCAAGAGAAACCTCTCCACTCACATTTGCTTAGTTTGGATTGCATTTGGGTGAGATTGGAGTTGATCTAGTACATTGGCATTGAGGATTACATCTAGTTGCACTATAGAAGCATCTTGGCTATGGATTTCTTGTTATTCTTGGTGGTTGCTACCACCTAGATAGTTTTCATGTAGCGAGACTTCGTGGAGCATGCAATTGGAGATTGTGAGGTGTCCCGAAGGAGGATTTGTGTGGGGCTCTTATTCTCATTCCAGCCAGGAAGGTGAAGAGAAACTTTAGTAGAATTGAGGCTTGCTGAAGTATCTCATGATCAGCCAGCTTACAATAGTGCTCACGTCAGGTCCGATCTTGTGGGATTGTTGATCTGGTAGAGGAATGGTGACCATTGGACTTGACTCAATGGGAACATATAGGTGATCGGTGAGTAACTGAACCTCGAGGATATATCTTGTGTCATCCTCTCTTATGGTTTGGGTTATCTACACTTGCTCTTTACTTATGTTACTTCTTTAGCCTGTGTAGTTGTTTAGTTCACTAGCTTGTTAGGCTTGTTGTTCTTTTTGCTAGTGTAGTCGAGTAGCTCTTGTGCCTTGCTCGATTAGTTGCTACTTCTAGTGCTTCTAGTGTGTAGTTTAGTTGATTTACCTTTGCTTACTAGACTTATGTAAGGGTGCTCTTGTTAGACTAAACTTGGATAGTGCTTATTAGGGCTATCTTATTGTGTCACAACTTTTGCTAGTGTTGTACCTTGTATAAATTTTAATTAGGCTATTCAGCACCCCCCTCTAGCCATCTAGAGATGCTTTTAGAAATGCACGTGCCGGACATTGGAGGAGATGACCAGCTAGACTCAGTGCAGAGCTACTGTGTGTATCAACGGACCAAACAGTCTAGCCATTGGAAGAATAGAACGCCAGACAATTGAAGATAGAGACGACCAAGAGAACATTCCACGCTAGAATATGCGCTAGATCACTCACCAGATGGTCTGATGTGATGGCGCGGGAGGCTAGCAGATCATCTAGTATTGTGTAAAGGCATGCATCGGATGATCCTGTGATAGGAAGTGCACAACGGCGTATTGTTCAATGTACATCAGAGAGGTAACCATAGAAGATTGCATGCACCAGACTATACGATGGGTGAAGGAAAGACATCACCGGACCATCTAGCAATTGGAAAATGGCAACGGCTAATTCAACGACTGGTAGCACTATATGATTCGGGAGGTGAATATTTTGAATGTGGTGGATCGTCTAGTGCTCATAGTTTTCTGGTAGACTTCTTCCAATGGCTGGTTGAGGGGGATGAGACTATATATATGAGATTGCCTCACTTGCTTGAGTGTGCTGAAGTGTGCTAGAGTGTCCCAAGGTTGTTATAAGTTAGAGAGTGTTTCTACAGTCTATCTACCCTTTGAAGTCATTTGACAAGATCACATCCAATGCTAGGATAGGCACTATTGTGCATCCCTTTGAGATTTAGGCATTAGAGAACCATGTATAGGATGGGCACATTACTATTTATTTTCTCACCAATTGAGCCCATCCACGACTGCCATGAATCTTATATTAAATATTTCAGCAATAAAACTATATCAAAGGAAAAAAGTTTCGACTATAAAGTTTTATTTAGTTATCATCAAACTCTATAACTTTGGTATGGGGCATGTCTCCATCCGAGGTCATTTCAAAAAATCAAAAAATTGAATTTCAAATTCTAAGGACTTGAAATTTAAATTTATACCCCTAAATGATCTTAAATGAAAAAGGCCATCAACTATAAAGTTTTAAATCACATCAAATTATGTTCCCAAAAAAATCACATCAAATTATAAAACATTGATATAAAATTTATCTTAATCTGACTAAAATTTTAGAAAGGTTATGAACTATTTCTTTGCTAGGTATTTTTAGGGCAATGGCTCCTGGAAAACTACCCCTAAAAATACACATAATTTTTAGAGTCGGTTGACATAGAAAACCGCCTCTAAAAATATAATTTTGAGGGGGTAGTTGTTTTATGGTAACCGTGTCCAAGAATAGGTAGATTTCTAGAGATAATCTATACCTAATAATAAAGAGAGAAAATTTCTCTCCACCCTGAATATGGTCCGGCCATTTTTTGGTCCTCCTCTCCATAACTACCGCACAAAAAAATTCTCTCCACCCTGAACTTGGTCCTGCCATTTTTTTGGTCTGCTTCTCCCTGACTACCGGACATTAGAGAGTTTCTTCTGTTCAGATTTATATGACCCGTCCTCGTACAAGTTAGAATATATCACATCTAGCTATGATCGATACGGGGTTCGATTCCGTGTCTTTTCTTCCATCTATCTATGTCTATTATAATGCAAAAGGTAGAAAAAGACCTAGGCGTATAGGAAGAGGAATAGGAAACAAAAGAAATAACCGACACAACATATACACCAATCCAGAACATAACTCCTTTGGATGGAAACTAATCAAATCTTGAGTTATATATGGAGTTGTACACCTCCTTCGGACAGAAACTAATCAAATCTTAAGTTATATATGAAGTACACATTTTTCGGTTAAATAAAATAAGCTACATCCACGCACCGATGCAACGACTTTTTGGTTTCCAAAAAAGAAACGTGATGGAGTCGGATATGTGGGTGAGGCTGCCATGTGATCTACTCATCGAGATCTTCCGCCGCCTAGGGCAAATCGCAGTCGTCCGATGCGCCGGTGCTTGCACCGAAAACGGAACGCGCATCGCTACACGGAGCTGCAGCACGTGCCGGGACTGTTTGAGAACGTAATAACCTCGGACACCGCCCGACACGACGGTCCGTTTTTTCACACCGGCGGCCACCGCGTGCAGCGTCGACATCAGTATGTACGCCACCGTCGGCTCCGTGCGACGGGTTCCTGCTCCTAGGCGCGTGCAACCCGCTGACCAGAAGCTGTAGGTTTCCTCCCCGCCGCCGAATTGAGTGCGGCGTCCGATGAGTCGTCGTGCATTGGGTATGTTCTGGCCACATGCTACGACGACTCCCCATCCTATGACGGCCGCGGCGGCCAGTCGGCGGGCGTATGGATGCTCGCAGTGGAGACGGCACACGACCTCAGGGGCGGCATGACCTACTAGTTCTTCTCCTCTAGGTCCGGTGCGTGGGGCGCATTCAGACGCTCGGCGAAGTTGAACGGGAAACTGGCCCAGGCGTACACGAACATTGTGCCAAAAGACGTGGTCATCTGCCGTGGCGCCGTGTACTGGCTTGATCACCATGGGAGACTAAGCTGGTGCACGTTCGCCGTGGACATGCGCACCGAACAGACGTGGAGGTGGTGTTTCGTACGTCGGGATCTCAGGAAAAGTGCCGCGCCTGCTCGACGATCCTGGTGTGCGGTGTCCGGTAACTTTTTTTTTTTTTTGTCCTGTGCGGCTTTTTTTTTCTTTCCCGATGAAGTAACTCTTTGTCTTTTCTTATAAAAAAGGTAAATAATAAATAATAAATCAGTATTACGTGTCTTTATAACTTTGCTCTTAACTAATAAACAAATATCCTCTCGTTAAGTTGTTGATATAGTTTTGGTTAGACATAATTATTATTATAAGGTAGATGGCCTAACTAATCAAAGTATAAACCGAAATCTTAATCATTTTGTCATCCAATCTAATCAAAATAAATATTTCTCATAGCTGTCCGCGTATACCACATAGCTGTCCACATGTACCATTGCAAATCTCAAAGCCGTCTGCATATGCCAATGCAACTCTCAACGAGGGCTGACATGTGGAAATCGAGAGAGGTATCTATCATACTTAGGTACCGTTTAGTTGGCAAAATTTTTGGCGAAATGCCACTGTAGCACTTTCGTTGTTATTTAGCAATTAGTGTCCAATCATATTCTAATTATGCTTAAAAGATTCGTCTCGTAAATTTCATCTAAACTGTGTAATTAGTTTTATTTTTTATTTATATTTAATGCTTCATGCATGCGTCCAAAGATTCGATGTGACGGAGAATCTTGAAAATTTTGACATTTTGGAGTGGAACTAAATAGGGCCTTAGTACTCATCAACGGATAGACCAATTCTTGACACAAGGATGACTAACCCCTTGCCGACTTTAATAAGGTATTAAAATTACATATATTTTTTATCAAACTATATATCTAACTCTATCAACATATGGATAGTATGAAAACTAAACTTATGATATTACGAGTAAATATTTTTGTGCCTTGCGATGAAAGAAAAAAGTGTATCAAGGTTAATTTTAATTCAATACATAATCAATAGGAAATTGACATATTATATCTATTATAGATGTCATGATCATGACAAAATGTAGTATAGTTTTTAAATTTTATATTTTACAGAAAAAATAAAAGAAATAGATATGTAACAATGTGGTTCGTGTTTCTATTAACGAGTGATTATTGCTTCAACCACTCACAACATCAAAAGGAGCACATATACAAATTAAGCTTAGCCGCTGCAGCTGTGCAACAAACTGAAGCAAAGAGGTCAAACGTTTAATAGCTTTTTTCTCCCATTACGACATACGGGAATGTTTGCTAGTATTAATTATCAAGCCAACCATCACTAAAAATCAATTCCTAGTTTATTTTTTTAATACTTTATGAGTATTTCTTATTTTTTTATGGGGAAAGATTATGGTGTATCCGCCCCCTGAAAATCAATTCCTAGTGTTTTTTATGAGTGTTTCTTTTTTTTATATATGGGGAAAGGTGGTGTATCCGGCTATCCGCTAGACCAACTATAGCAACCGCAAATCCAACTACAGCCGCTTCAGTTACTAGGTGACGCTGGCATCCACTAGATGTGTGCATGGATTTGCGTCACACACTCACAACACTTGTTATGATGCTTCTAGAGAATTCGGCACGGGATAGCAGGCTATCTTCGTGAGCACGAGTCTGTGTGTGGTGTTGCCGGACGAGAGGCGTTAGTTGATCTGCAAAACCATGGCCGGTTTTAATTCGGCTTTGCATGCCCCGGTTATCGCCATGGATCCGCCTGAATTCTTTCCGAAACCCCGCTACATTTGGATCACAGGTTCCTGAAACAATAGGCTCACAGTCCGGGCAATGGAAGTTGGAACCCTGTTTCTTTATCATGATTCAGTTTCTGAAACATATCAGAGTTTTCCAGTTGGAGCAGTTGAGACTACAGAGACAGGCAGAGAGACATTTCTTCATGCCTGCCTCTGCCTGCAACACAACTGAGAGTTTGTGAACATCAAAGCGTGCACAGATGGCAGAACGCCACATTTCTGACAAAATAAACAACTCTTATTTCATTGCCCTGTTCGCTGGTTGGTGCTGGTGCTGGTTTGGGCTGGCTGATGCTGGTTTTTTTGTGAGAGAAAAACATTGTTGACTGGTTGAATATACCTGGCTGAAACTAACAAGCGCAATCCAGCTCAGCTATATATACTTAGAATGTATCATGTCCGGCCGCTACAACTACAAGCAGATGGTAATTAACATGTAAACAGTGAGAGTATACGATCGAGATGATCAGGTCTCGCTATATATAACTGATGCCGCTTGCAGATGCAGCTGATCCTCTGAATATGACGACAATCACGGCCGGCACGCAGCGCTGAGCTTGTCTGGTTGGAATTGGATCAGTACTGGTCGGGCCAGAGGAAGGCGCCCATGGCGAAGCGGCGCTTGCTGTCGAGGTCGCCGTCGGCGGGGAGGCCGTACTCGCGGAGCAGGCAGTCGACGCGCCACTCCGGCATGGCCTCGTAGTCCGCCTTGTTGTAGCGCGGGTAGTGCAGCGGCATCCGGAAGCCGCAGCCGCCGCACCTGCTGCCGCCCTCCTTCCTCTCCATCTCCGGCTGCTGGCCACCGCCGGGCTTGGCCATGATGCTTAAGCTCACGGTGGGGCCCAAGGATCCCATGCGCGCAGGGTGGAAGTGGAAGCTGCTGCTCTGAGCACTCTGCGCGAGAGGCTGTCGCTGCTTGGTGGCTTTGAGTGATGCGGCTCGAACGGCCTGGCGTAGAGGTGCTTTTATAGGAGAGTTGTGTAGGCCCTCCTTGTTGGCACGCATTCTCCAGGGAAAAGAAAAAAAAAGGAAATAAAATCTGTGGGCATATCTCTATATTCATGTGAAAAAAGAAAAGGACAATAAAAAAAATATTTCGAGTATTTCAGGGATGTTGGTTACCTAGGATGAGGCTGCATGAGTTCGGCGTGCACTGCAGAATGGCTTGCGCTGCAAGCGTTTCCGTTCCACAAAAGATGTGACGTGCTGTGGTAGCACTCAGGTATTTGCTGGCAAGGCGTTGCTACTATGGGCGACGCCAAACTAGGGGCATTCCAAACGGCAAACCTCCTTTCGGCAAATCTGTTTCACGGCTCTCTCTCCTAGTTTCGATTTTGTTGTCTAGCCGGAATGGACATCTCTCCAATCCAAAGCAATTAAAAAGGACACATCTTCAAGGGAGAATCTCACATTGGCACATCGAAAACAATCCTTTTCACATGGTGCCGTTCACAGAAGGTTAACAATGTACGTACATGGTGAAGCCCTTTTTTTTCCCCTCTTATTAAGAAGGCAACGAGGGCACGACGAGAAGAGCCCGGTGAAGAGGGGAACCACCGTCCGAACAAGAGCTTGTTACAAGATTCAGTTCAACTTATCGATCAGTCGCCCGTTTCCTTCGTGCAGCATATCAGTTGCTGTCTTCATCTGATGTTTCTTAATTGCAGCATTACATTGTTGCAAGCTTAGAACAACTGCCAACATTCACGGATATTTGGCACCAAAAAACGGCCGGATGCCGTTTCAAGCTTGATTCCAGCATGAGCTTTTGCTCTGCGCTGTGAACAGAAGAAATATCTCCACAGGCAAACTCTAGAATATAGATGAAGCGTACCCAAAAGGAATATCTAAGGAAAATGCTAACTTTACAAGCTGCCTTGCCTCCCTCCTTTTTGTCGCATCATCAACGTAAAAAAGAAAATACTAGGCAAACCGACTACGATTCAAGTATGCTGTACCCAATGGACAGATTCACCGCGTGGTTTAATCTAACTCGTCCTAGTGATACAGAAGGCATAGAATTGTGCTCAAGAAGAAAAGGTGCTCCTCAATTAAGCACTGACCAACTATATTATCATTATGTCCAGTGTTAATGTTCTCAAGAGACTGTCTCTAATGTTCATAAGCTTTTTCACAGAAGGCTGGAACTTTGTCTACCTTTGTCACATGAGATTATGAAGAAACAAGCATATATCCTTGCTAAGCAAAGTATATGAAAACTCAATCTGAAATTGTTGTAGCTGGGTTGGGGACTTGGGCAAGTCATCTATTGACCAATCCTTGCGAAATTAAAGCAAGGTCCAATACTCACAAGGTCAGATGGCTGCGCGCCTGCGCCTTTATAGCCCAGAGTGTCTTGGGCCACATTGAAGCCAAAATTTGTCTTGAGGAAGAGGGAAGAATCCAATTCAATACTGCGGATAAAAAGATACAGCATAGAGTGTATGTTTCCAATGGCGGAGAGTGGCAGAGTACTTGGCCCAAGGAGAGAATTCAGACTCAAGCAACTAAACAGATACTGGCATACTGTATGTACCGATGAAGCAAGCTATCTATACATGTAGAGCCTAAAATGGAGTTATTGAATTTGAATCTCAGAGCAGGCACACTATTCAATAGATTCTGGAAGGCTAGAGCAAACAAATAGTGAGAAGCCAATAAAACCACCTACTGTACATCAATAACTGCCTCATAGTTACCTGAGATACTGCAACAAGTGCCATGCCAATCACTTGTTTGCAACATTGGGGCTCAACAACTGCAATAAAATCATTATCCAATATGCATATTTGATTTTTTTTCATGTATACATTTTGCAAAGACTTCCATAATCCCAGATGGGGGCTTTATTCGCATGTCATGGCATGTATCTCACAAATTACAATGCATATGCTTCAGATCAAGGGTTGGCTCGAGGTGACACATTATGCAATGTGCTCCTTATTAGGTACATACTGAATCAAGTAATTTAACAATGCTATGGTTTTCGTGAAATTAATCACAGTAACAGTGTTGTGCTTTCTTTTAATTAAATAAATGACAAATGCTAGAATGGAAAGCCATTTCTAACTGATGATAATAAAAAAGTCAGTATGATGATGAATGCTAGAGATTTCCTAGTTGAAAAATTATCACAACATACATAGATCTTGGAAGACATGAATGACTGAGGATTTGGCCAATGAGCAGTTAGTCCAGTTTGAATCTTTCCTGAAAAGATAACTACATGATAAATTATAAGCAAAAATAAGACTGCTGGCGTAGGGAGCAAAATAGTGTACTTTTTTGCAAACATGACATAACTCATTCATTGCATTTCTCAGTTCTGTACCAACTCCATTAATGCAAAATTGTGGATACAAGGTGAGTGAGTAGTTTTGCTCTATTTGAAGAATATTTGCATTTGCATGGATTTCCTTTCCCTAGACAACAAGATCAATCAGCCTCCATCTTTTACCTGGCTAAAAATTGGAAAGCTTGTATTGGCATTGGCATTGCATGCTCACTGCACAGTTGATTGACCTTTTCTGAAACATTAAACTAACCATAGCTCCATAGCTGTTGAGATTACAACCATAAATTTCTGAACAGATGACTCAAATAGAGCTGGGCTGCAGATAGTCAATTAACCCATCAATCAACAGTGCCTTACCCTCCTGATCAATGGGTTAGCTAACAATGCCATGAACCTACTTTGATGTTACTGGCAAAGTTTGTGGCAATTCAACAAGCATGTGCACAGGCATAAAATACATCTGCAGGGAAATTATACAAATGATAATGCCCAAGAAGAGCTGCAAAACGAGGGTTAAAGCACGTGAGTACAAATAAAGTACTACAAGAACCCCAACGCAACAGGACTACAATACAGCCAAAGTATAGCACCTGAATTGTAGCTTTCACACTGAAAAGATATATAGATAAAACCATCGTCAAAAGCATTGCCATTGAAGTTGAGTACACCTATTAAAACAGAGGTATAAAATTAAATAGACCGCATAACAACATTCAATGATCATCCGATTAAAAAGGTCAAGTGAGTTCAGGGACAAGCTTTGACAACATAAATGTACCAAACCAACTCACAATAAATTGCCTATGTAGAAATAGCCAATTTCTATTCCGAAGAGGAAGTCCACTAATTTTTAGAATTTTTAATTAGTTAAAGTGATTCACCTACTATGGAACATTTCAGAATGGAAAATGTACAAGTTTTATCTTGCTATCGACCTTTTCTAGTTTATTAATTTTGTCTAATGATTAATTAAGAGTAAGAGGATTCACCAGGTCATTGATATGGATAATATCCAAATACCAAATACGCTCACTGTGTGATCCATGGAAATAAAAGTGAATTGTTTTGGTTTTGGTGAACATCAAAGAAAAAACTTGCTCTTCTTCCGTAAAAACTTCTAAAAATACCGAACCCAATCATGAGAAATTTTAAATTTTCAATAGAGCAAAATTCTTGTCACGCACTATGAACTGCTTCATAAATCCTGTTGTCAGACACAGGATGTACATAGTTCACTTTGCATGTTTCTTAAGAATAGATGTACAGCACATCCTAGGCATGCAATAAAAAGGCCAGAACAGTCACATAAACCATTGTTAAACAAGTACCAACACAGGAACTTGACATAAGAAAACAAATATAGCTTCACTTTACAGGCATTAGGAAGAGACATATGGTCAAAGTTTTTAGCGGTGCATATAAAGTGATAAGACTGAGGGTTAGTTTATGGTGGTTGTGCTGCAATTGTTTCTAAGCTGCAGCAGAAAGCAATTAAAATAGATTGTAATTTGTTTTGGAAATTAACCTAATGTTCCATATATTCTGCTACCTATTGTCCCACTGTTGTTTCTGTAATTACTGATCTATGCTTTGAAGCGGTTATATACACACCAAAACTTTAAAGCGGTTGAAACAATAATAATCCACCTCAATGGCATAGGGAACCTGAGTGATCTAACCTTGACTATATTGTCAGAATACTTCATCAACCATGATACTAGCAGACCAGTAGATCCTAAATTGAACACTACCATCCATGTTGTGATCGAATAACCATTAAAAAGGCGCTGCCACCATGGACCCAGCTCAAATCCAGCTTTAAAATCACCATAAATTAGCCAGCCCATGTTGAACATAACTCCAAACCTGCACATAAGAGAACATCAAAGAGTTTGTCGTGCTTGCTGAAACATATTGCTGATAAAGATGTATGCACAGCTGCACACATGGTTTCTGGGCATGAGAAATTACTGATAACGAACCAGTGTTAGATATAGATACCTACGTATATAATTGTACATTTTGCCAGTACAAACTATCATTATTCTTCTTCATCAAGTACTCTGTGTACACACCAGCTAGAGCTGAAAGACAAGCAGAAAGTATTCCAAGCATGTAACCCTGCAATGGTGCTGAGAAAAGAGAATCACATGGTGCATCTCCACATCCTTTCACCTGTAAGAGACAGTATGTTTAATCTCAGTCGAAATCTAGTTACTAAACACAAATCACAGCTACAACCAATATAAATATTATAAGTTAATCCATACAGTGTTTCATTTGAATGAAAATATCAAATGTTGCAAACAGAAATCAATTTGCATTGATAGGCTATTACTCCCTCTGTTTCTTTTCAAAAAGCGTATTAGGATCCGGGAAAATCCTTAGAAATGTACTATGACAACAATATATCATCAGTGGTTACAAATTAATTCATATTAAAATATATGTGCAATGTGAATCTATCAGCATGACTTTTATCTACTAAGCGCGCATATAATTTAAATAATTCCTGATCAAAAATTACAAAAAGTCTGACTTTTGCAAATCCTAACATGGCCTATATTTTGAAATGGAGTAGTTTAATTACATATAAAGAATACCGCCGGTCAACTATACAAATAGCTTAACAAACTTCCAAAAACATTCAGTAATTATGTGATATTTGTGATTTTTGTGTGAATCTGGAAAATAGGTCACCGTATCTACCAATGAAATTATACATAATGTATAAGTGCAAATTGTTATGAAGAAACTTTGGAGCATATATGTTGTGAGTAGGTCAAACGCCCCAACCCCACAAAAACAAATGGTGTTCCTAATTACATGCTTACAATTCTTGTGACCATCCATTAAAACGTAACCTAAGAAGTAATGTCAACTTTAAATACATTTTAGGTAATAAAAACCATATCATTTGAGAAATAAGATATATACTCCATTCGAAATTATAGTTTACTTTGGCATTGTCGTAAGTCAAACTTTATAACATCTAATAACATCAAATTAGTTTCATTACATTGTACATGAATAGATTTTGACAGTGCATTTATTTGAACTTCTAGATGTTAATATATTTTTCCAAAAACCAGGTCAAAGATAGAGAAGTTTGACTTAGGAGAAAGCCAAAGTGAACAATAGTTAGGAACAGAGAGATCATTTGATAATATTAACAAACCTGGCTTGTAGTTGTACCAACAGCCAATAAAACAATTGCCATCCATTGTAGATTGGATAACTTCCTTTTTAGAACAAGCCTAGTAGAATTTGCAGAGAACAAAACAAGAACACTAATCAGTCGATGGGAAAAAGATCCATCAACGATAGCATAGCATACACATTCATTATCATATTGACTCTACTTGTTTCCTGGCAACAAATCTCTGAATAAGTCAGGACACACAAACATAAAGTTACTGCAATAAGCAAACTCTGGAAGCTCAACAATAAAGTGTGCAAAAAAGTGCAAACATTATGTGAAAAGAATCTTCCTTTAAGATGTAAATCAACAAACGAATAGTGCAAGGAATAGGCTGGTGGTGATAGACTGATAGGTGGTAGGCGATCTGCCACTGCGGCCCATGCTAGAACGACAATGAAGGCAGCATATCAATAGGATCTGCCGCCTAAACAAGGGTGTTGCCCCCGACGAAGATCGATCTCCCCAAGGCACGCGATGTGGAAGTGATGTCTTGTGGTCAAGCATAATCTTAAAAAACATGATATTCAGATGATAAATGGTAGTACATGTGACGAAGATCGATCTCCCCAATGCTTAGATTGTAATCAGCTAACTATTTTAATGTCACTTCTGCAGAGCATAATAGGAAATGAAATAGGAATTCTATCATGCGAATGGTGTTAAGCATAAAAGAGTGAGCAGACAAGTTGCGCACCTAAACAAAATCCCAGTCGTGACAATTTTCAGGTTTCCCATTATCTGGTAGGTAGACGGGTCAACATAGGTCAATGTCGCAAACTGGACATTGTTGTGGACAAGGTATATGACTGAAGGAACAAGATATAGTCGCACGCTCCTCCATTCCTTTGTCATCCTTGGTGGAGATGAAGAATGGCATTCCTTCCAAAGGAAGAAGCCTGAGACAGACAACTGCATCAAGAACAGAGCAATGTTATCATCACAAAAAAAATGATGAATCACTGCACTGTCCTATACACGTTTTCATCTATAATTAATTAAAAAATGAGTATGAGGCTATCAAAAGATTAAATGTAATTTGAATTATGTACCTTGAAGAGCTCTGCTAAAAAAGGAATTGTGGCATAATCATACTTGTATTTGCCATTGCTCTGGGAAAGGGTGGTCAATATTCCCTGCACATATAGATAAGCCAATTAGACACATTGGAACTAAAAGAACCAAAACAAACCATGTGCAACTTTCCATGTCTGTTTAACTATGACTTGATTCTGCCAACAGCACATGATAATATTCCCTCACTTGAGAGAGATTTTCACAGCACAACATCACAACCATGTCATTTCCCATTCCACAATTCCAACAAATCATCCCCTGTGCCTCACCACATAACCAATACCGAGCTTCTGGACGACAATCAATCCGCCCATTCCAGGAATCCAGGGTAACAGTCACGAGTCATCTGAACCGCGTCTCTCTTCACAAAGGGCATGGTGACTCCGCTCGAAAAGATAAACTGCCGATCCAGCAACCTACGACGCCTATTCCACCGTGCATCTCATCAAAGAACCAAATGGGAAGCAACCGAAATTCCACAGCGAAACCCAGCTTGTCGACAGATCTAAGACGCTATGATGTAATAGAATTCAAGCCAAAAAGGGAAAAAAAAATAAGGTGAAACGACGAAATATGTAGGGTTTTGGGATTGCCTGGGAGCTGGTGAGGACGGTGAGGAGCGCGGCCACCAAGTACCACTGCATCGTCGTCTCCGCCGCCGCCGTCCAGTTCTCTCCTTCTCTCTTTGTCTTCTACGGGATGGAGGCGGGCAGCAGTCGGCAGGGCAGCACTACCTGACTGGCTGAGCGCGATGAAGTTAATGTTTTCTCAGTTTACCCCCGATACATTCCGTTAATTGCGTATTTTGTCGAAACGGTGCCACTTTTTTAGTTCCTTCATGGGCCCACAGGATCCGCGCCTCGGTACGACCACAGTCAATTCCGTTTTGGTATCCGGTGTCATTTCGGCCATTCGGTCATACTCCCTCCGGTCATACCAATTTACGTACACTCCCTCCGTCCTAAATTATAAGACGTTTGACTTTTTTGACCTTAAATTTGATCACTCGTCTTATTTCAAAAAATTTATGTAAATATAATCAAATTTAAATTATTCTTGAAAAACTTTTATTAATAAACCTAGCTATGACAAAAGAAGTGATATTTTACACAAAATTTTGAATTAAACGAATGGTCAAATTTGGTGTCAAAAAAGTCAAACGTCTTATAATTTGGGATGGATTAAGTAGTATTTTATAAAAATTTTGAACCGTTTACTATCTTAACCTAGTTTTATGTATTTTTAGATTGATTATAGCTAGAGTTATAAAATATTAGTAAATAAACTTTTATGTTGCAACGAAAACGTATAACTTGCATGTTTCAATATATCTTAGAATTGGACTCTGTACCATGGCTACACACGCGTTATTCTAACTCGAAGCATGGGCGGTAAGTTCGAATCACAAATGGACAATAAAATTGAGCAGAACTCTGATCTCTAATCCATCATGTATTACCACTCTTAATTAGTAAAACCAGTTAGGACTCTTATTACCTCTTTGCTTGGCTTTCCAACCTGCTTTTGATATTAAAAAAAAACAAAAACTAACTAAAGGGGTGGTAATCTATAGCTGATTTGGGGAAAACAGCTTTCACTCTAGTACATGTTGACACTAGATATGGCAAACAGATAAATCCGTAAGCGCACGGATATCAATATAGCTTTCACCTGGGAGTATTCCAGAGTATCGAATTTCTACGGGGAGCGTAAAGTGATCTAGTGTAAGAACTAAGTTTATCCAAGGATAGAACAAGGATAAAATAATAGGTAGTGAGAATATATGTGGTTTCTCTAAACTAAGGCAAGACCAAGGAATACTATATCACGGTTGTTTACTTCGGGGCACAGCCCGCCTAGTAACCAGGAGGGATAACTAGACAAAGTCTGCCACGAGCCCTACGATTTAATAATTAGACCTATCGTGGTGGAATACAGAGGATGAACAGGGCTGTCACCACCTGCCACCTACCACAAACTATCAGGAGGCCTAGCCGTAAACACAGGCAAGCTATAGCCTAAGCACCACGTTTAATCTATAGACTCACTATTCTAATCCTATACACGATGAAATGAGACTAGAGCACTCTAACCAAGCGGTGAAACCAGTAAACAGAAAAATATAAATAATACTTAAGTAATGCAAAAGAGCAGAGTTACCACACAGAAGATGCCGGACTTCACTCGAAGAAGAGCTTCATCCGGCGAAGCACAAGTGGAGAGGATGCCGACAACCCCGGCCCTTCTCCAAGCATCTCCTCACTGTCTCCCTATCTTCTGCTTCTAAGTAGTAGAGCTACAGGGCTTTGCCTAGCTACTACTCTTACTTGGAGTGATGGAATGAGATGGTGATGTTTACAAATGCGCCTCACACCACTATTTATAGCTCTCCAAGGTCGGTTGCTGCAGGAGGGTACTTATAGACATCAAGTAAGTCGGTGGAGGTAATAACTTGGGCGCCGACCGGCCCTTGATTTCACTGCCTTTTGATCATAGGGACTTGGTTGGCTCCCAAAGGCGGTTGTGAAGTCGGCACATGTCAAAATTTGACAGGTAAGGCGGTTCCAAGGTCGGTTGGAGGGCTCCAAGTCCATGACAGTGGACCCATGGATCCAAGACCACTCCATCGTGACCATCGGTGCAAACCGACATTGGATCAACGCTTGAGAGGGCTTGGGGAGTCGCTCCCACGGATCAGTGACATGGCCAGGCCACTTGGCACACCAGACGGCACCATGGTGGGGCCGGCCAGCATGGCATGTGGGCCCCTAGCCTCCCTGCCACTTCCACTTGCCTCCCTTGTCCATTTTCTTCACCATTTTGCATAAATTTTGCTATAATTTCTGCATACAAATAATTCTACTAGTACAAGTGGAACTAGGTGAATTATAAACAAAATTTAACACATGTGTTCACGATTTATCTCACTTTATCATGCTTTTGGGTGAAATGTTGATGGTCAAAATGGGTGTTAGTGATCGTCAACAAGCTCCCCCACACCGAACCTTTGCTCGTCCCGAGTAAAGGATTCGAACAAGAAAGAGTACCGAGCAAAGATTCAGGTGGATTAGATACACCTTTCTCAGGATATGATGCAAGCATAAAAGATATTCCAAGTCACATACTCTTACCTGTGGGTTTTGAAGTGGCTAGAACATCACCTTGGGTGGTTGAGAAATGGAACAGTTCTAACTTGAAGACAGATCACTTCTCCTTCTCAAGTGAGATTGGAGTTTTTGACAATATTTTTTTTCAAAACAAAACATAGCTCAAGTTACTCCTCATATGGTTCTCTCAAATCACTCAATGGTATTTGTGTATGTGTCCTCACCAAGATCTTACTTTGCCTCAAGGCCCTACAACTATAGCTTATGTAGAGTTTTGGGGTATGAGAACTTGAAAGACATACTTAGAATGTTTATATTGTAAAGTCAAAGCATGGATCCATAGAGGAAAACAACATACAAACATGATCAAGTGTGCAAGTGTGTGTGGATATGAGTGGAAGATTGACTCCTTAAAGATTCTCTCTCCAAATCTAGATGATTGAGATCATGGGCTATCTTTGATGCTCATTCTCTTTTTTTTTGCTCGACACATTTTTTCACTCATTTCTCTTTTTTCATCATCTTTTCCAACTCTCTTTTTTCATAGCATATAGCCCATGTCTCTTTTTTCAAACTTGTATGGAGAATGGAGAGAGATCCTGGATACATGGAGTCTTTATTTTGTGGAAAGGTGGAAAGGCATGTTTGTGGAGAGGTGGAAAGGAATGTTTGTGCTAGCTCTTAGTGTAAGAGCATAGCATAAGTGCGGGTGGAGTGTATGTGATCTTGATTATGTAAGCATGGTGCATCACTCACTAGGGTCACACAATTTGACAAAACTCAAAATAAAATCTAAGCAGCAAGAAAGTGTGGGTTTATCAAGATATTGCCTATGGCTCTAGTAGGACAATTATACCATAGAGGAGTTATGAAGCCATGGTTTTAAATTTTGTTCAAAACAAAAGTCTCCAAAACACTTGATTAGAAAGGACTAGTCTTGTCATCATTATATCACACTTCAGAACAACTTAGGTAATGTTATCGTATTTGAATAAGGTTCTACAAGCATTAAGTGTAAGACAAGGAATAAAGATTATGCAAACCAATCTCACAAGAAAAGTCATGGTCAGATCTTGGGGTCATGTTTTAGAGTTTATCAAGTTTTAATAATGAAAGCATCTAGGCCCCTAGTTGGGTTTTGGTGATTAATGACGACACGAGATTACTATGACTAACGTGTGTTTTGCAGAGGTAATTTGAGTTATGTCATGGTAATGGAAATTGATTGGGCAATCATGGTTGTCATGCCCCTATCAATAGAAATCATTTCGGTTTTCAAAGGATGGACGACAAGGTTAAGGACAGACTAGTTCTAAGTGTCGTTTGGTGTTGGAGAGACACTTAGAGTAGTATAGGACTTTGTTTTTCCTTTAGCCATACTATTAAGGAGTGTATGGACTAGTAGCTTAACCTAGGTGAGTCTAATGGATTAGGTGTGGTGCACACTTGTCAAACTTAGCACTAGGTAGCTTAGGAATAGTAATAAGATCGATAGAAGTCAACTTCATTCAAAAAGAATTTCGAATTGGAAGTAAATGGAGAGTCAAATGACTGACCAGACGTTGGTTTGGTTGTGACTGGACACAGCTTGGAGAGTTCGGTCAGTTCATTTGATCGGCAGCAGCAGTTAGAGTGCGGCCGGATGCTGGACACCAGTGCTCACCGAACGCGACGCTAGTCGTATCTATAGCAACGTGGACATGTTGTTGACCACGGACCAGACACTGAATAGAGAAATGACCCGACTCTGGGTGCTAGTGTCCGGTCAGCAACAGTAAGGTTCTAGAGAGGGTTTTTGATGACTAGACGCGTTCGGTGGGTGCTGACCGGACGTAGGCCAAAGTCCGGTCAGAGCAAATGGCTCTTTCTAACACGCTAACGTATTACACTGACCAGTGCGTCTGGTCACCTTAACTGGAGCGTCCGGTCGTCTCGATACTTGCTGAGTTGGACCTCAACCGATATGTTTTGAATGGGGGGGGGTATAAATACATATCCCACTCGTCCATTTGAGGTCTCTTGCCCATTTGTTCAGCTAAGAAGCACCTTTGGAGTGCAAGGGAGAGCAAGAGCCTAGTGGGGTGATTGAGATTTGATAATCCAAGATTAAGGACCTCATTGGTGTATAGGGAGTAGCAAGTGTGCATCCACCTTTTTCATTAGGCTTGTCTTGGTCAAGTGATAGTTTGTGCTTGTTACTCTTGATGATCGCCATCATCTAGACGGCTTGGTGGTTGGGAGCTTGGTGATCATCCGGTGGAGCTTGTGGATAACCCAAGTCATGTTGTGAGTGGTTGTGGGTGATTTTACAGTAATAGAGTGTCAAAGAATCAGCTCATAGAGAGCACTTGATCTTTGAGTGGATCAAGGGGGAGCTACACCCTTGCGCGGGTGCTCCAACGAGGACTAGTGGGGAGTGGCGACTCTCCAATACATCGGGAAAACATCACCGTGTTCCTTTTCCTCTCTTTATTTTGAGCATTTACATTTGAGCAACTCATTTTATGTCTTTACATTCCTAGAATTGCCATGCTAGAGTAGGATTGGAACCTAGGGTGCAAAATTTTTGTACGGGAGTATAATAGAAACATATTCTAGACACAAGGGGTGAAATGGGCTAAGTGTAGGGCTTAATTATTGCAAAAATTTAGAATTAGCCTAATTCACCCCCCTCTTGGGCATCTTGATCCTTTCAATTGGTATCGGAGCCTCGTGCTCCATAAATTAGACTTAACCGCCTAAAGCAACATGTCCCACGGGGATGGACCCCCTCCTATCTTTTAGGGAGATGATTTTCCTTATTGGAAAATTCGCATGGAGGCATACCTAGAGGCTTTAGATGTTGGAGTTCTTAGAGCCGCCTCACAAGGCTTCCCAAAACCTAAGGATCCCACCAACCTTCAAGGTGATGAGGTTAACTATGTGAAGTGGAATGCAAAGGCTAGAAACACCCTCTTTAGAGACCTTTGCAAGGATGTTTTTAACCATGTGTAGAACCACAAAGACGCCCATACACTATGGTCGGATATTTGTGCGCTCCATGAGAGAACCAAGAGTGAGCGTGAGGAACGCTGCCACCTTGTGATGAAAAAGCTTAATACATTTGAGATGCTTCCTAGAGAAAGTGTCAATGAGATGTATTCACACTTGAATGTTCTTGTAGAGGAAGTCGATGGGCTTGGACTCACACAAATGCAACCCTCCGATGTTGTGAGAAAGATCTTGAGTGTCCTCCCCATTGACAAATATGGGCATATTGTGATGGTGCTTTATCAATGTGATCTTTCCACCGCTACACCAATTCAAATATTGGGGAAGATCAATGCACATGAGATGTAGATGCACATCACTCCACAAGATGGCTCTTCTTCCACCAAGAAAAAAGATTTGGCATTTAAGGCTAGCCAAGAGAAGAGGGACAACGCAAGAGTTGATCATGATAGTTCAAGTGATGATGAGATTGATGATGCAAGTCTTGCTCTCATGGTGAGAAGAACTACTAAGATGCTCAAGAAGCTAAACAAGAATGGTGTCAAGTTTGATGGCAAGAAAAGAAATTCTTCACTAGTAATAGAAGGAAACCCACCTCCAAAATGGATTGCTATAATTGTGGAGAACTTGGTCATCTAGCTCATCAATGCCCCAAACCCAAGAAAGACAAGTACAAGAAGAAGTACAAGGGCAAGAAAGATGACTCAAGTGATGAAAATGATGATGAGAAGAAGAAGAACAAGCCATACAAGAAGAAGGATGGCAAGAAGAAGGAATTTCACAAGAAGAAGAAGAATGGCAATGCATACATTGTTGGTGATTGGCTCATGGACATTGAATCATCAAGTGGCTCATCTGATGATGAAAGTGAGAATGAGAAGGTGGCCACTCTTGTGATTGATTCTTCACTATCTTCACCGACACCACCGCCGTCATCCTCTACACACCTATGCCTTATGGTCAAGGGTGAACGGAAGGTACAAAATAATGATAATAGTAGTGGTGATGATAATGCTAGCAATGATGAAAGTGGTAGTGATATTGATGAAGAATTTGAATCACCTTCTTATGATGATCTTGTCAAGTTGCTAAACCAATACACTAAAATTATTAGAAAGACAAGAGCTAAAAATAAAAAGCTAGAATTTAAGAAGGACTCACTCTTAGCAAAGTATGACAGCCGAAAAAGCTAGTGTTGAGCTTAGAGAAGAAAATAAAATTGTGTCATCCAAACTAAAGGAGCTCAAATCCTCTAAAAAGGAGCTTAGAGAAAAACATGATAAACTTAAGGGAATACATAATGAGCTCACCACTAGTTACAATTTGCTAAAAGAAGAGTACACCAATCTCAAGATTAATCATAACAATCTTGTTCTTTCTCATGAGTTATTATTCAATGAGCCACATGATGTTACTAACAATATTGTTAAGATTGATATAGCTACATCATGTGATGACTTAATTGTTGAGAGCATTGAGCATGGTTCTAGTAGCAAAGGTAAGAAAGTGGTTAAGTCTGACAACTATGATGATGATATCAAGCTCAAGAATGAGAATGAAAAGCTCAAGAAAGATCTTGAAAAGCTATCAACCATCAACACAATTGTGATAGAGAATCTTGACAATGATTATGATATAGCTCTTGAGAATGAGATGCTTAAAGAAGAGAACAAGAGACTCAAAATGGAGAAAAATCATGATGAACTTAGAGAAGAAAATAAGAAGCTCAAGTTGGAGAAAGAACATCTCAAGACTGGTTTGAGCAAGTTCATAAGAGGCCAATATCTCCAAAGTGAACTACTCATGAACACCGTGATGAAGATGGATAGAAGTGGTATTGGATACTTGACAAATTAAGAGAAGAAAGCTCAAGCTCAACATCAACAACAATACAAGTCAAAGCCTAAGCCAAAGAGATGTTTTGAGTGTGGACAAGAAGGTCACATTGCTCATAAGTATCAAACTCCACCACCACAACCCTTGCTCAAGCATGCTAGACCCTTTACCTTCAATGCTCACTACATGCTTAGAAAGGATTCTAGTGGAAAAATGAAAGTCATGTTCTTAGGTCCACCCAACAAGAATAGGCCTAAGCTAATTTGGGTTGCAAAGTCACTAGTTGAGAAAGTCAAGAGCCATCATCAAGCTTGGGTCCCTAAACAACAAGCTTGATCTCTTGTGTGTAGGTGAACTACAAGACCGGTGGAAGTCATTGGGTTATTGATAGTGGTTGCACTCAACATATGACCGGTGATCCTCGTATGTTCACCTCACTAAATGAAAAAGTAGATGGTCAAGAAAGGATTACATTTGGTGATAATTCAAAGGACAAAGTTTAAGGATTGGGCAAAATTGCAATATCAAATGTGCTATATGTTCCTTCATTGAGTTTTAACTTGCTATCCGTTGGTCAATTGTGTGATCTTAGCTTTCAATGTTTGTTTACCGAGAAGAAAGTGGTTGTGTCAAAGAAAGATGATGATCAAGTTATATTCAAAGGTTTTAGATATAACAACCTATATCTAGTGGATTTCACATCCGAAGATGCAAACTTGAAGACATGCTTATTCACCAAAACATTACTTGGGTGGCTATGGCAAAGAAGACTTGCACATGTTGGGATGAGCTCACTCAAGAAGCTAATGAAGAATGAATTGGTGAGAGGTTTGAAGGATGTGAAATTTAAGAAAGACAAGCTTTGTAGTGCATGTCAAGCCAGCAAGCAAATTGCAAACACTCATCCAACAAAAGCTTACATGTCAACAATAAGAGTGCTAGAGCTTTTTTACATGGATCTATTTGGACCAACAACTTACAAGAGTTTGGGAGAAAATCACTATTGTCTTGTGATAGTTGATGACTACTCTAGATATACTTGGGTGTTCTTCCTTCATGACAAGACCGAAGTGGCCACATGTTTCAAGAAGTTTGCCAAGAGAGCACAAAATGAATTTGAAGTGAAGCTCAAGAAGATAAGAAGTGACAATGGAAAAGAATTTGTCAACATAAACATTGAAGCATATTGTGATGAAGTAGGGATCAAGCATGAGGTCTCCGCAACATATACTCCTCAATAAAATGGTGTAGTAGAGAGAAAGAACCGGACACTTATCACCCTTGCAAGAACAATGCTTGATGAGTACAATACACCCGAAGCTCTATGGGTGGAAGCTATTAACACCGCATGTTATGCATCCAATCGTCTATTTCTTCAAAAGTTTCTTGGCAAGACCCCTTATGAGTTGCTCAATGGGAAGAAGCCGGACGTATCATTTTTTCGGGTGTTTGGTTGCAAATGCTACATCTACAAGAAGTGGCAACACTTAGGGAAGTTCCAAAGACGTTGTGATATTGGTTTTCTTGTTGGTTACTCATCAAAATCCAAAGCATATCGAGTATTTAATCATGTCACCGGCTTGGTTGAAGAAACATATGATGTGGAATTTAATGAATCTAACGGCTTCAAAGGAGCACATGAGAATCTTGATGACGTAGGTGATGAACCATTGAGGGAGGCCATGAAGAATATTCTGGTTGGAGACATCAAGCCCAAAGATGATGAAGATGATATACAAGTAATTAATCCACCCTCTTCATCAAATGTGCCACAAGACGATGATAAAGATGGGAGAGTAGAAAATAAAGATACTCATATCTCTCATGATCAAATGGTGGCACAAGCTCAAGATGTTGATGCTCCACAACCTCCCTCTCAAGTGGTTGATAGAAGAAATTCACCCCTACTACAAGCACATCCATAAGATCTCATTATAGAGAGTCCTTCAAAGGGTGTAATGACTCGCTCTAAAAAATTTGCTTCATTTATTGAACATCACTCGTTTGTTTCTTGCATTGAGCCTAAAAATGTAGAAGAAGCTCTTCAAGATCCGGATTGGATAAATGCCATGCATGAAGAGTTGAACAACTTCACCCGAAATGAAGTTTGGACACTTGAAGAGCGACCACAAGATGCAAGAGTCATTGGAACAAAGTGGGTGTTCCACAACAAACAAGATGATCAAGGCCTCGTTGTGAGGAACAAGGCAAGGCTAGTTACAAAGGGGTTCTCCCAAGTTGAAGGGTTGGATTTTGGAGAGACCTTTGCACTGGTTGCAAGACTTGAAGCCATTCGTATCATTCTTGCATAAGCATCCCATCATGAAATGAAATTATATCAAATGGATGTTAAAAGTGCATTTTTAAATGGTTTCATAAATGAACTAGTCTATGTTGGTCAACCTCCCGGGTTTGAAGACCCTAGATATCCTAATCATGTCTATAGGTTGTTCAAGGCGCTATATGGGCTTAAGCAAGCTCCAAGAGCTTGGTAGGAGCGCCTTTGGGATTTCCTCATTGAGAAGGGCTTCACCATTGGGAAGGTCGATACCACACTATTCACCAAGAAGCTTGTTGGAGAGATCTTCATTTATCAAGTATATGTTGATGATATCATATTTGGCTCATCAAATGAAGACTGTTGCAAAGAGTTTGGTGAATTGATGTCAAAGGAGTTCGAGATGTCTATGATTGGAGAGCCTACATTCTTTCTTGGTTTTCAAGTCAAGCAAATGAGAGAGGGAATTTTCATCTCTCAAGAAAAATATACCAATGACCTTCTCAAGAGGTTTAGAATGGATGAATGTAAGCCAATTAAGATACCAATGCCATCTAATGGACATCTTGACCTAGATGAGGGAGGTAAATCTGTTTGTCAAACTCTCTACCGTTTTATGATTGGTAGTTTATTATATTTGATCGCATCTAGGCCCAACATCATGTTTAGTGTGTGTATGTGTGCTAGATTTCAAGCTAATCCTAAGAAGGCTCACATGGTTGCTGTTAAAAGAATCCTTAGGTACCTTAAACACACACCAAGCATTGGTCTTTGGTATCCCAAAGGAGCTAGATTCTAACTAGTTGGCTATTCCGATTCGGATTATGCCGATTGCAAAATTGATAGAAAAAGCACATCTGGAGGGTGCCATTTGCTTTGTAGATCAATTGTTCACCGCCGAGGCGGAGTACATTACCACGGGTGCTTGTTGTGCACAAATTCTTTACATGAAGCAAACTCTTCTAGACTATGGTGTAGTTCTAGAAAAGGTACCTCTCTTGTGTGACAATGAGAGCGTGGCAAAGCATGCTAATAATCCAGTTCAACACTTTCGCACCAAGCACATAGATATCCTCCACCTTTTTCTAAGAGATCATGTTGCTAAAAATGATATATCACTATAAGGTGTAAGGACCGAGGATCAATTGACGGATATCTTCACTAAACCACTAGATGAGGCTACATTTTGTCGGTTGATGAATGAGCTAAATGTGCTTGACTTTAGTAACTTCACTAAAAATGAGCTTGTGTTGTCCCTTGCATTGCATTGTAATATAAAACATGTTTAATTTTTAGTAATGCACTTAGGGCTTGTCTAACACGGTTAAGATAACCACCAAAAAGCGTGTGAAAAACCTTAACTTTGGATCAAACTTGACAAGCAACTAGACTTACTTTCAAGTATTGCATTACATGTGCATGTGTGTTGCTTTGTCATTTCTTTTTGGTTATCTTTTGAGCACCCACTGTGTTTATCCACAAATAGGGAGAGCATTTGAAGCTCCTATTGGTCATAAAACCCTCTTATGTGGTCACATGGTGCTTCTCGCCCCTTTTGTTGCCTATTTTCTTAAAAAGAATTATAACCGAAGGCAAATTATTTAGAAAAACTTGAGGGTTTGAGAGAGGTCTCTCATATTAGTCCCAATTGATGTTTATTTGGGTCTTATTAAAGTTTGGGACTTGATTGGGAGAAAGCATCGCGTAGAAAGGAGTATCTGTAGCTGAAGAGGGACCGGACACAGGGACCGGACTCACCTGTTGCAGCGTTCGGTCAGTACATCAGGAGGAGATACAGTTGTTGAAGAAAGACCGGAAGATGAACAGTATTTCACTCCGCTGCTACGCCCATGCCTGCATCTCCGCCGCCGCGCCCGCGTCTGCATCTCCTCTGCCATGCCCATGCCTGCATCTCTGCCATCGCGCCTGCGCCTACGCCTCTAAAAGGTCCTAATATGGCTAGAGGGGGTGAATAGCCTATTAAAAATCTACAAACTGACTAGAGCAATTTGATTAGTATAACAAATAGCGAAATACAAACTTGCTCTAGCTCTACAAGGATTGCAAGCCACCTATCCAACAATTCTAGTTGCTATGATCAATAGACACACAATTTGCAATGTTACTACTCACTAAGAGCTCTCACACTTGCTACACTAAAGAGCTCCACTAGATTAACTTAAAACAACAAAGCAAGCTCTCAATTCTAATTACACAAAAGAACTTGCTACAACTAGTTTGCAAGAATATAAATGAGTGAGTAGGGTGATTATACCGCTGTGTAGAGGAGTGAACCAATCACAATATAACTATTAAATCAATCACCGGGAGAATACCAAAGGGCAAGAGACAACTAATTTTTCTCCTGAGGTTCACGTGCTTGCCGGCACGCTAGTCCCCGTTGTGTCAACCAACACTTGGTGGTTCGACGGCTAAGAGGTGTTGCATGAACCTCGTCCACACAATTGGACACCGCAAGAACATACCCACAAGTGAGGTAACTCAATGACATGAGCAATCCACTAGAGTTACCTTTTAGTGCTCTGCTGGGGAAGGTACAAGACCCCTCACAATCACCATGATCGGAGCTAGAGACAATCACCAACCTCCGCTCAACGATCCTCGCTGCTCCAAGCCATCTAGGTGGCGGCAACCACCAAGAGTAACAAGTGAATCCCACAGCAAAACACGAACACCGAGTGCCTCTAGATGCAACCACTCAAGCAATGCACTTGGATTTTCTCTCCCAGTCTCACAAAGATGTTGAATTAATGATGGAGATGAGTGGGAGGGCTTTGGCTAAGCTCATAAGGTTCCTATGTCAATGTAAATGGCCAAGAGAGTGAGCTTGAGCCGGCCATGGGGCTTAAATAGAAGCCCCCATGAAATAGAGCCGTTGGCTCCTCAGTCCACTAAAAAACATAGCGACCGAACGCGCTGGTCAGATCGACCGAACGCTGGACCCTAGCGTCCGATCACGCGATGCATGCCACGTGGCCCCTGCTTCAAATGCTGATCGCCCGATCTCAACGGTCATCAGTACATTTAAGTTGTGATCGGACGCGCTGTTTCGAAGTGACCAGACGCAGGACCTCAGCGTTCGGTTGTTTCCAGTAAGGTTCCATTCGTGAAAAATCACGACCGGACGCTTCCGGTCAAGCTCGACCATACTCACCCAGCGTCCGGTCACTCAACTCTCCTCTGTGCACCGCCACGTCAGCGGGACCGGATGCACCCCTCCAGCGATCCGGTCACAAAGTGACCCAGCGTTCGGTCGAAGACCAATGCCAGCGTCTTCATGCGTCCACAAACCGGACGCTCCAGTCCAGTAGATGCCAGCGTCCGATGCACTTTGTGAAGCCCTATCTTTTCTATACAGGGCACATGTGGCACCGTCGAACTGTCCACACTCTACGGGCGAACACTCCACCGGTGAAGTTCCTTACCCTTGCTCTCAAGTGCTAAACACAATGTGTATCACCTTTGTGCATGTGTGTTAGCATATTTTCACAAACATTTTCAAGGGCGTTAGCACTCCACTAGATCCTAAATGCATATGCAATGAGTTAGAGCATCTAGTGGCACTTTGATAACCGTATTTCGATATGAGTTTTACCCCTCTTAATAGTACGGCTATCGATCCTAAATGTGATCACACTCGCTAAGTGTCTCGATCACCAAAATAAAATGGCTCCTACCACTTATACCTTTGCCTTGAGCCTTTTGTTTTTCTCTTCTTTTCAAGTCCAAGCACTTGATCATCACCATGGCATCACCATAATCATGTCATGATCTTCATTTGTTTCACCACTTGGAATGTGGTACCTAGCTCATGATCACTTTGATAAACTAGGTTAGCACTTAGGGTTTCATCAATTCATCAAAACCAAACTAGAGCTTTCAGCCTCCACTCACCGTGCTGCGGCACTGCTCGTTGTGCTTGTGCTTGGCTCATCATCGCCTCCGGACTTCTTCTCTGCACTGGCTCACCGTCATCACCACTCTCTCCTGCATTCCTGCCCCGGCCTTGCTCGTCCTCTAGAGTAGCTGCTCTAGCAAATTCATTGGTCAGCAGTGCCTTTCCCTTGTATCCTTGCCGTGACCTCATGGTGCCCCATTGTGCTCAGTATACTCATCTTTTCACAGGAGTTTTTCTAGGTAGCAAGACATTCTTCTATCTCTTACCCAATTGCTTGCTCCAATAGGATTACTCTCTTATCTCTAGTTACATAATGTACTTATTTATATCCATCTATGTAGTGAGTCAGTGTGCTTGAGGTTGCTTGGTAGTTGACAGTGGCAGCTTTACTCGGGGCCAAGCCCGTGAGTATGGATTGAGGCCAAGCCTCACAAGTGTCAGTTGGTAGTTGTTTCTTGTTAGTGGCAGTGATTCTTGTCAGGTTTAGAGATGGCGCATTGTAAGAATGTCGGGGGTGGTCCGAGCGAAGAGGATGCAATGCCTCCTGTGGCAGAACCTCCTAAGAAATCGGGCCCACATGCACCCATCGATGTCTCAACAGACCTCGGATAGCGTACACGAGTTCCCAACAACTTAACAGGTCTGTCGGGTGTCCTCGGGAAACCCGAATCATCCACATTTCAAACAGGATCCCAATCACAGTCATTGCAGATTACAACATTTTTCAATATACATACCAGAGATAATAAAGAGGAAGACTTAAGTTTAATATTACAAACTAGTTGTTTCAAACTTACATAACCATAAGTGTCATACAACCATAATAGCGGGATAGTATTACATTAACATTATTTATTTCACACAAACTAGTGCATTGTCCAAAGGCCATTCATCATTCCTCATCATCATCGACTTCATACACTGACATGCAGCAGGGACCAAAACAAGCCTGCGCATGTGACTCACCTGCAACAAGGGTTAACAAACCCTGAGTACAAAAGTACTCAACAAGACTGACTCGACGAAAAAGGAGCGAAGGTCTTAGGGATGCAGGTGTTGGGGCAAGGTAAGGATGTAGAAAGATTCAAAAGTTCTTTGCCAAAAGCTTACTATTCTTGATCCTATTTTCAAGTTTTACCCCTAAGTACTTTAGTTCAATATCTCCAACCAAGTGTTCATATCCCATGTTCCAATCCTTCTCATTCCATTCTTTTTCTCATGTTTTAGTAATTCACCAGTCCTGCATTCCTTCTGTAATGAATCGAGTCTCCATATCCGCGGAGCACCGGCAATTCAAATTGATTCAAGTGCCAGCTGGGGATTCCTTATCACACGACATATGTAGAACTTAATCTTGCATATATCAACCTCGCTACCGGATCCTCCCGTACTAAGCCGTCTCCACTCCACCCGAGAGCACAACACACCTCTAATCCGGCCACATTCAAGCCATGAGGGTACACGCTACTCCCACCATCTCACCACTCCCAGTGCGTGGGCATTTGTCGCAGAACCGACCAATTTATAAGAATACAAGTACAATGGCAATCCGCAAGCGGTCGCACTGTCATACTTGAACCCATATAAACCCGGTAGTCCGTCGAGTACCACGACGGGTCTCGATAAACGATTTACAACAACCAAGATCGTACAGGATTCAACATACATGCCACATATTACATAAAGTTCACAGATTCTTTTCATCATCAGAGTACGAATAAAAGTTATTACAAACCGAGTTTGATAAATAAAGCGGAAGCAAATAAGTTCGAAGATAAAATTTCCAACATAGTTTGATACAGTGCCAAGCTAGATCACGGTCCACAAAAGCAAGGATAGGAATTACTAAAGAAGCCTGCCCAAGGCTTACTCCTCATCCATAGCGGGATAGAAGCAACTCTTGCAATAACCATGATACACAGTGCCATCTACAACAATGGGAAAATAAACCCTGAGTACGAGAAGGTACTCAGCTAGACTTACCCGTCATGAACCAGAAAATAAAATGACTCCAAGGATTATGCAAGGCTGTAGAAGTGGACGTAACTTGACAACATTTTTGCGTAAAAGCAATTAAATCATGGTACAGTTACTAATTCTTTACCAAGTTAATTATAACTATTCATTTCTAGGTTAGCAACTATCATGTGCCAAACATGTGGTACATCCTTTAGAAGCATACAATAGTAACCATAGCAGGTATTGTAATTCCATTTTCGTCCGAACCATCATGTTCCATAACACAGTTACTACGATGTTGGGACTAGCCAAGTTTCTCACTATCCGGGAGAGACGGCGATTCAAATCGATTTCAACCAGCTGGGAATTTATTCCTAACAATGGGACTTTCGACTAAGTGCATCGGCTACTACATTTGCTTTACCCGGATGGTAATGCACTTCTAAATTATAGTCCTTAATCAATTCTAACCATCTTCGTTGTCTCATGTTCAGTTCTGGCTGGGTAAAGATATACTTGAGACTTTTGTGGTCAGTATAGATATGACATACATTGCCCAACAAGTAATGTCTCCATATCTTGTAGCATGGACAACGGTACCGCAAGTTCCAAATCATGTGTAGGGTAGTTGACTTCATGTTTTCTCAATTGCCGTGAGGCATATGCAATTACTCTCCTTCTTGCATAAGCACACATCCCAAACCTATTCACGATGCATCACAAAATACATCAAAAGGCTTTTCAAATGTCTGGTTGTGCTAACACAGTCTTTGTAGTCAACAAAGTTACGAGAGTGTGAAAAGTTGTTTCACATTCTTGTGTCCATTTTGTTCTTCTTCTTCTTTCAAGTAGCTTTGGTCATAGGTTTTGCTATCTTTGAGAAATCTGGAATAAACCGACGATAGTACCCTGCTAACCCTAGAAAACTCCGAACTTCATGAACCGAAGTTGGGGCTTTCCAATCCATGACCTCTTGTACTTTGGATGGGTCTATTGAGATTCCATCTCGTGATAGAATGTGACCTAAGAAAGGTACTTTGCTCATCCAAAATTCACATTTGCTAAACTTGGCATATAACTTATGCTCCCTCAGTCTGGATAGGACAATCCTCGGATGCTCTTCATGATCGGTCTCATTTTCGAATAAATCAATATATCATCAATAAACACTACCACGAACTTGTCAAGTTCGGGCATGAATACCGAGTTCATCGGTACATGAAATAAATTTGGAGCATTTGTTAGTCCGAAAGACATAACCAAATACTCGTATAAGCCGTACCTAGTAGAGAAAGCGATTTTAGATATATCCTCCGATCGATCTTTATCTCGATGATAACACGATCTCAAATCAATTTTGGAGAATACCTTTGCCTTCGCTAGCGATCGAACAATATGTCGATGCGGGGCAATGGATATTTGTTTTGATGGTCACTGACATTGAGTGGTCTATAATCTACACGCATTCTCGGTGACTTATCCTTCTTTTTCACAAACAATTTGGGCATCCCCACGGAGATGAGCTAGGTTGGATAAGACCCTTGTCCAATAGATCTTGCAATTGGACCTTAAGTTCCGCTAACTCATTGGGTGGCATTCTATAGGGCCTTACGGATATGGGTGCGGTACACGCACTAATTCAATCTTAAATTCCACGTCCCTATCCGGTGGTAGACCTGGTAATTCTCTCCGGAAATACATCCAGGAAACTCACAAACCATGGGATATCACATATTGTGGTGGTTTGGATATACAAAGCTAAATGTTGGGGTTTGAAATCGCGGGAGAGTGGGACTAGAAAAGCATTCCCTCCCGTGGGTTCTCTCAACATAATAGTGCGGGTGCTAGTGTCAATAAGAACACCATGATCCTTCATCCAATTCATGCCTAAGATTACACTTATTGACAAACCGGGCAATATTATCAAATTGTGGTGTACTCCTCCCTTGTATCACGATGAGTACATTTTTGACTATCTTTTTGGTAATAACGAGTACCCTATTTGAACTTATGTTAAAACCCCTTTGTTTACTTCAATTATTTCTTGACCATGTCTAGATGCAAATGCTTGACTCATAAATGAATGAGAAGCTCCTGAATCAAATAAAACAACAATGAGGACACTTGTTGACAAGAAACATACCACCGTGACAACTTCTCCCGTGGGCACTTCCTCCACATGCAGTATAATGCACTTGTCCTTGACGTGCCCTAGCATTCACACGCGCCTCGATTGTTACGATTTGGGTTGTCATTCCTCTTGGGGTGGGGCATTCTTTGGACCAATGACCCGATTGGTTGCAGTTGAAACATGGTTGATTACTTCGAATCCGGTGGAGCTGTCACGATTGCCATTTTCTTTTGGTAAGGCAATAGTGAACGCCTTACGGAATGGTTTCTGTGGCCTGTTATTCTGAGCTTTCGGTGGTGGAGGCCTAAACTTGGGTGCAGGTGGACGGAATTGTGGCCTAGCTGTGATAGGAGCTTTTGATTGGAAGGATCCGGAGGCACCGGCCTCATATGTCCTCTTGCGACCCTTAGCAACTGCATGCATGTTGTTGTGGTTTTCTTGGGTCAAGGCATCACTAATAAACTCGTTGTACGTGGTACATCGAGAATTGGCCATGGTTTTCATCAGTTTAGTACCCAAACCTCGCTTGAAACTCTCTATCTTTTTCTCCTCGGTATCCACAAAACCGGGAGCATATCTGGACAAGTTGTTGAATGCGTGCATATACTCTGTGAGTGACTTTGTTCCCTGAGTGAGCCTCATAAATTTGGCTGCTTTCATGCGCATCAGGCCCGAGGGAATATGATGTCCCCTAAAAGCCAGCTTGAATTGTTCCTAGGTCACTCGCGCATTAGCAGGCAGAGACGACAGGAAGTGTGTCCACCAGATCCCTGCTGGTCCTTGCAATTGATGAGAAGCATACTCTGCTTTCAGATGCTCCGTGACCCTCAACAGACGGAATTTCTGCTCAATGGTATTCAACCACTCATCGGCCTGCAGTGGTTCCTCAGCCACCTTGAAGATCGGAGGCTTCGTGTCCAAAAACTCCTTGAATGTACTGTGCTGATTTGGCTCAGCCCCTGGTTGCTGTGGGTGGCCACGAGCGGTGTTTTGCGCGATAAGGTGCAAAGCTTCTTCCATTGTCCTTTGGCTCCCCAAGAACTGAGCAAAGAACTCCTGAGCAGACGGCGGCGGTGGTGGTGGTAAGTCATCACCATTGCCATCGTGACTGCTACCAGCTCCAGCACGGGTGCGCGTCATCTGCGAAGTTGCAACAATAAGCGATTATTGGTTGATGTCAAGAGATTGCAGATGAATCATAATCATGCCAGACTGAAATTACTGGAGAAATTCTCAAAATCACAATAAAAACAGAGGCATAACAATTCATTCTCGCAACATGGCATCCCCAATTTGACCACTTATCGCGCTCATAACACATGCAAAGTTAAATGGTGATCACCAACAAGGAATGGAATTGCATTGATGTTCAACCAAAGGTGCACTTAATCAACATTACATGATAGTCTGGTTACTAATGCCAAATTCGAGCTACAGGTCCATTACATGAATAAAGGTGATACATTAGCCCTTCCACTAAGTGCTAAGCGATCTAATCCTCATCATGATCACTATCGAGGTCAGACGCAAGATCATCTCCTTCCTCAGGTTCTACTTCTTCTTCAGGCTCCACTTCTTCTTCTCCTTCCTCGTACCCTTCTAGATCCATTTCTGCGGCTCCAGGTGGGACATAAGGGTGGAGCTGATTGTTCAGAAGATGAACCTCTTCATGCAGATTATCGTTGTATTCTTCCGCATTAGCCAGCTGCTGTCCTAGCTCAAACTGTCGAGCTCTTAGGACATTTTCCCTTGTCCAAGCTATATTTCGCTGGTGAGTTAACCGAGTCATCTCTTCAGTGAGCCTTTCAATCTCGGCGTCGTGCTCCCTCCGAAGTCGACGTCGGTCCTCATGAGCATGACCAAGAGCACCGGACACACGCGTCTAAGGCTACCTTCAACTCCATCCAACACTCTCATCATTGCGAACATGGCGCTCATGGAAGGGTTATCAACATTACGCTTTTCTGCCGCACCAATCTCCAAAGATTTTCCTCTTGTCTGCTGCCATGAGTCGATTGGAGGGTTACCTCTTGGAAAGACTCCAACCAAAGCGGCTGCTGACTCTCGAGGAAAACGATCCATGATGTCCCTCGGGATCCCAAAGGCTGCCCCGCCAGTGCTTCTTCAATGATCCCGCCAGTTGACTCATAACACCAGCCTATCCAATCGGAATCGTCACCTCGGGACGAACAACAGCCTCCACAAGAAACTAAGAGACCTTCCCCAACTCGCTCATTCGCCTGTGAAGTAGCGGGGTTCCATTCCATCGGGATAGCCTACATAATCGAGCACTCTCCACAAGAGTGTAGGCATCCCAAACTCTCCAAGGAACGTGTGTCGTTGATGGGTACGTGGAGCAAGCCGACGGGCGGGGGAGCTCGCCGCCCGGTGGACTTATGAAATGGTTCGCTTTGTGCGTGCCATCTGCACCATTAATATGTACCCCTTGGTGAGACAATGCCATAATGGATAAGAGTTACATAACCGAGTAAGAATTTTATAAGGGGAGGAACAATGTAATTATGTGAATGGTAATTATCATGATGCATGCTCGTTCCGTACGTCCTCCCAAACTTAGGAAAAATTTGTTTCTAGCGGTAGACACGGTGGCATACATACGTTCTCTCATAAATAGCGTAACTAGTCGAGCTACACGTTTCGCTGTTAGTGTACCTGCATAAAATCTCATTTCAGCCCTAAACCCAAAATGAATATGCAGAATGTAATTGTAAATACTTCCATATATGTATACCCATACATATACTTCCGTATCAATCTACCCGACAATAATTTAACCCACAATTAAATACGTACCATATACACATGCAAGCATGCATACATAGCCGTACCAAAGCTACTCTTCCCGATCGCATGCTCACATCTTGCGGTCATACACTCATCTTACCTTGGCGTAGAGGCATTTGATCCATACATTACCATTCAAGTGAATGGCATCCATACAATAGCACGCCAGTATGGACGACATTTAAGTAAAAACCCCATGTTAGTACTTAAATAGCCACCTAATAGTCCTTAATTTGGGCATAAGGAAAGTGATCATTGGCACACTTTAGATTTCAAATACCTATTATATAACTATTAGTTGCTAGAGAAGGATTTTCGGAAAACAAAAACTTTTGTTTTAAATACACTTGTGACAATTAACGTTGAATCTTGCTCTGATGCCAGCTGTCGCAGAACCGACCAATTTATAAGAATACAAGTACAATGGCAATCCGTAAGCGGTCGCACTGTCATACTTGAACCCATATAAACCCGGTAGTCCGTCGAGTACCACGACGGGTCTCGATAAACGATTTACAACAACCAGGATCGTATGAGATTCAACATACATGCCACATATTACATAAAGTTCATGATTCTTTTCATCATCGAGTACGAATAAAAGTTATTACAAACCGAGTTTGATAAATAAAGCGGAAGCAAATAAGTTCAAGATAAAGTTTCCAACATAGTTTGATACATTGCCAAGCTAGATCACGGTCCACAAAAGCAAGGATAGGAATTACTAAAGAAGCTCGCCCAAGGCTTACTCCTCATCCACAATGGGATAGAAGCAACTCTTGCAATAACCATGATACAAAGTGCCATCTGCAACAATGGGAAAATAAACCACGAGTACGAGAAGGTACTCACTAGACTTACCCGTCATGAACCGAGAAAATAAAATGACTCCAAGGATTATGCAAGGTTTGTAGAAGTGGACGTAACTTGACAACATTTTTGCGTAAAAGCAATTAAATCATGAATACGATTACTAATTCTTTACCAAGTTAATTATTAACTATTCATTTCTAGGTTAGCAACTATCTGTGCCAAATATGTGGTACATCCTTTAGAAGCATACAATAGTAACCATAGCAGGTATTGTAATTCCATTTTCGTCCGAACCATCATGTTCCATAACACACGCATTACGATGTTGGGACTAGCCAAGTTTCTCACTATCCGGGAGAGACGGCGATTCGAATCGATTTCAACCAGCTAGGAATTTATTCCTAACACAAACCCAGGTCTACCAGCCATGATAGCCTTAGGTCACCTTTGATACAACTCAGGTACACATTTCGCGGGTCCGTACCACGCCGCTGTCTGGAACACCAGATGCCGGGATGCTCGAGCCAAGCCACGCCCCTTGGGCTCGGTCGATTGTTCCCGGAAGGAGCGCACTGTAAGCGATTCCGGCCGAGTTGAATTACTCAAAGCGGCGGTCGGAACGAGTTATCCGGCCAGCTAAGTGAGAGGCATGCGTTCAATCTTGTCGAAGCACCAACAAGCAGACGGTCCTTAATCGACATAGACGGGATAAATCCACACCCAAGACCTCCATGTCTTGTTGCTTCTCTATCTACCTCCCGTCCGGTCTCGATTTACTTTTACCACATGGTTCTGTTCCACGATAGCAGAGATATAGCCAACCGTGCTCGGTATCCACCTATATCTCGCGGTGACAGGACATCACCGACTTCTACCGGTCTAAGCATGGCTAAGCATATATATTCGATCCACGGACTATATACGGTTATGGTGTAATATTTGGATAAAGGAATGTACATGCATCAAGTGGTTTCATTCAACTCTTATAACCTAATGCATCAATCATAAATACGTAAGTAAACATTTGTAAATTCTTTGGGAGGCTTATAATGCTCGGGGCTTGCCTCGCGAGAAAGGAAGTAGAGGCGATGGTCGGGACACTCGGAAGCTCTTGAGGGTTACGCTCCACGCCTTCGGGAGCGCATGGCTTGCGGATCCTCCTGCGGGTTCCTTCCTCTCGCTTCTTGAATTCCAACAACGTGATCTCTTCCTCCGATCCTAGATGCATGAGTATGGTATAAGTATTACGAATGCATATATGTTAACAAGTGCATCACGTTGTTTGAGTAGGTGCATATCTCTTCTCGATTATTACTTAAATACTTCTACAATGCATCGACTATGCCACAAACAAGAGCTACTTGTTTTCACTCATAACTGGAGTTCTACAAATCCAAAAACAGTAATCCAGGACTTTCTGGAAAGCTTATCAAATTCTCTACCACTTTGTTATTAACCATTTTTACAGTACACATCAGTTTCAACATGCAACTCATCACACTCTAGAATTTGTCCGGAAACTATTCCAATTCGCATTATAAAGTAACGATACCTCTACTTCATATAAGTATTCAAAGTCTTATCATACAAAGCCTACCAACAGTTTAAGCATACCAAATACATTTAAGAAAATATAATGGTGAAGCCCAAACTATTTATTTAAATTGCCTTTATTATTTTATTTAGATATCTAGGTTAAATAATAAATATATATCAGATGTGCTTCATAAATTCTCAAAAATTTACAGAGCCTTATTAATGCTATCAAAGGACTACTGTAAAAATTTCATGTCATTTTACCAAGTAGAACATCCTATGCAAAAATGACAAGGCAGCAAGGCTTGAAATAGCATAAATGGAAAATCCTATTGAAAAGTGTCAAGCAACAGATTTCATATTTTTCTTAGCATCCATATGGTACTAGGATTACCTCCAACAAATTTCATGAATTTTGGACTCATACTTAATTTATAAAAATTCATGCAAGGATTAACTAGTCATAAAAGAAAAATCTATAACTATAAATCTACCCATGCACTGGTCCTCAAATTTTTACCAGAGTTCATATATGACAAGACTAGCTTACCACAAAAATTTCATAATTTTTGGAGCACAGGAACTCTAGATATAAAATAAAAAAATTTGAATGCATTCAAAAGCACATTTCAAATCCCTATTTAAATCTCGAAAAATTTCTACTGTACAAGTCAATAACATATTTTTCCTAAATACTACACTTCCTAAGGAACACTCACAATTTATTTCAAAATTTTAGGAGCTACTAAACTGAAGATACAAAAATAACAAAACACACTTGAATCTGGAATTTTTGAACTGGCCTATTCTACTTCTGTCGCTGACCGGTGGGACCCGTCGGTCAGAGGACCCCACATGTCAGTGAAACGGAATAGGGCAGCGGCGCTGCGCGGTGCTGGTGCGGCCAGAGCTCGCCGACGGCGAGGTTGCCGGCGGTGACATCTACACTAGGTGTTCTACTCGACATTGCGCACACAACCATCTACTTGGTGGGACTACTCATCGGTGCTAGCAACGGCGGCGGCGCTCATGGCGGAGCGGTGGTGCGGGACGACGGCACTACACCGGTGTGGGCTGCGGTGGTTCAAATTAATGCGTGGACAAGCGTCAGTGGATGCTGGGGAACCTAGTGCGCTAGCTAACGGAGCGGGAGGAGGGCGTGGCGGTGTGGCCACGCGGCGACGAGTCGCGCGAGCTCCGGTGAGCATTGGCACGGCGCTGGCGCTTACCGAACTCGAATGGCGGCCACGGGAAGAAGCAGTGGGTCGCTGGGGCACTAGTGGAGGCGTTGCAGGGTGGAGAGGCAGCGAGGGTGAGCTGGTGCTGGCTATGGCAACGGCGGAGCTACGAGAGCTCGGCGGCTGCGCTTGCGGGAGCTGCGGACGGCGAAGGAGGAGCGGGAAAATGAAACTGAGGGTATTTGGGCGCGCTGGGGGCGGTGTTTGGCGTGATGAAGGCGCCTTCGGGCGCGTCGTGGCTCTGGCTGGGGCAGAGCAGAGGCGACGCGCGCCGTTTCTCCTCCACGCTGGCGGCCACTACCGACGGCGGTCGACCCATCGAATCACCGATTCGGTTAAATCGATCATGAACGGTGATGCTCGACGGTAGCGTTTTCAAGTCGACATATCCGCTAATCCGTGGCTCCTTCGTGTAAACATCCTAAACAAATTTTGTAGACTCATGTACCAGCTACAAATGTTGTTCAATGCACTTGTTCTAAATCGCAACCGAAACAGAGAAAAATCGATCCAAAAAGTCGGTGACAAAGACCTTTGTGAGTATGACTTAGAACAAAAATGGCTAAGTGTTGAAAATAAAGTGATTCGATGATTTTTGAAATCCAAATTCAAGCATGTTAGGAGCTGAATCAGTCAAAGGCCCAAAAATCAAAGTTGTTCCTTATGTCAAACACTACAACATTGCTTTAGTGAACTCCTCCATGCAAGGTCTCTAACACCTAGTTCAACTTTAGTCAAACATGTCACTTTGCAATCATGATACATATTCAAACCATGGCTAAATGACTAAACTAGCCCTAGCCTTAAATACCAAAGTTGTTCATGATGATACTCTAAGCATGTTTAAACAATTTGCAAGGTCAATTAAGCATTTCATGTAGTAGTCACTCATATAGCTATCCAGGTCAACACAGGTAATATTACTTAAGTGCTTGATCATGAAAGGTGACCTTCATGAACAAGGTTCCTTTTGTTAGCCTAAGTGTAGCTAAGGTGTTTTAGTGACCAACATTACCCACTTGCATTCATTTGCACATGATCATATGCATATGTTCCAAGAAACACGAGATAACAAGCAATGTTTCATATGTTTCGATCGAATGTTTCAATTGTAAATGATGATTTATGAATGCTTGATGCTCATGCTTATGTTTTGCAAGTCAAGTTATGCAAGGCTAACACCCGAGGTGTTACAGCATTCGTCTTAGTATCGGATTAGCCGAAGTAGGCTTACCGGAGTATGTGACTAGTACTACAAAGTGTCTCGTTCAGAAGATCCACAATGAGTGGCCTTTAAGCGACATAGTCGGCAACATTACCCAACATTCATGATAAGCCACCCGACTAGTCTCTAGTTCATTCTATCTTCTTTCTTTCTTTCTTTCTTTGGCCAGTATGCCATCTTTGATTGTATCGAAACTTTTACTTTGAAAGCCTACCACAAAGCATACTAAGCAATTCTACGTCTTTGTAAATGAAATCATCTTCAAGGATGGTAAACAATTAACAAGGTAGGCAATGCATCAAGTAGGTAACATTTGAATAAATCAACTTAATGCAATAAGTAACATAGGTGATAAACTTTTCAAAGTAAACAAGATAATGGTTTTAATGCATAAACCGGGGCTTGCCTTCGTTGATGATCTCAGGTTCTGGATCAGTACCACAATTATCGAATCCCGTGACAACCGGGGATTCTTCCAGAACTTGCTCAACTAGAATCATTTCATTCTCGGGTTCTACACGAAATGACAACATATGCTTTAACATGATGATAATGTAAACATGATGCTTTCACGGCACATGAAATGTAAAAACATCCCGCAAAGGATTTTATTTCACGGTACAGTTGCAAGCCAACAAAACCAACTTGCAATCCTACCATCAAGAACCACACATGTGACTTGCCCAAATGGATCTTGAAACCCTACTAGTCACAAAACATGACTAAAACAAGATCCAACACTAATCAAACACTTAGGGTTTGTCTTTATTTATTTTTGAATTAATTTGGAATTAAACCCAAAACTAAACTTGTTCCAAATGACCTCAAAATTTTATGTAAGCTTGCTCATAATAAATTAGTGTACCAAAATAAATTTTATAATTTTTGGAGCAATACAGTGGCCTACAAAAATCATGGAAATTGCATTTATTAATTAATGGACTGAATATTTGAACATTAAAAATTTATTCAAATTTCAAGTTTCAAAATTTTAAACTATACTAGAGCATGTACAGAAGCTACACAAATTTTTTCAGAATTTTTGGAGCTATGATTATTTTCCTACAAATTTCCAAAGATTTAGCACTATTCAAAATTAGAAAATAACAAAAGTCACTATTCTCTCTCTTGCTCTCACTGACAGCCGGCCCCCACATGTCATCCCTAACCTCGGTCTTTGACCGTGACCGTGACAGTGCTGACCGATGCTAGCGCACCGACGGTGAGCTCAACTGCGACGACCATGGTATCTAAACACTCACAAAGACTAGCCGCGTCGATCTATGGGATTTCAGAGGTGGATTACGACACGGAACCAGGCTCACGCCATCCATATTGGACGTGGTGCCACGACAGTGTTACGCCGGCGAAACAAGGCCGGTTGAGATCAAACAAAAGGCTCAGAAAGGATCAGCAGCTCACCCCGGACGTGATGAAGCAAAGAACGAGACCGGAGGCACTACGGTGACGCGGGTCGACGGTGACAGTGCTCACGGCGGAGAAGACTTTGTCGGCGATGTAGTTCTGGCGACTGCAGTGGGCAAAATGACCAAGCAAGAGTGAAATAAGGACCACAGCATCAAGACAAAGCTATAGAACCTACAAACAAGGACCACGACTCACCAGATGATGCTGGCCGCGGTGAACCGGAGCTTCGGTCGAGATCGCCGGCCGCGAGGAAGAAGAGTCGCTAACGGCGGTTCTCGGTGGACTTAGACAACCTCAGTTGGTGGGATGGGTTCGGAAGGAAGAGATGGAGTTGTAACACTGCTTTGCCGAAGCTGGTTTGGACTGAGGAAGTGAGGGGAACTCGCCGGAGTTGAGGCAGCGACGTCGGGAAACAGAGCAGGGAAAGAAAGGGCGACGACGGCGTTCCGGGCTTTATAGCGCGTCCAGGAGCGCGCGGAATCGACACGCAGCAAGCATGCAATGCCAGCGCGAAGCCAAGGGCGGCCAAGGGCGAGCCTGGAAGGCTGGAGAAGGTACGTCGGCGGTGGGCGGTGATCGTGACACTGTTCATGAGAATTACAGAATTGACACTGAGTTTAATTTGCAAATTACTCACAAATATTCTAAAGAAGTTGAAAATCTCCAAAAATGAAAGTTGCTCAACTTTTCAAGCTCTACAACTTTGCTTCAAGGAACATTTTCAAATTCTGCCTCCATTTTGAAATTTGAATTTGGGGTGCATTTGAGTATTTGAATCATTTCAAAATTACTCCAAATTTTATATGTAAACTTGAAAAACTTTAAATACCAAAGTTGATCCTTATAAAATAAGCTCCAACTTTGCTTTTTGTCACAACCCCAAATTCCAAACAGATTTTGAAATATCCAAAAGGGGCAAAAAGGACTTTTATAATTTAAAGTTGAATTCAAATTTGATTTGTTTTCCTTTTGTCTTAAATTTGAATTTTGACCAGTAACTTGGCTCATTAGGGTTATTTGAGTCAAATGACACATGGTCTCACATGATCACATGAAATTTGACCCTTGTGGTAATGATCTTTGTTTAACGTTTTGAATCACATTGCATCACATAAAATAACAACTTATGAAACAAATCTTATTTAGTGAATGCATTCCAAATTTTCTTCTTTATGAATGCTTTACAATGCATATGATGACATGTCAAGTTTTAGTTCTAGGTCAACACACCAGAGGTGTTACAACCCTTCCCCCTTAAAGAAATCTTGTCCCGAGATTTAAAACTTAAGGCTAAGTAATAGAAAAGGAAATGTGTCAAGCTAACAAATCATAACTTTATTCAAAAGACTAGTGGGGGTTTTTTCCATTCTTTTGACAAAAGAAACAAGCTACAATATAGACAAGGTATTGCAACTAGAGAGAAGTAAAGAAGTCAGGAAAGTTTTCTTCTAAGTAATCCTCGGACTCCCAAGTAGCTTCTTCTTCAGTGTGCTGGTTCCATTGTACTTTGTAGAACTTGATTGTACGCCTTCGAGTGACTCGATCCTTCTGATCTAAGACTCTAATGGGGTACTCGGCATAAGTCAAATCAGGTGCTAGTTCTACATCACCAAAGTCAATCACTTGGTCAGGTACTTGAAGACACTTCTTCAACTGGGATACATGGAAGATATCATGCACAGCTGACATGTGATCTGGTAGCTTAACGCGATAGGCGACTGGTCCACATCTTTGTTGGATTTGAAACAGACCGACATAACGGGGCGCCAACTTTCCCCGAATCCCAAAACGATGAACTCCTTTCATTGGCGATACCTTGAGGTATACATGATCTCCCACTATGAATTCTAGAGGTCGCCTCCTCTTATCAGCATAGCTTTTCTGTCGGGATTGAGCTACCTTCATATTAGCTTGTATGAGTTTAACCTTCTCTTCTGCTTCCTTGACCACATCCGGTCCAAAGAACCAACATTCTCCAACATCTGACCAATGTAAAGGTGTCTAGCATCTATGACCATACAATGCTTCAAATGGTGCCATTTTAATACTCTCTTGATAGCTATTGTTATATGAGAATTCAGCTAAGGGAAGGCATTCATCCCATTTAGCACCAAAGGAAAGGACACATGCTCTCAACATGTCTTCAAGAATTTGATTTACCCTTTCAGTCTGTCCATTTGTTTGCGGATGATAAGCAGAACTACGGATAAGTTTAGTTCCCAAAGACTCATGTAGACTTTTCCAAAACTTGGATATGAACAATGACCCTCTGTCAGAGACAATGGTCTTGGGTGCCCCATGCAGACTGAAGATTCTATCCAGATAAAGCTTTGCATACTACTCCGCTCGATATTTATCTCTGACTGGTAAGAAATGAGCTATCTTGGTTAGGCGATCAACAATAACCCATATTGAATTGTAGCCTGCATATGTCCTAGGCAACCCTACTATGAAGTCCATACAAATATCTTCCCACTTCCAAGATGGAACTGGCAAGGAATGTAATGGACCTGCAGTCTTCATATGAATCGCTTTGACTCTCTGACAAGTATCACATTTGGCCACATATTGAGCTATTTCTATTTTCATTTTGGTCCACCAATATCTCGTTCTCAGATCATGATATATTTTGTTGCTACATGGATGAATGGAATATCTTGTAGAATGAGCTTCATCAAGAATCTGCTTTCGCAGCTCCGGATGTTTGGGTACTACCAATCTATCTTTGAACCATACGACATCTGATTCATCAATCTTGAAACATGTTGATCTTCCAGATCTGACTTTATCCTTGATATGGGCTATGCCCTTACTTTTCTGTTGAGCAGCAATGATCTGATCTTTGATAGTGGACTCAACTGCAATATTGGACAGGGAACCTTGTTCTATGATTTGTAAATTTAGATGCTCCATCTCTTGACACAATGTTCGTTGCATAGGTTTCACAGTCAGACAATGGCAATGACTCTTGCGACTCAGGGCATCGGCAACCACATTAGCCTTGCCCGGATGATAATGCACTTCTAAGTCATAATCTTTGATAAGTTCTAACCATCTTCTTTGCCTCATATTCAACTCTGACTAAGTAAAGATATATTTCAAACTTTTGTGATCCGTATAGATATGACATATATTGCCCAATAAATAATGTCACCAAATCTTGAGTGCATGAACAACAGCGGCTAATTCAAGATCATGGGTGGGATAATGTTCTTCATGCTTCTTGAGTTGTCTGGAAGCATATGCTATGACTCTGCCTTCTTGCATAAGAACACAGCCAATACCAATTCCAGATGCATCACAATAGATATCAAATGGCCTCTTGATATCAGGTTGTGCTAATACTGGTGCAGTTGTCAGCAACTTCTTCAATGTCTGAAAGGCCTCCTCACATCCAGTTGACCATACAAACTTAGTTTGATTTTTCAGCAGTCCAGTAATTGGCTTCGCAATTCTGGAGAAGTCAGGGTTAAACCGACGGTAATACCCTGCCAACCCCAGGAAACTACGAACTTGATGTACAGTTGTAGGTGCTTTCCAATTAAGGACTTCTTCTACCTTGCTCGGATCAACAGCTATACCTTCAGCAGATAACACATGACCTAGAAATTGTACTTCCTCTAACCAGAATTCACATTTGCTGAAATTGGCATATAATTGGTGATCCCTTAATCTTTGTAGAACAATACGGAGATGTTCCGCATGTTCCACTTTGCTCTTAGAATAGATAAGAATGTCGTCAATGAACACCACTATAAACTTATCCAACTCAGGCATGAAAACTGAGTTGATCAGGTACATGAAGTGAGCCGGGGCATTGGTCAACCCAAAAGACATGACTAGATACTCATATAGACCATATCGAGTAGTGAACGCTGTCTTCGGCACATCTTCTCGTCTGATCTTAATCTGGTGATAGCCCGATCTCAAGTCTATCTTTGAGAACACCTTAGCCCCCGTGAGTTGATCAAAAAGCAAATCAATTCAGGGTAAGGGATATTTGTTCTTTATGGTGACTTCATTTAATGGCCGATAGTCAACACATAACCTTAAGGTTTGATCCTTCTTCTTCACGAAAATAGCAGGGCATCCCCAAGGTGATGAACTGGGTTGAATGAAACCCTTGTCTAACAACTCTTGTACTTGCATTTTTAATTCCGCCTTAATTCCGCCAGTTCCTTGGGTGGCATCCTATATGCTCTTCTAGACACCGGTGCTGTCCCTGGTTTCAGATCAATCCTGAACTCTACATCGCGGTCTGGTGGCAGACCAGTCAGATCATCGGGAAAAACATCCGTAAACTCACATACCACTGAAATTTTCTCGGCTCCTTCAACAATAGTTGCACAGACTATTTCCACTGTACTCTTAGGAAAGGGAAGTTGGATGAGAAGTTGGGTTTTGCTGCCAGGTGCATTTACCCTTATGGTTCTACGCAGGACATCTATGATAGCCCCATGTTGAGTTAACCAGTTCATACCAAGGATCACATCTATATCTTGATCCTTTAATATCAGCATATTGGTAGGGAACTCATAACCTCCCAAATCAATAGGTACATGCTGAACTACCTCCCTTGTACAGATTCGTCCCCCGGGCGACTGTATACGATAGGGTTCTTTTGTTTCCCCAATAGCTATCCCATGCTTCACAACAAATGTACGATTGATGAATGTATGGGATGCACCAGAATCAAATAAGGTAATTGCAGGATGCTTAGCAATGGGAAACATACCCATCATTGCTGGTTCTCCTTCTGGAATAGATTCCACCTGAGTATAGAAGACCCTTCCAGATTTCTTCTCAACCTGACCTTTCTGACTATTCTGAGCATTGCCCTTGTACTGATTCTGAGCTTGAGTAACAGGGGCTTTGGGTGCATCAGGATTGTTCTTCCTAGGATATGGACATTCTTGGGAAAAGTGTCCGGTTTTACCACAATTATAGCATGGATAATTGTGATTCTGGGGAGTAGCATTGCGGTTTGCATTATTTGTATTGTTTTGCTGCTGTGGCACTTGATGAGTATAAGGCGTATTAGTTGCAGGGCGAATAAAGATTTGCTGCCTGCTTTGGCTTTGTTGTGAGCGGAATGGTGCACGGCCATGATTCTGAGGATGGTAGATCACCTTTTGACGCTTTCCACTCGACGATCCAGAAGCAAATGACCTCTTTTTGTTCGCCTCCTTGTGTCGGCGGTAATTCTCCTCTGAAGCGATAGCAATGTTGATAGTCTCATGATAAGTTGCGTTGCCACAAGTTGCCATCATGGTCTGAAGTTTGGTGTTCAGACCTCTCATGAAATGATTCTTCTTCTTCCTATCAGTATTCACATACTCTATAGCATACTGCGACAGGTGATTGAAACGTCCAACATAGTGCATCACCGGGTGCTCCCTTTGCTTAAGAGCCAGGAACTCTTCTAACTTCATGGTCATCACACCATCTGGAATATAGTGTGCCCTGAAGGCATCCTTAAACTCCATCCAGGTGATTTGGTGACCAGCGGGCTATACAGCTACCAAATTTGCCCACCAGGCACCAGCAGCTCCTCGGAGTTGCTGTGCCGCAAACCTTGGTTTCTGAATCTCGGTACAACGAATTAGCTCAAACTTTTGCTCCATTGTCCGGAGCCAATCGTCAGCTTCTAAAGGCTCTTCTGCCTTAGAGAACACAGGCGGACGTGTGTCAGTGAAATGAACATAGGTTGTCTCATCATTTCCATTATTACGGCGGCCATGATTAGGGTGTGGTGCTTGTTGGTTCTGAGCCATTTCCCTTAACAACCTAGCATTCTCGGCCGTTGCATAGACGAGTGTCATTATGGCATCTGCCATACTCAGAGGCATTGGTGGAGGATTTGGGACTTCATCATTGTCTTGCGAAGTACCAGCACTAGTTCGAGTGTTAATGCGAGGCATCTGTCAGAGAGACATGTTTATTTACATTATTATTTTATTGAAAACAGTTAAAAGGTTTCATGCTACAAAGGGTTTCTTATTTATGTTACATGTCTTGTATCCCACAAGACAACCCTGGTTCACTAGGAAAGTAGTAAAGGAACTATTACTACTCTGAGCTTTCAGTCATCGGCATCCATGCCCATATCGGACGAAACCTCATCTTCATCTGAGAAGTACACTAACTCCTCAGGATCCTCCTCCTCTTCATCATTCTCGACTTCTCCTGGATCTACTATCATTTCTTCATCTGTAACTTCACCATCCCCATGAGGAGGATGAAGTTGAGCATACATCATGTGGACATTCTCATGAAGAATGGCATTGTACATCTCTAGATCTTCCACGTAGAACTCCAACTCATGGATGCGTTCATTAGCCGCATCCTCTCGTGTCCAGGCTTCATTCCTCAACTCGGTATTCTTGGTGATGTCCCTTTCCATTTCTGCCAGCTTCTCTTGATCTTTGGCATGAGCTCGACGAAGAGTGTTGAGCTCCTTAGTAAGGTTCTCAATGTTGGTGGGATTGCTTGAAGATCCTTCATCTCCTAGGGTCTTGGAACTTCCTTCACCAAGCTCACGGTTACACGGTGCCAACTGGTGACGAGGGACTCCGTGAGGTCCAGTGGACTTGCGTGAAGTTATCTTGGTCTTTGCCATAGCCTGTAGAATTTAGGATAGGACTATAAGGATAGCTTGAGGATAATGGAGGTTAGCAAGAATGGGATTGACATTACTTACCCAACCACTTTTAAGCGGAATTATTATGCAAGGTGTTCAAGCATGATGCATGAATCGATCTTACGAATCCGAGTACAAAAGATTTATATAATCAAAAGTACTAGATTTTTAATACATAGGACAAACCTAATCATATTATCCACCACAAACTTTCAAATAAGACAAGATTGAGGCTAGATTAGAGGAAAGAAGAAAGAAATTTGAACTCAAAATATCCAGTTTAATTTCTTTGATCCAAATTAGTTTGAAGGTTTTCAAAAGCAACCTACAATGATCTTAGATATGACCTGCTCTGATACCAGCTGTGGCAGAACCTCCTAAGAAATCGGGCCCACATGCACCCATCGATGTCTCAACAGACCTCGGATAGCGTACACGAGTTCCCAACAACTTAACAGGTCTGTCGGGTGTCCTCGGGAAACCCGAATCATCCACATTTCAAACAGGATCCCAATCACAGTCATTGCAGATTACAACATTTTTCAATATACATACCAGAGATAATAAAGCGGAAGACTTAAGTTTAATATTACAAACCAGTTGTTTCAAACTTACATAACCATAAGTGTCATACAACCATAGTAGCGGGATAGTATTACATTAACATTATTTATTTCACACAAACTAGTGCATTGTCCAAAGGCCATTCATCATTCCTCATCATCATCGACTTCATACACTGACATGCAGCAGGGACCAAAACAAGTCTGCGCATGTGACTCACCTGCAACAAGGGTTAACAAACCCTGAGTACAAAAGTACTCAACAAGACTAACGCGACGAAAAAGGAGCGAAGGTCTTAGGGATGCAGGTGTTGGGGCAAGGTAAGGATGTAGAAAGATTCAAAAGTTCTTTGCCAAAAGCTTACTATTCTTGATCCTATTTTCAAGTTTTACCCCTAAGTACTTTAGTTCAATATCTCCAACCAAGTGTTCATATCCCATGTTCCAATCCTTCTCATTCCATTCTTTTTCTCATGTTTTAGTAATTCACCAGTCCTGCATTGCTTCTGTAATGAATCGAGTCTCCATATCCGTGGAGCACCGGCAATTCGAATTGATTCAAGTCCCAGCTGGGGATTCCTTATCACACGACATATGTAGAACTTAATCCTGCATATATCAACCTCGCTACCGGATCCTCCCATACTAAGCCGTCTCCACGCCACCCGAGAGCACAACACACCTCAAATCCAGCCACATTCAAGCCACCAGGGTACACGCTACTCCCGCCATCTCACCACTCCCAGTGCGTGGGCATTCGTCTTAGTATCGGATTAGCCGAAGTAGGCTTACCGGAGTATGTGACCAGTACTACAAAGTGTCTCGTTCAGAAGATCCACAATGAGTGGCCTTTAAGCGACATAGTCGGCAACATTACCCAACATTCAAGATAAGCCACCCGACTAGTCTCTAGTTCATTCTATCTTCTTTCTTTCTTTCTTTCTTTGGCCAGTATGCCATCTTTGATTGTATCAAAACTTTTACTTTGAAAGCCTACCACAAAGCATACTAAGCAATTCTACGTCTTTGTAAATGAAATCATCTTCAAGGATGGTAAACAATTAACAAGGTAGGCAATGCATCAAGTAGGTAACATTTGAATAAATCAACTTAATGCAATAAGTAACATAGGTGATAAACTTTTTAAAGTAAACAAGATAATGGTTTTAATGCATAAACCGGGGCTTGCCTTCGTTGACGATCTCAGGTTCCAGATCAGTACCACAATTATCGAATCCCGTGACAACCGGGGATTCTTCCAGAACTTGCTCAACTAGAATCGTTTCATTCTTGGGTTCTACACGAAATGACAACATATGCTTTAACATGATGATAATGTAAACATGATGCTTTCACGGTACATGAAATGTAAAAACACCCCGCAAAGGATTTTATTTCACGGTACAGTTGCAAGCCAACAAAACCAACTTGCAATCCTACCATCAAGGACCACACATGTGACTTGCCCAAATGGATCTTGAAACCCTACTAGTCACAAAACATGACTAAAACAAGATCCAACACTAATCAAACACTTAGGGTTTGTCTTTATTTATTTTTGAATTAATTTGGAATTAAGCCCAAAAATAAACTTGTTCCAAATGACCTCAAAATTTTATGTAAGCTTCCTCATAACAAATTAGTGTACCAAAATAAATTTCATAATTTTTGGAGCTATACAGTGGCCTACAAAAATCATGGAAATTGCATTTATTAATTAATGGACTGAATATTTGAACATTAAAAATTTATTCAAATTTCAAGTTTCAAGTTTTTAAACCATACTAGAGCATGTACAGAAGCTACACAAAATTTTTCAGAATTTTTGGAGCTATGATTATTTTCCTACAAATTTCCAAAGATTCAGCACTATTCAAAATCAAAAAATAACAAAAGTCACTATTCTCTCTCTTGCTCTCACTGACAGCCGGCCCCCACATGTCATCCCTAACCTCGGTCTTTGACCGTGGCCGCGACGGCGCTGACCGACGCTAGCGCACCGACGGTGAGCTCAACTGCGACGACCATGTTATCTAAACACTCACAAAGACTAGCCGCGTCGATCTATGGGATTTTAGAGGTGGATTACGACACGGAACCAGGCTCACGCCGTCCATGGCGGACGTGGTGCCACGGCAGCGTTACGTCGGCGAAACAAGGCCGGTTGAGATCAAACAAAAGGCTCAGAAAGGATCAGCAGCTCACCCCGGACGTGATGAAGCAAAGAACGAGATCGGAGGCACTACGGTGACGCGGGTCAACGGTGACAGTGCTCACGGCGGAGAAGACTTCATCGGCGACGTAGTTCCGGTGACTGCAGTGGGCAAAATGACCAAGCAAGAGCGAAATAAGGACCACAGCATCAAGATGAAGCTATAGAACCTACAAACAAGGACCACGGCTCACCAGATGATGCTGGCCGCGGTGAACCGGAGATTCGCTCGAGATCGTCGGCCGCGAGGAAGAAGAGTCGCTAACGGCGGTTCTCGGTGGACTCAGACAACCTCAGTTGGTGGGATGGGTTCGGAAGGAAGAGACGGAGTTGTAACACCGCTTTGCCGAAGTTGGTTTGGACTAAGGAAGCAAGGGGAACTCGCCAGAGTTGAGGCGGCGACGTCGGGAAACAGAGCAGGGAAAGAAAGGGCGACGACAGCGTTCCGGGCTTTATAGCGTGTCCAGGAGCGCGCGGAATCGACACGTAGCAAGCATGCAGTGCCAGCGCAAAGCCAAGGGTGGCCGAGGGCGAGCCTGGAAGGCCGGAGAAGGTACGTCGTCGGTGGGCGGTGATCGTGACACTGTTCATGAGAATTACAGAATTGATAGTGAGTTTAATTTGCAAATTACTCACAAATATTCTAAAGAAGTTGAAAATCTCCAAAAATGAAAGTTGCTCAACTTTTCAAGCTCTACAACTTTGCTTCAAGGAACATTTTCAAATTCTGCCTCCATTTTGAAATTTGAATTTGGGGTGCATTTGAGTATTTGAATCATTTCAAAATTACTCCAAATTTTATATGTAAACTTGAAAAACTTTGAATACCAAAGTTGATCCTTATAAAATAATCTCCAACTTTGCTTTTTGTCACAACCCCAAATTCCAAATGGATTTTGAAATATCCAAAAGGGGCAAAAAGGACTTTTATAATTTAAAGTTGAATTCAAATTTGATTTGTTTTCCTTTTGTCTTAAATTTGAATTTTGACCAGTAACTTGGCCCATTAGGGTTATTTGAGTCAAATGACACATGGTCTCACATGATCACATGAAATTTGACCCTTGTGGTAATGATCTTTGTTGAACGTTTTGAATCACATTACATCACATAAAATAACAACTTATGAAACAAATCTTATTTAGTGAATGCATTCCAAATTTTCTTTTTTATGAATGCTTTGCAATGCATATGATGACATGTCAAGTTTTAGTTCTAGGTCAAAACACCAGAGGTGTTGCACCTCCACCTCGCTTGACTGCTCAGCAAAAAGGAAAGCCGAAAAAGACTACAAAGAAGAAGCGCAAGAGAGATGATGTTGAGGCAGAGAGAGTAGCAGCAGTGGCAGCTCGCAGAGCGAGCTAAGATAGGTGGATCTGGCAGTGGCATTCGCATAGGCGATCAGTTGTCACTGGCTTAAAGGGCCGCAGTCGAGAGGATTGAGGCTAGTCTTAGTAGTCCACCCGAGACCATCATGCTTGGAGGACGACATGTGTCTTTAGAGGAGAGTCAGACTCAGGGGGTGATTGAGCAGTAGATACAGTCGGTAGAGCAGACAGAGGATGCTTAGCAGGGATAGCAGGTTGAGGAGGCAGAGTAGGCAGCATAGCCATAGCTTCGACACTTAGGTGTCACCGAGGCCTCAGGCACAGAGGTGGGGCTCTCGTCCACCTCCCAGACCACAGGGTCTACCTCTAATTGTTCACCTTGACCTGAGGGCAGCCACAGCCAGACAGGTGCAGCAGCTACAGTTCGTACAGTTTGAGGATTGGTTTCCGTCGAGGCGGGATAAGCGTGCCTTAAAGCATTTCTACACTGTGTTGTAGGAGGACTTCATAGTGCATACCTCAATAGCGATGTTGCCTTTAGATCTCAGTGGGTCTACTCCTTAGAGTCTCTAGTTACAGCTACAAGCGAGCAGATCTGTCCTCACCTCACTTATCTGCCAGGCTTGTTACATCTCCTTGGATGGACTGGTCGGTATGTTCCATCTTGTGTCTGTGAGTTCTACTCCTTGTGGATTGACCTGAGACACAGGTTTATTCATTTTGCTTTTCAAGGGTGTGACTATAGGCTCTAGAGCTCGAGGGTCACAGAGATACTAAGGATTCTAGAGTCACCTATTCATCTTCATGAGGCATGCTATGGATAGACATAGCCTCCGAGACGCCCTCATGGTGGACTTGTGCCACCTACAGATCTTGTCAGACCATGCTTCATAGAGTCATTTGGCGAGAGGTCGAGCAGGACACCACGTGACCTTACACCTATAGCTTGACTCCTTGATGCTATTATGAGGACTCTGCTTCTGAGGATGGGCTTCCGTGAGGGCCTGACTCGAATTTAGCTATGGCTAGTGCATTACCTGGTGTCTCAGACTGTCTTTAATATTTGGGATGTGATGCTTTTAGAGATGGAGGACACACTAGCAGAGGGCTTTAGAGGTCACCGTCAGCTGCCTTATGCTCATTGGATCACTTTCTTACTTCGAAAGGCAGTTCCACACAAGTCCCCAGAGACAATGGTAGAGTGGACAATTGCTACTACTAAGTTTCCACAGTATGACATGAGCCAGATGCTACATCACAGTTGTGCGAGGACACCTCGCTAGCCGAGTCATCGCCCATAGGTACCAGAGACAGCAGCTCAGCAGGATGAGATCATCAAGGGCATCACAAAGACAGAGGAGGAGCTTGATGCATAGTAGGAAGATGAGGTCGAGAGCGACCCGAGTGACAGCTCAGACGATGACTATCAACCGATTCCATAGATGGCACCTCGTCCACATGACAGAGAGGCTAGTGGCTCCAGCTTAGCTCCACCATAGCCACCGCAGACTGACCCAGCACTTCTAGCTATACTTGAGCCGATGAGACAGGACCAGGCACGCCAGGCATAGGAGACCACAGCTGCACTTGCTCAGGTTCAGACACGACAGGATAAGTTTCAATGGTAGCAGTAGGCCATGCAGCAGTAGCATCTTATGATTTAGCAGCAGTTACTCAGCTTCATGCAGCATGTATTCACTGCTATTGGGGTTGATCCTCAGCATTCTACATTTTAAATAGGCTAGCCTGCCACCACCACTCTAGTGACTATAGCTGTATAGTCTAGTGGGTTTCTGAGTCAGAGACAACCAGCTCCTCAGTTTGCCTCACCTACAGAGCATGTGTCTATGTGGTTTCCTTCACTAGGGACAGCTCAGAGTCTGCACTTTACTCCTATTGTTACGGGCTTCACTCCGACTCAAACTTCTTTGGCGTTAGTGACGGACAACCCAGTCTCCAGGAGTCTTGGTGCTACCTTCAGTGAGCGTACAGGGCAGCCTACACCTCTAGTGTTCCGAGTCTCTGTCCCTACCACAGCTGCTCCAATTACCGGGATTACCGAGACGATTCCATCATCTGTTGCATCATCCGAGCCACCTCAGACAGGCACTCCTACACTTGAGGCTTCAGCGATAGCGATAGCGCCAGATGTGGCTCCCCTTCCTACAGTGAGACCTACAAAGTTACAGGCCACGCTAGTTACTGACCAGACCCAGACCGCTTCACCTTCACTTCTAGCTACAGAGGGTTAGACCCCTCAGAGTTCAGGGTCAAAGGATGATGCAGCTCAGTTCTAGGTCTCTCACTGCACCTCAACGCCCAACTTAACTAATCCTGTCCCGCCATCTGACCTTTAGGTTTTGGTGCTTGATGCTAAAGGGGGAGAGGAACCGAGTATGTTAGGGACTGAGTATGTTAGATTTAGGGGGAGCATGTGAGATGGACTCATTTCTTTTGGTCTTTCGTGTGTGATACTTCGTGCATTCATGTTTACTTTCATGTATTGTATTATATACATGTGATGGTGAGACTTATGTGACATGTGTGCTCTCTACATTGTTTTATATATGTCATGTCACTTGGTTATGCTCATTGGCTTTGCTTCAGCGTTTTACTCCAATTCAAATGAGCTTTACTTCATGTACTCATACTTAATTCATATCTCTTGAGTACACCATGTTGGCTTGGGTCATATAAACATGCCTTATCCTTTTGTTCTTATTGTCAAAAGCTTATATGAACCAAGCATGTTGAAGACCTCACTCATCTCTTTTACATACTCGAGGTTGTGTTGTCATCAATCACCAAAAAGGGAGAGATTGAAAGCATCTAGGCCCCTAGTTGGGTTTCGGTGATTGATGACGATACGAGATTACTATGACTAACATGTGTTTTGCAGAGGCAATTTGAGTTATATCATGGTAATGGAAATTGATTGGGCAATCATGGTTGTCATGCCCCTGTCGATGGAAATCATTTTGTTTTTTAAAGGATGGACGATAAGGTTAAGGACGGACTAGTTCTAAGTGTTGTTTGGTGTTGGAGAGACACTTAGAGTAGTATAGAACTTTGTTTTTTCTTTGGCCATACTATTAAGGGGGGTATGGACTAGTAGCTTAACCTAGGTGAGTCTAACGGATTAGGTGTGGTGCACACTTGTCAAACTTAGCACTAGGTAGCTTAGGAATAGCCCTAAGACTGATAGAAGTCAACTTCATTCACAAAGAATTTCGAATTGGAAGTAAATGGAGAGTCAAATGACTGACCGGACGCTGGTTTAGTTGTGACCGGATGCAGCTTGGAGAGTCTGGTCAGTTTATTTGATCGGCAATAGCAGTCAGAGTATGATCGAACGCTGGACACCAGTGCTCACCGGACGCGACGCTAGTTGTATCTATAGCAGCATGGACAGGCTGTTGACCATGGACCAGATGCTGAACAGAGAAATGATCGGACTCTGGGTGCCAGCGTTCGGTCAGCAATAGTAAGGTTCTAGAGAGGGTTTTTGATGACCAGACGTGTCCGGTGGGTGCTGACTGGACGTAGGCCAGAGTCCGATTAGAGTAAACGGCTCTTTCTGACATGCTGACGTATTACACTGACTGGTGCGTCCGGTCACCTTGACTGGAGCATCCGGTCATCTCGATACTTGCTGAGTTGGACCTCAACCATTATGTTTTGAATGGGGGTTATAAATACATATCCCACTCGTCCATTTGAGGTCTCTTGCCCATTTGTTCAGCTAAGAAACACCTTTGGAGTGCATGGGAGAGTAAGAGCCTAGTGGGGTGATTGAGATTTGATAATCCAAGATTAAGGACCTTATTAGTGCATAGGGAGTAGCAAGTGTGCATCCACCTTTCTCATTAGGCTAGTCTTGGTCAAGTGAGAGTTTGTGCTTGTTACTCTTGGTGATCGCCATCACCTAGATGGTTTGGCAGTTGGGAGCTTGGTGATCATCTGGTGGAGCTTATGGATGACCCAAGTCATGTTGTGAGTGGTTGTGGGTGATTCATCGTGATAGAGTGTCAAAGAATCAGCCCGTAGATAGCACTTGATCTTTGCATGGATCAAGGGGGAGCTACACCCTTGCGCAGGTGCTCCAACGAGGACTAGTGGGGAGTGGCGACTCTCCGATACCTCGGGAAAACATCACCATGTTCCTTTTCCTCTCTTTGTTTTGAGCATTTACATTTAAGAAACTCATTTCATGTCTTTATATTCCTAGAATTGCCCTGCTAGAGTAGGATTGGAACCTAGGATGCAAAACTTTTGTATGGGAGAACAATAGAAACACATTCTAGACACAAGGGGTGAAATGGGCTAAGTGTAGGGCTTAATTATTACAAAAATTTAGAATTAGCCCAATTCACCCTCCCCCTCTTGGGCAACTTGATCCTTTCAAATAACATGAAAGAATTTGGCTTTTTTTCTATGCACTTATTTTTAGGGAGATAAATGTAGGAGAGGGGTACCAAGATACAAACCAGCATCTCATATTGAGGTGAAGTCCAGAGAGTTGATGTTGATGTGTGAAGTGCTTATGCGTGTAGCCTCAGTGTTTTTCATCGAAGGAGAAGTTGCTTAAGCTAGGGTTGGGTTGCCCAACCCCCACACCTATTCCTTTGGCATCTATGCTTATTCAAAGACACAAAGGGTGAAAGTAACAGGGTTCTACTAGTACAAATGTACTAGTGAACCAAAACTTTATTCCTCTTATTGAAAAGCAAACAGTGGCAAAACAACATGATTGGAAATGAAACAAAAGCGTCTAAACATTTTTCATGCCAAAGGGGAGATCAAGGTGAAGGAGAAACATACCTATGTCATGTATATTGTTAAGTTAAACAATGTTCCTGGTGAAGGTTGTGACACTTCTCAAGCTAATGACCCCACAAGATAACATTTGAGATAATGGAGCTATTATTGTTTTTTATTTAATCTTTTCTATATAATATACTTTTAATATACTTGGACCTTCATGTGCCCATATTTTTTTAGCTCCATGTCTCTCTTCACAAAAAGGCAAAAGGGGTATTTATGAAGTAGATAGTTCAAATCTTTGAAGTGCCAAGTTCATAAGGTCACAAAATTTATCTAAACTCAACATGATAACAAGTTGCATAAGAAGAGGTTCATGTTTAAGCATTTGTTTTAGAGATGAGAATGTAAAAACAAATCATGATCGTTCAATTTTAACATCTCAAACTCTACTCTTCCTATGTTGGATTAAGTCAAGACAAGATAGAAGAACATATGCACAATCATTTGGGGCACACTTCTACTGCTCAAGGTGGCAAGAGTTAGCTATGATTATGAATAGAAAGAAGACATGATTGAAAAGCTAAGCTTGATCATTGTGTTAGCAAAACTAAACAAGTTTAATCATATCAAATATTCATGCTTATCGGGTCAAAGGTAATAATTTAAACATTAATCACATACCTTAGAGATGTTACCTTTGTTGTTTTGAAGCGTGACAGCTCATGATGATGACTTTGAATGGACCATCACATTTGCTTCCAAGCTCTCCATTCCCGATTAGCCACACTCTTTAATTTCACATATGTACCTTGTCCTTGACTTGAATTCCTTCTTCTTGATGCCACTCCTGAAGCTTGCTCAAAAGTCTTGATTCATGATTTTGATATCTGCAACAAAGACTAGTGCAAGGTGATACTACAAACTCGACCGATGTCTGAGTACATCGGTCGATGCAACAATCAAGCTCAATCTTCAGTGGGTTCGCTCTATTTTATTTGAAGGAAAAAACATAAAGGTAAACTATTTTTATTTATTACTACGGCTACTACTACTACTTCTTATAATGATAGAAACTAAACAAACTTTATTGAATTAAAAATAACAAGTTAACGGGTTATCTCCCGGCAGTGCTTTGTTTTAAGTCATAAGCTTGACCTTTGTAGTTTTAACTGCAAGAACTTGCACCAAGGCAACTATGAGCTTTGGAATACTTATGGTAAACAAAAGCATCCACAACCATCCTCTCGAGGATTTGATAAAAGAGAAGCATAGAATGGGTGTAACTCTCATAGGTGTAGGTAGCGCAAGGAAAGATTGACTCTAGAGATTTCTCATGAAGGCATGGATCTTGTGGCTCTTCCAGAATGTAGCTTTGATGTTCGTCCACATGATCCTCCTTGGACTCCAAAGTTGATCCCTCGAGAATGTCCATAGACCAAACATATTTGTCCATTATCTCTTGTTTATGGCATTCTACGAGTGGATTTTCATCCTTGTCCTCCATTGGGATGGGAATCTTCACCTTAGACGATTTATCCTCCCTTTCGACATCAACCAAAAGGTTCAGAATGCCTCCTTGGTTTGGATTATCACCAAATAAACAAGGAGGGACATAGGGGATATTGAAGTCTGAGGTGGAAGATGATGTTGATTCGAGGGGCTCTTGGACAACCAAATCATGAGATGAATAGGGAAGATGATGATTTGGGGTCAATGATGACAAAGATCTCTGTTGGATTAGATGATTGAAGGTGTTCTCAACATCAGGAGAGAGATCCTCCTTGAATTCAAAAGGAAGCTCCAAAGGATGAATTTCTTCTTTCTTTGGTGTCCCTAGTAATGGTCTAGGAATTGGGTCGGCAGCTAAAGCTTTAGATAGAACAAGGGTAAAATAATAGTTAGAGAGGATATATGTGGTTTCTCTAAACTAAGGCAAGGCTAGGGAATACTATATCATAGTTGTTTACTTTGGGGCATAGCCCGCCTAGCAACCAGGAGGGATAACTAGACAAGGTCTACCATGAGCCCTATGATTTAATAACTAGACCTATCGTGGTGGAATATAGAGGATGAACAGGGTTGTCACCACCTACCACCTACCACAATCTATCCGGAGGCCTAGCCGTAAACACAAGCAAGCTATAGCCTAAGCACCACGCTTAATGTATAGACTCACTACTCTAATTCTATACACGATGAAATGAGACTAGAGCACTCTAACCAAGCGGTGAAACCAGTAAACATAATAATATAAATAATACTTAAGTAATGCAAAAGAGCAGAGTTACCACACAATAGATGCTGGACTTCACTCGAAGAAGAGCTTCATCCGGTGAACCACAAGTGGAGAGGATGCCGACAACCTTGGCCCTTCTCCAAGCTTCTCCTCACTCTCTCCCTATTTTCTACTTCTAAGTAGTAGAGCTACAGAGCTTTGCCTAGCTACTACTCTTACTTGGAGTGATGGAATGAGATGGTGATGTTTACAAATGGCGCCTCACACCACTATTTATAGCTCTCCAAGTACGGTTGCTACAGGGGGGTACTTATAGGTGTCAAGTAAGTCGGTGGAGGTAACATGGGCGCCGGGCGGCGTGGTAGGGGCGCCGGCCGACCCTTGATTTCACCGCCTTTCGATCGTAGGGCCTTGGTTGGCTCCCAAAGGCGGTTGTGAAGTCGGCACATGTTGAAATTTGGCAGGTAAGGTGGTTCCAAGGTTGGCTGGAGGGCTCCAAGTCCATGATAGTGGACCCAAGGATCCAAGACCACTCCATCATGACCATCGGTGCAAACCGACATTGGATCAATGCTTGAGAGGGCTTGGGGAGTCGCTCCCGCGGATCGGTGACATGGCCAGGCCACTTGGCACATCGGGTGGCGCCATGGTGGGGCCGGCCGGTGTGGCATGTGGGCCCCTAGTCTCCCTGCCATGTCCACTTGCCTCCCTTGTCCATTTTCTTCAACATTTTGCACAAATTTTGCAATAATTCCTGCATAGAAATAATTCTACAAGTACAAGTGAAACTAGATGAATTATAAACAAAATTCAACACATGTGTTCATGATTTATCTCAATTTATCATGCTTTTGGGTGAAATGTTGATGGTCAAAACAGGTGTCAGTGACCATCAACAGTACAAAACTCACAATACCTCTCCCCCTACTTTCACCTGCTTTTGAGTCAGGGCAACTTTGAAGAAATTACCCACATGCCACTAGTTATGGAAGATGTCGGTTCATCCTTCTTTCTTCCCTCTCAAGCGACTATTTGTTCTTCGTCGCATCCGAGCACGAGATCCTGGTGGCCTGCGCACGGGCGTGGCTTCGGCGATGGGCGCGGGGACCTACCTAGGCGCCCTGTGCGGGCGGTGGCGGGTGAGGCCTCGGCGGCCTACGCAGGCGGTGGCGGACGAGGCCTCGGCGGCCTGCGTGGCTCCGGCGATAGGCATGCGGTGTGCGGCTCTACCCCTATGGTTCCGCATTGCTCGATCTCTAGGGCAGCATCAGGGGCGCTGGACGTCAAGCACGCCAAGAAAGAGGAGCTCGACGTAGAATGGCCCCGCCCCCGCAATGGGCTTCCCCAGCCCCCTTGACCGCTTCCCCATCTGCGGACGAGCCCGACCGGCGCCCTCTCTCGAGCAACAACGACCAGATTCGGCTGCTGGTAGCATCACTCGCTTGGGCTGGCGGCGCCCTCCCTTCCTCCCTATAGGGACGTTCATGGCCAGCGCCAAGGCTCCTTGGGCCGGCGACGAAGCTCCCTCGGGCAACTGGACGACGTGTTGGAGAAAATGAGGGAGCGAGATTGATAGGTGGGGTCAGATGTTACGTAGGACCCGCTAACAGCAACTTTTCTAAAAAGCTAAAGCTGTGCAACCAAACAGCTTTGAGGTTCTTCAAAGCCCACAAGCCACAACCACGTTTCTAAATTCCACAGCTCACACAACAACTTTTGCAAAAAGTATAGCTCAACCAAACACACCCTTGTAGTCTTATTATGCTCGGTGAAGTGAGAGACAAACGGACTCATAATCTTCATTGTTGGTTCACCTTACTATGTCTACATTTGCAGCATGCCATCCTCGGCACTTACCCAATCAACTATATATGTGTCCTATTGCCCTATTGGTGCAAAAGGAAGGGTGTATGACACGAGCGGGTGCAGCAATGGTATTTTCCCGTTAGCTCATGTTGGATGTTGATCTCACCGGGGCTTTATAGGTGTTGCGCAGAACTTTCCTAGCCACAGGTGCACCAACACTGTGTGGGCGTGGAAGGCCTGTCTTTAGAAATTTATTTCTAATAAGAGCCCGTTAGTGTTTTCAACCATTTCTAGATATACCCTCTAAATGAGGTGGCTGGAAAGTCCAAGCGCTTCTAGAAAATCATATTTCTAAAGACAGCTAGAGTTTTCAACCAACTCCACCCATCTCTACAAATCGATTTCTAGAGACGACACTAAAATTTTATAATTTTTCAAATAAATTTAGATACAGACAAACGTTATATCTAAGTTGATGATTTTTTTTCATTTGAAACTATTCAGCGTTCAAAAATTATGTTTTAAGTTCTTATATTTTAAAATTCATTTTTTTTAAAATCAAACGACCTCTAATATAGAGACGACCTAGATCAAAGTTTAAAACTCATATATTCATAACAATTTTCGCTAAAATAAGTACAAATGGATCCGATCATTCACCTGGTGACAGGTGATTTTGGAGTGAAGAGGTTTTGAAACGATAGTGGTTGATGTAATGAGCTAAAGGTTTTTCTCTAGGCTATCGAAAAGTTGGCATTCTTGTTCAGTTAGCAAAGAAAATCCCCTTTTTCAGATTCTAAACCTTTGTTTAATCAAAGTTCACCAAATAAGCCTTGATTCATCTCCGTTATGACTTCATCTCAAAGATTTACCCCCATGAATTTGATAATTTCCTGCAAGGGTTAGTCCATACATACAACCAATGTCTACACTAGTAGTTTCAGTTCAATAATTAAACTAAACACCATGTCCAATTTGATTAAGATAGGCTAATTAACCTAAGCACCACGCTTAATTCAATAAGCCTATGGAAGTATGATCATCACATCCAAACTAAGCCCCATGCTTAATTTAAAATATGTATGATTGAAAGCATCTAGGCCCCTAGTTGGGTTTCGGTGATTAATGACAATACAAGATTACTATGACTAACATGTGTTTTGCAGAGGCAATTAAGTTAGGTCATGGTAATGGAGATCGATTGGGCTATCATGGTGGTCATGCCCCTATGATGGAAATCGTTTTGGTTTTCAAAGGATGGACGACAAGGTTAAGGATGACTAGTTCTAAGTGTTGATTGGAGTTGGAGAGACACTTAGAGTAGTTTAGGACTTTGTTTTTCCTTTGGCCGTACTATTAAGAGGGGTATGGACGGGTAGCTTGATCTAGGTGAGTCTAGTGAGTTAGGTGTGGTGCACACTTGTTAAAACTAGCACTAGGTAGCTCCAAAATAGCCCTTAGATCCAATGGAGCAAACTTCATTCACATATGATCAATAGTTGGAAGTGAATGGAGGGTCAAATACTGACCGGACGCTGGCTCTGGTTTGACCGGATGCTGGCTCAGGGTCCGATCAGTTCATTTGACCAAGGTGATCGCGTCTGGCGCGACCGGATGCTGAGAGGTCATGTGATCGGACGCTGAAATGCAGCGTCCGGTCGACTCCAGTAAGGTTTCAGAGAGGGAAAATTATGACCGGACGCGTCCAGTCAGTGCTGATTAGACGCTGCCCAGCGTCCGGTCACACTATAAACACTGGAGTTCGGGGTGTACTGACCGGAGCGTCCGGTCAACATGATCGGAGCATCCAGTCACCCCGCAGAGGCACATAACGGTTCGTTTTTCAGCCCATGTTATAAATACTCCCTCCACTCGTGTGTGGGGGGACTTTTGCTCATTCCAACAGCTGAGAAACACGTTTGAGAGTGCCAAGAAGAGCAAGGTCCTAGTAAGGTGATTGTGATTTGAGAATCCCAAAGAGAGCCCTCATTAGTGAGATCAAGAGTAGCAAAGTATGCATCCACCCATCTCATTAGACTTGTTTTGGTCAAGTGAGAGTTCGTGCTTGTTACTCTTGGTGATCGCCATCACCTAGATGGCTTGGTGGTGATTGGGAGCTTGGTGATCATCCGGAGAGCTTGTGGATGACCCAACTCACATTGTGAGCGGTTGTGGGTGATTCACCGTGACGAAGTGTCGAAGAATCAACCCGTAGAGAGCACTTGATCCTTGCGCGGATCAAGGGGGAGCTACACCCTTGCGCGGGTGCTCCAACGAGGACTAGTGGAGAGTGGCGACTCTCTGATTCCTCGGCAAAACATCACCGCGTTTCCTCTCCTCTCTATTTACTTTGAGCATTTACTTTGAGCATTTACTTTGAGCAATTCAATTCTTGTTCTTACATTCAAAGAATTGTCATGCTAGAGTAGGATTGGAACTTAGGTTGCAAGTCTTTTTATGCGGTAGAACAACTAGGAACACTTTCTAGGCACAAGGGATTAATTGGGCTAACCATAGGACTTAATTATTGCAAAGAAATTTTTAATTAGCCCAATTCACCCCCCTCTTGGGCATCTTGATCCTTTCAATTGGTATCAGAGCCTCGTGCTCACATATTTAGGCTTAACCGCCTAGTGAAAGATGTCTCACGGGGATGGACCTCCTCCTATCTTTGAGGGGGACGATTTTCCATATTGGAAAATTTGCATGGAGGCGTATCTAGAAGCTCTAGATGTTGGAATACTTAGAGCCGCCTCACAAGGTTTCCCAAAACCTCGGGATGCCGCACACCCGCCAGGCGATGAGTTGAACTATGAAAAATGGAATGCAAAGGCTAGAAACACCATATTTAGAGGCCTTTGTAAAGATGTGTTCAACCAGGTGAGGAACCACAAAGACACCCATGCACTATGGTCGGACGTTTGTGTGCTCCATGAGGGAACAAAGAGTGAGCGTGAGGAACGCTATCATCTTGTCATAAAAAAACTCAACTCTTTTGAAATGCTTCCTAAAGAATGTGCTAATGAAATGTATTCACGTTTGAATGTTCTTGTAGAGGAAGTTAATGGGCTTGGACTCACTCAAATGCAACCATCCGATGTTGTAAGAAAGATCTTGAGTGTCCTCCCCATTGACAAATATGGGCATATTGTGACCGTGCTACATCAAGGTGATCTTTCCACTGCTACACCGACACAAATCTTGGGAAAGATCAATGCTCATGAGATGTACATGCACATCACACCTCAAGATGGCTCATCCTCTACAAAGAAGAAAGAAAAAGATTTAGCATTCAAAGCTAGCCAAGAGAAGGGCAAAGCAAGGCTTGAGTATGAGAGCTCAAGTGATGATGAAGTTGATGATGAAAGCCTTGCTCTCATGGTGAAGAAAACCACCAAGATGCAAAAGAAGCTCAACAAGAGTGGCATCAAGTTCGATGGCAAGAAGAAGAAGTTCTTCACAAGCTCAAGAAGAAAGCCAATCTCCGAGATGGATTGCTACAATTGTGGCGAACTTGGTCATCGAGCTCACCAATGCACAAAGCCCAAGAAAGACAAGTTCAAGAACAAGAACAAGAACAAGGGCAAGAAAGATGACTCAAGCAATGAAGATGAAAATGAGAAGAAAAAGAACAAGCCATACAAGAAGAAAGATGGCAAGAAGAAGGACTTCCACAAGAAGAAGAGTGGAAAGGCCTACATCATCGGTGATTGGCTCACGGACATTGATTCATCTAGTGGATCATCCGATGATGATAGTGACGATGAGAAGGTGGCCGCTATTGTTATTGATTCTTCATCATCTTCACCGCCACCACCGCCATCATCCTCTACACACCTATGCCTTATGGCCAAAGGTGAACAAAAGGTATCACATGATGATGATAGTAGTGGTGATGATCATGCTCATAATGATGATAGTGATAGTGATAGTGATAGTGATGATGATGAATATGAGTCACCTTCTTATGATGATCTTGCTAAATTGCAAAAGAAATACACTAAGATCATTATAAAGACTAGAGCTAAAAATGAAAAGCTTGAGATTAAGAATGATTCTCTTTTAGCTAAATGTGATATAGCGGAAAAGGCTAATGTTGAGCTTAGAGAAGCAAATGATGCTATGTCATCTAAACTCAAGGAGCTCAAATATTCTAAGAAAGAGCTTAAAGATAAACATGATAAACTTGAGTGGGTGCACAAAGAGCTCATCACTAGCCACAACAAGCTAAGAGAAGAATATACTACCCTTAAGATTAATCATGATAGTCTTGTCATTGCTCAAGAATTTTTACCCAATGAGCCACATGATGCTACTAACCATGTTGTTAAGATTGATATAGCTACATCATGTGATGATTTAATTGATGAGAGCACTGAGCAAGGATCTAGTGGCGAAGGCAAGCAAGTGGTTGAGTGCAATGATTATAATGAGTATGTCAAGCTCAAGCAAGAGAATGAAAAGCTTAAGAAAGAGTTTGAAGTGTTCAAAACCCACAACACCATTGTGCTAGAAACCCTTGATCATGATGGTGATTTGGTCCTTAAGAATGAGAAGCTAAAAGAAGAAAACAAGAGGCTAAGGAAGAGAGGAACAAGGTTGCACTCAAGGAAGATAAAAGTAGTGATGCACTCAAGGAAGAGAACAAGAAGCTCAAGTTGGAAAAAGAGCATCTTAAGATTGGTTTGAGCAAGTTCACAAGAGGTAAACATCTTCAAAGTGAGCTTCTAATGAACACCGTCATGAAGATGGATAGAAGTGGCATTGGATATGTGGCACATGTAGAGAAGAAGAAGGCTCAAGCTCAACAACAACAATCAAAGCCAAAGCCAAAGCCAAAGAGATGTTTTGAGTGTGGACAAGAAGGCCACTTTGCTCATGAGTGCCAAACTCCACCACCACAACCCTTGCCCAAGCATGCTAGACCCTTTGCCTTCAATGCTCACTACATGCTTAGAAAGGATTCTAGTGGAAAGATGAAAGTGATGTTCTTAGGACCTCCCAATAAGAATAGGCCTAAGAAAATTTGGGTTGCAAAGTCACTTGTTGAGAAGGTGAAGGGCCCTCAACAAGTTTGGGTTCCTAAAGCTTGATCTCTTGTATGTAGGTGAACTACAAGACCGGTGGAAGTCATTGGGTGATTGATAGTGGTTGCACACAACATATGACCGGTGATCCTCGTATGTTCACCTCTCTAGATGAAGAAGTAGTGGACAAGAAAGAATCACATTTGGAGATAATTCAAAGGGCAAGATTAAAGGATTGGGCAAAGTGTCTATATCAAATGATCATTCAATCTCTAATGTGCTATCCGTTGAGCAATTGTGTGATCTTGGTTTTCAATGCTTGTTTGCCGAGAAGAAAGTTGTTGTATCCAAGAAGGATGATGATCAAGTGATATTCAAAGGTTTTAGATACAACAACTTATATCTAGTGGACTTCACCTCCGAAGATGCAAACTTGAAGACTTGCCTATTCACCAAAACAACACTTGGGTGGCTATGACATAGAAGACTTGCTCATGTTGGGATGAGCTCACTCAAGAAGCTAATGAAGAATGATTTGGTGAGAGGGTTGAAGGATGTGAAGTTTGAGAAGGACAAGCTTTGTAGTGCATGTCAAGCCGGCAAGCAAGTTGTAAATACTCATCCAACCAAAGCTTTCATGTCAACCACAAGAGTGCTAGAACTCCTTCACATGGATTTATTTGGACCAACAACATACAAGAATTTGGGAGGAAATCTTTATTGTCTTGTGATTGTTGATGATTATTCAAGATATACATGGGTATTCTTCCTTCATGACAAATCTAAAGTTGCATCTTGCTTCAAGAAGTTTGCCAAGAGAGCACAAAATGAATTTGAAGTGAAGCTCAAGAAGATAAGAAGTGACAATGGGAAAAATTTTGACAACACAAACATAGAAGCATATTGTGATGAAGTTAGAATCAAACATGAAGTCTCTACAACATATACTCCTCAACAAAATGGTATAGTTGAGAGGAAGAACCAGACATTGATCACTCTTGCAAGAACTATGCTTGATGAGTACAACACCCCCAAAGCTCTATGGGTGGAAGCAATCAACACCGCATGCTATGCATCAAACCGCCTATTCCTTAGTTCCTTGGCAAGACACCTTATGAGTTGCTCAATGGGAAGAAGCCGGACGTCTCCTTCTTTAGGGTGTTTGGTTGCAAATGCTACATCTACAAGAAGCGGCAACACCTAGGGAAGTTCCAAAGACGTTGTGATATTGGTTTTCTTGTTGGCTACTCATCAAAGTCCAAAGCATATAGAGTATTTAATCATGCCACCGGCTTGGTTGAAGAAACATATGATGTGGAATTTGATGAATCTAACGGCTCCCAAGGAGCACATGAGAATCTTGATGATATAGGTGATGAACCATTAAGGGAGGCTATAAAGAACATTCCGGTTGGAGACATCAAGCCTAAAGATGATGAAGATGATGTACAAGTGATTGATCCACCCTCTTCATCAAATGTGCCACAAGATGGTGAAAAAGATGGGAGAGTCGAAAATGAAGACACTCATGTCTCCCATGAGCAAATGGTGGTACAAGCACAAGATATTGATGCTCCACAACCTCCTCCTCAAGTGGTCAGTAGAAGAAATACACCTCTACTACAAGATCATCCACAAGATCTCATCATAGGGAGTCCATCAAAGGGTGTAATAACTCATTCTCAAAAACTTACTTCATTTATTGCTCCTCACTCTTTTGTCTCTTGTTTTGAGCCTACTAAGGTTGAAGAAGCTCTTCAAGATCTTGATTGGATAAATGCTATGCATGAAGATTTGAACAACTTCACCCGCAATGAAGTTTGGACTCTTGAAGAGCGGCCAAAAGGTGCAAGAGTCATTAGAACAAAGTGGGTGTTCCGAAACAAGCAAGATGATCAAGGTGTTGTTGTGAGGAACAAGGCAAGACTAGTTGCAAAGGGGTTCTCTCAAGTTGAAGGTTTGGATTTTGGGGAGACCTTTGCACCGGTTGCAAGACTAGAAGCCATTCGTATCCTCCTTGCATATGCATCACCTCATGAAATGAAATTATATCAAATGGATGTGAAAAGTGTATTTTTAAATGGTTTTATTAATGAACTAGTCTATGTTGATCAACCTCTTGGGTTTGAAGACCCTAGATATCCTAATCATGTTTATAGGTTGTCCAAGGCATTATATGGGCTTAAGCAAGCCCCAAGAGCTTGGTATGAGCACCTTCGGGATTTCTTCATTGAGAAGGGCTTCACCATTGGGAAGGTCGACACCACACTATTCACCAAGAAGCTTGATGGACATATCTTCATTTGTCAAGTGTATGTTGATGATATCATCTTTGGATCATCAAATGAAGACACTTACAAAGAATTTGGTGAATTGATGTCGAAGGTGTTCGAGATGTCCATGATTGGTGAGCTTACATTCTTTCTTGGCTTTCAAGTCAAGCAAATGAGAGAAGGGATCTTCATCTCTCAAGAGAAATATACAAAAGATCTTCTCAAGAGATTCAAGATGGATGAATGTAAGCCAATCAAGACACCAATGCCAACAAATGGACATCTCGACCTAGATGAGGGAGGTAACAAGGTTGATCAAACTCTCTACCGTTCTATGATTGGTAGCTTGTTATACTTAACCGCATTTAGGCCCGACATCATGTTTAGTGTGTGTATGTGTGCTAGATCTCAAGCTAATCCTAAGGAAACACATTTAATTGCCGTAAAAAGAATCCTTAGGTATCTTAAGCACACACCAAGCATTGGCCTTTGGTTTCCCAAAGGAGCTATATTTGAATTAGTTGGCTATTCCGATTCGGACTATGCCTGTTGCAAAGTTGATAGAAAGAGCACATCCGGAGGGTGCCATTTGCTTGGTAGATCACTTGTGTCTTGATCCTCCAAGAAACAAAATAGTGTGGCTTTGTCCACCGCCGAAGCAGAATACATTGCCACAGGTGCTTGTTGTGCACAAATTCTTTACATGAAACAAACTTTGCTAGACTATGGTGTAGTTCTGGAAAAGGTACCTCTTTTGTGCGACAATGAAAGTGTGATAAAACTTGCAAACAATCCGGTCCAACACTCCCGCACCAAGCACATAGATATCCGCCATCACTTTCTTAGAGATCATGTTGCTAAAAATGATATATCATTAGAAGGTGTAAGGACCGAGGATCAATTGGCGGATATCTTCACTAAACCGCTAGATGAGGCAACTTTTTGTAGATTGCGGAATGAGCTCAATGTGCTTGATTTTAGTAAATTCACTAAAATATGAGCTTGTGTTGTCCCTTGCATTGCATTGTAATATACAACATGTTTAATCTTTGGTAATGCATATAGGGCTTGTCTAACATGGTTAAGATAACCGTCGAAAAGCGTGTGAAGAAGCTTAACCTTGGATCAAACTTGACAAGCAACTAGATTTATTTTCAAGTATAGCATTGCATATGCATGAATGTTGTTTTGTCGTTTGTCTTCAATTGCCCTCTTATTGCCTAATTTTTTAAAAAGAATTATAGCCTAAGGCAAAATACTTTGAAAAATATGAGGGTTTGAGAGAGGTCACTCACATCAGTCCCAATTGGTGTTTATTTAGATCTTATTGGAGATTGGACTTGATTCGAAACATGCAGTACGAAGGAATTTGAAGATCCGCTGAAGAAAGAGTGACTGGACGCTGCACCGGACTCTAACATCCAGTGTCCGGTCAGTTCACAGGAGGTGAACTTGCTGCGAAGGAGTGACCGGACCCTGCCCTTCAGCGTCTGGTCAGAAGGAGCTTCAGCGTCCGGTCGATCATGAAGACATCAAGGCTAGGTGACCGGACTCTGGCTGCGTCCGGTCGGTGTCCACCGGACGCATCCGGTCGTGATTCCAGAGGATTTGGACCTCTCTAGAATCGACCGGACGCTGGGTGGTAGCGTTCGGTTGCTACCACCGGAGCATCCGGTCAGTAGAAATCGTGCGGCGTTAGATCGCTTTTCCCGTTTCCTTTTCTAACTCGAGGGGGCCACCCTATTTAATCAAAGCGTCGGTGTTTTGACCTATTCTATCCGTCGACATCGCCACCGCGCCATCGCCGTCCCGTGCCCTAGCCACCGCAAGCGCCGCCGTGCTGCCCAGATCCATGCCTCCGCACAGTCCCGCTACTCCGCGCCTCAGCCCGCGCCGTGCTCCCCGCACTGCCGTCGTGCCCTGCCTGTGCACGCCACTGGAGCCACCGCAGCAAGCCCCGCACCAGCGCCACCGAGCAGCTTCGCCCGTGCCCGCGCCAAAGCTCTCCCTCGCCGTGGCTAGCGTCGCTGTGCTCCAGAGTCGCCGCCCTGCCGCCCTAGCACCGGCAGCAACGACAGCACCACCACCAGTGCCTCCACAGCAGCAGAGCTCCACACTCCGCGCCGAGCCTTCGATTCACTGCTCATCGCTAACCCTAGCCGATTCGGTGGTTCCCCGCATGTTGCTTCTCTTTTCTTCGAATCGTCGGTTTGTCAGGTAGCAAGCCAGTCATTTCAATTTCGTATCTAAATTGCTTGCTCTCATAGGGTTTCGCATCTATTAGATATATTGTATTTATTTGTATATCCTATCTATTTCATCGTGTAGTGAGTCGGTGTCGTTGAGGTGTCAGTGGCAGTTGTCAATTAACTCGAAGCCAAGCTTGCGAGTATGGATCGAGGCCATGGCTCAAAAGTGACAGATTGACAGTTGATCTTTGTCAGCGGTAGTTTCTTTCTTCAGATTCATCAGATGGCTCGCACAAAGAATGTCGATGGTGGTCCCGGTGATGAGGATCGGAGGCCCCCGCCTCGCCAGTCTATAGATCCTAAAGGGAAGGCAACGAAGAAGCTAGCAACCAGAAAGCACAAGTATCTAGATGCAGAGACAGCGAGAGCAGCTGCAGTTGCTAAGGCCGCAGACTGTGCCGAGAGAGGAGGTGCTCGCAGTGGAGTTGTTATTGCAGATCCACTTCCACCAGGAGCTATGGAGGGAATTGAGCGTGTTGAGCACCTTCATGGTGGTCCACCTGGGACTGTCATGGTTGCCGGACATCGTCATGTTATTGATGAGGTTCTGCCTCAAGGGGAGTCACAGCAGCAGGCACCGCCAGCAGAGCAGGCTCAGTAGGCAGAGGAGACAAAGCAGGCACCACAGTCATAGTTACGCCGCTCTGGCCGTACCCGTGCTCCAGTTACACCTAGGCCGGACACTCAGCGGAGGGGTTCTCATCCACCTCCTAGACCATAGGGTCCACCTCCAGTGACCCATCTTGACTTGAGGGCCGCCACGGCCAAGCAGGTGCAACAGCTGAGGTTCGTGGATTTTGAGGTATGGTTCCCACCGAGGAGAGATGACAGAGCATCTGAGGGTTTCTACACTCCTTTGCAGGAGGACTTCTACAATGCCTATCTCAACAGTGGGGCAGTTTTTAGATCTCAGAGAGTCTGCCACATTGATTCTATAGTTGCAGCAGTTGGAGAGAGTATTCGCCCCTACCTTGCATATCTACCGGGGCTAACAGATTTGATTGGACGAAGTGGTTTATATGTGCCATCTTGGGTTCATCAGTTCTATGCCTCTCTCTTTATTGACCCGCACCATAACTTTATTCACTTTGCATTCAGAGGCAGAGATTACCGGTTGACGAGCACTAGGGCTAGAGAGATACTAAGGCTTCAGGAGCAGCCAGTCAGACTTCATGAGGTTTGCTATGGACAGACAGCGCCTCCTAGACGTCCACATGGTGGTAATGTGCCCCCTACTGACTTGCTTCGCCACTGCTTCACCGAGCCCTTCGGCGAAGGATCATGCAGGAACCCCAATGACCTCAATCCCACTGCTCGCATGCTTGAGGCTATTATGAGGAGGACACTGCTTCCTAGGATGGGATACAGAGAGGGCTTGACTTGTATACAGCTATGGCTTATCAACTCTCTGATGCAGCAGACATTTTTTGATATTTGGGATCTTCTTCTGTCAGAGATGAAGGACACTATAGCTGAGGGCTTCAGAGGTCACAGGCAGCTACCCTATGCTCACTGGATCACATTCCTTATCCACAGAGCAGTCACAGTGAGGCCGCCTAAGATGCTTGCAGAATATAGTGGTGCTACGACAGAGTTCCCTTCCTATAACATGACATAGATGATTCGGCATAGTACACCTACAGCACCGAGTCAGCCGCGCCGTTGTCCTGAGGTGCCCGAGTCTGTAGCCCAGCAGGATGATATCATCAGGGGTATTGCAGCTACTGAGGAGGAGCAACTTGAGCAGCAAGAGGGAGTGGTCGTGAGCGACCCTAATGACAGTTCTAATGATGACTACCAGCCCATCCCTCGGATGCCTCCTCAATGACATGATCATGAGGCCGGTAGCTCCAGTTCAGCACCACCTGCCCCGTAGATAGACCCAGCTTTACTTGCCATACTTGAGTGGATGAGGCAGGACCAAGCACGTCAGGCATCGGAGACCACCGCTACATTTGCTCAGTTCCAGGCTCGGTAGGATGAGTTCCAAAGCAAGCAGTAGGTGATCCAGCAGCAGCAGCTTTCCATTCAGCAGCAGACACAGGCTTTACAGCAGCAGCAGCAGGCCATGCATCAGCAGTAGATCCTCATGCAGCAGCAGCTTCTTGGATTTATGTAGCATGTTGTGACTGCTATTGGGGCTCCACAGCCACAGACTACGCCCTAGCTTGGTCAGACCACCACTACAGTGACTCCAGCGTTACAGCCTAGTGGGCTCAGAGTCAGGGACAACCATCAGCACAGTTTGCTTCTCCTATAGAGCAGGTGTCCCAGTACTTTGCTTCACCAGTGCTAGCCCCACAGTTCACACCCTTTCAGATGGGCTTCACACCGGCTGGGACGTCTTCGCTGCTTGTGCCAGAGACCATAGTGTCCAGGAGCCTTGGTGCTTCATTTAGTGAGTTGACAGGGATGCCTACTCCTCCATATCTACATGTCCCAGGTCCTTCTATAGTTGCACCTGTTACCGGGACTACAGAGACACTCCCTTCCTCAGTGGCATCATCAGAGCCTACTATAGTCCTACCAGCTCGGATCTCTGCAGACTCCAGTTCTCGATCCGACCTGCATCGCATGGCACCAATTACTGACTACAGAGGGTCGAGATAGCATAGAGCTCAAAGTCGATGATGATGGCACTCGATTTGGCCAGCTTGCTCTCTCGATTCCTCAAACTTGATGCGCTGGCTCGCAGCTGCTGCCCTGAACCGACCCTTAGGTTTTGGTGTTTGATGCCAAAGGGGGAGAGGGATTGAGTATGATAGATTTAGGGGGAGCGACATATTTAGGGGGAGCTTAGTTATTATATTAGCTTATCTATTTACATTTGGAGTTTTTATGTGTGATACACTATTATGCTTTCATCGTGTGTTTACCTTTATGCATTGAACTATATATATGTGATAGTGATATCTACATGACCGTGATATATGACATGTGTGCTCTCTACTTTGAATTATTTATATGTCATATTACTTGTGTTATGCTCATTTGCCTTTGCTTACGCGTTTTACTCCGATGCAAATGAGCTTTATTACTTGTACTCATGCTTATTTCATATCTTTTGAGTACATCATGTTGGCTTGGTTCATATAAGCTTGACTAACACCTTTGTTCTTATTGACAAAAGCTTATATGATCCAAGCATGTTAAAAACCTCAACTCTTTCACATACTCGAGGTGGTATTGTCATCAATCACCAAAAAGGGGGAGATTGAAAGCATCTAGGCCCCTAGTTGGGTTTTGGTGATTAATGACAATACAAGATTACTATGACTAACGTGTGTTTTGCAGAGGCAATTAAGTTAGGTCATGGTAATGGAGATCGATTGGGCAATCATGGTGGTCATGCCCCTACGATGGAAATCGTTTCGGTTTTCAAAGGATGTACGACAAGGTTAAGGATGACTAGTTCTAAGTGTCGATTGGAGTTGGAGAGACACTTAGAGTAGTTTAGGACTTTGTTTTTCCTTTGGCCGTACTATTAAGGGGGGTATGGATGGGTAGCTTGACCTAGGTGAGTCTAGTGAGTTAGGTGTGGTGCACACTTGTTAAAACTAGCACTAGGTAGCTCCAAAATAGCCCTTAGATCCAATGGAGCAAACTTCATTCACATATGATCGAGAGTTGGAAGTGAATAGAGGGTCAAATACTGACCGGACGCTGGCTCCGGTTTGACCAGACGCTGGCTCAGGGTCCGGTCAGTTCATTTGACCAAGGTGATTGCGTCTGGCGTGACCGGACACTAAGAGGTCATGTGACCGAACGCTGAAAGGCAGCGTCCGGTCGACTCCAGTAAGGTTCCAGAGAGGGAAAATCACGACCAGACGTGTCCGGTCAGTGCTGGTCGGACGCTGCCCAGCGTCCAGTCATACTGTAAACACTGGAGTTCGGGGTGTACTGACCGGAGCGTCCGGTCAACATGACCAGAGCGTCCGGTCACCCCGCAGAGGCACATAACGGTTCGTTTTTCAGCCCATGTTATAAATACTCCCTCCACTCGTGTGTGGGGGGGCTTTTGCTCATTCCAACAGCTGAGAAACACGTTTGAGAGTGCCAAGAAGAGCAAGGTCCTAGTGAGGTGATTGTGATTTGAGAATCCCAAAGAGAGCCCTCATTAGTGAGATCAAGAGTAGCAAAGTGTGCATCCACCCATCTCATTAGACTTGTTTTGGTCAAGTGAGAGTTCGTGCTTGTTACTCTTGGTGATCGCCATCACCTAGATGGCTTGGTGGTGATTGGGAGCTTGGTGATCATCCGGAGAGCTTGTGGATGACCCAACTCACATTGTGAGCGGTTGTGGGTGATTCACCGCGACGGAGTATCGAAGAATCAACCCGTAGAGACCACCTGATCCTTGCGTGGATCAAGGGGGAGCTACACCCTTGCGCGGGTGCTCCAACAAGGACTAGTGGGGAGTGGCGACTCTCCGATACCTCGGCAAAACATCACCGCGTTTCCTCTCCTCTCTATTTACTTTGAGCATTTACTTTGAACAATTCAATTCTTGTTCTTACATTCAAAGAATTGCCATGCTAGAGTAGGATTGGAACTTAGGTTGCTAGTCTTTTGTGCGGTAGAACAACTAGGAACACTTTCTAGGCACAAGGGGTTAATTGGGCTAACCATATGACTTAATTATTGCAAAGAAATTTTTAATTAGCCCAATTCACCCCCCCTCTTGGGCATCTTGATCCTTTCAATGATCAACATCCAAACCATAGCATACTAGCGTAGAGAAAGGGAGCATGAAAGGATAAACACGATTCATCCAGCGGAGTTGAAAACATGGAATGGTGAACCAGAGAACCATAGTTTCTTTTTTGATGCCCATAAAAGCTAGTGGTCACTAGGTTAGTAGACATCAAGGTCAGTATTAAAATCTTTATGCCAATTGCTTCCCTGGCAACGGCGCTATAAAGCTTGTTCGTATTTGTCGACGAAATACATCCGGCAGTCTACCGAGGGGTATGCCCACGGTAGTAGATGAAACGGTGGAGGTGCGCGTGAGGGAACCGAATGGTGACACAGAACACAAGAGACAGCGATTCGACAGGTTCAGACCGCCGACTTGGCGTAATACCATACGTCATGTGTCTTTCGGTGGGTTGTATTGCATATGATTAGATTTGCCGTCTAGGGGACCCCTGCCCCTCCTTATATACTCTGGAGGAGTAGGGTTACAAGGAAAATATCCAATTTAGTATTACAATATCTTATTATAGCCTTGCGGTGCACACCGACCAGTGTCGTGCGCCGCACGCCTTGATTTTGTGGGCTGGACCACCTCTGATAGTGCGGCCCATGTCTTATCCTATGGATACCGGGGGTCATACCCCCACAGCTAGTCCCCGAGTGCCTTGTATCCGCTTAGCGACGCCGTCTTGATCAAGTCCGAGCAGTTTATCATGCAGCCGAGCGGTGAAGATTGAAACCGACCAGTTTGATTGGTAATCTGAGCGGTGAAGATCGAAGCCGACCAGTTTGACTGGTAATCTGAGCGGTGAAGATTGAAGCAAACTGGTCGGCAGGCCTTGGACTTGTGCGAGTAAAGCTTGCCAGAAGGATATAAGGGGCTCAAGATAAAATTTGAAAATTCTTCACCTTAGGTGAAGTGTAGCCACTTAGACTCCGTTTGCGAGGAATCATCCATGATCTAGTCAATAAAGAGGGTAAATCAAGAAAAGAGCACTACATTCACCGCTAGGTGAAGTGTAGCCACTTAGCCCCCGAGCCTACTGAAAGATGAAGAAATAAATTTTGTAGCAGGGTCAAAGAAAATAAGCTTGAAAGCTTGCCAACGTCATCTGTCATTTACGTATCAAGACCCCAGACATGCTACCCAAGATCAGCACCCTGATCCAAACAGCATGGAGCAACTTGAAAGCACAACGATGATGCATAGCAAAATCCAAACGCCAAGGGAGTCCCAAGCTTAATTGGTGACTCTTGCACGAAGAATGCAAGCGCCGAGGAGTCCCCAGCGTAGATGTCAATGAAGCCAAAGCGACGAGCAATCTGACCAATGTATTGGTGATGAGCGTTGAGCAATCCAACCAACTGATCGGCGGTGAAGTGAATGCCTGAGCAAAAGTGAGCGTCGAACAGTCCGACCAACTGGTCGGCGATGAACTCCATGAGCCAAACGGTCCAATCAGTTGGTCGGCGGTGAAGTCTGAGTGCCAGCTGGTGCGACCACCCAGACGATGATCCTCTTGTCTTTCCTGACGGATCCAGTCCCCGAGCGTAACCTCATTGACTAAACCAGGCCCCTAAGATAAAAATATGTAGAACAGGTAGTTCATGATGTAAAAATAAAATATATGAAACTCGGAGAAAAATCAACAATGATGAAATAACGTACATAGCTCGGCGATCAGTTGTAGATGAACACTATGTTCATTTTTGGATGAAGTGTTTATATTTAATATAAACTGTCCGAATAGTTAGTTTGTAGCTGAGTCTCTAGCTCTAGCTAGCCCGTTAACCATAATGCGAAGCGCGGAGCCCGTGTGCGTGTGGGAAGAACAAAGCGTCATCAAGGAGCCGCTGCTGACCACCCGTAATGTAAAGGACAGACGCTCGTGCAGTGTAGGGAGAAGCCGGAGACAGGGCCGTCTCTACTGACAGCCGAGCGTCAACATGACTGTTCGAGGATTTATTGAGTCGAAAGCATGTGTCATTTTGATATGGTATATGCGGAGAAAAAAGTCGTTTGGAGAATAATTATGGAGAAAACAGCATAGAGAGACATCAGAGATGTATGAAGATTAGAGAATATATAGAAGAATATTAAAGCACGACTTAGCTTGATTGACGTCGAGTGGAGTAGAGGAGCCACGAGTCATGATGTCCGAGTAGATGGATATGATTTGGATGGCTCGCTTGACAGCTTGGATGGTTCGCTTGGCAGCTCGGACAGCTCGCTTGACAGCTCAGATGGTTTGCTTGGCAGCTCGGACTGCTCGCTTGACAGCTCGGACGAGTACGCTTGACAGCTCGGACGGTTCGCTTGACAGCTCGGACGGTTCGCTTAACAGCTCGGACGAGTACGCGGAGTCGTAGGTGAACGGGCGTAGTCGGAGCCTGATGGAGTCAATCTGCGTGGGGAGGCGAAGCCCTTGGGCGTGTCCGACCGAGGCGAGGCGCAGTCTGAGATCTTCTTGCTTTTGCTGATCGGGAAAGGTAGTAGTGCCAAGTAGCTTTGTCTCCAGCGGGCGATAAGGGCCGATGGCTGTGTTGTTGATGAGTCAAAATTGAGGTCTGCACCGTCGATGGGATCAACAGAGCCGAGTGTCGCTGTGGATAGCGACGAGGTTGGATCCTCGACGGCGGCGTCAATGAGGATCGACGGGTGTCATCAGTGTCGGCCGACGTGAGATGACGATAGGCTGGTCGATGCATGACACCGATGAGTCGATGCCGATGACAGCGGCACAATCGAGATCCTGCCATTAATCATCACATAGATGTAGAGACATCCGGAGACACATTATATGGAATATTTAATTAAAACAGGAAAGGTCATGACTTAGCTTTTGATGAAACTGCATGTTTCGACATCGAGTTGGAATTGGATCCTGGAAACACAAACGTGTACGCACATATCAAGCACGTACATGCATGAGTACGAGGGAGTCTTGATGTTCTGATTACTAGCTTGGATCCCATGGCTCCATAGATCTAGAAGAATATGTGCTTCTATATCTCTTTGATTACACCAGTTAGCTTGTACGACCGATTAGCATCTTTAGTAGAAACACTGCTTCACATCGCTTTATCGCCGGCTGCCTTTCTTGATTGCTGGCCATCATGATCTGCGGCAACGATCTTGCGTATCCGATCGGATTGCTGCCAACAGAAATCATGCAGACATACGGATATATCTAGGAGTATAACAATATTTAATTAGGAAGCGACTTGACTTAGCTTTCTTAGATTGCTTGACTCCGCCTTGCACGTATTCCCGATCTTGTCGTCGCGTGTTGCGTCTGTTGGAGGCGCATGGCAAGGCGTCGGACTCCAGCACGCACAGCCATTCGCCAAGGAAAGCAATCTGCTACGTGCCAGCATCGAGTCACTACAAGGATTTACCCTTGATGCAACGGCCTAAAAGTGTTGCAATATGTCAAAAATGGTTGCAATAGACAAAATTGCAACACAAAATTTTGGTTGGGAGGCGTTGCCACAGTAACCGTGGTCTAAAATTTGCACCACGGTTTATTTTGGTGTTGTAATAGGTTTTTCCCTATTGCAACACCATGTAGTGTTGTTGCAACACCACGTAGTGTTGCAAGCCATAGTATAAGCAACCACTATGGGTGTTGCAATAGTAACTATTGCAACACACCCGGTGTTGCCAGAGATACCTGTTGCCATATACCCAAAGAGTGGTAATAGGTGCACCAGCAACAACAATGGGTGTTGCAATAGACCTTATTGCCACGCATCAATAGCATTGTAATAGATGGACCCGCTATTGCCACACTATCTCTATGGTTGCGATAGGTGGAAGTCTCTATTGCCATGACAAATATTTGATTGCTACTAGTGGCTCTATATTGCCACACTATATTTGTGGTTGCTATAGGTGAAACCCTTTATTGCCACGACAAATGTTTGGTTGTTAGAGGTGGCCACTCTATTGCCACACTAAACATTGTGGTTGCTATAGGTGGAACCCTTTGTTGCCACGACAAATGTTTGGTTGCTAGAGGTGGCCTCTCTATTGCCACGATTAATATTTGGTTGCTATACTTGGACCCTCTATTGCCACGCTTACTACTATGTTGTTATAGTTTGGAGACTATTGCCACGCCCACTTTTTCGTTGGTATGAGGTTTTCTGTGACACTGTTTGTTTGTTGCCATAGCATATATTGCAACGCCAAATGATTATGCCGATAGTTCATATTGCAACACTTTGTTTGGTAGCTTCAAACAGTGATTGCACACCATTAATTTTTTTGAACAATATATGATGAATGAAGCATTTAGACATCCATTAAACCAAAATATGATTTGTTTGTACAAATCTAATGTCAAACTGAACTTAACACATGCACACCTCAAACACATAAGGTATCTGACACACATCCAAATGTAATGAGCTATCTAAACTGCACCAAAGGTTGGCTTGACGTTGACCATCCCATCACTCGTGCGCTCCACTCAAACTTTAGGTTGCTCCTGAAAAGAATCATTAACATTAGTATATGCATCACATAACTAAAATTGTAATATTTTAGAATCGTAAACTAAAGACTAATAGGTTTGCAAATTTGCAGATTCATTCAAAAGTAAAATTACTATATGATCATTTTTTTCCTTACAACAATGGCAATGTATTTTGCTATCAGCTGCTGGGCTTAATGGAATGTATCCAACATCAATAATAATTTGCAATAAGAATGTAGAGATGATCTAAATTAGTAGAAATCAACTGTTTAGCTTAATAATGGAATGACTCCAAATTCGCCATGTGCTACAGCAATGAATCAGTGAAACTTAAATGAATGGAAATAAATTAGAAGCCAACACAACTAACCTACACTATCTGCAGGATCAAATGTTCACTCTGATTGCTCACAGTGAACAAGCTAAAGTACACAGGAAGTGAAGTACTAAAGGCAACATGCAAAATAGTAACATTAAATAAAATATATAAAATATGGAACAAATAAGCTACTAAGGTGGTTCCACAGTGAATTGCATTAGTACTCTTCACTTTATTATTGAAAAGTCTTCCTGAATAAAAACTGTCACCTTCCATAGAAAAGCAAGACTACCATAAATTTGCCTCGGACAGCAAAGTAACTATCATGAACATTCCTAGAGTGACCTTCCATTTCAGATGTCATGTTACCACCAAAACCAGAGTGCTATTCCTGGAGGGATCTCCTCTGTTTATTTCAGGCTAATTTTTGCTATCTTGCACAAGAGAAAATATGTTACTGGGAACATACTGTTCGCAAACATGTTTATGCTGTTTGTTCTTGTTCTATCTTAACACAACAAAACATATACATATTAAAAATTTATGTCAGATTGGTATGCTAACAAAAGTATTACAGATCCATTGATGTAGTGTGAGTATAACCACAGGGTGCAGACAGAACAGTTACTAAGTATAGTATCTTGTTTTACTAGCATAAACTTTGCACATTAACCTAGAAACAAAAAGTTCTTCCTATAGAAGCTATTATTACCTGAATATTGACTATATCTTCGTACCCAATGTTTATATCTGCCACAAGAACCTGAAGATTCATGAAGAAATAAAATTAGTGTTAATTGTACAAGGGCACCAAGAAGCTTGGTGCCTTATGTTGGCAGCGGCTTTCTGTTTACATGACCCAGAGCAACGAAGCCTTGCGCTGTGTACATGAGATGCAGCTTCCTGCATACATGCTTGCTGTTCAGATGCCTGCTGCTTCCTGTTTCCTACATGCTGCTGCCTACATGCCCTCATATGCTGACAGCGCAAACATGTGAAGGACATGCTCTTTGTGCACAAAAATTAGCACTGAAAATATGATCAAGTATCCATGTCAGCTCCGAGAATACAAGCTAAAAAAATTATGACTGATTACTATGGCAATACCAAATGGTCACTATTGTTATATGCATCAGACAATAATTGCAGTAGCTATTGTATGCATCAGGCAACGTAATTAGTAAAGGCATAACAGTATGTCAGCAGACAGCAGGTTCAGCAAGTTGTGCTGATGAAATTAGGACTGTTTATTCATGCACATAAATTAGCACTGAAATTTGCATCAGATCAAAACAGTTCAAATATTGGGTCAATCAAATGGAGCAAATTATTATTGGACTGCAAGGTCATAACATTGCTGGCTATAGTTAATGATGTCATTGTAGCGAGCTATAAATAAATTAGCTAAAGAAATGCTGACACCAATCTTTGTGACAAAATAAACCTACCTACATTTATGTAATTTGCAGACTATGGTTAGAACAAGTCAGTCCACCGTCAATCACCAATAGTAAAAATAATAAATAAAGATATAAACATTATCAATCTTGTGGTCACAAACGTTATCCTCAAGATAAAATCCTGAGCTGATTTCCCAAGGCCTTCAACCTGACAACCTGTAAGTGTTGCTAAGAATTAACCTATTATTTGGCTTACATGTAAACTTGATTATAGTAAAAAAAAAAGATTCACAGATGGTATGCATATTCAATCGTGAAAAGAAGTCTTAAAGAAAAAGAGTCTCGTTCAGTCCTTCTTGAACGAATGAACCACTCTATCAGTATTCAATATGTATTGAAAGACAAGCATTTCACATTGATAATAAAACAGCAACGCAATATCCAGGGAAAGTGATTTACCTCATGTATAAGCACCACCTCTGTGAATGTACATTTAATCCTACTGCTAATTCCATTACTTTGGTACGGGAGACTCGGAGATGGTGAACTTACCCATCCAGCAAGTATTCCTGTCCTTGTAGTTCTTGGTTGTCGAAGTCAACCTCCGCTTGGGCCATCGCCAAATCAGTTCCCACTGATGCAAGACCGAGCGTCCCCGGCCGGGCGTTGGCCTGTGCCCTCCGCGTCACCCAGCCTCATGCCCATGTGGGCGGCCGTGTTCTCGTCCGTGGCCTGTGCACCGCTGCTGCCTGTCAACCGCTGCACGTCAGAGCGCCGGCGTTACCTAGGTTGCGGCTATGTCTGCAGCCCTGCACCAGCGGTCAGGTCTCCGACGACGCCTCCATGGTCGATCTATGGTTTGGATTTGGATGTGCAGGATTCGGTGAGGTACGGTGGACGCTGGATGGTGGATGTGGGAGTTTGGTGGACCAACGGCCTTGTATCATGTATCGATCTGATGCAGAGGATCTCCGGCGGCGGGGACTCTAAGGCTTGCTCCATGGCCGCGGTGAGATCGGAAGAGGGGGACGAGACAGTGAATTTTATCAGGCGATGAAAGGGCATGCCGGCGGAGGATGTGGCCGGAGGGAGGAAGGAAATCGTCGACGCCGGCGCTCGTGGATGTGCCAGACCCGGAACTGCTGTTGGCCAGATGAGGGCGGTGGCAGATCTGGAGAGAGAGAGAGTTGGGGAGATGCGATCAGCGCGGGGTACGTGTTTTATGCCGGCTCGGCTGCAAGCCTGCAACCGAAGGTGGGTGGGAAAAAAATGGAAACCGAGGGTGGGAGGGAAAATTTTGGATCAAAAGTTTTGACGGTACCGTTTCCTCTTATACCTGCTTAATTAAAGTTTTGAGCTAATTAATATCTATATATATTTCTTCAACTTTTATTTAGATAAAAGTGAATTTAATAATTGATCACCGAGCTTGATATTTTTGCTCCTGCTTTAGAGGCCAATTATTATTTTACCTTTATTTTTTTAATCCGAAGTCATCATTGGCCCGTTGTAGACTATATTAGATAGACCAAATAAATGAATTAATAAAAATATAAATATAAGATAAAAGATGATACTAACACCTGATCTATCCGGGTCCTCCTAGCTTCTGCTGATGGTTTATTATGAAAAGTAAAGTCCACTGGTAGTTCTCAAACTTGTTCGACTGTACTATCTCGGTTTTTAAACTCGCAAATCTACATTTAGACTCTCAAACTTGTTCACTTACGTTATATCGGTCTCTAAAGTCGTAAATCACCCATATAGGTCCTCAAAATTGTTTGGCTATATCATCATGATCCCTAAACTTGCAAATCACCTATTTAGGCCCTCAAACTTGTTCAGAGTGTCATCCGGTCCCTAAATCGCAAATCACTCATTCAGATTCTCAATCTATGTTTGTGTCTTAGAGCTAATCTAAATGGGTCTAGATCCATACGTGTATGCTTACTTGTAGGGCCCACATGTCAGTTTTATCTTCCTTCTCCATCCTCTCTATCCATGAGCTCCATCTCCTCCCTAGCAGGGATGAAAACGGTACGGATATTTTCCGACCGTATTCGAAACCGAATCTGTTTAGAGGGGTTGAGATCTGTCCGTATCCGAGTCCGGATATCCAACATCCGATATCCGTATCCGTATCCGAATACTCAAATCATATATTTATTATGTCGATATCCAATCGTATTCTATCCGACATAGTTGACACTATCCGTATTCGAATCCGAATCCGGACAGAAATATGAAAACAAATGTAATATCGGTGATATCCATCCGTATCCGATCCGTTTTCATCCCTACTCCCTTGTGAGTTCATGGCTCAGGTCAAACAAAGCTTGAGAGAGACAGCTGGGTTTGGTAGCGACATAGGTGGGGTTGGCGCGTCTAGAGGCTTGAGGTGGTACCACCATGACCATAAAACCCATGGAGATGTCCCTGCATACGGACATAGGTCTAGACCGTTTAGACAAACTGTAAGACCCAAACATAGGTTGAGGATCCTAACGGGTGATTTACGAGTTTAGGGATCAGGATGTCATAACTGAACAAGTTTAAGGACCTAAATGGCCTGAATGGGTGATTTGTGAGTTTAGGGATTAGGATGTCACAACTGAACAAGTTTGATGACTTAAATGGCTGACTTGCAAGTTTAAAGATCGAGATGACATGGCTGGACAAGGTTGAGGACCTAAACGGATATTTAAGAGTTTAGGGACCACGAAGACACAAATAAACAAGTTTGAGGACTCAAACATGTGATTTACGAGTTTAGGGACCGAGATGACATAGCCGAACAAGTTTGAGGACTACCAGTAGACTTTACTCATGATTAAATATAGATACGTGACATGTTAAAATTTGCTTAATGTGAAATGTTTGCAATTTTATCATATATTTTTTAAATGTTATTTAAATTTTTTATGTCAAAATAGAGGTTAACATCATGAGTACTTGACAGCATTGAGATTTCACCGTCTCTTAGTTCATTTTGAGAAAGATAGATATAAGTAGTTCATTACTAGAACCCACGAAGAAACGGAAATCGATTAAAGCTCTACCAAATGAGGCCTAGCTAAAGGAACCCACTAGTCAGATGGCTAATCCCGCGGTCATCTATCATATGTTTATTTGTTTATGCAAAAGATTTAATTATATATGGCTTTACTGAAGTAATTTGAAATTCTTATCTTAACAATATAAAACCGGACCAAAAAACATGTTTTCCACTCATCCTTTTTGCTATTTTTTTTCCAAGTGCGCGTTGTAGACTTTTCTTGTGCGCCTCCTCCCACTTATTCTATAGAACTTTTTATTTTTTTCCAAGAACTAGAAATCTAAATTAAGCAGTCAGCACTTTACTTTACATTACATTTCCATAGCCTTCTCCCGCGCGAGACTAAAATTTTATATCTGGGCGTGCCAATAAATCAAAGACGACGGCGGGCGGCACCTTTATCTTCTCCAATCCGAATCTCCTCCTCCACTCATTTCTTTCTCCCGTACTCTCCCCCTCCCCGCTGGATATCAAGCACTAGGCAGTCCAACGACTGGGCACCGATGCGGCGGCGCTATGACCTATGAGGCACGCATGGAATCTGCCCTGACCTGCTCCTCCTCTGGGCTACAGCGGCGCGCGGGCACGGCCGAGCCCTCCGATGCCCTCCGCGCTTCCCCATCGACCACACCAGGCAACCCGGCTCACCAGCGTCTAGTCTGGTCGCGGAAAACACGGCCCCACTCCCTCCTCCGAAGGCCTTTGTGTGACCTGCTATCTCGTGGCGGAGATCCGACGAGACAAGGATGCCTTCAACTGCCGTCAACACCTAAGAAATGGTGCTCTACTGCTCTATTTCAGTTAATATGTTTTCTTTGGTTGTTTCAAGCTATTACTCAAGCAGTTGTTAGGATGAATTAGTAAAATTTGCAGAAATATCTTTCTTCATATCTCTTTGTATGTCGAAATGAAAACCAATAATAGCCTGTTGGAGCCAGGGTTGTTGCGTAGGGGTACGAGTGAGACATCTGAGGGTGAGGCTTGTAACCCCGGCGGCGAGGCTGCAACGCTGTGCTCGGCGTCGGAGAGAGATGCGAAAGAGAGTGAACTAGGGCGCCAAAGGGTGAGAGAGACTTAACTCAATCTCTGGCTGATTCTCCATTAAGCAAAGTGTTCCATACTTATAACAAAATCCTAATAACCAATCTGCTAACTTTAAGGAATAACAAAACTAAGATAATTATCTCTCCTTAACACTCAGATCAAATAACCAAATGCCAAGCTCTGGGCGACGCGGTTTGGTGTGCTTCGGCTGGTGACCGCACTCCGGCGTTCCTCGACGCGGTCCACTCCTCAGCCACTGGCCTTGCCGCGTCGCTGGTAGACGTTGCCCACCATAACATAGCCTCTGTAGTGTTTCTTTGCTGAACAAAGGTTTCGGTGTTAGGCTAACATAAATTTATTTTTATCTAAGTGGTCTTTAAGCGATAATTAAATGGCCTGCACGCGGTTTACATAATTTTCTAATCTCTAGGTTTGGTGCAGCAAGGTTAAAAGCACCATTTTTTCAGTGGTGGCGCTTGGTTATTTTGGCCAAACATAGTAGGCCCATTGGTAGTTGATAATAAAATATATTCTGCAGAACTTGACTCTTGACATGAATGAGATGATGGTCTATTGGTTAGGTGCTTGTCTGTGGTTTCTGGCACAAGATTGAATCTTGTATGCCATAATTTTTCCAAACTATTTATTATCTATTTATTTTCTAGTGCTTGTTCTAATTTTCTTTTCTTTTTTCTTGCCATGATTTGTTTGCAAATATTTTACCAAAAAATAAAATGTGCATAAATAATTTGATGAAGTTGAATATTCTTTTAGACTTAAGATTTTAGGAGATGTTTTAAAATTGTATTATGCAACAATAGCTTATTACAACGAACACACGCCTATAGCAACACAAGTAAATCATGCCAATAGTAACATGATATTGCGTCCATTTAGGGTTCTAGTTGCAATTAACACCTAACAATTGCAACGCCCCCCTATAGCAAAGGTGTACAACTCATCGAGATCTACAACTTTTATTTTGACCATTTATCTATCATACTTGTTTTGACAACTCGAAATTTAAATTTCAAAATATAAGAATTTCGAACAGAACTTTGGGATATGAAATGTTTTCAAATGAAAGTCTTCAACAACAAAGTTGTAGAACTCATCGAGATCTACAACTTTTTTTGGTCATTTTCTCCATCTGACTTTGTTTGAACAATTCAGGATTTGTGACCTGATAGCTCAAGCTGTTGTTTCCTATAACAAATAAAATAAAACACTCTTTCACAAACATGCAAGTGGTCTTGTGGTTGTAGGGGTGTTGGTGTCCTCTTGGTGGTGGTGTTGGTGAGATTGTAGGTTCAAATCTTGATGGACCCCCCTTTTTATTTTTCTTGTCATTTTTTCAAGGCTATGTTAAAGATTAGTGTATGAGAACTTCAAACATAACTCAACTTCGGTTTTGGTCATTATGTGAGTTGTTCGAAAATTTGATCGGAAGGGACATGTACATATTTGTTAGGATAGATGGATCATGTAGTTGCCAACAACACTAACTAGATAGCTATCAATTTGTTGGGCCCTTGCCCATGCTCAAAGGCCCACCAAATACGAGTGTCGCTAACAATAGTCTATTGCAACGAACACATTGGTCTTTAGCAACACAAAAAAAATATGGCAATAGTAACATGATATTGCGTCCATTTATTATTCTAGTTGCAATAAGTACCTAATAATTGCAATGCCATAGAAGATTATTACAACCCAAAAAACCATGGCAATAGGAACATGCTATTGTATCCATTCAGAATTTTTGTTGCAATAACCACCTAGCAATTACAACACCACTAAAGATTATTACAACCCAGAACAATTATGGCAATAGTTACAAGCAAAAGCAACCAAATCCAATATAGTTGCAATAACACCAAGTAATTGCAATAAAAATCAATACTAATGCAACTCGAAAGCTCCATGGCAATAATGGCAACTAACTGCAACACAATTCTTAAATTGTTGCAGTAGCACACGCCTGTTGCAACGACAAACCACACATATTGCAACACATTTAGTCTGTTGTATTATAGGCATATATTGCAACCATTTTATGGAAAGGTTGCAATACGACCCCCTATAGCAACCAAATTAGTGGTGTTGCAATCGTATGGCGTGGCATTAGAGGTGAATCCTTGTAGTGAGTTGTCGCCGAATGCCGAGGTGTCAGCGATGTCGGTTGAAGAAGAAATTTCCATATGGTTCGCCATGGAATCAGCACGCATACCCCCTACCTGACACGCCACTGTCGATGAAATACGTCCGGCAGTCTATCGAGGGGTATGCCCACGGTAGTAGATGAATCGGTGGAGGTGCGCCTGAGGGAACCGGATGGTGACACAGAATGCAAGAGACAGCGATTAGACAGGTTCAGGCCGCTGACTTTGGCATAATACCCTACGTTCTATGTCTTTCAGTGGGTTGTATTACGTATGATCAGATCTACCGTCTAGTGGACCCCTGCCCCTCCTTATATACTCTGGAGGAGTAGGGTTACAAAGAAAATATCCTATTTGGTATTACAATATCTTATTATAGCCTTGTGGTGCACGCCGACCAGTGCCGTGCGCCACACGCTTTGATCTTGTGGGTTGGGCCACCCCTAATGGTGCAGCCCATGTCTTGTCCTGTGGATACCGGGGGTCATACCCCCACAGTATTTGTTAACGCAAACATATAAATCCACAAGCGCACGGATACCGTTGTAGCTTTCACCCAGGAGTATTCCAGGGTATCGTATTTATCCATAGGGAAGCAATTGTGAAAGAAGTTGATAGTTAACCATCATATATCTACAAACTAGTATACCGACTAGACTAATGTGGGGTAAGTGATAAGATAGGAGTGATGGATAAATGACACACACAGGAGATCTCCATGGTAAGATAGAAGAGTAGACAAGCTAAGCTGAGAGGATAATGGGTGAGTTTGAAGGTTCCTACATACTTCTCTATTACTATGTGAAAGGTCCTAAATGGCTAGAGGGGGGTGAATAGCCTAATTAAAAATCTACAGATCACTAGAGCAAAATGATTAGTACAACAAATAGCGATAGCAAGTTTTGCTCTAGCTCTACCAAGTGATGCAAGCCACCTATTCCAAACAATTCCAGTGAATTAAAGTCTCTATGGCACACAAATGACTATGTCGCTATTTCTACACGAGTGGGCAAGCTAGCACAAGAACTAATTACTTCTATCAAGAGAATAAGCTAGCTAACAATTCTACTCTACACAAGAGATACTACTACACAAGTATGTAACAATGTAAATACAAGGGAGAGTAAGGTTCGTGTACCGCCATGGCAAGAGAGATGATCAATAGCAATATGAATACCAAGTGAATCACCGAGAGAAGTCCAATCACACAATTTACACAAGATTTTTCTACTGAGGTTCACGTGCTTGCCGGCATGCTAGTCCCCGTTGTGTCGACCAACACTTGGTGGTTCAGCGGCTAATAGGTATCACACACCTAGCCCACCACTTGGGCGCTGCAAGAGCCTACCCACAAGTGAGGTAACTCAATGACACGAGTAATTTACTAGAGTTACCTTTCGGCTCTCTGCCGGGGAAGATACAAGACCCCTCACAATCACCGGGAGATGGCTACGAATAATCACCAACTCATGCCAATGCTCCTCCACTGCTCCAAGCCATCTTGGCAACAGCAACCACCAAGAGTAACAAGAAATCCATAGCCATAATGATTCCCAAGTGCCACGAGATGCAATCACTCAAGCAAATGCACTAGGAATCACTCCCAATCTCACAAAGATGGTGACTCAATGATGGAGATGAGTGGGAGATGTTTGCTTAGGCTCACAAGGATGTATCACTGATGAAAATGTGCATGAGAGTGAGCCCAAGCTGTGTCTCTTCTATTTATAGAGCCCCTTCTGCTCAGAGAGCCGTTGGGCCCACGCACACATGACCGGACGCACTGATTGGACGCACCGCAGCGTCCAGTTGGCCAGGGTCTAGGTCGCCTGATGGACGCCACGTGTCCCTCCTTTGAACCTCACCCGTTCATCTCCAACGGTCACTAGTCGATCACTCACGTAGTTAAAATGTGACCGGACTCGACGAGGAAACGACCGGACGCTCCACAACGTGGAGTCCAATCATTTATAGAAAGCATCTAGAGAGGTATTTTTATGACCGGACGCGTCCTGTTAGCCATGACCAGATGCGCCCTAGAGTCTGGTCCCTTCTGCTCTACACCGTGCATGTCACTGTGATATGACCGGACTTTGTGAACAATGTTCACGCAGAGTCTGGTCACGCAACCTCAGTAGGGTCCGATCGTGAGGCCGAGCAACCCCTTCTCTACTCGACATGACCGAACATACCCCGTGGGTCCGGTCCTTCACCGCACAGAGTCCGGTCATCGCTTGGCCCTCTCGGCCAAAATCAAAGCCACTGACTAGACTTGGCCTGTCAGGGTCCGATCCTGGCAGAGCTAGGGTCCGGTCGCTGACAGTCTCCTCCTTTTCTTTTTCTATCTCCTCAAACATTTCACCCTTGCTTCCAAGTTGCTAACCACAATGTGCACAACTCATGTGCCCATGTGTTAGCATTTTTCCAAGCATTTTTTCAAGGGTGGCACACTAGGTCCCTAATGCATATGCAAGTATGACTTCACCTAGTGGCACTCGATAACCGCTTAGCCAAAGATTTTCCCTCTTTATAGTATGGCTATTGATCATAAACACACTTACACCCTCTATGGTGTCTTGAGTGCCAAAACAAAAACCTATTTGATACCTTTGCCTTGATCAACAGTTGGTTTTTGTTTTTCTCTTTCTTCTTTTCCAAGTTGGAGCACTTGATGATCTCTTTTGGTCACCACCATTACCATGACCATCATCTAGCTCCATCACTTGGTGTGTACCACCCTATCTTAATTACAACACTTAATGACAAGGGTTAGTACACATATGTTTCATCAATTATCCAAAACCAAACTAGGGCTTTCACTATGGTTCCAATCTAGTACACACCAGGGGTGATAACTAAAGCATGGATAAGACATAGCGATCACACCATAACACTTTGGGACATCACAACACTAGCTATGGAAAGGGATGAGAAAGGGGCTAGGAAGCTCCAACTACGGTCTAGCAAACACCAACCCGAATGTGGTGGAATACGTCGACCATCAGGGTAGTCACCATCTAAGGCTACAATAGCTATCCATGGGGTTGGGTGCCATCTCAAGTAACCTATAGGCTAGACACCATGTCTAGTCTATCGATTACTACTCTAGTCACGATCTAAAACTAGAGCACCTGATGCAAGCGGAGATCCCATGCTAAGGTGTAGAACCACTATACTAACCATGCTTAGCTAAACCACTAAGGTATGACTTAGATAACCATGATAAACATTTTAGTAATTAGAGAGAAGATAAATATGCAATTCTTGAGTCTTACAAAGAAATAGTACAAGATTATAACATACCTCCGTGGACTCTTCTAGAACCATAGCTCAACTATCCCTAACTCCCAACTAGCTACTCTACTACTACATCCTAGAAATGGAGTGAAGACTGCCCCTTTGTGGTGTGTGTGAGAGTGGGGGGTCTCTCCCTCTTCTTATACTAGTACAAAAGGTCGATTTGGAGGAATATTCCTTGGATATCTATTGACGGTCACTAACACCAATTATAAATCATCCATATAACTTGCATATATACTTAATCCTATCACCAAACATAGGTACAGGGGTTTAAACTAATAAATTTCATGAATTTTGGTAAATCTGTGAATGCAGGAGGGTTTATCTAGAAAACCATGGAGGTGGACCTAAATGTCAGATTTAATCTCAATTATCCACGATGAAAACAACTCCAGAAGGTTCTAAAACACTCCAGGAGGCAAACCACGAAAGATGAGCGCAAGACCATGACATGTGGGGCCGACCGGCCTGACCTGTAAGCCGGTCAGCCCAGTGGTCCCACCTATCATGCTCCCCTTTGAATGTCGGTTCTCTATCGCCTCCTAGATTACATCTATGCCGTCCTTTTAAGTCAGTTTGATTCGAGGGTACAGAATTGATGCTACCCCCTATATATGCGGACATGTACCCCCTCCAAGAGAGGCAACCCTGAAACCCTAATTCATATCTTCAGGATCAGGGCCATCAATCAAAAGAAGATTAGTCCTCCATAGGATCTAGTCTTATGAATAGAAATAGTGAGATAGAGAGTGAGGGAAGAGTTTGAAGGAGGTACCGGCCTATCGGTGCTCTCTCTACAGCTTGTACCTTGGTGGATCCAAGTTCTACTTGAGATTGCCTCTGAGATTTCTCTGGTAATAAACTTCTAATTCAAGTAAACATCTTGTTTATATTGTTCATTAGGATCATGACTCTTTGAGTGCTTTATTCTTGTTCTAGAGGGGGTAAAGTATTAATCATAAGTGTAAGCCGGTGTTTAGACTTGGGTTAATCGTGGATGCACCCTGCATTCCGGATCGGTGGTAGTTCACGAGGGTGACTCTTATAGCCTCGTTGAATCCTTTGTAGTCCATGTCCCGTTTGTAGGCCAAGTAGGACCCAGTTATGAAGGAAAGCATCATCTGTTGATGTCTTTCCCTAGTAATGTCCCCAGTTGAATAGTAGAAGGCATAGCTTATCGAAGTTAGAACAAGAGAAGCTTAGTTATCCTCTCTACACTCATGTTTATCCTAACCTTGTTGCTACTCTTAGTTAAGTTAGACTGTAGTTAGTCTCACATGTTTCCTTATGGATATGATACTTGGAATACATCCAGGTGAAAGCTACAGCGGTATTTGTGGGCTTGCAGATTTATCTGTGTGCGTTAATAAATACAAACAAGCTTTCTAGCACCATTGCCGGGGAAACGGTTGCTGAATTAACGACGAACCTAACTTAACTTTTTGTCTTTTGTTTTCTTTTGTTTTTTCTTTTAGTATGGATAACACACCTATATATCAATATGCTAAACCCATGAGTGCAAGCCTAAAGCCACGAAAATCTTCAGAGCCTATCATAACACCTGGCTATGAGCTATGCCCGTGTTTTATAAAATTGATTTGGGAACAATCCTTCTCGGGAGAAGGCAGTGAAAACCCATATGTACACCAACAAGAGTTTGAACAGACCCGTGCATGCTTGCATATCGCTGGCATATCAAACAAAACCTTAAGATGAAAGTTGTTTCCATTCTCTATGACAGAAAGAGCTAAACAATGGTATTGTCGAACGGTAGGAAGTATGCAAGGAGATTGGGAAATGTTATGCTTGATATTTTGTTTACGTTTCTTTCTCATCTCTAAAATGGTTAGCCTTTAGAAAGAGGTTCTAAATTTTAGACAACTAGAAGAAGAATCTCTTGGCACATCACGGGAATGTATTAATAGTCTTATCACCACTGGCCCAGACCTTGCTATTTTAGACCCGATGCTCCTTCAACATTTTTATATGGGTCTTAGCAATGATTCTGCGCAATCCCTTGATCAAGCCTCTAGAGGAGCTTTCCTTCATTTGTCTGCTAGTGAATCAAGGTCTATGCTTGATAGAATTAGTGGAAAGATTCCCTGCACTAGCATTCATAATGAACTCCCTGAGGAAAAGAAGGAATGATCTCCCGAACAAGAAGAGGAAGTTTTGATAGCCAAATCGTAACCACTCCAATCCCAAGATTTAGCTATCAATCCTGAACCATCAATACCCCATAATCCTCCAAGGGAAGAAGTTAAACCTTTTGAAATTTCTTGTGAGGATGATCTTTTTTATGCTGATTTCGGGAAAAGCTTAAACTTCCAGTTCCACAAGAGACCTTCGAGCGAATATAATTCAATTCCTCTCAAGAAGGGATCTCTTAGAAAGCGTCCTTCTTCCCATGTAGGACATTGGGAAGAATTCAAGGATGGAATGTCTAGTGAACCCATAGAAGGAGAGCCAAGTCATTTAGAAGCAATTCCTATCTTCTCCCCTTCTATGCCCACATTAGATGTCTCATTCAAACCCATCCTTGACCCCGATGATTCCTCTTATGCTCTTTCTCCTGAAACTCATGATGATCCTAGAAATCCACTAATACACCCAAAGCATAGGAGTCATGAAGGCCACAAGGAAGACGAGCAACAACAATGGCTGGAGGATATTAAGAACTTATGTGTCGTTGCCATTGAATGGATGGACAAGGCCTTGGATAAGATCAGCCCGAGAGTCACCAATCCAAGGTAAATCTTGGACAATAAAATGACCAATGAATGTCATAGGCATGGAATGATGGAGACAATGTTTTCATCTATAGACATTCATGAAGAAACAACCTTAGAGTCTGAAAAGGAAGAGGACATCGATGAGCATGGAAGTTATTTCATGAACACCTCATCAAATCCATGCTCACAAGAGAAATCTCCTAAATCAATTGGGCACTCTAGCATTGCCACACACGAGATCTTAAACCCCCTCGTGCTTCCTGTTTACAAAAATTTTGAAAGGGTGGTTGTAGATGCATATGTTTATCATAAATATTGCAAATCTCGTTGGCATGAATCTTGAGATATTTACACAAAGGTTGGTGTTGGAGGGGAAACCACCTCACCAACTTAGCACAATTTGAAGGTTTCCCAAGGATGAGCTTCTATCCTAAAACAAGCACTTTTGGGAGACAACATGAGCTTTCACATTTTGCTATAATGCCCTTGTGAAATGAGAATAGAAATATAATTATGAAAATATTCCTTGAGGTATTTTTGTCACTACCATTCCAGATTTGAAGCAAAAAGAATAAAGGATGACGACGCAAGGTATGTCCAACCAATTATCATGCAATATTGAATCACATTCACACATGAGAGCTCTATCATCCAAACTTGATTTTGCTACGAAATTCAAGCTAGGGGATGGATTTCTCTGAAAAATCTTATGCCATGTTGCTAATTCATCTTGGTTGTCTCTACTTTTAAGTCATGCTCGATAACAATCATGCTCTTTCATCTCTAATTGAATAAATCTCTATAATGCTTTCATGCTACCTTTGCCTGCCATAGTAAGTTTTGGTTTGGAAGTACTACACATACTTCCATAGGTGTTTAAATTAAGCGTTGTGCTTAGGTTAAATAGCCTCCCTTAGTCAAATTAGACATGGAGTCTAGTTTGGTTATTGAACTAAAAATTACTTATGTAGACACTGGATATTTTGGACTAACCCCTGTAGGAAACTCTCAAATCCAATCTGGGTAAGTCAAGGGATGAATTCATATCGGAGATGAATCACGCTGAGGAAGTGGATGGACAAATCAACAAGCTATGAGCAACATCGATGCTGATGAGAAGCAGGATGCAACCCAACTCGTATTAGACAGAATATGCCTACTTTCATTATCTTCAAATGGACCAGCTCGCATGTCGGCAACAAGGACCAAGATGTCAAGATCGAAGAGCAAAAAGATGACATGACAAAAGGATGAGAAAGAAAGGGTGCAATCTAAGAAACAAGAAGCTCATGAACAGTTCAAACTACGAGGCTAGCCGAACAAGGAAAACTTCAAGCAAAAGGGAAGGACCATCATGAGTCATTTACCCTTCGTCATATGGTGTCATCACGCTCCAATGACAAAGGTAACATCCTAAGGTAAATGGTCATTATTTAAAAAAAGAAGAGAGTTTTTCTTTAATTCTGGTAGGCACAGAAATAAGAAACAAACATGCTTGAGTTACAACTTGCTTGATCCAACCTGATTAACTCAATATATTTAGTTCTTTAAGCTTGTTCCTAGCACCATTTTATTGATCTCATAGCCTTAACCAAATGAACTGAAAAGTGCACATCCTATCCCTGGAAGATGATAGTCATAATCATGTAAAGATTGATACATTATGTAGAGATAGACAATCCTTTCATGGGTTAACCAATTCAACCCTTTTTTGACAAATGTCTTCAAATGCTACATTTATGCTCAATCTTTTGATCTTATCACCCATGATATAAATGAACAAAGCGCATAACATCAACTTCATCTTGTTCCATGTGCCTAAGGCTAGAGAAGAATGAATAAAGTTTTGGTTCTGTTGGTGTTTTTCCACCAACAGAGCCTATGCACTTGATCTCTACCTTGTCTTATGAGCAGGACACACTTCAAGCAAAGTGTGGGGAAAATTGATTCCCTAATTTCTACGAGTGAAAGTTCTGAACCTGTCAAACCAAAATCCAAACTCAAAACCAAGATGAGTTTGGTGGAAGAAGGTGACATCACCATTAGAGGCATCATCACAAGAATCCTCGTCTTCGAGCAAGCCGAGGTACTTGGTCAATGAACTTCACATGGAGAAGTCCGATTCGAAGGACTTACAACACCGAACCCTCACCGAAAGAGCTAACTTGGGGGAGAAGCACTCCTATGTATCCAGGTAAGTACGCTTTCCCTTTTGTTTAGTTTTAGCTTCTTTTAAATAGTTAAAAATGATAAATGAAAAACAAAATAAAAATTTATCTTTGCTTTAGTCATAATGTGTGATCTAGTAAAATTAAAAACAAAATAAAAAAGTGTGTCTAGTTTGCTTTAATTTGTTTTGAAGAGCTAAATAAAATAAAGACGACTCAGAATAATCTCTTAAATGGAAATGATGAATAGTTGCCCTGTTGTAATTCCTTTTAAGTACCTAGTTTTCAGCCTTGAATTCTCCCGAGTTTTCGATAAAATTGTTTTGATATAAGGATTTACTCTAAACTTGAAACTTGTGGTGGCATATGCTTGATCTAAGTCTAGGTAATTGACGGATATGATATGAGAAGGTCTAAGTTGCTGTTTATCATGTTCCAAGTGACACTAAAGTTCTAGAGATTTATCTTTCGAAAAACACAAAAATGTTATACGATGAGTTCCTGTATGACAGCTTGAATTCCCACTAGAGCCATACATGTTATTTAGGCTAGGAAAACTTCTACATATATGCTGCTAGCTTTTGCATTAAGTTTTGTCAAGCTTTGTTGACCCTTACGAGAGGTTTGTCATGCTCTTAAAATCAAGATTACGTACACACCACCCATGTATTCACTATTCCTACATTGGGGGTAGACGCAGAAACATGCCTTCCATTTAGATCTACCCAAAAATGTTTTACTCCTACACTGGGGGTGAACACAAAATATGCTTGTTAGGTTTCCCATCCACCAAATAAATGTTTCAAGTTCTTGTTGCTATCTCTCAAAGTTTTGTTGCAGAAAAGATACATGGGGCTATGCAAAAGTTATTCATAAAAAAGAGAAAGAGAAAAAAAAAGAGTTGAGAAAAAATGGACATGTGTCCGAGATATCTAAAACAATGAGTACTTAGATGCCCGCCTGAAAAAAGAGAGAGATGAATAAGATAGCCTCTGTTCTCTAGCAGTTATTTCCAAGTTTCAAAAAAGAGATATGTTTTCAAGGAGCAAAGTAGAATTAGGTGAGCCTCCATATATCCACCAAATATTCCACACACATGCACAACTTGATTTGATTGTATGACTCAACTCTCTTTTGATCCGTTGTTTGACTTTACAATATATGTATTGCAAGTATGCTCTAGCTTTATCCCTACCTATAAACTCCACATAAGCCTTAGTAGTAGGAAGAGAAAAAGGCATAACATATTTACTGCCTTGGTGAGGATCCACAAATACCACATATATTGAGAGACTTGAGAGTGTCATACAATGGAATCTCTGAGTTTTATTTTGAAAACTTATGAAAACTCTGGAACAATGGTGGAACAAAGAACTTGAGACATAGTCCTTGACTTGACCATTCTATTTTTCAATTACTCAAGACCCAAGTGAAGGATAAGAAGCCCCATGGTTGAAGGTAATATGGGTAAGTTTGAAAGTCAGATCAGTTTATTCTAATCCAGAGGAGAATTCTAGATTGAACGCTTGTGTACTTTTGAGGCATGAAAGCATAGTAGCAACTCATGATCCATTGCTGAGTTTAGCTTTGCTTAGGGACTGGCAAAGGGTAAGCTTGGGGAAGCTTGTCGACGGTCACTAACACCAATTATAAACAGTCCATATAACCTGCATATATACTTAATTCCATCACCAAACATAGGTACAGGGATTTAAACAATTAAATTCCATGAGTTTTGGTGAATCTATGAATGCAGGAGGGTTTATCCAGAAAATCGTGAAGGTAGACCTAAATGTCAGATTTAATCGCACTTATCCACGATGAAAACAACTCTAGAAGGTTCCAGAACACTCCAGGAGGCAAACCACGAAAGATGAGCGCAAGACCATGACATGTGGGGCTACCCATCCTAACCTACAAGTCGGCCGGCCCAGTGGTCCCACCTATCATGCTCCCCTTTGAATGTCGGTTCTCCACCGCCTCATAGATTGCATCTACGCCATCCTTTTAAGTCGGTTTGATCCGAGGGTCCAGAATTGATGCTACCCCCTATATATGCGGCCATGTACCCTCTCCAGGAGAGGCATCCCTGAAACCCTAATTCATATCTTCAGGATCAGAGCCATCAATCAAGAGAAGATTAGTCCTCCATAGGATCTTGTCTTATGAATAGAAACAGTAAGATAGAGAGTGAGGGAAGAGTTTGGAGGAGGTGTCGGCCTGTCAGTGCTATCTCTATGGCTTGTACCTTGGTGGATCCAAGTTCTACTTGAGCTTGCCTCTGAGATTTCTCTGGTAATCAACTTCTAATTCAAGTAAGCATCTTGTTTATTTTGTTCATCAGGATCATGACTCTTTGAGTGCTTTATTCTTATTCTAGAGGGGGTAAAGTATTAATCATAAGTGTCGGTGTTTTGAGTTACCACCGACGAGTAAATTTATATTATTGCGTGTCTGGCTCAGATGGTGTGCTTAGAGGACACGAGGTTTATACTAGTTCAGGCAGAAAGTCCCTACGTCAAGTTCGTCGCTACTGCTCGTGTTACTAGCACTGAAAGTTTGTAGTAGGCGGTACACACGGGTGAGAGAGGGAAAGGATCCCAAGTCTTTGGTGAAGGGAGTGAACGGGTGCTGAGAGCTCGATTGCTGCTCAGTTGAGTGCTCATGTCGTGCTTCTTGTGTTGATCTCGATTGATCAGTTTTTATCGGATCGGCCTCGAGTGAGGATGCCCTGCTTTCCCTTTTATAGGCCAAGGGAAAGCATGGGTTACAGTGGAGGAAAAGAGAAGAACGAGAGAGAGAGAAGTCATCCTTTAGGATCGCTAGGTCCTTATCCTTCATGTGGGTCCCACCGACCCTGTAGATGTCAATAGGGATAGCTCCGTGTCATGGCCCTATCCGTTACTAGTGCCATGCGCAGGCGTCGTCTGCCGGTCATGGCGTTCCATTCCGTCGCAGCGGACGTCGTGGTGAGCTGACGCTCCTGTCAGCGTTTGTATGGGGGTTAGGCAGAACAGCACCGGTACGCCCGATGTTGTTCTTGATGTGAATCCTCAGGTATGGCCCACCATTGCCACAAGTTACATCAGGGCATGCCGGTCTCTTCCTTGGTGTTAGAGTTTTGACCCAGGCCCATACGCCTGGACCTGGAGTCATTAGCGGTGGTATGGGTCTCTGTTGGGTGAGACAGAGTGCGAACCCAAGGGGTCGGACAAGACAGAGCTCTCTATCGGGCGAGGCGGAGCTCACCCCTAGAGGTTGGGCAAGGCGAAGCCTGCCCCAGAGGTCGGGCGAGGCGGAGATCGTGGCCTCGGGGTCAGGCGAGGCAGAGATCGTGGCCTTGAGGTCAGGCGAGGCGACGCCCGCCCCCAGAGGTCGAGCAAGGCGGAGCCTGTGGCCTCGAGGTCGGGCGAGGCGAAGCCCTTCCTCACAGGTCGAGCGAGCGGAGCCCTGCACCTGGGGGATGGTTGGAGCTGTAGTCACGCTCTTGACTGCTCGGATGAATCAATGTTGATGACCATTAGCTCCTCCTCTTCGGGGTACCCTAGTATTGGTGCCCAATAGTAGCCCCCGAGCATGCGGAGGAGTAGAATACTCCTTCGGAGGCTTTTCCAAATGGGTGGACCCTGAGGGCCTTGGACTTCTTTTGTTGCCCACGGCGTGACCTGGGGACGATGATTCCCTTTCATCGATATCGGACCCCTCGGGGGTATAGCCGTGAGATTTGGTGGGTCGGAAAAGGTCTTTCCTAATTTTGACACCTATGCGGGTCTGTTGTTCTGCGACCGCGCGTTCGGTCTTCGTGCGAGTCCAACATTCCTCGAGCCTCCACCTGTAGTAGGGGTCCGGTTGAGGATCAACTCGTCTTTGTGAATGTCTTCCCTCAAGCATTTTTTCTGATAAAAACGAAGGGGTTGAGCCATGTCATGATTTTCCTCTATGGACAAATCATGATGCTCGGTGAGCGGTAAATGGGCTAATCCGAGTGGGGCCCCAGCATCCCATTCATGGGGATTCGGCTTGGGTCAGCTTGGTGACCGACTCTAGATTCTCAGTGGTCAATCCATATATTTCTCGGGTCCGTTCGACCAGTACCGAGGGCTCTCTACCTTTCTTCGAGGAAAAACCATGGATCGTATCTGGCCGAGACTCAAACATGGCCAGGATGCCCGCGGTGCTCGTGTGCCCAGCTTTTGGCCGCTAGCAGGCCCATCCCTTTCCACCCATCACTTTAAAGGTGCCTGGAGCGGTTGTTGAACCCGTCGATGGGCCAACCTTCGAACTCCTAGGCCTAGATGGGCCATAGGAGCGTTTTTAGCTCCGTATCCCTTTTACTTGTGACAGGTTGTGGCCTGTTCGGGGAGGCAAAACATCCGGCACGTTTTCTGAGGGGACGACCATAGGTTGCGTGCGCACGCCCCATGATGAGTCGTGGTGATAGGTCATGGCAGGCATGGAGATCTAGGCGGGCGGTTGGTTTCCTCGCACCCGTCGCCCCTATAAAACCAAAGGGCTAGCCCTCCATGTTTCATACACACACCTACATCTCTACCTCCATAGCCACGCCACCGCTGCCAATGCTTAGGTTTCCTACCTCCGCATCTTTGCCGTCATTGAGCACGCATCCATCCGCCCCCACCTCCAATGGATCCATGGTGCCGTTCCAACTTCACCTTCTAGCACATGGAGGGCCTCGTCCGTCGCGGTCTTCTCCACGTGCGGACCTTGACCGAGGAGTGGTTGCTGCACGGCGATGAGGATTTGCTGTCGCTGCATGATGGCTACGTGGTGTCGTTCGCCCACTTCCACGAGCGTGGGCTCGTGACCCCCGCCCACAAATTTCTTTGGGGACTGCTGCTACAAGATTGAGCTGTAGCATCTCAATCCCAATGGATCCAGCACATGGCAGCGTTCTTCATGTTGTACGAGGGATTCCTCAGGATCAGCCCCCACTTCGACTTGTGGAGGCATTTCTTCGCCGTCAACCTCCAGAAGAAGAGGGAGAAAAGTGGCAGGCACGAGTTGCACATGCCGATGGGGTGCGCCGGCATCCAACTTCGGACACAATCGGGTCGGTGAGTACCTGTCCATGCGGCTCTCGACGTCCAACAAGGGGTGGCACTCGCAGTGGTTCTACCTCAAGAATGACGCCGTCGCCCCTCTGTCAGAGTTCATCGGGTGCCTAATCGAAGAGGCCCCAGAGCAGTGGAGGAAGTGGGGCATCCTAGAGAAGGACAAGAAGAAGATCCGAGACCACATCGCCGCCATCCACATCCTAAAGGAGAATAGCCTAAAGGGGTTGGGCATCATTGGAGCTTACCACGCGAGGAGGGTGGTGCCGTTGATGACGTGCGCGCTCCCGCTATACGCGATGGCGCCTGAAGCATCGTTCGACGAAACGGCGCTCGTCGAGGGAACCCTCCCCAACTCTGAGATCACACAATGCATCTAGGAGGGGATGTAGCCTTTGTGGGATGACGTGGGTGCTGCCCTCGACTTCATCTACCCGGTGCAGGGGCATCCTCTGGATGCGGCCGGAGCCAGACTACGTCGTCTTTGTAAGTTTCCCTTTCTCTTGCCTTCTCTTCAATTGATTTCCTAACCCTGTGATACTAACTTTGAGAGGGGCAGGACTAGTCGAGGGACCTTATCCTCACGGATCACCCAGCGCCATTGCCAAGCGATTCAGCCATTAGGACGACGAATCACGCCATGGGCGAGCAGCTGAGATAGGCGAAGGAGGACAAGAAGAGGAAGAAGTAGCGGTAGTCCCCGTTGTGTTGACCAACACTTGGTGGTTCGGCAGCTAAGAGGTGTTGCACAAACCTCATCCACACGATAGGACACCGCAAGAACCTACCCATAAGTGAGGTAACTCAATGACACGAGCAATCCATTAGAGTTACCTTTCGGCGCTCCACCGGGGAAGGTACAAATCCCCTCACAATCACTAGAGATGGCCATGAACAATCACCAACTCGTGCCAATCCTCCACCGCTGCACCAAGCCGTCTAGGTGGTGGCAAGTGCCTCTAGATGCAATCACTCAAGCAATGCAAAACACAAATACCAATCACTCAAGCAATGCAAAACACAAAACACAAATACTCAAGCAAGAGCAACAAGCGAAATCCACAGCAAAACACAAATACCAAGTGCCTCTAGATGCAATCACTCAAGCAATGCACTTGGATTCTCTCCCAATCTCACAAAGATGATGAATCAATGATGGAGATAAGTGGGAGGACTTTGGCTAAGCTCACAAGGTTGCTATATCAATGCAAATGGCCAAGAGAGTGAGCTTGAGCCAGCCATGGGGCTTAAATAGAAGCCCCCATGAAATAGAGCCGTTGTACCCCTTCACTAGGCACAACGCGGGGTGACCGGACGCTCCGGTCATATTGACCGGACGCTGGACCTCAGCGTCTAGTCGTGCGATGTGCGCCACGTGTCATTATCTTCAAACGCCGATCGCCCGATTTCAACGGTCAAGGGATGACCGGACGCGTCAGTTAGAAAGTGACCGGACGCTGGAGCTCAGCGCCCGATCGTTTCTAGTAAGGTTCCAAACGCGATATTTCACGAACGGATGCGTCCGGTCATGCTCGACCGGACACACCCTGCGTCCGGTCACTCAACGTTTCCTCTGTGCGCCGCATGTCAGCGTACGTCAGCACTGATCGGACGCACCCTGCCAGCATCCGGTCACTTTTATCTCCAGCATCCGGTCGAAGACCAAAACACGCGACCTCTGCGGCCACTGACCGGACGCTCCGGTCCAACCGAGACCAGCGTCTGGTCGCATACAGTGACCTTTGTCTTCTCTGTCTAGGGCGCCGGTGGCACCGTCGGACTGTCCGCACTCTATGGGAGGACACTCCGCCGGTGAAGTTTCCTACCCTTGCTCAAAATGTGCTAACCACCAAGTGTATCACCTTGTGCACATATGTTAGCATACTTTCACAAACATTTTTAAGGGTGTTAGCACTCCACTAGATCCTAAATGCATATGCAATGAGTTAGAGCATCTAGTGGCACTTTGATAATCGTATTTCAATACGAGTTTCACCTCTCTTAATACTACGGCTATCAATCCTAAATGTGATCACACTCGCTAAGTGTCTTGATCACTAAAACAAAATGGCTCCTACTATTTATACCTTTGCCTTGAGCCTTTTGTCTTTCTCTTTCTTCTTTTCCAAGTTCAAGCATTTGATCATCACTATGCCATCACCATCATCATGATCTTCACCATTGCTTCATCACTTGGAGTAGTGCTACCTATCTCATAATCACTTTGATAAACTAGGTTAGCACTTAAGGTTTCATCAATTAACCAAAACCAAACTAGAGCTTTCAATCTCCCCCTTTTTGGTAATTGATGACAACCCTTACACAAAGATATAAGTTGAAATTTAATTGAATCCATGTTGCTTGCCCAAGCATTTTTACCATGTGTAAAAGAATATGGACAAGTTTCATGAACTCCAAATGGTAGCTATTGCTCCCCCCACATATGTGCTAAGAGTTTGGATTGTAGCTTGCACATATGCTTAGATAGGAAATATAGGAGACAATTTCTACCAAATGATGCTAAGGTATAAGAGATGGACCTTTGAAGCATGATACCAATTGGAGTGCACCAATATACCATCCTTAGCACCATTAGTAACTAGATATACACAAAAACTAGAATACCCCATGAGATCAATATTACAAGTAAGGGTCTAGTTTCCATAGAATGAACATAGATCTAGTTACTTTAGCTTGATACCACTTGGAATCTTTGAAATACAAACACTGGATAACCTATGCATGCTAGTTTTTCATTTCATCATTCAAACCTACAACTAGCATACATCACACAAGCATGGATATAGAAATTTAAAAACTTGTGCTATGCAAGCAAATATATGAAATGCACATTCAAATGCAACATACAAGTTTATGAGCTTGCTCCCCCTACTTGTGTGCAATTTTGATTGATCCCCTTGCTATGTCATTTCATTTTTTTGCTCCTCCTATCTTACTATCTTTGTAAATTTCTCTCCCCCTTTGTCAACAATTAGCACAAAAGGTGAGCTCAAATTATAGATAGGTTGGGGTGAAACCATGTGAAATGAGGATCATTTTCCCAATTGGTTCAATCTAAATTACTTGCTAAAGTTATTTAACTCGGTTTGATCCAAGGACAAGCTTCTTCACAACTCCAAATAAGGGTTATCTTGTACCATGTTGAGTTAAACACTTATAGCTCATTTTATAGATCAAACACTAGGTTTACAAGCCCCCAAACATGTCATATGCTACCACTAGACCATTTCAAACATACAAGCAATAGTGGTACCATATAAGCATCAAATTCATTTGATTTTCATGAATGAGCCTATTTAAATGTGAAATATGTCTAGATGCACTAATCATGTCCTTAGCAAGGATGTATGCCATGCCAATCAACTTTTACCTTGGATTGCTCGAAGGAGAGGCATGTCATATAATTTGGGGTGTATCAACACATATTGGAGAAGTCAAGTATGTTCAATTCATTCCTTAGCTTGCAAAACCTCTTCTCATCAAGTGGCTTGGTGAAGATATCGGCAAGTTGATCTTCGGTGCCCACACTCTCAATGCAAATGTCCCCTTTTTGTTGGTGATCTCTTATGAAATGATGGCGGACATCAATATGCTTTGTTCTTGAATGTTGAACCGGGTTGTTGGTAAGCTTTACGGCACTCTCATTGTCACATAGCAATGGCACTTGCTTGAATTTGATTCCAAAATTACTCAAAGTAGCCTTCATCCAAAGTAATTGAGCACAACAACTACCGGCCGAAATGTACTCCGCTTCGGCGGTTGAAAGTGCTACACTATTTTGCTTCTTTGATGACCAAGATACAAGTGATCTTCCTAATAGTTGACATGTGCCTGATGTGCTCTTTCTCTCAACTTTGCATCCCGCATAATCAGAGTCCGAATATCCAATCAACTCAAATCTTGCTCCTTTGGGATACCACAATCCAACATTTTGTGTATGCTTTAAGTACCTCAATATTCTCTTTGTTGCTTTCGAATGACTTTCTCTTGGTGAGGCTTAGAATCTAGCACACATGCATACACTAAACATCACATCCGGCCTTGATGCGGTCACATAGAGTAGGCTTCCAATCATAGACTGATACATCTTTTGATCCACCATGTTGCCACTAGCATCACTATCCAAACTTCCACTTGTCCCCATTGGTATACTAATAGCTTTACTATCATCCATTCCAAACTTCTTGAGCATGTCCTTGATATACTTGCCTTGACTCACAAATGTGCCATTCTTCATTTGCTTGATTTGAAGACCAAGGAAGTAGCTAAGCTCTCCAATCATGGACATCTCAAACTCACTTGCCATCATCTTGCCAAACTCCTCACCAAAATCTTGAATTGTTGACCCAAATATGATATCATCAACATAGATTTGCATTACGAACAAGTCATTTCCAAGCTTCTTGGTGAAGAGAGTGGTGTCAACCTTTCCCATCTTGAATCCCTTAGAGAGTAGGAAATCCCTCAATCTCTCATACCATGCTCTAGGTGCTTGTTTTAATCTATACAAAGCCTTTCTCAACTTGTAAACATGGTTGGGTTTCTTTTTATCTTCAAAACCGGGAGGTTGCTCAACATACACAAGCTCATTGATGTACCCATTGAGAAATGCACTCTTCACATCCATTTGGTACAACTTTATGTTGTGGGCACAAGCATAGGCTAACAAGATCCTAATTGCTTCCAATCTTGCAACCGGGGCATATGTTTCTCCAAAGTCAAGACCTTCAACTTGAGTGTAACCTTGAGCCACTAATCTTGCTTTGTTCCTTATTACTATCCCATCTTGATCTTGCTTGTTACGAAAGACCCACTTGGTTCCAATCACATTATGATCCTTAGGCCTCTCAACTAACTTCCATACTTGGTTTCTTGTAAAGTTGTTTAGCTCTTTATGCATAGCATTGACCCAATCAACATCCTTCAAAGCTTCATCTATCTTCTTAGGTTCAATGGATGACACAAATGAGAAATGCTCACAAAATGAAGCCAATCTTGATCTAGTTTGCACACCTCTTAAAATATCACCAATGATAGTGTCCAATGGATGATCTCTTGCAATATTGGTTGGTTGAAGCACTTGCACTTGATTGCTTACATTTGATTGATCACTTGGTTGAGATGATGAACTAGCCACTTGTTGTTGATCTTGCACTTTGTCATGACTAGTACTTGCTTGAACTTGATCATGAGAGCCACTAGCTTGCACTTTTGAGTTAGAGAGCACTTGATTCTTGTCATCTTCAACATCAATCACCTCTCTAGGCCTTATATCACCAATGTCCATGTTCTTCATTGCATTGACCAATTGAGTGCCTTTTACATCATCTAGATTCTCATCTTCCTCTTAGGAACCATTTGTTTCATCAAACTCCACATCATGAACCTCCTCAAGAGTACCACTAGCCAAATTCCAAACTCTATAAGCCTTGCTAGTAGTGGAGTAACCAAGTAAGAAACCTTCATCACATTTTTTTTCAAACTTGCTCAATCTAGTGCCTTTCTTCAATATGTAGCATTTACAACCAAAAACCCGAAAGTATGCTATGTTGGGCTTTCTTCCATTCAAAAGCTCATAAGGTGTCTTCTCCATCATGGGGCGACAATAGAGTCGGTTGCTATAATAGCAAGCCGTGTTGATTGCTTTGGCCCAAAATGAATGACTCACATTGTACTCACTCAACATTGATCTTGCCATGTCAATCAAAGTTCTATTCTTCCTTTCAACTAAGCCATTTGATTGAGGAGTGTACTTGGCCGAGAATTGATGTCTAATTCCAAATTCATCACACAACTCATCAATTCTAGTGTTCTTGAATTCACTACCATTGTCACTTCTAACTTTCTTGATGGTTGTTTCAAAATCATTGTGAATGCCTTTGACAAATGATTTGAATGTTGCAAACACATCTCTCTTGTCAACAAGAAAGAATACCCATGTGTATCTAGTGAAATCATCCACAATCACAAATCCATATTTATTTCCACCAATGCTAGTGTATGTGGTTGGTCCAAACAAGTCCATGTGCATCAACTCAAATGCCTTAGATGTGCTCATCATGCTCTTCTTAGGATGTGTGTTACCAACTTGCTTTCCGGCTTGACATGCACTACATAGCTTATCCTTTTCAAATGTGACATCTTTCAAGCCTCTAACTAAGTCATGCTTGATCAACTTGTTCAATTGTTTCATTCCAACATGACCAAGCCTTCTATGCCATAACCAACTCATGCTAGACTTAGTGATCAAACATGTTGTTAATTGAGCTTCTCTAGCATTGAAATCAACTAAGTATAGATTCTCATATCTAAATCCTTTGAATATCAAGTTAGAGCCATCTACACTTATGATCTCTACATCATCCACACCAAATATGCATTTGAAACCAAGATCACATAATTGAGCTACCGACAATAGGTTGAAGTTCAAGCTCTCTACTAGTAGCACATTGGAAATGCTCAAGTCATTGGATATTGCAATCTTACCAAGCCCTTTGACCTTGCCTTTGCCATTGTCACCAAATGTGATACTATCAATCCCATTGCTCTTGTTTTCATTGATTGAATTGAACATTCTTGGATCACCGATCATGTGTTGTGTGCACCCACTATCAAGCACCCAATGCCTTCTTTTGGCTTTATAATTGACCTACAAAAGAAGATCAATTCTTTTTAGGTACCCAAACTTGCTTGGGTCCTTGAAGGTTAGTTACCAAGGTCTTTGGTACCCAAATGGCCTTCTTCTTTGGGCCCACAATTGGTGTACCAATGAACTTAGCCTTCACACCATGGACACCCTTAAAAAGCATGTAAAACAAAATCAAATTTAATTGAGGATACATTAGGTAGCTTGTTCTTGTTAATCTTGCAATATTGCTCTATATGCCCAACTTGCTTGCATCTATTGCAAAACCGACCATTGCCCTTCACAAAGCTAACTTTGGGAGTGACAAAGGCCGCCTTGCCTTTCTTAGGGGTATAGCCTAATCCCTCTTTGTTGAGAGAAAACATTTGGCTACCCAAGCACTTTAGCAAGCGGGCATCTCCACCATAGGCATTGCCTAAGGCACGAGTGAGCTCGTTCTCCTCCTTCTTGAGGGTCTCATTTTCCACCATTAGTGAGGCATCACAAGAGAGACCATCACTCAAAGGTGAAGTGAAAGTGGTAGTGCTACAAGAAGAGTTAGTGGGAGCAACTACAATGGGCTTATGAAAAGATTCATCAATAAGATCACAAGTTAGTCCCACATCACATGATACGATCACTTGCTCCTTCTTGGCTTCCTCCACTTTGACTTGCTCAATGAGAGAGGAGTGAGCCTTTTCAAGCTTAGAGTGAGCTTTGCCAAGCTTCTCATGGGCTTCCATTAGCCTTTCATGAGTGGCATTGAGCTCATCAAAGGATTGCTCAAGAAATTTTACCTTCTTGCGTAATTCTTTGCACTCCTTTCTCTTCATCTCATTGCAAGCGTGCACTTGCTCACACATGTTCAAGAGTTCTTCCTTGGTGTACTCCTCATCCTCATCATCATCATTATCATCATTCCTACAAGTATCACTTTCACATTCATCATCATCACTTACATCATATTTTACCTTGGTAGGCTTTGCCATGAGGCATGTCGATGGAGTGTCGAAGATGGAGAGCTTGTCATTGATGGCGATGCTTGCTAGTGCTCTCTTGATAGATTTCTTGTCATCATCACTAGAGCCATCACTATCCGAAGAACCATCACTATCCCATGTGACCACATAGCCTCCACTTTTCTTCTTCTTTTGGAAGGTCATTCTTTTCTCCTTCTTTTCTTTCTTATCCTTTTTGACCTTCTTCTTCTCATCCTCATCATTGTCACTATTGTAGGGACAATTTGCTACAACGTGATTGGGGCTCTTGCAATTGTAGCATCTTCTCACATATTCTTTGCTTTTGGTGTGATCTCTTCTCATTCTTGCACCATAGCCCTTCTTCTTCATGAATTTTCCCATCTTGCGGACAAAGAGGGCCATAGCTTCATCATCAATATCACTAAGATCATCATCATCACTTGATTCTTTCTTGGACTTGCCCTTGTTCTTGGATGATGATGAGCTAGCCTTGAATGCTATACTCTTCTTCTTCTTGTCTTCTTCTTCCTTCTTGTCATCCTTGTCATCCCCCTCCCTTTCCACACGGTATGTCTCTTGGGTCATGACATCACCTAGTACTTGGTTGAGGGTAATCTCCTTCAATCCTCCTCTTATGATGAGCAATCTCAACATCTCAAATCTTGGAGGTAGGCACATCAAGAACCGATGAGAGACATCATCATCCTTGATCTTCTCTCTCAATGCCTTCAAATCATTGACAATCACTTACAAACGATGGAACATCTCCGGAATGCTCTCATCTTCTTTTATCTTGAAGCTTGTCAATTTATCCTTGAGGATATACAACTTGGCACTCTTCACCACCGGTGTGCCCTCATATGTTTCCTCCAATCTCTTCCACACCTCATTTGCTCTTTCACAATCCTTGATTTGCTCAAACACCTTGGAATCAATGGCATTGTATATGGTGTTGAGAGCCATTGTATTGCATTGCTTATTGATCTTATCTTGGTTGGTGGGATCATCGGGATCAATGATAGCATAGTCATTCTCGGTCACTTCCCATACTTGGTCATTGATTGAACCAAGATACATCCTCATCTTTCTCTTCCAATAATCATAGCATGTGCTATCAAAGAACGGTGGTTTGCCCCCCACATGGTTGAACACAACTTGAGCCATAATTTGACACCGAGGTTGTTAAGCCTTTAATCAAACGGTGACCACGGCTCTGATACCACTTGAAAGGTCCTAATATGGCTAGAGGGGGGTGAATAGCCTATTTAAAAATCTACAAATCAACTAGAGCAATTTGATTAGTATGACAAATAGCGAAATGCAAACTTGCTCTAGCTCTACAAGGGTTGTAAGCCACCTATCCAACAATTCTAGTTGCAATGATTACTAGACACACAACTTGCAATGTTACTACTCACTAAGAGCTCTCAAATATGCTACTCTAAAGAGCTCCACTTGATGAACTTAAACTAACAAAGCAAGCTCTCAATTCTAATTACACTAAAGAGCTTGTCACAACTAGTTTGCAAGAATATAAATGAGTGAGTAGGGTGATTATACTACCGTGTAGAGGAGTGAACCAATCACAATATGAATACTAAATCAATCACCGGGAGAATTCCAAAGGGCAAGAGACAACCTATTTTTCTCCCGAGGTTCACGTGCTTGCCGGCACGGTAGTCCCCGTTGTGTTGACCAACACTTGGTGGTTCGGCAGCTAAGAGGTGTTGCACAAACCTCGTCCACACGATAGGACACCGCAAGAACCTACCCATAAGTGAGGTAACTCAATGACACGAGCAATCCATTAGAGTTACCTTTCGGCGCTCCACCGGGGAAGGTACAAATCCCCTCACAATCACTAGAGATGGCCATGAACAATCACCAACTCGTGCCAATCCTCCACCGCTGCACCAAGCCGTCTAGGTGGTGGCAAGTGCCTCTAGATGCAATCACTCAAGCAATGCAAAACACAAATACCAATCACTCAAGCAATGCAAAACACAAAACACAAATACTCAAGCAAGAGCAACAAGCGAAATCCACAGCAAAACACAAATACCAAGTGCCTCTAGATGCAATCACTCAAGCAATGCACTTGGATTCTCTCCCAATCTCACAAAGATGATGAATCAATGATGGAGATAAGTGGGAGGACTTTGGCTAAGCTCACAAGGTTGCTATATCAATGCAAATGGCCAAGAGAGTGAGCTTGAGCCAGCCATGGGGCTTAAATAGAAGCCCCCATGAAATAGAGCCGTTGTACCCCTTCACTAGGCACAACGCGGGGTGACCGGACGCTCCGGTCATATTGACCGGACGCTGGACCTCAGCGTCTAGTCGTGCGATGTGCGCCACGTGTCATTATCTTCAAACGCCGATCGCCCGATTTCAACGGTCAAGGGATGACCGGACGCGTCAGTTAGAAAATGACCGGACGCTGGAGCTCAGCGCCCGATCGTTTCTAGTAAGGTTCCAAACGCGATATTTCACGAACGGATGCGTCCGGTCATGCTCGACCGGACACACCCTGCGTCCGGTCACTCAACGTTTCCTCTGTGCGCCGCATGTCAGCGTACGTCAGCACTGATCGGACGCACCCTGCCAGCATCCGGTCACTTTTATCTCCAGCATCCGGTCGAAGACCAAAACACGCGACCTCTGCGGCCACTGACCGGACGCTCCGGTCCAACCGAGACCAGCGTTCGGTCACATACAGTGACCTTCGTCTTCTCTATCTAGGGCGCCGGTGAAGTTTCCTACCCTTGCTCAAAATGTGCTAACCACCAAGTGTATCACCTTGTGCACATGTGTTAGCATACTGTCACAAACATTTTTAAGGGTGTTAGCACTCCACTAGATCCTAAATGCATATGCAATGAGTTAGAGCATCTAGTGGCACTTTGATAACCGTATTTCAATACGAGTTTCACCCCTCTTAATAGTACGGCTATCGATCCTAAATGTGATCAGACTCGCTAAGTGTCTTGATCACTAAAACAAAATGGATCCTGCTATTTATACCTTTGCCTTGAGCCTTTTGTTTTTCTCTTTCTTCTTTTCCAAGTTCAAGCATTTGATCATCACCATGCCATCACCATCATCATGATCTTCATCATTGCTTCATCACTTGGAGTAGTGCTACCTATCTCATAATCACTTTGATAAACTAGGTTAGCACTTAAGGTTTCATCAATTAACCGAATCCAAACTAGAGCTTTCAGGCATTCCCCCAGTTTGCCCTAGGAGCTGCTAGGGGCGAGCCCCTCTGCCCAGGAGCAGGGGGCGGGCTCGAAATGGCCTTGTTCTGATGAGGCAGAGCAAAGATTGGGGGGTTCACCCCCCAAACGCATCTGCCGGCTGATGATGCTAAGGTGAGTTATGAATTCCTTTGTTTTTTCCTGTTTTAGTCGGATTTCATCGTGACTTATATTTTTTATCCCTTGTAGCGTCAGCAGCAGCGGAATCCTTTGGCACTGGCACTGAAGAAGAGCATCGCCCTTCAATTGTGGCGACAGTCGTCGGCTGGTGTCGCGCCTGTTTTGGGCGGAAGCGGCGCCAGTGTGACCGCATCGTTGGGTGGTCAGGCGCTGCCCATGGTGGTGCCTGTGCCCTTGGCAGGACGCGTTCAAGGGGTGCCTTCGGAGGTCGCAGTGCAACAGGTGATGGCCGCGATACCACTGTTGATGGTGGGACAGATGGGGTTGCCGACCGCGCTCATAGCGTCGACCGTGATGGGCACGGTGTAGCCGGTCGTGACCCCTCCAACACAGGTGGGGGTGGCGGCGGCCGTGACTGATGGGTCACAGCCGGTCTCAACCGCAGCGGCGCCTAAGGCACCAGCGCGACTCGTGCCATCGGTGGCCCAAGCAACGGCTCCTGGCACGGGCCGGATGGAGGGGGACGTGGCCGAGGGGTCCTCGGGAGTCGTGGTGCTAGAAGAGAGGTTGGCGTCCGCACCGTTTACCCCTTCCATCGCTGGAGGGGGTGTCCCGACAGGGATGTCATGGCTAGAGGGGTCGGCGGCGCTTGGAGCCAGCAAGGAGTCATCCCTACCCTGACATGGGTAGGCAGTGACTCGCCCACGTGGGGTGAGCCCTTGCTCTAGTGGGTGGATCCATAGGATTCGGCGTCGACGCTTTTTACCCTGGACCACACTACAGAGAGCATGGAGCGGAAGAGCCTCAACGTAGGGATCGCGTCCGTGCTCAATGCCCTAGACCACGCCGTGGGTGCATTGCGCGACATCATTGTTCCCTCCAGTTAGATATTGCTTGGTCCTGCTTCTTGCCCTTATCTTCCTCTATATACTTTTTGTGTCCTAACCATCATCTTTCTATAGTCCCTTATAGCTCGTAGCCAGGGGAAATCTTGGTTCCTTTGTCAACAGAAGGAAACCTGTGACCCCCTCGTCGAGGAGGCATGGCTACATGGGGAGGTGATAGCTCAACTTGTTGCCGCCCAGTAGAGGGTGGCCGAGCTAACTCCCCTCACCGAGGAGGTGGCCAATCTTCAGTCACGGGTGGTAGAGGCCCATCGAGATGCCGACAAGGCCGAGAAGGCATTTGAGGCCCTATCAGTGAGGTCGCGGAAGGATGACGAAGAAGCCGCTAGGGTTAGGAAGGAGCGGGATGAGTTGCTCCAAAAGGACACCGAGACCCGCCAGTAGATCCCTGAGGTTGAGAAGGAAAGGGGTCTGAAGCTAGGGGCCGAGGAGAAGCTCGTGGCCCTGGAGAAGAGGGCGAGCCTAGATGCCACGGCAGTCGCTTGGCTATGCAAGGAGCAGGATGAACTGATCCAAACCACGAAGAGGCTCTGCTCGAAATGGGGCATGGCACGCGAGGAGCACGACCAGGCTTTCCGAGAGCGTGACTAGGCCTGCCAAGAGCGCGATGACATGTAGCAGAGGGTCAGCTCCCTCCATGCCAAGCTCAAAAGTGCAATGTTCCAGAGGTTGGAGGCCGAGAGTGTTTCTACTGGGCTGGCTATGGATCTTACCATGGTGTAGTCGAAGGGGACCAGCTCGCTCATAGTCCATGCTGTTGAGATCAAGGCTTGGGTGCGCCAGCTCAAGAGGAATGCCCTTCATGCCAGGGTCAATTAGTCCTTCACGATTGCTCGTTCTCATTATAGGGACAACATCGATCTGGAGGCGATGAGCCACGGCTACGTGCTCAGTTATGAAGTCCATGAGTTGGAGGAGATGGAAACAGTGGTGGCTCCCCTTTCATAGGACCTGGCGATAGGATAGAAGGCATAGTTCTCCCCCAGAGGGGCTAGTTAGTTAAATAGGTCGGGCAATCATTTTTGTAATAATCAGACAAGTTCCAACCCTTGTGTTTTGTTCGAACAAGCCTGTTCTTTTATTTCGGTGAAAAGTTAGTTAAAAAGTTAGTTAAATTTGTTTTTTCTCCCTTTTTTGTGTGAAAAGGGCTTAATGCGTTCCGACCCTTCCGTTTGTTAAGACCGTAGAGTTCGAGGTGTAGGTAGGAAACTTTGATCACGCTGGTAAGCAAGAATGCCATAGCCGCTAGGGCGTAGGTTTCTTGTAGTCCGACTAGGCTTACTCAGTTGTTCGTTTCCGCAAACCTTGCCACTAGGTTTTTCAATGTGAGGAAGGGGTCAGGCATGGCGATTGTTTTAGAAAGGGTATAGATATACCCTTATCAGCCCCTGAGTGAGGCCCGACCCCTTACCGTTGCTAGGGTCAGGTGTCACTAAAGATCGAGGAGAGGATAGCAAAACTAGTAGGAGAAAGCATGTCTTGTTTAAGAAATGTTATTCTTAGTTTTCGCACGCACCCCCTCCCTAGGATCTAAGCCATCGTTCTATGACCACGCATTTGGTCTCCTTGTGAGTCCAACTTTCCTTGAGCCCCCGCGCGTAGCGAGGGTCTACTCAAGGGTCGGCTCATCTTTGTGATCATCACCCCATATGTGGTTTCCGTGACCGGAGGGGTTGTGCTAACATCACTTGCCTCGATGGCTCGAGTGACGCACTCGGTGAGCTCACTAATGGGCATATCCAAGTGGAATCTGGGTCCATCGTTCATGACAGGGTCAGCATAGCCCTCATGTGGCATTCCACTACTCCTTAACATGCCTCCCAGCATATGCCCGAGTTGTTCCGGGGACCGACTCAGGTGGCCTGCTAGCCTTCACTCGATGGAGATTTTGTCGGCTTGGCTCAAGGTTATGATCGAACGAGAAGGTCAAGATGACCCTATCTGCTTTTGAGTGGGTTGGGCAAAGGCCACGGGGGCTCATTTGCGTTTTCTCCCCTGGCTCTGTTTAATGTGAGGCGGCCTCAAGCCCTTCGTGGGCCAGCCTTTGAATCTCGGCCAGTCGAATTCCTAAGTCACGGTCAGGTGGCGCGAGCCACCGAGCCCCGTTGGGCTCGGTAGGGGTCAGCCAAGTTTTATGCGTTGCCCCGTCCATAGTTTCCGCAACTGGAGGGATTGAGCCAACAACACTTGCCTCGATGGCTCAAGTGTCGCGCTCGGCGAGCTCGCTAACGGGTATGTCTGAGTGGAATTCGGGTTCATCGTTCATGATGGGGTTGGCATAGCCCTCATGTGGCATTCCACTGCTCCTTAACCCGCCTCCCGGTAGATGCCCGAGTCATTCCAGAGACCGACTCAGGTGGCCCTTTGGCCTCCCCTCGGTGGACAATCTATGGGCTTGGCTCGAGGTTAGGATCAAACGAGAAGGTCGAGATGACCCTGTCCACTTTTGAGCGGGTCGGGCAAAGGCCATTGGGGCTCATCTTCGTTTTCTCCCCTAGTTCTATTTGACCCGAGGCGGCCTCGAGCCCTTCACAGGCCAGCCTTCGAACCTTAGTCGGTCAGTGCTCATATCGAATGAGATGACTACCACTTTGTGACGCGATGCGAAGTGTTGTGACGGAATAATTGCATATGCGATGCTTGGATGTATGAGATGAATGTATGAATGCATGCATGAGAATGGATGAATGAACACTCATGCACTAGAGAAGTAAAGTGGGGGTTGGTAAAAGTTACCTCGATGGCTCGAGCGATAGGTTCGGGGAGCTCTTACCGGATGTGTTCGTGTCAAATCCGGGTCCATCGTTCGTGATGGAGTCGACATAACCCGCATGGGGCATCCTGCTGCTCCCTACTAGTCTCTCGACAGCGGCCTGAGCTGTTCAATCGACTTGGGTGACCTACTGGCCTCTCCTCAATGGAGATTCCATAGGTAGGTCCATCCAAACCCTTCCCAGGAAGGCGAAGGCTAAAGCTCGGGGTGCGGGGACAAAAACCCTGATCACGCTGGTGAGCAAAAAATGTCGTAGCCACTGGGGCATAGGTTTCTTGTAGTCCGACTAGTTTTACTCAGCGTTTGTTTTCTCACACCTTACCTTTAGGTTTTAGCGTGAGAAAGGGGTCAGGCATAGAGAATGTCTACCGAATAGACACTCTTCCCAGCCCTCGAGTGAGGCCCGACCTCTTGCCATTGCTAGGGTCGGGTGTCACTTAGAGATGACCCATCTCTTGGTAGCGGCTCGAGCCGTTTGATCCACTTAGGTGACCCGCTGGCCTCTCCTCGATGGAGATTCCACCGGTGGGCCCCTCCAAACCCTTTCTAGGAAGGGGACGCTAAAGCTCGGGGTGTGGGGACAAAAACTCTGATCACGCTGGTGAGCAAAAACGCCATAGCCGCTAGGGTGTAGGTTTCTTGCGGTCTGACCAGTTTTACTCAGAGTTTGTTTCGGCACACCTTGCCTTTAGGTTTTAGCATGAGAAAGGGGGTGGGCATAGAGAATGTCTACAGAATAGACACTCTTACTAGCCCCCGAGTGAGGCCCAACCCATTGCTGTTGCTAGGGTCGGGTGTCACTTAGAGATGACCCATCTCTCGATAGTGGCCCGAGCTGTCCGATCGACTTAGATGACCTGCTGGGACAGGACTTACCTATGGAGATAGAGGATGAGATCATCCTGCCCAAGAAATTAGTTAGGTAGATAAGCCAGGTGGTGAACTTGTAATAAATGGACAAGCTCTTAAATTTTGTTATGGCCAAACAACTTTTGAGCCCTTCTCCCCTTTTTGTATAAAAAGGTTAGTGCGTTCTGACCCTTTCCGTCATTGAGGCCGTAAAGCTTGGGGTGCGGGTGAACAAACTCTGATCACGCTGGTGAGCAAAAATGTCGTAGCCGCTGGGGCGAAGGTTTCCTGCAGTTCAGCCAGTTTTACTCAGTGTTCGTTTCTGTAACCCTAGCTTCTAGGTCTCGACATGAGAGAGGGTCGGGCACAGAGAATGTTTGCCAAGTGGATATACTCTTAAACGCGTACCGACTCTTTCCATGGTTAAGGCTAAAAAGCTCGGGGTGCGGAAAAAACTCTGATCACGCTGGTGAGCAAAAATACCATAGCCACTAGGGCATAGGTTTCTTGCAGTCCGACCAGTTTTACTCAGCATTCATTTCCGCAACCCTTGTTTCCAAGTCTCAATGTGAGAAAGGGTCGGGCATAGAGAATGTCTACCGAATAGATATGCTCTTATTAGCCCTCGAGTGAGGCCCAACCCCTTATCGTTGCTAGGGTTAGGTGTCACTAAAGATCAGGGAGTCGATAGCAAAACTAATAAGAGAAAGTGTGCGTATATTAAGGGTAAAAGCGATGTAGCTGCTCAATGTTCCAGGCATTGATGAAGACTTCACCGTCGATGGTATTGAGCTTGTAGGTGCCTGGTCGAAGCACCTCCGTGACGACATATGGTCCCTCCCATGGTGGAGAGAGCTTTGTGGCGGTTCTTGTTGCTCTGGATGAGGCAGAGCACCAGGTCCCTGACGTTGAAGGCCTAACCCCGCACTCGACGATTGTGGTACCGACGTAACGCTTGTTGGTACCTGGCCAAGTGGAGGAGGGCAACGTTGCGCGCTTCATCTAGCTAGTCCATGGCATCCTCGAGGGACGCCTCGGCTCTATGTTTGTCATACGCCCTGACCCTTGGCTCTCCATAGTCGATGTTGGTCGGGAGGACAGCCTCGAAACCGTAGACCATGAAGAATGGCGTGTAGCTGGTGGCTCGACTAGGGGTCATCCTCAGGCTCTAGAGCACCACGGGAAGTTCCGCGACCCATCATCCACCAAATTTGTTCAACCGGTTGAAGATCCTAGGCCTTGTAGGACCATGCCATTCGCACACTCGACCTGCCCATTCGTGTGGGGGTGCGCCATGGTGGCCCAATCGACGCGGATGTGGTACTCATCATAGAAATGGAGGAACTTCTTTCTAGTGAACTACGTGCCATTGTCCATGATAATGGAGTTCAGGACTCCAAAGCGATGGACGATGTTAAGGAAGAACATTATGGCTTGCTCGGACTTGATCGCGCAGATCAGTCAAGCCTCTACCCACTTTGTAAACTTATCTACGGTGACAAGCAAGTGCGTATAGCCCCCGGGCGCCCTCATGAGAGGTCCAATCAGATCAAGCCCCCAGACCGCGAACGGCCATGTGATGGGGATCATCTGGAGTGCTTGGGCTGGCAGGTGGGTCTACCGAGCATAGTATTGATACCCTTCGTAGGTGCACACAACATGTTCAGCGTCGGCTACCACGGTCGGCCAGTACAAGCCTTGTTGAAACGCGTTTCTAACCAGGGTTCTAGGCGCGGCATGGTGACTACAGAACCCACCATGGATGTCGCTCAGCAACCGCTTCCCTTGTTTGATGGGGATGCAATGCTGTAGGATCATAGTGTGGCTTCACCTGTAGAGCCTGCCCTCAATAAGGACAAAGGACTTGGCACAATGCGCGAGCCGCCGAGCCTCCGTTTTGTCTATCGGCAGCGCCTGACGAAGGAGGTAGTCGAGGTAAGGAGTCCTCTAGTCGGCTAGAGGGTCAGGCTCTATCGCTAGATCCTCCTCAAGCTCCACGACTTCAGGGTCAGATGGAGCCATTGACTAGTTAGCCCCCATGCCTAGGGTAGGCGGCTCATCACCGGCTTGTTCTGGCTCCTCATAGCAGACCAAGAGCTTGTGTTGATCGCTGGCGAAGATGCCCGTTGGCACCGGCTCTCTGTCAGATGCCATTTTCGCCAGTGCGTCGGCTGCCTCGTTGAGACGCCTCAGAATGTGATTGAGCTTGAGACCATCAAACTTGTCCTCTAGCTGGCGGACTTCTCAGCAATACGCAGCCATCTTGGCATTGTAGCAGCTTGATTCCTTCATGACTTGGTCGATGACCAGCTAGGAGTCGCACCGGACGTCAAGCCATCGGATACCCAACTCGATGGCGATACGCAGGCCATTGATGAGTGCCTCATATTCAGCCATATTGTTGGAGAAGGGGAAATGGATGTGTACCATGTACCTCATGTGTACCCCGAGGGGCAAAATGAAGACCAGCCCCACGTCGGCGCCTTTCTTCATCAACGATCCATCAAAGTACATCATCCAGTACTCTTGGTCGATGGCTGTTGGTGGCATTTGGACCTCGGTCCACTCTGTAATGAAATCAGCCAGCACTTGGGACTTGATGGCCGTCCAGGGGGCATATGAAATGCCTTGACCCATCAGCTCGAGTGCCCACTTCACAATTCTACCTGTGGAGTCCTGGTTTTGGATGACCTCGCCAAGAGGGAAGGACGTCATGACCATCACAGGATGAGACTCCAAGTAGTGACATAACTTCCTCTTAGCGATAAGGATGGCATACAGGAGTTTCTGGATTTGGGGGTAGCGAGTCTTAGAATCAGACAAGACCTCGCTAATGAAGTACATGGGATGTTGTACTTTGAGGGCGTGTCCCTCTTCTTCTTGCTCTACCACCAGGGCAGTGCTGACCACTTTCATGGTTGCTGTGATGTAGAGCAGAAGAGGTTCCTCATCGGTCAGAGGGACCAGGATCGGGGCCTTCGTCAAAAGCTGCTTGACCTTGTCAAGTGCCTCCTAGGCCTCGGGCGTCCATTCGAAATGGTCGGCCTTCCTTAGGAGCCGATAGAGGGGAAGACCTCATTCGTCGAGGTGCGAGATAAAGCAGTTGAGCATGGCAAGGCACCCTATAACTCGTTGTACCCCCTTTATGTTCTGAATTGGGCCCATCCTTGTGATGGCTGAGATCTTCTCTGGGTTGGCTTTGATGCCACGCTTGAAGATGATAAAACCCAGCAGCATACCCCTTGGGACCCCAAAAACACATTTCTCAGGGTTGAGCTTAATGTTGTTTGCTCGGAGTTTTACGAAGGTCTGCTCTAGGTCAGCTATGACCTGGTCAGCCCATTTGGACTTAACCATGATGTCATCCACGTAAGTCTCAATGGTTCACCCGATGAGGTCCCCAAAACATTTGAGCATACAATGCTGGCATGTAGCCCCCACGTTTTTTAAACCGAATGGTATCGTGACGTAGCAGAACGATCCGAATGGGATGATGAAAGATGTCGCGAGCTAGTTGGACTCTTTCATCGCGATTTGATGGTACCTGGAGTATGCATCAAGGAAGCAAAGGGTTTTGCACCCTGAGGTTGAGTCGACTACTTGGTCTGTGTGGCAAAGGAAATGGATCCTTTGGACACGCTTTGTTGAGACCCATGTAGTTGACACACATTCTCCATTTCCCACTCTTTTTTTGTACAAGAATGGGATTGGCTAACCACTCAGGGTGGTATACTTCCTTGATGAACCCGGCCACCAAAAGCTTCACAATCTCCTCGCCGATGGCCATGTGCTTCTCCTCATCGAAGCGACACAGGCGCTGCTTCACCGGCGTGGAGCCTAGACTGATCTTCAAGGCATGCTCGATGACTTCTCTTAGAATGCCTAGCATGTCCGAGGGTTTTCACGCAAAGATGTCTCTATTGGCGCGGAGGAAGTCGACGAGCGCGCTTTCCTATTCAGAGGAAAGCGTGGTGCCAATGCGCACCACTTTGCCCTTGGAGCCGCTGGGGTCTATGAGGACCTCCTTGGCGCCCTCTATAGGCTCAAAAGACCTGGCTGACCACTTGGGGTCAAGTGCTTCTTCGGCGACCTCCTTCCTGATGGCCACAGGCTCCTTGGAGGCGACGATTGCCATGGCGTGCTTGCGGCACTCGACCTCGCACTCATAGGCACGCTGGAAGGAGGTGTCGATGGTGATGACCCCGCATGGACCCGGCATCTTTAGCTTTAGATAGGTGTAGTTGGGGACGGCCATGAACTTCGTGTAGCATGGACATCCCAAGATGGCATGGTAGGTTCCATAGAAGCCGACCACCTCAAAGGTAAGGGTCTCCATCCTATAATTGGATGGATCCCCAAAGGTGATGGGCAGATCGATTTGCCCGAGTAGCATGGCCTGCTTTCCAGGCACGATGCCATGGAAAGGTGCTCTGGTCTGTCGGATGCACGATCGGTCGATGCCCATGGCGTTGAGCATCTTGGCATACATGATGTTGAGGCCACTGCCTCCATCCATCAGTACCTTGGTGAGCCTGATCATGCCAATGATCGGGTCGACCATGAGCGGATATCGTCCTGGCTATGGGATGCTTTCTGGGTGGTCGGTCTGATCAAAGGTTATGGCAGACTTCGACCATCGGAGGAAGGTAGGCGTGGCCGGCTCGGTCTTATAAACCTCATAGCGTGCGAGCTTCTGGAAGCACTTGGAATCATAGGCCGCTGACCCTCCAAAGATCATGAGGCAGCCATCTAGCGTCGAAAAGCCGCCGTCCTTCCCCTCGGCATCATCCGCGAACGACTTGGGGTCCTTCCTATGCTCCCCCTTATTGGAGCCTCCAGACAAGAACCACTTCATGAGACCATAGTCCCTGTATAGATGCTTGAGGGGGAAAGCAAAGTTCAGACATGGTCCTTTGAGTAGCTTCTCAAAGTGGTCCAGGGTGCCCTTGGTGGGCTTCCGACCCTCCTTGCGGTCAGCGGCGGCCACGAGTGAGCCCTCGCGCTGCCGCTTGTTCTTCTTCTTGCTAGGATGGCTGGAGGCGCCTTTGCTGGCGTCCTCGTCCTGCATCGCCTTGCCCTTGAGGTGGTCGAAGATCGCTCTGACCGCCTCCTCACTCGAGGCATGGTTGGTGGCGATGTTGAGGAGCTCCTTGGTGGTTCACAGGCCCTTACGTCCTAGTTTGTGAACCAGGGACTCGCAGGTGATCCTAGACAGGAAGGCTCCTATGATGTCGGTGTCGGTGATGTTAGGCAGCTCGTTGCACAGCCGGAAGAAGCGTCGGATATACCCACGAAGAGTTTCCCTAGCCTTGTATCGACAGTTTTTTAGATCCCATGGGTTCACAAGATGTGCATATGTGCCCTGGAAGTTTTTCATGAAGATCTCTTTTAGGTCTGCCCAACTTTGGATTTTGTTGGGCGGAAGGTGTTCCAACCACGTTCGCGCCGAATCGGCCAGGAATAATGGAAGGTTGCGGATAATGAAATCATCATTATCTACTCCACTGGCTTGGCAAGCAAGCCTTTGAGCCATAGTCCAGGGTTCATTTCCCTAGAGTATTTTGGGATGTTGGTCGGTGGTCGGTACCGTGGTGGAAAGGCGGCATTGAGGATGTGTCGGCCAAAGGCCTGAGGTCCTAGCAAGTTGGGGCACGATCTTCGGTCCTCGCCACTGTCATAGTGTCTACCATGACGAGGGTGGTAGCCGCAGCTGGCCCTCTCCCTCGTGTCGCCATGGGCACGCCTGCGGGCATCGAGGGTATCGCACGCATCACGTTTGTGGCTGAGACGCTCGTGCACTACGACGATGGTACGCGGCCTGCTGCCTCGCTGCGCCTAGTGGACTGACATGTCCATGTTGGGTTGCTCTGAGGGTGCACGCTGGCTAGCATCAAGCTCGCATCATCGAGACAACGAGCTCTCAACCTATTGCGCCGTCGCATGCTCGAGCAGCGTGCGAATCTCATGATGGGCCCCATGATCCTTGGGCGTCATGGGCCTCGAAAGCCCCCGGAGCAAGGCCGTTGTAGCAGTGATGTTCTGGCTTGCCCGAGTGTAGTGTGGGAGGGATTCATTGTCCTCGATGATCCTCTGGTTCACGTCGTGGCCACGGCGTTCGCATGCTCCGCTGTCTCCATGGCGCTCGATCTCTTGCTCGAGCTCCGCGCATTCCTGCTCTAGCTAGAGTCATGCTTCCTCGAGCTCTTGGTGCGGGGCCTTTAGCTGCTCCACCCACAGATGAGGTGAGGCCCCTAGATCCCTCTCGACCTCATTATTGAGGTTGTTCATTGGGGTAGCCTCTCCCTCGTGATGCTTTTGACATGTCCCTCTGGGGTACCTGCCATGAAACATTCATGAGAAGGGTGATGGCTCCCCCCGCTGGAGTTAGAGTCATAGGGCGACCCCAATTCTCTCATGAGGAGTTCGTGGAAAGATTCCACGCCATATTTGGTCATCCCCATGAACTCGTCGTTTGTGGGGGATGGAGGCATCCGTTGCACCACAAGGTGGCCAACGGTCTCTATGATGTTGCAGAGACCAGACGAGAGCGCTGTCAGGGCACTCCGGATGAGGTATTCTGGGGAGAGTGGCTCTCCTCTGGCAAGCTGCGTCATGACATTAGCAAACAAGAAGGTGAGGTGGCGCAAGTCCTCCCGGGATGGTCAGGGTCCTAGAAAGGCGCTGAGCTAGCACTCTAACCTCCCGTAGTCGAAGTTGAGGAGCTGGTCAGTCCTGGGGACGTGGGCCTCTCGGTGCGCGCAGCTGTAGCTCCTCAACCGCCTTGGTGATCGCATCAAGGCCGGCAGGGTGGAGAGGTTGGATGGCGGTGGGAGCCTGCGCTAACCCTCCATCTGTCGTAACGATGAAGTCCAGGTTCTCGAAGCACACGTGCGCGCCCGAGACCTAGCAGACGCCATGACTGACCATCCGAGACCTAAAGTGGATGTTGAGACGCGCAAAAGGCCCCTACCTAGCGCGCCAACTGTCGGTGTTTTGAGTTACCACCGATGAGTAAATTTGTATTATTAAGCGTCTGGCTCGGATGGTGTTCTTAGAGGACACAAGGTTTATATTGGTTTGAGTAGAAAGTCCCTATGTCCAGTTTGTCGCTGTTGCTCATGTTACTAGCACTGAAAGTTTGTAATAGGGGGTACAAACGGGCGAGAGAGGGAAAGGATCCCAAGTCTCTGGTGAAGAGAGTGAACAGGTGCTGAGAGTTCAATTGCTGCTCAGCCGAGTGCTCGTGTCGTGCTTCTTGTGTCGATCTCGATTGATTGTTTTTTATCAGATCGGCCTCGAGTGAGGATGCCCTGCTTTCCCTTTTATAGGCCAAAGGAAAGCACGGGTTAAAGCGGAGGAAAAGAGAAGAATGAGAGAGAGAGAGAGAGAGAAGTCGTCCTTTAGTATCGCCGAGTCCTTATCCTTCATGCGGGTCCCACCAACCCTGTAGATGTCAATAGGGACAGCTCCGCGTCATGGCCCTATCTGTTACTGGCGCCATGTGTAGGCATCATCTGTCGGTCATGGCGTTCCATTCCATCGCTGCGGACGTCGTGGTGAGCTGACGCACCTGTGAGCGTTCGTACGGGGTTAGGCAGAACAACAACGGTACGTCCGATGCTGTTCTTGATTGAATCCTCAGGTATGGCCTGTCATGGCCACGGGTTACATCAGGGCATGCTGGTCTCTTCCTTGGTGTTAGAGTTTTGACCCAGGCCCATAGGCCTGGACCTGGAGTCGTTGGTGGCGGTATGGGTCTCCGTCGGGCGAGATGGAGTGTGAACCCAAGGGGTCGGATGAGATAGACCCCGCACCCATGGGGTCGGGCGAGGCAAAGCCCACCCTCAGAGGTCAGGCGAGGCGGAGATCATGGCCTAGAGGTTAGGTGAGGTGGAGCCCGCCCTAGAGGTCAGGCGAGGCGGAGCCCGCCCTAGAGGTCGAGCGAGGCGGAGCCCTTCCTCAGAGGTCGGGCGAGGCAGAGCCCATGCGCCTAGGGTCGGTTCAAGCTATAGTCACACTCTTGACTGGACGGATGAATCAATGTTGATGACCATTAGCTCCTCCTTTTCGGGTACCCTAGTATTGGTCCCCGACAATAAGTGTAAGCATGGTGCTTAGACTTGGGTTAATCGTGGATGCACCCTGCATTCTAGATCGGTGGTAGCTCGCAAGGGTGACTCTTATAGCCTCATTGAATCCTTTGTAGTCCACGTCCCGTTTGTAGGCCAAGTAGGACCCGGTTACAAAGGAAAGCATCCTCTGCTAGTGTCTTTCCCTAGTAATATCCCGAGTTAAATAGAAGATGACATAGCTTACTGAAGTCAGAACAAGAGAACCTTAGTTATCCTCTCTATGCTCCTGTTTATCCTAACCTTGTTGCTACCCTTAGTTAAGTTAGACCATAGTTAGTCTCACACGTTTCCCCATGGATACGATACTTGAAATACTTCCAGGTGAAAGCTACAGTGGTATCCATGCGCTTGCAAATTTATCTGTTTGCATTAATAAATACCAACAATATCCGCATGCAACTGCCTTTGGGGGTTCACCAGGAGGCATACCCTAGGGCTTACGATGCAGAGAGGATCAGCTGACCCCAGGTAACACCTCCCCTCGATCGCCTTTGTCGAGGTGACTGACAGGTGGGTCCTTGACGCGAACCTCGGTGGTGGGCTTTAATTGCTGTCGGTTTGCTTCTGATTTGTGGGCCCTTCTCCCTTGTGCCTACGTCTGAAGATGTTTCGCTGCGTTTCTTTGTATCCTTTGAGCATGTTTTCTTTGTTATTTCAACATGTCGTTCTACAAATGAACAATCACCAAAACTTGTGGAATTTGTTAGTTATAAATGCTAATACTAAGTTTGGTGTTCATTTGAGTAGATTTTATGCGGGGTTTGGCGGTTAAATGTAAGAGTTAATGATCGCCAACAAGCTCCCCCACACTTGTTCTTTGCTCATCCTCAAGCAAAGGTAAATGTAACTATGAAGTATCACTTCAAAAGATATGATGCTAGCATAAAAGATATTCCATGTCATTCCTCATACCTGTGGATTTTGAAGTATCTATCGTGTCGCCTTGGGTAGTTGAAAAGTGGAACAGCTATGACACCAAGTCATCACTACCCACCCATGAAGCATACTTGGAGTTTGTTGTAACTTTTGCAATTAAAAACATAGCTCATACTTCTCCTCAAGTGGTACTCTCAAATCACTCAATGGTGTATATATCCTCACCAAGGTATTGATGTTTTGCCTTCCTTCCTACCTCTAATAAGTTTATGTGGAGCTCCAGGTAGGATAAGAGTAAGGCATACTTGCATTGCATATATTGCTAAGCCAAACAATGGATCCACGGAGAAAATTGTCATACCCCTAGATCAAGATGTGCATATGTGTGGAAGTATGATGATCGTGATTACTCCTAAGCATGATATGATTCTCTCTCCATCCTTTATTCTAAGGGCATAGCTATCTTTCTCTTTCTTTTTTCAACTATGGACTTTCATGCGTCCATATTTTCTCCCTTTTTTCAATCATTAACCTTCATGTGTCCATTATTATTTTTTTCTCTTATTCTATTGTGGGCCTTTATGTGTCCATATTTTTATTCTCTTCTTTTTTCAATACTTTTTCATAGCCCATGCCTCATTTACAAGAATTATGGAGAAAGATCATGCTTGAACACATGGAGTATTTATTTGGTAGAAATGGAAATGCATGTTTTTGCTTACTTCTAGTGTAGAAGTATAGCATGTATTAGGTGGAGTGTAAGTGATCTTGATCTTGGGAGCATGATAAATTTCTCAACACAGGTCAACAAAGTTTGACAAAGCTCAAAACAAAGACAAGTAACATATGTGGAAGGTTTTCAACATGATATTTGGCCTTGGTAGGAAATTTCACCAATGAGGAGAAGTGAGGCTATTAATTTTGATGTTTTATCAAAACAAGAAATCTCCAAGAGCTTACATAGAAAAGATAGGATTTCTTTAGTTTTTACCATATCTCACTTCACAACAACTTAGTTGACATGTTTTTCTAATAAAGATGTGTCCACAAGTAACAGGTATATGAACTAGGAGTAAAGTTTATGCCGGCCAACCTTTATGAAGTCAAGTTCATAATTTGGCAAGATTTTATTTCACATTTTAAGTTTGATTGACATGTATGACATTTTCAAACACAATTAAACTTATATGAATTAAGCATGGGTGAGAAAAGGGAGTACAACCAGTGTGCCAGGGTGAGGGGAGCCCGAGAGATGGCAGAGTAGTGTCGGGTCCCCCACACTTGGACTTTTATGTCATTTGACACTAAAAGCCAAGTGTCAATGTTGGAGCATCCCCTCAGAGTGTACTGCAACACCCATATTCTTAGACATTGTTCATCCTTCATTCCTGCAATTGTTAGTGACCAAGAATACCCTAAGGGAACTTATCTAGCACCATGTTCTTGTTTATTATAGGAGACTTTATTAGGAAGGGAGGTCATAGCTTTATTTAAAAACAAGACTAAGCTAAAACAAGTTTATTATGCAAAATATATTTTTTCTACCCTAGGACAAGATTGTTTTAAGTTACTATGCATAAAGGAAAAGTGTTTTGGTTGAAAACTAAATAGGCAAAATTCAAAATCAAAAGTTGTTTGGAAATCAAATATGGCATACATATCGATTTACCTGTCGGCAAGGGCTCATTATTTTAAGTCAATTGGGCATGACTTCTCCATTGAATTCAACTTGAATTTGCATCATCCAATCCCAGAGATGAGGATATAGATAGTTGCACTTCTTGTTTCTGCCATACCATCTTGACTTTCGTGTGGTTTTGTCTAGGTGGGTTTGTTGTGCTTGGAGGTGTGTGATTCACCTTCCTTTTTTATCAAGGTTTCATCCCTGCAAAAGTTAGTGGACAAAACATACCCAAGGGATTTTACAAAGATTTTGAAATGATATTGGTTGATGTTATAAGCTAAAGTTTTTCCTCTAGGCTAATGAAAAGTTGGCATTCTTGTTCAGTTAGCAAAGAAAATTCCCTTTTTTAGATTCTAAACCTTTGTTTAATCAAAGTTCACCAAATAAGCCTTGATTCATCTCCGTATGACTTTATCTCAAAGACTTACCCTCATGAATTTGATAATTTCCCACAAGGATTAGTCCATACATACAACCAATGTCTACGCTAGTAGTTTCGGTTCAATAATCAAACTAGACACCATGTCCAATTTAATTAAGATAGGCTAATTAACCTAAGCACCACGCTTAATTCAATAAGCCTATGAAAGTATGATCATCACATCCAAACTAAGCCCCATGCTTAATTTAAAATATGTATGATCAACATCCAAACCAAATCATACTAGTGTAGAGAAAGGAAGCATTAAAGAATAAACATGATTCATCCAGAGGAGGTGAAAACATTGAATGGTGAACCAGAGAACCATAGTTCCTTTTTTTATGCCTACAAAAGCTAGTGGTAGACTAGGTTAGTAGCCATCAAGGTCAATATCAAAATCTTTACACCAATTGCTTCCCCGGCAACGGTGCCAGAAAGCTTGTTGGTATTTGTTAACGCAAACAGTTAAATCCACAAGCGCACGGATACCGTTGTAGCTTTTACCCAGGAGTATTCTAGGGTATCATATTTATCCACAGGGAAGCAATGGTTAAAGAAGTTGATAGTTAACCATCATATATCTACAAACTAGTATACTGACTAGACTAATGTGGGGTAAGTGATAAGATAGGAGTGATGGATAAATGACACACAGGAGATCTCCATGATAAGATAGAAGAGTAGACAAGCTAAGCTGAGAGAACAATGGGTGAGTTCAAGGTTCCTACATACTTCTCTATTACAATGGTTCCAATCAAGTACACACTAAGGGGCATAACTAAAGCATGAATAAGACATAGCAATCACACCATAACACTTTGGGACATCAGAACACTAGCCATGGAAAGGGGTGAGAAAAGGGCTAGAAAGCTCCGACAACGGTCTGGCAAACACCAACTCGAACATGGTGGAATACATCGGCAGTCAGGGCTATCACCACCTAGGGCTACTAGCTATCTGTGGTGTTGGGTGCCATCTCAAGTAACCTATAGGCTCGACACCATGTCTAGTCTCTATCGATTACTACTCTAGTCACGATCTATAACTAGAGCACCTGATGTGAGCGAAGATCCTATGCTAAGGTGTAGAACCATTATACTAATCAAGCTTAGCTAAACTACTAAGGTATGACTTAGATAACCATGATAGACATTTCAGTAATTAGAGAAGATAAATATGCAATACTTGAGTCTTACAAAGAAACCGTACAAGATTATACCAGACCTCCGTGGACTCTTCCGTAGCTCAACTCTCCCTAACTCCCAACTAGCTATTCTACTACTACATCTTGGAAATGGAGTGAAGAGTGCCCCTTGTGGTGTGTTTGAGAGTGGGGGTCTCTCCCTCTTCTTATACTAGTACAAAAGGTCGGTTTGGGGTAATATTCCTTGGATATCTGCATGCAACCACCTTTGGGGGTTCACCAGTGTAACGTCCCAGGCCCGGCACATGGCCTAGGGCCACTCTGTTGAGGGGTGAGCCCCACCTATGTAGCAACCCACTTGCGCTTTCGTCCTCGCTTCACGCAAAATGGTTAACCGAAGGTTACTACGTGTCATTGGCCTGGCTATTTAAGTCGGCATGGCCGTCCCTCAGTTTCCACAGTACTGAACCTGGTGAATAGTGTTTCACGATGGTATAGTAACCTGATTGTGGCCCGTCTCAGCTCGCCGCTATAGTGCTCGTGTCTATAGCCCACCGTGTCTACAGTACCCGTGCCCCATCGCTATTCTGTTCGGCCCAACTCGGCCCTATTTAAGCGGGGATGTTACAATCACACTCCTTAGGATTCGACGTCCCCATCGAATACCAGACCGGCTTACCCTATCCGGGACACCGACCAGGATACCCTCTCTTGGCCATGTCCGTGCGTCCAGTGCTGGCACATGTGCCATGTCGTGTCCTCACTAGCCCCACGCGCATGCGCACCATGCCCGGGCATCTAACCCACCACGTGCCCGTGAAACCGCGAGAGTCAGCTCTGATACCAAATATAACATCCCAGGCCCAGCACATAGCCTAGGCCCACTCTACCGTGGGGTGAGCCCCACCTACGTAGCAACCCGTCTGCGCTTTCGTCCTCACTTCACGCAAAACGGTTAATCGAATGTTACAACGAGTCCTTGGCCTGGCTATTTAAGTCGGTCTGGCCGCCCCTCAGTTTCCACAGTACTGAACCTCTGGTCAACAGTGTTCCGCGATGCTACAATATCCCACGTGTACAGTGTCCTCGAACTACAGTGCCCCCGATTGTGGCCGTCCCAACTCGTCGCTACAGTGCTCGCGTCTGCTGTACCCCCGCAGCTACAGCATGCCCCAACACTATTCAATTTGGCCCAACTCGGCCCATTTAGGCGGGGATGTTACAAGCAGGAGGCGCCACGTGGAACCCTGGAGCTAGCGGTGCGGAGAGGGAATCGGTCGATCCCTCGGATCGGCTGACCCCAGGTAACACCTCCCCTCGACCGCCTTTGTCGAGGAACCTGACAGGTGGGTCCTTGACGCGCCCCTCGGTGGTAGGCTTTAATTGTTGTCGGTTTGCTTCTGATTTGTGGGCCCTTCCCCCTTGTGCTTGCGTCGGAAGATGTTTCGTTGTGTTTCTTTGTATCCTTTGAGCACATTTTCTTCGTTATTTCAACATGTCGTTCTGCAAATGAACAATCACCAAAACTTGTAGAATTTGTTAGTTATAAATCCTAATACTAAGTTTGGTGTTCATTTGATTAGATTTTATGCAGGGTTTGGATGTTAAATTTAAGAGTTAAGGACCGCCAACACAGGTGAGGCGAGTTCGAGTCTTCTTCCTGTTTTGATATTCTTGGAGTTGGCAAGTCCAGAGTGTTGGTTCTCGCCAAACATTTTATCCTCGTTAGAGAGGCGAACTTTATTAAAGTCTTCATCATCTTCATCATTTGGCTAACATCTAGGCTTCCTCTTTACTTTTGCAAAGATTTAGTTTATTGTTTCTTATTAACTTGTGGGTATTAGTTTGTGACCATAGTTTATATATAAATTTACTATGGTTCTCTAGTTTATATTACAAGGCTCTAACAATATCTATCTAAATTTGTAATAAAAGAATTATCAATTAATTAATAATGTGTCACAATGATGAGCTACCGCTTATATGCATGTTTGTCTAATGTCTATTCTACACGTAGGTCTTATTTGGCAGAGCTATAGCTCTAGGATATATGTGAATTTTCTAGAGCTGGCCACCTGTAGCTCTAGGAAATCTGGATCTAGAGTTGTAGTCATGTTAAGTGCATTTACGTGACTCATTTTATTTATATTTTAGATTAAATAAAACATTTGAACCACTTTAATTTAATCTATAAACTGCATATCCAACATAGATCTCAAAGCTTGAGCTGTGCCAAACGGGTCACTGTAGTCTCATTAATCAATAGAAGTTCATTCCTTGGCTCCTTGCAGAGTGCACGAGCGTTGGCGCACAAGTTTCATTCATCAACGTACATTATTGCACAATATGAGTTGCATGTATATATCTTTCACGCCGCGTACATGCAAATGCCTGGGGCTGGGGATGATTGTGTCACCTAATAATAGCCTTGCTGGAGAGTTACCTGATGATGATAGTGTGTAGCTCCCCTCCCTATTGGCCGCGACCTTCGGCGCGCAACTCTCCGCGCCACCCAGCACCCGCAGAGAGAAAAAAAATGAGCGAGAAGACGAGGGGAGGACGCGTGCGAGGAAGGAAGGGTCCGACATGAGTCTTCTCCCCGTCTCCCTCCCATCGCGCCTCGCTCCCTCCCTCCCCTTGCTCGGACGTCGGTCTCCATGGCGTCGTCGTCTCTCCTCCTGTGCCTCCTCTTTCTGTCCGCAGCTGCGGCCGCCGGCGGCGCTGTTGTCAACCCCCGCCGGTCCCTCGCCGCACAGACTGCGAAATCAGGCGACATGGCGTCCCTGGCGGCTGGGAGCCCGATGGTGGCAGGGCTCATGAACGAACGTCTCAAGGCCCTCACCACCTCCTTTGCGCAGCAGATGGGCAGGGAGTTTCACTACTGCATCAAGAACATGTATGTAATTAATCAACCACCGCTACTTGCATTGCTGGCTTCCAAATCATTCAATTCTCTCGATGGCATGCGGATTATATTGATGCATGCTTTGCTTTGCTTTTGCTTGCCAAAAAATAAAACAACAACAATGCAGGGATCGAGAGTGGAACACGGCCTTCAATTTCTCTTCCGATCCCGCCTTCCTCACAACCTGCATGAAGGAAACCAACGGTAAAGATTTATATACATACATGCCATTTGGCTTTGCTGCTTGCAATATCATGATATGCATGTACGAACCAAGCTTATTTATTTGTAGGATTCACTGAGCAAAACATGGCAACCCTCAGCCACGTGAATGACCATCATATTCACATATAGCATGCATTGTCAAAATTGTAAGCATATTCATAGTTGTTCCATGGATCACCACACCAGGAGACCTACCGCAGCGCGTGTGCACGGCCGCGGAGATGAAATTCTACTTCGAGAGCTTCCTCGAAGGCAACGGAAGGAAGAACTACGTGAGACCGAACAAGAACTGCAATCTCACTTCGTGGATCGATGGGTGTGAGCCCGGATGGTCCTGTAGCGCTGGCAAAGACCAGGAGGTCAACTTAAAAGATGCTGTCAACATCCCTTCTAGAACCATTGACTGCCGAGGTTGCTGCGCTGGCTTCTTTTGCCCTCATGGCCTCACTTGCATGATACGTAAGTAAGCCCTCGATCGCAACGCAAGCAACCACACCTTCGTACCTCGCTTTATTTGCATGCTAGCATCACTATTCTTCGTTCTGAAATCTATTCGTTACTGCTTGCCTATTATGTATGCAGCATGTCCTCTGGGAGCCTACTGCCCTGAGTCCACTCTGAATAAAACAACTGGAGTCTGTGATCCGTAAGTTGAAACAACATGTGTATAGGGCTATAGGCTCTTGATTCTATAATTAATTCTCAATATTGATAAGCACTTGTAAAATGCAGGTACCACTATCAGCCACCTGCTGGAAAGCCGAATCATACGTGTGGCGGTGCTGATAGATGGGCGGACGTTGTTAGCACCGACGATGTTTTCTGTCCACCTGGTTACTACTGTCCAAGCACTGTACAGAAACTCGATTGTAGTAGTGGGTAATTCTATCTATCGAATGCCTCAATAATTTTGTTATTATAATTAGCTAGCCTCCTAGAATATATAATGATTTTTCTTAGTTAATGAGACATGCATGCAGGTCAACATTTCACACATCCATCCCAGTACTAACAAATATAAATCCATCTGTTTTGCAGGTTCTATTGTAGGAAGGGTTCAACTTTGGAAACCAGTAAGTTAACATACAGTTTTTCATATACAAAATCTGATACTTATAGTTTTTCATATACTATATGTGCTTGTGGTAATGGAGAGAAGTTATCAAATATGGGCTGAAATCCAATCCAATATTTTTCTTATGATTATATATACTGTAATAACTTGGTTTAATATTCTCTACTTGAAATGCCTTCAACCATTATATATATTCTAAGTGACCACCTCTTCTTCCTCTCAATTTGCATTGCAGAATGCTTCCACAAAGGAAGTTGTAAACCAAACTCGACAAATCAGGACATTACCATATTCGGTGCACTGCTTGTGGTACGTAATAGCATACTTACTGTGTGTTAATTTTCGAGTAGATATATTTTCAGTCAAGAGTATGATATGTGCCTTTTAATTAACCTAATTAATTAAGAAGAAGTAGATCGAGTTATTAACATCGATCTGCCCTTGGATGGATGATGCTGCATGTAGGGTGCCCTGAGTTTGGTGCTGTTGATCATTTACAACTTCTCTGGACAACTCCTGATGAACCGGGAGAAGAAGCAAGCAAAATCTAGGGAGGCTGCTGCAAGACATGCTCGAGAGACCGCCGTGGCCCGTGAACGATGGAAAACAGCTAAAGATGTCGCAAAGAAGCACGCTGCAGGCTTGCAGTCGTCACTGTCCCGCACGTTCTCGCGCAAGAAAAGCCTTAGGACACACGAATCGTCCAAAGGAGGTCTCGGTGGTGGTGATCTGCCTTCAACCGATGACCAGCCGACAAACGAAGCAGGAGGAGGAAAGAAGGATAGTAGCCTTACTGACATGGTGCGTTCCATTGAAGACAACCCTGAGAAAGGCGAAGGAATCAGTGTGCAAATAGGAGGAGGAGCAGGAGAGAAAAAGAAGGCCAAAGGGAAGCATGCCCATACCCAGAGCCAGATTTTCAAGTACGCGTATGGACAGATCGAAAAGGAAAAGGCAATGGAACAGGAGAGCCAAAACCTTACGTTTTCAGGAGTGATATCGATGGCGACCGATGAAGACATCAAGAAAAGGCCCACGGTTGAGATCGCCTTCAAAGACCTCACACTGACATTGAAGGGGAGCAAGAAAAAGCTCTTGAGATCAGTGACCGGAAAACTCATGGCTGGAAGGGTCGCCGCCGTGATGGGCCCATCAGGCGCCGGGAAGACCACATTCTTGAGTGCTATTGCTGGCAAGGCAACAGGATGCGAAACAACAGGGATGATACTGATCAATGGGAAGACGGAACCTATCCGCGCATACAAGAGAATCATCGGCTTTGTCCCGCAAGATGACATCGTGCATGGGAACTTAACAGTTCAGGAGAATCTCTGGTTCAATGCAAGATGCAGGTATGTAAAAACTGCAACCTTGGTAGTACTCTCTTCTCATCATCATCAGCTAGCTAGCTAGTAAATTTACACTGAATACAATTTCTTGCACGTACATGAACCAGGCTTTCTGCTGACATGTCAAAGGCTGATAAGGTTCTTGTCGTGGAAAGAGTAATCGAGTCCTTGGGACTGCAAGCAGTTCGTGATTCTTTGGTCGGAACTGTTGAGCAGCGTGGCATCTCTGGTGGCCAGCGCAAACGAGTAAACGTCGGGCTAGAAATGGTCATGGAACCCTCAGTCCTGATCTTAGATGAGCCGACATCAGGTTTGGACAGTGCCTCATCCCTGCTTTTACTTCGCGCTCTGCGTAGGGAAGCTCTTGAGGGTGTCAACATCTCTATGGTCGTCCATCAACCCAGGTTGTATTGTATGCATTGAAGATTCATCTTCTTGCTTGTATGCTGCATGCCTTTATTAGCTAACTGTGAAGTGGTTTTACTTGCAGTTATACATTGTACAGGATGTTTGATGACTTGATACTTCTCGCGAAAGGTGGTATGACTGTGTATCACGGGCCTGTAAAGAAAGTGGAGGAATACTTTTCAGGATTGGGCATTGTTGTGCCGGACCGTGTGAACCCACCGGACTACTATATAGACATCTTGGAAGGAATTGTGAAGCCAAACTCAAAAGAACCAGTAAATGTCAAGGATCTCCCCATTAGATGGATGCTGCACAATGGGTATGAAGTCCCACGGGACATGCTGCAGAGTTCTTCTGACTCAGAATCCTCTTTCAGAGGGGGAGGAGATCATGCCAAGGGAGGTGACGCTAGCCAATCTATTGCTGGTGAAGTGTGGGGCAATGTCAGGGACATAGTTGGGCAGAAGAAGGATGAGTATGATTACAATAAAACTTCCGAAAACTTATCGAATCGACGTACTCCCGGGATCCTTAGGCAATACAAATACTACCTGGGGAGGTAAGTCATTCCACTTCCACCATTTGTAGCTTTTTAGTCTGGTTCATCTATTATATATTGCTGACATGCATCCTTGTTCTGTATGTTGTTCAGGTGTGGCAAGCAGCGGCTTCGTGAGGCTAGAATACAAGGAGTCGACTATCTCATACTTGGTCTTGCTGGTATATGTCTAGGCACACTTGCTAAAGTGAGCGATGAGACATTTGGAGCGCTTGGCTACACATACACTGTTATTGCTGTGTGTAAGTTTTATATATCTAGATGGTGGCATGGAGTATGCCATTTACAATAATATTTTTCTATATATCTTGTCCATATTTGCAAGAGTAGGAAGGTGCATATATATTGATAGAAACAGTACGCGTCAAAACTAGTAAGTCAAGTAAGTGGAGTGTTAAGTTGTCATGAAAACAAGATACTTACTTATTTTTGCAAATGTTTATATACTTGAATTTGATTAACAATGATCAGAAGAACTTTGTTCATTGCAAATAATATAAGCTCTTGTTGGCTGCAGCACTGTTGTGCAAGATTGGGGCCTTGAGATCATTTTCGCTGGAGAAGATACACTACTGGAGGGAGAGAGCATCCGGCATGAGCTCGCTGGCATACTTCTTGTCCAAAGATACAATAGATCACTTCAACACGATTATCAAGCCGATCGTCTACCTCTCCATGTTTTACTTCTTCAACAACCCAAGGTCATCAATCTGGGAAAACTATGTTGTTCTTCTAGCACTCGTCTACTGTGTGACGGGGATTGGCTACACCTTTGCCATCTTTTTCCAGCCAAGTTCTGCGCAGCTGGTGAGCAATCTAGTTGGCTAGCTTAGATGTTCTCTACTTGTAGTTTATATATGTCTATCATCAACATTATCCTATGCTAACATCATAGCATCCTAGAATCTAGTAGAGATGTATGTAGGGGTTTATATATACTAACTGATCTGATGATTAATCTGTTCTTGATGACAACAGTGGTCGGCACTCCTTCCGGTTGTTCTAACCCTAATAGCAACCCAGCAAAAGGACACCTTCTTCGCAAACCTGTGCTACACGAAGTGGGCTCTAGAAGCATTTGTGATTGCGAATGCGCAGAAATATTCCGGCGTATGGCTCATAACACGGTGCGGCTCGCTGTTGAATAGTGGATATGACATCAATGACAGAATCTTGTGCATAGTGGTTCTTGTTGCCAATGGTGTGATATTCCGGTGTGTGGCATTCTTCTGCATGGTGATCTTCCAGAAGCACTGATGGATGAGCATGAACCATCATGGTTTGTCCGATTGATGTGCATGTATATGTATGTACCTCGTGCATTTGTCTGTGTCTCAAATCCTCTCGATCGGTCCATAGGAGCGCTAATATACTTGTTTGTAATGGCATGTTACAAGTGGAATGAGCACTGTTATCCTTGTAGATATAGACTCAGAAGCAAGTTGATAAGAGAAAATAAAAGATAGAAGTATCCTCAGTGTTACATAGTCAGTAAAATTTCATTTGTACATTAATTTTCCTTTTTCAGAAAGGGTGCTAAGGGAGGTACAACGGATGTGGTTTGAAAAATAGCGTGCTCCACTCACTCCTAACATTTTTGGTTAGTTTATTGAATGGAATGTGGGTTGATCAACCAGCACTTCACCCATCGCAAAACATATACATAGTTAGTAATGAGATGAACCACCTCATCTAGGATGAGTTGAAGTCTTAGACTAAACATCCCTAATTTCTTCATCCAATCTAATGTCAGCACTTCTTGTTGTGCATGCCCGCCAGCGAAAAAAAAGTTCAGCATTCAGGATTTGAGGTTGTCGAATGCAGAATGCAGTCTAGCATAATGGCAGCAGGGTATGCTGTGTGTGTCACATACAAAAAAACTTAACATGGATGCAGGACGCTTCCGGTCTAATTTCTGTTGGCTTTATGTCCTATGAATAGCCTGATTTACAGAGAAGTATTTGATCCTTGTTTCGAAAATAGTTTTACATCCTCATTTAGGAAAGGAATAAACTTTTGGTAGGCCTGTATTGTTTGAGGCCGACCTTTAATACACCATGCATATAGTTCCATACATTTTAGTACCATATCATGTAGCATGGCACTAAGGTAAACAATTTATTAGATCTAATTGCAAGATATTTTATGTAACATATCTACTTTCAAAATATTATTTCTATTTTCTAAAATAATAAAAATATATTAATATATACTTGTCTATTACTCCCTCCATCTCAAATTATAAGTCATTATAAGTTTCTTGAATAGTTAAAGAATCTCAAGTTTGACTAAATTTATATTATATAATAAAGTAATAACATTTATGATATCAAATAAGTAACATTAGATTCTTCATTAATTATATTGAGATGTTTTGACTCTCCAAGAAAGTTAAAATAACTTATAATTTGAAATGGAGAGAGTACCATATAGTAGGAGGTAATATGTAATAATTATGGGCTTTGCTGTGGTACCTTCAAATAACTATGAGCCATTCATTTAATGTGATCGGATGGTTAGAATTATCTATTACTCCCTCCGTTCTAAATTATAAGTCGCTTTGATTTTTTTGGTACATCTATCTTGTTATGCATTTGAATATAATAATATGTCTAGATATATAGCAAAATGAATAAACCAAAAAAGTCAAAGCGACTTATAATTTGGAACAGAGGGAGTACTTCATAGGAGGTAATATGTGAAAACTATATATTTATTCATTTTTTGTTTGGTAAAATAAGATAATTAAATAAAGTTCTAGATATAAAAATCTTCTTTCCAGATGTAATGATGCCATGTATGGTCTATTTGATATGGTAAAACCTTTTATTTTGCAACTTTGGATATGATAAAAATTTGAGTAGTATAAACTGTCGTGACAGCTACTTCAATTTGTATGTAACTTTTTGTTCTCCTGTACGTGACAACTATATGTTGTTAGTGTGTAACATATTTTATTTTGCCAACGTCTTTTAGTTGACGTGCACCATATTTTAATTTAGAAGGTCATCTTAATTATATAATATAGTTTTAATCGAGTTATTAGCATGAGGCACATTTGACTACATAACGTGTGTGTAACATATTTTAGATCACCGAAACTCAAGACTCAATTAATGTGTTAGCTACCAATCCGTTTCATGCATGTAACATATTTTTTTAATTGATTATGTAACATGACTTTTCCTACGTAATTATTTGTCAAAAATAAACTACAATATATACAATAACTTTTTCCATGTGTAAATAGACCGGCGCGCATGAAAAAAAAGACCACTTCTTGTGCCTTGCGCTACTGCATGCGTTGTGCACCACGCACAAACGAAAAAAAGGGAAAGGCATTGCTCCTATGATCTGCTCCTGTGTAAAATCACGGCTGGAAGCCCCTTCCCGGTGATTACGGGATTTTTGCAGATTTTCTTTGTTTCCTTTGGTTATTTGTTTATTTAATTATTTCATAAAATCTAATAGATCAGTGGCTCGGATTGTTTTGAACTATTACCTCCTAGTAGGTAATTTTTGTACTGCAGTATTGCCCAATAATTATCATTTATATCGACTATATGTCGGAGTACTGCACCAAAGTGGAAGAATACGATACTCAGCTTCCTGCTCATGGGATTGGGTTGGGCCTGAATTTTGCCGACAAGAATGCACACACGGATGGGCCTGAAATATATGCGGTCATCGTGTGGTTCTGGTTCCATCCTGTTGTTGAGTTCCTTCAAGCCTCGTTCGGTTGAGGATGGGAAGGATTCCCGTCCGAGTTTCCTTTAATAATTTGAATAGCGTCAGCTAGGAACGGCCCGGAACAGAGATAATCGAACGGCCCTTCAGGGAATTCGCGTATTCCAAGAAGGTAAACTAAACTTTATTATATTGTTATCTCTTATTATTTCAGGTCCTTCTGTAGATTCAGAGATTGTCTCTCTAGGCGGTGTTTAGTTCTTCAAATTCCTAACTTTGGCACTATAAAAAAAAAGATTCTCCGTCATATCAAACTTGCGGTACATGTATGGAGTACTAAATGTAGATTCAAAAACTAATTGCACAGTTTGGTTGAACTTTGCGAGACGAATCTTTTGAGCCTAATTAGTCAATGTTTGGATAATAATTCACAAATACCAACAAAATTACTACAGTGTTTGCCGTCACATCAAACATTGTGCAAATTCCGTCCGAACTAAACAAGGGCCTGCATGCAAGAGTGATTCCTGGGTCGGAAGAATCATTTATGAACCTGGGCCTTGTTTAGATCACCTCCAAATTTCAAGTTTTTTCACTCTCTCTATCACATCAATTTTTAGCCGTTTGTATGGAGCATTAAATGTAGGTAAAAAAATAACTAATTGCACAGTTTTGTTAGAAATCACGAGATGAATCTTTTGAGCTTAGTTGGTCCACGATTAGACAATATTTACCAAATAAGACGAAAGTGCTACTATTCATCAGGTTGAAATTTTTTTGCAATCTAAACATGGCCCTGTGCTCAATGTTGCATTCAATACTGCAACTGTTGCACTGCATAGGATTCTCTCTAGCCAGTTGTTCGTCAGGTCATGGTTGAACCCTCTGTCAGAAGTCAGAGCACATTGTCGTCATTCGGTATTTGTTTTTCAAAGAAAAAAGAAAAGAAAAAAAAACAAGAGGAAAGGCGCGCACTTTCTCAGCATGAAGAAAGTTTCTCAATCAGACAAGGCGCGCTTTGGAACTTCAAATTTTCATAAAAAACCACACAGCAATTTTGGTCCTGTTCAGTTATCTTGTAATCTGTACTTTTCAGCTTGTTTTTTCAGTTGGAACAGTGTTTATCTTTCACAACAAATCAGTCGAAACAATGTTTCGGCTTATTTTTTCAGCGAAGCGAACTGAGCCTTTATAGAATTTAATTTTTTTGAAAGAAAAACACAGAAAATAGGAACCCCAATATTCCAAAGGAGCGGTAAATCTATGAGAGTGCTCCTTTTGTTTTGTTCCCGTTTTCATGTAACGTTTGGCTCAAAACATACTACTCCAGTCTGTTGGAAGCCAGGAGTCTTATACTACACAAACATGACACAAAAGACATCAGCTTGTACTAGTCTTGTACACACAAGTACATAACAGATGCTCGAATTTGTTCCATTATTAAAAAAACAAGTACACAACACATGGTGCCACAGCTACGTGCAGGGCTAGATGCCATAGCTTTTAGCTAGCTAGACAGTAGTTTTGGGTGTCACATCGGGTGTTATATGAAATATCGTATGGGATGTTCAGATATTAATAAAAAATAAATTACAGAATCCGTCAATAAATGGCGAGACGAATTTATTAAGCCTAATTAATCCGGCATTAGCACGTGTGTTACTGTAGCACCGCATTGTCAAATCATGGACTAATTAGGCTTAAAAGATTCGTCTCGAAAATTAATCGTAATCTATGAAATTAGTTATTTTTTAAGTCTATATTTAATACTTATGTATGTATGTATCTAAATATTCGATGGAATATGATGTAAACTTTTGGGAAGGAAATAAACAAGGCAAGTGGACAGTGAAACTAGCCTGCAGCTCCAGCTCGAGCCCAAACACTCCAAACATCATCTTTAGTTTAAAAAGAGTAGTCCTTAGTTAAAAGCTAAAGGTGAAATTATTCCTAAAGACACCTTCATCAAAAGAGAGAGATGCAGCCATCTTTGACAAAGCAATAATGCTGCGTTGATCTCTGTGCGCGGAAATGAACACTAGAACGAATGGTCATGGTCTCATGGAGCAGCAGGCAGGCAGGCGCCTCCACTGGCGAAGAGAAGAGAAGACACCGGCGGACCGGCGCTCTTTTCCTGCGAGGAAGGAAGTTTCACGGGGAATCTGAGCATCTTCGTCCAAAATTCTGTAAAAAGCCTTGCATTGTTATCTCCTGTTTCCTGCTTTTATCTTGTCCTCTCTTTCTTCCCTACAGGCCGGCCAACTTGAGCTTTGCACCGCCCAAATTCGAAGAAAAGTAGTTGAAGCTGAAAGTTAGCTCTGTAGCTGAATTCATCGCAGTCGCTGCAACTGAAGATGTGCAGGGAGTTTCTTTGGAAGCCTAAAGTGTGCGTTGGCTGGGTCCATATATGCAATCTTTTTGCTCAAAGTTTGATCCTGCCGTTTGCTTTGCTATGCTCTCCATTCATCTTTTAAGTACTGTAGCATTGTAGTACCATGAATACGTTCAGTCTACTGGCTGCTGGCTAGTGTTACGTAATACTCGTAGGTTTTAGCTGCGATGATACATGAAAACTAACCAGCAGCAGACATGAACCAATGATGGATATATGAAATAGAGTGTGTATATTAAATAAGTAGGACTAATATCCAGGGGATAAGGGGATGGTAGGACCACTCTAGGATTCGATGAGCTCAGCACCAATTCTTGTAGCTTCATGGATTTGGAGATGAACCACTCCAAGATGAGAGCTGGTACAATAAGTCATATTAGCATGACTAATAGCCAAGACAATTTAGCAAAATCTGAAGCCGAAGACAGAAAAATCAGGAGAAAGAGCGTGGTGGTCGACGTATTCATGGACCCGCTCGTCACGAGCTCCAAGGTTTGTGTAGGGCTCGCTCTGAATCAATGTGAGGCTGCCCTGCCCAGTTCTCTTCTGGCCTGCGACTGAGAACAGAGAGTGAGGGAGTCAACATTTAGATAAGTCAGCCGGTGCGTTACCAATTACCTAGTTAGTACACTAACACAACTAATAGTTATGTGTCATATAAGTTTTTACTGGTATATGTTTAGTTGGATGTCTACGAAGACCGATTTTGGTTAAAGTTTATTTGGTCCTGTAGGTCGTGTTGGATTCCATTTTGTCTGCTCAAAAGTTGGCTTCTATTTCGTTTTTCTCTTAGCGCTAGTGGATTTTGTAACAGAAGCAAAACAGGTGCACGGTGGACCGGTGGTCTCTCAAATCAAACTATATATACAGGTATCATCGTAACACGTCAAATATAAACTATCCTCCGATATCCAATCCAAAATTGAGACAGCAGGATTAGCAGCAATCCTTCTGTCTGGGTCCTTCGACTTCGACTTCGACTTCGACTTCGACTTCAAGGAGCAACACATCTAGCAAGTGGATTGAGCCTAGCTAGGAGTAGGTAACACAAACTACTAGGTGTATCATCGACACGGAAAACACACAAACGACAACAGACCAAATCATCATCGTCCCATCAGTGCCGATTCCTGCAATCTGGTGAAAGGAAGACACGTTGACATATAGTATGCTACTTGCGTAATAAATAAATAAAGTAATTGAAAAATATCGTTTTCGTCGAAGTAAAGTAGGGAATGAAAAATGTAGCCGCGGTGACGGTTGTCAGTTCCGATTCGTAGCAGTAATGATATTCAAGCAACCGCGGATGTTAACCAAGAGGCTGATACACCTAGGACGTGTTCGATAATGTGCATCTGGCCGAGCCTGGCCATGGCTGCCTGCAGTCTGGTCCAAACGATACAAGTGAGTGTGTTTGATTGCACGTTCCTACAGAGCCGAGCTACGACGAGAACGTGTTTATTTGCCTTTACAGAAAAAGTGTGGCTACCTTGCACAGGAATGTGGTAGCCTTACCACCAGAGAAGTCCTCACTTGCATTTCATCGAGCGGTTGGTGGACGCGAGCTAGTCCAGCGCCCAGGGATGGCCATATAGTGCATAGCAGCACCGGTGAGGGACGAGGAGCTGAAGGACAAGGACGACTGCGTGTGCATGGGGATGCGGAGCACGCCGTCGACCGTGGTTGAGATCGCCGGGACCGTGAAGGAGGACGAGGACGACGCCGCGGGCATGCGGATCCGCGGAGCAGCATGGTGAGGGACGAGGGGCAGGAGGACGGATCCTACTACGTCGGACGATGCCTTGGCCGCCGCCTCTTCGTGCCGTCCTTCTTCCTGCTCCGCCACGCCGCCTCCAGCGTGCGCACGGGCTCGACGACGTCGGGCGAGCACTTTGCAGCCGAGGCCGTCCCCGAACAGTTGTGCTGCTGTCAGGCGAACCCAAAGCTCCACCACGACCGGCCGCCCACCTGAAATGAACAAAAGAAGGGGAAAACACTTAAATCCTGCCTATTCATAAGCCGATTTTTGTAGCAGCTGATTTGGACCAATAATAGTAATCAGGAATCAAGATCAGCCTATAGTCCGCGTGAAGGTCCACGATTTTTTTTTCCTTTTTTTGAAAAATAAGGTACAGAATTCTCCGTATCATCTTCCTCGGCTCCAGCATCGTCTTGTTCTACTGCCAAACTCCCTTCATCTTGAGTTCCTGACAGCCCACAGTAAAAAGGGAGGAGTACACAACTGTTCGTTTGGACGATTGGACGTGATGGTTCTACCTGTACGGCACTGTAGCCGGCCCGGTGACCGGGTTCGTTCGCGCCGGCGACGGTCAGCAGACGCGTCACGTGGCTGACGGATCTTACCAGACTATCCACTGGCTGCCCGGCCCGCGTGGTGCTGTAGCGCGGTGGCGATGCGGTGGCAGCAGGCACCAGCAGCAGCGCATGGCCAAGGCATGGAGCGACGCTGCAGCCTGCAGGGGTAGGACTGCCACGGTTGCGACAGCAGCGTGGGAGACTGTGAAAGAGCCAAAAGAGTCTTAACTGAAACCAGCGGCGGGACCAGCCGGGGCCCGGAGCGGTGGTGGCTCAGTGGCTGCGTGCCTGCGTTGCACCGAGAGTGACAGGAGCGGGCCCCCTTGCTCTTCCTCTTCGTAGCCTTCGTGTCTTGTGCAAGTTAAACCCACCCCAACAAATCTGAAGGCCTGCCGGCCGATACGGTGACTCATTCGCGTTGCGTCATTAGAAGTTAATCTTTGATTTCTTTTTTTATGAAGGTCAACCGACTGGTTTATTTTGGTATAAGAGGGTTTGAGCTGATTAATCCACTATAATCTCAAGGACGCGCTGCCTTGCATGTCTGGTCGACTGACTCGTTCCCCAGCTGCCTGCCTCTACGTGGAGAGCAGTTCTGACTGATGAGTTTGTAATTCAACAAGCCAGCTGACCTGTTCACCAAGGTTTATATATCCTTATCCTTACCACCAAGGTTTATATATCCTTACCATCACGATTCTCAGCAGAATCAGGTCACAGCTAACATTTAGGTAAACTGTATATTTAATTTAATCATTCCATCAATGTCCATATTACTCAGCGTAGTGCATAACACCACATCGAGTCAAAGAAGTTTATTTTTGGCACTTATATTATTGTCTCTAAAATACAGTTTATCAAATGCTTGAACAGACGTGATGCTCACAAAAAAAAAATGCTTGAACAGACCCAATATAAAGTCATTGCACACAAACTTGCATGCTTCATTTTCATAAGATTGATGTCATCAATTAGATAAAAAGTCATCCTTACTATATTTAGTCTGGCCTCATATCATGAACTTAGGTAACACAAACCAACTCTGATTCCATCTAGCGGCACCACCAATCATCCCCCCTCCCCTAACCCCACAACCCCATGCCTTTGGTGCCACCAAAGCAGACAAAAAAAGCTCGACAACCGTATAAGGACAATGAGGCTACAACCTAATCCACCAAAAAACCAATCCTACATCTCCATGTTTCAATATCTATTGCAAAAAATGTTGGTGCAAAGTGATAGGGAGAAAAAGAAAGCCACGAGGCCTTGAGGAGATAGGGCGTTACACTGAAGCGATAGAAAGATGACACCCAAGGTTGGTATTCTGAGTCCCGCAATCTTTGCATGGTTGCTTGATAACTCAAATTTGGATGCTCTTTGTTGATGTTCCAGTCGTTGTGACAAAGCACACCAAGATCAAGCCTCGAGAAGTATTGTCCAAGGTAGAACACACCAATTATCAAGCCTCTATATGTTATGAACTAGAGCAAGAAAAATGTGCCGCAAAGAATGCACTCAAGCTATCAAGCGAGCAAGCCCAAGGTATGGTTTGTCTTATTGCCGAGTCTTGATTTATTGTTCTCGTTTTGTAGTCACTATAGAGCAAGCCTCGGCCTCAAGGTTGAGCCAGAGGATTTGAAGTCCTCCAAGCTTCTCCTAGGTCAAGAAAATTCCTTTGTCGAGTCCTTCCTCAAGGATGTGCAAGAAAACTTCCAGGAGGCTTAGGATAGCCTGATGTGATTTGATGCCACTATGAAGAAAACTTTGGAGGACATGAAGTGTGCTCATGATGATGTTGCCAACTCTTTAATTGTTGTTCTTTGATTATCTAGGACAAATGCCGATGTAGCGTGCCATCTCAAACGTTTGTCACTAGTACTGGAGTGGGACCTGGGACTGCCACAAAGGCACTTGAGTCTTGTAAAGATTGTGGGGGGTGCCTGAGATGCTTTCTACAACAGTGACCCAACCCACAACCATGCCGATCTTATCTTGGAGAGGCTAAGCTATATCTCGAGCTAGTTGAAGAACCTAGTCGAGGATGCTACTTGGTGGGGGAGCCAAGTCGCACTGGCCAAAGTGAAGTCCCACTATCTCAACATTTATCTAGAAGTGATAGGTAAGGGAGTCGTAGCCAACACTCCGAACAAGGACGTCCTAAAGCTGCTAGAAGAAGTTAGCTGACTGTCGACGCCCTTGCCAACCAAGTTAATCTTAAAGGTCATGTAAAGAAGTATTTACAATGTACATGGAGTACTCCTGTACTAGGAGTACTCCTGTACACGGATGGCCGAGTATACTTAATTATGTATACTATTAATAATTTTAAAGTTTGAATTATGTGATCCATTTTCTTTAGAGTGCCCCTTGTGTTATGCACATTGTGACAATTATGTATCCTTTGTACTTAGAGTGGGGTCTATAAAGTGTATAGGTGCATGCAATACTTGAGCCAAAATCTTAGATGTAGGATAGGCTCATCAATACTTAAAACAAACACAAAAAGAGGAAAACAACCAAGTGTGCTTAGCAAAGTGTAACCGGTGAGTAACATGTTATGGTTGGAATGCAACATAACATGTTATTTAGAAGCCATGAGTAAAATGAACTTGGAATGTGAGCAGAATATGATTCATTTATTCATTATACATGTATGTAAAAAAGCAAAAACACAATTAATCATATAAATGACATTGTTCGATGTTCCATGTGTTGGTAATGATGTGGTCGTTTGATAAACCCTCGGGCATAATACCTCAATGATTATGTATGGGCCTTTCCCACGATAGTGACAGCTTGTGTTCTCTTTGTTGAATTGGAATCTGCATAGTACCAATCACCAATGTTGAAAGTGTAGCCGTGTACCTTTGTAGGGTCGAGATGGTGGTCTAGAGGGGGGATGAATAGTCCTTTCAAAAACTTAATCGCGCCTGCTAACCGAAACAAATGCAAAATTAAAACTGTCGGTCTAGCCAAGACTACACCCCTCTATCTAAGTTCACAAGCACCTTATAAAGATCCCAAAGAAGCAACAAAGGTGACGGACTAGCTAGAGCTCACCTAATCAATTCTAGAGCAAGGTCACACAAACCTATGCACTAGTACTTCATACAACCAGGGGAGCTCCTGCACAACTAGTGATGCAAAAGCACAAAGCTCCTAAGCTTACTAGCAATGCTCAATAACAGGGCTACACAAGCCAAATTAGAGAGCACAAAATATTTAGCTACACAAACTAAGCAATGTGACTAACAAGGTTACTAAAACCAAATTAGCCACGCAAAGGACCTACTTCTATGCTACACAAGTAAGAAGGCAACTAGCAAGCTACTAAAACTAAACTAGTCATAAGAGCAACTACACAAGCACAATGTATGAAGTGTAAATACAAAGCTTGTGTTGCACGGAATGTAAACCACCAAGAAGATGATGAAGACAATGTTGACACGGTGATTTTCTCCCAAGGTTCACTTGGTTGCCACCAACCTACGTCCCTGTTGTGTCGACCGCTCACTTGGTGGTTCGGCGGCTAATTGACATCACCAGCCAAGCCCACATGTCGGGCACCGCAAGAACCTACCCCGAAAGTGAGGATAGCTCAATGACACGCTCACCTAGAGTTGCTCTTCGTGATCCCTATGGGGTGAGCATAATCCCCCTCACAAATCCTCCTCCGGAGCACCGCACAATCTTCTCGCATGCTTCAACGGAGTCACAAGCCACCAAGCCATCTAGGAGGTGGCAACCTCCAAGAGTAACAAGCACCACCATAATGACCGAACACGCCGACCCAGCGTCCGATCGTGCTACGCCATCCACGTGTCGCTCTGCGTTCAACCGGAGCCGCCTAATCTCAACGGTAACTTCACGCGCCAACGATCACAAGACGATCGACCAGACCGCTGGCACGACCTGACGCTCGAGCCCCAGAGTTCGGTCATGAACAGAGAGCTCCAAGAGCCTCGATTCCATGACCTAACATGTCAGATGAACCTCGACCGGACGCACGGCGGTGTCTGATCCTCACTGTGCGCCAAGATCGCCTCCAGCGCCTCGCCACATCACCATACATCACAGTCGACTAGACTCAGCCCCTGCGCGTCCGTTCACACCAACACGCCGCCCTTCAAAAGGTGACCGGACGCGCTGGTGAAGCCTGTAGCAGAACCATCAAATTTATAAGAGCACAAGTACAATAGCAACCTGCAAGCGGTCGCACTATCATACTTGAGCCCATATAAACCTGGTAGTCCGTCGAGTACCCCGGAGGGTCTCGATTAACCATCAACATACAACCAAGATCGTACATGATTCAACATACATGTCACACGTTACATAAAGTTCACAATTACAATTATATACATCAGAGTACAATTAAATGTTATTACAAACCAGGTTCAAATAAAGTAGTAGTGGAAGCAAATAACGTTTGAAACCAACATATCACATCATTGCTCAAATAATGTGCCAGCTCAGGATCATAACCACAAAAGCATAATAAGAGGGATTAATGAGAGGCGCCTTGCCCAGGGCCCTACTCCTCGTCCACAGCGGGACAGAAGCAGTTCTTATAGTAGCCATGATACATCGTACTATCTGCAACAATGGAAAATAAACCCTGAGTACAAGAAGGTACTCAGCTAGACTTATTCATCATAAAGCAAAAATAAAGTGACTCCAAGGATTATGTAAGGCTGTATAAGTAGAGCTAGCTTGACAACATTTTGCATAAAAAGCGACTAATTCAGTTGTACATTCATAATTCGGTCATCACGTTAATTATAGCTATTCATCTCTAGATTAGCATCTAACCTGTACCAAACATGTGGTATATCATTTAGTATCATACAGTAGTAACCATAGCCGGTATAATAATTCCATGTTCATTCGAACCATCATATTCTATAACACAGTTACTACGATGTTGGTGTGAGTCAGAGTTTCTCACTATCCGGGAGAGACGACGATTCAAATCGATTTCAACCAGCTAGGAATTTATTACTAACACAAACCCAGACATACCTGCGCTAAGGCAGTCTTAGATCACCTTTGGTACAACCCAGGTCCAATTCACAGGTTCGATCAGTGCCGCATAATCAGGGACAACCAACTGCCAGGACGTTCAAGCCCGACCGGCCCTTGGTCTCACATCTGGCTCCCTACACATCCTTACTACCATCCAGAGTGCGCACTTTCACAGAACGGGGCCTGACCTAAGTTGAGCTACTCGGCTTCACGATCAGAACAAGTTATTCGGCCAGCTAAGTGAGAGGCATGCGTTCAATCTCGATAGAGTCGCCAACAATGGTGCGGTCCTTAATCGTCACAGACGGAATCACATGAGTCAACCCACACATAGACTCTACCCGGCCTCTAGTTACATTACCTCATGGTTCTATTCCACAATAGCAAATATAGCCAACCATGCTTCGGTATCCACCTATATCTCGTAGGTGACAAGAAATCATCCGACTTCCACCGGTCTAAGCATGGCTAAGCATATATTCGATCCTGGACCTACACAGGGTTAAAGGTATATATTTGGACAAGGTAGTTCTATGCATCAAGTGTTTCCAACCAACTCTTATAACCTAATGCATCAAACATAAAAGACTCAAGTGATATTTTGTAAAACATGTGAGGCTTAAAATGCTCCGGGGCTTGCCTTTGATAAAGGAAGTTGGCCTGTGATCCGGGCACTTGGGTAGGTCTTCAAGAGTTTGCTCCTCTCCTTCTAGAGCTATGGCCTAAGGTGCCTCCTATTGTTCCTCTTCTTCTTCGTTGAATTCCAATAAAGTTATCCCCTCAGATGATCCTATATGCATGAGCAGGAAATAAGATATCATGGATGCATATATAATGACATGTATAATATGATATGATGTGATGAATGCATGCTCATAAGTGTTCTCAGCAGCATTGCATTAAGGTGATAACAAGTTACATTTTCTTTTACTGAGTAGGTGTATATCTCTTCTCTAGTAACTTAAACAAACACTTATGTAAATCATTTTCTGGACTACAAGACAGCAGCCACTTGTTTTGACCATAACTTGAGTTATACACCTCAAAATAATATGGTTGTGGACATTTTGGAAAGCTTATCAAATTTCCTACAACTTTCTTTTTAATCATCTTAACGTGATTCAGCAGTTATCTAAGTCAAACAATTCAATATTTCAGATCTGTCCAGAGAGCAAGTATTTCTGACAGCAGACTTCTAACAGCTATAATTCTCAAACCATAAGGCCTATGACTATGAAAATTTAACACAAGGTATATAAGTAAGTTATCTACAACTTTTTTATTAACTATCTTTGCGTAAAATATCATTATTATTATGAAATCATCACCACAATAGAAACTACACATGCGGTCATCTAGTTGAATTATAAAACAATAATGAACTAGTTGCCTATAAACAAATACTTCTAAGCCTCACTAATAGTATCAACAGATTATGTGCATCACACACACCACAGAAAACATTATGGTTCAGCCTAACTAATTAGTTATATTCATTTATTAATTTCCTTAGATAATAAGGTGATTTACAGAGTAAATATTTCTAGTACTCAATAAATTCTGAGAAAATCATAGTAGGCTACACATGACCCTAGTAGTCTATGGTACAAATTTCATGTTATTTGGACAAGTATAGCTACCTCTACAAAAATGACAAGTTATATATGCTTATTTTAGCAAAAATAGTTTAGTATAGTGAAAAATGTCAAGCAACAGATTTAATATTTTCTTACTTTCCTCCTAGCATGAGAATACTATGTAAAAATTTGTATGATCATATGTTATGTATTTTTACTTCAATTAATTTCACTAGAATCTAATAATTAATTAACATTAAATAGGAAGACCATATTACAAATATGTTTACTGTAGCTTTAATATTTGTACTAGCTAGCATGTCAACACAAGACCAGCAAAATTAGAATCATAATTTTTTCACTTTTCTAGCTCAAGTTATGCATTTTACAAGATATAAACTACTTTAAAAGCACTTATCTTGCTCAATTTAATTCTCCCAAAAAAATACTCTAAGCAATAGATTTCATATTTTAATCAAATATTACACTTCAAGATGAATCTAAAAAAATTTGGATCACCCCATTTTGAAACTCCTAACTCTAAATATGAATTTTTGAAGTTTGTATTCAAATCTGTGAAATTAATTCAAAAACCAACTAAACCCTAAATGCTATGTACACCCGGTCTACTACACCCACGGTGGCTGACAGTGGGGGCCCACAGGTCAATTGACCCCACATGTCAGTGAATCCGAGCAGAGCATCGACGAGAACTCACCAACGACGAGGTCTCCGGCGGTACGGTCGGCACTGACGTGTTCCCCATCACATTCCGCATCCAGCGAGCTAGATGGTCGAACCTCTAACGACGGTTGTCTACGGCGGCGGCGCTAATGGCGGACGGCTGCGCTGCGCTACGACGGGCTCATCGTCTTTGGCGATGGCATGCTTAGACGGGCATGGCTACACCTCTATTGGGATCTAGCGGAGACCTAGGGTTAGGTGAGGGCGACGGTGGAGCGGCGGTGAAGCTTGGCCGCGTGCATGGCATGGTGGCGGCAAGAGCACGGTGGTGAGCAGCCACGTTCTGGCGTCGGTGTGCTGGCGTTGGCTCGACGGCCAGCGGCGTGAGCTAGACGTGACCCTAGGCTAACCCTAACGAGAGAAAAGCGTGAGCGAGACGGCTCGGTGGAGCACGACCACGACGAGCGCATGCTCGGCGGTGCTCCAGCAAGGGCGCAGCTACGACAAATTCGCCCTTAGGTGTTTACCTTGGCTCGGGTTAAGGCAATGGGTGGTCGGCGAGGTGGAGGAGGTGATGGCCGAGCGGTTGGTGAGATATGATGTACGGCGGTGCGGTGGTGGCAGTGAGCGAGCTCGGTGGAGGTGCGGCGGTGATGGCGCGGCGCTGTGGTTCGCTCGGGCACAGCGAGGGCGAGCGGCAGAGAGAATGAGCGCGAGTGAGAGAGCGAGCGTGGCGCAGCATCTACTTCTGCCCGCTTTGGCCTGACCGGTGGGGCCAGCGCCGGCGTACGACCACCAGGTGGTGGCCACGGCCTGTGCGCGGTCGGCCACGACGGCCGGCGTCGAAATCAGCTAAGTGCCAATTCAGTTGACTAAACCCGCGATCTTTAAGCCCCTAGATCTCCTAATCCGTGGTGAATTTGTGAAAACTTCAGTAATATAAAGTGTAGAGCTACATGAGTACTACAAGATTGCTTTAAGGAGTAATATCTAATTCGAGCTAGTTTTCAAACTACATTGCTCCACAGTGTGCTACTTGAAGCTGTAAACCAGTTTAGGACAGCACAATTTTCTAAGTTACAAACAGCATTAAGTTGAAACTTGTGAGCTCTTTTTGACTAAGTGAGGCACTAAATTAGGTCGTAACCCTTAAATAAAGTTTGTTACCCATGATGTGAACTACAACTTTTATTTAGGTCACACAGCCATGCAAACACTCTAAGCTACTGTTCAACTTTAGTCAAACTAGCATCATGAAAATGGCTTTACAAAGTAAACCAACACTTAGAAGCAAAATTGGCTTAAGTCATGAATATAAACATTGTTCCAAATATCATTCTAGATGTGTCTAAGGTATTTTGGTGACCTCACAACCATCTCATGCATTGGTCACATATGATTACAAGCACAAGCATATATATATATATAATCGACATTTCATGTGACAATGTATAAGAATGAGATGAAATTTCACATGCTCATATTCATGAATGCTTGGATGATGCTTGTGCTCATGAAATGCAAGTGTCAAATACAATGCTTAACACTGGGGTGTTACAAATCCAAGGCCAACGTCCGTTCCCAACTCCTTGCCTTCGGCCAGCTAGCGCACCGCGGCTAAAATTGACCGGACACGCACGTCCTCCTGAGGCCTGCGTCCGGACCACTTCTGTGGGGGATATACCCCCCGGTACCCATAAGATAAGGCATGGGCTGCACCATCAAAGGTGGCTCAGCCCACAAGATCAAGGCATGCACCGGAAGGCTACAAGAAGATGTGGTTTATTGTATAATACCAAATAGAATATTTTTCTTATAACCCTATCCCTCTAGAGTATATAAGGAGAGGCAGAGGTCCTCTAGATGATATATCAAATCTAATACACAATCAATACAAAATAATAGAGCACAGGACATAGGGTTTTACCTATATAAAATAATGGCCTAAACCTATATAAATCTGGTGTCTTGTGTCTCTGTTACCATCTGGTTCATATGACGCGTACCTCCACCGATTCATCTACTACCGTGGGTATACCCCTCAATAGACTGCCGACTAGATTTCATTGATAGTGGTGCACTAGGTAGGGGGTGTGCATGCTCATCCCATGGCGAGCTAGATGGCGTACATCAGGATCAACATCACGTTCTCGGCAAGATCGTTCTTCGGTTTTGCACATGAATTTCTTCGTCGTCGTCATCTGTGGCGATTCGCTTTCTGGCGTACCTCGATCTACAGGGCGCCAGGCCTAGTGCGACTGCCTCATCCTCCTCATGGAGCAGTTCGTCGAATCATCGATAGCATCATCGGTAAGCACCGTGTCCTGGCTGAGTCAGATTCCACGGGCAATCTGCCTCGATCAAGTTCGATCCCAGCATCCAGCTTCTACCGACTTCAAGACCGACCGAGCTCGACTCCAACTAGCATGCAAGACCTAACCTTGTCCTGGGTCCTGACGTCGTCGCAACGTGCGGCCAAGGAAGCGGCCTAGGTTATAGATCATAATTTTCTAATCGGAAGGCCTTAACCAATAGTTAAGTTTTCTACATGGATTCTTTGTCGATACGCTCGTGGCTCCAAGCAATCACCAACGAAGGCAATAAGCGTCGACCAAATAAACAAGGATTTGCATGTGTACATGTACGTGTGTGTGTATATGTGCAGAACTACTCCAACCAACTATGATTCAGATTCACGATCTACACCGCCATGCAAGCTACCAGGTTTCGTATGTATATTCATGTACGTGCGTGCGTACAGATCTATTGCTATTCCTCTATGTCTCCAACCCAAAGATCAAACTATACTGCAGTGGATTTCTCCGGCCCGATTAGGCATGCACAAGAATCTTACTCTAATTCGATCGTGCATAATGGTTGGTTGCTACCACATGCATCATTGCCTTTGCGATCGCACGCATGGGCTACTTGGTGCCGATCAACATCCACAACGCAATGGCCGTCAAAGCAATTCAAGATCCATTCTTCTACTCGGCAAGCTGTCCAAGCTATCAAGCGAGCCATCTAAGCCTGCCATGCAGTATCGTTTCTCCAACCAGCGGCATAAGGACGACGTCGCCTGGACTACTCGCTCCGACTGCCTGCCGCGTCGCAATAATGATCGCCGCATAGAACGGCGCTATGACGACCGTGACCACGGCCATGACAACAGGCAAGAAAGCTTGAGGGCCGAGCAGTTCCGTCAATGTCGCCGACCAAATGTTTTGACTAAAGCTAAGTACCTTTCATATATCCACATTTAATACAGCTTTATTCTTGCTGTGTTTCTCCAATTATTATTTTTCCCATCATTCTCCAAAATAAATTTCTCCATGTTTAAGATACTCTTATCGTTTTCCATGCACTCCATTTGTTCACTGACTCACCAACCAGGCACGTTCCACAGAGGATCTTTAAGATGACGCATACTATCGCCTCCCCACGCGGATTGACTCCGTCAGGCTCCGATTATGCTTGTTTGTCTACGATTACGCATAGCCGCTCAAGCCGCCTAAGCCCCCAAGCAAGCTGCCAAGCGAGCCGCCTGAGCCGCCCGAGCCACCAAGCGAGCTGCTAAGCGAGCCGCCTAAGTCATAAGCAAGCCGCTCCGCGCTGCGAAGAATGGCGTTGTGACAACAGCGACCATCGTCATGATGATAGGCCAGAAAAGCTCGAGGGCTGGGCAATTTCATCGTCACCGACCAGTCATGTTTTCATTTGCGTTATCTAGAAGCAGCCCTGTCCTCGACTTCGCACCTAAATGTGCACGAGCAGTAGCGCCCTGCGTCATGAGCGGGTGGTAGTGGCTCCTCAGTGATACCCATATTCCTAAGCATGCACAAGAATCTTGGGATAGAATGCCCCACACGTCTCATTGGTATAGTGCTAAGCACTCTCAAAGTTCTCTAATTTCTCCATGTTCTCCAATTTCTCCATGTTCTCCAAATTTCTCCATATTCTCTAAATTTCGCTACGGTATAGTGCTAAGCACTCTCCATGTTCTCCAAATTTCACCATGGTATAGTGCTAAGCACTCCCCATATTCTCCAAATTTTGCCACGGTATAGTGCTAAGCACTCTCCATGTTCTCCAATTTCTCCATGTTCTCCAAATTTCTCCATGTTCTCCAATTTCGCCACGATATAGCGCTAAGCACTCTGCATGTTCTCCAATTTTGTCATGGTTATAGTGCTAAGCACTCCAAAATTCGCCACAGTCAATTGCTAAGTACTCTCTCCATTTTTAAGTGCTCAGCACTCTCCAAATTTTACTCCTATGTCCAGTGCTAAGCATGGGGATTTCGTCCTTTATACAAATATGAATAAACTCCAAATAAACATAAACTGCTCTGTAGGATATAAAATTCACTGATACACTGCTCCAGATAAACTCCGCTTTGTTTTCTTCATCACCGAGTTCATATATTATATTTTTAAATCATGTACTACCCGTCCTACATATTTGTATTGTAGGATCATCGTCTAGGTGGTCGCACCATCTGGCCTTCAGATTTCTCCGCCGATCAACTAGTCGGACCGCTAGGTTGATGACTTTGTCGCCGACCAGTTGGTCAGACTGTTCGGCATTCACTTCTACTCGGCGCTCACTTCGCCGCCGACGAGTTGGTTGGGCTGCTCAGCACTTGATTCTTCGCCAACCAACTGGTCGGACTATCTGTCGCTTCATCGTTAGTTACGCTGGGGTCTCACCAGCTAAGCTGGGGACTTCATCGGTCAATTCGCCTGTTGGCTTACTACGTTTTGCCGACGCTGCATGTCATGTGTGATATAAAGGTGTTCCATGCTATCCAGATCAGGGTACTGATCCTGGGCAGCACGTTAGGGGCTTTAATAAGTATATCTATCGTAGCAATCCAGTGCTAAGCACTTTCTGTTTTCTTCACGTTTTACTACTCGATATTATCAAGTTTTACTCCATATGCCCAGTGCTAAGTACGAGGACTTTGTCCTTTATACTTAATTCTTTGATCCTACTACAAGATGTTTCTCTATCTTACAGCAGGCTTGGGGACTAAGTGTGTACACTTCACCTTGCGGTGAATGTACTGTTTTTTCTTCTTACTGGTTTTTCGGCTAAGCTGGGGACTAGCTGTGTGCTCGGCTAAGCTAGGAATTTATTGTTTTGACTAAGTGATCATTGAAATTCTTTGATCCTGACACCAGGTGTCTTCTTCACCTACTGTCAGGCTCGGGGATTACAATGTATACATTGCACCTTGCGGTGCATGTATCAATACTAACATCCTCTTTGATGAAGTCATGGATGATGGTCATCTGACTTCGCCAACGAAGCCTAAGTGTGTACACTTCACCTAAGGTTGATGTCTTCGGCAAGCTCCGATACTGTTTTCTCCGCCGATTAGCTGGTCAGACCGCTAGGTGAATGGACTTCGTCGTCGACCAGTTAGTCAGATTGTTCGACATTTACTTCTACTCGGCGCTCACTTCATCACCGACCAGTTGGTTGGGCTGCTCGGTGCTCGATTCTTCACCAACCAACTGGTCGGATTGTCCATCGCTTCATCATTAGCCACGCTAGGGGCTCGCCAGCTAAGCTAGGGACTCCTTGGTGTTTGGATTCTTCGTGCAAGCATCGCTAGCTAAGCTGAGGACTCTGCGTTTGGATTCTTCATGCAAGAGACGCCGGCTAAGCTGGGGACTCCCTTAGCGGTTGAATTTCGCTATGTCTCATCGGTGTGCTATCAAGTTGCTCTATGCTATTCGGATTAGGGTGCTGATCTTAGGTAGCATGTTTGGGTCTTGATACGCACATGTCAGATGATGTCGGCAAGCTTTCAGACTTATTTTCTTTGAGCCTGCTACAAGATTCATTCTTCATCTTCCAGTAGGCTAAGGGACTAAGATGCCACACTTCACCTGATGGTGAATGTAGTGCTTATTTTCTGATTTACCCTCCTTATTGACTAAGTCACGGATGATAATCATCTGACCTCGCAAACAGAGTCTAAGTGGCTACACTTCATCTGAGGTGAATAATTTTTAAAATTAATCTTGAGCCCCTTATATCCTGTTGGCAAGCCTTACTTGGCTAAGTCTGAGGTCTCCTAACCAGTTAAACTGGTCGGCTTTGACTTCCACCGCTCGGATCACCCGTTAAACTGGTTGGCTTCGACTTCCATCGCTCGGTTCACCAGTTAAACTAGTCGGCTTCACATCAAACTATTCAGACTTGTTCAAGACTGTGTTGCGTAAAGGATACAAGTCGCTCGGGGACTAGCTGTGGGAGATATACGGATACCCACAAGACAAGACATGGGCCGCACCATCAAAGGTGGTCCAGCCCACAAGATCAAGACGTGCACCGTAAGGCTACAAGAAGATGTGGTTTATTGTATAATACCAAATAAGATATTTTCCTTGTAACCCTATCCCTCCAGAGTATATAAGGAGAGGCAGGGGTCCCCTAGACAATATATCAAATCTGATACACAATCAATACAAAATAACAGAGCACAGGACGTAGGGTTTTACGTCACATTGATGGCCTAAACCTGTATAAATCTTGTGTCTTGTATCTCTGTTACCATGTGGTTCGTATCACACGCATCTCCACCGATTCATCTACTACCGTGGGTATACCCCTCGGTAGACTACTAACCAGATTTCATCAACAACTTCTCACCTCCAGAGACCACTTCTCACCTCTGTTTCTTCACCGAGTTGATCCGCTTCAACTCCAACTTCTCATCCTTTTGCAAATGTGCCAACACCACCAAGTGTACACCACCATGTGTATGTGTGTTAGCATTTTCACAATCATTTTTCAAAGGATTAGCCACTCAACTTACCACGCCACTTGATCCTAGCAACGATGCAAAGTTAGATCACTCAAGTGGCACTAGATGATCGATATGTAAATAAGTTTGCCCCTCTTGATAGTACGGCCATCTATCCTAAACCCATTGACCCAAACATGTTCCACTTTGATCACACTCAAAGAAACATAAGGTGAGTGCTCTAAATCATCGGACTTATGTTGGTTTGATCCAAGAGCTAGGGTGAGCCTCACATGGCTTTAAGAGCACACCAAATTGAAGTTAACGAGCACACAATGGCCCAACGGACCGACAAGAGTGCATCCAAGGCATTTATCTTGAATTTGAATGACCTAAGTAGGCTACTAATTTGATGGTATCCTAACTACAACATTCAAATTTGAACGACCACTATGTAGCCTACCCAACTAAGATAAAGTTGGTAGACTATTTAGGTAATTCAATATTCGAATGACACTCTATCTTACAACTGAGAAATCGATGCCTGATCTAGCCATTGACTTTTTGGAAGTGGCAACAAATTGGCATGTGGTTATACTTCAATAGAGTTTGGTCACTTTGAACTCATACTTTGGGGATTTTTATAATTTTATAAAGATATAAGGTTGGTATGGTATATGTTAGCAAATGAAATGCACACACCTTATTCTTCGTATCTATCAAGTTGTTTTTTTATCAAAGTTGAGTAATACTTCTACTTTATAAAGTGGCTTATAAAAAGTCCGAACACTTAGTGACTAAAGTGACCTCATGGTAGCAATAACACATGCCGTACTTTGAAATTTATTTGAAAATATATAGGACTTGGCATTGTGCATGTTGCTAAAATGAAATGTTTAAACTATAGAATACTCTAAACTATATATATGTAACATAGACGTCAAATTTCATCGAATGTCGAGTTCAAATACTAATTTATTTAAGTGGGACAAAATGCATATGGGAAGTGCTTCCTGCCACACCAAAGAGGATGTTACGATCAATTTTTTTTTGTTTAATTCAAAATTAGACAACTTTAATTCTACAATACTTTTAGTTAAAATGGAACATCTGGTTTATATACATTCCAACCTTTGTATAAACCATCTCTACAAAGGAGCTTTACTACGAAAGCGTGTAGATAAATTTCTAATGCTTTTTGCAAACAAAAAGAAAACAACAAACCATATTGCCTATCATACCCCTTGAAGTCGGGAAACTATTCCCACTAGTTGGGTAAGTGTTGCGAGTATATTATGTACTCAGGGTTTATTTTACCCAGTTGCAGGTGCAGCTTGAGGAGTAGCTCTTGTGTGGAGGATTCTTCTAGTGGGCACAGATGGATCCTTGTATCGTTTCCGCTAAATGTTTATTTTCATTCCACTGTTTAATTATCGCACTCTGAACCCTGGTATTATAATAAATAATTTTCAAGAACTCTTGTTGTATGAAATGGACTAAGTATTGTAAGCTTGTACTCATTATTGGATTCTGGAGGTAAAACGTGGATTGATTCAAGTTCTCCCGGTGGGTGTGCTCGATGGAACTGTCCGATGTAGCTAACTTTCGGGGTGCTTAGTGTCTAGTGGAAGATAAACGTCTCTGAAAGCGTGTTATTTTAGGCGGTTCTGCCAGAACTAACCTGTGTATCTCACTCAAACAGATATTAGTCCACCTAAGGTTGTCACTCAATTACCAAAACCAAACAATGACCTTTCAATCTCCCTCTTTTTGTTAATTGATGACAACTCTACAAAGATATGGAAATTAAGATCTTTTGGATTCATGTTGCTTGCCCAAGCAATTTTACCATGTGTAAATGATTTTAGACAAGTACCACAAACCCAAATTGATAGTATTAGCTCCCCCTACATATGTGCTAGAGTGTTTGGTTTGAAGCTCGCACATATGCATAGATTGGAATTATAGGAGAGTAATTACTACCAAATAATGCTAAGGAGTATAGAATAAACCTTTGAAGCGTGATACCAATCGGAGTTACACTTTTAACACCGTCCATAGCACCATGAGTAGCTAGACAACAAAAATACTAGAAACCCTGTGAGATCAACATTATAAGCAATGTTCTAGTACCACGTGTAGAAATACAAGTCTAGCTACCATCCTATACATGCTAGGTATCAAATCATCATTCAAGTTCTACAACTAGCATACACCACACAAGCATGCATATTAAATTTAAAAACTTATGCAATGCAAGCAAGCACATGAATATGCACATATCAAATGCAATTAATCAAAGTTCATGAGCTTGCTCCCTCTACTTGTGTGCTTCTCTTGTCTAAGAATTTTGATCCCTTCATATTCTTCAATGTTGCTCCCTCTTTGTCCATGTCCATATTCAACCTCTCAATCTCTTCCAAAGCTTTCATACCTTTGTACAATCTCTCCCCCTTTGTCATCAATTTCCATAAAAGGTGTGCATCACTTGATACAAAGGTTTGCATTGGGGTAGATGGTTGACACTTGAATCTTGTATTTTTTATGGACATCACTTGATTATTGGAATGACACCATTTGTATAGCTCTTGAGATACCACACATATGATCTTTGACCTTGATACCAATTAGTGGGACACCTCCCCCTAAATCATTGCATGGGTCATCCATTTAATAAACTTGAGCTCTTGTAGTGAGGGATGCATTCTTCATTTAATGATCACTTAAAGTTGAGGATCACTTGTGGAACCACCATCTTGTATGAATGATACCATGTGTAGAGATGTGATACCATGTGTATGATTGATTTGTTAATAAAAACTATTTCTTGAATATTTGCTATCTTCATGAGTAACACTTGTAGGATATCACTTGTAAGTTGATCTAGACACCACTTGTGGATTCTTGGTGAAATATTTGAGTCTAGATACTACTTGAAACAACCAAACTAGATATCCATTTGCATTGTTGTCTTGTGCTTATACTCTTGTTACTTATCATGAGCTTCTAAGTTGATTTGAACTAAATTAATTTGCCTAAGCTTTCAAGTCCGATTTGAACCAATGGCAAGCTTCTTCACATCTCTTGTAAGTGTTATCCTTCCAATGTTGTACTTGCCACTTGTTAGCAATCCAAATTAAATCAAGTACTTAAGTTCACTAGCTTATGAACAAACTCATACACTACAACTAGATTCAACTAATCATTCAAGCAATAGTGGCAGGCTATGAATTTAAATATTTCAAATATTTCATTTGTTATGCATGATCCTATAAGCATGTACTATATGCACTAACCGCATACTAGTATGGGATGAAATGATCATACACATTACAATGATACCTTTGCTATGTTGGAGAAGAGAATAATCATATAGATTCTAATTCATTTCTGCAATAGCAATGTGAAGTCCAATTTATAGCTTGATGAAGACCAATCATCATAGATAGAGTCCATTCTTTACCCATATGAATTGAGAACCACTTATGATCAAGTGCACTATCATGAGTTGTGGTTGGCTTGCTTCTTGTTTTGGTCAATGCTTGCATGAGAATACCACTTGAATAATCATGAATTGCTCTCTTTTGGGTGTTGCTTGCTTTTCTTGATCAGCCCTTTTGATTGCTTCAACTAAGCATCTCAAATATTCCTCGGACCACCACTTCTATGTTAGCTTTCCAAGTACCATACTTGGTTTACCTACACATAGGCGGCAAGCCCCTACACTAGGGAGAAGTGATCTCTCTCCAAGAACCATTCTTGACACTCACTTCAAATAACTTGATTGATTGATCCAAGTGATGGACTTAACTTGATGAGTAACCTTGATTCCTTCTTTAAGTACTTTTCTTTCTACTTATTTAAGTCATTTTCTTTCTACCAAATGATTTCCAATAATCACTAGAACAACTTCATCTTCATCTTGAGTTTGATCTTGATCTTCCAATTTAAGTACCAAATGTGTGCAAAGTACACTCCATAATCAAATGGCCTTGTACTCTTTGCTTGTCATGCTTGTAGATCATCTCAAAACCAAACTTAGGTGCCTCAATCACTTATAAATATGAATCCAACTTGAGTATCTTTCAATCAAAGTGACTCTTGATCAATCCAATAATTGTCACTTTTTTGATAGATTCTGTGCCCTTCAAAGAAAAATGCATATTTCCCAATGTACAGACCCAAATACCACGAAATTGGATGGAGATGTGCTTTACTAAGTCATCTAGCAGCTGTAAAAATTTTAGCTTCATTTGACTTCTAGATTACTACCAAATTTCAATTCTTCCACCACTGCTACATACTGAAAGCTGCTGCACTATAGTTGACAAGATCTACTCCAAAACCGAAGCATCTCTTATCCAATTCTCATGAAATTTCTACATAATCTCATACAATAAGTCTAGATAATGTACACCAATTTGCAAGCCAATTCAAATAGATTTGATTACTCAAACATGTCTAAGATCTCAGCTAGCTCAGATTCTCAATTATAGGACAGATTTCAACCAATTGAGCTAAACTTCTTCAAATTGAATCAAACCTAAAAGTAACTTGCTTGAATACTCTCACAAGACATATATCCATTCAATCTACTCACTAAAGGTTATCTCATGAATTTATCCAACACAAATCAATTCAAACTTGATTACTAAGCATTTATCCATTCAATCATCTTATAGTAAGCAACATTACATATTTATCTAATTCAATCAACTCACATGCACCCTAATAAAATGGTCAATAAGAGATATACCTTGGTTAGCTTATGATCAATCAATTTGCAAGATTCAACTCAAGTTCTTGCAAGCCATCAAATATATATCCAATAAATCATCCACAACTTGAATACGACACTTGTATGTTGTAGCACATTTGAACTTCACTAATTCTTGGCTTGGCATTGGGATAGGTTTGCTTTAAGCTTCAATACTTGACTCAATATATGATAATCAATGTGAAATCATTTGAGTCAGGACTCAATGCCATGGTACCTACACACATTCATCCACCTTTTGATGGTACCCAAACAAGTTTGGGTCCTCTCAAGTTAGGTGCAACATACTTAGGCATAGCCTTAGTATGAGTAGCGGGATGTTTTGCAATTGTAACCAATGAGGTACCATTGCCATCCTTCCTATGCATAGAATTATCATCATTTGAAATGAGCTTAGGAGAGTTACCTAGGGGACATGAATGTGCCATGTGTCCCCTTTCCCGGCATGAGTAGCAAACTCTCTTTGATTGCGCCTTTTTTTCCTTGCTTATTTGTTGCTTCTCATTGCCTTGCCTCTCATGAGTTACTTGAACCTTCTTCTCAAGCTTGGTAGGACACCTCGAGACAAAGTGTCCCATATCCTCACACTTGAAGCACTTGATGTGAGCATACATCTTCTTCTTATCTTGTGTCTTGCTGATCATCTTGGCATCTTGAATTTGCATTGGATGCCTTGCCTTTCCACCCCTTCTTGTTTTCTTCATCTTTTTCTTCAAGTCAACACCATCTCCATGGTTGATCTTGACTTGCTCTTGGGGTGTCTTCTCTTGCTCATTTTGTGGCTTTGGTTGAGGCTTTTCTTATTGCTTCACCAATTGCTTGGTTGGGCACATTGAGGTCAGGTGACCCCAAGTGCGGCACTTGAAGCACTTCACATGTTTGAGCCTCTCTTCTTCCTTCATCTTCTTGAGCTTCTCAATGTTTGGGTAATCATTTGTAAGGTGTCCCGCTTTATGACACCGGTAGCACATGGAGTGAGACAACTTCAATTGTAGTTGCTTCTTCATCTTCTTTGCCCTTTTTCTTTCGTCCTTTGTCATCTTCCTTTTTAAGCCAAGGCCACTCTTGTCACTGAAGTTTCTTTGAGTCTTCAACATATGCTCAAAGGTGACTTTTGAGTTGTAGCACATCTCTAACTTGTTGCTCAATTTCTTCACTTCATTTTTGAGCTCATTGTTCTCCTTCAAAAGGTTAGTCTCACAAGACAAGGAAGTAGAACAAGCATCTATATGTGAAGAGCATGGCATTTCTAATAAATCATCATAAGAGATGGATACATGCTTCTTCCCTACATCACAAGAGCTAGTCACATGCTGCAATTGATCACTTGACTCATGTGATGAGCTCTCATTCTTTTTAAGTTTTATTGAAAAAGCTTTAATGAGAGAAGCATGTTGTTCTAATAATTCTTCATGAGATGCAAGTAGTGTCTCATGAGTCAATTTTAGCTCATCATGTGAAGAGTTAAGAACAACATGTAAGTGCTTATGTTCTTCACATGAGTTCTTTAGAAATGAGTTTTCATTTTGCAATTTCAATATTTTAGCTTTCTCATTTTCTAAAGACATGGTCATGCTAGTAAGTCTACTAACAAGCTCATCATATGAATCAACATGGTCAACCACATTATCATCTTGTACCTTTGTGTCACCTTGTGACATGAAGCAATGTGGTGATGATGGAGAGCTTATAGTACCATCACTTTCATAGCCCGAGCATGAACCATCATCAACAAGTGTGCAAGGGGTAGCATCATTATTTGCATCACTTGTAGCATCATCATCAACCATGTCAAGTGAACTTGTGGTAGGTCTTTCATCATCATCACTTGACCATGAGGTGGAGCAATCTTCCACAATCACCAAGTTGTGGTCATGCTCAACACACTCATGCGCACTCTCCTTTGGATCATCCTCCTTCTTGAATTTACCATCATCCTATGTGGAGGAGTCATTGAAGGTGTGCTTGATTGATTCCCACAACTCATGGGCGGTTCCTTTGTGGTTCACCTTGTAAAACAACACAAAGTTCAAAGCGTCCATTAGAAATAAATAAGCATCGGAATCAAGTTCAAAGAGAACCTTTTGACCTTTGGTTAGATTTTTATGGTCCAAGACATGGATGAGACCACTTGTGACAACCCACCAAAACTTAGGTCCCTTTACACGAAAATGATCAAGCATATGGTGTTTCACCGTGCAAAGTGTGTGCCATCAAAAATGTGTGTGTCACACTCATCTATCCCACTAGACGCCATCCTCTCGGGTTGGGGAAGACCACAAATGAGAGACCAAGCTCCAATACCATGTGTAGGGTCGAGATGGCTGACTAGAGGAGGTGAATAGTCCTTTCTAAAACTTAATCGTATTGGCTAACCGAAATAAATGCTGAATTAAAACTATCGGACTAGCCAAGACTACACCCCTCTAAGTTCACGAGCACCTTATAAAGATCCTAAAGAGGCAACAAAGGTGCCGGACTAGCTAGAGCTCACCTAATCAATTCTAGAGCAAGGTCACACAAACCTATGCACTAGCACTTCATACAACAAGGGGAGCTCCTACACAACTAGTGATGCAAAAGCACAAAGCTCCTAAGCTCACTAGTAATGCTCAATAACAAGGCTATACAAGCCAAATTACAACAACAACAACATAGCCTTTTAGTCCCAAGCAAGTTGGGGTAGGCTAGAGTTAAAATCCACCAAGAGCCCCAAGTCACGGTTCATGCACTTCAATAGCTGCTTTCCAAGTACTCCTATTCAAACATAGATCTCTAGATATATCCGAAGCTTTCAAATCTCTTTTTATTGCCTCCCCCCATGTCAATTTCGGTCTTTCTCTACCTCTCCTCATATTATTAGCTTGGCTTAGGACTCCACAATGCACTGGTGCCTTTGGAGGTCTCCTTTGGACATGGCCAAACCACCTCAACCGATGTTGGACAAGCTTTTCTTTAATTGGTGCTACCTCTAGGCGATCACGTATATCATCGTTCGAAACTCGGTCCAATCTTGTGTGATCGCAAATCCATCGCAACATACGCATTTCTACAACACTCAGTTGTTGAGCATGTCGAATCTTTGTAGGCCAACATTCTGCTCCATACAACATAGCCGGTCTAAACGCCGTTCTATAGAACTTGCCTTTTAGCTTTTGTGGTACCCTCTTGTCACAGATAATGCCAGAAGCTTATCGCCACTTAATGCACCCTGCTTTTGATTCTATGGCTAACGTCCGCATCAATATCTCCATCCCTCGGTAGCATCGATCCCAGATACCAAAAGGTACCCTTCTTAGGCACTACTTGACTACACAAGCTAAATTAGAGAGCGCAAAATACTTAGCTACACAAACTAAGCAATGTGACTAACAAAGTTACTAAAACCAAATTAGCCATACAAGGGAGCTACTTCTATGCTACACAAGCAAGAAGGAAACTAGCAAGCTACTAAAGCTAAACTAGTCACAAGAGCAACTACACAAGCACGATGTATGAAGTGTAAATACAAGCTTGTGTTGCATGGAATGCAAACCACCGAGAAGATGATGAAGACAATGTTGACACGGTGATTTTCTTTCGAGGTTCACTTGGTTGCCACCAAGCTATGTCCCCGTTGTGTTGCCCGCTCACTTGGTGGTTCGGTGGCTAATTGGCATCACCCGCCAAGCCCGCACGTCGGGCACCGTAAGAACCTACCCCAAAAGTGAGGGTAGCTGAATGAAACGCTCAACTAGAGTTGCTCTTCGCGATCCCCGTGGGGTGAGCACAATCCCCCTCACAAATCCTCCTCCGGAGCACCGCACAATCTTCTTGTGTGCTTCAACGGAGTCACAAGCCACCAAGCCATCTAGGAGGTGGCAACCTCTAGGAGTAACAAGCACCACAGGCTTATAACTCGAACATCTAGTGCCACTCGATGCAACCTCATGATGCAATCGCACTAGAATCGCTCACTCACTCAATCGGATGAACACTATCAAGCAAGAGTGAGTAGGAGAGCTCCCAAGCCACGAAGGCTCTAGTGTGCTCAGCAACCGGCCAAGGCCAGCCAACACTTCTATTTATAGCCCCATGAGCCAAACTAGCCGTTACCCCTTCACTAGGCGTTTTTCCAGCTTACCGGACATGCCGGTCGTAATGACCGGCCCAGCATTCGGTCATGCTACACCGTCCACGTGTCACTCTGCGTTCAACCGGAGCCGCCCGATCTCAATGGTAACTTCACGTGCCAATGGTCACAAGACGACCGGACGCACCCTAGCACGACCTGACGCTCGAGCCCCAGAGTCTGGTCATCCGGTCACGAATAGAGAGCTCCCAGAGCCTCGATTCCATGACCTAACGCATCATATGAACCGCGATCGAATGCATAGCGGTGTTTGATCCTCACTGCGCGCCAAGATCACCTCCAGCGCCTCACCACGTCACCATACGTCATGGTCGACCGGACTCAGCCCCTGCACGTCCGTTCATGCCAACACGCCGCCCTTCAAAAGGTGACCGAATGCGCCGGTGAAGCCAAGGCCAGCATCCGGTCCCAACTCCTTGCCTTCGGCCAGCCAGCACACCGTGGCTAAAATTGACCGGACACGCAGGTCCTCTCGAGGCCTACGTCCGGACCACTTCTCACCTCCAATGACCACTTCTCACCTCAGTTTCTTCACCGAGTTGATCCGCTTCAACTCCAACTTCTACTCCTTTGCAAATGTGCCAACACCACCAAGTGTACACCACCATGTATATGTGTGTTTGTATTTTCACAATCAATTTCCAAAGGATTAGCCACTTAACTTGCCACGCCACTCGATCCTAGCAACGATGCAAAGTTACATCACTCGAGTGGCACTAGATGATCGATATGCAAACACGTTTGCCCCTCTTGATAGTACGGTTATCTATTCTAAACCCGGTCATCAACTTCTCTACACACCTATGACTGGTGAAATGAAATGCCCTAGGTTATACCTTTGTCTTGCGCATTTCATTCCATCTCCTCCAATGTCGATGCAACACATGCACCAACATGATCAACAATGATATGATCCACTACATATCATCACATGACCATATTGGTTCATCGATCTTGACTTCACTTACTCTTCACCGTTGCTTCTGTCCATCGGCGCCAAGTCATCACTCAACTTGCCCTTCACACTTGCAACCGGTCCATCGAGCCAAGTCATGTCTTGATCTTCTCCACCTTGATCACATGACTTAATGTCATGTCTCATGTGCAATGAGCTCCTTCATCATCACATGTATAAGCTTTGCAACAACTCCGAGCCATCTTCACCGTCATGGCATATGTTGCTCACACACATATACTTGTGGACTAATCACTTGTGTATCTCACTCAGATACATATTAGTCCACCTAAGGTTGTCACTCAATTATCAAAACTAAACAAGGACCTTTCAACCTTACAACTCTGTTAGAGTCGTAACCCCTATTGCTACTTAGTTGACCAAAGTTGAGTACCTATCTGGCTTCCTTTGACTTATCCTTGATAGAGGCCTTGATTCTCGGAGAACCATAATTTAGGCCAGTCATAAAACTACTTTAGACCCATACACTATTGACAGTCCTTATTCACTATTAGTGCGCCAAAATAATATAAAATGATAACTTACATAAGCAACACCATAACCATAGAACTTAATTTAATCAATTTCTCATGGTTTGGTGTTTATTTGAAAGCGGGCAAGACATTACCGAAAGATGAGTCAAATTGGCCCAATGGGGGGTTGACCGACCTACCCATTGACCCAAACATGTTCCACTTTGATCACACTCAAAGAAACATAAGGTGAGTGCTCTAAATCATCGGACTTATGTTGGTTTGATCCAAGAGCTAGGGTGAGCCTCACATGGCTTTAAGAGCACACCAAATTGAAGTTAACGAGCACACAATGGCCCAACGGACCGACAAGAGTGCATCCAAGGCATTTATCTTGAATTTGAATGACCTAAGTAGGCTACTAATTTGATGGTATCCTAACTACAACATTCAAATTTGAATGACCACTATGTAGCCTACCCAATTAAGATAAAGTTGGTAGACTACTATTTAGGTAATTCAATACAATCGAGAATGACACATTCTTTTATCTTACAAACCGAGAAATCGATGCCTGATCTAGCTTCCAATTGACTTTTGGAAGTGGCAACAAATTGGGATTTTATAATTTATATGTGGTTATACTTCAATAGAGTTTGCACACACCTTATTGAACTCATACTTTTGAGTAATACTTCTACCTAAGTGGCTTATAAAAAGTCCGAACACTGTGACTAAAGTGACCTTGGCAAAATTTGGGGATTTTATAATTTTGGTATGGTATATGTCATAGCAAATGAAATGTACATGAAGACACACCTATAGCTCTTCTTTACCTCTAGTTCTTCGTATCTATCAAGTTGTTTTTTTATCAAAGTTGAGTAATTTTTCTACTTTATAAAGTGGCTTATAAAAGTCCGAACACTTAGTGACTAAAGTGACCTCATGGTAGCAATAACACATGCCTTACTTTGAAATTTATTTGAAAATATATAGGACTTGGCATTGTGCATAATGCTAAAATGAAATGTTTAAACTATAGAATACTCTAAACTATATAACATAGACGTCAAATTTCATCGAATGTTGAGTTCAAATACTAATTTATTTAAGCGGGACAAAATGCATATGGGAAGTGCTTCCTGCCACACCAAAGAGGATGTTACGATCAGACATTTTTTTTGTTTAATTCAAAATTAAACAACTTTAATTCTACAATACTTTTAGTTAAAATGGAACATCTGGTTTATATACATTCCAACCTTTGTATAAACCATCTCTACAAAGGAGCTTTGCTACGAAAAAATAGCAACTATAATTGGGTACATGTCGACACACCAGTGACGTTCATCACTAGCTTAACTCGCTGTTTCGGTACATAAGGCACTCATAATTTCCTACGGAGAAGAGAAGACAACGACATGGATTTAAAAAATTTACAGGGCAGAAACACGAGGGAATTTGAGGTCAGCCTGATTGGCAGAAGCACCGTCTGAGCCCGTGGAAATGCGTGTCGTGCCGTGGCTGAGACACTTCTTCTCTGCTATAGAAAAGGATTTTGATGTGATACCACCAAACGACTATGAGCTGTTTATTTATTTTAATCGAACGGTCACGCTCAACGGAGACACCAGTGGCCTGGAAACGTTTTGACGACACCAGGAGGGTGCCTGTGTGTGTAATACACGCGTGGGGACGCGACGAGCTGGGGTCCGCGGCCAGCGGCGTATCCGCGTCGGATCTAAGCAGGGTGCCGTCCGCTTACGCGAGCTCTTCGTTAGCTTGATGGCCCATCATCAGATAAGAATGCGGTATGTCCTACTCCAGTACTTGTTAGCTTGATTTATTAATATATATTTATTTAAATTTTTACTTTGGAAAGTATGATAAATCAGAAAAAGTTTTAGATATAAAGATCTTTTTAGATCTAATTGATGCATACGTGATCCATTGGATGTGGTAAAATTTTTATTTTTTTCAAGTTTAGATATAGCATAATTTAATTAACATAAACTACCTATTTTTTATTCAAGTAACTCGTACCACACGTATGTGCTCAAACAAACGTGAAATGATGTGTGTATGTGCCCAACGTGCACGAAAATTTACGTGCATACATGAAACTTTACATGGCCATTTTATATGCTCAATATACGTGATAGCTAAGGCCCGCTGAACTATGAAATATAGTTGTATTCGAGTTAGTATAATATACACACTTGATTTGTAACGTGTCAACATATAACATGTTTTAGATCTCTAAAGTTCATGTCTTAATTAATGTGTTAACCATTGATATTTTTTATATATGTAACGTAACTTTTAATAACTGAATAAACCGTGATAGCTGTTGTACACATGGATATTTTTTATATGTAACATACTGAAAGGAAGGCCGCGCAATCTACAAGGAAGGGTAGCGCGTCCGGCCGCCGCTTCTGTCTCCCGTGCATGAGGAGATTTGAAGATATTTTCTTTTTATTTTTTCTTTTCTTAGGTTAATTAATTAATTTAAAAATCTAAAAATCATCGTTGCGTAAATTTCTTGCCAACCCGTGCGCACGCAACGCCCCTGCTTCGCCTCGTCGTCGCTGAGCGAGAGACGAGAGCCGCAGGCAGCCCGCAGAGCAGCGGCGGCAGCGGGAAAAGCTGCATGTCTGAGTCAGAGAGGCCAAGCCAAGATGGCCCCGTGACGAGACAAATTAAATTCGCACCCACCGCCACCTGACCTCCCTCCCTCGGCTGGCTGCACTTTTCCCTCCTCACCTCCACCACCTCCAGGCAGGCAGGCACCAGCCCGCGCTGCTCTCTCTCTCCTCTCCTCCCCTGCTTCAGCGGTTCAGCTCCTTCACCTACACACCTCCTCGCTGCGGTTGCTCCGTCCGGTGGCCAGGCCGCGGTTCTTGGCGCTCTTGGTTGGTCGGATCCTTGGCTAACGGGCCGGCTGGTGTTCCTGCTTCGACCTTGAGCTTCTTGGGGGTTCTTGAGCGTCACCTGCCTGTTTGTTTCTTGGGTTGATGCGGCCGCGGCGGTGGCGGCGGTTCTTATGACTGGAGGGGCCACGGAGGTGGAACTTTTCCGGTGAGGGGAGAACCGACGGAATGGAAAGCGAGGCGGCGGCGGCGGCCGAGGCGGTGGCGCGGATACGGCTGGTGCGGTGCCCCAAGTGCGACAAGTTCTTGCCGGAGCTGCCCGCCTACTCCGTCTACGTCTGCGGCGGATGCGGCGCCACTCTCCAAGGTGCGGTTGTACTCTTTCCCGCAAGCTGGCACAATATTTGGTTTAAACCCCTATATCTCCATTGCCATCCCAGATGGATTCATCTTTGAGTGACTGACGGCTGCAAGGGAGAGATTTAATTTTTCAAACCTATGCTGTTGCTTTGCTGCAAAATTGGGGACGCATTGCTAGTTTGACTTCAGACCTCGGTTTTCATCTTTCTTCCCCTGTTTGTAATTAAAACAAAATCGTTTCGGGCCTATTTCATTCTCATTTCGTAATGCGTTGTAATGTTTATTCCATTTTTAAACACAATGTAAAACTTCTGAAATTTGAAAAAAAAAATGCTTACTCTTTTCTGTTAACACTTGGAAATTTACATTTCTTAGGAGCAAATGTAAAAATTTCGGGTTTTATGATAAATGCTTACTCTGGTTTTTAGAACAAATGTAAACTTCTCTTTTTTGTGGAAAAATTTACTTCACTTCTTATGAGCCAATGTAATCTCCTGGACCTTTCAGGAAATGTTTACTAGTCCACTTCAGGAGCACAGCCAAACCTTTATTTTTCCAAGAAATTCTTACTCCATTTTTGTAGGATTAAGTTTGAACTTCTGTTTCTTTGGGAAATGTTTGCTCCATTTTTAGAAGCAAATTAAACTTTTCATTTGCTTCTAGGTTAACTTAGGAACAAATTGAAATTCTTAATATGTTTCCAAATTATGTTCTAAAATTTTTTAGCGTCCTTTAAAGAGCATATTATCATCTTTTGGATTTGAAGTGGAAGAACCATGTCTCTAATTCTCGCACACAAAAAAAGTAAAGCTGAAAATCTAGCCTGTGCCTTGGTGATAGGGACATGGCTGTGTCCTATTTGGTCATTAGTAGCTGTTGTTACTTCTTAAATTTATTGCATTGGGATTAAAAAAAAGTCAGTTGAATTTGACCTATATATATTGTAAATTACAGTAGTTGATTCAGTTATTTGCATACCCAATATACCCTGCCATCAGCGATTAATTTAGGATTCTAGCTGCATTCTAGTGATTTAGTCCCCAGTTGTACTTTTCAATGTTGCTTTTGAGGTCAATGGGAGCCAGAGTAGTGCCTTTGGCGCCAGTCTTGCAGAACTAGTCTTCTTTGGCTCATCGTTTTGAGCTCTTTGTTTAATATCACAATATGACTTGGTAGTCATTAGCCTTCTTTTTAATGGCTAATTAAGCTTTCATAAAGTGGGACAATAACATCTTCCTGTGATGAAAATTTTACAGCAAAGAAGAAGAATTCAGCCCAATCTTCACATGATGCTGACGATGGAAATGTGAAATACCTTGAAGTACTGGAGCGTGTTCCAGAGGCATCTGCAAGAAAACATGGAGCTAGTACTACTGATAGGTCAGAAACCAGTAAAATGGCAGATGTACATAGCAAATCAGTTTATGGCCATCACGATAGCATTCAGACAGGGCCAAGTCCCTCAAATCTGAACACTTCTATTAGAGATGATGGCAAGGAGGCAAAGTACCGACACATTCGTTATTGGGAGAATGGTGAAATGGGGCAATCATTGAGACTAAGAGACATGTCCCCAAAGTTTCCAGCCAATGCTTATCGGGGTGAGTGCCATTCGAAGCAGAGATACAATTATTCTACTAAGGAATGCCCAGGTGAAAGAAACTTGGATGGTCCAAGCAGAGTCAGGGGGCTTGAGAAAGACCGGGCTGAGATCTTAAGGAGGCTTGATGAGTTGAGAGACCAGGTACAGCAATCTTGCGATGCAACTAATGGGCCAAGTGGAAGTGCCCCAACTACTACAGCAGCAGATTCCCACATTTCATATGGTACTTCTGACTGGTTGAGTCAATTGAGGCATGTTGCACCACAATTTCATCAGAATGGTTCACACCCCACCCCACCCTTGAATGTACGAAGTCCTAGCGTTCCTCGCGTTTATGCTCGGCTGCCTGCACAACAAGATTGTGTCGGATATGCAGAGCCCATTTCACACGCTAGAGGCTCTAGCTATCCTGCCAGCCTCTATCCATGGAGAAATTTTGATAATTATTTCTTTGGACAGCATGATCCTGATTCTCTTCTCTCTTGCCGCCATGATGGCTTCTATCACCAAGCTGCCTGTTCTTGCTTGCATTGTTGCCACCAAGAATTCTTGCCTATACAGGGAAATCACATGGGCTTCAATGATCAAAGGGCACCATATCTTCTGAACAGTTATGGGGCTTATCCTGTGAACAGTCCCTTACCTGGTCAGCAAAGATACAGTAGAAGAGGCATCAATACTACCTTGCAGCAGAATCACATGAGGGTCAACGTTAGCAAGAAGCCTGCACAGACTTGTGAGCCGGTCGCAGGTGGTGCCCCTTTCACCATATGCTGCAATTGCTACGAAGTTCTGCAGATACCAAGGAAACAGTCCCTGTCAGGAAACGAGTACAAATTGCGTTGTGGATCATGCTCACATGCAATTCTAGTCAAGCTTGATGGAAACGGGCTCAGTGTATCAGAAATTGCACTAAGTACACCTTTATCTGACAGACAGGAAAATGACATGGGAACCGATGGGCAAACTCCAGACAATAGGTCCATTCCAGCTTATCGTTTTTCTGTTGGAAGTCCTGCATCTCAAGAAAAAGATCTGCATTCAAATTTGAGTGAGTCAGAGAACAACCATACCCCTCTAGCAACTGACTCAGAGGGCACCTACCATTCCAGGGATCTTCCTCCTGAAGACAGTGCAGTTTCCCATGTACCAAACTTACCACATCGCAGTCATTCTGGATCATCTCCATCAGAACATTCTGGGGTGGGAAGTAGAAGTACGCATTCTGAACCTGAAAAAGTTATACTATTAACTGAAAGTTCCAAGCAGAACTCAGTTAAAGGTATATGTGTATCAAACAAGATGCAATCTCCAAACAATGAGTTTGATGTTCCTGAATACACAGATGATACATTAAATGCGCAGCAAGATACTGAGCACCCTAGAGCAACAAAGTCCAGCGATTCTTTTCTCACTAATCTGATAAAAAGGAGCTTCAAAATTAATAATGGAATGCGCAACGGAAGAGCAAGGGTTTATGTAAATGGCTTTCCTATCTCTGATAGTGCGGTCAGGAAGGCTGAGAAGCTAGCTGGATCAATCTGCCCTGGAAACTATTGGTAATTCTTTGAGTTATAACTTTTACATTTAACATGTTATTTGCTAACTGAAAAAGGGTAGTTCTGACACAAATGTTATCTTTATTTTATTTAACATAGGTATGACTACCATGCTGGCTTCTGGGGTGTTATGGGACGTCCCTGCCTTGGCATGATACCAGTAAGAGCTTCTGGCATGTATTTTTTTCATCGCTTTAACCTGTACTGTGATGATCAAAGCTCAAACTGGATATGTTGCTTGCAGCCTTATATTCCAGAGTTTAATTTTCCCATGCCTAAGAACTGTGCTGGCGGAAACACAGGCGTATTTGTTAATGGAAGAGAACTTCACCAGAAGGATTTGGATTTACTTGTCACTAGAGGACTCTCTGATTCCCCTGGTAGATCTTATGTAGTTGAAAATTCTGGAAAGGTTTCAGATGAAGTATCTGGTGAAGAGCTTTATGGCCTTGGAAAGCTTGCACCAACGTAAGTATCTTTTTCTATTAAATTCTGTGAATAAATCACTCCATTTTGTTACACATCGAAGCAAAATGTGATCAATGTTGTATTGCTGCAATAGTAAAATTTTGCCGTAGTACCTCTTATCGTTGAGCAGTGATATAGCTTTAATCTTTTTTTTTTCTTTTTTTCTCGAACGCGCAGGAGAACTGCGCATCAATATATTAAGAAGAAAAAGGAGGGGGAAAAGAGCCCCAAAACAAACTGTTACAAAAACACAGAAACAAAAAACTGTTACAGAGAAAAGGGTCTGCAACCCACCCTAAGAACCCAAACTACGTTATGTCTCTAGAGAACTATAAGGCAGGACCAAAAAACCACCGGACCCAAAGAGCTAGGAGGTAGGAGCCAGGGCAAGGAGATAAGAAACTCCTCGAGCCCCTGCTGCTGCCCACTGCTGAGCTTCTTCCTTAAAAGCTGAGAGGACCCTAGCTAGGCTAGGAGTTCCACCATCAAAAACACAATGGTTTCGATGCTTCCAAATTAACCAAGCTCCCAAAATAATAATGGAATTGAACCCCTTCTTCACTTGACCAGAAAGCCTGCTGCAAGCACCCTCCCACCAGTCCACAAAAATCAAATCAACCATTTGTGGAGCCACATCTTGCAGTCCAAAAGAATATAGCTTTAATCTAGGATCATATTTCTTTAACAATCTATGGTCAGATGAATTTTCTTAAGGAATATTGTTCTATTGTTTAAGTAATCAAAACTTTCTCGTGAATATTCTAACATATTGTGCTTTCTGTGAATTTATTTCTAATATATAAGTCTCTGTTGTTGTATAAATTAATGTGCATCTTCCCTGTTAAATGTCAATTAAAGACCTGAGAAAAATTAACAGTCTGGTACATGATCAGACTGTTAGACAGGCAGATGGGATTATTGTTGTTCAGCCCTTTGGCCGACGTGCTACGCCACCAGCCCTGAACCGACGCATGCACTTGTACAGTTGATCTATGATTTGTGTTAGGCAAGGAACTCCATCGTTCGTTATTTCTTCTATATGAACCAAACCCTAGGACATTGTTGTGGCTACATAGGCATGTCCCTTGCATCCTCATAATCAGTATATCTTCTTCCGTGGGATATTACACTTACATGGTAACAGGCTGGTCGATCCTCGACCACATGCTTCGGTCCGGACCCTAGGTGCCGCTTGCCATTGTCCTATAATGCCTAAAAAGTATTCAAGAATCAACTTATAGGCAGTACTGTCAATCTGTAAAGTGTCAAATGACTAAATATTGCACAGTTAGTAGAGCATGGTTATCTGGTAAAAAAATTGGAGCAGATTTTTACAACTGGAAATCTTGTTAAGATTTCTCATAAAAATTAAGAGCTCTATTAATCGGTGATACATGAGTATGGTTTTGTCAATATGGTTTGGTATCATTGGTTGCTTTTAGCTATCCAAAATGTTGGTATGACTGTTTGCTTGTCTATTTATTAGACTAATTTGTCTATGCTGTTGCAAGAACTTTGGTATGTGCGTGATGACATACATGATTTTCATTTTCAGAACAGTCAACTCTGTCTTGAATTGTTGTGTTGGTTTCTCTTCCATGGACCACAGCTACAATTTTTTCCCATAAAGGCCCTGTTAACTGAAGTGTATATGCTTGTTCTTTTAATGTGCAGAGTTGAGAAAATGGGGCGTGGATTTGGCATGCGCGTCCCAAGATTCATCCATTGACAGGTCAACTTGGCACAACTAAACTTCTGAACCTCGAAGGCACAGACATGGAGATAATTCAGATCTACTGTAGGTCACTTCAATTGTGAAGCTAGTTTCATGTATCTTTCTTTTTCCTGATTATATTCCGATTAACATGAGGCCTAGTTCAGTCAAATTGAGGTTTTGTTGTAATTTTCTGTTGCATTTGTTTTTACTGAAAATTTTCCATGTTATGCAAGAACAATTTGAAGCATTTACCTAATTGAATCGTATGAATTGTATCAAATTAGCTAAAAGGGAAGTAATAACTAAGTTATCTTATGTTGAATTAGTTAGGTCATGATCATTCTTTACAAGAATTATATCCTTGATACCTGTAGAAATAAAGAACTGGTCAAGGATTCTGAATAGCTATTGCCAATAAAATTCAGGGATGGCCCTAGAAACAATAGCAAAAGCTTCTATGTATTTTCATATTACTATTCTCCATTTCCCACACAAGTAGCCAACATAAACGTAAGGATTAAGAGGTGTTTCAACTTCCCAATCCTCGACTAAACATCAACACGACAGACGATAAAAGGCAGGCAAAATTCAACTACCAGTCAGCCTCCTCTCAAGTCTAGTCGTCTCAACCCATGACTGGTGAGGAAACTTGGGTGCCACTAAAATCTAAACAGTGCAACCAGATTCACAACTCTATTACAGTTACTCCTTGAGCCAGCTCTCCAGCCCGCGACCCGGGGTTCGATCTCTGGCATTGGCACCGGGAGGCCCCTCGTTGGCCTTCCTTCTGAAAAAAAAAAAAAAAAACAGTTGAAAAGGAAACCGACCCAAGAGAGGAAGGGGGTGAATTGTCTTTCTTAAAAACTACTCCCTTCATTTCAAACTATATATCTAGATATGTATTAAAAATATATATATATGTAGAAAAAATAAAACATTTTATAATTTGGAATGGTGTAACATATAAGGTTCTCTTACTGGAAAATTCATAAACTAACTAGCATGACATGTACTTATAGTTTTCTAGTGTGCTCTAACCTATCCAACCCATGAAACTGTTGCAACCTAAAGTCCATTCTACCAACTAGCCTATGCTATCAGGAAAGGTAAAGGTCAAACAAATCAAGCACGATGCAAAAGATTAAATGAGGTAGGTAAAGAGCAAGTTAAGAGACACTGACTATGGGAGACAAGGATGTATCATGTGGTATTGGTTGCCACAACATAACTCCTAGTTCATGTTGGAGTTTGATAAAGGATATGCTTCGGTCACTAAGCCCTTCCACAGTGATAGTGTTGAGCTCGGCACCAAGGCTTGCATAACCAAGGTGAGTGTCGCAAGCCACTGCACACTCACCACCACAACCTGACTCTATTGGTCACCATAGCTTGGAGCACCAGGAGCCGCATCGTCCTTAGTCTAGCGAGGAACATCCAGAGGGAATGATGAGTTTCCTCCTCTTGAGTCGGCAGAGGTGCAGATCTCCGAGCTGGTCGGCAAAGTCCAATATACTAAAAGCAATCTTGTTGCCTGAAACGAAGGTGACGACATCGTGGTTTATGAAGCACATCTGATCCGTATAGATGAATCTACGCATGAAGCCCCCTGCCTGGCATGCCAATTGTTGATGGATTTTGCATCCGACTAGTGATCAGTGTATCAAGCGTAGCAAATAGTCCCTTCCTGGCGTGGCAACTATCGATGGATTTTGGGTCTGACTAGTGATCAGCATATTAGGAGTAGCGAATAAGAGGGGTGGGATATACGAGATAAGAATTTATACTAGTTCAAGTACATAGTACCCTATGGCCAATGGAGATTAGCTTCCTTATGCGTCATGCGCTCAGAGTGGGGGGTGCTGGTTGTTCATGGATGAATGGCTAAGAACCGGATTGCCGATCAGGGGGAACCTACGTCTCCTTATATAGATCGGAGGTAGGGTTTACAATGGAAAGACTTGACTGGATCGTCTTGTTTAATTTCCTAGTTTTTTACAAGGAAGATTGGACGGATCTCATCAGATCTTTACAGATTGATATGACTTCTACGTACACCACAGACCATGGCTTGTCCACTAAGTAGCTTGGGTACCCCCTTTCGGTTGGGCCTCCTAAATAGTCGGCTCAGCCCACCCTACCTTGGTTGTGCGATTTTTCTTAAGGTGAGGATACTCATGACCCATATAGTTGACATGTCTTTTTAAGAGGCTCACCTCTCGGAAAAAAGCCTTTGCCTCGTTGTGGCCCATGTATCATGTGGAATACATATTTGTTGTCCTAGGGTTTTAATCGGTGCCCTCTCTCCCCGTGTCATTTCTCAGCTGACGGTGCCTCCTTATCCATCTTCTCTCTCGCACGCTCCTCCACCCCATCAACCTAGGCCCCTTCCGATGTCGCACGGGCTCCTAGTGGCAGTGTATATGACCCTCGCGCCCTTACTGGCAGTGGCTTGTGGTCCGGCACCCTCTCCCGGAATAGTGGCACATCTCGGTGGACCACGCACTTGTGTCGGTGGCGACTTCTGCTGCAACCTTGAGCCTCCTTCAGCTCTCCACCCGTGTTGAGGTTAGTTCAGATCAGATCTTGTGTTCGTGTGTGTGCGCAAATCTCATGTCCGTGTGTGGAGATCTATCGTCTCAATCGAGGAGGGCACAGGGACAAGCAAGGTGCAGGAGATCTTTGCCCTATTTCTGCATGGCGTCGAGGACAGCTGTGGTGGCTCCTTTTTTTTTTTTTAGTTAATTTTTAGAGGCGAACGTTACAAGACACGGTCTTCGGAATTTTATTTCTACATGCATAAAACAATACCGCATATAGAATATTTAATTAACGGAGACCACCTTCTAAAATCAAGTACTGCCGTCTCTGTCAATATTGTACAACCGTATGTGTAAATTACCTTTTTAGTAGTGGAAATTGAAGTTGTAGCAAAGAGGAATATATAATGTTGAACTAATATATCCTCATTCCACCCGTGCACATGAATGCTAGCCAAGAGCGCATCCTACTTGTACACCAATCACCATATATACTCGATAATCGATAAACACAGAACGAGACGGCTCGGCTCTGGTTAGCATGCCTCGCTCTCCATGGTAGTCTTTGTATATCAAAGCCGACACATACCTCTCCTCTTACAACAGCAGCCTGGAAAACAGGATTATAACCACAGCACGGACGATTCGTTGCCTTATGTTGACCATGTGCAAGTGTTACGATTTTTTTTAATAAACCACAGTTATTTATTATTAGTGTTGCATCTCTTAATTAATTTTCTGATCAAGAGTGTTTAAACTTCATTGTTGGAGATTCATGTATGTAACGTAAGCGTTGACCCCCACCTGCTGATTTTTAAAACCTCCCAATATATGTCTAATTTTTTGACTGATAACTGACTTTAGGACTTATTACTAATTATTTTATTATACGAGCGAAATTCCTCTCCACGAGAAGATGCCATTTGCTAAAATCATCTCCAAGATCAAACCCAGCCCCGGCCCCTAAAAAACACCAAAATCCAAACTTTTATATATAGAAAAAATGAAGGTTCAAGGAGAAAAAACATCCTCTACCAATCTCTTAATTCAATTTCTATATTTAGTTAGTGGTATCTAATAAATCACCTGTCATCCTCCTCTCAATCAAATTTGGAATATTATTTGTGTTTTAGTGTGATTTTTATCTACGAGTGAATCCTTTCCCACCAAATCACAGAGTCGATCTTTCGCTACACAACGTTTATCTGTCACATGCTTCTTTTTTTTCACGGTTTACTACTTCCCTACGTCTAGATAATCACAACGAGAGAAAGGACGGATAGTTGTTATTGTGTAGGTTGGCTCATGCACCATCGTCGTGTCATTTACTACTAGATACTCCCTCCGTTTCAAATTTACAATCGTTTTTGTATTCAAATTAAGTCTCATAGAGAGTGCCGTTGAGGCTAGCTATCGGGTCCTATGCCTATAAAAATCAACTGCACCTTTCCTCCCTACGAAGCCTACGTAGCTTTATTGATTCGTAAGCCGCGGCGGTAACCTCTGTGCGTCCAATAACCATGATGGACATAAGGGTATGCATGTCATTTGCCTCCTTTCTTGGTACTCTCCCTGGATGTTGGAACTACATTTTTAATACGACGAAGAGAGTATATGCCAATCTTGTCGTGACCCTACCGGTGTGCATGTGTATTATCGTATATGTCGGTTAGTTTAATTCTTGTCACAACATCAACCAAATTTATTGTAGTTTGCACATACACTTTCGTTATCTTACACAACTAGTACAATATTATGCTGATATTTTTTCCCTTCCAGCTTGCTCTCATACATGTAAAACCAAATGCTAGTCAGATAGAACAAAATCAACAGCCTATTAAAACCATAAATGATCGCGGATTATTTATTACTGGCTGATTTAGTATGAGAGAAAAATACTATTCTAACTTATAATCCACGATCGTATACGAGCGAGCGAACAGTCTTACGCTTTCACAACAAGCACGCGTGCGTGACGCGTCCGGTGAAAGCTCCAGGCGCCCAGTGCAAAAGCAGGTGCTCCTTCGCCCGGTTCGCTGGGCTTACGAGCCATACAAATAATAATTTTTTATCTCACAATAAATCATTTTCAACCATGACTTTTCGTCAAAAACAAACAGTAACCAGTTTCTATGTCACCGCGCTTCCGTTCGCCTAGACTGTAGCTGTCACAGACCAGGCAGGAGCAGGACCCCACATAACTCTCCAAACCTGCCAACCAGTTCCACCGTCACCGCCGAGCGCGGAGGCACCGACACGACAATCGCAGCTGCAGACCTGCAGTGCCAGTCCGGCTTCAGACCTGCAGTGCCAGTCCTTGGTGGGCACTGTTGCCCGCCTCCGAGAGACCGCGAGATCATTTGGGGCGGGGCGTGTCGAGAGGGATGGGGATGGAGTGGCCGCCGACGCCTGCGCAGCAGAGGAAGGCGGTGGTGGGCGCCGGGTCGGCGCTGAAGCTGGTGCTGTTCGTGATCCTCGCGGGCCTCGCACTGCGGCTGCTGGTCGGCCCGGCGGCCTACCTCCTGCCGCTCACCGCCGCGCAGAGGGGGCCGCCCGTCTTTTCGCGGCGCCGGGGAGGGAAAGAACCGGCGGCGTCGGGATTCCTTCAGTCGGTGAGCGGTTCTTGGAATGTCTTTTTTACGGCACTTTTCCTTTTTTTTTGTCGTTTCTTGAAACAAGAGAAAAGATTTATCCGTGCTTCCTCACGGACACACGCTTTGCCATGGGGTTTGGTTGGGATTTGCAACATGGAAAGATGATCATTTTGTGTTACCAGAATCCGGAGTATTGATGATTGTAGCCGGAGAAGAGCAGCAGCAAATATCTCAAATGCGGAAACTACGATGGAATGGAAATGCTTATACAATGGGTTGTTGGTTAAAACCAAAAAGGATATTAAATATGCATGCTAAATTATTAGAAGATCCGAGGATTCTCAGAATTGCTCCAAAGATCTGCTAGTGCTCCCTATTAATTTAACATGCTCTGCTCACGGAGTATCTTGAATTGTTTAATCCTCAGGGGGGAATGCGAGGATCCCCTGGCTTTACTTGTGTTTAATTTATTATATACTTGTTCTGTTTGACTCTAGATGAATGTTCTTCTACATTCCACTTCCATGTCATTTCTTATTTGCATGTATTTGATCAAGAGATCAGCAGACTGCAGAGGGAGGATGGAGGTGTTCGTTTGATCACTTCCATTAGTTTAGTGATACGGCCATACGGGCAAGCTTTTCTACATCCTGTATGGAAAGGTGGGAGCCTTTTGCTTTGGGATTCCATATGATTAGGCCTTGTTGGCTGCACTCCAATCCACCCCCAATCCACATGGGCCGATTGAGGTGGATTGGAGTCCAGCCAAACAAGCCCTTAAGTGGATCCTCAAATGTGATTAGACTAATGCGCCTTTTCTTGTCTTCGAGTGACGCACCTTTTTATTCTTCTCTTTTTTATTTCCAGTAGATATATTAACAAAATAACTACTCCAGCTTGTTTGGATCTTGTCTTGTTCTAATATATTGCTTGTGCTTAACAGAAACGGATGATGCGGTTTTTACTTTGACCTCTTCAGAACCTCTTACAGATTTAGACAAGGAAGGTTCTCCAAAACCAGAAGGTATGCCCCTGAGATGCTGAGATGCAATCATTGATTAGCCTACGTTTTACTTGAGAAGGATTTTTACTTTGACCTCTTCATAACCTCTAAAAGCTCTAGACAAGAAGGATGGTTCCCCAAAACCAGAAGGTATGCTCCTGAGATGCTGGGATGCAATCATTGATTAGCCTATGTCTTACTTGAGAAGGACTATTTGGCATTTCAGGCAGTAAATCATTGCATTGGGGGAAATCTGTTAAGGTTGGAGAATATTATCATACTTAGTTAAGTGTTAAACACTAAAGGTCTTGCTTGGACCTAAATCCCTAGGATTCAGTTAGAATTTGAATAAAATCCGTAATATTCCTGTGCTCAAATTCCTTGAGCAACCCCTATCATCCAAAGCTTGAACAAAGGTAAAGGTATGGGTTTTTTTCTTCTTGTTCTGAGGACAAACTTCAGAGGGAACCCTAGACTAGATTTGGATAATCTATCCAGTTTCTTGGCTTCGTATGTTATCACCAGCCCATGCTCTCTCCATGCAAAACTACAGTAACTTGTGAAGTATTTTTAATCTTCTTAAGGAACTAAATTGTGTGGTCCAGTTTGATTTTCGTGTGTTTGGCCAAAAAACTTTGTCTTTAGTTCTTTCATCAGTAGTTGGCTACATATTTTCTTTTGTGCATGCAGAAAGTTGTGATCTTTTCCATGGCGAGTGGGTTCCCAATTCATCAGGGCCAGCTTACACTAATGCAAGATGCCGCTTCATTGAGTCTCCTCAGAACTGTATGACAAATGGAAGGCCTGACACAGATTATCTCAATTGGAGATGGAAGCCATATGGTTGTGACGTACCACCATTTGATGGCAAGAAGTTTCTGGATGGGATGAAGGGCAAGCATTGGGCACTTATTGGTGATTCCATCCTTCGCAACCATGTCCAGTCATTGCTTTGCCTTCTTTCTAAGGTATTCCATAATTTTTTACACGTGCTGATATATATGTCTGGTTCATTTTTCTCTGGCAATCTGCAGTGTGCTTTTAATACATCACTTTCTCCAGTGATATATTTTTCTTTCTCTATATATGCATGTACAAAGAATTCCTTATTTTAACTATAAATAGACATGAAGAACAGCCCAGGCTTCCATGATGTTTTTTTATTATTTGGTTTTAGTATAATGCATATAACTAGTGCTAAAAAAGGAAGAAGGTAAAGACACAGCAGCCTAAGGGCAATGCTTTTTTCTGTAAATAAGATGAAAGATAAGTTCTTTCACCTGTGTCACTAGGGAAGATATTGATCTGACATATCACCATACTAAGATCCTTCAAGGTGTTTAATCTCTATCTTTGCATTTCTCACTGCAACTTCAGTGGGAGCCCCGGAAATTGTGCACCTACCACCTTTTGATTAGGCATAACTTGTGTTTACATCTCTAACTTTTCCACTTCAGAGCAGCTCTAGTGTACTCCTCAAATCGAACTGAGGGAAAGCAAAGTTCGATTAAGCGAGCACACTAGGGGCGCCAACTGCTTCCAAAATCAGACTGCAGAATAGTCGAACTATGCGGTGTCCTGGCTATTAAAATAATGCGCGCAACCCACGTTAGGCAGTGCACAGGGTGTGGAGATCCATCATGAGCAGTCTTGTTTTCCTGAAGTGATGATCAGATGTGACACTGGAGCTTGCAAATTTTACTTCACATGATCGAACTGTGTCAGAACTGTGTCGGTTTGGTTCGACGCCACACTACGGATGCCCTCAGAAACATCCTTTGATACCACGAGCAAGTGAGGAACAAGTATTATTGTAGGGAACACACAAGATAGTTGTTGATGAAGATGGCTTGATCAGCTCAGGACATGCTTTTCTCAACACCTGATTGTAAATATATTGTCTAGTTCTTTTTGTAGATAATAGTGCTTGCATGAATTCTTCGTAGTATGATTTTTGAAAAGCAAAAGCTTTGGCAGATATGCATTATCCTATTATTGTTATTATTATTAGTACTGCTAGTACAATTTTTATGCTCTTTCCTGTGGCTGTTGTTGAGTTTCATCTCTAACTTGCATGGGACCAAAATACTTTATTGTCGCTGTTGCAGGTCGAAGATGCTACTGAGGTCTACCATGATGATACATTCAGATCCAGAAGATGGCACTTACCTTCACACAATTTCACGGTCTCCCTTATCTGGGCACCATTCCTGGTCAAAGCTAAAATATTTGAGGACGATGATGGAGTTTCTACTGCTGATCTCCAGCTGCATCTTGACGTTCTCGAGACAAATTGGACTAGTCAATGGGAGAGCTTTGATTACGTAGTGATATCCACAGGTCAATGGTTTTTCAAAACTGCAGTGTACTGGGAGAATGGAGCTGTGATTGGCTGCCACTACTGCCAGAACAAAACCCTCAAAGAGAGGCCTCCAGAGTACTCCTTCCGCAGGGCACTCAAGGTGGCCTTCCAGTTCATCACATCTTCACCTCACAAGCCAGTAGTCTTCTACAGAACGTGGTCTCCTTCGCATTTTGAGAATGGCGAGTGGTTCAGTGGCGGGACTTGCAACAGGACGGCCCCATTCAAGCCAGGGGAGGCTGGTGACAGAGAAATGGACAATAAAATGTGGAGGATTGAGAGAGAAGAGTTTGACAACGCGGTGGCGAACAAGGGGCCTATCGATGGTCACCGTCTGAAGCTGCTTGATACATTTGAGCTCTCTCCTAAGGCCTGATGGGCATTCGGGTCCTTATAGAGCATACCATCCTTATGAGAAGGGCATGACAGCCAAAGTCCAGAATGACTGCCTCCACTGGTGCTTGCCTGGGCCTATTGATACGTGGAACGATGTACTCATGAAGATGCTGGCAAAGGACTGAAACATTATCAGCTTTCTCCCTAGGCATGGCATCTGATTTCAACACCAGTATTGTCTCAAGTCTCATTGTCATACATTTGTAAGTTTCTGGGCAGTAGCATGGCGTCTCCTCTGCTGCAAAAACTTGTGGCTTCGAACACCACTTCGCTGTGGATATGATGGTTGTTCTTGAAGCAATCTACCTAGCAGAGGGATTATTATTTGTTGTTAATGGTGTGCTGTAAAAGAGGTAACTTGTGATAGCACGCCCGAGTGCTCCAGTTACTTCTTAATATCTGTATGTATCAGAGTGGTCTAGGGAGTCTCAAACTTGAGTTGCTTCCAAAAGGCAGTATAATATATAAACAGTGGCGATATATATAGAACGGTGCATCCATAGCTAGTGCAAAATGTACTGCAAATATTTGCAACAAAGCCTAGCAAGTAGCAACGTTTTAAACTCTTCACTCTATTTCTCCAAGAGAAAATGTGTATCTAATGAAATGTTGCTCATCGAGTTCCATATGAGAACCGAATATCTTGCCATGCAACTGATCGCCAATGAATCCAAGAAAAATGGATCCTCTTGAAATAATCTATAGGTGTGACTTGAAATAATCTATAGGTGACTAGTTGTTTGCATTACCCTTAAGTTTATGGACCTTATGCAGCAGCAAGTCAGCAAACACAATCCAAACTAGTATAAGTATACATAATGTCTTGTTTGTTTGTCGTACATAGACAAACTGTGTTTAGTATGATTGTGTTTGGTTATTATTTATATGTACTCATCTCCATGTTCTAGAGATCTCATGTTTTCAGTAGAAGTTAGGGAGATGAGAATATTGTTTTTACGTGCTCTATTACCTTGTTCAAATCTACATTACTTAATACGATTAACTCCTCTGACGTATTAGCTAATGCTGCATTTTACCTGCTTTAAGCACTGTGCAAGTATGCTTAATAGCTTCTTGCCTTCTGTGAGCAACCAAATATAGGCAAACTGCATTGCTTGGATATATAGGATAATGCAGATAACCAAACACAAGTCAATAAACCAATGTACAATGAAATGATAATACATCTCTCTTTTACGTTAAATTCGGCAGCATTTCAATTGTACATTTACAAGACCTTCAAGAGCCTCCCTTGCAACAAGCAAGGGACCCTTATTTTGCAAATATACAACACGGAGAAACATAAAGCAAGTCACCGGTTGCGTCTAAGAGAAAGAAAGCAGGTCACTAAACAAGGGTATGGTTCACAGCTCCATGCCACACAAAGTCTCTGTTTTGTCTTGAGCTGACAGTCCCCGTGTGAACTTCACACGAGCCGTACCTGCAAGGCTGCAACTGCAAGGTACCTTTATCAAAGACTAACTCAGAAAACCAAAAAAGAAGTACAGAAACGGGTAAATTTTGGACACCCACTATAATTTTGGTCTAAATTGTCACAAACTACTTGAGCCCATTTGACAAACCCACACTGTTTGGGTTTGGTTCTCACAAATTTAGACAATAATTTCCATGACAACTTGCATTCCTCACCAGATGGGCCCACGCAACAGATCACTTGAAACACACCCTATTCTATGCATCCATGTCAGGCTATGCCGTTTGCCATGCAAGTTGGCCCTATGCCAAAGAAAACCAAAAAAGAAGTACAGAAACGGGTAAATTTTGGACACCCACCATAATTTTGGTCTAAATTGTCACAAACTACTTCTTGAGCCCATTTGACAAACCCGACACTGTTTGGGTTTTGTTCTCACAAATTTAGACAATAATTTCCATGACAACTTGCATTCCTCACCAGATGGGCCCACGCAACAGATCACTTGAAACACACCCTATTCTATGCATCCATGTCAGGCCATCCATGTCAGGCTATATGCCGTTTGCCATGCAAGTTGGCCCTATGCCAACTATGCTGCATGCAGGGGGAAGGGCACCAGAAATAGAAGAGAAAAAAAGGGTAGTTTTGCGAAAAGAAACCCCAAGTAGTGGTGATTTATGAAATGGGCTTAACTCTTAAGAAGTTGTATCTTTGTGACAATATCGAAATAGTGGTAGGTTTGTGAGATTTACTCAATGAAAAAAAAAATCATTTGAAACTTCAATGTGGCAGCCTGGCAATAACTCATCTAGTTTGTGTTATGTGGTTTGCCATTGTAAATTTCAGAAGATGGTTGTGTTATGTGGATGACCATCACTAACCCTAAACATTGCAAACCCCATAGATGCCAATTCAAGATTCCTTCAAACCTCCACAATTACATGTCTGATGATATTGAAAATGAGTCATGACAAACAGTCAATAAACAGCCTCCTAAGAAAGGGGGAGAGAGAGAGGCCACTCAAGATTATGTAGAGCTTTGCAGCAGCAGCAACAACAACAACAAAGCCTTTCAGTCCCAAACAAGTTGGGGTAGACTAGAGTTGAAACCCAGCAGAAGCAATCAAGATTCAGACACGTGAATAGTTGTTTTCCAAGCACTCATATCTAAGGCTAAGTCTTTGGGTATATTCTATCCTTTCAAGTCTCATTTTATTGTCTCTACCCAAGTCAACTTCGGTCTTCCTCTGCCTCTCTTCACGTTACTATCCTGGCTTAGGATTCCACTACGCACCGGTGCCTCTGGAGGTCTCCGTTGAACATGTCTAAACCATCTCAACTATTGTTGGACAAGCTTTTCTTCAATTGGTGCTACCTCTAATCTATCACGTATATCATCGTTCCGAACTCGATCCCTTCTTGTATGACCGCAAATCCAACGCAACATACGCATTTCCGCGACACTTATTTGTTGAACGTCGTCTTTTCGTAGGACAATATTCTGCATCATACAACATAGCAGGTCTAATCGCCGTCCTATAAAACTTGACTTTTAACTTCTGTGGTACCCTTTTGTCATATAGGACACCAGATGCTTGGCGCCACTTCATCCACCCTGCTTTGATTCTATGGCTAACATCTTCATCAATATCCCCGTCTCTCTGTAGCATTGATCCTAAATATCGAAAGGTATCCTTCCTAGGCACTACTTGACCTTCCAAACTAATATCTTCCTCCTCCCGAGCAGTAGTGCCAAAGTCACATCTCATATACTCAATTTTAGTTCTATTGAGTCTAAAACCTTTGGACTCCAAAGTCTCCCGCCATAACCCCAGTTTCTGATTCACTTCTGTCCGACTTTCATCAACTAGCACTACATCGTTCGTGAAAAGCATACATCAAGGGATGTCCCCTTGTATGTCCATTGTGACCTCATTCATCACTAAGGCAAACAGATAAGGGCTCAAAGCTGACCCTTGATGTAGTCCCATCCTAATCGAGAAGTCATCCGTGTCTCCATCACTTGTTCGAACACTAATCACAACATTGTTGTACATGTCCTTAATGAGCCCGACGTACTTCGTTGGGACTTTATGTTTGTCCAAAGACCTACACATAACATTTCTTGGTATTTTATTATAATCCTTCTCCAAGTCAATAAAAACCATGTGTAGGTCCTTCTTCTCCATATACCGTTTTATAACTTGTTTTATTAAGAAAATGACATTCATGGTTGACCTTTCGGGCATGAAACCAAATTGGTTCACATAGAGACCCGCGCTATTCCTCTCAAGCGATGCTCGATAACTCTCTCTCTTCCATAGCTTCATAGTATGGCTCATCAACTTAATTCCCCGGTAATTAGTACAACTTTTAATATCCCCTTTATTCTTGTAGATCGGTACCAATATACTTCTCTTCCACTCGTCAGGCATCTTGTTCAATCAAAAAATATGGTTAAACAGCTTGGTTAGCTATACTATAGCTATGTCCCCAAGGCATCTCCACACCTCGATTGGGATATCATATGGCCCCATCGCTTTATCTCCTTTCATCCTTTTCAACGCCTCTCTGACCTCAGATTCTTGAATCCTCCGCACAAAGCGCCTATTGGTGCATCAAAAGAGTCATTCAACTGAAAGGTTATGTCCGTATTCTCACCATTGAACAATTTGTCAAAATACTCTTGCCATCGATGTCGGATCTCATCCTCTTTCACCAAGAGATGCTCCATTTCATCCTTAATGCACTTAACTTGGTTGAAGTTCCTTATCTTTCTCTCACGAACCTTAGCCATCCTATAAATGTCCTTCTCTCCTTTCTCCGTGCTCAAATGTTGGTAAAGATCCTCTTACGCTCTACCCTTTGCCACACTTAGCTCGTTTTGCAGTCTTTGCCACCTTGTACTTCTCAATGTTGTCTACACTCTTGTCATGGTACAAGCATCTATAGCATTCTTTCTTCTCCTTAATAGCCCTTTGGACTTCTCGTTCCACCACCAAGTATCTTTAGCCTGGCCTCCACTTCCTTTGCTTACTCCACACACCTCTGAGACCACCTTCCGAATGTTGGTTGCCATCTTCTCCCACATGTTGTTTATGTCCTCTTCTTTCTTTCAAGAGCCCTCTTTGATAACTCTTTTCCTGAATACCTTTGACGTCTCCCCTTTCAGTTTTCACCACTTTGTTCTTTCAATCTTAGCTTGTTTATCCCTACGGGCATGCACATGAAAACGAAAGTCTGCCACCAAAAGCTTATGTTGAGAAACAACACACTCCCCTGGTATCACCTTGCAACCCAAGCATGCTCGTTTGTTCTTTCTTCTTGTGAGGACAAAGTCAATCTGGCTAGAGTATTGTCCGCTACTGAAGGTCACTAGATGAGATTCTCTCTAAAGAAAGTGTTGGCTATTATCAGGTCAAAAGCTACTGCGAAGTCTAGAACTTCCTCCCCCTCCTGATTCCTACTACCATACCCAAAACCCCCATGAACTGCCTCGAAACATGCACTTGTAGTATCTACATGCCCATTAAGATCTTCTATAAAAAGCTTCTCACTGCTAGGTATAGCTCTAATGAGACCATCTAAGTCTTCCCAGAACTGTCTCTTAGCACTCTCGTCGAGGAATAAACTAATTAGCAATAAATGAAGTAAAAGCCGAGTGTCGGGTTTATAAACCCGAGGTCCCTTGGAGACCGGCTTCCACGCCAGGGCTCGGCCCAGGAAAACAACACGTAGTTCATGGGCCGGCCCAAGAGTCTAAAACACAACGAGCCGAAGGCGGCCCGAGCCGGCCGGACCGGAAGGTCTACCCAAAAGAACAAGCGCCATTCGTCAACTTTTGCCCACCTCTTCGGCCGGAGCACTCGCCGGGCGACCGCCCAAGCGGTCTCTCCGATCGGAAAGGCTCGGCCCAAACAACGCTTCCTACTCGACCCCACGTCTCCGATCGGGGACCCCGAGGAAGCACTCGCTAACGCTCTTCTCCATTTGGCGGCGGCCGGGCATGGGCGAGGGCCATCCGACCGAGGGCGCCCGCTCGGAAGGGACCAGGCGAGGGGAAGGCAAAGTGCACAAAGTCAAACCACGATACTTGGACCATACCTGACGCTGTGGGAACGGTGTTCCTCAACCGCATACGACATAAGCAGATTGTAGGTAGCGACGACATTTGTGTCTCTGATTATATAGCGCCATTGGGCTCCCATACGGCAAAAAGACCCCCATGCCTTTGGGCATCGATAGTGGACGCCAGGATTCACCATACCTGGTACACGTGGTAAGGGCTCCTCACATAACAATAATATTTTGCAGGTACCGATATCCACCCTTCCTGAAGAAGCCAACGCAACCTCCCACGTGCACCTGACATTCTACAATGACGTCAACAGAATTGTGGACGCCTACCATCATCACTGTCCTCATCGGTGTGGGTAATAAGACTTAGTAACATCCGTACTCTCATCCTCTCACCTGTAAAGCCATCCCCTTCATCTATAAAAGGGGATTCGCTCCCTCCAACGAAGAGGGGTCGACTTCTTCAAGCACCAGACTCACTAGATCGATAGCTCACAACCCCTCAAACACACGCTTGAACACCTAGCTCACAGCGGAGTTCCGGTCGCCCTCGGCCCTTTCGATCGGACCCGACCGGGCCTCTCGTACACCCCACCTTTTTGCTTCTCGTTTGTAACCCCACTACAAACTTCGAGCATCTGGGCTCAGGAATAAAGTCACCGAACGACCCAAACTGAACGTAGGGCACGTTGCCTGAACCAGTATAAATCCCGTGTCATTGAGTGCTAAGCCACCTCCGATCACAACGTATAACAAAACTACAAATATTCACTGGTTGGTCACTTTCTGTACCAACAGTTGGCGCCGTCCGTGGGGAAGACGCTGTACGTTCAACACTTTTTGGTCATCGGATGGCCCATTTTTTCACCACCCCCGCCATGGCGGGCTCGGGCGATACGATTCGCTTCGGCTCGCTGGAGTATCCCGCACTCTCGCCTGCGGGGATGCGGGTTTCACCCGTTTTCGAGCCATCCCAGGCCTTCCTCTTCGGAAGCCTAGACTTCGTCGCCGACCGGCTCGGCGTACTCCACCTCAAGAAAGGCCCAGGCGGTTTCACTCACCTACTCGTCGCAGTCGACAAGTTATCAAATGGATAGAGGTCAAGCCCATCACCAATCTCCGCTCGGAAGAGGCGGTCAAATTCTTCCTCGACATCATCTACCGATTCAGCGTTCCTAACTGTATTATCACTGACCACAGGACTAATTTCACCGGGAAGAAGTTCCTAGACTTCAGCAACGAATACAACATCAGAATCGACTGGGCTTCGGTCGGACATCCACGAACTAACGATCAGGTCGAACGCGCCAATGGCATGGTCCTCGAAGGACTCAAGTCGCGCATCTTCGACCGACTCAACAAACACGCCGGGCGATGGGTTGCAGAGGTCCCAGCGATCCTCTGGAGCCTAAGAACAACTCCAAACCGATCCACGAGATTCACACCTTTCTTTCTGGCTTACGAAGCAGAAGCCGTGTTGCCCTCCGACCTCGACCGCGACCGAGCCGCGGAGGCTCAACAAGACGCAGTCGACCTGCTCGAAGAGGCCCGTGAGGCAACCGTCATCCGCTCCGCTCGCTATCAACAAACCCTTCGTAGATACCACGAAAGGAAGATCAGAGGAAGGATACTCGAAGTCGGCGATCTCATGCTCCGAAGGACCCAATCGACGAAGGAAAAACACAAGCTCTCTCCACCCTGGGAAGGACCCTATACGGTAACCGAAGTAATCGGACCGGGCACCAACCGACTGGAGGACAACAACGACAATGTTCTCAACAACACTTGGAACATTGAACAGCCACGTCGTTTTCCCCTTAAATTTGGTCTAAACACTTTCGCTTAAAACACATGCTCCTGTAAGAGTGCCCCCGCCCGAACGCTTTCAACCCGGGTCGCTCGGGGGCTCCATAAGTGTACAAATATTGAGTATTACCTCTCTTTCTCTTTACTATCACATGGTATACAACTTTCTCCCCGAACGGAAACACATTCCATTCCTTTGATTACCCTACGTAACCTCGTTATTACTCCCAAACCAACGCACCCGCCTTTCCCTACGGATACGAAAGCAACCGAAGCCTGGGCCACGCCGGGCTCCCAAGATCGCACTCACGGACAAGCGGGCGGTGTACAAGAAAGAAAGGATAAAAACAAAGGTTATGCTAGGACAAAAACAAGGAAACAGATATGGTGGTTTCGTCACAGGGGTAGTGCGGTTGTATTCATTGATACAAAGAAACTATTTACATAGGGACTTACCCACAAAACTTAACTATTACATTTTCTACTGCTACAAATACTACTGCGGCCACTCGACGACTTCGCCTGAAACGCCAGAAATCGCCCGGTTCCGCTCCTTCAAAACTTCGGCAAAACGCAACGGGTACCTCAAGGGCGTCGCACCTATAGATGCTCAGCAGAAGAACATGGAGCTCCTGACCTTCTCATGTAGTTGAGGCAGCTCCTAGGTGCGAGGTATGGTCGCCATGGCTGGAAGAAATCTCATCAAACTTTATGAACTGGCCGACTTGAGCAGCTGTAGGCACGAAACCCTCCACCGGCACAATCGTGAGTAACCTCCCCTCCGACGAGGCTCGCCCGATAAAGATCCACCAGAGAGAGTCTACACACAGCTCCATCCCGAAGAAGGCCTCGCAGATCAGATCCAGCATCACCACCAGTCCGACATCACGCTCCGGGCTCACAAAAGGATCTGTAAGTCCTCCCCCTCGCTCACTCTCTCTCACTTAGGAACCGCCGCGGCATACAGGCACTCTCGGTGAGAAGGAAGAAGGAAGAGAGACAATAGTTGGAGAACAGGTAAAGGATTGCGACGGAGAGCCCTCTCCCTCCCCCTATTTAAAGAAAAAAGGTAAACGATCAGAGCACAAAACTCTCCACCTACCGTCATTCAATACGAATGAGAAACGATGGGATGCGCACTGACCGACTGAGCAATGCCGAGTCAGATGGAACGCCACCTGGCAAGACGAAGCGTGGTCGGGGTATGCCCCACCACTGTCGCATGACCGGGCACGAAAACCGAAGCGCCACCACGAGCAGGCAGCTCCCCGCCTCCCCAGGCCTGGCCTGGGAGAGACCAAAAACAAAATCTCCGCCGGGAGACCAACCGATCCCCTGAGCCGATCGAATTGCTCAGGATAAAACACCGGACACAGATAGGAAGCGAAGGGACGCTCCATGTAGGCCATGCCGACTCTGTCACGAATGACGAGCATGGGTCCCGGTCGGACGTTTTTGACTGAAGCTCTCCGAGCCCCGTCACTCCAGTCGTCAAGGTAAACACTGTAAAACCCCCTATATTTCTTTATAAATCATTCATACATCCATACACGCATTCATTTCATACGCCCGCGCCTCCCGGACGATTCGGGCCCTGAACCGCCCGGGGGCTCGGGAACTAAGCATCGCACGTGCAGCGAAATGCACCAGAACGCTCTGTGTTGCGTCATGAAGCGGCGGTTGCCTCATTCGACATAGGCAACCAACAGAGCCAGGGGAGAAAACCGTAGATGAGCACCGTGCGGCCCTCGCCCGGTCCGGCAAACCGGGTCATCTCAAATTTCTCGTTCGATCCTTAACCTCTCGCCAAGCCCACAGAATCTCCATCGAAGGAAGACCATTAGGCCACCCGGGTCGATCTCCGGAACGACCTAGGCATCTACCGAGTTATAGGTAAAGGAGTAGTGGAATGTCACAAGAGGGCTATGCCGACCCCGTCACGAACAACGGACCCGGATTCCACTCGATCACACCCGTTAGCGAACTCACCGAGCTAGTTTTCGAGCCCGAGCGATCGGGACAGGCGACGAAACTTAGCCCCTCCGGTTGTGAGGAACCGAAGATGGGGTAACGCACAATACTCACATCGACCCCCACGAAGGCCCGATAGGGCTCGGGGGCTCAAGAAGAATGCCAAGGACGGCGACCTCGAACTCGCCAGATCCACGACTCCGACTCGCCCGGTCCCACGGCGCGCACCGACGCCAGGATCCGCGAGCATCGCCTCGTCCGATCTTTAACCAAACTAACTACGCTTCGGCTTCAAACGGCTTCACTTCCGACTGCGCTCCAATAAACCCTGGGACCGCAACTCCTAAACTCGCGTAACGGCTTCACTTCCGACTGCGCTCCAATAAACCCTGGGACCGTGACTCCTAAACTCGCGTAACGGCTTCACTTCCGACCGCGCTCCAATAAACCTGGGACCGCGACTCCTAAACTCGCGTAACGGCTTCACTTAGGATCCACGAGCTCCGGCTCATTCAATTCCTGAACTAACTAAACTAACTCTCTTGATCCAGAAGCGCACCGACGCTTCGGGTCCCGTTCAGCGCCCCCGCCTCGCTTTCGATCCCACGGCGACGCGATCGACGCCTAAAGATCGATGAGCTCGACACGTCCGAACCAAGCTATCTCCATCTGTGGCGCGCACCGACGCTGTGGTTTGTCTCGAACTAACCTTCTCACCCGATCCACGGCGGCGCGCGACGCGAGTTAGGATGAAGTTCGATCTCATCCCCACGCCTAAAAATCCCTCGGTCAGCAATGAGAATACGCGCGTGGTTAAACAAAATTCCGTCTCAAACTAAAAACACGACGCTCACATTGAAACAACACCCCAGACGGTTCTACTCGAACCACCCGAGGGGGCTCGGGCTACACACAGCAAGGCAGAAGGCCAAGCACACCCGCCGACACGACGCAAAAAAACCTCTCCCGCCGACAACTCAGAAAACCCCCCCGGTTTCGCCTGCCGAACCGCCCGGGGCTCGAAGACACTGCAGGTGCGCTCTCGCGACCACCGCCAACAAGACAAAAAATCCCGGACGATTCTCGCTCAAATAGCCCGGGGGCTCGGGGGCTCCTGTCGGGTTCATAAACCCGGGGTCCCTCGGGGACCGGCTTCCACGCCAGGGCTCGGTCCAGGAAAACAACACGTAGTTCATAGGCCAGCCCAAGAGTCGAAAACACAACGGGTCGGAAGGGCAGCCCGGTCGCCGACCGGAAGGTCTACCCAAAAGAACAAGCGCCCGCTCGTCAATCTCTTCGGCCCACCTCTTCGACCGGAGCAAACGCTTCGGGCACCAGCCGCATCCGGGCGGTCTCTCCGATCGGAAAGGCTCGCCTAAAACATCGCTTCCTACCCGGCCAGCGTCTCCGACCGGGACCCGTAGGAATCATCCGCTTACCGCTTCTTCTTCGATTTGGCGCGGCGAGACCAATCGGGGCCATCCGACCGGGGACGCCCGCTCGGAAGGGACCAGGGGCGAACGGGGAAGGCAGTGCACAAAGTCAAACCACGATACTTGGAGCATACCCTGTACGCCTGCGGGAACAGTGCTCCTCAACCGCCCTGACAAAAATAGTATTGTAGGCGCCAACATTTGTGTCTACAGTATTGTAAGCGTCATTGGGCTCCCATACGGCAAAAAGCCCCCCATGCCTCTCGGCATCGATAGTGGGCGCCAGGATTCACCATACCTGGTACACGTGGTAAGGGCTCCTCACATAACAATAGTATTTTGCAGGTACCGACATCCACCCTTCCTGAAGAAGCCAACGTAACCTCCCATGTGCACTTGACATTCTACAGTGACGTCAACAGTATTGTGGGCGCCTACCATCATCACTGTCCTCATCGGTGTGGGCAACCAGGCTTAGTAACATCCGTACTCTCCTCCTCTCACCTATAAAGCCATCCCCTTCATCTATAAAAGGGGATGCGCTCCCTCCAATGAAGAGGGATCGACTTCTTCAAGCACCAGACTCACTAGATCGATAGCTCACAACCCCTCAAGCACATGCTTGAACACCTAGCTCATAGCGGAGTTCCGGTCGCCCTCGGCCCTTCGGTCGGACCCGACCGGGCCTCTCGTACACCCACCTTTCTCCTTCTCGTTTGTAACCCCACTACAGATTTGAGCACCTGGGCTCAAGAATAAAGTCACCGAACGACCCAAACTGGACATAAGGCACGTTGCCTGTACCAGTATAAATCATGTGTCATTGAGTGTTAGGTCACCTCCGATCACAACGTACAGCAAAATTATAAATATTCACTAGTTGGTCACTTTCTGTACCGACACCGAATGTTTTACCTATTACAAAAACAATGCAGGCAGCATTTACAAGGCTAGAAAGCCTAATAAAAACCACCAAATTGCTACATAGAATACATAGAGTACCAGATGATGAAATGTGAAATCCAGAAACAAACAGGGAAGAAGGTAAACATAATTGATGGGAGATAATAGTATTGACACCTGCTAAGTTTGATACAAAAGTAGGATCTATGGCAAATTAATCTTCTTGAAAAGGATTTATTCTGAAATCAACTGGCTACTCAAAAGACGTCAGAACTTCCATAATATTTCTTCGATGGAATTTTCAAGGAAATAATATGTTCTTCAAAATAATATTGTAAAATTATTGATTGGACAACAATAGTCCAAATGGATAAAATCGAAACCTTCATTGACCAAAAACAATCTCAAGTTCTGATCACCCAATGAAATGATCATGACCTTCAAAAGAAATCACACATTGGGCATACTCCAATGTTACAGTATTACACTCAATTGGGAACATTACTTAGTAATTACTTTACTGTAAACAATTACTTCAATATCAAATCCATTTATTATCCAAATGTAATATTCCCTTCCGAGCACTCTGCAGCAATCATATACTCATAGCCCCATGAGCACTCTAGAGTAATCAACCCACTAGTATGGAGTATGGTTCAGCTGATCAAGATGCATCTCCATTGATGATACCACCTCATAGCTATCTGGACCCTGAAGCCCCTTTGTACACCACATGCACGCATAGTTCACATAGAGGTAAAACTGCAATTCATGCTTTAGAATTTACCCGGGTTTAGCAAATACAAACACTTCTAGCAATCAACTTTCTTGTACTGAAAGTTCAACAATATACCAACAGGAATTTAGTCATGCATATGCATCTAAGCAAACGCAGAACCTAAGACCTTAACCCCGACCAAATTTGTTTATTGACAAATGGAAATCTTAATAATAAAAAGAAAAGAAAGCTAGTTTCTAGCCCGGTATCTACGAACCAACATATCAGACAATGGAACAGGAAAGAAAAGTGTGTTCACCACTCACCAGTCAATTCTCCTCCTTAGCGTTGGATTTGCTGTTGGCGTCGTGTTGCGGCTCGGCCCGGGACGGGAGCGGGTTTGACCCCTTGACAAGCCATCCGAGCGCGAAGAAGGCGGCGCCGGCGAGGATGGCGGTGCCCCAGGCGTGGGAGTACCAGCGGCTGTACTGCCGCACGGCGAACCGCCACTGGTCCCGAAGAGTCGCCGCATCGGGGATCGCGGCATCTGGCGGGTTTGGGTACCCGGCGCTGCCCGCGTGCGCGCTGCCGCCGCCGGGCAAGCGGGGGCGAGCGACGCCGCCCTCCGGCTGAGGCGGCGGCGGCAGGGGCGTGGTGGGCTTCTCCTGGTGGTTTGCCATTTCGGCCTTACTGATCGACCGACCACCCACCACCGCTCGACAAGGAGAGGACACAGGAGACAGGAGAGGCAGGCAAAATTGCGTACTGGGCCGAGCACGTGGAGGCCTACCCTAGCACAGTGCACAGCCACGCTCCAGTACCACCTGATGCTCAGCCCACGTCACCCCGCGGGCCAGTTTCAACTTCGATTGGCTGTGGCTTATAATTTTGATAAATTTTCAGTTGAAACAATATTTTTCTCTCACATACAAACCAGCCAGCAGTACTTCTTCACGAACCAGTAACGAAACAAACCAGCCAACCGAACAGACTGACAGTAGCACGGGTGAAAACCGATCACAAGGGGGGAAAAAGAGACCCATTTACATAAGGAAAAAATCCACATTACATCATTAACTTTTGTGAAAGTCTATTTTTCCTCTCTAAACTCTAAAATCGGTTAAACCACCTCCCTGAACTTTTAAAACCGTTCGTTTTCCCTCCCTGACCGGTTATAAGTAGTTTTTAAAGACGGTTTTGTCTTTTTTTATTTATTTCGGTTGAATCTTTAAAAAATCATAGTAAATCACAAAAAATCATAAAATAAAAAATCTAATTTTGTTGGACTCCACATGTATATATCTACACAGTGAATATATAATATGATATGTTTTAGTACAATTTTTTTGTTGTAGCTTTATATCTATGCTTTTCTGTAATTAATTCATAAGCTGTAGTTTCTATAGTTCAACTGCGGTGAAATTTTTATGATGGGCTAATTATTATATGTTTGAACTGTAGTAAAAATTTCATAATCATTGGATCATGTATAACTTAGTTATGGATTTATGAATACTTTTTAATAAGCATACACCTAAATAAATCTTGATGGTTATGCAAGATGTTGCGGCTAAGAAATCGTGTTTGCAGTTTGTATCGAGGGTTGCATGGTGATTCATGCAATGGTCCAAGGATTTGTCTTGGTCTGCATCCTCCATTTCATTTTTGGTACAATTTCAATTTCATATTTTAGGAGACCACATAAGATTCAAATAATTCTAAGGAACAAAAACATTGACCATTATTTTTAGAAAGAAATATATAGCTATTTTCATATTTTTTGAGTTAAAACAAAATTTCTATCAAATTTTAAGGTTAAATCAGATTTTAACATTTTTAAAACATATTTATTTCTTGAAAAATATTTGGACAGTTTTTTGAAAACACAATTCTATATTTTTTAATAAAGTCTTATTCTCCTCTCTTGGGGTGCAAACGGATCAGATACGAACAGATATCGCTGATATTATATTTGTTTTCATATTTTCATTAGGATTTAGATTCGAATACGGGTAGTATCAACTATGTCGGATAGGATACTAATCTATATCGATATAAAAAATATGCGATTTGAGTATTCGGATACAGTATCGGATGTTGAATATCTAAACTTGGGTATGGACAGATCTAAACTCCTCTAATAGATTCATACTCGGATACGGTCGGAAAATATCATTACCGTTTGCACCCCCTGCTCCTCCCTAAAAGTCTAATGGCGCCATGTCAGTTTAAACCGCTTTAGAAACCACTCGGAGAGGTAATTCACATGGTTTCAAAAGTTAGTGGACTCTAAAAATCTTAATTTTATTGAAGGAGGTGAATCGGACGGTTTCCAAAGTTAGAGGGGTCTTAAAATCTAGTTTCCCGATTGAAGGGTAGAAATCGTACTTACACAATAATTGAGAAAGGTCAGATGGACTTTTAATTTTCTTGTACATAGAATCAGTCTGAATATAACTATTTATAATATGTAAACTAGCGAATATGTCTTTGTGTTAAAACAGAAGAAAAAAAATCTCAATGTGCCCATAGCCCACAAGACCCACGCATCCATATTGCTCCTTATTTTTGCTGCCCTCACGAGCAGCAACCATGGTGTCCACCTATGCTGGATACGTCCGAATGTAATCAATGTTAAAAAAAGGTTTTAAATATCCAGCTATAGCTTATATTATTATCGGTGTTTGATGACCGGCAACCCATCACGGGGGTACCCGGGACGGTGTTTGATGGGCTTCGACGAACTCAGGAACTCGACAGTAACGCAAGAGACGACGATTTATACTGGTTTGGGCCCTCGGAATCGAGTAAAAGCCTTTACGTCCAGTCGGCGTGAGCCTTTGCGTTGGATTGCTTTGTATGATTGTGTGTACAAGGGGTACCGCCTGCCTCTCTTTATATAGGGCAGAGGGCAGGGCGGTTGTTCTAGTCCTAGTCGGTTACAATTGGGAGATTCCTTATTCTATTACAGAATCTAGCTTTCTTAGTAAGCCGTCTAGGTCGATCCTTGATGGCTGGAAGTCCACACCACCTTGCTTCATGTCCATCAAGCAGACCATGGGCCAGCCATGGGCCTATTGCAGAAGTCAACCCGATAGGGAACCCTTAGGGTCCTGCATCGACAAGCCCCCGAGCATTTCATGGTTGGTCTTGGAAGTCTTCTTGTTCCTCTAGGTCGTGCCGAGTAGAAATAAGTATTGTCCGAGTACTTTCTGTAGAGAAACCATGGAGTGCTCTTGAAAACTCCAGGTGATGTGCACTTTCCTAAAAAGGGCACTCACCGAGTGTAGTCCCCCGAGTCTCTTGTTGTTTGAGACAAAGAGTTGTAGGGTCTTTTCTATAAATTCTTGAAAAAGAATAAAAACATCCTCTAAGGATATATATCCCTAGCCCCCGAGCCTATGTCCGAGTACTAGTAGTCGGCGCTAGATCTAAAAAGAATATACTCAAGGATGCTGAAGTAATTATTGCCGGACTACTTATCAGAAAGTAGGTGAGGCAATGTATAGTGCTCGCGAAGAGTAAATGCAAGCTGACGCGGAAGCAGGATATGCTCCGAATATGCCGCCCAAGTGTATTGTAGCTTCACGCGCACTAACAAGATGCACTATAAAGGTGTAGTGGGATGCACTGTACCCTGTAATGTAAGTAAGCCTATACTGAATAGCAGGAACTGTTGGCTCCACACTTCATGAACCCAATCCATGAACACCATGTTTGTCCTATAAAAACCCTCCTAGTGAGCTCTTGCATATCAACTGAGGAATAGCAAAGCAACTCTGAGTCTGTAGCCAAGAAATATGGTAGTATGTGAAGTAGAACAGCCCCCGAGTGCTGTTGATAGAAGTGATAGTTCTTGTTTGCAGTTAGAAGAAGTCTTGTGAAAGAGACTAGAAGCAAGATAGTCTCATAGTGGTGCAAAACAGAATGGTCTGTTGAGGCAGGTAGAAGAAGCCTTGTGATGAGAGACATGTTCCCTCATCCAGCAGTCCCATGTCAGTTCTTCGAGCATGCCTGTCGACATCTGTCCATTGACGATCAACTACTAGTCCGAGTGGTGGTGGCATAGTCGGCTTGGGTAGACAGATGTCGAAAGAAGCGCTATTGTTGCCCAAACCCAGTAGACCAAGAAGTTTTGTACCATTGACACCAATCTTGGATGCACTGTGTTGTCACAATAAAAACTATGGCAACAAATCGGATGTGTCCTGCTGAGTAGTAACTAGGAGCTTTGGTTTGGAAAATGGTTACTGAGACCGAGTAGTCAGAATCTTGTAAAGTGTCCAACCCTGTGAAAGCTCTAGTTTGGTTTTGGTGAATTAATGAAACCCTAAGTGCTAACCTAGTTTATCAAGTGATCATAAGATAGATAGCACACTCCAAGTGGTGAAGCAAATAAAGATCATAGCATGATAAAGATGATGGCATGGTGATGATCAAGTGCTTCGACTTGGAAAGAAGAAAGAGAAAAACAAAAAGCTCAAGGCAAAGATATAATTTGTAAGAGCTATTTTGTTTTGGTGATCAAGACACTTAGAGAGTGTGATCACATTTAGGATTGATAGCCGTACTATTAAGAGGGGTGAAACTCATATCGGAATGCGGTTATCAAAGTGCCACTAGATGCTCTAACTCATTGCATATGCATTTAGGATATAGTGGAGTGCTAACACCTTTGAAAATGTTTGAGAAAATATGCTAACACATGTGCACAAGGTGATACACTTGGTGGTTGGCACATTTGAACAAGGGTGAAGAAGTTAGAGGTGAAATGGAGTTGGTCGCAATGATGCTGGCGTCGGACTTCTGACCAGACGCTGGGTCACTCAGCGACCGGACGCTGAAAGGTTGCGTCCGGTCGAGCTGTCAGACAGCACAGTGATTAGGGTTAAGCACCGGACGCTGGGCTATGTTCGATCAAGCATGATCGGACACGTCCGGTCGGCAAAAATAGGATTTGGACCCTTACTGGAAACGACCAGACACTGAGGGTCCAGCGTCCGGTCAACAGTGTCGAAGCGTCCGATCAACATTTTGACCGTTAAGATCAAACGTTCACAGTTGAATGCAGGTGACACGTGGCCACCATCAGGTGATCAGACGCTGAGGACCAGCGTCTAGTCAGTAGGATCGGAGCGTCCGATCAGCCCGATTAGAACCCAGTGAAGGGGTATAACGGCTCTATTTCATGGGGGCTTCTATTTAAGCCCCATGGCCGGGTCAAGCTCACCCTCTTGGCCATTTGCATTGACATAGCAACCTTGTGAGCTTAGCCAAAGCCCTCCCACTCATTTCCATCATAGATTAAACAAAATTGTGAGATTGGGAGTGATCCAAGTGCATTGCTTGAGTGATTGCATCTAGAGGCACTTGGTGTTCGTGTTTCGCTACAGGATTCGCTTGTTACTCTTGGTGGTTGCCGCCACCTAGACGGCTTGGAGCAGCGAGGATCATCGTGCGGAGGGTGGTGATTGTCTCTGGCTCCGATCGTGGTAATTGTGAGGGGTTCTTGACCTTTCCCCAGCAGAGCGCCAAAAGGTACTCTAGTGGATTGCTCGTGGCTTGTGTGATCCTCATCTTATTTTGGTTGTGCGGCACCCTATTGAGGGTTTAGCGTGTGAAGCCAATTAGCGCGTGAACCTCTAAGTGAGTGAATCGCCACAACGAGGACTAGCTTGCCGGCAAGCAAGTGAACCTCAGTAAAAAATCATTGTGTTCATCATTGATTTCGAGGTGATTGGTCTTCATTGTTATCCACACTTGTGATTGATTGGTTCATACATCTACACGGCGGTATAACCTTCTTGCCTACTCATTACATTACCGCAAACTAGTTGTCAAGCTCTTTAGTGTAACTAGTTGTGAGAGCTTGTTAGTTTGGTTAGTATGGCTCTTTAGTTAGCTTTTGAGAGCACACTAACTTAGTGTAGTGATATAGCTATTGTGTGGATATACTTCATCTAAACTAGAATTGTGGTAGGTGGCTTACATTTTGGTAGGCTAGCGCATAACTCGCTTCGCCTCATAATTGTCTAATCCTTTTGTTATGTGTTGTTGTAGAAATTTTATTAGTCTATTCACCCCCCCTCTAGCCATTAGGACCTTTTAAGTGGTATCGAAGCCGAGGTCACCGTGATTTGATGCTTAACAACCTTTGGTGTAAAAATGGCTCAAATCAACAACACCAAGAAGCCACCCCAATTTGATGGCACAAATTATCCTTATTGGAAGTCAAAGATGACTACACATATCAAGTCAATCAATAGAAAGGTTTGGAAGGTGGTTGAAACCAAAATTGAGATTGAAGATCCGGAGAATCCCACCACGGCCGAAGAAGTGCTTCTCCAAAACAATGATATTGCTCTAAGTGCCATTCATGATGCAATTGATGAGAGAACATTTGAGCAAATGAAGAATATTGAGATGGCTCATGAGGCTTGGAAGAAGTTAGAAGAATCATTTGAGGGCACTCAAGGCGTGAAGGGTGCAAAGGCATACATTCTCAAAGAGAAGTTTGCAAGCTTCAAGATGGAGGAGGATGAGAGTGTGCCGGAGATGTTCCATAGGCTTCAAGTGCTTGTCAATGATCTCAAAGCACTTGGAGAAGAGGTGAAGGACAAGGACTTCTCTCATAAATTCTTGAGATGCTTGCCTTCAAGATTTGGCACATTGGTCACTATTCTAGTGAGGAGTGGTTTGGACACCATGACACCAAACCAAGTGTTGGAAGATATAATGACCGATGACACATATAGAGATGATGATGAGAAGGAAGAAAAGAAGGAGAAGAAAGATGAGAAGAAGGATGAGAAGAAGAAGAGCATGGCATTCAAAGCCACATCATCCAAGGGCAAAGCCAAGCAAGAAACATCAAGTGAAGAAGATGATTCATGGGATGATGATGATGATGAGAAGATGGCTCTCTTTGTCAAGAGATTTGGCAAGTTCATGGTGAAGAAGGGCTATCGTGCTAGAAGAAAGAAGTCTTCATCCAAGAACAAGGAAGAGTCAAGAAGATGTTTCAAGTATGAAAGCAAAGATCATCTTGTTGCTCAATGTCCATACAATAGCGACAATGATGATGACAACAAGAAGAACAAAAAGATGGACAAGAAGGAAAAGAAAGAGAAGAAGGACAAGATGGCCTTCAAGAGGAAGAAGGGTGGTTCATATATGGTCACTTGGGATAGTGATGCTTCCTCAAGTGATGATGATGAAGATAGTGATGATCACAAGACCACCAAGAAGAAGGTTCTAGCAAGCATTGCCATCAATGAAAAGCCTTCTCTCTTTGACTCTTCATCATGCTTCATGGCTAAGGCCACTAAGGTACAAACTTGTGATGAAGAACATGATGATGATAATGAAAATGAAAATGATAGTGATAATGATAATGATGAACCTACTAAGGATGAATTATTCGACATGCTAGAAGATGCTAGAGAACACTTTGACATCAAGAGAAGGGAATGCAAAAGCTTACGTAAGGAACTAAAAGTCCTTAAGCAAGCCTTTGATGAGCTCAATGCATCTCATGAGAGGCTAGAGGAAGCCAATGAGAAGCTTAGCAAAGCTCACAAAAAGCTTGAAAAGGCTTATTCCTCTTTGCTTGATGAGCAAAATAAAAAGAAGCATGTTGATACTTGTGATGTATGTTTAACTTGTGACATAATTGATGAATCACTATCTATGCCTATCATTGCTCCTTCTACTAACCCTTCTTGTAGTACTTCCACTTCCACCTCATCTAGTGGTGACGGTCTCACTTGTGATGCCTCACTAGTGGTTGAGAATGAGAATCTCAAGAAGGAGGTTAACAAGCTCACTCACACTTTGGCTAAGGCCTATGGTGGCGAGGACCGCTTGCTTATGTGCTTGGGTAGCCAAAGAGCTTCTCTCTATAAAGAGGGATTGGGCTATACCCCCAAGAAAGGCAAGGCGGCCTTTGCTCCTCACAAGACTAGTTTTGTGAAGAACAATGGTTGGTTTTACACTAGTTGCAAGCAAGTTGGTCATAAAGAGCAAGAATGCACCAATAGAAGTAAAAATGCTAATGTATCCTGCATTAAGCTTAATTCTTCCTATATGCTTATTAAGGGTACAAATGGTGTAAAGGCCAAGTTCATTGGCAAACTATGGATGGGCTCGAAGAAGAAAGCCATTTGGGTGCCAAATAGCCTAGTGACTAACCTTCAAGGACCCAAGCAAGTTTGGGTAACTAAAAAGAATTGATCTTCTTTTGTAGGTCAATTATAAAGTCGGAGGAAGGCATTGGGTTCTTGATAGTGGATGCACTCAACACATGACCGGTGATGCAAGAATGTTCAACTCAATCAACACCAATGGTAATGATGGTTATGATAGTATCACATTTGGTGACAATGGCAAAGGCAAGGTCAAAGGGCTTGGTAAGATTGCAATATCCAATGACATGAGCATATCCAATGTATTGCTAGTAGAGAGCTTAAACTTCAACTTGCTATCCGTGGCTCAATTATGTGATCTTGGATTCAAATGCATATTTGGGGTAGATGATGTAGAGATCATAAGTGTAGATGGCTCTAATTTGATCTTCAAAGGCTTTAGATATGAGAATCTATACTTGGTTGATTTCAATGCTAGTGAAGCTAGATTATCTACATGCTTGTTCACTAAGTCTAGCATGGGTTGGTTATGGCATATAAGGCTTGGTCATGTTGGAATGAAACAATTGAATAGATTGGTTAAGCATGACTTAGTTAAAGGCTTGAAAGATGTTGTGTTTGAAAAGGATAAGCTTTGTAGCTCTTGTCAAGCCGAAAAACAAGTTGGAAACAGCCATCCCAAGAAAAGCATGATGAGCACTAGTAAAGCATTTGAGTTATTGCACATGGATTTGTTTGGGCCAACACAATATACTAGCATTGGTGGTAACAAATATGGCTTTGTGATAGTGGATGATTACACTAGATACACATGGGTATTCTTTCTAGTGGACAAAAGTGATGTTTTTGCAACATTCAAATCATTTGTCAAAGGCATTCACAATGAATTTGAAACAACCATCAAGAAAGTTAGAAGTGACAATGGTAGTGAGTTTAAGAACACTAGAATTGATGAGTTGTGTGTTGAATTTGGAATTAGACATAAATTCTCAGCCAAGTACACACCACAATCAAATGGCCTTGTTGAGAGGAAGAATAGAACACTCATTGATATGGCAAGGTCTATGCTTAGTGAGTACAATGTGAGTCAATCCTTTTGGGCTAAAGCTATCAACACGGTTTGCTATTGTAGCAACCGCCTCTATTGTCATCGATTGAAAGAGAAGACACCATATGAGCTCTTGAATGGTAGAAAGCCCAACATTGCATATTTTCGGGTCTTTGGTTGCAAATGCTATATCTTGAAGAAAGGCACTAGATTGGGTAAGTTTGACAAGAAATGTGATGAATGATTTCTACTTGGCTATTCCACCACAAGCAAAGCATATAGAGTTTGGAATTTGGATAGTGGTACTCTTGAGGAAGTTCATGATGTTGAATTTGATGAAACCAAGGGTTCATAAGAAGAGAATGAGAACTTGGAAGATGTTAGAGGCATTCAACTTTTAAATGCCATGAAGAACTTGGATATTGGTGAATTGATGCCTAGGCAAGTGAATGATGATGAAGATGATCAAGTGCAAGTGCTCTCCAACTCAAATGTGCAAGATGATACAAATCAAGCTAGTATAAGTGGCTCTCATGATAATGAACAAGATCAAGTGGCTAGTACATCATCTCAACCCAATGATCATGCAAGTGCAAGCAATTAAGTTCCTATCCTCCAATCAACCAATATTGCAAGAGATCATCCATTAGACACTATCATTGGTGATATTTTAAGAGGTGTACAAATAAGATCAAGATTGGCATCATTTTGTGAACACTTCTCATTTGTGTCATCCATTGAACCAAAGAAGATAGATGAAGCTTTGAAGGATGTTGATTGGGTGAATGCTATGCATGAAGAATTGAATAATTTCATAAGAAATCAAGTATGAGAATTAGTAGAGAGATCAAAGGGACACAATGTGATTGGAACCAAATGGGTCTTTAGAAACAAGCAAGATCAAGATGGGATAGTAGTATGGAACAAAGCAAGATTAGTAGCACAAGGCTATACACAAGTTGAAGGTCTTGACTTTGGAGAAACATATGCCCTGGTTGCTAGATTGGAAGCAATTAGAATCTTGCTAGCCTATGCTTGTGCCCACAACATCAAACTCTATCAAATGGATGTTAAAAGTGCATTTCTCAATGCGTACATCAATGAAGAAGTATATGTTGAGCAACCTCCCGGTTTTGAAGATGACAAGAATCCCAACCATGTGTACAAGTTGAAAAAGGCATTGTATGGCTTGAAGCAAGCACCTAGAGCATGGTATGAGAGATTGAGGGACTTCCTACTCTCTAAGGGGTTCACAATGGGCAAGGTTGACACCACTCTTTTCATCAAGAAGATTGGAAAAGATCTATTTGTATTGCAAATCTATGTTGATGACATCATATTTGGATCAACCAATCAAGATTTTTGTGATGAGTTTGAAAAAATGATGGCTAGTGAGTTTGAGATGTCCATGATTAGAGAGTTGAGTTACTTCCTTGGTCTTCAAATGAAGCAATTGAAGAATGGTACATTTGTGAGTCAAGGCAAGTACATCAAGGACATGATCAAGAAGTTTGGCATGAGTGATAGCAAAGTCATTAGCACACCAATGGGAACCAATGGCAACTTGGATAGTGATGCAAGTGGAAATATGGTAGATCAAAAGTTGTATCGGTCTATGATTGGAAGCCTACTCTATGTGACCGCATCAAGGCCGGATGTCATGTTTAGTGTATGCATGTGTGCAAGATTTCAATCCTCACCAAGAAAAAGTCATTTGAAGGCTACAAAGAGAATATTGAGGTACTTGAAGCATACACCAAATGTTGGCTTGTGGTATCCCAAAGGAGCAAAGTTTGAGCTAGTTGGTTACTCTGACTCGGATTATGCGGGATGCAAGGTTGAAAGGAAGAGCACCTCGGGCACATGTCAATTGTTGGGAAGATCACTTGTTTCATGGTCATCAAAGAAGCAAAATAGTGTTGCATTATCAACCGATGAAGCCGAATACATATCCGCCGGTAGTTGTTGTGCACAAGTACTTTGGATGAAGGCCACTTTGAGTGACTTTGGAATCAAGTTCAAGAAAGTGCCATTGCTATGTGACAATGAGAGTGCAATCAAGTTAAGCAACAATCCGGTTCAACATGCAAGAACAAAGCATATTGATGTCCGCCATTATTTCATAAGAGATCACCAATAAAAAGAGGATATTTGCATTGAGAGTGTAGGCACCGAAGATCAACTTGCCAATATATTCACCAAGCTATTAGATAAGAAAAGGTTTTGCAAGCTAAGGAATGAGTTGAACATATTGGATTTCTCAAATATATGTTGATGCACCCCCCACTTATATGACATGCCTCTCCTTCGAGCAATCCAAGGTAAAAGTTGATTGGCATGGCATACATCCTTGCTAAGGACATGTTTAGTGTATCTAGTCATCTCTCCATTTTATTTAGGCTCATTCATGAAAACCAAATGAATTTGATGTTTATATGGTATCACTATTGCTTCTATGCTTGACTTGATCTAGTGATAGCATATGACATGTTTGTGGGCTTGTAAACCTAGTGTTTAATCTAGAAAATGAGCTCTAAGTGTTTAACTCAACATGGTACAAGATAACCCTTATTAGGAGGTGTGAAGAAGCTTGTCCTTAGATCAAACCGAGTTAAATATCTTTGGCAAATATTCTAGTTTGAACCAAATTTGAGAAAATGATCCTCACCCCATTGATTGACATTGATAATCTCAACCTACCTATATTTTGAACCTTTGTGGTCATTGATGACAAAGGAGGAGAGAAACAAAGATATTAGTACATGGGGAGAAAAACGAAGATATTAGTGTACTAAGATAGTGAAAAGACAACAAAGGGGGAGAACTTAACATAGGGGGAAAGATATGACAAAGGAAAGGAATCAATTAAAAATTTGAGCACACAAGTAGGGGGAGTAAGCTCATGAACTTGTATGGTGCATTTGAATGTGCATTTCATATGTTTGCTTGCATGGCACAAGTTTTAAAATTTAAATATCCATGCTTGTGTGATGAATGCTAGTTGTAAACTTGAAATGATGAAATGAAAAACTAGCATGCATAGGACATCTAATGATTTCATTTCCAAAGTGTTGTTTCCAAGTGGTATCAAGCTAACTATGGTGCTAAGGATGGTATAATGGTGCACTCCGATTGGTATCACGCTTCAAAGGTCCATCTTTTATACCTTAGCATCATTTGGTAGACATTGTCTCCTACATTTCCTATCTAAGCATATGTGCAAGCTTCAATCCAAACTCTCAGCACATATGTAGGGGGAGCAATTGCTACCATTTAGGATTCATAAAACTTGTCCATATCCTTTTACACATGGTAAATATGCTTGGACAAGCAACATGGATTCAATTGAATTTTAATTCATATCTTTGTATAAGGGTTGTCATCAATTACCAAAAAGGGGGAGATTGAAAGCTCTAGTTTGGTTTTGGTGAACTGATGAAACCCTAAGTGCTAACCTAGTTTATCAAGTGATCATGAGATAGGTAGCACACTCAAGTGGTGAAGCAAATGAAGATCATAGCATGATAAAGATGATGGCATGGTGATGATCAAGTGCTTCGACTTGGAAAGAAGAAAGAGAAAAACAAAAAGCTCAAGGCAAAGGTATAATTTGTAAGAGTTATTTTGTTTTGGTGATCAAGACACTTAGAGAGTGTGATCACATTTAGTATTGATAGCCGTACTATTAAGAGGGGTGAAACTCGTATCGGAATGCGGTTATCAAAGTGCCACTAGATGCTCTAACTCACTGCATATGCATTTAGGATCTAGTGGAGTGCTAACACCTTTGAAAATGTTTGAGAAAATATGCTAACACATGTGCATAAGGTGATACACTTAGTGGTTGGCACATTTGAACAAGGGTGAAGAAGTTAGAGGTGAAATGGAGTTGGTCGCAATGATGCTGGCGTCGGTCTTCTGACCGGACGCTGGGTCACTCAGCGACCGGACGCTGAAAGGCTGTGTCTGGTCGAGCTGTTAGACGGCACAGTGATTAGGGTTAAGCACCGAACGCTGGGCTGTGTCCGATCAAGCGTGACCGGATGTGTCCGGTCGGCAAAAATAGGATTTGGACCCTTACTAGAAACGACCGGACACTGAGGGTCCAGCGTCCGGTCAATAGTGTCAGAGCGTCCGGTCAACATTTCGACCGTTGAGATCAAACGTTCACAGTTGAACGCAGGTGACACATGGCCGCCATTAGGCGAGCGGACGCTGAGGACCAGCATCCGGTCAGTAGGACCGGAGCGTCTGGTTAGCCCGATCAGAACCCAGTGAAGGGGTATAACGGCTCTATTTCGTTGGGGCTTCTATTTAAGCCCTGTGGCCAGGTCAAGCTCACCCTCTTGGCCATTTGCATTGACATAGCAACCTTGTGAGCTTAGCCAAAGCCCTCCCACTCATTTCCATCATAGATTAAACATCTTTCTGAGATTGGGAGTGATCCAAGTGCATTGCTTTAGTGATTGCATCTAGAGGCACTTAGTGTTCATGTTTCGCTGCGGGATTCACTTGTTACTCTTGGTGGTTGCCGCCACCTAGACGGCTTGGAGCAGCAATGATCGTCGAGCGGAGGGTGGTGATTGTCTCCGGCTCCATTTGTGGTGATTGTGAGGGGTTCTTGACCTTTCCCCAGCGGAGCGTCAAAAGGTACTCTAGTGGATTGCTCGTGGCTTGTATGATCCTCATCTTGTGTTGGTTGTGCGGCACCCTATTGAGGGTTTGGCGTGTGAAGCCAATTAGCACGTGAACCTCCAAGTGAGTGAATCGCCACAACGAGGACTAGCTTGCCGGCAAGCAAGTGAACCTCGGTAAAAAATCATTGTGTTCATCATTGATTCTGAGGTGATTGGTCTTCATTGTTATCCACACTTGTGATTGATTGGTTCATACATCTACACGGCGGTATAACCTTCTTGCCTACTCATTACATTACCGCAAACTAGTTGTCAAGCTCTTTAGTGTAAATAGTTGTGAGAGCTTGTTAGTTTGGTTAGTATGGCTCTTTAGTTAGCTTTTGAGAGCACACTAACTTAGTGTAGTGATATAGCTATTGTGTGGATATACTTCATCTAAACTAGAATTGTGGTAGGTGGCTTGCATTTTGGTAGGCTAGCGCATAACTCGCTTTGCCTCATAATTGTCTAATCCTTTTGTTAAGTGTTGTTGTAGAAATTTTATTAGGCTATTCACCCCCTCTAGCCATTAGGACCTTTCACCCTGTATCTGTTGAACTGTTGTCGAATAAAAAATTGTTGTCTAACCTTGTGTTGTCGAAATAATGTTCTTTTTGCTTACTTAGGCTGTTAATTTAATGAAAAACTTTTAGCCTATGAGTGTCAGATGTGATGCGTCTTGGTAGGGTGCGTAGGCGCCTAAGATGGTTTATCTGAGTTAAGATAGTTGGCGTAGTTGGGATAGTTGTAAAGAACCATGAACAACTGGGTAGTCGACATTTAAGTGTGTGGGCACTTGTGTTTAAGGGACCTTGGTGACCGTCTTCTTTGAGGCTCACGCGCTAGAAGGACTAATTAGTCGCCTTCTTTCAGAGAAATCCTTTTGGGTTGACATGTGTTAGTGCAGGGCTAGATGTCATGGGTGTGACATAATACTTAGTCACAGAGATGTGAGCCAACTGAATAGTCATCGCATCGCTGTTAGGTGACTTTATAAGTCAGAGATGTATACCAGCGTGGGTAGCCAGCGTATCTCGTGGAAGGGTAGCATGACTACCCGGATAAGGTGTGAAATCGTTAGGCTGTGTACCTTGTAGGTTAAGTAAGAGATATTTTTAATCTGGTGAAAAAATATAAGACTCTATTATATTAACCAGGAACCCGAATTACATAAGCATGAAACTGAATCTATCTAGACAATACTAAGACTACTACTAAGCATAAAATCTCCAAAGCGGATCGATGTTCGATGAGTTTTTGACTGGATCACCACTTTTAGTCATCAACTCGAAGGAGCCTGGTCGAGTAACTTTAGAGACGATGGAGGGGCCCTCCCAAGAGCTGAGCAGTTTGTGTCGACCGTTAGTATTTTGGATGCGTCGAAGGACAAGACCACCGACTTGAAAAGTATGAGGCTAAACACTTTTGTCATAGTGGCGGCACATACCCTGAAGGTATCTAGCTGGCTAGAGAGTAGCATTGATTCTGACTTCTTCTGTACTATCCAGTTTGAGCCGTCACGTGTGTTCTGCCTCTCCTTCGTTATACTGCTCTAACTTGGCGAGTTCGAGATCAAATCCGTGGGTAATATGGCTTCGAAACCATACGTTAGAAAGAAGGGTGAGTACCTTGCTGCTCTACTAACTTGCATGTGTAGTGCCCAAACTACTTTAGGTAGCTTGTCTATCCACTTGGAGCCGTAGTCCTTGAGTTCCTCGTACAACCATGGCTTGAGTCTGGCCAATATGAGGTCGTTAGCTCGCTCAACCTATCCTTTGGCTTGGGGGTGCATGACTGAAGCATTGTCGATGCTGATGCCGTAATCCTATGCCCAGCTCTTGAACTTAATGGCTGTGAAGGGGGAACCTAGGTCCGTGATGATCCAATTGGGCATACCAAAGTGATGCATGATATTGTGTATGAACTCGACTACCTTGGCTGAACCAAACTTGACAAGTGGTTTGTACTCTATCCACTTTTGTAAACTTGTCAATGGCCATGTAGATGTACTAGAAACCACCTTTAGCTCGCTTGAGAGGTCCAACCATGTCAAGCCCCCAGCATGAGAACGACCATGATGGAGGGATACAGATTAGATTATGCACTGGGACATGAGCCTGTCTTGTGAAGAATTGGCAGCCTTTGTAATGTCTGACTAGGTTCTCGGCGTCTTTTAGCGCAATCGGCCAGTAGTACCTGAATCGGAAGGCTTTGCCGACTAAAGTCCTAGAAGCGGCATTATTGCCACAATAGCCTGAATGGATTTCATCGAGAATTGCCTTGCCTTCGTCTGCTGAAATGTACTTGAGCAGGACACCTAAGGATGCGCCGCGCCGATAAAGATTGTCCCCAACTAAGACATAGTTCTTGCTTCTCCAAACGATCTGGATAGCTTCTCCCTTGTCGGTGGGCAAGTTATGTTCTCGGATGTAGTCGATGAATACATGGGTCTAGGCTGGTACGATGGTCATGACCTGTGTGCGGGGTGTAGGGCTATTGGACGTGCTGGCCTCATCTCGCTTAATGGATGGAACTAATAACTCTTCAACAAATATGATGGTCGGGACGTGTGCCCTATCCGATCCAAGTTTGGCCAAGACATCTACCGCGACATTGAGATCACGTACCACATGATGGATTTCTAGACCTTGAAAGTGTTTCTCCAACTTGCGCAGTTCTGCACAGTAGATGTCCATGGTTTCCTTGGCGCAATCCTAATCTTTATTAAACTGATTAATGACCATCGAGGAGTCGCCATAGACGAGTAGTCACTTGATGCCAAGTGAAGCTGCAAGCACGGAGGCCGTGGATGAGGGCCTCATACTCGGCCTTGTTGTTGGTTGCTGGCCAGAGGATTTGGAGAACATACTTGAGTTGCTTCCCTTCTAGCGATATAAGGAGGACACCAGCTCCCGTGCCTCATAGCTTAAGTGAGCCATCAAAGTACATCTTCCAATGATCAAGGATAGCTTCAGGAGTAGGCTGCTAGAGTTCTATCAACTCGACTATGAAATCATCCAGAGCCTGAGACTTTATAGCCTTGCAGGGGGTGAATTCAATGTTGAGTGCTTCGAGCTCGACTGCCCACTTGGATATGCATCCCGTAGCATCACGATTGCGTAGGATGTCACCGAGTGGGAAGTCGGTGACCACTGTAATCTTATGTTCGTCAAAGTAGTGGTGGAGCTTGTGTGAAGTGATCAGAAGGGCGTAGAGTAGCTTTTGTACATGGGGTAGCGGACCTTGGAGTCTGATAACACCTCGCTGATGTAATAGATAGGTCGTTGTATGTTGTACACGTGGCCTTCCTCTTCCCTTTCCACAACTATTGCTGTGCTGACCACCATGGTTGTCGCTGCAATGTATAACATCACATCTTCTCGTCTCCCTAGAGGGGTGAGGATGGGTGAAGAGGTGAGATATGCCTTGAGCTTTTCAAACACTGTGTTGGCCTCCTCTGTCCACTCAAACTTGTCTGACTTCTTCAGTAGCTTGAAAAAAGGGAGCCCCTTTTCTCTGAGGCGAGAGATGAATCGGTTGAGGGTGGCCATGCACCCTATTAGCTTCTAGACGTCCTTGACACAACGGGGAAGGCCCATCTTGGTGATTACATGGATCTGCTTTGTGCTGGCCTCAATCCCACGATGGCTGACGAGAAAGCCTAAGAGCTGTCTAGAAGGGACACCGACGACGCACTTAGCCGGGTTGAGCTTCCATTGCCATGCTCAAAGGTTGGCAAAAGTCTCTTTTAAGTCATCAATTAGTGTAGCTAGATCCTTGGTCTTGACCACCACATCATCAATATAGGCCTCTACATTATGACTGATCTGCTGACTTAGGCAAGTTTGTATGGCACGATGATATGTGGCTCCCGCGTTCTTGAGTCCAAATGACATAGTCGTGTAGGAGTAGGTGCCGAACGGGGTGATGAAGGAAGTCTTGCTTTGGTCTTCTATGCGAAGAGCAATTTGTTGGTAACCCGAGTAGCAATCTAGGAAGGATAGAAGAGCTGATCCAGCTGTAGAATCCATAATCTGGTCAATGCATGGTAGACCGAAAGGGTCCTTGGGGCAATGTTTGTTGAGATCCGTGTAGTCGACGCACATGCGCCACTCGGTTGAATTCTTCTTCTGTACCAAAATAGGGTTGGCGAACTAGTCGGGATGCAATATCTCCTGGATAAATCCAGCTGCCAAAAGCTTCATGATCTCCTTCTTGATGGTTGCTTTCTTGTTGGGTGCAAAACAACATAGTCGTTGTTTTACCAGCTTTGATGCAGGGTTTAGATCTAATCTATGCTTAGCCAACTCTCTCGGGACTCCTAGCATGTCGGCCGGCTTCCAAGCGAAGATATCTTTGTTTTTCCGAAGAAAGTTGGTGAGCGTGAGTTCCTATTCCTTAGAGAGGTGGGCACTGATGGTCGCCATCTTGGAGGGATCACCAGTACCCAGATTGATCTTCATAACATCTGTATCTTGTGGCGGTGCAATGATACCCGCCTTCTTTGTTGGAATCTCTAAATGTTCAGGGCTAGTCTGGCTAGCAAACACGGCGATCTCTTATGCTTCAAGTGCGCCTTGAGCTTTAGCAGCGATTTGAACGGCTTCTGTGTCACAGTAATATGAGCGTTTCAAGTCATCTCGAAGGGAGAGTATTTCGTTAGGACCTAGCATCTTCAGCAGAAGATACGGGTAATGTGCAACTGCCATGAATGTAGCCAGAGCTAGGCGCCTAAAGATGGCGTGATATGATGATTCAAAGTCTGCCACCTCGAATTTGATGAACTCTGTTCGGTAATTGTCTGGGGACCCAAACATAATTGGGAGCGTGATCTGTCGGAGAGGCATAGCACCTTTGCCAGGTACTATCCCATAGAAGGGGGTGTCTGTAGGTGTGAGTAGTCTGGCGAAGTTGAGACCTATGTTCCTCAGGGTATCAGCAAATATGATATTTAATCCCACGCCACCATCTATCAAGACCTTGGTGACTATCATGCCCGCAATGGTTGGATCTAGGACTAGTGGGTAATGTCTAGCATTGGATACGCTGGTCCATTGATCCTACCTTGAAAAGTGAATCGGGTACTCGGACTAGTTGAGATATGTCGGGGGTGGCAGGTTCTGCTGCCATGATATCTCGTAAGGCTAGCTTGTCTTGCCGCTTGTTCTTGGTAGTTGGAACTCCGGCGAAGATGACACTAATGATGCCTTTGTGATGTTGAAAGCCTTTGTCCCCCTGGTCTTCCCCGTCCTTCTTATTGTCTTCTTTGCCCTTGCCCTTGTCATCCTTGTGATAGAATCCCAACTCCTTCAATTGTCGGCACTGATCCGCTATTGGCATTTCTTAGCATCAATTGTTACTAGGTTGTCATCCCTAGCATAATGCCAAAAATGCGTGGTTGGTAATTATTAATGACACTTGTAAACTTTAGATAAAAATGTATATATATTAAAGTATCCGCAAGCGCATAGATAATATACCATTGCAGCATTTCACCCGGGAGTATACCAGGTATCGTTATTTATATTTTTACCACAGGGAGGAGCTTATGGAGTGGTGTTGGCATAGAGATATTGATAAATATGTATACTTATGATAATAATCACTCTCATGCTATTGTAGGGGTAAGTCAAAGGGTAAATAAATGATAAGTGTAAGGTAATAGTGGTATTACAGAGATAGAATTATAGACTCATAAATATAGTATAGCTAAGCAGGATATTCTTTAAGAGCAAAAGATTCCTAAGTCATTACTTATCTACTAAGTCTTTTGTACACCCTAATATATACACTCTCATCTATAGTATAACTAACTTTGGATCTACGCATAAGGAACATTACTAAGGAAGATCAAGAATAGAGCTTGTCTACCTTCGCAATCACGTTTTATGTGCTATAAAAATGGGGAGTGAACTACAAAGGACTCAACAGGAGTGTCACATCCACAATCTACCACATGACCCAGAGTGCAGAGGGCATCCTATTGATATTTCTTAGCATTGCTACTAAGAACGAAGTTTAAATCCTAACCCCATAGCAACAACCCAGAAATGCTTTTTGGTATTTATTAACGTGTCACTTGGTTGAAGTACTTAGCCACCTATTATAAACCTATATCTCCTAACTTTACTAGGTTGTCATCCCTAGTGATGATGCCGGAGATATGTGTTGGTACTATATAGTATTACTACTAGAATAACACTAAGTAGATCTTTATTAAAGTATGTGACTATATAAATCTATGAATAAAGAGTATCCACAAGAGCACAGATAATATACCCTTGTAGCATTTTACTTGAGAGTATTCCAGGTATCGTTATTTATATTTTTACCATTGGGAAGGTCTAGCATGGATATGTATTGATAACTTATATTATTGAAGGAGAAGTAAACCATAACAAATACTCTACTCACAATAGGGATAAGTCATAAGATAAGATATGTATATATGATAAGTAATGAATATGATAAGTCACTCAGAGCACTCCTTTCTATGGCATTAGCATGGCTAGGTAGAATATTAGAGGAATAGTTCCTAAGTTATTCTTAATTACAAGTCAAAGCATACATTTGATTAGTGCAATTACACCTAGTAATTATGGCTAAGATCATCATCATATCTATAAAGAAGGGATATTACTAAGGAAGATTGAGGGTAGAGCTCATTCTACCTTCGTAATCGGACCCTACGTGTGCCTATATTCGGAGAGTGGACTACAAAGGACTCAACAGGAATGTCAGATCTGCGATCTACTACATGACCTAGAATATAGGGTGTATCCGTAGGTAAACAACGTATAAGCACCACGCTTACACAATGTCGACCACCCACCCATGGTACCTTAGAGTGAGTGCTATACGAACTTATGCATAAACATAATGATAAACTAGCTATACTAAGCATATAATCAAAGTAAACGATGAACATCATAATGAAGAACATGAATAAGATGAATATTGAGATTGTCATAACAATCATAACTAGCATATAAAAATATTGGAGAAACAAAAGAGAGAGGGGTGCAAAGTTTATACTGAACCACACTCTTGATAAGATCAGGAATCTAAGCGAAGTCCTGCTTGCCTCCCTCTAGATCTATCCTAACTAGCTGTGCTATGGAGGAAGAAGAGCTCTGAGGAGATTCAGGTTTCTATCTTCTCAAAGGACTTGATGACTTATGATTCTTAGGGGAGGCAGGGGCTGGATTATATAGCCCTCAGGGTCCAATGTGAGCCCTTGGATCAAACCGACTTAAGCAATGGCCTAGATGCATCCTCTAAGGCCGTGGGAGATCGCCATACAAAGCTGGTTGATAGGTGGGACCAGGTGGGCCGGGCGGCCCCACCTGTCAGGGGGTGGCCCTCTGCTTCGGTGACGTGGCTTCTAGACCCTTCTAGAGTCTTCCCACGTAGGTACCATGGTGGAACTCCATATTTTCCTTTGACGATTAGGTCCTCCTTGGTGGTTTTCTGATTAAACCCTGCTGGAAACACATATTCACCAAAACTTGTGGAATTTATTAGTTTAAACCCCTAAACCTTCATTGGTGATTATATTTATGCCCTTATGCATGGTTATTTGATGGTTTATAATGGTTGTTAACTACCATCAACAACTCCCCAAGCTTACCTTTTGCTAGTCCCTTAGCAAAACTAAACTTAACTAGGAGTATAAAGATTTTGAAAACATTGTAGCAACTCCTCAAAAGTACACATGAGTTTAAACAAAAATTCTCCTCCAGAGTAGAATAAATCGATCTGACTTTCAAACTTACCCATATTACCTTCAACCATGGGGCTTCTTAGCCTTCGCTTGGGTCTTGAGCAATTGAAAGATAGAACAATCAAGTCAAGCACTATGTCTCAAGTTCTTTCGTCAACCATTATTCTGGAGTTTTTATAGGTTTTCAAAATAAAACTCAGAGCTCTCCATTGTATGACTCTCTCAAGTCTCTCAATATATGTGCTATTTATGGATCCTTACCAAGGCAATAGTAGTGTTATGCCTTTCCTTTCCTACAACTAAGGATTATGTGGAGCTCATAGGAGTGGAAAAAGCATGAAAGAGCATACTTACAAACATATATTATAAAGTCAAACCTCGGATCCAAAGAGAGTTGAGTCATACAATCAAATCAAGATGTGCATGTGTATGGATGTATGGTGGATATATATGGTGGTTAACCTAATTCTACTATACTCCTTGAAAACATGTCTCTTTTGAAACTTGAAAGACTTTTGCAAGAAAACATGGGCTATCTTATTCATCTCTTTTTCTCAGGCGGGCATTGGAGTACCTCTTGTTTTAATAATTCGGACACTTATCCATTTTTCTCTCATCTCATTTTTTCTTTCTTTTTTTATAAATAACTTTTGCATAGCCCCATGCTTCTTTTCTACAACAAAAACTTTTGAGAGATAACAATAAGAACTTGAAGCATTTATTTGATGGATATCCTATGAAGAATATTTTTGGTGTTTACTCCCAGTGTAAGAGTAGAATATTTTTGGATGGATCTAAATGGAAAGCATGTTCTTGCGCCTACCCCCATGTAGGAGTAGTGCATATGTGGGTGTTGTGTACGTGATCTTGATTTTAAGAGCACGACAAATCTCTCATAAGGGTCAACAAAGCTTGACTGAACTCAATGCAAAAGAAGCAGCACACATGAGTGGAAGTTTTCCTAATCTAAATATCATATATGGCTCTGGTAGAAATTTAAGCTTTGTCATACAAGGAGCTCATTATGTAGAATTTTTATGTTTTTTAAAAGATAAATCTCCAGAACTCTAGTATCACTAGGAACAAGATAAACAACAGCTCATACCTTCTCATATCATATCCATCAATTACCTAGACTTAGCTCAAGCATATGCTACCCATGAGTTTCAAGTTCAGAGTAAATTCTTATATCAAAATAGTCGTATCAAAAACTTAGGAGAATTCAAGGCTAAAAACTAGGTACTTGGAAGGAATCACGATAGAGCAACTAGTCATCATTTCCATTGCAAGAAATTATCCTTAGAGTCCTTTTTATTTAACTCTTAAAAACAAAAAACTAGACACACATTTATTTTATTTTCATTTTTAAGATCACACCTTACTATTATATTTATGCCCATATAGCTAAGATAAACTTTTATTTTGTTTTTGTTTGTTGGTCTGTGGACTTGACTTTGGCAGAGCGGGTTCATCCTTTACAACTCCTTCATGTTCCTTGTCTTCCCATTCATTCCATCGGGGTTGGTTCCTTTGACGTTGGGATGATCGATGTCTTCTCCTGGAGCGGCTCTTCTTCGGCTGTTCATAAGTAGTATAACTATTAAAATAACTGTGTATCTTTTCTCCATATAATTAGAAGTGGACTTGTCCAGATCCGACATAGATGATCGCATTGGTAGTGTTAAGGAATGGTCTTCCAAGGATGATGGGTGTATCATCTTCTTCTTTACCCATGTCTAGAACCATGAAGTCGGCAGGGGCATAGTGATCTTGTATTCTTACCATAATATCTTTTGCTATCCCCTCTGAAAATTGGATTGATTGGTCCGCCATTTGCAATTGCATGTATGTAGGGAACAAAGGTTCATTACCGAATAAATATTCATATATTACCTTGGACATTATGTTGACTCTTGATCCAATATTGCAGAAGGTATTGTGGATGATTCTTTGTCCAATAGTACACTCGATCGTTGGTACGCCTAGATCATCCTTCTTAGTAAGGAATGGTGAAGCGAGGAAGTGGTCATACTCTGATTGGAGTATGTTGATCATGTTGACTGTCTTTTCTTGTGGCTGTCTGGCTTTGTTCTTCCTCCTTCTCCTGTTCTTCTTCTTCTTGGTCACTGTTGTCACTTCGGGTAGGTATGATGTCTGTGGATGTCTAGGAGAATGGTGTATATGATTCTTGAATGAAAACCTCTCCTTTCTATCCTTATTTGTGAAGCAAATCTTGGCACTATCTACGTAGATGATGGCCTTAGCAGTGCTTAGGAAAGGTCGACCCAAAATAATGGGTCCCCTTACATCTCCACCTGTTTCCAAAACCACAAAGTCTATGGGAACATATGATTGTCCCACTTGAATAATGGCATCTTCAAGAATTCCCTTGGGGTAACAGAGTGATTGATCTACAAGCTGCAAATGCATATTTGTGTACAATAAAGCATCTCCATTAATTCAATCATAAATTACCTTAGGCATGATGTTGATGCTTGCTCTGAAGTCACAGATAGCTTCTTGGAAGATGCAAGGTCCAATGGCGATAGGGATGATAGGTCACCCTGGATCACCTTTCTTGTCAGGCAATGTGTAATCTATCCACCTTCCCATCGATGGCTCCGTGTAGTAGTAAGATTTGTAGTTTCAAGATCTTTTGGCTGCCCTAGAATCTTACCTTTGTCGGACAGAGGAACAGCAGCCGCCAGCTGAGTTATTTGTGATTCTATCATTTTATTAAAGCTATCCTAGTTCTTGATGGCAGAAGCAAAGCTATCCACTCTATTATTTATATTTTCTAATATTTTATCATTGGTAGCTACCTTCTTAGATAATCCTTCCATAAGTCTAGATTGGCCAGCAATTAATTCTCTCAAGGGTGGTTGATTGAAGTTATTATAATTATTATCTTGCGGGTTACCTTGGTAGTTTGGCCTCTATTGTTGGTTCGTCCTTGATTCTGTTGAGGATGATTGTAGTTGTTGTTGACAAAGTTCACATTCTCTTGGGTTTCAAGGCAACTATTCGCTAAATGCCAGTGTTGCCACATACTTCACACGTCATGTGTGAATCGTGAATGTGCATGACTTCTTGCTTTTCATTAGCTCGGTCTTTGAGCTTCTTCATCAATAGGTCCATCTTGGCAGATAACATATCTACCTCCTTAAGTTGATGCATACCTCCACCTCTCTTGCGGGTCTAAACACGTTCTTCATTCTAGCCTTGGTTGGAGGCCATCTTCTCCACAAGAGTGGTCGTAGTGGGAAGTGTAAGTGACAAGAATTGTGGGGGGTATAACCCTAGGTACCCACGGCAATGGACATGGGCTGCACTACCAGGGGAGGTCCAGCCCATAAGATCAAGGCCTATGGTGCCCAGTTTTAGTCAGCATGCACCGCAAGGCAATCAGAAGACATCTTGGCGATGAAGGAAGATATGTTTGGATATGATAGATATCGTATTCCTTGTAAATACTTACCATATAGCCAAATAGATCTAGGCCTAAACTGACTTGTAACCCTACCTCCAAGACTATATAAGGAGGGTAGGGACCCCCTCGAATTCATCTCATATTCAATACAATACACCAAAGACACTAGACGTAGGGTATTACGTCGATCAGACGGCATTAACCTGCCTAAATCGTTGTCTCTACGCTTGTATCACCATCCGGTTCTTATTACGCGCATCCTCCACCGATTCATCTACTACCATAGGCATACCCCTCGATGGACTACCGACCATATTTCATTGATAGTGGCACACCAGGTAGGGGGTGTGCGTGCTGATGCTCCGTGAATCAGATGGGAATTTCTTCACCAACAAACATCGATGTCCTCATGCTCGATGGATGATTCGGCCGCAACGCACAATGTTCCTAAATCATGCGTAGCATGTTGGCGGTGGCAGTCCATCATGATGTTGTGCTTCAAGCGGTGGCCAGGTACCTGTGCTTTATTTGACTCAGTGACAGGATGTAGAGGAACCATCTCGAAGACCTCCCAAGATTCAGTTGTAACATGACATGTCAGGCATGTGATCTATAGTAAAATTCAAGGCTAATTTGCATGTACGGGCATATGCATGTATATAGCATATGCATCTTCCATGGCAACACGACGTCTTGGTGCAACTCATTGCAACCTTGCGGCAGCATATTTTGATTTGTTCATCGACATCGCCTGTACGGCATGTGAGTAGCCAATTCGGCCATCCTATCGTGAAGGCTGTATGAAGTTAGTAGCCGTGGCGTGAGGCATCAACCAGGAACCTCAAGGAATCCATCGACATGGCCTCGCAAACTAATCAAGATGTGGCTCCATGAGGGCATGCACCACGATCGGTCGGACACCACCACACGGACTTCACCTCCCCACGTGAATGGACTTTGTCAAGGCTTCAATTACGTCCATTTGACTATGACTCCGCGCAGCCATCCGAGCTATCAAGCGAGCCGCCCGAGCCACCAAGCGAGCCGCCCAAGCCGTCCGAGCCACTAAGCGAGCTTCCCGAGTCATATGCGAGCCACCTACTTGGACATCGTGACATGCGATGATCTCTCTAAATCTGATCGGCCTAAGGCCTACTAGTAGCATGAGGACGATGTCACCCGGACTACTCAATCCAACCATCTACCGCGTCGCAATGATGATTGTCGCGAAGAATGGTTCTGTGACAACCATGACCGCCGCCATGATGATAGGCTAGAAAGCTCAAGGGCCGGGCAATTTTGTCGACGTCGACCAGACAACATCATATGCCACCAATCAGACTTTATGACTAAAGATAATTACGCTTCCTATATCTGCATTTAAATTTTTTGCCATAATGTCTCCATTTTGTTTTTTCCATGATTATTCTCCAAATGTCGTTGCTCGAGGGCCTATATCTGCATTCAAGGATGACATTGCTCATGCTTCCCGCTTGGATCACCACCCACATCATGATGATGATCGCCACGAAGAATGGTGTTATAAAGATCACGACAGGCGCTACGACGATCGCAAACACCGTCATAATGATTGGGGATCGAGGGCTGCATAGCCACGTTGTCGACGACCAAAAAAACTTCATCAACAACATAGAGCAGCCACGCTCTAAGTGCAATTTCAATGCTGCCTACGAAAAGCTCCTTGATGGTCCTTGAGACGTTCTACAAAAGATATGTAGTTTTTTATGTATATATGCATTTCAATAATGATTTTATCTATAATGTTTTCTCCATTTGTTTTCCATAATTTTTGTCCAAATGACTTTTCTCCATACTAAACATCTTTAAGATGACGTATACTACCGCCATTCGATTTGCGACCAACCACGCTCTCATTCGCATTATCCACAAGCAATCATGTTCTTGATTTAGCACCGAAATATGCATGGGCAGTTGCGCTCTGCGTCATGGGTGGTCGATAGTGACTCCTCGATGATGCCTATATTCCTAAATGTGCACAGGAGCTAAGCTCTTAATGCTATAGGGTGTGGGATAGCCAGGGTGGATAGCAAGATAAAGGACTAACAATGCATCATGAATATTAAATATTAACACCTTATATATGTTAAACATAATGTTTCATATACAACTATTCGGCATAACACAGGAAAATCTATTACATGCCATCATGGTTGATGATCAGCATCACCGAACAGATCCAAGTCATCTGCCAGTTGATCGTCGAATCATCCACCTCCTCCAGCGCGGTGATTTGCTCATCGCTCAGATTTCGAGCAAAGCCACCCTCGATTCATTCAAGCTTCATCGAGGAATAGACGATCGGACAACCACTAGTGCATGGCCCATGGTGTAGCAGAACTGACTAATTTATAAGAGCACAAGTACAATGGCAGCCCACAAGCGGTCACACAGTTATACTTGGGGGCCATATAAACTCGATAGTCCGTCGAGTACCATGAAGGGTCTCAATTAACCATCAACATACAACCAAGATCGTACATGACTCAACATACATGTCACACATTACATAAATTTCACAAATATAGTTCATCCATCAGAGTACGAATTTAGGTTATTACAAACCAAGTTCAAGTAAAATAGTAGCGGAAACAAATTAAAAGTTTGAAACCAACATCTGCAACATTGTTTAAATATAGTGCCAGCTCGTGATCACACTTCCATAAAAGCATAAGGGAGGGATTAATAAGATATGCTTGCCCAGGGCTTACTCCTCGTCCACAGCGGGACAGAAGCAGTTCTTACAATAGCCATGATAAATTGTACCATCTGCAACAATGGGAATAAAACCCTGAGTACGAGAAGGTACTCAACTAGACTTACCCATCATAAACCAAAAATAAAGTGACTCCAAGGATCATGGAAGGCTTTATAAGAGGGGCTAGCTTGACAACATTTTACACAAAAAGCTTACCAATTCAAGTATATAGTTATAATTTGGTTATCAAGTTAATTGTAGCTATTCATCTCTAGATTAGCAACTAGCCTGTGCCAAACATGTGGTATATCATTTTGTAGCATACAGTAGTAACCATAGCCAGTATAATAATTCCATGTTCATCAGAGCCATCATTCCATAATACAATTACTATGATGTTGGGACTAGCCGAGTTTCTCACTATCCATGAGAGACGGCGATTCGAATCGATTTCAACCAGCTGGGAATTTATTCCTAACACAAACCCAGGCAGACTAGATCAATGGTCACCTTAAGTCACATTTGGTATAACTCAGGTCCACATTTCATGGGTTCGCCCAACGCCTCCACAATCAGGGACAACCAGCTACCAGGACGTTCAGGATCGGCCTGCCCTTGGGCTCAGATCTAGCTCCCCGCACATCCTTACTACCATCCAGAATGCACACTTTTATAGAACGGGGCCTAGCTTGAGTTGAGCTACTCGGCTTCAGCTGTCAGAATGAGTTATCCGACCAGCTAAGTGAGAGGCATGCATTCAATCTCGACAAAAGCACCAACAATGGTATGGTTCTTAATCGGTACAGACGGAATCACATGAGTCAACCTATACATAGACTCGGCCGGCCTCCAGTTACATTACCCAATGGTTCTTTTCCATGATAGCAAATATAGCCAACCATGCTTTGGTATCCACCCATATCTCGCAGGTGACAGGAAATCACCCGATTTCTACCGGTTTAAGCATGGCTAAGCATATATTCGATCCTAGACCTATACAGGGTTAAAGGTATATTTATCTAAACAAGGTAGTTCTATGCATCAAGTGTTTCCAATCAAATCTTATAACCTAATGCATCAAACATAAAGGACTCAAGTGAAGTTTTGTAAAACGTAGGAGACTTAGAATGCTCTAGGGCTTGCCTTTGAGAAAAGAGGTTGGCCTATGATTCGGGCACTCAGGGAGGTCCTCAAGAGTTTGCTCCTCTTCTTCTAGAGCTATGGCCAGAGGTATTTCCTACTGTTCCTCCTCCTCTTGTTCGTTGAACTCTAAAAGGGTTATCCCATCGGACGATCCTATATGCATGAGCATGAAATAAGATATCACGAATACTTATATAATGACATATATAATATGATATGATGTGATGAATGCATCCTCATAAGTGTTTTCAATAGCATTGCATTAAGGTGATAACAAGTTATATTTACTTTTACATAGTAGGTGCATATCTCTTTCTAGTAACTTAAACAAACATTTATGTAAATCATTTTCTGGACTATAAGACAACACCCACTTGTTTTAATCATAACTGGAGTTGTACACATCCAAATAATATGGTTGTGGACATTCTGGAAGGATTATGAAATTTCTTACAACTTTCTTTTAATCATCTCAAAGTTATTCAATAGTTATCTAGGTCAAACAATTCAATCTTTCAGATCTATCTAGAGAGCAAGCATTTCTAACAGTAGACTTCTAATAGCTATAATTCTTAAACCATAAGGCCTATGACTATGAAAATTTAACACAAGGTAGATAAGTAAGTTATCTACAACTTTGTTATTAACCATCCTTACAAAAAAGATCATTATCATCATAAAATCATCACCACAATAGAAACTATACATGCAGCCATCTCGTTGCATTATAAGGCAATAATTAACTAGTTGCCTATAAACAAATGCTTCTAAGCCTATCTAATAACATAAACAGATCATATGCATCACAAGAACCATAGAAAACATTATGGTTAAACATAAATAATTTATTTATATTCATTTATTAATTTCTTTAGATAATAAGGTGATTTAAAGGATCAATATTTACAATAATTAATAAATTATGAGAAAATTATAGTAGACCACAAAAAACCTTAGTAGTCCACTGTACAAATTTTATGGCATTTGGATAGGTGTAGATACCTCTACAAAAATGACAAGTTATATAGGCTTATTTTAGCAAAAAATAGTTTAGCATAGTAAAATATGTCAAACAACAGATTTAGTATTTTTCTTACTTTCCTCCTAGCATTATAATACTGTGCAAAAATTTGTATGCTTATATGTTATATATTTTTACCCCAATTAATTTCACTAGAAACTAACAATTAATTAGGATTAAATATGAAGACCGTATTACAAGTATGCTTACTGTAGCTTTAATATTTTCCTAGCTAGATCATGTCAACACAAGACCAGCAAAATTGGGATCACATTTTTATCACTTTCCTAGCTCAATTATGCATTTTACAAGATATAAATTACTTTAAAAGCACTTATCTTGCTCAATTTAATTCACCTAGATAAATACCCTAAACATTAGATTTCATATTTTTATCAAATAGTACACTTCATGATAAATCCAACAAAATTTGGTTCACCTCATTTGGACACTCCTAGCTCTAGATATGAATTTTTGAATTTTGTAACTAAATCTGTGAAAAAATAATTAATAAAGAAAAATCAAATTTCAAATCGGGCGCTACTGCTAGGTGCACCCGGTGTATACACCCTACTGCAATTGATGATTGGGACCCACAGGTCAATGGGACCCACACGATAGAGAGACAGAGCAGAGCACCGGCTTAACCGGCGGTGAACTCATCGACGGCGTGGTCTCCGGCGGTGCGGTCGGCACTAACGTGTTCCCCATCACATTCCGCATCCAACGAGCTAGATGGTTGAACCCCTAATGATGGTTGACTACGACGGTGGCGCTAATGGTGGACGGTGGCACTGTGCTGCGGTGGGCTTGTCGTCTCCGGCGATGGCAAGCCAAGGTGCGAGCAGTGCTACAACATCTACGAACCCTAGTGGAGCTCTACGGTGCGGATCGAGCCATGGTGAAGTGGCGGTGAGCTCTAGGCATGTGCACGGTGGCACGGCAGCGCAGAGAGCACGATGGTGGTGTCACCATTCCAATGAGAAGGCGGCCAAAGGTAGGTCTCCATCATCGGGGAAGGTGCAACACCTCTAGGCGACACGGTAACGGGTACTAGAGTGGGCTAAGGGTGGCTGATGAAGTCGGTGGTGGCTAGCGCATGCTTGCAGCCATGGCGGACGCGCACGGCGGTGTCGCGCGTTCCCGCGTGATGATGGTGGTAGTGGTTAAATAAACATTAATGTGAGCATCTATGACCTAAGGCGATAACGAAAATAAGGAGAAGGAGGTAGGAGGAGCGGTGGATAAGGCTGGCCACGGTGAGCTCGGAGCTCGGCGGCACTCCGTGGCCATGGCAGTGACGGTGACGCATAATGCGGCCTTACCCTTGCTCGAATGCTGGTGCTAGCAGGTCGGCAAGGTGGAGGAGGTGGTGGCAGAGCTATGCTCATAAGGTATTGGACAATGCGCGGTGGCGGCACTGAGCGAGCTTGGCGGAGGTGCGGCGGCGATGGCGGCGCTGCGGTTCCGCTTCGGCGAGCGAGAGAGAGAGAGAGAGTGAGGGCACGAGTGAGGGCAGGGACATGCGGTGGCCTCTTCAACGCATGTGCCCGGCCACAATGCGGCCTAGCCCTGGTGCGTGTACACCACGCGACAGCCATGGCCTATGGCCTGTCGACCGCGACGCCGCGCTGCTCCGACCGGTTTCAAACCTGCAATAGATGACTGACAGAGCAAGTTTGTGTACATGTAACTCCTAATCCATGGTGAATCAGTGAAAATGGTATTAGTGAAACTTGTAGAGCTATGTGAGTACTAAAACTTTGCTTTAATGATCGTGGTCTAATTTGAATTGGTTTACAAACTACATTGCTTTAAAGTGGGCTACATTGAAACTAAAAACTGGTGAAAGACAACAAAATTTCAATGTTTGAAAACAATATTTTGTTGACACTTGTGAGCTCTATTTGACCTTGTTAGACACTGAATTAGCTCATGACCCTTAAATAAAGTTTGTTACCCATGACAAGAACTACAAGTTTTATTTAGGTCACATAGCCATGCAAACACTCTAAGCTACTGTTCAACTTTAGTCAAACTAGCATTATGAAAATAGCATTTCAAATGAAACCAACACTTAGAAGCAAATTTGGTCTATGTCATGAATATAAACATTGTTCATTTATCATTCTAGATGTGCTTAAGATGTTTTCATGACCTCACCACCATCTCATACATTGGTCATACATGATTGCAAGCATAAGCATATATATAAAATCAACATTTCATGTGACAATGTATAAGAATGAGAAGAAATTTCATATGCTCATGTTCATGAATGCTTGGATGATGCTTGTGCTCATGAAATGCAAGTGCCAAATGCAAAGCTTAACACTGGGGTTTTTATAGCCCCTCCCCCTTATAGGAATCTCATGCCGAGATTTGAAAGAACTACCATTCCTCATAAAAGGCAGGATAAACCTCACGTAAATAATCCTCCTATTCCCAAGTGGCATCTTGTTCACTATGGTTATTCCACATCACTTTGTAGAACTTAATGACCTTGCTCTATGTTACTCTTTCCATTTCTTCTAGCACATGGATTGGTTTCTGTTCATAGGTCAAATCCGATTGGAGCTTAATGTTGGTGGGTGCAATGGCTTCCTTAGGTATGCGAAGACATCTTTTCAGCTGAGAAACATGGAAGACATCAAATATAGCACTCATCTCTGGAGGAAGTTGTAACTTGTAGGCGACATTTTCTTTCCGTTCAATAATCTTGTATGACCCTACATATCTAGGCGCAAGCTTTCTTTTTACTCGAAATCTCTGCACTCCTTTCATGGGTGACACTTTTAAATACACATAGTCTCCCACTTCAAAAGTTAGTGATATTCTTTTATCAGCATAACTCTTTTGTCTTGACTGAGTTGCTTTCATATGCTGTTGGATAATGCGTACCTGCTCTTCAGCTTCGGTAATAAAGTCAGTGCCAAAATATCTTCTTTCTTTGGGCTCAATCCAATTCAAGGGAGTTCTACATTTTCGATCGTACAAGGCTTCAAAAGGATCCATCTTGATGCTCTCTTGATAACTATTGTTGTAAGAGAACTTGGCTAAAGGTAGCCACTTCTCCCATGAACCCTTGGAGGAGATAACACAAGCTCTCAAAACATATCTTCTAAGATTTGGTTCACTCGTTCAGTCTGTCTAGAAGTTTGTGGATGGTACAGCTGAACCTCTGATTAGTTTACTTCCCAAGGCCTGGTGTAAGTGCTCCAAAAAATGAGCTATAAACTGTGGTCCCCGATCTGAGATTATGGTCCTTGGTACTCCATGTAGTCTCACTATCTGAGAAACATACAACTCAACGTACTTCCTAGCTAGATACCTTGTGTTAACCGGTACAAAATGTGCTGACTTGGTGAGGCGATCTACAATGACCTATATGGAATCATGACCTTGTTGTGTCCGCGGGAGGCCTGTAATAAAGTTCATACTTATTTCCTCCCATTTCTAGTCTGGAATAGGCAATGACTGAAGTAATCTAGCAGATTTCAAATGAATAACCTTGACTCTACTACAATTATCACACCTGGTGACATAGGCGGTGATCTCTTTCTTCATCTTGGTCCACCAAAAATGGCTTTTCAAATCTTGATACATTTTGCTACTACCCGGATGGATAGACAACTTGGATGAATGAGCTTCATCTAACATTTGATTTCTAAGTTCTCGGTCTTTCGATACCACAAGTCGGTCCTCAAACCATAGCACACCTCTTTCATCCAACCTAAAATGCTTGGTTTCCTTTTCTTTCATCTTTCTTTTAATGTGAAATACACCAACATCTGTCATTTGCAGTTCTATGATTTTGCTCTGAAGTGAGCAACTGACGGTGATATTGTGTAGCACCACAGGATGTAACAAATTAAATTCACCTTCCAACAAGGCATCTACTACTACATTGGCTTTTCCTGGATGGTAGTGCAGTTCCAAATTATAGTCCTTGATCAACTCTAACCATCTTCGCTGCCTCATGTTCAGCTCAGGTTGAGTGAAGATATATTTGAGACTTTTGTGGTCTGTATATATGTGACATACGTTTACCAACAAGTAATGTCTCCATATCTTCAACGCATGAACAACTTCAGCAAGCTCCAAATCATGTGTAGGACAGTTGACCTCATGCTTTCATAATTGTTGAGAAGCATAGGCAATAACTCTTCCTTCTTGCATGGGCACACACCCCAAACCTATACCCGATGCATCACAGAACACATCAAAAGGCTTTTCAATGTCGGGTTGTGCTAAAATTGGAGCTGTAGTTAACAAGGTCCTTAGGGTGTGAAAAGCGGCTTCACACTCTGGCATCCAACTAAACTTTTCATCCTTCTGAAGTAGTCTAGTCATGGGCTTAGCTATCTTGGAGAAATCTAGAATGAAACAACGATATTAACCTGCTAGCCCTAGAAAACTCCAAACTTCATGAACTGAAGCTGGGCCTTCCAATCCATGACCTCTTGTACTTTAGATGGGTCTACAGAAATTCCATCTTTAGATAAGATGTGACCCAAGAAAGGTACTTTGCTCAACCAGAATTCACACTTGCTGAATTTGGCATATTACTTATGTTCCCTCAATCTAGACAAAACAACTCTCAGATGCTCTGCATGGTCTACCTCATTCTCCGAATAAATCAAGATATCATCAATAAACACAACCACGAACTTGTCGAGCTCGGGCATGAATACCGAATTCATCAAGTACATGAAGTAGGTAGGAGCATTTGTAAGTCCAAAAGACATGACCAAATACTCGTACAAGCCGTACCTAGTGGAGAAAGTTGTTTTAGGTATATCTTCTGGCCTGATCTTAATCTGATGATAGCCTGACCTCAAGTCAATCTTAGAGAATACCTTTGCTTTTGCTAGTTGATCGAACAAGATGTTGATACGAGGCAAAGGATACTTGTTCTTAATGGTCACAGCATTAAGCGGCCTATAATCCACACACATCCTCAAGGATTTGTCCTTCTTCTTTACAAATAAAGCTGAACATCCCTATGGAGATGAACTAGGTTGAATGAGACCTTTGTCCAACAATTCTTGTAACTAAATTTTAAGTTTAGCTAATTCATTTGGTGGCATCCTATAGGGTCTTCTTGAGATAGGTGCCGTACCTGGCACTAACTCAATCTTAAATTCCACATCCCTATCAAGCGGTAAACCTGACAACTCATCAGGAAACTCACAAACCACTAGAATATCACAAAGGGTAGTGGCTTGGATAGCACAAGACAAGTTTTGGAGATCAAAACTTCGAGGAAGTGGTACTAGAGAAGCATTACCTCCCTTTGGTTCTCTCTTAACATAATTGTTCTAGTGCTAGTGTCAATGAGAACCCCATGATCGCTCATCCATTTCATGCCTAAGATCATATCTATGGTTAATCCAGGCAATACTATCAGATCCACTATGTACTCCCTCTCTTGTATAGAGATGAGCACCTCTCTGACTATCTGATTTGTAGAGATAGTAGCCCTAGCCAAACTTATACTATAACCACCCTTGTTTACCATAATTATTTTCTGATCATGCTTAGATGCAAATGCTTGGCTCATAAATGAATGAGAAGCTCCAAAATCAAATAAAACAATGGTGGGATGTTTGTTAACAAGAAACATATCGGCGGTGACAACTTCTCCCGTAGGAATTTCTTCAACAGCTGTGTAATGCATGTATCCAGGACATGCTTTAGGATTTGCCTATTTCTGATTACCCTGGTTTTGATTGTTATTCTTCTTGGGATGGGGCACTCCTTGGCCCAATGGCCCAACTAGTTACAGTTGAAGCAGGGCTGATTGTTCCTTGGTCTTGCTGAGCTTCATTGTCCTCCATTTCCCTTGGGTAGGGCAATGGTGAACGCCATGAGAATGTCTTCCGGGGGCGATTGGCCAGAGCTTTTGGTGGAGGAGGCCTAAACTTAGGCGCTAGTGCATGAAACTGTGGCCTAGCCACCACTGGAGCTCTAGACTGGGAAGATCCTAAGGTGCCTGCCTCGGCTTCTCTTTTGCAGCCCTTCGCTACTATGTGCAAATTGTTCTGGTTCTCCTAGGTCAAGGCATCACTGAGAAACTCATTGTATGTGGTACACCTCGAGTTGGCCATGGTCTTCATCAGTTTGGTGCCAAGGCCTCTCTTGAAGCTTTCTATCTTCTTTTCCTCTGTATCGACAAACCCTAGGGCATATCAAGACAAATTGTTGAAGGCATGCATGTACTCGGTAAGGGTCTTGGTCCCTTGTGTGAGTCGCATGAACTCGGCTACTTTCATGCGCATTAGCCTCGGGGGAATGTGATGTCCCCTAAAGGTTAACTTGAACTACTCCCATGTGACCTATGAGTTGGTAGGTATAGAGAATAGGAAATGGTTCCACCATATCCAGGTCCGGTCCTTGCAGTTGATGGGACGCATATTCAGCCTTTGATGCTCAGTAACCCTCAATAGACAAAACTTCTGCTCTATCATGTCTAGCCATTTATCCTCCTAGGGTGGTTCTTCGGCCACTTTGAACATAGGAGGCTTGGTGTCTTGGAAATCCTTTAAAGAGCTGTATTGATTTGGCTCAGGCCCTTGATGTTGCTGACGGGCGTGAGCGGTGGTTTGCACAATGAGGCGCAATGTATCCTCCATAGCTCTCTGATTTCCTAGGAACTATGCAAAGAATTCATTCGTAGATGGTGACGGCGGTGGTAGTAAGTCACCGTCATTGCCACATTGACTGGTGCCTGCTCCAGCATGAGTGTGAGTCATCTGTAAAGTTGCAACAATAAGTGATTATTGGATGATGTCAGGAGATTGCAAATGAATTGTGTAATCATGCCAAACTAAAATTACTAGAGAGAATATTAAATTCATACAATAAAACAGAGGCATAATAATTCATTCTTGCAACATGACATCACCAATTTGATCACTTATCATGCTCGCAACGCGTTAACATGCATATCATAATCCACCAGTAAAATGAAACTAGAATTTCATTAAAGTTCAACCCATAGTGAAACGACATGCAAAGTGCCACTATTACACTAAAGTCAAATCACGAATACCGAACTTCAAGCTACAAGTTCATTACATGAATAACAGGGATACATCTAGCACTTTAACTAGTCACTAGGTGACTCTAATATTCTACGTGCTTGCTATCGAGGTCGGGGATAGCATCGTCCTCTTCCTCTGGCTCCACTTCTTCCTCCCAACCGTCATCTTCAACTAACATCTCTAGATCTTCTTCTTCCTCATCTAGGATCGGGTGCAGTTGGTTGTTCAGAAAATGCACCTCATGCTGAAGATCAACTACCATGTTCTAGGTCTATGCAAACTGCTGGCGCAAATCCCTCTTGACCCGATCCTGCTACATGGTTAGGGCTTTATGTTTCGCTCTGCTTCGCTTCGCTAGGGCTACACGGTTGTTTGCTTGGATCCGCTGGAGCGTAGCTGTGAGCGCCTCGGCACGAGCACCCTCTAGCTGCTCCCGTAGTCCTACTAGCACTGCCTGATCATCTGCTATTGCCTCTTGGGTGGCAGCCCTCTGCTGATCGACTTGCTCCATCTGAGTGTGGAGATTTCCTAATGCTACATATCCCAGATCAGTTTCCCATCGAGCCTCACTTGCTACCTTTTTGTGCTTGCGCACACGCTTCCTTAGCTTAAGCTGTGCAGTTTCGGTGCTCATGAGCCTATCCATGCAAGTGGCATATGACTCCTGCTAGAAGTCCCTAGTGTCCTGACCAGTATAGAACATCTTCATCACTACAAACATGACACTCATAGCGGGACTAGAACTATCTGCACGCTCATCCTGGTCTCTGATCAACGCACTGCTGTTGCGCTGTGCCCATTCTGCTATGGATGGATCCACCCGAGGAAAAGTATCAGCGGCACTGCCGGTTATTTCATCCCCGTGCTGCTAACATATATGACTCAGCACCTCAAAATCCACTACTTGGGCAGCCTCCCAAGGAGTTCTTCCTTCAGATTCTGCCCTCCATTCCTGCCAGAAGGATGCTTGGTTATGAGCTGGTATGGTCAGCTATACTTCATACCATGGTTGTCCCTCTGGGTATACTTCATTCCAGTAATAGAGGGGCAGTTCTTAATACCCCGCATAATGGAAGACTCTCTAAAGTAGGGCAAGGGTACCAAACATCAATAGGAAATTCTCACTTCCAGCTGGTGCTGCCATTTGTACCAACAACATGGTGCAACTCTCGTGAGACAATGTCATAATGGATAAGAGTTACATAACCAAGTAAGAGACTTATAAGGGGAGGAACAATGCAAGTATGTAATAATGATTTATCATGATGCATGCACGTTCCGTACGTCCTCACAAAATTAGGAAAATTAAAACTTCTAACGGCATACATGGTGGCATACATACGTTCTCTCATATATAACATAGCTAGTTGGGCTACATGTTTCGTTGTTAGTGTACCTGCACAAGGATTTCATTTCAGCCCAACCCCACAATTATATATGCAGAATGTAAATCTGGGCTCTAGGTTGCAAGCTAAATACTTCCATATATATATATACCCATATACATACTTCCGTATCAAAGCTACCCAAGTGTAAATACGTCCTATATATACATATAAAATGCACATATAGCCATATCAAAGCTAACCCATAATTAGATACTTCCGTATATATATGAGGCATATACCATTCAGTATCAAAACTAACTCTCCCCATAGACCGCACGCTCACATCTTGCGGTCATGCCACTGTGATAATGAGTGGCATATTACCTTGGCCGTAGAGGCATTTCACCCATACATTACCACTCAAGTGAATAGCATCCATGCAATAGCATGCCATATGGATGACAAAATGGAAAACCCCCAAGTCAGTACTTAATTAGCCACCTAAAGTCCTTAACTGGGCATAAAGAAAGTGATCACTGGCACACTTCAGATTCAAACTTTAGGTTTAAACACCTATATATATATCTATCAGTTGTTAAAACTGGTTTTGGAAAAAACAAAAACCTTTGTTTTAAATACACATATGACAATTAATGTTGAATCTTACTCTGATGCCAGCTGTAGTAGAACTGACCAATCTATAAGAGCACAAGTACAATAGCAGCCTACAAGCGGTCATACTGTCATACTTGAGCCCATATAAACCAGGTAGTCTGTCGAGTACCACGAAGGGTCTCGATTAACCATCAACATACAACCAAGATCGTACATGATTCAATATACATGTCACACATTACATAAAATTCACAAATACAGTTCATCCATCAGAGTATGAATTTATGTTATTACAAACCAAGTTCAAGTAAAATAGTAGAGGAAACAAATTAAAAGTTTAAAATCAACATCTGCAACATTGTTTAAATATAGTAAACTCACATCACACTTCCACAAAAGCATAAGGGAGGGTTTAATAATAGATTCCTGCCTACGGCTTACTCCTAGTCTACGGTGGGACAGAAGCAGTTCTTGCAAGAGCCATGATAAACTGTACCATCTGCAATAATGGGAATAAAATCCTGAGTACGAGAAGGTACTCAGCTAGACTTACCGGTCATAAACCAAAAATAAAGTGACTCCAAGGATCATGCAAGGCTTTATAAGTGGAGCTAGCTTGACAACATTTTGTATAAAAAGCTTACCAATTCAAGTATACAGTTATAATTTGGTTATCAAGTTAATTGTAGCTTCATCTCTAGATTAGCAACTAGCCTATGCCAAACATGCGATATATCATTTAGTAGCATATAGTAGTAACCATAGCCGGTATAATAATTCCATGTTCATTAAAACCATCATTCCATAATACAATTACTATGATGTTGGGACTAACCAAGTTTCTCATTGTCCGAGAGAGACGGCGATTCGAATCGATTTAAACCAGCTGGGAATTTATTCCTAACACAAACCCAGGCAAACCAGATCAACAGTCACCTTAGGTCACCTTTGGTACAAGTCAGGTCCACATTTCACGGGTTCGCCCAGCGCCGCACAATCAGGGATAACCAGCTGCCAGGACGTTCAGGCCTAACCTGCCCTTGGGCTCACGTCTGGCTCCCCGCACATCCTTACTACCATCTAGAGTGCACACTTTTATAGAATGGAGCCCGGCCTAAGTTGAGCTACTCGGCTTCGCGGTTAGAATGAGTTATCCGGCCAGCTAAATGAGAGGCATGCATTCAATCTCGACAAAAGCGCCAACAACAATATGGTCCTTGATCAACATCAGACGAAATCACATGAGTCAACCTAAACATAGACCGCCCTAGCCTCCAGTTACATTACCCAATGGTTCTTTTCCACGATAGCAAATATAGGCAAACGTACTTTGGTATCCACCTATATTTCGCATGTGATAGGAAAACACCTGACTTTTCCCGGTCTAAGCATGGCTAAGCATATATTCGATGCTAGACCTACATAGGGTTAAAGGTATATTTATCTAGATAAGGTAGTTCTATGCATCAAGTGTTTCCAAGCAAATCTTATAACCTAATGCATCAAACATAAAGGACTCAAGTGAAGTTTTGTAAAACATAGGAGACTTAGAATGCTCTAGGGCCTGCCTTTGAGGAAAGAGACTGGCCTGTGATCCGAGCACTCTAGGAGGTCCTCAAGAGTTTGCTCCTCTTCTTCTAGAGTTATGGCCTGAGGTGTTTCTTGCTGTTCCTCCTCTTCTTCTTCGTTGAACTCCAAAAGGGTTCTCCCTTCGGATGATCCTATATGCATGAGCATAAAATAAGATATCACGAATACATATATAATGACATGTATAATATGATATGGTGTGATGAATGCATCCTCATAAGTGTTTTCAACAGCATTACATTATGGTGATAACAAGTTACATTTACTTTTACTGAGTAGGTGCATATGTCTTCTCTAGTAATTTGAACAAACATTTATGTAAATCATTTTCTGGACTACAACATAGCACCCACTTGTTTTGATCATAACTGGAGTTATACACATCCAAATAATATGACTATGGATATTTTGGAATGCTTATGAAATTGCTTACAACTTTCTTTTAATCATCTCAAAGTGATTCAATAGTTATTTAGGTCAAACAATTCAATCTTTCAGATCTATCTAGAGAGGCAAGCATTTCTGACAGTAGATTTCTAATAGCTATAATTTTTAAACCGTAAGGCCTATGACCATTAAAATTTAACACAAGGTAGATAAGTAAGTTATCTACAACTTTGTTATTAACTATCTTTATAGAAAATATCATTATCATCATGAAATCATCACCACAACAGAAACTATACATGCTACCATCTAGTTGAATTATAAGGCAATAATTAACTAGTTGCCTATAAACAAATACCCTAACTAATAACATCAACAAATCATATGCGTCACAAGCACCACAGAAATCATCATGCTTAATAAATTCTAAGAAAATTATAGTAGCCTACAAATGACCTTAATAGTCCACTGTATAAATTTCATTGCATTTAGATATGTGTAGCTATCTCTACAAAAATGACAAGTTATATAGGCTTATTTTAGCAAAAAATGGTTTAGCATAGTGAAAAGTGTCAATCAACAGATTTAATATTTTTCTTACTTTACTCCTAGCATGAGAATACTGTGCAAAAATTTATATGCTCATATGTTATATATTTTTACCCTAATTAATTTCACTAGAAACTAGCAATTAATTAGGATTAAATATGAAGACCATATTACAAGTATGCTTACTGTAGATTTAATATTTTTCCTAGCTAGATCATGTCAACACATGACCAGCAAAATTGGAATCATATTTTTATTACTTTCCTAGCTCAAGTTATGCATTTTAGAAGATATAAACTACTTTAAAAGCACTTATCTTGCTCAATTTAATTCACCCATAAAAATACCCTAAACAGTAGATTTCATATTTTTATCAAATATTACACTTCATGATGAATCCAACAAAATTTAGTTCACCCCATTTGGACGCTCCTAGCTCTAGATATGAATTTTTGAAATTTGTAACTAAATCTGTGAAAAAACAATTAATAAAGAAAAGCCAAATTTCAAATCGGGCGCTACTGCTAGGTGCACCCGATGTATACACCCCACTATGACTGACGACTGGGACCCATAGTTCAATGGGACCCACACGATAGAGAGACAGAGCAGAGCACCGGCTTGACTGGCGGCGAACTCGTCGACGGCGAGGTCTCTGGCGGTGCGGTCGACACTGACATGTTCCCCATCACATTCTGCATCTAGCGAGCTAGATGGTCGAACCTCTAACGATGGTTGACTATGGCGGTGGCGCTAATGGCGGACGGCGGTGGTGCGCTGCGGTGGGTTCATCGTCTCTGGCGATGGCAAGCCAAGGCGAGCACTGCTGCAGCATCTACGAACCCTAGCGGAGCTCTACGGTGCGGATCGAGCCACGGTGAAGCGGCGGCGAGCTCCAGCCACGTGCATGGTAGCATGACGACGCACAAAGCATGATAGTGGTGTCACCATTCGGACGAGACAGCAGCCAAAGGTAGATCTCCATCATCGGGGAAGGTGCAACACCTCTAGGCGACATGGTAACGAGTACCAGAGTGGGCTAAGGGCGGCTGGTGAAGTCGGCGGCGGCTAGCACATGCTTGCAGCCATGGCGGACGCGCACATCGGTGCGTCACGTGTTCCTGCCTAACGGCGGCGGTAGGTTAAATAAATGATGATGTGAGCATCTATGACCTAACATGATAATAGAACTAGGGAGAAGGATGTAGGAGAAGCGGTGGATTAGGCTGGCCATGGTGAGCTTGGAGCTCGGTGGTGGTCCGTGGCCATGGTGGCGATGGTGACGCGCAATGCGGCCTTACCCTTTCTCGAATGGTGGTGCTAGCAGGTCAGCAAGGTGGAGGAGGTGGTGGCAGCCCTGTGCGCACAAGTTATTGGACAATGGCAAGGTGGTAGCAGTGAGCGAGCTCGGCGGAGGTGCGGCGGTGACAGCAGCGCTGCGGTTCCACTTCGATGAGCATGAGAGCGAGAGAGAGAAAGAGAGTGAGGGCGCGAGTGAGGGCAGGGATGCATGGAGGCCTCTTCAGCGTGCACCTAGCTGCAATGTGGCCTAGCCTCGGTGCGTGGATGCCACACGGCGGCCACGCCTTGTGGCCGATCGGCCATGACGCCGCACTGCTCCGGCCGGTTTCAGACCTGCAACAGATGACTGACAGAGCAAGTTTGTGTACATGTAACTCCTAATCCATGGTGAATCAGTGAAAATGGTATTAGTGAAAGTTGTAGAGCTATGTGAGTACTACAACTTTGCTTTAATGATCGTGGTCTAATTCGAATTGGTTTAGAAACTACATTGCTCCAAAGTGGGCTACATTGAAACTAAAAACCGATTAAAGACAGTGAAATTTCAAGGTTTGAAAATAGCATTTTATTGATACTTGTGAGCTCTATTTGACCATGTTAGACACTGAATTAGCTCATGACCCTTAAATAAAGTTTGTTACCCATGACAAAAACTACAACTTTTATTTAGGTCACACATAGCTAGGCAAATAATCTAAGCTACTATTCTACTTTAGTCAAACTAGCATCATGAAAATGACATTTCAAATGAAACCAACACTTAGAAGCAAATTTGGTCTATGTCATGAATATAAACATTGTTCCATTTATCATTCTAGATGTGCCTAAGGTGTTTTCATGACCTCACCACCATCTCATATATTGGTCATACATGATTGCAAGCATAAGCATATATATAAAATCAACATTTCATGTGACAATGTATAAGAATGAGATGAAATTTTATATGCTCATGTTCATGAATGCTTGGATGATGCTTGTGCTCATGAAATGCAAGTGCCAAATGCAAAGCTTAACACTGGGGTGTTACATGCGGCAGAACAAGCGAGCCATGAGCATAATGCTTGAAGTTCTCCAGCGCTGACTTGCCCCTCTCCACGATGACATCCAACTGCGGTGACCTATCGGGCTCCAGCAACTATGGGTCGATAAGGTCTAGCACATGTTTTATGCCATCGATCATGGCCTTCACCTTACTTCTACTAGCTTCCAACCAGAGCTCGAAGTCACGAAACTGCGCTTGACTATTGGTTTGGATCACTGCAGACAAAGAGGGCAATCATCTTAAACAAGTTTCTCATAACAAGATGGGTATTGACATAAGAGGTAACTCACATTTTAGTTCTTCGGCGAGTCATTTTTTCACCATCTAAGCTTTATCTCTTTGTTTCTCTACTAGTGCTTTGGCTTCACGCGCTAGCAGAGCTTAGGTCTCTGCCTCCGCCTTGGCATCATGCGCCAAATGCTCTTCAGTCTTCGACGCCTTTTTGCTTCATCAAGCTCTACTAAAATGAAAGATTGCTATTAGTGTGAATTGAGGATTTGAAGGCAATACACCATGGGGCCTAAGGCCTTACTTTTTTCTTAGACCACGTCGTTGCCTAGCTGATTCTTCGGCTCCCAGTTCTCCGCTTCAAGTTGTGTCTTTTCTGCTCGCAACTTCTCCTAGTCGGCGTGTGCTTCAGCCAACATTTTCTCTAGATTCTTCATAGACTCATGTAGTCTCTGGTTTTTGACAACTAATGGAGCCACCCATTCTAGCTGGCATCTACGGTTCTCAGAGATCTTCATTACATCCTACGATGACCAACAATTAACAGGCATAATCTACAATTTCGATTGGTTGTGCAGACTAACTTACTTCAATCTGGCTAGACACTGATTCTAGTGCCACCCTGAGTTTCTTCACCTGCTCACTTGCCTCCTCATCCTCCACCACCTCCATTGTATCCCCATGGCATATGAAGGTCCACAAAAGCTAAGAGGAGGATCCTAGGTATTTGGCGCTTCGCGCTCAATTTCTTCAATCACCTCCGGGGACTCCCTCGCCTTCCTTGGTGCTCGGTCGACTCATGGTCGGATAGAGGGGACAAGTTCCATCACTGGCGTCTTAGACCGGGGGCTAACCCTTGGCTCTGGGTGACTGGTCGGCTCGATAGCAACCTCTTCATTGATTTGCTCCGGGTGCTTGGGGACTAGCCTGGTCTACGGGTGCCTCCCACATTTCTTCTAGCTGTCTCACCCCAGCACCCTGAGTAGCAGCAGCAGCCATGGCACTCGGCTCGGTGTCCTATCGAGCATCACCGATGTCGACCGAGCGCAGTTCCTCGGTCGACGTTTCTCTACAACATGATGTCGTATCATCAATACTTCCATTTTGGTTTTGCTTGGACTAAGTCTAGAGTAGAGACACTTACTCGTTGGACCACCTACGTGCAGCTCTGAATGGCCAAGGCTTGTTGGAGTTCCCCTACCCTTTAGTTGTCGGCACAAATCTTGAGAACACCGGAGGTGGCCGGTTCTCCTTTGGTGCTTTTGTCCTCGCTGCGGTGGCCCTCCCGGTGAAGCCTCTCATCTAGGCTCGGGGACTTTGCCCCGAGTGGGTCTCTGGCTAGCTACGCCTTGGGCTAGTCGCTGGTCGAAGGCTCTGGTGGTCGATGTCAGAGCGGTCATCCACGTAGCTCGCTGCTGTAGTGTCTTGCCTACATCTTCACCATCATTCGACTAGTCCGTGATGGCTTGTCGGCTTAACGGAGGATCTCTAATCAAGATCCCACCACTCTAGCATGGTGGCGAAGTGTTTGGCTTCTTCTTCTTCTTCACCAGCTGTGGTCAGGCTGGTTCTTTCCCATGCGGTGGCTACCGACGCTTGGGAGCTTTCTCCACCACGTCCTTGGATGAGGATGATGAGCTGCTCTTCGATGGCGGACCAGCTGAAGCATTGGTCGGAGGGGCATCTACGCCATTCGGCCAGGTACCATCCGACACATCGGAGACATACACAACACGATCCTATCCACAAGTTTTCTCGAAGACGTTTCCACATCAACAAGATTTGACATTACAAGGACTACACACGGTATATTCTTACCAGTGGTGGTGGATTCATGATGTTGTATGCTCTTGCTGTCCTATGTTGCTTAGTTTGGTGTTACTTGAAAAGTGCTCTAGGAGGTGACCATAAATGTTGTCCTTATTTATCTTCTTGGGGGCTTCCCGAGCGGTATCTTCATCCCCTATGTACTCATATGAGGGGTGAAACCTCTCCTTGCTTGGTTGGATCTGGCGTATGACAAAGTTGATGGCTACACCAACTCTGTCAAGATTGTTATGCATCTGACGCAAAATTTGCAGAAGTTCATCGACTTGGGTCATATCTCGAGTTGTTTGGTCTCGCCGCCTAGTTTATGCTCGGCACTGCTAAGCGGTCTATGTCGGCCGACAGGCTCGGTTCAACATTTCAGATATAGAACCACTTAGCATTCCATCCTTACAACGATGTGTTGAGAGGCACTTGTATGTACTCCTTAACCATTCCATCCTTCAGTTGCAGATAAACTCCATCGACCACTTTGGGGGACCTAGATCTAGAAAAGGGTTTGAGGTAGAAGAAATAGCGAAAGAAATTGAAGTGCGGAGCGATTCCGAAGAATGCTTCACATAGATTGATGAAGAGGGAGATATGAAGAATACTATTGGGATGGAGATGGCACAGGCTAATGCCGTAGTAGCCAAGAAGTTTCTATAGGAAAGGATGCACAGGAATCCCAAATCCACAAATGAAATAAGCCATGAATACAATGAGTTCGCTGGTATCGGGGGTCGAGAATGGTTCACCTGCAGCAGGGCGCCATCCGGTGGTTACTTGATCTTGAAGGACGCCTTCGAACACCATTCCTTCCAGGGTCTTCTAGGTGATAGTAGATCTAACCCACTCACTGGTCAGGGCGGACCTCACCGGTACTCTCCATCGCCTCCTTCCCTGACTTCTTCGGGCTCAAGCGGCTGTGTTTCTTCCCACCATTCACCATGGATTGGATTTGATTGATTTGACTATGCTCAAATTGGGTTGTGGAAAGGCCGTGGTTGCAACTATAGAAGGGTGTGAGAAGGTGAAGCGCCGAAGTGTTGTGCGGTTGCAAGGAAGATGATGTGCTAGTGCATAATGAGGGGAGTGTGCCGCCGTGGGTAGATTGAAACGGTTCTACCCGAACCTTCTATCTTCAGGGTTTTTGGGAAACCGCGCTAATCCCACCGCATTGTTTACACCCCTCTGCAATGTTTGCGCCACTTCCTTTGCGCCCCTCCAACTTCTCCATCAAAGGATATTGGGCCGGTCTAATGGGCCTATAGGCATACTAAACGGCTGAGACCGCTTCATCGGTTTACCTCTCCAATGTTCTCCATATTCTCCAATGTTCACCATGGTATAGTTCTAAGCACTCTCCATGTTCTCCAATTTCTCCATGTTCTCCAAATTTCACCATGTTCTCCAATTTCGCCATGGTATAGTGCTAAGCACTCTCCATGTTCTCCAATTTCTCCATGTATGTTCTCCAAATTTCTCCATGTTCTCCAAATTTCACCATGTTCTCCAATTTTTCCACAGTATAGTGCTAAGCACTCTCCATGTTCTCTAATTTCTCCATGTTCTCCAAATTTCGCCATGTTCTCCAATTTCACCATGGTATAGTGCCAAGCACTCTCCATGTTCTCCAATTTCTCCATGTTCTCCGAATTTCTCCATGTTCTCCAAATTTCTCCTTGTTCTCCAATTTCGCCACTAGTATAGTGCTAAGCACTCTCTATATTCTCCAATTTTGCCATGGTATAGTGCTAAGCACTCTCCAAAATTCACCATGGTCAATTGCTAAGTACTTTCTCCATTTTTAAGTGCTCAACACTCTAAATTTTACTCCTATGTCCAGTACTAAGCATGGAGATTTCATCCTTTATACAAATGTGAATAAACTCCAAATAAACATAAACTGCTCTGTAGGATATAAAATTCACCGATACATTGCTCCTGATAAACTTCGCTCTATTTTCTTCATCACCGAGTTCATATATTTTATTTTTAAATCATGTACTACCCATCCTACATATTTGTATTGCAGGATCATCGTTTGGGTGGTCACACCATCTGGCCTTTGGATTTCTCCGCCGATCAACTGGTCAGACCACTAGGTTCAAGACTTCGTCACCGACCAGTTGGTTGGATTGTTCGACGTTCACTTCTACTCGGCGCTCACTTCACCGCCGACCAGTTGGTTGGGCTGCTCGGTACTTGATTCTTCGCCAACCAACTGGTCGGATTGTACGTCGCTTCATCGTCAGTTACTCTGGGGGCTCGCCAGCTAAGTTGGGGACTTTGTCTGTCGATTCGCCTGTTGGCTCACTATGTTTTGCCGCCGCTGCATGTCATGTGTGATATCAAGGTTTTCCATGCTGTCCAGATCAGGGTGCTGATCCTAGGCAGCACGTCAAGGGCTTTGATAAGTATATCTATCGCAGCAATCTAGTGCTAAGCACTTTCTATTTTCTCCATGTTTTACTACTCGATATTATCAAGTTTTACTCCATATGTCTAGTGCTAAGTGCGGGGACTTTGTCCTTTACACATAATTCTTAGATTGTACTTTCTCCATGTTTCTCTATCTTACAGCAGGCTCGGGGACTAAGTGTGTACACTTTACCTTGCGGTGAATGTACTATTTTTTCTTCTTACTGGTTTTTCAGCTAAGCTGGGGACTAGCTGTGTGCTCGGCTAAGCTAGGAATTGGTTGTTTTGACTAAGTGATCGTTGAAATTCTTTGATCCTGACACCAGGTGTATTCTTCACCTACTGTCAAGCTCGGGGACTACAATGTATATATTGCACCTTGCGATGCATATATCAGTACTAATATCCTCTTTGCCTAAGTCATGGATGATGATCATCTGATTTCACCAATGAAGCCTAAGTGTGTACACTTCACCTAAGGTGGAGAATTTTTAAATTTTAAACTTGAGCTCCTTACATCCTTCTAGCAAGCCTTACTTGGCTAAGTCCGAGATTCGGTCACCAGATAAATTGGCTTGCTTCAACTTCCACCGCTCGGATCACCAGTTAAACTGGTCGATACTCCATTTTGTTGATTGGATTACTAGTTAAACTAGTCGGATTACCAGTTAAACTGGTTGGCACTTCATTTTGTTGATTGGATTACTAGTTAAACTGGTCAGATTGCTAGATTTGCTAGCTAGCTCCAAGTTAAACTGCTCGGACTTGCTCAAGACGAGCGTTGCTCAGCGGATACAAGGCGCTCTGGGACTAGCTGTGGGGGTATAACCCCAGGTACCCACGACAATGGACATGGGATGCACTACTAGGGGAGGTCCAACCCATAAGATCAAGGCCTACGATGCCTAGTTCTGGTCGGCGTGTGCCGCAAGGCAATAAGAAGACATCTTGGCGATGAAGGAAGATTTGTTTGGATATGATAGATATCGTATTTCTTGTAAATACTTACCATATAGTCAAATAGATCTAGGCCTAAACCAACTAGTAACCCTACCTCCTAGACTATATAAGGCGGGTAGGGACCCTCCTCGAATTCATCTCATATTCAATACAATATACTAAAGACACAGGACATAGGATATTACGTCGATCAGATAGAAAGTCTACATGAGTAGCCAATTCTCTATCCCATGATGAGGACATTCCGTAATATAATCTTGAAAGTGTTCCCATGCCTCAGGGATAGATTCATCATGTTGTTGCTGAAAGCTTGAGATTCTCCCACGCAGAGCATTGATCTTGCCTATGGGAAAGAACTTTGCTAGAAAGGCAGTTGAGTAGTTATCCCATGTAGTGTTTCTATCTTTATTGGTGTAGAACCATTGCTTTGCCTTTCCCAAGAGTGAAAATGGGAAGAGGTGAAGTAGTATGGCATCCTAGGTTACTCCTTTGATGGTGAAGGTGCTGCAAATATCCAGGAAGTGTTGGAGATGTGCACTTGCATCTTCATGTGCCTTTCCACAAAACTGGCTCGCTTGCACCATATTGATGAGAGCCGACTTGAGCTTGAATCCATTGTCTTCGACATTGGTTGTCGGTCCAGTATGGATGTTGGCCGTAGTTAGAGCAGAGATAATTCGTGGAGAGTTTTTTAGCCATGGCTTCAAATTCTGGTGTGAAGCTTCGCCTTGTCTGGTTGTCTTCCAAATCTAAAGCTAAGACTTTCTAGAGTTTAGCTTTAGTTCTCCTGATTAATGCTTCTGGATCTTCAATGTAGTTCATCGGAAGATCAAAACTGGTCATACATTACCCTGCATAAGATATAAAAAGTAGATAGAACAAGGGTAACTCTGCTTGAGCAGAGGTCAATGGTTATCTCGATCACATCAATAAGTATAAGTTTATCAATACTTCCTTTGCTAGTTACCTTCCCCGGCAACGGCGCCAAAAAATGCTTGTTGACATTTCTTAGCGATGCTACTAAGAATGAAGTTTAAATCCTAACCCCTAGCAATAGCCCAGAAATGCTTATTGGTATTTATTAACGTGTCACTTGCTTGAAGTACTTAGCCACCTATTATAAACCTATATCTCCTAACTTTACTAGGTTGTCATCCCTAGTGATGATGCCAGAGATATGTGTTGGTACTATATAGTATTACTACTAGAATAACACTAAGCAGATCTTTATTAAAGTATGTGACTATATAAATCTATGAATAAAGAGTATCCGCAAGCGCACAGATAATATACCCTTATAGCATTTTACTCGAGAGTATTCTAGGTATCATTATTTATATTTTTACCACTGGGAAGGTCTAGCATGGACATGTATTGATAACTTATATTATTGAAGGAGAAGTAAACCATAACAAATACTCTACTCACAACAGGGATAAGTCATAAGATAAGATATGTATATATGATAAGTAATGATAATGATAAGTGTGACAGAACCGTCCAATTTATACAAGATCAAGTACGGTTGTCCCCGTTAACACGTTGATACACACATACTTTCACTTATATAAACCCGATAATCCACCGAGTGTCACGAAGGACCTCGGTAAATCAACATCACAACCAAGATCGCGTGATTAAGCAAATACATAGCACATACGTAGAGTTGTAGGGGAAATAAGATTACAAATGCGTTCACAAATAATAGTATAAGTTTGGGTTTCAAACCGATTAGTGAAAATAACATAGCTTTCAAATGATTACGTTAATATAAGTTCCAAATACACTGCTAGCATAAGTGACATCCCCTGATAAAAGCATATAGATGAGAAGTAAATATAGAGTCACCGAGACCACCGGCAGTTAGCCACTATCTTCAGTAGGCCAAGAACTTCACCTGCAACATGGTGGGATAAACCCTGAGTACTCAAATGTACTCAGCTAGACTTACCCATCATAAACCAAAAATAAAATGACTCCAATCATCATACAAGGCTTTATAGGTGGAGCTAGCTAGACAACATTTTGCATAAAATGTGACTAATTCAGATGTACAATTATACTTTGGTCATCAATTTAATTATAGCTATCCATCTCTAGATTAGCAACTATCCTGTGCTAAACATGTGGTATATTATTTGATAGCATACAATAGTAACCATAGCCGACATAGTAATTCCATGTTTATCCGAACCATCATATTCCATAATCCAGTTACTACGATATTGGTACTAGCCAAGTTTCTCACTGTACGGAAGAGATGGCGATTCGAATCGATTTCAACTAGCTGAGAATTTATTCCTAACACAAACCCAGACATACCTGCGCTAAGGTAGTCTTAGGTCACCTTTGGTACAACTCAGGTACACATTTCGTGGGTTCGCCTAGCCCCGCATAATCAGGGACTGATGGTAGCCAGGTCGCTCAAGCCATGCCTACCCATGGTCCTAGACCAGGTCGCTCAGGTCATGCTTGCCCACAATCTATTGATCCACTCCCCGCACATCCTTACTACCATCCAGAGTGCGCACTTTGACAGAGCGGGGCCCGGCCTAAGTTGAGCTACTCGACTTCGTGGTTAGAACGAGTTATCCAGCCAGCTAAGTGATAGGCATGCGTTCAATCTTGTCAGAAGCACCAACAACGGTATGGTCCTTAATCGACACAGATGGGGATAGATCCACACCCAAGACCTCCATGTCTTGTTGCTTCTCTATCGACATCTCGCCTGGTCTCCATTCATTATTAACACATGGTTATTTTCGCGAGAGCAAATATAGCCAACCGTGCTTTGGTATCCACCTATATCTCGTAGGCGACAAGAAATCACCCAACTTCTACTGGTCTAAACATTGCTAAGCATACATTCGATCTTGGACCTACATAGGTTTAAGGTATATTTCTAGACAAGGTAGTTCTATGCATCAAGTGGTTCCAATCAACTCTTATAACCTAATGCATCAAACATAAAGAACTCAAGTGATATTTGTAAAAACATAGGAGGCTTAGAATGCTCTAGGGACTTGCCTATGATCCAACACTAGGTCAGTGTTTGTTAGATGACACTCGCTTGGCGAGCATCTCCTGTTCAGGCATGTACTCCAGGGGTCCTTCCATCTTCGGAAAAGGTCTACCAACACTGTCTTCTGGTTCGATTCCATCATCACATCCTTCACGTGGTGCATCTAGCGTACCTAGATGAGATGCAAGATGCAAGTGCATGAGTATGAAGAATGGTAATATGAGATGCATCACATAAGAGCATTCAAGGCAAACATAAGATCATGCAAGACATAGGCACCTAGAGTTATTTAACTAAACATCACACAACCTATTATAGAGGGATAGCAAGCATATTAGGCATGGCACACAAGTGAACTTAAGTTCCGATATGGCACCCATGCATTGATCAAGAACTAACCAACACGTTTAGCCAAAACAAGAGCAAGCTAAAGCCATCGCCTAGCACATGTATAGAAATCTGGACAGCAACACAGCAGTCACCTGTTTTAACCATAACATGAGATATAAGCATCCAACAAGGGTGACCCTAGACTTTTTAGAAAGCTAATGAAATGGTATACAACATTTTTATTATCACTAAAAGCTTATTACAAAGCTAACCAGGTCAAACATGCCAATGTTTCTGATATGTACAGAACTAAGACAGAAAAATAGTAGTAATTTCAAAAATATATAACTGGAGTTACAGACATCAAACAAGCATAAACCTTAACTTTATAGAAAGCTTATGAAATTATCTAAAACATGTTTATTATCATCATAAGGTGATTCCTCAATTAACAAGGTCAATCAAGCACAATTGTGCACCTCTGTCCAGACTTGGACAGATTCTGTCATGCAACTTCTCAAGCTTATAACTGGAGATTTAGACCACCAAAAGGAGTGATCTTTAACAATTTGGAAAGAACATGAAAAGCACTACACTTATTATATCATCTCCATAACATGATTTATAGCTTAGTTGGGTCAAACAACACAATCATTCAAATCTATATAGAGAGCATGCAAAACCTGAAAATGAACTTGTAAAATCTATAGATCCTACATTATCAAGCCTATAGTCATGAAAATTTAACACAATATATATTATAAAATTATATACAACTTTTGTATTTACTACAACCACAGCAAACATCATTTACACCAAGAAAATAATTGCACAAGCAAAACTGCACATGCAGTCCACACAGGAGTGGTACAGAAAACTGATAGGAATTTCAGAGAAGCATAACTTGAGTTCTAGACCTCCAACAGACATGAATCATAATATTTTGAAAATATTATAAAATTACCTACAACTTTCTTATTCTCATCTTAAGATGATTCTACAGTTAACAAGGTTAATTAATCCAATGAATGCATCTCTGTCCAAAACATGGATAAAATCTTACATGCCACTTTCAACAGCTATAACTAGAGTTATACATGTCCAATAAATATTGTTCTAGACTTTTTATAAATCTTAGGAAATTATAAACAACTTTGTTATAAACACCTAAAGCTAATTCTACTATTAAAAATGCCCCACAGTACCAACAAGGCAACCTTGTCTGGGTTTGGATAGAAACAGCCACAGAGATTTAAGCAACCATAACTAAAGTTCTACTTAACCAAAAATTATGCTCTTTAGCTTTTTCTAAAGCTTAAAAAAAGTAATACAACTCATGTATTGTCATCAAGTCATGATTCATAACTTAACTAAGCCAATTAATTCAAACATGCAGGCCTATTCAGAATAGGAGCAAATAAACATAGGGCATTTGTTATTTTTATAGATCTTAAAATATCAATCCTAAACTCCTGAAATTTTTACCAGACAACAACCATAACCTGAGTAGCACTCCATAAAAATTTCTCATTTATTTGAGCAACACAACTGAAGTTATGAAAAAGACAAGACATAACTAGTATTAAGAACCTAACTGCATGAATCTATTTTTATAGAAACATATTTTAAACTAAAACATGCCATATTATACATCTACTGCATAGATAATTTCAAAAGGATTCCAAAAAGTCATCATTTACTATTTTACGATTTTTCTACTAATTACTACGAATTTTCAAAGTAGATCATTCAAATATGCAAAAACCAAAGAAAAAGGGATGTAAATCTTGCATCGGGGACCCTGCAGTTTTCATAAATTAAACTCGAACAAAAGGTCCTTTCTAGCACTATTCAAACTGAGTCACGCATTCACACTTAGACCCTTCTCTTTTCTTGAATTCAAGCGTGATGTCCTTCCTCTTTCTTCCACACATAGAGAGCAGGGGAGGACGGCGGGGAGGGCCGAAAAGGTCTAGTATGACATGTATTGATAATTATATTATTGAAGCAGATGCGTGGGCCCGTGCACACAAGTGCATGGCTTCAGCATGGCCCACAGTGACCTGCAGTGGCCCAGCCACGCACATGCATGGCGCAGAGCGCAGCTCTGGCGACGGCGGTGTGACAGAACCGCCCAATTTATACAATATCAAGTACGGTTGTCCCCGCTAACACGTTGACACACACATACTTTCACTTATATAAACCCGGTAGTCCGCCGAGTGTCCCGAAAGACCTCGGTAAATCAACATCACAACCAAGATCGTATGATTAAGCAAATACACATCACACACGCAGAATTGCAGCGGAAATAATAGTACAAAAAGGGGTTCACAAATAATAGTACAAGTTTGGGTTTCAAAACCGATTAGTGAAAACAACATAGTGTTCAAATGATTATATTAATATAAGTTCCAAATACATTGCTAGCATAAGTGACATCATCCGACAAAAGCATATAGGTGAGAAGTAACTATAGAATCACCGAGCCCACCGGCGGTTAGCCACCATCTTCAACAGGCCAAGAACTCCACCTGCAACATGGTGGGATAAACCCTGAGTACTCGAATGTACTCAGCTAGACTTACCCGTCGTAAACCAGAAATAAAGTGACACCAAGGATTATGCAAGGCTTTATTTAGTGGAGCTGAGCTGACAACCTTTTTGCATAAAAGCTGGAGTAATCATTAGCATTATCCACCTATACTAGCAGTGACTTTTAGCCATTCCCTACCATCTATATTAGCACCTATACTAATCAATCACTTAATTAAGTTGCAAACAATAATAACCATATCAGGTATTTCATGGCTCATTATCATAATCATCATCATCATCATCATTTAATCATATCTTTAAATTTAGTGAATCTACGTTGCCGCTGCTCAGTCAAGTTCTCACTATCCGGGAGAGACGGCGATTCGAATCGATTCCTATCCAGCTGGAGGGGTATTCCTAACACTCACCCAATCCACTTGATCAATGGTTTCCTCGGGTCACCTTTGGTACGACTCAGGAATCGCGGCTCTGAGCAGCGCTACACCCTCAGGGAGTCCACTCTGCCAAGTGGTCAATCTCACCTTGGACTTACGCCAATAGCTCCCCGCACATCCTTACTACCACCAGGGTGCGCACTTTTACTTCTCGGTCTTCCGGCCTGAGTTGAGCTACTCGGCTTCGCGGTCGGACCGAGTTATCCGGCCAACTAAGTGATAGGCATGCGTTCAACATGACATGAGGACGTACAGCGAATCGGTCCTTAAACGATACAGATGGGGATAGATTCACACCCAAGACCTCCATGCCTTGTTGCTGCACTACCGTCATCCTGTCCGGTCTCTTTTCATTATTAACACAAGGTTCTTTTTCATGATAGCAAATATAGCCAACCGTGACCAGAGCTCATCCTACATCTCGCAGGTGATAGGAAATCACCCGACTTCTACCGGTCTAAGCATAGCTAAGCATCATTCGATCCTACACTTAATTAGGATTCATAGGATTTTATCTGGACAAGGTAAGGATATAATGCAACAATTGGTTCCAACCAATTCCTATACTTAATGCATCATCAATAATAAAAGATACTCAAGATATTTGTAAAAACATGGGAGACTTAGAATGCTCCGGGGCTTGCCTGGGATCCGACACAAGTCAGTTCAGTTAGCTTGCACCATCATGATGACATTTTCGGTCCTAGCACTTGCTTAGTCCTTCCATCTTCGGGATATATCCATCAAACACTGTCTTCGGGTTTGGCTCCAACATCTCATCCTTCACGTGGTTCATCTAGTGCACCTAGATGAGATGCAAGATGCATGTGTATGAATGTGATGAATGGTAATACAAGATGCATCACATAAGCATTCAAGACAAACACAAGATTATGCAAGACATAGACACCAATAGCTATTTAACTAACATCACACAACCTATCATGCTAAGATGGCAAAGAAGACGACAACACCAAGCATGACACAAGTTTCCCAAGATCTCAGGTGCTCTAACTCAGTCATCATTCAAGGCATAAGTCACACTTAACAATATACAAGCAAACACTATAATTGGAATCTGCCAATTTCTGGAAATGCAAACAGCAGCTACAAGATTTAGCTATAACTGGAGTTACACAAATTCAAATGACTTGCAAGAAGACATTTTGGAAATCTTATGAAATTATATACATTTCATCTATAACCATCATAGCATGATTCACAAGTTAAGTAGGTCGAAATTATACATTTACAGAAACTGGTCCACAATTGACAGAGAGCAGCCATTTTTGAAACACAAATTTAAACAGACATACCTCACAAACTACTTGGCCAAATGACACCAAATTTTAACATAAGCTAGATACATGAATTATCTACAACTTTTGTATAAACAAGTTTCACAACAAATCACATCATCATGAAGAACTTTGCTAAGTTCCCAGATCTGTCCATAAACCACATTTGCAAGAAAATAAATATTAACTTATGTTGCAAACACATAATTAGGCAAAACCAACTTTACCAACATGTCACACATGACTAAAGAACACCAGAAAACCTAGTGTCCATGACCAAATAAATTCTTTTAATGCATTTCTTAATTTATTTTAGATAACAAGGTGACTTAATGAACATATAACAAAATTATACAATAAATTCGACAAAAATTACAGTGGCTCACATATCCTCTCAATAGTCTACTGTACAAATTTCACTCCATTTGAATATGTATAGCAACCTCTATGAAAAAGACAAGTTGCTAAAGCAAGAAATCATGTGAGAGCAAGATAAACCAATAACTCACTCATGCAGCAACCAATGACCATAAAATTTTTACAACACATCAAACATCACATGAGTAGCATGCCACAAAAATTTCACTTCATTTGGAGCCCTAGATCTGCAGTTATGGAAAATAACAAATTCAACTAGCATTACAACCTTACTGCACAAATCTATTTTTACAGCAAAATATTTAAACCAAAACATGCCATATTATAGATATAATACATAGATAATTTCACAAGGATTCCAAAAAGTCGACATTTGTTATTTTACGATTTTATACTAATTATTACGATTTTCCAAAGTTCAGCACAGAAATCTGCAAAAGAAAGATTAAACCGAAAAAGAAAAATACTTTTGCATTAGGAACCCTGGAAATCTTAGAAACCAACAAAGCTCATATATGTAAATACATGTGTCTGGTATTTATGCAAAGTGAACACATGAAAGAGCTTCTATTTACGATTCACCTTCTTCTTCAACCTTACGATGACGCAGGGAAGGGACAATGGCTTAATCGGGCCATCCAAGGGGGCGTCGCCTGGGCGGAGTGGTGGTGGAGCATCAATCTTACATGCGCACTTTCATACAGGCTTTGGCTTGGGTGGCATTGGCACAGGAAGGTCCAACCACGCATTGGCGGCAGACTTGGGCGGCGGCCGGCTATGGCAATGGCGAGGTTATAAATGGTAGTGGCGTTAATTCTACGAGCGAGCGAGCTAGGCATGGGGAGGACGAGGGCAAGCAGCTTGGGCAAGCAGAGCTTGGCTCGGTGGCATGCCCAGAGGGAGTCCATGACGGCGAAAACCTGACGCAGCATGGCCAAGTCTGGTAGCATCGGAGCTGACCGGCGGCTTGGAGAGAGCAGAGAGGGAAGGGAAGGAGAGGGAGAATGGAGAGGAGTGAGTAGAGAGGCGGTGCGGTCCCGGACTTAAGCACGGCAAGGTGGCGGCAGTATGATTTGAGACGAGCCAGTGGCGGAAATGAGCAAATCTGCATGGTCGGACATTGCTGTTCATCAAATTCAAAACCCAATTCTACCTCAAAAACACGACTGAACATCCATTTTTTTCCTTTCATAACTCCTAATACGTTTAGTTTAGGCACAAACGGTAGTAACAAATGTTCTAGAGCTATATGAGTACTACAACTTTGCTTAAAGATTTTTGGTCTAACTCGGATTATATTGGAAGATAGAGAGCTGCAAAGTAGGGCTCATGAAACTGAAAATTCAGGTTTCAGTTAACTCAGACTTAGAATATTTTTGGACTCTGAAAACAGCAGCAGAGTCAAAGTTTGAGCCTCGGTTTGACATTATTACAAGCTGATCTGGCTCTGGGTACAAAAACAAAGTTTGTTCTACTCCACTCAAACTTCAACTTTTGTTTAGGTTCCACTGCCATGCAAGCAATGTAAGAGATTGGTCAACATAGGTCAAAGTAGCATCACGGTAACACTTAAATTAGAGTTATTGACCAATTGAGGTATTTTCTTGACTTCTGCTCAACATAAACCCTTCATGACTTTTGTTGTAGAGTTCAATTAGAGTCATTTGGGAAAGGTACCAAGGTTTGGTTGACTTCATAGGTTTCCATCCACTTGATAAAGCAATTCATGCAGAGATATGACTTATCATTTCATGTGACTTTGATTCCAAACATCATGAAACTTTTCCATGGATCAATATAGATGGATATTGATGCGAGACACATGAAACAAGTACATCCAGCATTACTCAAGCATACTTTTTAGAAAAGGCAACATGTAAGCAATGGTGCATGGTCGAAGTTTAAGTGGTGGCTCATTTTCATATGTTTGACCTAACATCTCCATCACCACTTAACATGCCATGGTTAAGTTTAAACCCATTGCTTAACTGGCGAAAAACAACTGGGGTGTTACAGGTGGCACTATGTCAGCCACGGTGACCGGAAAAGGGCGCAGGAGGGGCGGCGTGAGGTGTAGCAACACTCGGTTGGGTCAGAGAAGGCTCAGAGGTGGAATAACGACGGTGGCCAAGGTCGAGCTCGCGGCGGCATCCATGGCGGCCGTGTCCCAGAGCGTGGGGGCTCGGTTGAAGGAGCAGAGGCGTGATAGGGAGGCAGGGCACGTGGCAGTGGCGAGGGCGTGCGACTTCCATGCACGATAGCCACGTAGGTAATCTGTCGAGCACGTGGTGTGCCCGACTTGGCATCCGTTTTTGGGCTGGCTCTGCTCCGAACTGGGCTATGGGCCTTTAAGCAAAGTTGTTCCTCTTCTGATGCTCTACAAACTTGATTAAGGGAGCAAGACCATTAGAGCTATGGATGAGTAGGTAATTGAGCTCCAAAGTGATAGTGTCAACGTATTGATAGCGACAAACAAAAATCCAAATTGATGGTCCAAACGAAGTCAAACGAGTGCCATCTTTTTGCATGCTCTTCGCCACAATGTATACTCCAACTTTTATTTTGGGACCTGATCACATTGCTTAACAAATCAAGAGAACACGAGATGCCAAGGTCGACGATGATGAATTCTAGACTTAGCAAAATTTTAAGTACTGAAAACAGTTGGAGATTCAAAGTTTGAGCCTCGGTTTGACTTAGTTCCAATTTGATCTAGCTTTTGGTCCAAAAACAAAGTTTGTTCTACTCACTCAAACTTCAACTTTTATTAAAGGTCAAACTTCATATTTGGTACATGAACCAATTCTTCATCTTGGTCAAAGTAGCATCTCATTAACCCTGGAATTAGGTTTTTTGACCAAATTGAGGCCTTTTCTTGACATGTGCTCAACACGAACCCTTCATGACTTTTGTTGTAGAGCTCAATTAGAGTCATTTGGCAAGGTAGTAAGGTTTGGTTGACGACATATAATTCCATTCACTTAATAAAGCAATCTAAGAAAGATTATAACTTATCATTTCATGTGACTTCTTGATTCCAAACTTCATGAAATGTTTCCACTAGTCAAGATGGATGCATGTTGACGTAATGTACATGAAATAAGCATGTTTAACCTTACTCTTGCATAATCTTAACAAAGGTCCACATGTAAGCAAAGGTGCATTGTCCAAGTTTAAGTTGGAGCTCACTCTTGTAGATTTGATCGACACCTTCATCACCACTTAACATGTCATGTTTGAGCTCAAACACATTGCTTAATGGGTGACAAACACCTGGGGTGTTACAATAAGTCACTCAAAGCACTCCTTTCTATGGCATTAGCATGGTCAGGTAGAATATTAAAGGAATAATTCCTAAGTCATTCTTAATTACAAGTCAAAGCATACATTTGATTAGTGTAATTACACCTAGTAATATGGCTAAGATCATCATATATATACAGAAGGGATATTACTAAGGAAGATTGAGGGCAGAGCTCGTTCTACCTTCATAATTGGACCCTACGTGCACCTATATTCGGGGGTGGACTACAAAGGACTAAATGGGAGTGTCACATCCGTGATCTACCACATGACCCAGAATATAGGGTGTGTCCATAGGTAAACAACGTATAAACACCATGCTTACACAATGTTGACCACCCACCCATGGTACCTTGGAGTGAGCGCTATACGAACTTATGCATAAACATAATGATAAACTAGCTATACTAAGCATATAATCAAAGTAGATGATGAACACATAATGAAGAACATGAATAAGATGAATATTGAGATTGTCATAACAATCATAACTAGCATATAAAAATAATGGAAAAACAAAAAAGAGAGGGGTACAAAGTTTATACCGAACCACACTCTTGACAAGATCGAGAATCCAAGCGAAGTCTTGCTTGCCTCCCTCTAGATCTATCCTAACTAGCTATGCTATGGAGGAGGAAGAGCTCTAAGGAGATTAAGGTTTCAGTCTTCTCAAAGGACTTAATGACTTATGATTCCTGGGGGAGGTAGGGACTAGATTATATAGCCCTAAGGGTCCAACGTGAGCCTTTGGATCAAACAAATTTAAGCAACGGCCTAGATGCATCCTCAAAGGTGATGGGAGACCACCATATGAAGCTGGCTGATAGGTGGGACCAGGGGGGCCGGGCAGCCGCACATGCAGGCCGAGCAGCCCCACCTATCTAGGGGTGGCCCTCCGCTTCGGTGACGTGGCTTTTGGACCCTTCTAGAGTCTTCCCACATAGGTACCACGAAGGAACTCCATATTTTCCTTTGACGATTAGGTCTTCCTTGGTGGTTTTCTGATTAAACCCTGTTGGAAACACAGATTCACCAAAACTTGTGGAATTTATTAGTTTAAACCCCTAAACCTTCATTGGTGATTATATTTATGCCCTTATGCGTGGTTATTTGATGGTTTATAATGGTTGTTAACTACCGTCAACACATCCGTAGGCAAACAATATCTAAGCACCATGCTTACATAGTGTCGACCACTTAACTCATGTACGTATTGAGCTAAGTGCTTTGTGAACATATGCATAAACTCATCATTAATCATAACTATATCAAGCATACAACTAGAGCAAACTAGGAACATAATAAATAGCAACATAATAATATTAAAGTAGCACAAAGTCATAAATATAGAGATACAATGGCTATACCAGTCTCCAAACGGCAGATCTAGAATCCTAAGCAATAGCCCACACTCTTCTTGAACCTTGCTAGATAATCTATACTAGAAACTTGAAGAACTAGAGCTCTAATCTCTAATCTCTAGAAACCCTAGTTTTCTGTCAGGCCGTGACTTATGACCAAATGATCTAGAGGGGGGTGGGGCTGGATTATATAACCCTAAGGATACAATGTGAGCCCTTGGATCAAACCGACTTAAGCAACGGCTTAGATGCATCCTAGGAGGCGGTGGGAAACCGACATAGCGACAAGGCTGATAGGTGGGCCCCTGTGGGGCCTGGTGGCCTACAGGTGTCCTCCGCTTTGATGATGTGGCTTCTAGAGTCCTCTAGAACCTTCTAGAGTTGGTTTCACGGTGGAATTCCGATTTTTCCTTTGTCATTTAGATCCCTCTTGATGGTTTTCTAGATAAACCCTGTTAAAAACACAGATTCACCAAAACTCATAGAAATTGTCAGATTAAACCCCTAAGTCTATGTTGGTGATCATTTTCATGCATTATGGGTTATATTGATGTTTATAATGGTCGGTAACTACCGTCAACATCCACCGTGTGCCTGGCACCTTTGTGAAAAGGGGAAGGTCATCCTATTAGATCTTCAAATTTCTTAGGCTTATTGGTCTTCTTAGGTTTGTCGATGGAGGCTACGGTGTTATCGGGACATCGCTTCCTGCTCGGCTGCCCACCCTGGTTGCCTCTGTTGTCATAACCCCTGTTGTCACGGCTGTCCTACCGATTGTTCTTAGGAAATCTCTCCCGAGTTCTTTCCTCGAAAGCGATCATCTTCTACACAGTGCACTTGAACTCATCTACTGTCTCTAGGTTATCATTGTAGAAGGCTTGAAACTACCATTTGGCCTTGATCCCATTTGAAAAGTGCTCGATTGCCTCCCTCTTGGTAACATCGAAGACTTGGGATCATAATTCTACAAAAGGATGATAGTATTCCCAAAAGCTTTTGTTGGGGAGTTGTCGGCAGCTTCTGAGCTCTATCTGAGTACTCGGGTGGGTGAGGACTCACGCAAAGTTGTCACAGAACTTTCTCTATAGATCCTCCCAACACGTAATCGAGCCGGGACACAACTTGTCAAACCATGCAAGAGGTACCGGCTCAAGGGCCATGGGGAAATAAAGTGCCTTGGGGTTGTCGTCTCCACCGACCAGTTCAATTGACTGGGATTAGATGCGAAGCCATTGATTCGGCTTTGTCTTGCCATCGTACTTGGAGTGGTTGGATAGCTTGAACTTGTAAGGAAGTCAAACAGAGGGTAGTCTATTGGAGAAACATGGGAACCTATCAGAGAGATGCCAGCTTCCCTATACTCGAACTCACCTCCGCCCTCCCTGTTGCTGTACTGGTACCCTTGATGGTGGTAGGCTGATTGTGCGGCACCCTGATTCCTATTCTAGTTACCTTGCGGCCCTAGATGGGAGTGGGCTGGTACCCACTAACCTCCTCCTTGGTTACCCTATGGGCCTAGATGATAGTAGGCAGGATCCCGCTGATCTGGCCCTCAAGAAGGGTTAGCTTGGGAAGCCCCCTTTGCTGCTTGCATCTAGAGTGTTGTGGATTCTAGAATGACTTTAAGTTGTTGTTGCTCTTTGGTAGGGTTTTCTATGGCCGCCATCTCATTTGCTATGATGTAGAAGTTGGTGTAGGGTGTAGTGAAGACCCTATGTCCAGCTACTTCCATGAACTCAACATCAAGGTTGTGTGAAGTAGAGGCCTTGAGGGCATAACACTCTCGATGTTGGTGTTCTCTTTCTTCATCCCATAGGCACTGTTCGTTTGCTACCTCTATAGCCAAGCGTCCTTGTTCAATGTCTCGACAGGCTGACTGATATTGCTCCCACTCTTCCTTGTGGTGTTGGGTGTGGTTGCGTCGAGCCTGTCGAGCCTTGTTCTTCCTTTCCCTAGTTGTTTTTTGCTCATTGTGGCAGAACCACCCAAATTATATGGCCCACATGCACATGTCATTGTCCTAAAGACCTCTGATTGCTGCACATGAGAGCCATATAACTCCGGTAGTCTGTCGGGTATCCTCGGGGAACCCCGAATCATCCACATTTTACAACTCATACAAGATCAATATGGAGTTACCACAACATTACAACATTTGATACAAAAATAACTTACATCGGAGTGCGGAAGACTTACTGTATTAGATTACAAAACATGTCCAAGTAAAAACTTAACTTAAGTTCCAAAAGATGAGTAGGACTATGGAATCAACTTAGGTGGAGCATCTAAGGTAGGAGCGACAGCCAGATCATGTCGAGCCCATCGACATGAACTCGATTAGCAGCATGAGACAAAACCTACAACAGGGGTTAACAAACCCTGAATACTTGAGGGTACATAACAAGTCTTACCTGACCCAAAGAAAAGACTCCAAGGGCATGCTGGCTTAAAGGAAAGATTGAAGCAAGAAGTAACTTTTGTAGAAAAGCTTACTATGAGTGGATCCTTACTTTCAATGTTTTAGCTTTGTATTAAGTTATTAGTAGTATCCAGTTTGCACCTGATCTATCTCAGTCACTTCATTAACCATCTCATCTCATACTCATCTTTTATCCACAAGTAACCATGTTCCATTGATTAACTATGATGCAGATCAGGGAATCGAGTCTCCTTAACCGAGGTGCACGATGATTCGAATCGATTTGGCCTAGCTGGGGTTTCCTTACCACACGACATATGTAGGTCCTAGACCTACATATATAAACCCTCACCCGGATCCTCCAAAATGTGAATGGGTTCGCACCACCCGAGAATATAGTACTCCACCTCCCTGTGCTGACCCAGTGGTTTCACATGATGGGTACACGCTACTCTCGCCATCTCTCCACTCCTAGTGCGTTGTTGTCCTTTCTCATAATGGAATAGCCAAGGTATTAGGCTTACCAAAGTATGTGGCTAGTACTGCAAAGTCTCAAATCACATAGGTCTACAACGGTATAGTCCTCAATCGACACATGCGGAAGCACTACACCGAGACTCCATTCTGAATGCAAGCTACCCACCTGATCTCAATTTAACATTATCATAACCATGGTATTTCACAACCCATAACCAGGGTTGAGAAGAGCAAGGTAAACTTGTTTCTCTCAAATGATGAAACCATCATTCGATTTCTATCGAAGTCTAAGCATTACTAAGCAAAAGATATAATGACTTACACATACTAGTGGGGTACGACTAAGGAGACCCAAATTCAAGGTAATCATGCAGCAACGGTATTCAACCAACTCCTAATCACTTAATGCACATCTCACTAGACTTAAAGTATAATAAAGATTTGTAAATACTAGAGAAGGGTTTATGCTCTGGGGCTTGCCTTCGTTGTAGAGAAGGTTAGTTCCACAGAGAGACTAGAAGTTAAACTTAGCACCAACACCATTGGTGGACGGACCTTATCCAAAACTTGATGAACATGAGTCTTCTCGCTCTCGTATATACTACATGTAATAAATGATACTTTGGTTAACATGAAGAACTACATGCCATGATGCATGATGAAAGACATTCAAGTGCATAAAAGATGTTAAACAAAGATAAGAATGTTGAGTACAACTTTCCTTCACCAAAGAACTAGGGTTTATCATTATAAAAGCATTTTAGTTATTTAACTAAGAATTTAATTAGTTATCTATTGTGAAACGATTAACTTAACATGGACCATCAAGATTAATAAGAAGAACATCTTAACTCATGGTCATCATTAAAGAACTTATAAAACTAAACATTTAATTAAGGTATTTTAATTATTATATAAACAAGTTGATTATAAGCACATCAAGGAAGTAATTTAAGTTGTCAAGGAATAGTAGAGGGTTTTGTGCTCCAAGGTCCACAAACAATGTTCAAATATACCAAAGTCATATAAGCATTTATATAAATCATTTTGGTATTTATTAAATAAAGAAAAGGCATATTTATAGACTTAAATCAATTGACCAATTTAGAATTATCAAAATAGTACCAAACCTTTTGTGAATGCAGATATTAACACATAACATTTAGACAAAAAGTTCCATGATCACATGATTAATATTTTTATTTATAAAAATCATGTAAGGTCCATTTTATAATTAAAAGAAGTAATTTTTAAGCATACCAAAATTACTGAAAAGGACCAATTCATATTTTTCCATGGTTGAGCATATCATAACAAGGCTACTCATAAAATTTCATAATTTTATCATGCACCACTAATTAGTTATGAATTTAGAAATAAACTTCACTTTTAATCATTTCTAAAAAAAGATAAAATCATTTTCCTGCGCTAGGATTTTTCTCACCGGCCTCTCTCCTAACCTCTCTCACTGACACACGGGGCCAGGGTCAAACTGACATAACCCCGACCCTTGACCGTGGCATGCCCTGGCAGGTAAGCGACGTATCTCGCTGGCGGTGAGTCGTCCGGTGATGGGAAGGGCACCAACGTGACCCCACACCATGGCGCATTGATCCAAGGTACTAAATGACTAGTTAGGGTTTCATGGTGAGCATCAGCGCCAGCCATGGCGGGATGGCGATGCACCACCGTGATGGAGATGACTAGCGGGGAACTCTCTGGCCACAGCGACTACATCTACGTGTTCACCATCCTCCCACGATCACTCCTATGCATCTGTTGAAAGGATTAGGCCCTCATGCGAGCCTACCGTGGCCATGGTGGACGGCGGAGTTAAGCTTGCTAACACAATGATGTTTTGGCTACCCCAGCATGGTAGAGTCAAAACGGGTGGCATGGTTAGCACCAGGAGCTCACCGTAACTTTGTTCGGCTACTCGGTCAAGGCGGGGACACGGCGGATAAGGCTGTCGACGACGAGGGCGGACGCGGTAGCCTAAACTAGAGAAGACGACCTCATTCCCTAACGTCCTATATGGTAGAGATAAAAAGGAAGAGCCGATCATGATCAGGACACCTGGACAAAGCTAGAACGAGACTTGGGAGGGAGAGAGGTGCAGTGAAGTGAGCTGGCCATGGTGAGGTAGAGCTCAGCGGCCATGGCGACGCGACCGCGGCGAGAATCTGGCCCGTGGCTAATTTCGGTGAAGAGGGATGATGTGAGCATGTCAGCGAGGAGCACACGAGTGAGATGAAGCTGTAGGCGCATGCTATAGGGCAGAGGTGCAAAGGCGGCGGTGAATTTTTGCCGGTGGACAGAGGCGGCCAGCGACGAGCATGGAGGGGAGAAGAGGGAGGACGGCTGGCTGTGATGCGCTAAGAAGGCGAGGATGACATCTTAGGCTTTGCTAGCTCTAGCTCAGGCTTGACATGCAAGTAGATGCGTGCCTGCACATGCTGAAGTGGCAAATGGAGGTGTCGACATCGGTGGCAAGCTGCTCGGTGGTAGCAGCTTGCCGACAACACTGTAGCGACTGTACCGGCCATCTTCATCTCTCATTTTCTCCCAATTTTGTGTAGTAGCTCAATCAACTCCTTTAACAAAACTTATTCATCTATAGGAGATCTCAAAGTTTGATTAAAGGCTCCACCTCTAATTTGATCTAGATTGGGAGATCAAGGATGAGGAACAAGGGTACTTGAAACTAAAACACTAGATTCAGTTAATATGGTTTTGAAAACAGCTTTTCTTAGAAAATTTGGAAATTAATTAGCAGCTAATTACTAATCAAGCATCACAACTAATTACATGATATCAAAGCTCAAACATAGGACCAATCAATGGAACCAAGATTGCACAAATTTTATTTATGAAAATTGATTTAATAAATCACCAAAGATTGGACTTAATAGCTGCATTTCAGGGACAACCAAAATGGCTAAGTTTGAGAATCCAGTTACTGAATTCAATCTTTGAGTTCAAAATTAGACATGTTTGACTTGAGAACATTTCATGATTTTTCTTCCACATTCAAGAGCATACTTTAAACAACAAAGTCTATTTTAACCAAATTTTAATTATTTAAGCAAATTCTCAAATTTAAATTTACAAAGTTTATTGTTTACTATTATTCACATCACTTGATGCAACATATGAAACATCACCTATGCAACATATAAAACTTAGTATATGCAACATGGACATGGTATATTTTTGAAACATAGAATGCATTAATGAAACAATACTTGAAACATGAATGCATTTATGCCTTAATGCTTTTTGATTATGCTTCATGATGCCATGATCAAGTTTTAACTGCTTTTTAACATCTAGGATGTTACACTCGTCCGTCTCTCCATTAGGAGCTGGAGTGTTTGGGGAGTTGGACAAGGTCTCATCTCCATCTTGAATGTATGGTGCTTGAGGCATAGGGATGTGTGGTGGGTGACCGGCCATGAAGATTGCTTTGGAGTGTCTTGGGGGCGAGTGAGTTCCAGATTCTGCAGTCACCACGCTATCCAAGATCTCTATAGAACCATGATCGTCGTCAGCTGGAAGAGTACTGCCATCTTGATAAGGCAGGAGCACCACCATGCCAACTAGGCGAGATGGATCTATAGATAAAGTACTACGTTGAGCACCCAGCTAGTGTACGATGTAGCCTTGGGGAGTGATAGATAGCACAAGTCCCTTCTGAGCTCCCGTCAGAGGGATCTCATGCACTGCTTGAATTAGATCTTGGATCGACTCCTGGTAGACGGAAGCCAAATTATGTAGTCCGAGTGGAAAACAACTTGGGTCTTTAGTTATGGAACCTAGATGGGACTCTGAGTTGAACAAGGCTAGTGTGTCCGAGTTGGAGTCATGAATCGCGGTGACTCGAGATCTGAGTTGGATTAGAAATCAAGAGTTGAGAGAACTTCTCGGCGAGTTGATCCAGCGTGGTTGCTAAAGCGGCCGGAGTATCTTGAGGCTCCTAGATGTCCATGAGACAACTTTGGAGTAGGCCGTGGTCATCAGCTATGCAAATCTAGGAGCCAAAGACGAAGGTTGATCCTGCTTGAAAAACCATGTTGTCGAGGTCCATCGAGCTCTCGAGCATGAATCCGCTAAAATCCCCTTCCTAGCACGCCAGCTATTGGTGTTTGATGATCGACAACCCATCACAGTGGTACCTAGGACGGTGTTTGGTGGGCTTTGACGAACTCAGGAACTCAATGGTAACACAAGAGATGACGATTTATACTGGTTCGGGCCCTCAGAATCGAGTAAAAGCCTTTACATCCAATCGGCGTGAGCCCTTGCATTGGATTGCTTTGTATCATTGCGTGTACAAGGGGTACTGCCTGTCTCTATTTATATAGGGTAGAGGGCAGGGTAGTTGTTCTAGTCCTAGTCAGTTACAATTTGGAGAGTCCTTATTCTATTATAGAATCTAGCTTTCCTAGTAAGCCGTCTAGGTCGGTCCTTGATGGCTTGAAGTCCACACCACCTTGCTTCATGTCCTTCAAGCAGATCGTGGGCCAGCCATTTGCCCATTGCAGAAGTCGACCCGATAGGGAACCCTTAGGGTCCTACATCAATGTTGCTCCTTATTTTTGCTGCCCTCACAAGCAGCAACCATGGTGTCCACCTATGCATGATATGTTCGAACGTAATCAATGTTAAAAAAGGTTTTAAATATCCGGCTATAGCTCATATTATAGCAAGCTATTTATATTTGTGTATAATTTTCGTCCATATCCCAATATAGACCTATTTGATTATGTTGCTAACCAGTGTAGTGGAAAGTTTAAACTAATAATCTCGTCTGCCTAGGAACAAAAGGGCCACCTTCTGTGATCCCCTCCTTGCACTAATGCCACCATGGACATCAGTCCCTATCACCTATCAACATTTAGCCCTAAACAAGTCCTTTTTGAGGTTCTTTTAAGGCCATTCTCCTAAACACTTTGGTGAGGATTCAATGCATAGTTGTGTAATCTAAATTTGATAGAATGACCGACTAAAAGGGCTACGATGACTATGGACGTGTAGTAGCACTTCAACAAAGCTCAACAACGAATGAAGTTCTAAGTGGATCACGGTTAAGTTATTTGTCTGGCTCTTGGTTCATGGGAGGGTGCAATGCAAGTCAATCTTCACCACAAAAATGGTTGCCAATAGCCCAGTTGTGTGAAATCTAAAACTAGGCTTAAGAGACCGGTGAACACATAGTCCACGATTGTCCATTTGTAGAGGCCTTCAGGATGAAGTTGGGTTTCTTAACTGTGCCCCTATCTTCTGATGGGCGCATAACCAATGTTCAATGCCGACACTACTAGGAATATCCACTTCTATGATGATCAGCTTTCGTCACTGAAGGAGCCAAATTCATCATAATTTTAGTTTTACGATGAATTTATGACGAAAACCGGTTCATCATAGAAGTCACGTCATACATGAACTTTTATGATGATTTTCGCAAAGCATCATAAAAGTGGCTTGATCTGTGAAGAAAATAGAACGTCATAGAACTGTTTTGTCATGCATGGCAGGGGGGCTGCCACGCTAGTCGGTGCTTCCATTGGAGATGCTTTCCATGTGTACATGCTATAGCCGGTTACATTGGAGATGGTTTGGGTACGTGTCACCTTCTTATTGCACAACGTGGACATCTCTGGTTCTTGCATGTTTCAAGTTCTTACTGGACCACGTGTTGGTTCCTTGTTGTTCCACATGTCAATTTTTTACTGGCACACGTGTCGTGTTGTAGTCGGATCACATGTCACTTCTTCATTGGACCACGTGTCATATTTTTATTGGTCCACGTGTTTGTTTCTTATTTGACCATGCGTCATGATGCTATCCGTCCACGTGTCGTATTTTTATACGTCCGCATGGCTTGATGATTTCCTTCCACATGTCAGATTTTAAGTAGCCCACATGTCGTGCCCTGGCCAATTCATGTGTCATGCACTGGTCGGTCTAGGTGTCACATTTTTATTTGATCACGTGTCCTGTCCTGGTTCTACCGCATGCAGGACTAATTACATCAGAAAAGTAATTCAAGATCATCACTGTTGGTATAAATTACTACACACAGAATAATCCGCAAGTGCACGGATATTATACCGATGTAGCACTTCACCGGGAGTACCCAGTTTTATATAGAACTCGAGGAAACATGTGTGAGAATAACCAAATCTAGCTTAACCCAACTTCACAATCAAGGCTAGATAATAGGAGCATAGAGGAGATTGCTAAGCTCTTCTAGTTCTAACTTTGGTAAGCTTTGTCTTCTATTATTTGATTCTAGGGATATTACTAGAGAAAACACTGGCAGAGTATGTTTTCTATATCAACAATGTCCTGCTAGGCCTACTAATGGATGGTAGACTATAGAGGATTCAACAAGGCTATAAGAGTCACCCTTGTGAGCTACCACCGATCTAAAAAATAGGGTACATCCATGAGTAACCGAGTCAAAGCACCACGCGTGCACTACAAATACTACTTTAACCTAGGAGCTACACTATAACCGAGCGACCTACTCAGCCACACTATTCAAGGTGGCTACATTCCGATCTGGTGATCACGACCACTCCAAAGGGGCGCATGGTGCTGGCGCTGACCACTTCCCACTACTGGCCTATGTTTGGCCGACTATGAGGCCCCGATAGAGGATCCAGCTGAAGCCCTATCTTTTTGGGCTAGAGGGTGCAAGACCTACATACCAGAACACCATCCACCACCTCTTTGTAGACCACGTCAAGTGCGACCATGTCACCGACCTCTACATGATCAACTCGACTAACTCCGATCAACTCACACTAGTGGTCAACATGGTGGTTGTCCACTAGCTTTTGAAATGATCCCTCTCTCCCAATCGAATCTCTTCATAACATTCTGAACGAGAGCCTCGATGATTATTTTGAGGGCTCAACCTAGATCATGCCAAGCTGCCCTGCTTTCCCTCCGGGGTTTGGTGGCATTATTTTCCACATTAGCCACAATAGCATCACCAAGGATGCTGAAACCGCTAAAGAGCATGAGGCTCATTTGGTGAAGAATGTCGACCGCCAACATCACCGAGATGCACAAGCAGCCCAAGGGGCCCATGAGGACGGTCACGGTCTATTCCACCATCAATGCAATCTAGAGGAGGCATTCGACATGGTGGGTGACCAGCTAGTCTACTAAACTCCAAGCGCTAATCTAGCCATCGCGTTCAACAAGCTCGACAAACTCCCTCACACTCTAGAGGTCGAGAAGGTTCGAGCACATATCATAGAAGCGCAGTCCAAGTCAACAAGTTCCTAAACCACGCCCCGCCTTATTCCACCGCATTAGCTTGTAGCCACTGCTCCCATTGCGATGGACGAGGCCAACATCACAGCGCCGAGGGCCCCTGACCTTAGGCTAGAGGTCCCTACCTCCATAGAGGGTCCAGAGGCAACTATGAAGCTCATTCACACCATGACGGCCGCCCACCGCGCCCCTAGGGTGGTCGAGGCAACAACCGCAACTAGGAGGTTAATCAACCCTCCCTCATGACCTTTGTGACAACATCAATGTTGGCATAGATATCTATAGCCACATCGAAAATAGTAGGGCCACACGCTACAACGCAGAGATGGAGCGTCGCCGGTGATTCGACACCGAACATGAGGGATTTGCTGCCTGTCAAGCCCCACTTCCCTCTAGCGCATCAGGACTTTGCCCCTTCATGGAAAGGCTCTGAGCTATCTGATGGCTTGTGGGTTTCAAGGTCCTTGGTGTTAACACCTATGACGGAAAAGCCAACCTCGCTCAGTGGCTAACTCTATACGAGATCACCGTGAGAGTTGTAGGCGGAGACAAAGACATCATGGTGAACTATCTACCCATCATGCTTAACCAGTCTATGAATAACTAGCTCCTCAGCCTATGGGAGAACTCCATCTGATCTTGGGACGACCTCAAGAAAGCCTTCACCGACAATTATATGGCTACATGTGAACAGCCCAGCACCAAGTTTGACCTAGAGAAGCTTGATCAGTTTCTCGGGGAGTCCCTACGTGACTTTATCATGCACTTCTCAAAGACAAGAAACTCCATTCCTAACATCATTGATGCCGAGGCCATCATTGCCTTCACCAAAGGGCTCCGGCATGAGCAACTCCGTGGGAAGCTTTACCACAAGAGGCCTACAACCATCGATGAACTCGATACAAACGGTAAATGGATATGCCGACGCCGAAGAAGCTGAATGGGCTGCTCGCTCTGCTCACCATCAATGTCGCGATGATGACTGTCATGATGACAGGTGCTACAATGACAATGATCGCCGCCATGACAACCAAGACCGCCACAATGACCGTCGACCGCCGTCACGATGACCGCAAGCCCCGGTGCGATGACCGCCCGGATAGCTTGAGAGGCAGACAAGGCCGCCGTCGCTGACCTGATAACTCCATCAACACCATCAACACCCATGCCAAGCACACCTGTGATGCTGATTTCAGCAAACTGCTAGATGGCCCATGCCCTATCCACAAAGATGGCGAGCACACCATGCGAGAGTGCAGAGGCCTAAAGACAGTGCTTGGTGGTGAATCATCAAAGAGGCCATGGCATGACGATGATGATACCGAAGATGGTCAAGGAAAAGAATGAGGCAAGAACAAGGGCCCAACCTACAAGGACCCCACCAAGACCGTCGCCATCATCTTTGGTGGGAGAGCTGTCTCTAAAGACAAGCGCGAGCAGAAGCTTGTAGCCCGACGTGTCATGTCGGTCTCTACATATGATGGCCCCATCACTGATACCAAGTACCTCGACTGGTCAGAACACCCAATCACCTTCACCAGGGCCGACCAGTGGTTGGACATCCCATATCTAGGGCGTTTCCCACTCGTCCTGGACCCTATTATCAAGGATGTGCGCTTTCAGAAGGTCCTCATTGATGGAGGTAGCGCCCTCAACATCCTGTTCGCTGGGTCCCTAGAGGAGCCAGGGATCAAGAAAGAAGACCTTACCCCCATGGACTCTCCATTCTAGGGGATCATTCCCGGTAAAGCATCCCTGCCTCTGGGATAAATTACACTGTCGGTACAATTCAGCACCGCCAAGCACTTCCGCGTTGACTATGTCAACTTTCTAGTTGCCAATTTCAACACGGCGTACCATGCCATCCTTGGCCGACCAGCCCTCGCCATGTTTATGGTCGTGCTGCACTACACATACTTGGTGTTGAAGATGCCAATGGAGCAGGGGGTCCTCTCCCTACGTGCCAACCTCAACATCGCCTACTCCTATGAGAGGGAAAGCTTCACGCTCGCCAAGGCTACTAACATCTCCATCCGCATGCAGGATTGCCTCATGTCATTGCAGCAAATTTCCCCGTAGGACCTAGAGATCCCAACCATGGAGGCCACCCGAGCCTCAACCAAGTCCAAGGAGGTGAAGGAAGTGGTCCTCGTCCTTGGCGACGAGTCTAAGACTGCTCGGATTAGGGCCAACCTTGACACCAAATAGGAAGACACGCTCATCAGCTTCCTAAGGGAGCACATTGTCATGTTCACATAGAAACCGGTGGACATGCCCGGCGTGCCTTGGGAGCTGATTGAGCACTCCTTAAATATCTCGGCGACCACAAAGCCGATCAAGCAGAAGCTTCGATGATTCACGTAGGACAAAAAGGAGGTCATTGGGTATAAATAACCTAGCTCTTAGCTACCGGTTTTATCAAAGAGGTGTATCATCCGGAGTGGTTAGCCAATCTAATTCTTGTAAGAAAAAAGAATAAATAATATAGAATGTGCGTTGATTACACCGATCTCAACAAACACTACCCCAAAGACCCTTGGCTTACCTCGCATTAACGAGGTCATAGATTCTATAGCCAGTTGCGAGCTCCTATGCTTTTGAGATTGCTACTCTAGTTATCACCAGATCGCGCTAAAGGAAGAAGTCCAAATCAAGACATTGTTCATTACGCCCTTTGGCTCCTACTGCTACATGACCATGTCCTTTGATCTCAAGAACGCATGTGTGACTTATCAAAGAGCCATCCAGTGCTGCCTCAAGGACCAGATCAGGAAGAACGTCGAGGCATACATTGATGACATGGTGGTTAAGTCTAAGACTACCGACACTCTCATCACCGACCTCACCAAAGTTTTCAAAGCCTCAAAAGTGTACCGATGGAAGCTGAATCCCACTAAGTGCATTTTCATCATTCCATCTGGTATCCTGTTAGGCAACATCGTTAGTCGCCATGGCATTGAAGCCAACCTAGAGATGATAGCGGCGGTGACCAACATGAAGCCACCGACCTATGTCAAGGACGTCCTAGAAGCTAATAGGGTGCATGGCGGCCTTAATTCGTTTCATATCCCGTCTACGTGAAAAGGGACTCTCCTTCTTCAAGCTACTCAAGGCTCAAGAGAAATTTGTCTAGTCGGAGGACGCTGACAAGGCATTTGTTGAGCTTAAGTGGTTCCTCACCACAGCTCCGATCATGACCGCCCCCAAAAGGATGAAACCCTGCTAATCTACATCGCAGCGACTAACCGAGTAGTCAGCACCACCATCGTTGTTGAACGAGAAGAGGCCAAACATGCATACAAAGTCCAGCGTCTAGTCTACTTCATCAGCGAGGTCCTAAATGAGTGTAAGACTCACTATCCCCAGGTCCAGAAGCTGTTGTATGCCATCTTGGTCACATCTTAGAAGCTTCATCACTACTTTGATGCCTACCACACAGCGGTAGTCACTGAGTACCCACTCGGCGATATCCTCTAGAACAAGGAAGCCAGCGGCCACATCATTAAATGGGTGGTTGAGCTCGGCACCTATACCATCAACTTCAGGCCTCACCACACGATCAAGTCACAGGCGCTCACTGACTTCATTCGCTGAGTGGATGGATATGCAGACCCCTATCCCGGTCGACCACCTCGAGCACTGGACCATGTACTTCGATGGGTCTCTCAACCTCGACGGTGCTAGGGTAGGCATGTTTTTGTATCTCACCGTCAGGGGATAAGCTTCGATATGTCCTCCACTTACACTTCCAAGCATCCAATAATACCATTGAATACGAGATGGCACTTCATGGTCTCCGTATAGCTGTCGAGCTTGGCATTTAAACGCCTTTAGGTGTACAGTGACTCTACACTCATGATCAATCAGCTCAACAAGGATTGGAATTGCACCAACGAGAAGATGGACGCTTACTACGCCGCAAGAAGAAAGTTAGATGACAAAATCTATGGTATCGAGTACCACCATGTGGTCCAGGCTGACAACCAAGCAGCCGATGAGTTATGAAAGTTAGGGTCGACCGGGCCAAAGTTCCCACTAGAGTGTTCATCTAGGACCTTGTGATGCCATCCATCAAGCAGGGGCAAGAAGGTGTTGAAGAAAAGCCACCTATCGAGCAGTTAGTCACAATGGTCCCTGGCCCGAGCAGTGATTGGAGGGAACCTTTCATCTAATACCTCACACTGTAGATGTCCCTCGTTGACAACATAGAGAGATAACGCCTCACCCACCGCAGCAAGCATTACGTCCTAGTTGAAGGCAAGTTATATCGCAAGAACGCTAAGGGAGAGCTACTTTAGAAGTGTGTCTCCATGGAAGAGGGCAAGAAAACAGTGAAGGAGATCCATGTCGACACTTGCGGCAATCATGTAGCCTCTAGAACACTAGTTGATAAAGCCTTCCGAGCTGGTTTATATTGGCCTTCTATAGTCACCGATGTCGAGGCCTTCATTTGCTAGTGCGACAATTGTTATTTTTTTGCTAAGCAAATCCATGTCCCGACCTAAGCCTTGCAAAGGATTCCTGTGTCTTGGCCATTCGCATGCTAGGGACTTGATATGATCGGACCCTTCAAGCCACGTCAAGAGGCTTCCATTGGGTCTACGTCTGCATCGGCAAATTCTCCAAGTGGATCAAATATTATACCCTGGTCCATGCTACAGCGAAGAAGGTAGCCGAGCTGCTTGACGACATCATTCATCGGTTTGGCCTTCCGAACAGCATCATCACCGACTTGGGGTCCATGTTCACTTGTGCTAATTTCTGGGACTTCTATGGCGAAAGATGCATCTTAGTTAAGTACGTCTTGGTCACGCACCACAAGGCTAATGGCCAAGTTGAACGCGTCAATGGCATGATTCTCGGCGCGTTGAAGAAAAGTCTCTACATGAATGAGCAGAAGCACCCTGGCAAGTGGCTCAAGGAATTGCCAGCTGTGGTCTAGGACTAAGGACTCAGCCTAGTCACAACATTGGTGTCTCCCCATACTTCATGGTTTTTGGCTTCAAGGTAGTTTTACTAGCAGACGTCACTTTTCGAGCACCTATGGTGGAGAACTACAATGAAGAAAACTCTGACCAAGTCCGGCTCATTGAGTTGGACAGCCTAGAGGAGGAGCGCCTAGTTTCATGTGTTCATAAAGCAAAGTACCTTGATAGTGTGCGAAGATACTACAACCATAATGTCAACGATCGGTTCTTCATGGTCGGAGACCTAGTGCTCTGCAAGAAGCAGAAGACTGACGGGATGCACAAGCTATCTTCACCCTAGGAAGGCCCCTTCCTCATCAAGGCGGTCACCCGACCAGGTTCCTATAGGCTATGCGACATGGATGAAAGAAATATCCCAAATTCTTAGCACATCGATCTTCTTAGGCGCTTCTACCCTTGAAGGTTCTCCTTTCAAAGATATGTACCATTTGTATTCGAGTATTCAATAAATTTTTTGTTCTAATGTTTCTCTGTATTGTTATCTCAAAGATGACACGCCAACTATGCCTAAAGCAAATGCCAAAACAGACACGTTGACGCTCGAACGCCTCCAAAGATGACCCTGTCTCTGACTTCTTCCTGCACATGCATGAGCATCTACCCTCTGCATCATGGGTGGTCGGCAGCGATTCCTTAGCAACGTCCTATTTTTCCCACATGCACATGGCCCCCTGTACCCTATGTTCTGGTTAATAGGCTAGCTAGGGCTAGGGACTCAGCTATACACTACTGCTCGGATGGTTTATATCAAATATAAACACAAACATATTGTAAGGTTCTAAGCACTATTACACAATGATTCTACATGAGTTTCATCTCAGCTATGGGGCACTACTCCCCCTTCATCGAATAGCTCGATGTCTTAGGCTAGCCTCTTTGTTGATTCTTCTGCATCGTCTTCTAGCCTGGCGATCTTCTCGCGTTCGTGCCCAGCGCGTACCCGGACGCCACCCGTCGGAGGTCCACTGAAGGGTAGTGTGACCATAGCTGTGCGAGTGCGTGGACCATGGATCCATGGGCGGTGCTGTGTGTAAACTCCTTGAAGTAAACCCATGCCGTTCGGCAATGATCCATGATCGACCAGTATGGCCCATGTCCAGGCAACCGTGCTCCCTCGGGTGGCTCAAGACTAACGCAGTCTAGCATAGGCTGGATCCCCGCGGTCATTGTCTCTAGCTTTTCATCACGGGGTTTCACTTGTTCCACAAGTACCTAGAACTATGCCTGGGCTTGGTGTCGATACTCTGCAAACAAGACAAACATATCATAAGCATGCGCTTAACGCCCCACAAGTCCAAATAGCGTGAAAACACTCATGTCAAAGATCTTCAGTGATTTTTTTACCTTCTCTACCGCTTTCTCCTTCGCCTCCTGAATCTGGCCAAAGGCCTCTTGGGAAAGGCTGAGCTCCATCTCTAGTGCTGTGTATAACAGTCAGATGTCTCACAATGCTAAATACCACCAAAGCAAAATTTCGAGACCTACCTTTTTGCCAATCAGTGCTACGGCTAAGCTGCTCGGCCATCGATTGGCTCTCCACCTAAATTTGCTGGCGCTCTGTCTCCAATGCTAGAACCTTCACCTCTAGGTGTTGCCTACGGTGGTGCTCTTGGGGTAGCATGCCTAGAGGTTTTTCACCGATGCTTGCAGACTCTTGTTCTCCTCCAGCACTAGAGACATCTCCTCCAACTGTCACCGGCGCTGCTCGGACACCTTCATCACATTCTATAGTGGGAGAACGGATTAATAGACTATGCTATTTAAAAGACAGAGAAGATCTCTCTAGGCTTACCTCAATACGGCCTATCATTAATGTCAGATCGGCCCTCAGCTTCTTCATCCCCATGCTTGCCTCCACCTCCTCCAGCATCTCAAACTCTTTGCCGCACTGAATGACCGTGCGGAGGAGTTGGGGTGATAGGGTGGGCTCCCACATTATCTCTTCGATCTCCATGGTGGCCACCAGCAAAGGTGCCCTCCTTGGTTGCCGCCATGCTCGGCAGAGCGTCCGAGCGCCTCTCCCGCCATTGGTGGCACTACAGACGGCAGTTGTTCCACAATCATGGGTGAACCTTGTGCTGCACTGCTTGGGGCATCCCCCGCAGGTTCCATACCTGCTCCACCAAGGCCACCCAACATTGCCATAGCATCCCATGCCTCTACACTAGGAATGCCCTCGTCATGCAATCCGCTGCTAAGTGAGGTCGGTCCAGTCATTGTGGGATACTCCATAGTAGGGGCGGTTGGTTCTGCAACCGTCGGTTGCTCCATGATGGGGGCGACCAGATCCGTCCTTGCCCATGCTTGCTCATCATAGGGAGCTGCCAGCTCCTCCGTGTGCCTTCCATCATCAGCAGCCAATGGCTGTAGGACCTCCGTCGACTCTGCACTACAAAAAAAATTTAAGAAGCATACCACCGCACCGAAGGAATACACTAAATAAATAAAGCACTTACAACTAGGACTCCCACTACACAGCTCGAAACCTACGTCCCCACCTAGGACTAGTCTGACCAGCAGCCAAACTGCCCAGCGCCTCTACCCCTACCACCGGAGTCATCGCGTGGTCTCGGGGACTACGGTGGTCGCTTATGCCATCGCTATTGGAGTTGTCTGCATGGTCTCGGGGACTGCGGTAGCCGCTCGGTCCATCATTGATGGCGCTACTCGAGCTGCTGCCACTGGTGCCACATGCATGTGGTTAGGCATTGTTACTGTAGCCCCCCACATTCGCCACCTCTCCTGCATCTCTGCCCCAACCAGCGTAGACGGTGGGGGCATGAAGGAGGCGCCACTTGTTCATCATCGTCCGATGAGCTCAACATCACCACTTACCGTCTTCGAGGCTGGGTGGATGCTCCAATGGGTACTAGCCTCTCTTCATGGCGAGACGATGCAACCATTTTTCTTCTTTTCGGGGACAACTCCTAGAAAGCCGACCGCTTCCCCTAGAGCTTCTCGTGGACATACGGCGTCCATGTGTCTTCATCTTCGCCATCAACGTTGGTCGAGCTATGCCCACTAGCCTCCAGGCTAGCTCAATGCTGAGGATGGCTCGGCTAGGCATCAACACCCCTCGATGAGTCAGCTAATGGCACCGCCAAGAAGTATACATATCGATCCTACCCACAAATCTTTAGAAACACAAATGAGTATATCACAATTTCAACCAATAAGGGATCTAGCGAAATTAAAAAGAAGGCTCTTACCCATGGTGGGAGGGAACCTACATTGAAGGCCCCCTGCTGATCGTCGATCTTACGGTGCCCCGCGAGGTTAAACAACACCCCAATTTGCCACATGACTTCCTCCTGGTTAATCGGCTCGGGCACCACATGGGTCTCATCAGTATCTCCCTGGTATTCATATCCGGGGTGCGCTCTCTCCTTGCTGGGCTAGCTTCACCAAAAAGTAAAGTTTGTCACCACTATGACACCATCCACCCTTCTCCAATCGATCAGTGCCAATAGCTCCATCACTTGCTCCATCCCATTAGCACCAGGTCTCTCCAACCACTTGGCATTGCTCATGGGGATCTGATCAATGTCGCACACCACGTAGTGTTCCCCCTATGGCATGTAGAACCATCATTGCACCCAATACTTCACATTCGTGTTCAATGAGGTGGCGATGTATTGGCCAACCATCCCATCCCAAAGTTGCAAGTACGCGCTGCCTACGATCCTAGATTTAGATCCCCCTCGGGCTTTCAAACAAAACAAGTGGTGGAAGACATCGAAATGCAGAAGAATGCCAAGATAAGCCTCATAGAAATATATGAAGACAGAGACATGTAGGATGGAATTTGGGCTCAAATTGCAAAGACTAATCTCGTAATAGTCAATCAGTCCATGGAGAAATGGATGGATTGGAACGCCAAATCAGTGATAGAAATAATCTTCAAAAACTACTAATTCATCGCCTCGGGGAGTCGGAAAGCTCTCACCGCGAGCTGGACGCCATCCCGCCATCACCCTATCGGGCAGCATGCCGTCTTCCATCAACCGATTGAGCCCTGCCTCGTTGCTGACGGACACCACCCATTTCTCAGTGCGATTGAGCTCGCGTCATCCTCTACTCAAACCATAGTGGCTTCTTTTGGGCGCCATCTCGTAGATTCATCGCCTGGATGAGGCTGCACGCTTGCGATTGCTCTAATGGTGGAGCAGTTGCCAGTGTAACACCCCGGGTGTTAGTCACAAGTTATGCAGTGAAATTGGACTTAAGTAGGATATGCCAAGCAATGATTATGATCTCTAGTTCATAATCTGGAAGTAATGATGAAGGTATTGAGGTCAAACCTATGAAAATGAGCCCTAACTTGGACTCAGAAAATACACTTTGCTTACATGCGGACCCTTGTTAAGATTACGCAAGAGTAATAATAAACATGCTTGTTTCATGTACATTACATCAACATACATCCATCTTGACCTGTGGAAAATTTTCATGAAGTTTGGATCCAAGAAGTCACATGTAATGATAAGTTATAGTCTTGCTTGAAGTGCACTATTATGTGAATGAGAACATGTGGTGTCAACCAAACCTTGCAACCCTACTTAAAAAACTCTACTTAAACTCATGAACAAAAGTTATGAAGGGTTCATGTTGAGCAAATGTCAAGAAAACGCTTCTAAGTGTGGGAATAGCTAAAATTGTCTTTTTTATGGTATGGTCTTGACCTATGTTGACCAAATGTTTGGAGTGCTTGCATGGAGTTGGACCTTAAACAAAAGTTGAAGTTTGAATGGAGTACAACAAACTTTATTTTTGGACCAAGCCCTGATTCAACTCCTAAGTGGCTCAATTAGTGGCCTCAAGTTTGAATGCAGTGCTCCTTTGGGCTCTCAGAAATATTTCTAAGTCCCTGATCGGCAACAGCGAGTTCATATGTTGTGACATTTTTATCTTCCAAATTCATATGGTAACTCAACTGGATTCCTTAATAGGAGTTGAAGTACACTTTGTGCTGGAAACAATGAAGCAAGTCTCATCAAGTTTAGAGTTCATTTGGATCTTCGAAGTTAGTTTCAAAGTCAGGAAAGACTAACTGTTTCCAGGAGTTAACTGAATCTCAGCTTTCAGTTTTGTATACCGTAATTTGGAGACTTGTATCTTCCTAACCAAGCTGAACCAGTCCATGATCCTTTAAGCAAAGTTGTGGATCAAGAGGTGTACAACAAATTTTGTTTAAGGGTCAATGGCTAGTTTGGTCCATAACTTAGTCAAACTAAGGCCTCAAAACTGAACCTAGTGCTGCTTTGGATCTCAAAAATTTGTCTGTCTGAGATTACAATGTTGATGATGATTGGCATTTCGTGCTCTCGAATTTTTGTTAAGCAACTCAAGTTGAGCCAAATATAAAAGTTGGACTATATGTTTTGGAGAAGAGCATGCAAAAAGATGGCACTAGTTTGACTTTGTTTTGACCATCAATTTGGATTTTTGCTCATCGCTGTCAATAACGCTGACATTATCATATTGGGCGCTAATTACCCACTAATATGTTGCTCAAATAGCTGAGCACCCTAAATACAAGTTGTAGAGCAGATCGAATGGAGCAACTTTGTTTCATGGCCCATACCCTAGTTTGGCCCTGTAGCTAGCCAGAAATGGTCTCCAAGTTGGGCTGAACCACACGAGCCAGGTGTCCGATGAAATGCCGACGTGGCCCTCATACGTGAGAACGCGCCCCACCATGCCGACGCATGTCCCACCTCCTCTGCCATGCCTCTACACCCTCTAGAAGTGGACACCCAATCTCCTCCCCTCCCTCATTCGCTCTCTCTACCACTCGCGCTGCCTCTCGCTTCCCTCCTCGCTCTACGCCAGAGCACGGATGCCGAGCACCACCATGGCCGAGTAGAGCTCACTGCCGTCGGCACTCCTACTCCTCCATGCATCCTCCTCACTCAAAGCCATCTCCATCGGCCGCATGCGGGCATGGGCTGTCCATGCCGCTGCCACTCGGTCGCTGGAGTCGTGCCACCGTTGCTGCCACTACGAGGTCACCGCGACCGCTACTAGCACACATGCCCTAGTAGCCATGGTCGTCCTTTGGCTAGACCGAGGCCACCCATAGGTGCGTGCCACCCCCTAGCACTCCCCTGCCATTCCCCACCACTGCCGGCCCCTGTTGGCCAAGGCCGGCCGGCCCCAAGCCGTCCCTTGCTCTGTACTGTGAAGAAGAGAAGGTGAAGGACCTCGTGCAATAATAGAAACAAGTGCAGGGGGCTAAGTGCAAAGTTTGTGACTCATGTGAATAGTGCCTAGAAGTTCCTTTTAGATGGAATTTATTTTCATGGAAGTTCAGGGGCCTCGGTGCAAATGTGTTTTTCCTTTATTGCATTTATTTGGCTGAAACTTTGAAAATCATAATAAATCGTAGAAAAATCAGAAAATAGCAAATAAAATTTTTTGGAATCTATGCAGTGGAGTCATAATATGACATGTGTTAGTACAAGTTTTTGATGTTTTTATTTATCTATGTTAATTAGGGTTTTCTAGAAATAAATTTATATCTAAAGTTGTGGTGCTCCAATTGCTGTGAAATTTTTATGGTAGGCTACTGATCCTATGTGTGTGCTGTGGTAAAACTTTCATAGTCATTGGATGTAGTATGATTGAGTTATTGATTTAACTTGTTTATGGCTTGATAAATGGTTTTAAATAAGTTATATTTTTTATGTAGGTGTAAAATGTGAAATGTGGTTCCTTTGCCCTTGCATGGTGATAATGTGGCCTGAGAAACCCTAATATGGCTATAGGATTATAGAAAATAATGATCTTTAGATTTATCTTGTTCTCACATGTTTATTAATAATTAAGATTTGTCTTTTTCATAGCAATTAAATTATAAAACCTGAGCATATGAAATTTATGTAGTAGCCATGTTTTGATAACATCTACCACTGATAAAATTCTTAGCCCCAAACTAGTTGTTCTCATATAGTACTAAAATAATACATATGTTGCATTATTAAAGTAGAGAATGAATGTTGAGAACATATACATGTATTTATTATCATGTGATGCTTTTAGTAGCTATTCCTACATGCTATGATTGTTTGAATATGATTCCAAGATGTTTGAATTCAACATGCCTCTGTTGTTATGGCTACATGTACATTTTTTGTGGTGGTGAAATGTTTGTGATGCAAATGATGTTTCCTGTAGATATATTGAATACAAAAGTTATAGATAATTTCCTTATATTTCTTGTCCTAAGATGTCATGATTTTAGGCCTGATGGTTTAGGAGTTATAGATTTTATAAGTTTGTTATCAGGTTTTGCATGTCCTCTAGACAGATCTGAATGATTGTATTGTTTGGCTCATTTAAACATGGTATCATGTATTGGTGATAATAGAAGAGTTGTAATACTTTTCCTAAGATTTCTAAAATGTCTAAGATCACTACTTTTGGTGGTCTAGAACTCTAGTTATTGATGTTTAAACTGGAATGAAAGATTTTGTCCAAATCTGGATAGAGATGTCTTCTTGGTGTTGTTTAACCTTGTTAGCTATAGAATCATCTTAAGATGATAATAAGAAAGTTATAGATAACTTCATAAGATTTCTATAAAGTTACGGATCATGCTTGTTGTATGAATATAACTTGAGATATGCATTTCTGACGTTAATATCAGTTTTTTGTCCTTAGTAGTATAAGCTCTACTTCATGATGTATTTTGACCTTGTTATTTGTTGAATTAGATTTTAGTTTTCATAACAAAGTTTTAGATAATTTTATTAGATTTCTACAAAGTCTTGAATGACACTTTTTGCATGCCTAGAACTCTGGGTATGGTTAAAACAAGTGACTGTGGTGCTGCTGTTCAGAATCTGTGTTTATACCTAAAATTGTTTGCTTCACCTTGCTTTGCTTTGTGTGTTACTAAGTGTGGCTCATGCCTTTGATGGTGTTGAGTTAATATACCTAAAACCTTGTGAAACTTGTGTTATGCTTGGTGCTGCCTTTCTTGCTATCCTAGCATGATAGGTTGTGTGATGCATAATTAAGTAACGTGCAGTGCTTATATATGTTCGATGTAACCTTATGCTCATCTTGAATACTTTTATGTGAGGCATGTCATATTATCATTCTTTGCATTCATGCACTTGCACTACCACTTCTCATCTAGGTACGCTAGATGCACAACGCGTGGACGTGAAGCACGTGATGATGGAGTCGAACCAGAAGACGGTGTTGGTGGACCTATCCCAAAGATGGAAGGACCCCTGGAGTGCATGCCTAGAGTGGAAGATGTTCCCTAGGATGGTGCAAGCTAACTGAACTGACTTTGTGTTGGATCCCACGCAAGTCCCAGAGCATTCTAAGTCTCCCATCTTTTACAAAATGTTACTTGAGTTCTTTTATGTGTGATGCATTAGGTTATAAGAGTTGATTGAAAACACTTGATGCATAGCACCACCTTGTCTAGATATATATACCTTTAACCCTATGTAGGTCTAGGATCGAATATATGCTTAGCCATGCTTAGACCGGTAGAAGTCGGGTGATTTCCTGTCACCTGCGAGATATAGGTGGATACCGAAGCACGGTTGACTATATTTGCTATCGTGGAAAAGAACCATGGGTTAATGTAACTGGAGGTTGGACAAAGTCTATGCATAGGTTGACTCATGTGATTACGTCTGTACCGATTAAGGACCGTACCATTGTTGGCTATATTTGTCGAGATTGAACGCATGTCTCTCACTTAGCTGGCCGGATAACTCATTCCGACCGCGAAGCCAAGTAGCTCAACTTAGGTCGGGCCCCATTCTGTAAGTGTGTGCACTCTGCATGGTAGTAAGGATGTGCGGGGAGCTAGACGTGAGCCCAAGGGGAGGCCGGGCCTGAACGTCCTGGCAGCTGGTTATCCCTGGTTGTGTGGCGCTGATCGAACCCGTGAATTTTACCCGAGTTGTACAAAAGGTGACCTAAGACTACATTGGCGTAGGTATGTCTGGGTTTGTGTTAGGAATAAATTCCTAGCTGGTTGAAATCGATTCGAATCACCGTCTCTCCCAAATAGTGAGAAACTTGACTAGCTCTAACATCGTAGTAATTGAATTATGGAATATGATGGTTATGATGAACATGGAATTATTACACCGGCTATGGTTAGTATTGCATGTTACTAAATGATATACCACATGTTTTGCACAGGTTAGATGATAATCTAGAGATGAATAGCTATAATTAACTTAATGACCGAATTATAAAATGTATAGCTGAATTAGTGGCTTTTTATGCAAAGTATTGTCAAGCTAGCTCCACCTATAAAGCCTTGCATGATCCTTGGTGTCATTTTATTTTTGGTTTATGACGGGTAAGTCTAGCTGAGTACATTCGAGTACTCAGGGTTTATCCCACCACGTTGTAGGTGAAGTTCTCGGCCTGCTGAAGATGGTGGCTAACCGCCGGTGGGCTTGGTGACTCTATATAGTGTTCTTATCTATATGCTTTTGTCAGAGGATGTCATGGATGCTAGTAATGTATTTGGAACTTATATTATTGTAATCAATTGAAAGCTATGTTGTTTTCGCTAATCGGTTTTCAAACCCAAACTTGTATTATTATTTGTGAACTCATTGTAAACATTATTTCTGCGGCAACTCTGTGTATATAATGTGTATTTGCTTAATCGTGCGATCTTGGTTGTGATGTGGATTTACCGAGGACCTTCGTGACACTCGGCGGACTACCTGAAAGTATGTGCGCGTCAACGTGTTAAACGGGGATAGCCATACTTGATCTTGTATACATTGGTCAGTTCTGTCATAGCTAGGTGAAGCAGTGTGGGCGCGAGGAAGAAGATGAAGTGATGGAGAGAAAGTGGGGAATGTGCGCTAGGGTTGCGGCACTTTTATAACAGTTCAACCCTTGACCTTCCGCCTTCCAGGGTGTTTGGGAAATTGCACCCGCCGCGCTGCATTCCCCTCCGACGTCTCCGTACCCCGCTGGGCTGCTGAGTGGGCCTGGTGGGCTGCTGCATCAAACCATGTCAAACACAGGCTGATATTCAATGCTGAGTGTGCTACGGTATGATATTTTCTTTCTCTGACCCTACTACAAGATTTCTTCATAATCTTCTAGCTGGCTCGGAGACTATGTGTGTACACATCATTTTGTGATGACTGTATTTATTCCTACTCTAGTTTCCAGCGATATTGGGGATTGGGCCAGCACCTGACGACCACTACTTTGGACCCTAGCACCAAGTGACTACTTCACCTACTGCCAGGCTCGGGGACTAAGTGGGCACACTTCACCTCATGGTACATGTGCTTATTTTTTGTTTTCATCTTCTACAAAATGGCTAAGTTCCTCCACGTTAACTAAGTCAAGGCCGTCATGTGACCAGTTTTGACGCTCGGAACCTAAGTGGGCACACTTCACCCAAGGTGAAGACTTTGAAATTTTTTTACTTGAGCTCCTTGCATCCTTCTGACAAACCCTGGCTTCAAGTGTGCTTGGCTCTAGCAACCAGACGAACAGCTCGGACGCATGCTCAGATGGCTCGGACGCATGCTTAGACAGCTTGGGTGCATGGTCAAACAGCTCGGATGGCATGTTCAGTAGCTCGAAAGCATGCTCAACAGCTCGAACAAGCTTAAGACGGTGTTTCCCAATGGATGCAAGGCGCTCGGGGACTAGTTGTGGGGGTATAGCCCTCGATACCAGTCAGGGCTATACATGGGCCGAGCCGCTAGGGGAGGCCCAGCCCATAAGATTGCGCTTGGGCCACGCCACTGGTGGAGGCCCAGCCCATGAGACCACGTCGTACAAGGCTTGATATCGGTCGGCGTGCCTCACAAGACTACATGAAGATTTCCGGTGATCTATGAGACCTGCTCGGATACACCAGATCCCGTTATATCTGTAACTTCCTATCTTGTAAAACCGATCAGGATACAAACAACCGATCTATAACCCTATCCCCGAGCTATATAAGGCGGGCAAGAACCCCCCTCGTTTTCATCTGATCATACGCAATATAATCCACAAAGATACAGGACATTGGGTATTACGTCAAGTTGACGGTCCGAACCTATCTAATCGTTGTCTCTTGTGTTCTATGCCACCATCCGGTTCCCTCACGTGCACCTCCACCAATTCATCTACTATCGTAGGCATATGCCTCGGTAGACTGCCGAACGTATTTTGTTGACAGATGGAGATGGAGAAAGGCCCCATAGGTACACGTGACACGTAAGCCGTCGGGTCCCACAGGTCGGATGGAGGAGGGTCCCATAGGTACACGTCGCATAGATAAAGGATCGGGCGGAGACTTTTATGATGAATTACAAGCGTCACGGATGAGTAACTGCAGGTCCCATAAGTACACGTCGGATGGAGAAAGTACCGTGTGGAGATCTATGATGAAACGCCGTTCGTTACAGATCAAATATTGTTCGTCACAGATGTGTAATTAGTTCAATGATGAAGCCCTGTTCGTCACAGTTTTGAAGGAGATTGTCACAGATGAGTCGCGCGAGTGATCTGTGACAAAACCCTGTGCTCTTCTATGACTTTTTTTGTGACGATGCCTGATTTCGTCATAGAAATGGAGGGTTGCAGGATCGTCACCATTGATCTATGACGAAACGAAAATATTCGTCATAAAAAGTGCTCTTCTACGACGGTTTCGGATTCGTCATTAAGATTTTTTCATCATAGAAGTGAATATTTCTAGTAGTGCTAGACAACTTCCCAAAACAAATTTTTAGAACCTTCATCTCCCTCGATTACTAGAATATTTGGAAACGGCGGAACGGTACTTGTCGTGTTCAGATATGAAATGGCCACACCGACAGTTTTCTTACTAGCTCATCCACGCTGAAGCACAACTCTAGAAGATGAGGTTGCCTAGAAAGAACAAAGGCAATAGCAAATGCTTGGTGTCAATTCTTACTACACCCCTATGTAACTAGAATTCCAAACTTTGATGATGTAAAAGTTTCTGACTCCGATGGGTCTCCAAAGTGGGACCTAGATCAATGAATAAAAACCAGATGGGGAACCTATCCCCCTGTTGACATTAAAAAAAATTCTAAGCAGATAAACAATGAGTTGAGACCATCGACTAGGGTGATATGGCCTTCTTAAAGCTACAACCTTAAAAGGGGTAAGATGACGGCGCTTATGCAGTAGCACTTCAACGAGCTCAACAACGAATGAAGTTCCAAGCGGATAAACAATGATATGAGAGAACCATCGACTAGGGTGATATGGCCTTCTTAGCTACAACCTTACGCTCAGAACTCTTAGGTGTTATATGTTTCTTCGGCCCATATGAAATCATCAAGAAGACCATATGTTCGTTCAGAGTGTAGTTGTGTGGCTTAAGAACGTGCCGAGCAGCAGCATCTACTGTACATATAGTATTTCTTGTTTGTGAGCTCAAGCCGGCAACATGGGCACCTTGTCAGGTTAGTGTGCTAGCATCCCTGATCTTGACAATCTGTTGCACGTGCCTATTGCTTTTCTTGTTGACCAGCATCTCTGTCAACAAGCTGGAAAACTAATTCAACTACTTCTTGTGATTTGATCTGATTGGCCATCATCCATGGCTACATGGGAGGATGAATCAACCATGCGGTTTCTGTCGGCTTCAGCTAGGAGTCAACAAGCTGGTTCTCAAAGAGGAGACCTTAGTATCTAGGCGGACAAGGAGGCACAAGGTGCACCAGACAAGACGAGAAGGCAACACAGGGAGGAGTTGAAAGTGCGTGTGCTTAACAACACGAAAACATGTAGAGGTAGCTTGTTGGCTCTTGTTGGTGGTGGCGCTGTCCGGTTGCCGGTGACGACTGTATAACCAAACCCAAATTATGTAGCATATCTTGAGTAGAAGTTCCTCACATGAACTTATCTTAATTTGTTGCCAATTTATAGACTGAATAGTGAAATACAAATAAGCGCTTACTTTGTACTATATGGGTAATACTCTATATAATAACTAGGGAATTGTGTTGCAGCTACAAGACGACCTCGAATTGCACCATGGACGACGCCGTCTTGCTGCCGATGAAGCGCTCCGATTGCGTCTTCCGCAGCTTGCTCTGGGCGGGCTCAACCGGCGGGGACTCCGCCATCTCAGGGCTGCTGGAGCTCTGCTCCTCCGGGATGGACGTGAGCGCGCCGGAACAGGGCGACCCCGTTCCGTCGTCGCCCGTCCGGTAGCGCGCGCCCCGCGCCCCGGTGGCTGGGAACAGCCGCAGCCGGAGCACCTTGGAGAAGAGCCTCCGGAGCAGCACGGGCAGGCGCCTGATCCTCCTGCGTTGCCTTGCCTGCTGCTGATGGTGCTGTGCCTGTGCGTCGGCGGCGGTGGGCGGCGGCGACATTGTGGCGACGCTGGCGGTGAGGTGCGGCATGGAGAGCGAGCGGCTGCTGGCGAGCACAGCGGCGTCGACCTGGCGCTTGAAGACGGTGAGCTCGTACGACTGTACGAGTCGTAGAGCACGCTGCCGCAGTCCCACACGAGGAGGGGGCCGCGGCTACTTTCGTCCGGCGTCGCCTCGTGATCGGCCGTCGCCATCTTTATAGCTTTCCCTACTAGCTACTATCTTTTTGCCTCGATCGAAGGAGCAAGAAAAATATGATGAGAGGAGACAGAGGGGAAGGGGATAGGAACGAAGACGTAGCTAGCTAGGCGCAGTGACAGGGGCAGCGAAAGACCAAAAGTGGAGGAGCTTTTACAGGTGGGTGCAGGTGACGAACATGAACATCGGGAGGGTGGTGGAGCTTGTGATCGACGGGGATATATGCAGTATCAAAGCCAGCGAAGGTCACGGCTCACACGCCTTCCCTTCCGATTTGATTATTGTGAGCAAAGCTCTGCAAAGGTGAGGGTTGGTCGACGAAAATCTATTTGTGAGCAGGAAATGCATTATGCGCAGATAGCACAAGATACACTTTGATGAGCACACGTAGCAAACCAATTTCCAATTTAACGCATAATACAACCGAACAAATTTAGTTAGTTATGACATGTGTACGCGTATAGTACTATCGTTAGATTCATAGGTCTATCTCAAGAAAGTACTTTTTACATCACACGAAACAAGAAACATGTGCCGCATCCATTATTTCAAAGTTTAGGTACATCAGAATTAACAAGTCAAACCTCATAAAGTTTGATCAACAATTATTCAACTTATATGCATGCTTATTATTCCCCATCTCAAAATAATGAACTTCTAGATAAAATATATTTCTACAATATATACTTATTTGGTATTATATAGTTGTTGATCTTATTCTATATAAAGTTAGTCAAATTTAGATAGTTTGACTTAGGAGAACACTAGAAATTGATTTAGGGTGTGTTTAGATCCATTAACACTAAAAATTAGCTAGCTAATAGCTAATAACAGCCGCTATTTTTAATTTTTAGCAAGAGATTGTTTGGATCCACCTGCTAATAGGTGATTGATAGTGACCTGAAGGTGCATATGAACTATTAGCATCTATTAGCAACTACAAACTAGCTAATAAAACTAACAGTTAGTAGCCCCTAGTTAATAATTAGCAGATTTATTTGCAGGTCTGTTTGAATCCACTAGTACTAATTTTAGCTACTAATTTTTAGCGCTAATGGCTCCAAACAAACCTTTATTTTAGACAAAGGGGTAGATAAAAGTTATATTAATTAACTCATATTCTACACATAGTTTATATAAAAACTTGATTTGGTACTAACTAACAATGCCTTCGATGAGTAAGATTGTCCAAAACACTTCTTAAGGCCTTATCAACTCTAATAGGCTTTTTCTTGTGTGCTTAGGATATGCACATAAATAAATAAAAACTTATTTCTTATTGCAAGCAGTGAGTTTCAGAGTGTGTGCTTATCACTTACAAGTTACAATCAGAATTCGTGTCGTTTGACCATTACCTATGGAATATGTTTGAGGCCATGAGCTGATCACGTGGTTTGACCGCTTCTGCTCACTAGTGGAGGTTGTATGTATGAGCTCCACATATTTCCAAATGTTTAATTTTAAAGATGGGCTTCTTGTTCACGTTACATGAAAAACGATAATAACTGACCACGATAACTATCATTAGTGATGGGTCACTGTGTATATCATCTATCATCTATGGTCCAGGCCCTACAATCTGTCATTACTACTTACTCCCTCCATTTCTTACATGTCTCCTAAGTTATACTGTGATTATTCAATTATTTTATATTGATTTATGATTATAAACTTATGATTATTACATAGTTTATTTGATTTCAAATTTAGTAATAATATCAAATTTGTATTACAATAGTCGAAAGTCGTTGTTGGCCAAACTATTTGCCAAATATTACAAAGTGTACGTGAAACGCCTTCTAAATTGGACTGGAGAGAGTATACAATAAGTGGCAAATTTTTCTGTTACCCATCACTTGAATAATGCTAGGTGATACTCACTTCACTTCTAAACAAGTCATAAGCGATAGGCGACGATGTAGTGGAAATAGCATTATGGCTGGTGAGATGTAGTGGAACGGTGAGGTGAGACGGATTGAACAGTTATTGCCGTGGAGATAAGGAAGAAGAACAGTGACAGGAGGCAACATAGGAGGTGCGCAAAGGTGTGTAGACTTGGTGAGTGGCAGTGACACATGGAGATGACACTAAATTCAGGGTTCAGTTGTGCATGGGAGAATCTATAGTGTATTCGTAAGTGTTAAGAGTTGTGAACCCTAAATCTAACTGCGCTACAGTATATCATTCGTTCCAAATTATAAGTCATTCTAATTTTTTTGAAGAGTTAAAACATCTCAAATTTAAAAAAAATATAGAGAGAATTACATAGATTTATGACATCAAATAAAATACTAAAAATATAATTAATAAAGAATCTAATGATACTTATTTGACATCATAAATGTTATTATTTTATTATACAAATTTGATCAAACTTGAGATGTTATAAGAACTAAGGAAATGCACCATCAGGACCCCTAACCCCAGACACGACAGACCATCTAAAACCCCAATATTAATTAATATTATTACTCAAAACAGTGGGATCACTATTTATCGAGTATTAGTACTAGGGATACCCGAAGAAAGGATCTGAGTACCGCGGACGACAAACTCGCCTAGATAATCGAGGACGTATTTCAGTCACGACCGACCCCGAAGGGACGGTTTCCGCCTCGCCAGACCCCTCGGGCACGGGCCCAGTGTCACCCGACCCCGAGGGTACTGGAGCCATCCCACCTGACCCTGAGGGCACGGGCTTCGTCTCGCCCGACCCCTCAGGCACGGGCCCCGTGTCACCCACCCCTGAGGGTACAGGAGCCGTTCCGCCCGACCCTGAGGGCACAGGCTCTGTCTCGCCCGACCCCTCAGGAACGGGCCCCGTGTCACCCGACCCCGAGGGTACAAGAGCCGTTCTGCCCGACCCTAAGGGCACGAGCTCCGTCTCGCCCGACCCATCGGGCACGGGCCCCGTGTCACCTGACCCCGAGGGTACGGGAGCCGTCCCGCCCAACCCTGAGGGCACGCGCTCTATCCCACCCGACGGGGATCTATACCGCCTCCAACCACTACGGGTGTAAGGGTACGACCCCAGGGTCAAACTTTTGACACCGGGAAGGAAGCAGGCACGTCTCGACGTGACACATGGCGATGTTAGGCCACACCCGGGGGTTCACATCGCCAACAGCGATGGGTGCGTGGTCACTATGATGCCTACTTTCCGTACGGCCGATGACAGGCACGTCAGTTCGCCACGCCGTCCACCGGGACGGGATGGGAGGCCACGACCAGCTAATGACGTCGGGGCATGGCACTATTGGAGAATAGGAGCCTGAGATGGAGCCGTCCCCGTCACCATCTACAGCATCGACAGGACCCGCATGAAGGAGAAGAAGGACCCAGCGGCCCTAGAGGCCTTCTTCTCCCTTGCTTTTCTCCTTTTTCTCTCTGTAACATGTGCCTTCCCCTTCACCTATAAAAGGGGGAAGCAGGACGCCCAAAGGAGGGGCAACGAGCACATGGTTGAATAAGCTGCACAAGACTCAGCTCCCTTCGATCTTTTCACCAGACACTTGGGACCTTCTACCTCTCTCGCCCGTTTGTAACCCCTACTACAAACTAGTGCTGGTAACACGAGCAGCAGCAGCAAACTAGACGTAGGGACATTCCACCCGAACCAGTATAAATCCTTGTGTCCTCCGAGCACACCATCCAGGCCTAACGCGCAGATACAAATTTACTAGTTGGTGATCCGAAACTCCGATAGTTAGTGTGCAAGGTAGGGGATTTTTGCATGTCTTGACATCCACATCAGGCCTTGGATGGCTAGTCACGACATCAGCTGGGTCCCGGGCGTGCACGTGCACTTCGGGAACCTAGACTTCATCATCACAAGAGAGGGAGAGTTGGCGCAAGCTCCAGCTGCCGTCCTGCCTCTCCACTCTACCGGCCTCAATGTGACCGTCGAGGCACTTGAGGAGCTGCAGCTACACGCACTAGAGGCCCGTGCCCCCAAGAGCGATTAGCTCCTCAGCCTCGATTATGGGAGGCTAGAGTGCCAACTCGACGCCTGCCTGGGACCCTGACCATCCCAGGAGAACCTACGCTGCCTCACCTTCTTGTTCGCCAACGTCATGATGTAGCTTGCCAGAGGGGAACCGCTCTACCCGAAATACCTCATCTGGAGCGCCCCGACAACATTCCCGTTTAGTCTACGCAACATCGCTGAGACCATTGGCCACCTCGTGGCGCAGCGCGTGCACCCATCCCCTACGAATGATGAGTTCATGGGGATGATCGAATACATCGTGTAATCTTTTCACGACCTTCTCATGGGAGATTCAGAGTCGCCCTCTAACTCTAACTCCAATAGGGGGAGCCATCACCCCTCGCGAGAATGTTTTATGGTAGGTACCCTCGAGGGACGCGTCGAAAGCATCCACGAGGGCGGGTCTACCCCACCAAACGACCTCGACGATGAGGTCAAGGGAGATGCAGGGCCCTACCTTGCTTATGAGTGGAGCAGCTAAGGGCGCAACACAGGGAACTTGAGGATGCACGACAACAGCTAGGGCAGGAGCATGCGGAGCTCGAGCTAGAGATCGAGTGCTACAGAGATGGTGGGCGTGCGCGCGCCATGGCCTGTGACGTGAACTATTGGATCATCGAAGACGATGGAGCCCGCCCGCACTTCGCCCGAGCAAGCCAAAACATCGCTGCCACGGCGGCCTTGCTCTGAGGGCTTCCGGAGCCCGTGACACCCGAGGATCGTCAGGCCCATCGTGAGATCTGCATGCCGCTCGAGCGCCCGGCGGTGCAGCGGGCGGAGCTCAATGCCAGTCAGCGCACGACCTTAGGATGACATGTCAGGGATGTGTCTATCCACCAGGCGCCATGTGGCAACGGGGGGCGCGCCGCAGCCCTGGTGCATGAGCGTCTCGGCCTCCACCATGACGCACGTAACACCCTGGATGCCTATAGGCATGGACGAAGCGATGAGAGAGAGGAAGCCAGCCACAGCTACCACCCTCATCGTGGCGGACGCTACGACAACGGCAAGGACCGAAGCCCGAGCCTCGACATGTCGGGACCTCAGGCCTTCGGTCGACACATCCTCAACGCCGCCTTCACGCCACGGTATTGACCGCTGACCAACATCCCAAAATACTCTAGGGAAACGACCCTGGACTATGGCTCAAGGATTACCGGCTTGCTTGCCAAGCCAGTGGAGTGGATAGTGACAGTTTCATTATCCACAACCTCCCATTGTTCCTGGCCAATTCGGTGAGAACATGGTTGGAGCACCTTCTGCCCAACTGGATTCAAAGCTACGTGGACCTAAAGGAGATTTTCGTGGGAAACTTCTAGGGCACCTACGTGCGTCCTAGAAACCCGTGGGATCTCAACAATTGCCGACAGAAGTATGGGGAAACACTTTGTGAGTACATCCAATGCTTCTCCCCACAATGCAACAAGCTGCTCGACGTCGCCGACGCCGACGTTATAGGAGCCTTCCTGTCTAGGACCACCTACGAGTCCCTAGTTCACAAGCTGGGATGCAAGGGCCCACGAACCACCAAGGAGCTCATCGACATTGCCACCATCCACGCCTCGGGTGAGGAGGCGGACAGAGCAATTTTTGACTGTCCAAAGGGCAAGGCGAAGCGGGACGAGGACACTGGTGAAGGTGCGTCCAACTGCCCCAATAAGAAGAAGAACAAGCAGCGACACGAGGGATTGCTCGTGGTCGCTGCTGACTACAAGAGGATCGGAAGCCCACCGAGGGTACCCTAGACCACTTCAAGAAGCTGTTCGAAGGGCCTTGCCCAAACCATGCCTTCCTTATCAAGCACCTATATAAAGATTGTGCCCTCATTAACCGGTTCCTATCCGATGGCTCCAATAAGGGGTGCATAGGAAGGAGCCTAAGCCGGTGGCTGTGGCAGAACCACCCGAAATAACACACTTTTGGAGCTGCTCGTCTTCCATTAGACACTAAGCACCTCGTAAGTGAGTTACATTGAACAGTTCCGTCGAGAACACCCTAAGGGAGAACTTGAAACAATCCACGTTTTACATCTAGAATCCAATAATGAGTACGAGTGTCGGTGTTTTGAGTTGCCGCCGACAAGTAAATTTCTAATATTGCGCGTCTGGTTCGGATGGTGTGCTAGAGGACACAATGTTTATACTGGTTTGGGCAGAATGTCCCTACGTCCAGTTCGTTGCTGCTACTCGTATTACTAGCACTAAAAGTTTATAGTAGGGGTTACAAACGGTCGAGAGAGGGATAGGTCCTAAGTCTCTGGTGAGAGGAGCAAACGGGTGTCGAGAGCTCGGTCGCTTCCCAGCTATGTGCTTGTGTGTTCTAATCGGTTCAGGGTTTGATGGGTTCGAGTCCAAATTGATGCGATGTATTGTGATGCCCCTTATGGGACACCCTCCTTTCCCTTTTATAGGCCAAGGGAAAGCATAGGTTACAGTGGAGAGAAAAGAGGAGAAAGAGACAGAGAAAAAGTCCTCCAGGATCGCCGGGTCCTTCTTGTCCTTCATGTGGGTCCCGTCGACCCTATAGACATCAATAGGGATAGCTCCACGTCACGGCCCTATCCGTCACTGGTGCCATGCGCAGGCATCATCTCCCAGTAGTGGCGCTCCACTCCATCCTGGCAGACGTCATGGTGAACTAACGCGTCTGTCAGTGCTTGTACGAGGGTTAGGCAGAACAACACCGATACGCTAGATGCTGTTCCTGATGTGAATCCCCAGGTATGCCCCGTCATGGCCATGGGTTATATCAGGGCATGCCGGTCACCTCCCTGGTGTCAGAGTTTTGACCCAGGCCCATTTGTTTGGACCTGGAGTGGTTGGCGGCAGTATGGGTCTCTGTCGGGTGAGCTGGAGCCTACGACCTCGGTGTCGAGCGAGGCAGAGCACAAACCCATGGGTCAGGCGAGGTGGAGCCCGCTCTCAGAGGCCGGGCGAGGCAGAGCCAGCCCTCAGAGGTCGGGTGAGGCGAAGCCCACGGCCTTGGTGTCGGGCGAGGCAGAGGCCACCCTTAGAGGTCAGGTGAGCTAGAGCGCAAACCCAAGGGTCGGGTGAGGCAGACCCCGCGACCTAGGTGTCGAGCCAGGCAGAGCCCACGGCCTCGGTGATGGGCAAGGCAGAGCCCACCCTTAGAGGTCAGGCGAGGCGGAGCGCAAACCCAAGGGTCGGGTGAGGCGGAGCCCGCCCCTAGAGGTCGAGCGAGGCGAAGCCCATGGCCTCGGTGTTGGGCGAGGCGGAGCCCGCCCTCAGAGGTTGGGTGAGGTGGAGCGCAAACCCAAGGTTTGGGAGAGGTGGAGCCCACCCCCCAGAGGTCAGGCGAGGTGGAGCCCATGGCCACGGTGTCAGGCAAGGCGGAGCCCGCCCTTAGAGGTCGGGCGAGGCGAAGCACAAACCCATGGGCTGGGCGAGGCGAAGCCCACCCTTAGAGGCCGAGCAAGGCGGAGCCAGCCCTCATAGGTCGAGCAAGGCAGAGCCTATGGCCTCGGTGTCAGGCGAGACGGAGCTTGCGGCCTCGGTGATGGGCAAGGTGGAGCCAGCCCTCAGAGGTCGGGCGAGGCGGAGTGCAAACCTAAGGGTCAGGCGGGGCGGAGCCTGCCCCCTAGAGGTCGAGTGAGGCAAAGCCCATGGCCTTGGTGTCGGGCGAGGCAGAGCCTGCCCTCAGAGGTTAGGCGAGGTAGAGCATAAACCTAAGGGTCGGGCAAGGCGGAGCCTGCCCCCCAAAGGTCAGGCGAGGCGAAGCCCGCAGCCTTGGTGTCGGGCGAGGCGGAGCCCACCCTCAGACGTTGGGTGAGGTGGAGCCCACCCTCAGAGGTCGGGTGAGGTGGAGCCAGCCTTTAGAGGTCGGGCGAGGTGGAGCCCGTGGCCTCAGTGTCGGGCAAGGTGGAGCCCGTCCCCAGGCGAGGCATAGCTTGCGCACCTTGGGGTCAGTTCGAGCTGTAGTCACGCTCTTGACTGCTCGGATGAATCAATGTTGATGGTTATTAGCTCCTCCTCTTCGAGTACCCTAGTATTGGTCTCGACAACGAGCTTACAATACTTAGTCCATTTTATACAACAAGAGTTCTTAGAAATTATTTATTACCATACCAGAGTTCATAGTGCGATAATTAAACAACGAAATGAAAATAAACATCTAGCGAAAACGATACAAGGATCCGTCTATGCCCACCAGAAGAATGCTCCACACAAGAGCTACTCCTCAAGCTGCACCTGCAACAGGGGTAAAATAAACCCTAAGTAGACAATATACTCGCAACACTTACCCGACTAGTGGGAATAGTTTTCTGACTTCAAGGAGTATGATAGGCAATATGGGTTTGCTGTTTTCTTTTTGTTTGTGAAAAGCATTACTAATAGTTCATTCTTATAGTCAAGTTTTATTAGTAGTCATGATTACTTCATTAGCTAACCATTCTAGGTAAGCAATTGTTCTACTTCTAAGCAAGGGTTAAGCAATCAGAACCATTTCACCATCTTTCATCTTCCAGTTTCTTACTACGGTGCTAGACCATAGCAAAGTCGTACTGTCTCATGGAAATGGTGATTCATGAACCAATGTATCCCAGCTGGGTACCCCGAAACACACGCCCATTTGTACCCCAGGCACAAACAAGACCAATGCATTCCACTCCTATCACAGGGTCCAGGTCCCCGTCCAAACTTGGACTCCAAACCCCCACACTTGAGACCCGGTCTCAATATGGTGCCTAGACCTCCACCCTTCCCTGCCTCCAATCAGTTGGTCTAGAAAGAGCCAGAACCCACGACAAGAGCATAACGAGCCTTCCCGCTCCCATAAGCAAGTATGTGCTTAGGATAATAAGTCTATGACCTAACTACCATCCACAACAATGGATGGTCCTTAATCAACATGAACAGAGAAAACAGTGTAACCAAGCTAAGCCCCATTGGCCACGGGATGCAACCTGTTACACCCACCAATATCCATACCATATCCCTACCCTATCTCCATTTTTCCTTTCACTCTTTTTATCATGAGAGTAATTATAATAATCACCTATTGTGAGTAACGGCAGGTTACTCACGCTACCAAAAACCTAAGCATAGTAGCTACTCGAACCTGTACTAGTAGGACTCATAGGACAGTTATATCTATGCATGTGGTTTTCATAAAATTTATGTAACGTAAATGCACATCACATATATATATTCAGTGATTATCAAAAATAAGAGTTATTCATCGGGGCTTGCCTTGGGCAGGCGCGGTGTTAGCTGAGTTAGTCAGTGGTGGCTCTAGGACCTCCTCCTGCATGAGAATCTCCTCCTCATACTCCTCGATGATCTCCTCGAACTCATGATCATCGGTGGTCACGATCTCCGCCAACTCGTTCTCTACATGCATGCGATGATGATGCAACACTTAACATTTAAGCAATAGCAACTCCTAACTAAGAATACGCACACTAAGCTACTAAGCTAGCTCTAATGACTAAGGTTCTTAGCTAACTATCATTTTCATCAAGCAAGGTGTTGGATTCAAATAACAAACACCTAGCTTTACAAATGAAGGATATATCTTCGTTTCTACTAATGATTTAATGTATATTGAAATAAAGAGCATTTAACTACCCTAATGCTTAGTCTATTCTAAAGCTACAAAAATTAAAATGAGCACATAATAATACAGTGAAGATACCATAAAAATTTTAGGATTCAAGCTATTACCAATTTACCAAAAAAATCCTACAATATATAACCTAATAAGATTAAGCATTCTCAAATCATTTAATAGCTCCTAGTATCAACATGTATATATATGAACTAAATATACTAACAGATAGAGCACAATTTTAGGAACCTAACAAAATTTGTTTCACAATTTTTGGCCACCTCCATGATTTACCAAAAATCAGCTCAAAAAATTAAATTAGAAAACTATTTCTAATTCCTTATGAAAAAGAAAAATGAATTCTCCCGCGTGGCCCACACGTGCGGCCCACGCGACACAGCGCGTGCACGCGGTGGCCCGCAAGCACGGCCCACATGAGGTCAGCCCACGCGGAGATGGCCCGCGCCAGGGAATCCTGTGCATGTCGATGACTTTACAAAAGAGACTTCGAACTCCTCCCAATTTATAATTAAGTACGAACACTATTTTCTCCTCTCTTAGAACTTCTCACTTAACCCCCTGGCCTTTCCCTAATTCACCCGCATGCACCCCTGATAACTCAGTGCACGGCGGCGCAGCGAGCGATGGCACTGAGCGCCTACGCCGGCCACCTGGGACCTGCGCGGGCCATCGATCACCATCTCTGACACGAGCAGCTACGCTAAGCGGTGATGCAGGGTGACACGACTAGCTAGGGAAGGTTGCAGCGGTGCGCAGCCATCTATGATGGCGGCACCACAGTTCCAATGGGCTAGGGTAGCTACAAGCCTAATTGGTTAGCTCATGAGCATCAGGAGGCTACCATGGACTAGTTCGAGGTGACGGTTGGGGCGGAGGATAATGGAGAAAGGCTGGCCACATGCGGCCAAGCCATGTGGCGGTGCACCGAGGTGGCACGGTCGCATCAACGATGACAGGGAGGTGGTAGCAGTTTAGCTAAGGCACGCAGGGTGGAGAGGGAGGCAAGGTGAAGCTTGTGGTGCAAGTGAATTGGCTAGGGAGGGACGGTAGGAGGACTGCTCACATCCACAGCTGGACGCGGCCTTATCGACACGGTGGTGGAAGAAACTCCAAATTGGGGCTTTGCCGGGCATGGTTCAAGGCTGGGTAGGGTGGGGGCAGTGAGAGGACGTGATGGTGAAGCCGTGGATACGATGAATTGAATGGAGGTGATTGTTCGCTGGGTAAATTGGATGGTGCGGCTTGTGGCGACAGCAGAGGGAGAAAGAGAGAAAGAGAGAGAGATGGGGCACGACAGGTGGGCTCAGCTCGTCCTCACCTTGGCAGAATGCGGTTGGCGTGAACATGGAGGCACGCGCGCAGATGCTATGGACAAGCGCGCATGTCCCCGACTGGCATGGCCGGCGCGGCCGCAGTGTCTTAAATAACAAGGCGACGGTGAGCCTAGCCACGTGCATGCGGTAGTGGTGGCCTCAAACTTGGTGGGCAGCTACGCAGAGAGTACGGTAGACAGGCATGGAAGTGATGACGATGCGATGGCAACACAGCGTGGCCGTGGCGGCAGCATGAGGCAGGGCAGCAGGGCGCGGGGCTAGCGGCTCGCTGCGGCTGGCCTCGGCCAAGCCTAGGCGGTCGACCGACCCAACATGGTGACATGGGGTGACTACGCAGGACACGGCCATGTGCGCGGCATGGGGTGGGCGCGCGGTGATCGCGCACACGGCACCAACCATCCCGAGGCTGTGTCGTGCATGAATTTTAATGTGCCCAAAATGACTAAACGGTTGCTTGAGGAGCCAAACCATCTTCACCATTCTCAAGATGGCATATGAGACTACCAAATTGAGCTATAACACTACACCACCACTTAACCCAATCTCTCAAAATAATTTGCTAAACATAGCAATGTCTAGCTGTTGACAGACTTGGAAATTTTCTAAGTTTTTGAGCTGAACTTGATTTCAATTTGCAATTTCTAGGCTAGTAGAAATATTAGCTAGTAATATCATTTTTCGACAGCAAGTATTTCACTGTCATCTACAATGTTTGTACTTCAAACTTTATTTAAGTATCACACACATGTTCTATAGTATTTTTCCTTAATAAAAATTGGTTTTAAACCCTACTTGATATACCTAAACTATTGAATCAACTTTCATTTAGCATTTTTATTGATCATGTTAAGTTATAAGAAATTTATCTACACGTTCTATCACATGCATTAACACATAAACATGATGCTCATGACATGTTTTAGTAAATGATTTAGGGTGTAACACCGAGGGTGTTACAGTGACAGACGACGCGGAGGGGAAGGACGGTGGCTTTTCGACGACGGATGGCTGCCTCATGATCTTTGGGGGGGTCAGCGGCCTATGACTCCAAGCACCACCAGAAGCTTGCACCCTACGAGGTCTTTACGGCTGAGCTAGACTCGCCTTTCTTCCTCAGATGGTTGGAGTCCGCCATCACCTTTCATTGGACCGACCATCTGGAAAGCGTCCTACAGCCGGGAAGATACCCGCTCGTGGTTAACCCGATCGTCAGCATGAAGCGGCTCACTAAGGTGCTGATAGACGGAGGCAGCAACCTCAATATCATGTGCATTGAGACACTCAATGCCATGGGCATCGACCGATCATGCATCTAGTCGATCGGGGCGCCTTTCCATGGTGTCGTGCCTAGAAAGCAGGCCGTGCGGCTTGGGTAGATCGATCTGCCTATCACCTTTGAGAATCTAACCAATTATAGGACGGAGATCCTTACCTTTGAGGTGGTCAGTTCCATGGGACCTACCACGCCATCCTGGGACGTCCATGCTACGCAAAGTTCATGGTCATCCCCAACTACACCTATCTAAAGTTGAAGATGCCGGGTGCGCATGGGGTCATCACCATCGGCACCCCCTTCTAGCGCGCCTATGAGTGCGAGGTCGAGTGCTGTGAACACGCCGTGGCAATTGTCACCTCCAAAGAGCTCACAGCCATCAGGGAGGAGATCATCGAAGAATCACCCGACCCCAAGCAGTCGACCAGGTCTTTTGAGCCCGTGGAGGGCGCCCAGCAGCTCCGAAGGCAAAGTGGTGTGTATCGACACCATGCTTTCCTCTAAATAGGAAAGCATGCTCATCGACTTCCTCTGTGCCAATAGAGACATCTTTGCGTGGAGACCCTTAGACATGCCAGGCATTCTGAGAGAAGTCACCAAGCATGCCTTGAAGATCAGGCCAGGCTCCAAGCCAGTGAAGCAGCGCCTACGTTGCTTCGATGAGGAGAAGAGCAAGGCCATCGATGAGGAGATTGCAAAGGTTTTGGTGGCCGGATTCATCAAAGAAGTGTATGACCCTGAGTGGTTAGCCAATCCCATTCTTGTAAGAAAAAAGAGTGAGAAGTGAAGAATGTGTGTTGACTACACGGGCCTCAACAAAGCGTGTCCAAAGGATCAGTTTCCATTGCCGCACATAGACCAAGTAGTCGACTCGACCTCAGGGTGCGAAACCCTCTGCTTTCTCGATGCGTACTTCGGTTACCATCAAATCATGATGAAAGAGTCCGACCAACTCATGAGGTCTTTCATCACCCCGTTCGGATCGTTCTGCTACATCATAATGTTGTTCGGTCTAAAAAACGTGGGGGCTACTTATCAGCGTTGTATGCTCAAGTGTTTTGGGGACCTCATCGGGCAAACCATTGAGGCCTACATAGATGACATCGTCGTCAAGTCCAAACGGACTGACCAGCTCGTAGCCGACCTAGAGCAGACCTTCGTGAAACTCCTAGCAAACGGCATCAAACTCAACCCCGAGAAATGCGTTTTTGGGTTCCCGAGGGGTATGCTGCTGGGTTTTATCGTCTCCGAGCACATCATCGAAGCCAACCGGAGATGATCTCAGCCATTACGAGGATGGGCCTGATTCAGAACATAAAGGGGGTACAGCAAGTTACAGGGTGCCTCATCGCGCTTAGCCATTTTATTTCGTGCCTTGACGAACGAGGTCTCCCCCTCTATCGGCTTCTGAAGAAAGCCGACCATTTTGAATGGACGCCCGAGGGCCAAGAGGCACTTCACAAGGTCAAGCAACTCCTCATGAAGGCCCCAATCCTGGTCCCCTCGACCGATGGGGAACCTCTTCTGCTCTACATTGTGGCCACCATACAAGTGGTCAGCGCTGCCCTGGTCGTAGAGCAGGAAGAAGAGGGGTATGCCCTCAAAGTACAGCGTCTCATGTACTTCGTTAGAGAGGTCTTGTTCGATTCCAAGACTCGCTTCCCCCAAATCTAGAAATTCCTATGCGCCATCCTGATCGCCAAGAGGAGGTTGCATCACTACATCGAGTCGCACCCGGTGATGGTTGTGACGTCCTTCCCTCTCGATGAGGTCGTCTAAAGCTGGGATGCCACAGGAAGAATCGCGAAGTGGGCACTCGAGATGATGGGTCAGGGCATTTCATATGCCCCTCGGATGACCATCAAGTCTCAAGTGTTGTCCAATTTTTTTGTAGAATGGACCAAGATCCAAATGCCACCATCAGCCATCAACCAAGAGTGCTGGTCAATGTACTTTGATGGATCGCTGAAGAAGAAAGGCGCAAGTGTGGGGCTAGTCTTTGTCTCGCCCCTCGCAGTATGCATGAGGTACAGGGTTCGCATCCATTTCCTAGTCTCCAACAATGTGGCCGAGTATGAGGCACTCATCAATGGCCTATGCATCACCATTGAGTTGGGTATCTGATGGCTTGACATTTGGGGTGACTCCCAGCAGGTCATCGACCAGGTCATGAAGGAGTCAAGCTACCACAGCACCAAGATGGCTACGTATTGCCAAAAAGTCCGCTAGCTGGAGGACAAGTTCAATGGCCTCAAACTCAACCACATCCCAAGACGACTGAATGAAGCGGCCGACACGCTAGCGAAAATTGTGTCCCGCCGATAGCCGGTGCCGACGGGCATCTTTGCTAGCGATTAGTACAAGCCCTTGGCCCGCTATGAGGAGCCAAAACAGACCGGTGATAGGTCACCTACCCTAGGCTCGAGGGCTAACTGACCGTCGACTCCTTCCGACCCCAAAGTCATGGAGCTTGACAATGATCCAGCGGCAAAGCTTGGCTCTCTAGCTGGCTAAAGGACACCCTACCTCGACTACCTCCTCCATGAGGCGCTACCGACAGACAAAATGGAGGCTCAGCAGCTTGCACATCATGCCAAGTCCTTCGTCATTATTGAGGGGGAGCTATGCAAGCGAAGCCACATCGGGATCCTACAGCACTGCATCCCCATCGAACAAGGGAAGCAGTTTCTGAGAGATATCCACGGTGGGGTTTGCAGGCACCATGCCGCACCTAGGAACCTTGTCAGAAATGTGTTCCGATAGGGCTTCTATTGGCCGACTGTAGTAGCCGATGCTGAACAGATTGTGCGCACCTACGAAGGGAGTTAATACTACTCTCGGTTGACCCACCTGCCGGTCCAAGCACTCCAACGATCCCCATCACATGGCCGTTCGTGGTTTGGGGGCTTGATATGGTTGGAACACTCAAGAGAGCGCCTAGGGGCTATACGCACTTGCTTATCGCTGTAGACAAGTTTACAAAGTGGATAGAGGCTCGACTGATCTCTATGATCAAGTTTGAGCAAGCCATGCTATTCTTCCTTGACATCGTCCATCGCTTTGGAGTCCCGAACTCCATTATCATGGACAACAGCACATAGTTCATTGGGAAAAAGTTCCTCCGATTTTGTGATGACTACCACATCCACGTTGATTAGCCCACCGTGGTGAACCCCAACACGAATGGGCAGGTTGAGTGCGCGAACGGCATGGTCCTACACGGCCTTAAGCCTAGGATCTTCATCCGGCTGAACAAATTCAGTGGACAATGGGTTGTGGAGCTTCCTGCGGTGCTCTAGATCTTGAGGATGACCCCCATCTAGGCGACCAGCTACACACCTTTCTTCATGGTCTGTGGTTTTGAGGCAGTCCTCCCAACTGACCTCGACTACGGAGCACCGACTGTCAGGGCGTACAATGAGCAGGGAGCCAAGGCATCCCTCGAGGATGCCATGGATCAGCTCGATGAAGCGCATGACATTGCCCTCCTCCGCTCGACCAAGTACTAGCAAGCATTGCACCGGTACCACAGCCGTCGGGTGTAGGGTCGGGCATTCAACGTTGGGGACCTGGTGCTCCGCCTCGTCCAGAGCAACAAGAACCGTCACAAGCTCTCTCCACTGTGGGAGGGACCATACGTCATCATGGAGGTGCTCTGGCCTAGCACCTACAAGCTCAAGACCATTGACGGCAAGGTCTTCATCAACACCTGGAACATCGAGCAGCTACGTCGCTGAAATGAAAAACACTTTCTCTTATCGGTTTCGCTAACGTCTCCTCGATCTTTAGTCACACACAACCTCAGTAATGGTAAGGGGTTGGGCCTCACTTGGGGGCTGATAAGAGTATATCTACCTAAAAACATTCTCGGCGCTTGACCCTCTCTAACATTAAGATCTAGAAGCAAGGGTTGTGGAAACAAACGCTGAGTAAAACTGGTCGGACTACAAGAAACCTATGCCCCAGCGGCTATGGCATTTTTGCACACCAACATGATCAGAGTTTTCTCACCCGCACCTCGAGCTTTATAGCCTTAATAATAGAAAGGGACGGAAAACATTAACCTTTTTATACAAAAAAAGGAGAAGAGCCAAAAGTCTGTTCGGCCATAACAAAAGTTAAGAACTTGTCCACTTATTACAAGTTTGTCATCTGGCCTATCTAACTAACTAATTCTTTGAGGGGATGATCTCATCCTCTATCTTGGCAGATAAGTCCTATGCTAGAGGGGCCACCTCCTTCTCGATGTCCTCCAACTCGGCCTCAGAGTAACCGGGCGCAAAGCCCAAGCTCATCGTCGCCAGATCGTTGTTTTCATAATGAGAACGGGCGATCGCAAATGATCGGTGAACGCTGAAGCGAAGCGCGTCCCTCATGATCTCACATGCTCGATCCATTATCCAAACAGCGCGAACAATGAATGAGCTCATCTCCTGCTCTAGGGCTAGTTCGAGGTCGTCGAAGACCAGCTAGAAGGTGACGCGTAGGGTATCGTGCTTGTCGCTCTCCTTTAGGAGGGAGGCCTTCACCTCATCTAGCTCCTTCTCTAGGCCACAGCTCTTCATCACCTCCGCGCCAAGCTTGTCATCAAGACCTATCCAAGCCACACACCGACCATGTTAAAAGGCCTACCACGGATTCTAGGGAAAAAGACAATAAGGGAAACCGGAGGCATACCGTCCACGTCCGCCCGAAGCCTGCGCACCTCATCATGCCACCGGGTCACCTCGGCCTCTAGGCATCGGACCTCTTCCTGGCACTGCTCGCGCTGCTGGGTCACCTCGGCCTGCAGGCGCCGAACCTCTTCTTAGCACTAACCAACCTCCGTGGCGAGCCTAGCGGACACGCCCTCAGCCACAACCTTTAGGTCCCTCTCCCCCTCAAGCTCACCCTCGAGGAGGTTGATCCATTGCTAGATGTCAGCGCGCTCCTGGCAAGCCAAGTCACACTCCGTGTGGAGCTGCTCTACAGCCCGGAACAAATCGTCCTGCTCCTTCCGTAGCCGCTCAGCCTCCATGGGCATGTGCTTCTCCCTGGCCTCATGGGCATCATCACAAGCATCCTTCTCCTAGACTTAGAGGTCAGCCAGCTCCCAGGCGGTGGGAGTAAGCTCAGCCACCTCCTGACGAGCGGCAGTGAGCTATGTGGCCAGCCCCTCACTCCGCCATGTCTCTTCGGCGAGGCGGTCCCAAATGTCCTTCTCACGACAAAGGAGTTGGGACTTCTCCCGGCTGTGGACCATAAGGTACTGTGGAGAGGACAGAACTTAGAGGCGCATAAAGGGAAAATGAGGGTCAAAAACACGATCATAACCTGGCCAACCGGGGTGACGATGTCACGCAATGAGCTCAACGCGGTGGTTAGGGCACGAACCACGGTCCCAACCTTTGTGTGGACGCTTCCCCATTCCATCTCCTTTGTGGCACCATCGAGGGCAAAAATCATCGCCCCTAGGTCCTGCCGGTCTGCCCACCAAGTCTAGGATCCTCCCAATGTGTGCAGGTCGCCTCCCAACCAAACCAGAGACCGGGATGGCTCCACGCCGATCCCAAGCGGTGCCGACCTCTCTTGTGGTACTAACTCCTCTAGAGCGTACCATCTGGCGGTAGAGGTGGTGGGTTACATGGATATAGAGGCCTACCCTATCGCCACATCCACTAAGGATGCCTCGGGTGCGCCCTCTTCTGTCTGCCCCGCCATAGACGCGGCCACCTACACGGACGACGACTTTGGTTACGCCGTCTCCGCCTATGACGTCGCAGCCGCACCCGGCTGCGCTACACCCGCCACAGGCGCCCCGGACATGCCGTCCTTTGTCTGCTCTCCCGTGGATGCAACCATCGGCTATGCCTCCCCAGTTGACGCCGTGGCTACCCCACTGCCACTCTAGCTCACCTCCAGCGTGGCGCCAGCCGGCTCCTAGAGTGTCTGCCGGAGGGCGAGGCTCTTCTTCAGTGTAAGCCTTAGAAGAGTCCCACGTCCTCCGACGTTGCAAAGGACATGACGGTCAGTTTATGACAAAAATTTGTTAGAACAAAAGGAAAAAAAACTCTTGACTCACCTCGATGCCATCGGACGATGGCATTTTGGGGCCAGCCTAGACAGAGTGGGGCGGCTTGATTCTGCCGACTCCGAGGGTGTGTCCTCCCCCTCCTGCCCCGGGGCATGCCTCGGGAAAGGCCCTGCCTATGGCAAAGATATCCCCGCCGCCTAGCTTGTCCCATTCGACAGGCGACCCAAAATCGTCCCCGCCGCCCAACTCGTCCCATTGGATGGGCGACCCAGAACCATCGCCTTCTCCTTCTTCTTCTTCTTCTCCCTTTTCCTCCTCCGAACCCTACCGCCGCTTTCCTCATTTCATCCTCGCCCACTGCTTCACCCACTACCTCGCCTCCTTGTCATCCTTATCCTTCTTCCTCCGCTCATTTGTGGCACGGTTCGCTGCCCTCATGGCCGCGTGCTCCGACAGCGGCACAACGGAGGCCCGAAAGCCCAAATCCACCGGTAGCTCGATAAAAGCCTGACTCTGGCCACATCACAGGATGTCCCAGGATTGGGAACACTATGTCAGACTCATCTGTCACCTCCTTGATACTATTGTGGAGCGGCCCCTGGCGAGCGTTGTCCTATCGAGCTACACGGCGGGCGTCATCCCGTACAGCGGGAGGGGGTGCGCCATCAGCGGCGCCACCCTCCTCGCGTGATATGCTCCAATGATACCGGCCCCATGAAGCCACAGCACCTCAGGAATGCGACGGCCTCGAGGATGTCGCACATCCTCTTCTTTTCCTTGACGGGTGGCCCCCACGGCCACATTGGTGGTGCCTCTGCTATCAGGCGCCCGGGGAAGACCGGCAAGGGGGCGGCGGGATCATTCTTTAGGTAGAACCATTGCACGTGTCACCCCTTGTTGGATCTGGACATCTAGCAGGGCATGTACTCGGACACCCGCTGCCCCCGAAGGTGGATGCCCGCGCATCCCATCGGCACCGGGATCTCCCTGCCTTTGTCCTTCTTCCAATACAGGGAGATGGCGAAGAAGTACCTCCATAACTCAAAGTGCGTTTCGATCCCCAGGTACCCCTCGCACATCGCGATGAAGGCCACGACATGCTGGATCCCATTGGGGTTGAGGTACTACAGCTCGATCTAGTAGTGGTGCTGTAGCCCCCGAAAGAACTGATAAGGGGTGATTGTGAACCCGCGATCGTGGAAGGGCCAATGTTTTCCTAAACGGTAAACGGTCTTTATACGGTCGCCCTTCGTTTAGCGTTTAGGCTGTTTACATGGTGTTTAAATGAAGTTAAACGGTCTAAACGGTTTTGTACTTTAAAAAAACATATAACTATATATGTGCATGTAGAAAATCAAGTATTCTAGCATTTATACATATTTATCCAAGTAAAAATCAATTATTTTGGTATGTATATATATTTATGCATGTGAAAAGAACCAAATATAGATATTTATGCATGTAACATATCAAGTGTACACATTTATGAATATAAAAAACTTAAGTATACAAATTTATCCATACAAAATTGAACTAGATTTACCTCGTGTTCGCCTAAACAGCCGTTTAAACAGCTGTTTAGCCCATTTAATACTGTTTATCTCCGTTCCGTTTAGGCCGTTTAGACCGTTTTTTCTCATTTTTTTACCGTTTAAACGGTCAACCGTTTAATTTCCATTTACCCCCTAAACAAAATAGTTTACCACCGTTTATCGTTTATTGGCCGTTTAATCGGCCGTTTAGGTCGTTTAGACGAACACTGGGAAGGGCGCAAAGGAGACAATGTAACCGTCGGGTGATATCGGCACATCCTCGTGGCCGAGAACCAGCCACTCCATCGCGTCGGTCCTCCCGTGAAGAAGACCACGCTTGACGAGGCCCTCCAAGCGTGCGTGGGTGATGTCGGAGTGGTACCACAACTCCATGGAAAGCGAAGACGAAGGAGCAAGGACTTTTTGGCGGCGGTGGAGAAGCAAATGCTATGGATCTAGGGCACTGGCGGCAGATGAGCAAGGGCAGCAGATCCGAACGACGGTGGCAGAAAAGATGGAGAAGGCAAGGTTGTGGTTTAGTTTGCCGAAACATGAAGGAGGAGGCCGCTATTTATAAGGCAGGGTGAGGCGAGAGGCGAACCGTTCGCCTAGATTTACATGCCCGCTACGCCGCGTCACATTGCCCCCCCAAAAATCATGTGCACGCCACCTCTAACCGCTCCCTCGAACGCGCCCACAACGCCTCGTCACATTGCCTCTCCGAGCAATGTGTACACGCCACCTCTGACCTCTCCCTCGAAGGACGCGCTGGATGACAGTTCGCCCCATTCGATGGGCCAAGAACTGCCACAGGTAAGGAGGGATACAGAGCTAAAAATGCTCCCACGGCCCATTCAGGCCTAGGAGTTCAAAGGTTGGCCCACCGACATGTTCACAACCGCTTCGGGGCACCTTTAGAGTGAGGGGTGGAAAGGGATGGGCCCGCTAGCGGCTAATACCCAGACGCATGAGCGCCGCAGGCATCTCGGCCCACGTTCGAGTCTTGGTCGGTTCACAGTCCATGGTTTTTCCTCAAAGAAAGGCAGCGAGCCCTTGGGACCGGTTGAACGGACCTAAGAACTATATGGATTGGCCGCCAAGAATCTGGAGTCGGTCACCAGCTGACCCATGCTGGATTCCCGTGAATGGGAAGCCGGGCCCCCACTCGCACTAGCCCGTTAACAGCTCACCAAGCACCATATTTTGTCCATCGAGGAAAACATGGCACGGCTCAGCCTCTCTGTTTTGTCGAAAAAACGCTTGAGGGAGGACGATCACAAGATGAGCTAACCCCTTGACCGGACCCCTACGACGCGCAGGGGCTCAAGGGAAGTTGGACTCGTAAGGAGATCGAATATGCGGTCGCATGACAATGGCAGATTGATCGGATCCTAGGGAGGGATCGGAATCAAGAGAAATCTTTTTCGGCCCCTCGAATCCTATAGCTACATGTTCCCAAGGAGTCCGATCACGACAGAAGGAAATCGCAACCCACCAAGGCATCCCACAGGCAGCAGAAGATCGAAGCCCTCGAAGTCTCTCCATTCGAAAAATCCTATGAAGGAGTATGCTACTCCTCCACAGGCTCGGGGGCTACTATCGGGTATCAATATTAGGGTTACCCAAAGAAGGGATCTGAGGACCGCGGACGACAAATTCGCCTAGATAATCGAGGACGTATTTCAGTCATGACCGACCCCGAAGGGACGGTTTCTGCCTCGCTAGACCCCTCGGGCATGGGCCCCGTGTCACCCGACCCTGAGAGTACGGGAGCCGTCCTGCCCGACCCTAAGGGCACGGGCTCCGTCTCACCCGACCCTGAGGGCACGGGCCCCATGTCACCCGACCCTGAGGGTACGGGAGTCGTCCCACCCGACCTTGAGGGCACGTTCTCCGTCTCGCCCGACCCCTCGGGCACGGGCCCCGTGTCACCTGTCCCCGAGGGTACGGGAGCCATCCCGCCCGACCCTGAGGGCACGGGCTCCGTCCCGCTCGACGGGGATCCATACCGCCTCTAACCACTACGGGTCTAAGGGTACAACCCCATGGTCAAACTTCTGACACCGGGAAGGAAGCGGGCACGTCTCAACGTGACCCGTGGTGACGTCAGGCCACGCCCGGGGGTTCACATCGCCAATAGTGACGGGTGCGTGGTTGCTGCGTTGCCTACTCCCCGTACGGCCGCTGACAGGCACGTCGGTTCACCAAGCCGTCCGCCGGGACGGGATGGGTTGCCACGACCAGCTGATGACATCGGCGCATGGCACCAGTGGAGAAGAGGAGCCCAACATGGTGCCGTCCCCATCACCATCAAGAGCGTCGACGGGACCCACATGAAGGAGAAGAAGGACCCGACGGCCCTGGAGGCCTTCTTCTCTCTCGCTTTTCTCCTTTTTTTCTCTCTGTAACCTGCGCCTTCCCCTTCACCTATAAAAGGGGGAAGCAGGATGCCCCAAGGAGGGGCAACGAGCACACGGCTGAACGAGGTGAACATGACTCAGCTCCGTTCGATCTTTTCACCAGAGACTTGTGACCTTCTCTCTCGCCCGTTTGTAACCCCTAGTACAAACTAGTGCCGGTAACACGAGCAGCAGCAGCAAACTGGACGTAGGGACATTCCGCCCGAAACATTATAAATCCTTGTGTCCTTCGAGCACACCATCTGGGCCAGACGCGCAGATACAAATTTACTAGCCGGTGATCTGAAACACCGACACTATTATTATCCTATAATACTTATCAAATATTTGACACTACTCTACTAATGTTACGAGCTAATTTGCAATGGTTTTGACTGGATTTCTAAATCATTGGTTGCATTCAATAAATATTGTCAAATCTGTCATTAGGTAGTACATTTGGTAACTTTATTCTTTTATATCATTTACAGACTAAACTCTAGATAATGTGAAAATACCGCTAAGTATTTTAGATTGGATGGGACATATTTTCAAGTGTGAACAAATAAAATAGGTAATCTTGTCCACGTCTATGATAGTGACATAACTACTACGAGTGGAAATTATTATACTAACTTTAGTTTAGTTATTATTATTAGGGATATCCGGTTAGGTCTCTTGTCTTCACTTTTGTCAGTAACAATGCTCTAGGTACTTGATTTAATTAGGAGTACATCATTCATATATAATATAGGACACGCACCCTTTGTATATATATAATATTCTTATAATCGCTTTCAGATATTGACAGCAGAAAGGCATCATTCATCAAGAGACGGTCGCAAGCACAGGACAAAATCGGGTATTGACAAAACAGCATGCGACAGATTATTTCTACTATTTGGTGGATACAAAAAAAGAAAAGAAAACTACGACAGGGGAACTGTGAAGTTGTTACATGATAAAACTTGATTATTACGGCTCCGTATTATTCAAGCCTACCAGTTGTCTGATAATCCCTCTAGGTACAATTTTTTTTCGAGACAATCCGTCTAGTTACATAGAGTGGTTCGCCGTCCTCCGCGCGCCGCGCCCGCCTAGCCATGTTTGCGCTTATTCCGACGCTCGTAGACGATGCTGGTCATAAGACAAGTGTTCAGTACAATATTACTCTGCCTGTCGCTGACCAGTACTATCCTGTGATGTGATAGGTTCATTCCTAACATGGCTAGGCGATGATCACAAGGTCGTAACAGAAGTATTCCAGCAGGAGATGATAAACCACCCCCTTCGGATGGTTACTGCCAGACTGAGTTTGGGCCTTTTGCTTGAACGCGGACTCTGGGCCGGTGCGGCGAGTGCCGAAGCCTGGCCGCTCTTCCAGTCTGAGCTTGCTCTGTTGCTTCTGGAACACCCGTCTTCTGGTGTAATCCTGACTCCGGCATCTTTTCATCATGAGCTGCGACTATGACATCCCCCATTTCTTGAGATCGAGCTTGCCCCAACCAGGTGTAGCTGCGAAACGCCTCTACATTAGGAGGATGAGACTATGACATCCCAATGTTTCAACAATCGAGTAATCTATCATTGATCTATGACGTTCTCCATAAGATGGGACATAGACTTTTACTTGGAGTTTACTTTTATGACAAATTTTAAATCATCACGAGAAACTTCACAAACATATGTACTAGAATATTATGACAGAACACTTTCCTCACATTGTGTGTGCCACAAAATTGTGGTATAGAACAGGTCAACTAGGGTCCCACATGTAAGACAAAGGAACCATATTTAGAGTAAATGGTAGGCTTACCATACGCTCCATTTTTGGCCTACTCAACCTGACCTATTGGGCTGAGATGTAGTGTTTGGGGTGTATTATATGTTGGGGGCCTCTACTCTTGTGTTTAGGGTCCAATTACTTAGCCTAGAACTGCGAATAATATTTAGGGCTCATTTATAGCCTTTTTTTTATGGCCCCGTTCGCTTCGCTGAAAAAATAAGCCGAAACACTGTTCCGGCTAATTTATTGTGAGAGAAAAATACTGTTCCGGCTGAAAAAACAAGCTGAAAATTACGGATTATAAGAAAAGCGAACATGGCCTATAAAAACATGCCCCACCAGGGGAGGAGCCCCACCAAGAGCTTGCAAATAATAATTAGAGCCCATTTATAGCCCCTAGTAGCTGTTGGATCTTAATAGAAAATAATATAGGAGATGTGTGCATGGCTAGAGTAGATGTTGATGATTCTTGGTTTCTAAAGCCTTTGGCTAGCACTTATGCAATTGTTGTTCGACAAAGTAAAAAGTTGAGTCATTGAGTATTTGAGTGCAAAACTATTGATTTATGAGGGAAATAGTTAAGCACATAATCCTGTTCTTATGCCAGAAATATTTTGCGTTCAGTTTAGTAGTGTTTTTGGGTGCTAGCTAGGATTTAAGCTTCAAGTAGATGTGGTTGTGAATTCGACCGTTTAGTTCATCTACCTGCCCTGTGCCTGATATAGAACGTCACCCAGAGGTTATGCAATTACAGGCAATATGCGCACTACATTTGCGTATCTTTTTCAACTAACTTCTCTTTAGTCAATGGAACAGAAGGACTTCTTTTTTGGTTGAGATCAAAATGTATTGCGCACTACACTAAAGGACATCTCCGCCCCACTTGATGAGCCAGTATTGCAGTTGTAGAACAGAACAGCAAAAGAATAGGAAAAATTACACATTAATCGTCCCTCTACTTCATGCCTGGCAGCAGCTACCCTACTCAGTGGTGACGGACTTGTACACTTGCTGCATGGCCTCTCTGAACCTGTCGATGTCCAGCGTGACGTTCTGGCCCTCGAGGAAGGTCTCCCAAAGTTTACCGGTGCGCTCTATGGAGACTGGGTCGGTAAACACCGGATGGTCCCTGGGGTACTTGTACTTGAGCGTGGTCTCCTCCGCGTTCACCTCGTATTCGACGTAGTGCAGTCCCATGTCTGGCACCGGGTTGCCGAAGTCGAACCGGCATGGGTACTTCAAGTTTCCCCACGGGATGATCTGCACTATGGTGCCGTTGTGCGGCAGGAACACCATGTTGGTCAGCCCAGCGCCGTGCACGCCCACCATCACGTCGCACGAGTTCACCACCGCCGCGATCTTGGCCATGTCGCGGACGTCCTCCGGACCCGCAGCAACGACCTCGAAGCCGAGATCCACAACGGCGGCGATGGCATATATCGGCTTCGTTCGTCACCGCCCTCGAGTGGCGCCGCAGAACAAAGACGAGCCGAGGCTTGCGTCCACTGCTCCTGCTTACGGGTGTCGCCCATGCCCGCCGCAGCGAGAAGACGTCCCGGAGGAAGTCCCGGAATCCCATCATGGTGTAGCCGTTGCGGGAGAGAGCCGGGTTGATGCCAAGTATCCTGTGGCTCTCAAGCCCGACGTGCGCCGACGGGAAGCAACGCACGGCGGTGTCGGCGTCGAAGTCTATGACCGGGTAGATGGATAGTGCGGCCAGGATCGGCCTGAATTTGGCCACCCACTCAGGCTGGTAGTCGGTGACGAGCAGCTGGACGTGGCCGTTGTACTCACGGGCTGTGATGTAGAGTGGCACAATGAGGTCAGTCATGGCGTGGAAGAAGTTCTTGCCGCAGCCGCCGGTAGAGAAGACCACCGTTGGCACGTCGTGCCTCACCGTGCACTTGGGTGGGATAACGAAGCTGTAAGGCTCTGGCGCGGTGGACCGTATGGTGACCTCCCGAATCCTTTCCATGGTCCCTTGCTCCCACTTCCGCGTGTACGGCCGGATTGTGGTGGTCGAGTTGTTTGGGTTGAAGGTGGATGATGAAAGGACATAGACAGTGCCGGCTTTGCCATGGATCCGCAAGTCACCTTCCATTCTGCAGGTGTCTAAGTGACGATGGCTCCAGTTGCAGGTTAGCTTGCTCCTGCTTGTCGGTGGTTCTGCTACATCTGCATACCACACAAGACAGATTAGAAAATTCTCTAATGCCCGTTTTGGTTCAGGAATTGGAAAATAATCTAATAATGAAATGGGAAGCACTTTTTAAACATTGGTTTCAATTCATGGAATCCAAACATGCCCTAAAAATAATTATTGTTACCATTTTCAGCCAAAATTATTGCATTCATTAGTTGGCAAACTGTGAAAAACATGACAAATAGCCCCTCGTGTAATGCCGAAACAGTAATCAAGCTAAATGGGGAAGGCCAATTGTACCTGAATTTCTCAAAGAACCATCTTTTGCCACGTTTGTGGCAAGAATATGATTTTGTTGGTTGTACTTTGCAGGAAATAAAACTGGATTAATATCACATATATAATGATAAGGGTCAAAGCTTTTGCCGTCCCTTCGGAAAAAATAATGATAAGGGTGACTCCAACGTAATGCAAACGGAAGACATTGTATATATATGTTAAATAAACATAATATAACTATTTCTTTTTAATTAATAATGAATGCTCTATCCGACGGCTGTGGTTGAAGTGGCGACAACTAGGAAACAGAGTAACAGACTACTTGCTTACTGCTCAACATGTTCTGCAGATTGAAGTGCGTAAATCCATGGTAGGGATTCGAAAAGATTGCTCAAAAAAGCGCTGTATGATGGTTAATATAACAGTTGTTTGCCATACATACCTTTTGCAGATTCTGCGTCAAGTGATTGTTGCTGCCGACTTGCACTATCCAAACCTTGAACATATAGGCACCATTATGTGTCAAGCATTTCACATCGAGATGTAGATGAAAGCAGAGAGTTCAGTATACAATCTTATAGCTTACCTAAAGATGAAACTCTCTGAACCATTTCATTTGTTAATTTGTCAAATCCGGTCTCCTTAACTGCAGAGAGCCAAGGTGCAATGTTTTGTAAGTGAGCTGTTCTTAGATTCATTAAAGCCTATTGTCAGAAAGCTTGAAATGGTAAAGCATACATTTCCTCTAAAAAATGTATCTCATTTTACTCTAAGTAATAAACATAAAAATTCCTATGTGTTCCCTAAACCTTCAACTGTATATATACTGTAAGCACTACTGTGGATTTTCGAGAATATTTTGGAGGTTCAGCACAATTAAACTGAGGGCTCTTTGTCATGTAAAATCAAAGCATAAATGGCCAAAATGCCACACTGCATTCATGAAAGAGAGGAGAGCAGCAAAATCACTCTAATGGTAATCAGGAGAGATGAAACAGAGAGAAGCTGATATGGAATTGACTGGAAGGTAGGATGACTTACAGCGCGCACCCTGCGGCAGTAAGTTAGTCTTGATCACAGCCAGAACTAGAAGAGGAGGCAGAAGGAGCCACAGTGCCGGCCGTCTTCCGCCGCTCCCATGCTGCTGCTTCGTTTTCTCGTGCCGCCTCATCGTCTCGCATAGGCTCTTGCAACAAACCTCTGAAATGCCTTGCACTAGTACCAGGAGCTAACTCGCAGCTTATTGAGAAGCATTCCATTCTTATATCGCATATCGATCGGTGCTTTGAATTGGGAGGTCAACAATCTAGGGGCTGACTTGCTTGTGCGCAGCATTTAATCCCACGCACATGTATGCACGCTAATAGCGTCGACGTATAGAAGAGGGAGCTAATTAGTAAAAAGGATCACTGCAGAGCGGCGTATTTTTATTCCTAGTTCCAGTGTCTTGGAAAACCACCATTAATTTAGTAGCAACCTGCTGAGCCACCGACGGTTATTAGCCCTGTTTGGATAGTGGGACTGTTCTTAGACCCCATTTGAATTCAGGGAGTAACAACTAGATGTCTAATTTTAGTCCCTTTAAAAATCCAATTTGTTAGGTTAATAGGTGGACTAATTTTTAGTTAGTTCACTAGCTGGCCAAAACCTTACTAGGACTAATTAGTCTATCATCCTGTCCTTTCGCATGGGCTAGAATTCTAGAAGGCAAATGTATCAATTATTGTTTAGTAGTTGTTACTAATAAGAATATTTATATTAATTTGTACTTTTTTCTCTTCGTTCATTTTCTAACATAATATGCACAAGAGATAGTTTGCGGTCTTTATTTATACGATCGTAACAAACTTAACGACTGATCTATATATTTTTAGTTTGTATCTATAGTGTTTTCTTTGCGCAACATCCAATATGCATTTAGTTCAAACCTTAGCTTTAATTATGTGTTTGCAGCTAAAATATTATGATGTCGTGAATCTAAATTTTGACTTTTCAAATTTTATCTCCAATTGCTAGTTTGCTATAGTTTTATTATTCTCAAGTTAAGTTGAAATTACTATGCTTATCCTATCCTTTTGTACTTTTTAAAGATAAGAATCTGATATCATAACATGCACATTTAAGTAATACGATGGCATAAACAATCATTTAAAACTTGCATCACGTTGCACAGGATCAATGGTAGAAGTTGAAGTAAAATCTAGGACGGGTAGCGGTACTAACCTCAATTGGATATTAATATTTAAGGTTTATAATAATGCTTTACTCTAAGTAGCAGGAAGATATAGCGACCTGTGGGCTGCTTTAATCTCCCCTACTTCTCTAAGATAATTGAATTTTCTTATCAGGAAATATATGTAGTAATGGTTATGCTATCAATCAAAACATATATGTCAAACATTGTTTTGTTAAAATGTGTAAATATATCTAAAGTAACATCTTATATAAATATATAACATGGTTATTAGTATAAAGCTAAATAATTTGTTATTATCATTAGTTTATGTGTCATTAAGGAAATATTTTTCATGAGTGGTGAAACTTAACATATATATTTACCTATCATGCATGCATAGGTACATGATTTGCACGATGGTACAACATGTATGTTTATTTTATCAAATTTTGATGTATTAATTTACTAAAAGTGGATAACGTAGAAATATATATGTTTTGTGGTTATTTAAACATTTCTTGTTATAGAAGAAATTGATGATTTACATGTATATTTGAGGGGATATTTTAGTTGTTTTATGATGACATAAGTGGTAATTTTTAGATGCAAAAACTTAAGGGGTTATGTAAATTATCTATCATAAGACCAAGTAGGTAACTATATACAAATTTTAGGGCTTATATAGATGATTTAACATAATAGTAGGGGGATAATTAGGTTATTTATGATGTTTCTTAGTGGTATCGGTGGGCAATTTAAATATAGATTTATGTGTTATTTATATTGTTCTACACAATCATAAAGGTTTGTAATTGTTTAGAAAACAAAATAGATACAATGGCTATTGTTATCAATATTGACTAGAGTCTACTGAATTAATAGTTAGATATTTATGATTTTGTGAGGATTTCTAGAATTTATCTTTTGCTGTTATAGTGGGTCTTGTGAGACTTAATGTGGAGGCTCTATTGGGATCTCCTAGTAGAATTTTTAGAATTTACCTTTTTTTCTAAGCATGGTATGTATGTAGTTGGATACTTGGATCCTAAGCTTATTAAGTGATATGAGCTCATGGTTGCATCTCTTGCTATGGCAATAAATCTATATTTAAATTGTTAACTTGTAATCTAGTTTCAACTATTTTGTCTATGTGTTAAGTTCAAACATTATTGCTTATATATCTTTTATTCAAAATTTCTTTTTTATTTTATTAAGAAAATAGTCTATGTCCAATGCTACCACATTGGCTCTTACAATGGCTCAAATAGTCATTTCACCTTGCACTATGACACTCAGTATGTTCAATTTATTATATTAAAAAATTATATATGTAGTAGTATTTTTTTTATAAAACAGACCGTTGAATTTGTTGTATCAAAAAAATTATATATATAGTAGTATTGTTCTATAAACCGCATAGTGTTTAAATTAAATTGTTACTATTAATATGACAAAATGTTTCTTCTGAATGTTTAAACTTATTTAAGTTAACAACTTAGGAAATTTATTAACATGAATTATTGATATAACTTAAAATTGTCACTCATTACTATGTGCTTTGTTAAGTTATTTTCCACGCTTGATAAGATATCAAAATAAATATTTATCTGATGCATACAAATTTACTTGGTCTACATGGTGGAATATAATATTATGTGTAATTTGAAATTAACTATGTACAAAGTGTGTAATTTGAAAATATACAGAACATCCCATTCGAATGTAGATATTCAGACCTGGAATTTGCAATTGGAATCGACTTTTTTTAATTATGTTGTTTGAATGTCTTTGGCATTGAGAGATGAAATTGAAGCCCATTTCCATTGTATTTTGACTAAATCCGCTCACCTTCAATACTGAGCTCAACCCCTCTGTATTGGAGAGAATCCTGAGAATAGACCAATCTCAAACAGGATTAGCTCCAAGACTGCTCCCACCGCCGGTGATAAGCATGGACCCCTCAGATCATGCTACAACAATTCAGGCATACAAGAAAGCACTATGGACATTGTTGACACTCAAAAGTGTTCCAAGGAGGATTATGTGCATCACCAACAAGTCATAGACATCATATACGTGCTGGAGGTGATGTGGTGCGACAAAATAGCAAACGAAACACGCGAAGAAGACGGCGAGCCATGCGAGCCACCACCAGTCAGCTTAGCCAAATCAACATGTCGAAGTTGGCTTAGCCGACTGCTAGGGTCAGCGAAGCCGACTGCCCCTGATCCTGCCGTAAAAGTTGGCTAAGCTGATTCCAGGAGTCGGCTAAGCCAACTCCACTGCTGATTCTGGGTCGGTTAGTTTCCAAATCGGGTTTTGGCATGTTTTTGACGTGGAAAAGTTGAAGAATGCATTTTGAACTTGTTTTCTACTGGGATAAGATCATCTCCTCTATATATATGAGAGGATGACAGTCGATTGAGGATCCCAACTTCGAATCGTCAAAAAGTCAATCTACTACACCCTTTGTCCATTTTCCATCCCCTCTTGCTGTTCGTCAAATCTCAGGACGAGATTTGACAGCATTTTAGGCGACCTTGCTGGTCCTAGGGCAATCTCTATGTGCTCCTTGCTGATGAGTTTTCCCGAGAGAAGTTCGGGAGTCTATCCAAGCTAAAAACGGGCTCAACATCAACCTAACTGGTCTCTAGATCGGTTTAGTCGATCACCCTATATTCCTGTTGCGTTGTGGTTGTATGCAACCCCTTGGGCGTGCAAGCCCCTGCTCCGAACACCCTCCGGCGTAAACAGACATAACGACCAAAAAGTGAACCTGTGCTGCTATATTTCCAATGTTTTCATGTACTATTCTACAATATAGCTAGCGACTCCTCACTAGGAGCTAATAAAGCTAAAACCATCAAAGAAAAGCAAAAGTTCACATTGTTGATCCACCACACCACTGACTGGATGTTTCCAACTCTACTCTGTCGTGATGGACAGGAACACTTGGTGCATCACACCTCTAAACCGATCGATGTCCAGGGTGACGTTCTGGCCATCGAGGAAGGTTACCCAAGCTTTACCCTGGCGATGTATGGACATGGCGTCGGTAAACACCGGGTGGTCCCTAGGGTACTTCTCCTTCAATGTAGTTTCCTCCGCCGTTGCCTCGTACTCGACGTACCGGAGACCCATGCCTTGCACGGGCTCACCAAAGGCATACCAGCACGCCCACTTCATGCCACCCCAGGGAACGATCTGCACTACGGTGCCGTTGTGAGGCAGGAACACCATGTTTGTCAGCCCAGCACCATGCACGCCAACCATCACGTCGCAGGAGTTCACCACCCCCGCGAAGTGGCCCATATCGCTGACGTCGTCTGGCCTCGCAGCCACCACTTCTAAGCCGAGGTTCTCCATGGCGGTGATGGCATCGGCTTCTCGTTCGTCAGCTCCCTTGAGCCGAGGCCTCTGCCCTGAGCTCCGGCTTATGGGTTTAGACCATGGCCGTTGCAGCGAGAAGACAGACCTGAGGAAGTCACGGAATCCCATCATAGTGTAACCATTGCGGGAGAGACTCGGGTCTATCGCAAGCATCTTGTTGTGATTCTCCAACCCGACATGCGCCGACGGGAAGCAGCGCACAGCGGTGTCAGCGTCGAAGTCTATAGCCGGGTACATGGACAGTGCGGCGAGGATCGGCCTGAACTTGTCCACCCATTCAGGTTGGTAGTCGGTGATAAGAAACTGGACACGGCCATTGTACTCACGGGATGTGATGTAAAGTGGCACGATGAGGTCACTCATGGCATGGAAGAAGTTTCCACTGCAGCCGCCGGTAGAGAAGACCACCGCCGGCACGTCGTGCCTCACCGTGCACTTCGGTGGGATAATGAAACTGAAAGCTGGCGGCAGGGATCTCATGGTGACCTCCCGAATCCTCGACATGGTCTCTTGCTCCCACTTTCGCGTGTATGGGCGGACTGTGAACGTAGAATTCTCCGGCCTGTGGGTGGATGCAGCGACCACATAGACTATCGCCGATTTGCCATGGATGCGCAAGTCACCTTCCATTGTGCAGGTGTCCGAGTGAGGGTTGCTGAAGTTGCAGGTTAACTTGCTGGTAGAGGCTCCCACATCTGCATATATCACAGATGAATTTTTTGAGTTAAAAAGATCACTCTTTCGTGCAAAAAAAAAAAATCCTCTAAGTTTATTTTAGGTACATTATTGTCTTGCACGTATATGTATCGACAATCTAGGAAAACAATGATTATAGAACAAACAAAGATAGAGTTCAATTCATGACAATCGTCGTTAAATGTGCACATGTACCTGAATTTATTGAAGAACTATCTTTTGGCCCGTTGGTGGCAAGGATCTGATTTTGCTGGTTGTAGTCTGAGGCAAATTAAAAATGATGAATATTATCGTATTAGTTTCGCATCTAAATACTGAACACTTCCATACATACTCCGAAACACAATAACCAAATAAACTGACTGTTTAATAACGAAGTAAGCTAGTTCGTGCATTTTATATTATGAGCACGATAAGATTTTCAGATCTAATTAATGGACTATTCTATGTATCAGCTTGAACTAATTAAATTAATCTGCTGGTGTTGGGATCTACACTAGCAGTCAACTTGTGGTTTCTTTCGAGGGGGCGTGTACTAGCACACACATGGAGTATTGTTATATCACCAATGGAGGAAGAAAACTGATCGAAGCTCCTCCGGGATAGCTAATTTAACCGTTTATTGCTTTCGAGATAATCGGCAGACATACCTTGTACAGCTTCTGGGTCATGTGGATGTTGCTGCCATCTTGCATTGTCAAAACCTTCAATTTATTGGTGATAATCATACCATTATACATCACTCTATTGACATAGATATATAAACGAAAAACCGAAGTTAATTCTGTAAACAAACTTATATAACTCACCGGTGTATGGAACCGTGAGAACCATTTCGTCCGTGTCTTTAATAAATCTGGTCTCCCTAACTGGACAAAGCTGAAGGTGCATTAGTTCTATGAGGTAGCAGGTCATAACTCGAAACATGTAAATGAAAAGCACCATATGCATCCCAATCAGGGGCGAAGCCAGGATAAATGGTTGCCGGGGTCGATACTCTCACAGGACTACCTTTAAGGCTTATGATAATATAATATCAATATATAACATCAAATTGATAAAATAACAAGTTGACAAAATAAACTTTCACGGCAGTAATTACCTACTACAGTTTTTCTCTACAACTAGGACTCTCCATCTTGTGAAAGTGAATTAAATGGTGGCTAGAAATCCTTGCTTTATGAAGCATATATATGCGCATATTATCAAATGTATATTAAGCTCACGATCATCCTTTAGTTGTGTTGAACGATACTAAATTACTAATGTGAAAGTATAGCCATGTGTATACTCTGTTAAAAGTCAGTAAGTCACTATTGAAATACATCTATATGTAAGCTGTACTAAAGTAGATAGATACCTGACATCTTGCCGGAATGAAAGAGCATGTTCTTTGCTGGAAGGCATATGTCCTATCTGCTTTCTGAGTTTGAATTGTATAGCTGAAAAAAAAACCTAAGACCTCAAGGTTCAGACTTGATGATTGCTAGTTACCAATTCAAGTATTGGGTATTTGGGGTACCTGGACAACAGATGGGCAGAGAGCTTAGGGCTTCTCCAGTGGTGTTTCTAAAGCGACTCATGGGATTATTTTATTTGGAATGAGTCGATGCATGCACCACTGGAGCAAATCGATGCATGGAGTGTGCCAGGAGTCAACCACCAAACATGAGTCGATTCATTCCAATTAAAATAATATTCACGTGGAAAGAAGAGGAAGAAGAAAGGGACGGAAAGCACCAAGTTACTCATGCAAGTGTTCGGCTTTGGAGAACAAAATGTATTTTTATTTGAATGGCCCACAGGAAGAGTCGACCTACCACTGGAGATTGAAGGAATTGACTCAATTGCATCTTTTTGTATGCGTACATAGCCTCGGTGAGTCGACCCACCACTACACATGCCCTTAAAGCTTATAGCCGGCGGCACTGGCAAGTTGCGGTTGGGGTTTGTCAGTTTGTGTCTTTGAGAAGCGAGATCGAGAATGAATGAAGGAGCAGCGGCACCACCTCAAGGATTTGCGAATTGATACGAGAACAAAGAAGATCGGAAGATGAAACGGTGACCAGGCTGTGGACTATGGGCTTATTACCTTCCGGGCTATGGGCTTACCTGTACATATATACTTGCATTCACGTAATCACGTTTCATGAAACGGGAGCCAGGCCATTGAGTGGCTACCGGGCTTATCTTTGCTCCTTGCTAATCAATCGATGGATGGGCTAAGGACCTAAGGTGATGCCACGATGGACTGCTCGGCCGCAAGTCTGTCGGGGTCGCACATATTTTTTACCGGGTCCAAGCTGGACAAAAATCGTTGGGCATTTGAGGTGATCGCAAAATCATCGGTGTCGGCTGACCCGATGCGTGAACGTAGCTTCACCCTTGATCCCAATTAATTCGAACTATCACTGCAGTGGTGCATCTATAGGTTGTGTTTTACTTCCATACATAGGGTTTTGTGTGATGCTATCAGCTTAGTGCATTAGCATTGTTACAAGTGAATGCCTGGATTTTTTTATTTCATTGAAAACAAATTCTCCTATATTTATGCTATTACTATCAAAAAGGAATAATTTCAAATAAAAAACTAACACAAAGCAATACTTCTCCTAACGTTTCAAATTATATACGACAAATGGAGTTCTCTAAAATTTGGTGCTTCAGCACATTTAGAGCTCCTGCTGAAGTACTCAAAACCGAACAGGCTTGCATGTACTCCCACAGTTTCAGATTGTAAGCTAACTTATTTAGGTTTAAAACTTTTGCTATGCATTTATTATGTCTAATACAAAGTAAAAGTCACGCACTCCCTCCATCCCAAATTATAAGTTATTCTAGCTTTTTTAGGTACATATCTTCTGTTATACACCTATATATAGTCTAGATGTATGCATCTAAAAAAGCCCAAATAAATTACTATTTTGAATGGAAGGAGTATGTAAGAAAGCTTGAACGAGTTATAATTTGGAAGAGAGCACTAATATTGTCGAAAAACATATAAAGAAGTAGCGCGAGGCCTAAAAACAGATCATATGCATGTATGGAATTGGTCTTTAATTTGTCCAGGACGAAACACCGGCGGCCACTTACAGCGAGCGACCTGCGGCAGGAAATCAGTCTTCAGCACAATCAGCACAAGAAGAGAAGGCAGCAGGAGCCACATTGCGCCCTTCCTGCACCGCTGCTCCCTTTCTTAGTACCCTCATGCCTCCCCATCATCTCAGACAAGCTCATCTCTGCAAAGCCAGCTCCGCCCAGACGACGGCCTGAGCTCCTTCAGTCTGTTCTCTTATACCACACTCACATCTCGATCGCAGAGTTCATCAGGCTGTGGTTGACTTGCATGCAGCATTAAATCCCGTGCAGTGTCCACGTGCATGCACGCTATTATCGGCGCATAGAAGGGGCATCGGGATCGTTAAAAAGACGACAAATGCAACTGCAGCACGGGATACTACATTTCTTATTTGTAGCTGCAGTCCACAAAGGAGCTGCAAGCAGAGCACCGACGGTTTGTTTCAAATGTTTTGTTGACAAATGAGAGTGGTTGATTCCACCTCTATATTTTTATTATTTATTATTGGAGGAACTACACGAGAGCCTCAGAGCCTGCTTTTCATGTGTAAATGCACTGTGCAAGTACAAAATAAACATGGGGTAATAGGTACAGCAGGCTAGGTTATAGACTGAATGGTCGATTGTTGGCAGAATTGAACAAAATGAGTAGGGTAGGATATAGACCCTGTTATCACCGGTGAAGCAGTTTTTTTTTTCTTCAGTTCCATAAAGCAGCTTCAACAGTAAAGCTAAAGTTGTTTTAAAAAAGTGTTTGATAAAACAGCTTTTAGGGAGGATAGCAGAGAGAAAGCTGAGAGAAACTAGTATTTTCAGCTTTACCTCGGTTCTTGTGCTGTGAGAGGAGTTGAAAAATAGCTTTTAGGGAGAAGTTGTTTCATCTCGACCTATTTGGGAGAAGCTGAAAAACAGCTTTATGAAGCTGAGGCAAAAGCCCTACCAAACAGGCCCATATGTAAGGAAAATGGACCATTGGCCCGTTTAGTTTGGTTTTTAGTGTTTGATGATCAACATAACCATTTGGACTAACATTAATTGATTGATAGTGTTTTTAGATATAGTTCAAAGGGTGCAAAAGTAGACTTGGACTTAGGCAATGTGGTGATCTAAAGGATAAACACCTCAAGCAAGACATTAGAAGCAATGTTGAAGATTTATAAGACATGCAAAAGTCTAAGACATGAAGATGAAACCAAGCTGGACGTGAAGAAACAAGTTCAGAGAAGGAGTTGTGGATCATCGGACCCTGAGGAGTCGTCGGACTAATATGGGAAGGAAACCCTAGCAGCAGCGTTTAGGTAGGGCATCGGACCGAGGAGATGCAGGGCGTCGGACCAAACAACTTTACTGTTCATAGAGACATAGAACACACATAGGCGTCGGACCGAGGCAATAGTGGGAGCGTTGGACCAATTCAGTTAGAGTCCGACGGGTTCTAGTAAGGTTCCAGAGAGGGTTTCGAGGCGTCGGACCGATCCGAGGCAAGTCATCGGACTATACGCTCAAGGGGGCCCAACTATCAAGTGAAGCGAATGATGGCATCTGTCAACAATGGCTAGTTGACGGCTAGCTGTGGGACAGGGCATCGGACGATCCGATGACCCTTCGTTGGTCAGTCTGACGACTGTGTAGAAAGCCTATGCAAGGTTCCAATGGCTAGTTTCTATGGTGGAGCTATTTACACCCCCATGGCTGGCCATTTTGGAGTTGTTGGAGTGTGCTGGAGATATAGGAGTGTTGAGACACCTCACCAAGTGCTCTAACCACCACAAGTGCTTAAGAGAAGATTAGGTGGTTAGTGTAGGTGCTTTGCAAAGTGCTTAGACTAGTGAGACCTGCTTAATAGCACTTCCTCTAGGTTTAGGCCTAGTGTTAGTGAGGTTTGCTTACCTCAAAAGGCTTGGTGCTTGCATGCACCATTGTTGTACACTGGAGGGGCTTGTAGTCTTGCGAGACCACACCAACCACATTTGTGGTGTGGCCACCACCGTGTACCGTAAGGAACGAGGCTTGAGATGGTGTGGCCGGAAGCTCAATAGTGAAGACGGCATGGAGTGGTCCTGGAGAGGCTATTCCGGAGACCCACTTGCGCATGGGGAAGGCTCGGGGCTATCTAGGGAGTTACCCGACCAGGAGCTTCACCCTTGCGATGGCTTCCTTACGAGGGGCTCCAATGAGGACTAGGAGGAAGCTTGCACGCTTCTCAATACCTCGGTAAAAGTATTAGCATCATCGAACAGGTTTTGCATCTCTATCGCCATTTACATTCCGCACTTAATTTATGTACCTTGGGTTGTGTGCTTACTTTCCTAGCTTAGTGTGATAGGCTATTTGATAGGATTAGAATCTAGGGTGCATAACTCTTTTGAGGTAGAGACAGCAACACACCTAGCAAAACTGTAGTTGCACATTTAGATAGTTTATCTTTGCATAGGTTTTGTTTAGTTTGAAATTAGAGACCATAGTTTAGAAATAGTTTTTAAGTTGCCTAATTCACACCCCCTCTTAGGCATCATGGTCCTTTACAAGTGGTATCAAAGCCAGGTTGGCTCAGTTTGGACCTTTGGGTTCACCACCGTTGAGCCAACGCTATTTAGAGTGTGAAGGATGAATACCTCTAGGCTTTCGCACTTTGAGGGCACTAATTTCCCATATTGGAGTGCTAGAATGGCTTGCTACCTAGAAGCGTTTGATCTAGGTGTTTGTAAGTCACTCATAACAGGATAAAAAACCCTTAAGAATCCCAAAAAACCCATGGCAAGTGACGAAAAGGAATTTCACTTAAATGCAAGAGGTAAAAATTGTTTGTTTGAATCTTTGAGCATAGAAAATTTTAACCAAGTGTTCACCCTATCTAAATCAAAATGAAATTTGGTTAAAATTGCATGAGCTCCATGATGAAACAAGTAATGTCCGTGAGCAAAAACATTGCCTAGCTAAACAAAGTTATGGTTCCTTCAAAATGCATGAAAATTAGCTTGTTAGAGATATGTATTCATAGTTGAATCTAATTATCAATGAGGTCAATTCTTTAGGATTGAAAGCTAGGTGATGCAGACGTTGTAAGGAAGATCATCTCGGTACTACCACACATAGCAAATATGGAAGCATCATCACCATCCTTCAAAACATGGAGGACTTCAACAACATGATCCTAGCGCTTGTCATTGGCAAGTTAGTGGCATTTGAGATGTCCGCAAGATGGGTCAAGAAGAAGCCACTTCATCAAGCAAAAGCATTGCTCTCACATGTGATGAGAACAAGAAGATGAAGGGCAAGAATCAAGTTGAATCAAGCTCAAGCTTAAGTTCATCATGTGAAGAAGATGAAGGTGAGGATGATGATGATGATAAAAGTGATGACAATGAAGCCTCCACCTCCTCCTTCGAAGTTGATGAAGAAACTATCAAGATGATAGAAAAGGTGGTGAAAAATATTCACAAGTTGAATGTCAAGGGTGTGCCCATTGTTGACGGTGCTTAACTCATATTTCTACCACCAACATTTAAACAAAATAAAACAAATATGAATACCAAAACTTAGAATTAGGGATTACAACTCATATTTTCCATGAGTTTTGGTATATACATGTTTTGTAGGACAACACGTGAAAATACACCAAAATGCGAAACCAAGAAGGCGCATTCAAGCAAAACAGAAGCAAAGACCATCCAAACTTCAGATTTGGGCCAGAACACCAACATAGCAGAGGCCTAGGCCCAGCCAGCAATCCACTAGAGCAAGGCGGTGGCGACTGGGCTAGCCTAAGGTGTGGGCGCACCCATGGTGCAGGCGCACCGCCCCTAGCTCTGCTCGGTCCCACCTTGCTCAGGCGGTGCATTCAATACTGGGGAAGGCGGTTGCATGTGGTGCTTTCTTAAAATACAAGCAAGCTAACCTCCTCCTAGCATATATAAGAAGACCCCTTCTCCACATTCAAGAAAATCATACACATTTGGAGAAGAAGAAGAAAGGCTACACTCATTCCATTAGCTTGTAGCTAGACTAGTTAGGGAGTGAGAGAGGGAAAGAGTGAGAGGAATAGCGGAGTAGCGGTACCCTCTACTTCTTGTACTCGGTGAGCCTTATACATCGGATGGACAGAGTGCCGGACTTGTCGGTCCCCTCTACACTTGTACCTCTACGTTCATCTTACTACTTGGAGTAAGAAGTTCGTGTTCAACTTTCGGTTTTGATCCCCTAAGTTAAGTTATCATTGTTACTACTTACTTATAGGTTTGTCGTCCGTCCTTGTGACGGGTGCTCTAGTAGAGGACTCCTAATAAAGACGGATGTTCCTAGCCAATGCTAGAGTAGTAACGGTTAGCGTAGACATGGTGTCTAAGCTACACGTTACCTTCGATTACCTCGTATCCTCCGGTTGAGGGGTAGGCGGCAGGTGGTGACAGCCCTGTCCGTCCTTTGTAATTCCCCATATTCAGATACAACATTGAGCTGTAGGCCAGTATTGCCTGGCAGACCAAGCATAAGCTAGTGCCCGAAGTGAGTCTATAGTAGCAAAGTTATCTTCACTTAAGGTTTCTACCCTTAGAAGAACCTCACTACCCAAGTTACCCTTCCTTTTGTTCTCCTAGGTAGACTAGCCAAGAGACTACCTACACCTCCATTCCTCGTGGAAATACGATACCCTGAATACCACCGGGTGAAGTGCTACAACGGTACTTCTGTGCGCTTCTGGACTTTTCTACTTATGCTAAGAAGCACCAACAAGCATTTCTGGCGCCGTTGCCGGGGAACAGTTGTCGTTTTAGTCTCCGAATCTAGTTTGCCCGTGTATCCTTTGTTTTTTTCTTTTGTTTTTTACTATTCTCCAATGGAGTAACCTACCATTCCTATCACTCGAGCCAAAAACTCAGTGGCAGAATCTCTCCCCCATCTTGACCTGCCCAAGGAAGTCATGTCGGTTTTACCCTTTGATTCCCCCGAGTCGTCCTTAGAAAAAGATGCAAAACTCTTCATAGAAGAAGAGGACGACTTAGGAGAAACCATTGATCTTCCACAAGAGGAACCACCGGCATGACCTCCAGTTGAGCTAAAACCCTTGCCCACTGGCCTATGTTATGCTTTCCTAAAATCTGATGAGGAGACGTCCAAACTCATCGCCATCTTAGAAAAACATAGGTCAGTTTTTGGGTATTTTTTGCACGATCTCAAGGGGATTAGACCAACTCTCTGTACCCATCGCATTCCGATTGACCCTTCGAGTACACCATCTCGAGAGCCTCAGCGTAGGCTCAATAATGCGATGCGGGAAGTCATGAAGAAGGAAGTCCTCAAACTTCTTCATGCCGAGATTATCTATCCCGTACCACATAGTGACTGGGTTAGTCCCATCCAAGTGATTCCAAAGAAAGGATGAATGATGGTCGTTGAAAACAATAAAAATAAGTTAATCCCACAACATACTATCACAGGGTGAAGAATGTGCATTGATTACCGAAAACTCAATGCGGCAACAAAGAAAGACCACTTCCCACTACCTTTCATTGATGAAATGTTAGAGCGGTTGGTGAACCATTCTTTCTTCTGATTCCTCGATGGGTATTTGGGGTGTCATCAGATTCCCATCCACCATGATGACCAAAGCAAGATGACTTTTACATGCCTGTATGGAACATACGCATATCGTAGAATGTCATTCGGGTTGTGTAATGCGCCCGCGTCATTTCAACGGTGCATGATGTCTGTTTTCTCAAACATGATAGAAGAAATCATGGAGGTTTTCATGGATTTTTTCTCAGTCTATGGCAAAACCTTTGACCACTGTCTGGAGAATCTAGACAAAGTCTTGCAGAGATGCCAAGAGAAGGACCTGGTACTTAACTGGCAAACGTGCCACTTTATGGTCCGTGAAGGCATCGTTCTTGGGCACCTTGTGCCCGAAAGGGGGATTGAGGTAGACAAGGCCAAGATAGAAGTCATTGAGCAACTACCACCCCTCGTGAACGTAAAAGGGATTCGTAGCTTCCTAGGTCATGCAGGGTTCTATAGGCGATTTATCAAAGATTTTTCATAAATTGCTAGACTCCTCACAAACCTGTTAGCTAAGGATGCACCTTTTGAGTTCATAGATGAGTGCTTAAATGCTTTCCACACTCTTAAGAAAGCACTCATCTTAGCGCCAATCATCCGACCACCCGATTGGTCGCTACCATTCGAGATCATGTGTGATGCTAGTGACTATGTTGTTGGTATGGTCCTTGGCCAAACCAAAGATAAGAAGCGTCACACAATCGCATACGCTAGCAAAACACTGACGGGAGCACAACTTAACTATGCCACCATAGAAAAAGAGCTCTTAGTAGTCGTTTTTGCTATTGACAAGTTTAGGTCTTAGTTAGTGGATGCAAAAGTTATCGTTTATACTGATCATGTTGCGCTTAAATATTTGCTCACTAAGAAAGACGCTAAACCTAGATTAATAAGATGGGTTCTCTTACTCCAAGAATTTGACCTTGAGATAAAAGATAAAAAGGGAGTAGAGAACACTGTCACCGATCATCTATCGCGTTTGCAAGTCACTAATATGTAGGAACTTCCAATAAATGACTTCTACATGTTACTGAAGGTGACGGATACAAACCCATGGTACGCAAGTATCCTGAACTTCATGGTTTCAGGATATGTACCACCGGGTGAAAACAAATGGAAGCTGCAAGCAGAAAATAGACATCACCTTTGGGATGACCCATACCTATATAGGGTATGCTCTAATGGCTTATTGAGGAGATGTGTACCCACGGCAAAAGGTTTGCAGATCATCGAGAAATGCCATGCAGCACCGTATGAAGGCTATTATGGAGTATTCCGCATGTAGGCCAAAATTTGGCAGTGTGGGTTCTTCTGTCCAATGATGTATGAAGACACCAAGGAGTTCATCTGAAGGTGCCAAAAATGCTAGCTGCAAGGTGGCATCACAGCTCGCAACGCAATGCCCTCCATTACAACTTAAAAGTGGAGATCTTTGATGTCTAGGGCATTGACTTCATGGGGCCATTTCAAAAGTACCATGATAGCGAGTACATCCTTATTGCCGTCGACTATGTTTCAAAATGGGTGGAAGCTCTACCATGTAGAGCTGCTGATGCTAGTCATGCAAGGAAGATGTTTCATGAAGTAATCTTCCCTCACTTTGGAACACCATGAATGGTGATAAGCGACAAAGCATCCCACTTCATTGACAAAACCTTCAGAGCCTTCCTGAAAGAGCTTGGGGCCAAGCACAACATTGCCACCCCATACCATCTTCAAACAAGCGGTCAGGCAGAAACTTTAAATAAACAAATTAAGAATATCCTGCAGAAAATGGTCAATGCAATGGGAGAAGGATGGAAAGATAAGCTACCTGATGCACATTGGGCATACAGGACAACTTATAAAACCCCCATTGGCATGTCGCCATTTTAGCTCATTTATGGAAAGAGCTGCCACTTGCCTGTTGAGCTCGAGCATTGAGCTTACTGGGCAATCAAGAGTTGGAACATGGATGTGAAGCTAGCCGGCAGAAATCATCAAAAACAAATTACCGAGCTAGAAGAATGGCGAGAGAAGGTGTACCATAGTGCCAAGCTCTACAAGGAAAGAACAAAGAGATGGCACGATCACTGAATCCAATACAAAGAATTCAAAGAGGGAGATAAGGTTCTTCTGTTCAACTCCCGGGTCAAACTCTTCGGTGAAGGAAAACTAAAAAGCAAGTGGCAAGGACCGTACACCATCATCAACATTTTGCCACACAACGCGATCACCATCCAGGACGATGATGGTAACATTTTCAAAGTTAACGGTCAACGTTTAAAAGTTTTCCTAGAGCCTTCTTATAACACTAATTTAGAAATCAACTTATGAAAATTTAAAAATTTAAATCATGCTAACATATTCTTTTATTTACTTAAAATTTAAAAATATTGCTTTACCTTTTTAAGCAAGCAATCATGGCTAAATGAACTTTATGCCCTCACTAGACAAAACCATGATTCTTGATCAATCTTGCTTGATACATGTTGATCACATGAATATCCATTCATAATTACAAAATCATGTGAATATTGTAATTTGAATATTCTTGATTCAACATGATTACAAGTGTATCCTGCTCTATCATGTTGTGATTCTAGAGAATAAAAACCTGACACCAGCATCCCTAGAATCCCCAAGCATGCAAGTGCACCTGGACAAAAAATCAGGCCAAGGGGAGGAGCTGGGGGTGCAGGCTCACCCATGGTGTGGCCACACCACCCTCTACTCCGCTGGCCCCCAATCTTTGCATGCATCTCTTTGACCTCCTGTGTATCGTAGCCATGGTGGTGCTTGGTTTGTTTCCTTCACGATAGAGGCTCGAGCTCCTAAATAAACCCCCATAGCTCTCTCCTCTCCTCACACCAAGCTACAAGCTCTCTTCTCTCCCTCCACTTAGCTCTCAAAGCTCTAAGCTCAGCAATGGCTAGCCACGCTCTCACTTTGTACAAGGGCTCTTGCTCCACCTACAACCTTGATGGCATTTCAACGTCCATTGATCTTGTACCCAAGAGCTCATTCGTGAGGGAAGAAGCAAGGCTCATCACCGAAGCCCCACTCGCTATCATGGCGCCACCTAGATATGCCATGAGTGGCGATTCTAGCCTCAAGACCACGACGCGTTCCAAGGTGCCCCAAGGTGGCGCCAAGGAGAAGAAGGCGCACTAACACGCCTAATCGCCGGTGCCATCGGCCCCAAACAGAAGGCACCCGAAGCTAGTGGACCTAACAAGCGCTCTTTTGTAACGCCTTCGGGCAATTCGGTCTCACATGCTAGTTTGTTCTTACCCTCCACTAGGCCATGTCCTTCTTACACCATGGGAGGCGTGCGCAAACCCGACGAAGGTTACGGGAAGGTGCTTATGTGCAAACCGGCTAAAAAGCCATAAAGCAAGCTGGCCCCGTCAGGAAAAGGGTCAGAATCCTTGGGTGCACCCCTTAGGATTAAAAGGTTTAGGAAGCTCCCACCTATCAAAAGACCTGTAGGACAATACAAGAGTAGTGATGAGGAAGACACACCTTCCAAAGAGTCCTTCCATTGCCTCTCTTAGCGCTGAGAATGATAGTCTGCGAGATCTCCTTTGGGGCCTTAACGACAGCTTAGCGACTAACCTCCTCAAAATTAGAGATCTGGTCGATGACATCAACAGCTTGCGCTTCAAGCTCGACCAGAAATTAGCAAAGGTGGCTAAGGCCGCAGGAGTGGTAGATGCTCTAGACGAACCTTTCTAGGCCACTCCCGCCAAAATAAATTAGGCGCATTTTTATCTTTCAAGTATTCATTCTCATCATATTTGATTTGCAATCTTGTAATGCGCCTATACAATTATCATTGAATAAAGTTTTATTATTAGTGATATTTGTTGCACTTGTTTTCTTTCTCTTTTGTATCAAATAAGAACAGGTAAGAAAACAAGTGTGGGGGAGGAACCACATTCACCTCCAACTTAGTTGCACAACAGACTGTCAAATTCAAATTCGGTTTGTGCAACTTCCACTCTCTCACTCCATTTTAATAGAAACTTTAAAAACTAAATAAATGTTAAATTAAAATAAAGAAAATGCTCCATCTCCGTGTCTTCCTATGTTTAAAAGTTTGTATACTTTTTATTCCTTGCTAATATTCCTAAAGACTTGTGAACACTTATAAATAGGGGAACCCATTTTATCTAAGTAATTGACGAATGAGATATAGTAGGATGACATGACGCTTGCTCATTTCTTGCAAAGTACTTGGGATTTATTTTTACAAAACAAAATTCAAATAAGCATGTTCCTTGAATGATATTCAAATATCTACCAAGGCCATATATGATCTTACATGACAAAACCTTCCAATTATGACGCTTACTTTGTATTGAGTTTTGTCAAGTTTTGTGACCCCTGTTGAGAGATGTTTCATGCTCCCAAGATCAAAACTCACGTACACGCCACAAATAAACAACTATTCCTACACTGGGAATACGCTACAACATGTTTTCCATTTGCAACAAAATAAATACTCCATGCTCTAGAATATGATCTCACTAGCATATATCTTAGAAAGAGACAAAAAGGCTATGCTAAAAGAAAAGAATGGGACACATGAAGGTCCCAAAGTATAGAAAAAATAGGGACACATGAAGGTCCCAAAAGCATTCAAAAAAGGGGAGATGAGCACATGAAGGCTCGTAGAGAAAATAAGCTAGCCATGTCTCAAAACAAAAGCAAGAGCTAGAGATCATATCAAATAGAGGAGTATAATTCCACCAAAAAAATTCCACACACTTGCACTATTTTGATCTAAGGGTATGACGCTTCCCTCTGGTGCGGTCCGGGATTTGACTTTACAACATATGCAAGGTAAGTGTGACTCAAAATGTTCATCCCTACCCAAAACTCCATATAAGCTTTTTAGAAGTACGATGATCAAAAGAGAAGGCAAAATTTCAAAATATGCCTTGGTAAGGAACCACTTACAAATTTGAGCGACTTGTGAGAATCATTCAAGAAACAAAAGCTATCTTTATGTTTTCAAAAACATACAAAAACCCAAGTTTCTGAGCAGGAATAGAGTGAGAAGATTTGAATCCAAGCTGTTCCATTTTTCATTTACCCAAGATATTTTGGTAGACACTTGGAAGTTCACAGGTTCAGGTGAAGCTTGGAATAATCTGTACGCAGATTTTTCAAAATCAAGATGAACCCGCTTAGTCCTTAGAACTTTACTTGAGGATGAGCAAAGGACTAAGTGTGGGGGAGCTTGTTGGTAGTGCTTAACTCATATTTCTACCGCCAACATTTAAACAAAATAAAACAAATATGAATACCAAAACTTAGAATTAGGGATTACAACTGATATTTTCCACAAGTTTTGGTATATACATGTTTTGCAGTACAACACGTGAAAATACACCAAAATGCGCAATAAAGAAGGCGCATTCAAGCAAAACAGAAGCAAAGCCCATCCAAAGTTCAGATTTGGGCTAGAACACCAGCACAGCAGAGGCCCAGGCCTAGCCAGCAACCCACTAGAGCAAGGTGGTGGCGACTGGGCTAGCCCAGGGTGTGGCCGCACCCATGGTGTGGGCGCACCGCCCCTAGCTCTGCCCGCTCCCACCTTGCTTAGGCGGTGCATTCAATACTAGGAGAGGCGGTTGCAAGTGGTGCTTTTCTAAAATACAAGCAAACTGACCTCATCCAAGCCTATAAGAAGACCCCCTCTCCACATTTAAGAAAATCATACACATTTGGAGAAGAAGAAAGGCTACACTCATTCCATTAGCTTCTAGCTAGACTAGTTAGGGAGTGAGAGAGGGAAAGAGTGAGAGGAATAGAGGAGTAGTGGTACCCTCTACTTCTTGTACTCGGTGAGCCTAGTACATCGGGTGGACGGAGTGCCGGACTTGTTGGCCCCCTCTACACTTGTACCTCTACGTTCATCTTACTACTTGGAGTAAGAAGTTCGTGTTCATCTTTCGGTTTTGATCCCTTAAGTTAAGTTATCATTGTTACTAATTACTTACGGGTTCATTATTCATCCTCATGATGGTGCTCTAATAGAGGACTCCTGAGAAAGACGGATGTTCCTGGCCAACATTAGCGTAGTAACGGTTAGCGTAGATGTGGTGTCTAAGCTACACATTACCTTCGTTTGCCTCGTATCCTCCGGTTGAGGGGTAGGCGGCAGGTGGTGATAGCCTTGTCCATCCTTTGTAATCCCCCATGTTCAGATACGGCGTAGAGCTGTAGGCTAGTATCGCCTGGCAGACCAAGCATAAGCTAGTGCTCGAAGTGACTCTATAGTAGCAAAGTTATCTTCACTTAAGGTTTCTACCCTTAGAAGAACCTCACTACCCAAGTTACCCTTCCTTTTGTTCTCCTAGGTAGACTAGCCAAGAGACTACCTACACCTCTATTAATCGTGGAAATACGATACCCTGAATACCACCGGGTGAAATGCTACAATGGTACTTTCGTGCGCTTGCAGACTTTTCTGCTTACGCTAAGAAGCACCAACACCCATCCAAATTGAAGATTGCCTATTTACCAACCAAAGAATAAAGCATAGACGAAAGGATGCTATGGTTGTGGCAAAAAGGGGCACTTTGTGGAAGACTATCCAAACATGCCCATGTTGACACTAGATATGACAAGTAGATAAATCCGCAAGCGCACGGATGTCAATGTAACTTTCAACCAGGAGTATTCTAAGGTATCAAATTTCCACGAGAAACATGAAGTGGACAAGTTAAGAACTAAGAGTGTCCAAGGATAGAGCAAGGGTATAAGATAACAGGTAGAGAGGATATCTGTGGTTCCTATGAACTATGGCAAGACTAAAGAAGATTGTATCACGGTTGTTTACTTCGGGGCACAGCCCGCCTAGCAACCTAGGAGAGATAACTAGACAAGGTCTACCATGAGCCCTATGATTTAATAACTAGACCTATCATGGTGGAATACAAAGGATGGATAGGGCTATCACCACCTACCACAATCTATCCGGAGGCCTAGCCGTAAAGACAGGCAAGCTATAGCCTAAGCACCACACTTAATCTATAGACTCACTACTCTAATTCTATACACGATGAAATGAGACAAGAGCACTCTAACCAAGCGGTAAACCTATAAATAATAACAATATAAAATAATACTTAAGTAATGTAAAAGATCAGAGTTACCACATAGAAGATGCCGGACTTCACTCGAAGCAGAGCTTCATCCACCAAGGCACAAGTGGGAGAGGATGCCGACAACCCTAGCTCCTCCCCAAGTTTCTCCTCACTCTCCCTATCTTCTACTTCTAAGTAGTAGAACTACAGAGCTTCGCCTAGCTACTATTCTCACTTGGAGTGATGGAAATGATATGGAATGATTACAAATGGAGCTCAACACCACTATTTATAGCCATATGCATCCACCTCTATGTCCTTGTTTCTCTCCCTCTGTATTTAATTTGAGCATGAAATGCAGGAAAATTAGCTTTTGTATGTACACTAATTTATAGGAAATAGATATGTATGTTTTCATAAGCTACCAAATGCACATGGATTCAAATATGGTAACAAACAACCATGTATTGTACTAGAGTTGTAGCACTTACATATGCGTACAAGTGTGACATGTAGCTATGAGATCCCATCACTTGATGGTGCCGGACCTTAGCATGGTTGCGCTTGTTCTTCTCAGAAACTTCCTATAAGGCATGTAAGTTGCAGACAACATAGATAGAATAGAAAAGTTGTTGTCTTTTAGAACATCATCATACCTTCCCTTTTGAACTAGACCACTTGTTCACGAGTTCAACCCACTGCTCGTCAGTAAGACTCGAAATAGGAGAAGTTGTTCTGACTTCATTAGTCGGTATATCGATGAAGAGGTTCTTCTTCAACAAATATCTACTCTGGCGTACCCTAGTTTGGAGTAGATTGCTGCAGGCTTCCACTGTTGGCTTATGTTTGTCATCAACTGCCAACCTAGTCTACAGAAGTTAATCACCCATGAGATTTAGCTCTTAGCATTTGATACAATGACTTATTGAACGTACCAAATAGATATGGAAGGTATCAATTTACTTACAGATAACTTGCCCATGAATTCTTGCAATTGGGTTTCATCATTCTTGTAATGTTTCTAGCGAGTTAAGATAGGCATGTTCTTCCTAATGATAAGTCCAGCCTCTGAAGCTAGCTTAACAGCTTGTATAGGCTTCTCTAGCCTTCTCTTCCCTACATCAATTTCAATTGGCAACCTTCTACCCATAGCTTTTGTCATATTGTCCAGCAATGTGCCTTTTGTAGGCAGTCTTGGTTTTCTTGGAGCACGTTGTTGATCTACAAAGGTGGCACTTATAGTGTTAGAGTAGTCCAAGTAAAGCAAAGAATGTGAGGACAACCTCTAACTGTTCTGAGATGTCATCTTCATTTGCATTACTTGGGTCATTAAAAATAGACCAGTCAAGAACAGGACAAGGGGGCTATTCTTCTTTGCCTTGTCCCACAGTGGTTGCGCCATTGTTCTCTAGTTGAGGATTTAACTATTCTTCAGCCCTATCTTCTTGGTGGTTGGTGCTATACTTTTTTCGGACCTCGTTGAAACACTAGGAGTTGTCTCCCTCCCTGGAGTTGCCCTCACTATTTTTGTTCCACCTAGAGGCATCCTAGTCTTCTTCTTCTTGGATGCTCTAGCCCGCTTGTTGTTGTGGTCAATTTCCTAATACACAAGGGACAATCTGTTATTAGGACTTGCATGAAATAATTTTCAGAAATTATATCGGACTGCGTAATGTAAAGACCCCCAACCAAAATTGAGTAGAGACCTTTTCTAAGCTAGTATTAACACATTCATCTTCATCTTCCTATCCCTCTTCAGCTCCAGGAAGATATTCGGATGAATCTGACCCATCACCAGGAACATTATTTTTTGTTTGCCCGAAAATGTCTCAAAACCTTTTTAGGAAGCCATTTGGCACCATCTCCATCTACCCACCTAGATTCCTTATGTCAGATATATTGGCCAGGGGTACCTACACCGCCTGTATATGTGACTGTCACCAAGCTATCGGCCCAATAGCCGCCAAGGAGGAGGCCTGCGAGGGCTGACGCGATCAACCAACATGGAGATCAAGGCAAATCAAGATAGACGTATCTGGATGATAGCTAGGATCAATCATTGCGCATATCGTGTAACAAACTAGGAACTCAATCTGTTAGCCCGATCACCCTCTCTGTAACCCTACCCCCTCTGCCTATATAAAGGAGGGTAGTGTCACAAAACCACCCAATTCATACAAGCGCAAGTATGGCTGCCCCCATTTAACACGTTGACAGCGCATACTTTCACTTATATAAACCCGGTAGTCCGCCGAGTGTCACAAAGGACCTCAGTAAATCAACATCACAACCAAGATCGCACGATTAAGCAAATACACATCATATACATGGAGTTGCAGTAGAAATAATGTTTACAATGAGTTCACAAATAATAATACAAGTTTGGGTTTCAAAACCAATTAGTGAAAACAACATAGCTTTCAAATGATTACGATAATATAAGTTCCAAATACATTGCTAGCATACGTGACATCCTCTGACAAAAGCATATATATAAGAACACTATATAGAGTCGCCGAGCCCACCGGCAATTAGCCACCATCTTTAGCAGGCCGAGAACTTCACCAGCAACATGGTGGGATAAACCCTGAATACTCGAATGTACTCAACTAGACTTACCCATCATAAACTAAAAATAAAGTGACACCAAGCATTATGCAAGGCTTTATAAGTGGAGCTAGATTGACAACATTTTGCATAAAAAGCCACTAATTTAGCTATACATTTTATAATTCGGTCATCAAGTTAATTATAGCTATTCATCTCTAGATTAGCTACTAACCAGTGCCAAATATGTGATATATCATTTAGTAGCATAACAATAGTAACCATAGCCAGTGTAAGATTTTTATATTCATCAGAAACATCATATTCCATAATCCAATTACTACGATGCTGGAGCTAGTCGAGTTTCTCACTATCCAGGAGAGACGGTGATTCGAATCAGTTGTAACCAGCTGGGTAGTTATTCCTAACACAAACCCAGACATACCTGCGCCAAGGTAGTCTTAGGTCACCTTTGGTACAACACAGGTACACATTTCGCGGGTTCGATCAGCGCTACACAACTAGGGACAACTAGCTACCAGGACGACCAGGACTACCCTGCCCTTGGGCTCATGTCTGGCTCCCTGCACATCATTACTACCATCTAGAGTGCGCACTTTGACAGAACGAGGCCTGGCCTGAGTTGAGCTACTTGGCTTCACGATTGGAACGAGTTATCCAGCCAGCTAAGTGAGAGGCTTGCGTTCAATCTCGGCAGAAGTGCCAACAATGGTATGGTCCTTAATCAACACAGACAGGATCAACATAGCCAACCTAACACTATTGCATATGAAATCCCACCTGGTCTCCACTTGGATTACATCCCATGGTTATTTTTCCACAATAGCAAATATAGCCGACCGTGCTTCGGTATACACCTATATCTCACAGGTGACAGGAAATCGCTCGACTTCTACCGGTCTAAGCATGGCTAAGCATTTATTCGATCCTGGACCTACATAGGGTTCAAGGTATATGTCTGGACAAGAAAGTTATATGCATCAAGAGTTCCCAATCAACTCCTATAACCTAATGCATCAAACATAAAACGACTCAAATAAATATTTGTAAAACATAGGAGGTTTAGAATGCTCTAGGGCTTGCCTAGGATCCAACACAAAGTCAGTTCAGTTAGCTTGCACCGTCTTGGGGAACATCTTCCACTCTAAGCATGCACTCTAGGGGTCCTTCCATCTTCGGGATAGGTCCACCAACACCGTCTTCTGGTTCAACCCCATCATCACATGCTTCATGTCCATGCGTTGTGCATCTAGCGTCCCTAGATGAGATGCAACAATGTAAGTGCATGAATGCGAAGAATGGTAACTAACTATCACACAATCCTAGCATAGGGATAACAAGCATAACAAGCATGTCACACCAGTTAACTCAAGTTAAACTATTACAAGCATTTAACCATCAAGAACTAATTAAGCCTAGCATCACATAAGAACTAGGGCTGCGGTGAACGACACCAATATAATTAAAGCTCTAGCAAAACATGCATCAAGATCATTTATTAGTTACGTGCTTGACCAACATTATATAACATATTTATAAGATACCTTAGGTAGATCAATTGAACTCTAGTAGTGTCATGAGCTAACACTAACAAGCATACAAAGCAATGCAAAGTGAACCAAACAGTTTTAGGTGCATGCTCAGATTCTGGGCAGCAGCACAGTAGTCACTTGTTTCATCCATAACTGGAGTTATAGGTATCAAACAAAGGTGATCCTAGACTTTCTGGAAAGCTTAGAAAATTATATACAACTTTGTTATTTACACCTAGAGCTGGTTTAAAGGTTAACAAGGGTGAAAAATACTAATAAGCCGATCTGCTCAAACTAGGACAGAAAACTGACATGAAATTTAGAAATGCATAACTAGAGTTTTAATCATCCAACAAACATGATCCTTAACTTAATGGAAATCTTATTGAGTTACTTATAACTTTATTATTATCATCTTAACATGATTCTACAGCTAACAAGGTTAAACAACCCAATGAAGACACATCTGTCCAGATTTGGACAGAAACTATCATTTCACTTTGAACAACAATAACTAGAGTTCTAGACCACCAAAAGCAGTGATCTTAGACATTTTAGAAATCTTAGGAAAAGAACTACAACTCTCCTACTATCACCAATACATGATTCTATGTTTAAATAAGCCAAACAATACAATTATTTAGATCTATCTAGAGGACATGCAAAAGCTGACAGCAAACTTATAAAATCTATAACTCCTACACCAGTAGGCCTAAAATCATAAAATGTTAGGACAAGCAAGATACGGAAATTATCTATAACTTTTGTATTCAACATATCTACAGAAAGCATCATTTGGATCACGAAAATGTCACCACCACAAAAATTGTACATATAGCCATAACATCAAAGATACAACTATATGCATTTATCATTTATGTTATTCACAACTAACATTTTGTTGCTATATATGCAGTTCCATGCAACTCCTAACTATAACCAAGCAATCACATTACCTAGCACCAATTATTAGAAGTATTACATGTCATAAACACAATCATCTACTAACAAACTTTCATTACCTTTTCTATATTTAAAACCAATATATTAATTATAGGTGATGTTGCAAGCATCTCATTTGGATCTCCAATTTTACGAGAGATAGATGATGATAAAACATGATTACTGTATAAATCTTACATGCTTAGGTTTTATAGATTAATTATTACAAAAAAGATAAATTGCTATTGCAAAAAACATATGAGAGCAAGATAAATCTAAAACACATGGCCATATTATGTATCAACATGACACAACAATCTCCTACCAAGGTAATGGAACAACATTTTCCATTTTTACACCTTCATAAAAAATTATAACTCATTTAAAATTATTTATCAAGCACTAAATAAGTTAAATCAATAACTCAACAATACTGCATCCAATGAGCATGGAATTTTCACCACAGCACACTTATAGTATCAGTAGCCTACCATAAAATTTTCATAGCAATTGGAGCACCAAAACTTTAGATATGAATTTATTTGTAAAAAACCCTAATTAACATAGATAAATAAAAATAGCAAAAACCTTCTACTAACACTTGTCATAAGATGACTCTACTGCATAGATCTACTCTCCAAGATTCCAAAAAGTGTTCATTTGCTATTTTACAATTTTTCTATGATTTATTATGATTTTCCAAATTTTCAGCTAAATTAAAAGCCATAAAGGAGAAACACATTTGCATCCGAGACCCTGAACTTCCACGAAAACAAATTCTAGCGAAAAGGTCCTTCTAGGCACTTTTCACATGAGTCAATAGCTTTGTAGTTAGGCCCCCCCATTTTTCTAAATTTTAGCGCCACATCCCTGACACGAATTTGAACAGAGGAAAGGCACGTGGAGGCTCGATGTCGGCCAGGGAAGGCTCACCGGCGGCGGCGAAGATGTGGCAGAGCATCCCCATCACCAGGCGCACCCACCGGTGCTCGCGGCTTGGCTCGAGACGGCTCGAGGTGGCCCAGCCACGTGTGCCGTCGGCCATGCCCGCAACACCTCCGGCGGCGGGGCGCTCCGGCGACCATGGTGGCTAAGAAAGATGCGCAGGAGGGGTGGCCTGAGCTGGAGATGGTGATGACACGCTTGGTTGGGATAGAGAGAGAGCACAACAGTGGCACCATGAGCTCACGCTTGGCCGGTCATGGCGAACGCGCACTCCGGAGCTGAAAAGAGCGTGGGAGAGGGAGCCGAGGGTGAGAGAGGAAGCAAGGTATAGCTAGAGGGGGTGGAGTGCTCGGCAATGCTCTCCCCATTGGACATGGAGAGGCAGGGGTGCATGGCAGAGGAGGGGGCGCATGGCGCTGTGCATGGCAGCCATGTCGTCAATTCATCGAACACGTGGCGAGCGATGGAGTGGCCGACGTGGGACGTGTTTTTGGGCCAGTTATGGACCGAATTGGACCTTGGGCCCAAAAGCAAAGTTGAAGCCCATGGTCAGTAGGGCAGTAGATTAGCAGTTAATTAGCTCCAAAAATGGCACTGTCAATGTCTTGATAGTGATTAAGCTTTGTTCGGTTTTCGTTAGCTTTAGGAGGTCAAACTTGGTCAAACTAAGTCCAACTTTTTACATGCTCATCTCCAAGATATAAACTCCAACTTTTATATTTATCTCAACTTTAGTTGCTTAACAAAAATCTAAGAACGCGAAATGCCAACCATCATCAACATTGTAATCTGAGACTTAGCCAAAATTTCGAGATCCAAAACAGCACTGGGTTCAGTTTTGAGGCCTCAGTTTGACTAAGTTTGGGACCAAACTAGTTCTTGACCCTTAGACAAAGTTTGTTGTACACAACTCAAGCTACAACTTTTATATAAGTTCAAACTTCATAACTTGTTTCCACACTATTATTTGACCTTGGTCAAAGCAGCATCACGATAAACCCTAAATTAGAGTTTTAGACCGATTGAGGCATTTTCTTGGCATTTGCTCAACATGAACCCTTCATAACTTTTGTTGTAGAGTTCAGTTAGAGTCATTTGGATAAGGTGACAAGATTTGGTCAACATCCCATGTTCCCATTCACCTGATGAAGCAATTCAAGAAAGATTATAACTTATCATTTCATGTGACTTGATTCCAAACTTCATGAAACTTTTCTGAAGTTCACTATAGATGCATGTTGATGTAATGTACATGAAATAAGCATTTTTAACATTACTCTTGCATAATCTTAACAAGGGTCCACGTAAGCAATGGTGTATTGTCCAAATTTAAGTTGGGCTCATTTTCATAGATTTGACCTCAACACCTTCATCACCATTTCAGAGATAAGGAACTAAAGCTCCTGATTACCTCTAGATCTATAATGTTTGAGCTCAAACCCACTGCTTATCAAGTGGCTAACACCTAAGGTGTTACAGGTAGGGACCTCGGGTTAGGATCCATCTTGCACCATTCCAATCTACTACGTAGCTTGGAGCAACAGCCCCTGTAATTGAGCGTACGAATACAAGAGCAGTCGCACCATTGGAGTAGGGTTTAGCATGCACCACACCACAAACCAGTATAAATCTCTGTGTCTCATGTGTTACCATCTGATTCCGTCTATGTGATCACATTGCAAGTTATTGCTAGAGCAAAACAATTTGACAGTTGGTGCGCCAGGTAGGGGCCTTTCGCATTCAGATTTGTTTTTGTGTTTCAGATGGGAATTGTCTTCAACTTTGGTGATGAACTGGAGAAGATGCAGCCGGGATCAAGGATCGCCTTTGGCAAGCTCGACTTCATCACCGACCGGTTTGGGGACCTGCGCTTGCAGGAGCCCGAGTCGACTGAACGGGAGGAGGCGCAATCGCGCCAAATCTGTGCTTTCACCATTGGACTGGAGAAGGCTAGGGATGGAGGACGGCTCGCCATCGCCCATCATCTAACATGCTACGATTAGCTTCTTGCTGAACCCAGCCGAGAGCATAGTCTCGATGCCACTCTTTTCCTTCGTAAGATCGGGGACCTAGTCCCGATGGCGGATACGCTACCCGATCCGCTTTTTACCTGATTCCAGGAGCACCAACGCATGTGGCGATGACTCGCCAGATTTAGCTTCTTTAGGCTGTCTTGTTGCCATATGAACCTCCCACGAAGGACTCACAAAGCCTGTATCCGACTGATCGGGATCACCGTGATGACGACTTTTGACGGTCATTAACATCAATCATAAACCATCAACATATCCAAAATATATACTTAATTCTATCACCAAACATAGAAATATGGGTTTAAACTAATGAATTCCACAAGCTTTGGTTAATCTGTGAATGCAGGAGGATTTATCCAAAAAACCATCATGGAGGATCTAATCGTCATATTTAATCATGTTTATCCACGACCAAAACAACTCAAGAAGATTCGAGAAGACACCATAAGGCAACCCACCATGACTGAGCTAGAGTGGCTACCAAGTGGGGCTAGGGCAGCCACCTGGTCCCACCTGTTATGCTCTGATTCAACATCAGTTCTTCCATCGCCATTGAGGTCCAATCTACACCATTGCTTTAAGTCGGTTTGATCCGAGGGCTCAGAATTGATGGCTCCCCCTATATATAGCAGCCCTTACCCCCCTCTCGAGGCCATCTTGAAACCCTAATTCATATCCTCCTCATCAGGATCAGAGCCAGCTATCAAGAGAATATTAATCCTCCAAGTTAGGATCTAGTCTTATAGAAATAGTGAGATAGAGAGTGAGGAAAGAGTTTTGAGAAAGTGTTGGCTTGTCGATGCTCTCTCTATGGCTTGTACCTTGGCAGATCCAAGTTCTACTTGAGCTTGCTTCTGAGATTTCTCTTGTAATCAACTTCTGATTCAAGTAAGTAATTTGTTTATATTGTCCATTAGGTTCACGACTCTATTGAGTGCTTTATTTCTGTTCTAGAGGGTGTAAAGTAGTAATTGTGGTGTAAGCGTGGTGCTTAGACTCTGGTTACTCATGGATATACCCTGCATTCTAGATCGGTGGTAGATCACGAGGGTGACTATATAGCCTTGTTGAGTCCTTCGTAGTCCACCTCCTAGTTTGTAGACCGATTAGGGCCCGGTTGCTACGGAAAGCATCTTCTGATGGTGTCTTTCCTTAGTAATGTCCCTAGTTGAATGGTAGAAGACATAACTTATCCAAGTCAGAACTAGAGAACCCTAGTTATCCTCTCTACGCTCATGTCTATCCTTAGCCATGTTGCTACCCGTGGTTAAGTTAGACTATAGTTAATCCCACATGGTTCCCTTTGGATATCCATGCTGAAAGCTACAGCGGTATCCATGCGCTTGTGGAACTTTAATCTATGTGCATCTTAAACATACCAACAAGCTTTCTAGCACTATTGCCAGGGAGACGGTTGCTGAATTAACTACGGACCTTGCTTAACTTTGTATCTTTTCTTTTGTTTTAATTTTTCTTTTAGCATGGATAACACACTTATATATCAATATGCTAAACTTACGAGCGCATGTCTAGAGCCACCAAAATCTTCAAAGCCTATCCTAACACCCGGCTATGAGATGTGCCCGTGTTTTATAAAAATGATTTGGGAACAATCCTTCACGGGAGAAGGCGATGAAAACCCATACTCACACCTACAAGAGTTTGAGCAGACATGTGCATGCTTGCATATCAGCTGGCATGTCGGACAAAACTTTATGGTGGAAGTTGTTTCCGTTCTCTTTGATGGGAAGAGCTAAGCGATGGTATAACAAAACCATAGGAAGTATGCAAGGAGATTGGGAAATGCTATGCTCTAAATTTTGTTTAGCTTTCTTTCCCATCTATAGAATAGTCAACCTTCGAATAAAAGTTCTAACCTTTAAACAAAAAGAGAAAGAGTCTCTTGGCACATCATGGGCTCATTTTAATGACCTCATCACTACTAGCCCTGACCTTGCCTTTCAAGACCCTGTACTTCTTCAACATTTTTAATGGGTCTTAGCAAGGATTCCATGGAAATCCTCGATTTAGTCTCTAGAGGAGCTTTCCTTTGTTTGTCTGTTAGTGAAGCAAGGACTATCCTTGATAGAATTATTGGAAAGACTCCCTGCACTCGCATTCATGATGAACTCCCCGAGGAAGAGAAGGAATCATCTCCTAAACAAGAAGAGGAAGTTCTAATAGCCAAACCACAACCACTCCAATCCTAAGATCTAGCTATCAATCTCGAACCATCAATACCCCAAAATCCTCCAAGGGAAGAAGAAATTCCACCTTTGGAAATCCCTGTGGAAATTAAGGATGATTTTTAATACTGATTTTGGGAAAAGTATAAACTTTCTGCTACATAAGAGACCTTCGAGTGAATATAATTCAAATCCTCTCAAGAAGGGATCTCTTAGAAAGCGTCTTAAATCAAATTCCTTTAGAGGACATCTAGAAAAACTTAAAGGTGGCATGTCAAGTGATGCCATAGAAGGAGAACCAAGTCATTTAGAAGCCAATCCTATCTTCTCCCCTTCTATACCCATATTAGATGTCTCATCTGAACCCATCTCTAAACCCATCCTTTACCCCAATGATTCCCTTTATGCTCTTTCTCCTGGGTCTCATAATGATCCTTGATGAGGACATCGCCACGCTGGACACACCGACGCCATGGTCTTCCCCAAGTTGCAATTCGTTCCCAACTCAGCTGCCACGTCACCCTCGGATTCAGCAGACATGTCGTCACTGTTTTGGTCATAACTTCCTCATACGACGTCGAAACGGGCCGTTCTTGGATGCGTTGGAAAGGGGACGACGACGCCGTCGTTTTGGATCTGGTCCTAGCTCTAGAAGGTCCGTGGATCATTCTGTGTGACCACGACAAGGTGCTGCGTCACCTATTTGGGCCAACTTGGCCATGTATCGTGTCGGGCCTTAAGCCCAAGTTGCGGGCGCCCAACCCCTGGCCGTCCCCAACCCTAGGTCGAGTCTTAGACTATAAACACAGCCGCCACCGCTGCTACACAATTGGGATTTGTTTAGAGTTTAGTTTTCCATCGAGAAACTGAATCGTTCATTGTAACTGTGGTGACAAATCCTTTTACAGTGATCCAGGGCCCCCGTTCTTGATCTCCTCCACTGTGTCAATTAGTCCTTTGGAACCGAGTTCTTGAACCCTCTATTGATATTCGCGTCATTCATATTTGCAATTTCAGATTGCGTGTTTTACCTTCTTGCTTGTGCTCTTCGATTCGCTTGCAGGGAAAAGCCTTCTTGGCGAGGTCAATCAAGTTGTGCTTGGTTGATAACCAACGGAGCGGTGGTGTAATGTTTGGAGGTTCGAATCGTATCGATTTGAAGCCGGATCGCCAACGTCGAGATCTCCACAAATCGAACTTACGGCTACCTCTCGGAAGATCGGGCCTGTATTCATCAATTGGTATCGAGATATTTCAGGTTTACCGCGAGGTATAATCTCGTTTGCCTTAGATTCATATTTGTTCATTACCTAGAGTCCACAAAAAGCCCAAAAATATTTCAATTTCATTTGTCCTATCGCCCTTTGTGCCTTTGCAATTTCGTTTTGATTCGTGTTGTTGAGTTTGTGTCCGTGGTCGAGTCTTGTTGCTGGTTTAGGATTGTGTTCGTGGTCGTAGTTCAATCGCCTGTTCTTTGTGATTTTGTTTTCCGCCGCTATCCCATCCACCGTTCCCACACAACAAGTCGAAGCCACCACACTACTTGACTTGCCCCGCTAGGCGCCTTGTGTAACTTCTCGCCGCCGCGCAAACCCTAGATAGGTTGCCAGCCGCTCTTATTTTTCCTGCATCGTAGCCCTCCTTACATCATCAGGCGAATACCTACTGCTGTGATCGGTGTTAGAGTTTAGGGGACGCTTTGCCCTATCTGCTTGCCTTGCCGTGTTGTGCCTCCGGAAAACATACCTTGAGATACCTTGGTAAAAGCAGGCATAACTTTTTCGCTCGTTTATCGGAAAAATCTGAAATTTTTTCAGCAGCTTCTTGACACCATTTGGACCCGACCCAAACTCGGCTTCGCCCTGTTTGGTTTCATCAAAATTGCCAAAAAAATTCAGGAAAATAAAGAAAAAAAATTGTCAAAGTTTTTGCACGCTTTTCAGAGAACGTGTTGAATTTCTGTAGACCACATCCCACCTCAGTTGTAGGTGCCGATTTTTGTGGTTGCATCTTTTGTGATCCTTGTTCAGAGAAAAGTATAAAAAATTAGTGAAAAAATAAAAAAAAAAGTTTGTGCCTTTTGGAAAAATCTGGGCTATTTGCTTGTTCTGTGAGTTCTTTCGATCGTCCTTTGTTTTCACCTTGTTGCGCTACGTCTCGACATGTCTTAGCCAGCACCTGTGACTTGTACTTTGGATCCAGATTGAACAATCGCTACTCTGCACTCGTTAATTGCTAATCCTTGCTGTCATATTGTGTGCCTACCCATAGCTCCACATATTCTTACATCACGAAGACAGTTCATCTTAATCGCTATTCCACGCTCCACAAGCAGATTGCTTCGCCACTTTGGTTTTGCTCCTATTTGGCGTTGGTAAGAATACAGGCAAGACGGTGGTAAGCCGCTTGTGATTTTGCATTCCACTTTTACCACCACCACCACTTGTTTCTTTTTAGTTGATAGGGATAATACTTTGGTGTTGTCTTTTTCTATCTTCTAACCATGGCAGGAACTCCGACGGACTTCAATGAGTGCGTGTCCAAGGGCGAGCTTGGAACGTTCATGACTGAACAACGCAATCTTATGACCGAGCTGACGCGCAACGTGAAAAATCTGGTCACCCGCATTGAACAGATTGAGCAACGCCCTCCGCCTTTATCGTCTTTGGTGATGAAGATGCGGATGCTTTTGGTGATGAAGATGCGATGTCTTTGTGGTGGTGCCCGTCGCCGCCTCAACTTCAATCGTCGCGGCATGGGAGGTAATAATCATGGTAATAATGATCCTTTGCTAAAATTAAATTTAGTCTACCTCCTTTTCTTTGGTAATGTTGATCCAGAGGCATATTTAGATTGGGAGCTTGTTGTTCAACAAAATTTGATTCTCATAATGTTCCTCCCGAGCATAGAGTTAGACTTGCTACTAGTGAGTTTACTAATTTTGCTTTGTTACGGTGGAGTGATCTTTGCAATGCTAATAATCTGTCTTTCTTTGTGCCTCAAACTTGGAATGTTTTTAAAGCAACGTATGAAATCTCGTTTTGTTCCTCCTTATTACCAACGTGATTTACGTTTGAAACTACAAACTTTAAAACAAGGTGATAAAGGAGTGGAAGCATACTATCAAGAATTGCTTATTGGTTTAGCACGTTGTGGTATAAATGAAGATGATGATGATTCTAGTGCTAGATTTTTTGGTGGTTTAAACCATGATATACAGAACATACTTGATTACAAAGAATGGTGCAATTTTTCCCAATTGTATCATCTTGCTATTAAGGCGAAACGAGAAGTACAGGGACGCAAACAACACCAGCCTTTTCGGTCTAACAATGGGAGGAATTTTCAACATGCGTCCGAGCCGGAGACGCCTAAGCTTCTGTTGCACCACAGCCATCTACACCTCCATTTTCTTTTTGAGGTACGAATTGTCTAATGTGCGTTTCCACACCTGAAGAAAGGTGGAACTCCGGTGCTTCTACTTGCTCCTCCTCGTCCAGCTCTAAAATCATTTGCCACTCGATGCAAAGGCATGGGACATGTCATGAAGGAGTGCCCCACCGTCAAGCGCTTTCATTGCTACCGAGGATGGATATGTAAGTGCTAGTGATGTTGAAGATGATTTAGCCCTTGTCGCTAACATTGATGCAGATCCCACCGAGGGGCGATCAAGACAAGGAGACCATCACCATTGACTCCGTGGCTGCTGCCGCGGACTACCCTAGCCTTCTTGTGCAGCGTGTGTTGAGTACACATGTGGGACATGAAGAAGAGATGAAGATCCAACGCCACAATTTGTTCCACATGTATCTCATTGTGCAGGGTTGTCGTGTTCTTACTATCATTGATAGCGGGAGTTGCAACAACTTGGTGAGTTCAGATTTGGTTGACAAGCTTGGCTTGACCACACGACAACATTCGTATCCATATAAACTTCAATGGTTCAATAATAGTGGTAAGACTAAGGTAACTAAATCAGCATGCATTAGCTTTTTCACAGGCTCTTATCATGATACTGCTGATTTTGATGTTGTCCCTATGCAAGCTTGTTCCATTTTGTTTGGTCGCCCATGGGAATTTGATAATGATGCTTTACACCATGGTAGAACTAATACATACACTATCATACATAAGGACAAGAAAATTACATTGCTGCCTTTGTCTCCTACGGATATTATTAAACATGCTAATGAGATCAAAAATAAACCTCCAACAGACATTGCTAAAAATAATGGGATTAAGTTAAATGGAGGTGCTTTTCTTGCTACAACTCCTGCTACTGCTGAGTTATGTGATAATCCTAATGCACCATGTTATACTATGTTTTGTCAACCTTTTATGTCTGGTGCATTGCCTGCTGTCACTAATCTTTTGCAGGAGTTCGCTGATGATGGGATGGAGTCGAGGACGACTCCAATTCTACAAGGAGGGGATGATGAGGACATCGCCAAGATGGAGTCGAGGACGACTCAATTCGAGAAGGGAGGATGATGAGGACATCGCCACGCTGGACACACCGACGCCATGGTCTTCCCCAAGTTGCAATTCGTTCCCAACTCAGCTGCCACGTCACCCTCGGATTCAGCAGACACGTCGTCACTGTTTCAGTCATAACTTCCTCATACGACGTCGAAACGGGCCGTTCTTGGATGCGTTGGAAAGGGGACGACGACGCCGTCGTTTTGGATCTGGTCCCAGCTCCAGAAGGTCCGTGGATCATTCTGTGTGACCACGACAAGGTGCTGCGTCACCTATTTGGGCCAACTTGGCCATGTATCGTGTCGGGCCTTAAGCCCAAGTTGTGGGCGCCCAATCCCCTGGCCGTCCCCAACCCTAGGTCGAGTCTTAGACTATAAACACAGCCGCCACCGCTGCTACACAATTGGGTTTTGTTTAGAGTTTAGTTTTCTATCGAGAAACTGAATCGTTCATTGTAACTGTGGTGACAAATCCTTTTACAGTGATCCAGGGCCCCCGTTCTTGATCTCCTCCACTGTGTCGATTAGTCCTTTGGAACTGAGTTCTTGAACCCTCTATTGATATTCGCGTCATTCATATTTGCAATTTCAGATTGCGTGTTTTACCTTCTTGCTTGTGCTCTTCGATTCGCTTGCAGGAAAAGCCTTCTTGGCGAGGTCAATCAAGTTGTGCTTGGTTGATAACCAACGGAGCGGTGGTGTAACGGTTGCAGGGTTGGAATCGTGTCTGATTTGAAGCCAGATCGCCAACGTCGAGATCTCCACAAATCAAACTTACCGGCTACCTCTCGGAAGATCGGGCCTGTATTCATCAATCCTAGAAATCCCAAGCATAGGAATCATGTAGGATCCAAGGATCACCAAGAAGAGCAATGACAATGACTAAAACATTCATGTGTCGTTGCAAGTAAAGAATGGTTGGACAAGGCCGAAACCTTAAGATTAGAACCCAAACCAGATCCAAAGGGTGAGCTTAAGTCAATCTCCTTAATAAACATGACTCATCTGAGTTTGGAGGTGGCCTTAGACAAGATCAACCCAAGAGTCACCAATCCAAGGGAAATTTTGGACATTCATGAAGAATCAACCTTGGAGCTAGAAAAAGAAGATGACATCAACAAGCATGGAAGCTACTTCATGAACACCTCATCAAATCCATGCTCATGTGAGAAAACTCCTAAATCAAGTTGTCTCTCTAACATTACCACACACGAGATCTTCAACCCCCTCATGCTTCTTGTTCACAAAAAATTTGAAAGGGTGGTTGTAGATACGTTTGTTTATCATAAATGTTGCAGGTTTCATTGTGTTGGATCTTGAGATAGGTACATAAAGACTAGTGTTAGAGGAAAAACCACTTCACCAACTTGAAGCACAATTCGAAGGTTTCCCAAGGACAATCTTTTTGTCCTAAAATAAGCACTTTTGGGAGATGACATGAGTTTTCACCTTTTGCTGTAATGCCCTTGTCAAATAAGCATAGAAATATAATTGTGAGAATATTCCTTCGGGTTTTTTGTCACTAACCATTGCAGGTTTGAAGCAAAAAGAACAAAGGATGACAATGCAAGGTATGACCAACCAATCATCATGCAACATTGAATCACATCCATCCAAACTTGACTTTGTTGCAAAATTCAAGCTGGGGATAGACTTCTCTAAAAACATTTCATGCCATGTTGCTAAATTATTTTGGTTATCTCTACCTTCAAGCCATGCTTAATTTGCTAAATAACAACCATGCTCTTTCATCTCTATTTGAATAAATCTCTATAATGCTTTCATGCTACCTTTGTTTGCTATAGTATGCTTAAGGTTTGGAGTATGTTCATACATCTTTTAAATTGAGCATGGTGCTTAGTTTAGGGGTGCTGATTTTACTTCCAAAAGCTTCTAAATTAAGCATGGTACTTAGGTTAAAATGCCTTCCTAAATCAAATTAGACATGATGTCTAGGTTGATTTTTTGCCGATAGTATGCTTTAGTTGAAGCTGGATATTTTGTTAGACTAACCCCTATATCATTTTATGTGACTAGAAAGAATATAAAGATATATGAATGAAAAGGAATCTGCAAGCACACAGATAATTATACAATTGTAGCACTTCACCCGAGAGTATTCCAGGTATCGTTATTTATATTTTACCACAGGGAAGGTCTAGCATGGATATGTATTGATAACTTATACTATTGATGGAGAAGTAAACCATAACCAATATTCTACTCATAACAGGGGTAAGTCATAGGATAAGGTATATATATGATAAGTATTGATCATCAATAATGATAAATCACTCAGAGTACTCCTTTCTATGGCATTAGCATGGTTAGGTAGAATATTAGCGAGAATAATTCCTAAGTCATTCGTAATTACAAGTCAAAGCATATATTGATTAGAGCAATTACACCTAGTAATCATGGCTAAGATCATCTTTATATCTACACATAAGGGATATTACTAAGGAAGATTAAGAACATAGCTTATCTTCCTTCATAACTAGACCCTACTTGTATACCTATATTCGGGGAGTGGACTACAAATGACTCAACAGGAGTGTCACATCCGTGATCTACCACATGGCTCAGAATATAGGGTGTATCCGTAGGTAAACAACTTATAAGCACCACGCTTACACAATGTCGACCACTCAACCCGTGTACTTTGGAGCGAGCGCTTTGCGAACTTATGCATAAACATAATGATAAACTAGCTATACTAAGTATATAATCAAAGTAGACGATGAACATTATAACAAAGAACATGAACAAGATGAATACTAATATTGTCATTACAATTGTAGCAAGCATATAAAAATAATGGAGATACAAAAGAGAGGGGGTACAAGGATTATACGAAACCATGCTCTTGACATGATCAGGAATCCAAGCGAAGCCTGTTTGCCTCCCTCTAGATCTAACCTAACTAGCTATGCCCTAGAATATGGTGGAGCTCTAAGGATGATTAGGGTTTTGTCTTCTAAAATGACTTGATGCCTCAGGGGGGTGGTAGCGGCTGGTATATATAGGTCAGAGCGTCCAACATGAGCCCTTGGATCAAACTAACTTAAGGAATGGCGTAGATGCAACCTAGGTGGCGACGGAGAACCAACATTGCAATGCGGAGACCGACAAGTGGGCCTAGGGGTTGGGTGGCCTATAGGTGGGGCCGACCGGCCCCACCTGGCAGCCTATGCCTCTCTGCCTCGGCGAGGTGTCCTCTAGAACCTTCTAGTGTCCGTTTTGCGGTGGATAAGCGTAATTAAATCTGACATGTAGGTCCACCTTGACAGTTTTCTGGTTAAACCCTACAGAAAATACAGATTCACCAAAACTCTTAGAATTTATTAGTTTAAACCCCTAGACCTTTGTTGGTGATCGTATTTATGCCCTTATTCATGTTTCTTTGATGGTTTATAATGGTTGTTAACTATCGTCAACAAGCTCCCCCAAGCTTAACCTTTGCTAGTCCCTCAGCAAAATTAAACTTAGCAAAAATTGGATCAGGAGTTTTGAAAATATCAAAGCAACTCCTTAAAAGTAAACATGCGTTCAAACATGAATTCTCCTCCGGATTAGAATGAACTGATCTGACTTTCAAACTTACCCATATTACCTTCAACTATGGGGCTCCTTAACCTTCACTTAGGTCTTGAGCAATCGAAAGATAGAATGATCAAGTCAAGCACTATGTATCTAGTTCTTTGCTCAACCATTATTCTGGAGTTTTTGTAAGTTTTCAGAATAAAACTCAAAGCTTTTATTGTATGACACTCTCAAGTCTCTAAATATATATGGTATTTATGGATCCTTACTAAGACAATAATGATGTTATGGCTTTCTCTTCCTACAACTAAAGCTTATATGGAGCTCATAGAAGTGGAAAAAGCATGAAAGAGCATACTTGCACTACATATATTGTAAAGTCAAACCTTGGATCCAAAGAGAGTTGAGTCATATAATCAAATCAAGATGTGCATGTGTGTGAATGTATGGTATATATATGGTGGCTAACCTAATTCTACTTTGCTCCTTGAAAACTTATCTCTTTTTCTAGAATTTGGAATCATAACCTTGCAAGAAAAAGTGGGCTATCTTATTCATCTCTTTCTTTCTTCTCTTTTTTTTAGGCGGGCATCTGAGTACCCATTGTTTTAGATATCTTGGACACTTGTCCATTTTTTCAATACTCTTTCTTTTTTTATGAATAACTTTTGCATAGCCTAATGCTTTTTTTCGCAACAAAACTTTTGAGAGATAACAACAAGAACTTTGGAACATTTATTTGGGGGATGTCCTATAGGGTATATTTTTGGTGTTCACTCCTAGTGTAGGAGTAAAACATTTTTGAGCGGATCTAAATAGAATAGCATGTTTTTGCGCCTATCCCCAGTATAGGAGTAGTGCATATGTGGGTGTTGTGTACGTGATCTTGATTTTAAGAGCATGAGAAATCTCTCATAAGGGTCAACAAAGCTTGACTAAACTTAATGCAAAAGCAGGCAGCATATATGAGTGGAAGTTTTTCTTGTCTAAATATCATTTATGGCTCTGGTAGGAATTCAAGCTTTATCATACAAGGAACTCATCATGAAGCATTTTTATATTTTTCAAAAGATAAATCTCTAGAACTTTAGTATCACTTGGAACAAGATAAATAGCAGCTCAGACCTTCTTATATCATATCCATCAATTTCCTAGACTTAGATCAAGCATATACTACCCACGAGTTTCAAGTTCAGAGTAAATTCTTATATCAAAACAGTCTTATCCAAAACTCAGGAGAATTCAAGGCTAAAAACTAGGTACTTGAAAGGAATTACGATAGAGCAACTATTCATCTTTTCCATTGTAAGAGATTATCTTCAGAGTCCTTTTATTTATTTTATTCAACCCTTAGAAATCAAACTAAACACACCTTTTTATTTTGTTTTTAGGATTTAAGATCACACCTTACTAATATATATATATATATAATTGGCTAGGATAAATTTTTATTTTTTTATGCATCTTTTTATTTCTTTAGCTAATATAAAGCAAACTTACTAATAGTAAAACTAAAGGAAGAAAATACTTAGCTAGATACACGGGGGATGCCCCTCCCCAAAGCTAGATGTTGTCGTGGTCTATTGTTGAATGTTGATTTATCTTTCTCAGAGCGGGTTTGTCAACTGTATGTCCTTCTCATCCACAAGTGGAGTGAGATGAAGACAACCAAGTGAACTTGCTCTTGATCATGTGAACCATCCTGCAAAATACTCCAACAAGAACAAACTCGTGGCTCGATTAAGATAAGGGGTTAGCGGTCAGCTATTCAGAGATTTGTTCTTGTGGGTTTAGATACATTTTCTAATGGCAGAATTTTAATAGGATGTCTATCTAATATTTTTGGATTTTTTATTTTTTATATGCAAGAAAGAAAATATGTAGGCATAGTGTATATATATATTATTTTTATGCCACCATGGTGAATATTCCTTGGGCTTGTTATACCATGAAAATTATTCACATGGGGCTTAAGGATGCAATAATATTTTTATTTTCTTTTCTCATGCGATGATGATCTGCAGTAATAAACCTTTTTATTTTTCTTTATATACAGAAAATGAAATATAACTAGATGTATGCATATATTTTTAACTAATGCAATGCTAATATAGAAAAGTACATATGCTAAAGTAAGAACAATTCATGCAATACTAAAAATAAATATGGATATCTACCGATATTACCTCACGGCGAGGGTTCGGATTTTTAAGTCCTCCGGACAGGACTTTACTCTAGTCTTATTCATTCTTAGGGTGCATCATCCGATCTCGGTGAAGCATAGGAGACAAGTGGACATGGCAGGGGGCTGTGGTCCCATAGGGCCATGTCGCCCGATGCCATGTGGCATCGCCCAACGCCACCCTGGCCCATGCCATGTCATTGATCCACATGATGGCCTCCACACTGCTTCTCTACCCTTGATCCAAAGGATGATGTTGCGCTCCCATAGATCCCTAGGCCCACTGTCATACACTTGGAGGACCAAAACCGACCTCCAAACCACCCCACCAGTTGGGAAACTGACTTACCTGCCATACAACTGCCATCCAGGAGCTATCTAGCACCGTTGGATGGCAAGGCGGTGCTTTGGATGGTCGGCCGACGCCCCTTGGCATCGCCTAATGGCCAAGTCACCCCAAACCGCCTCATCTTCGCCTACAAGTACTCCCATTCCCTCTACACACTATAAAAGGGGTTGTGGTGCTCGGTGGAGATCATCACTCAGTAGCTCTCAAGCATTCCAAGTGTTGCAAGCTCTTAGAAGCTCTCCAAGAGTAGTAGCTTAGAAGTAGTAGCTAGCTAGTAATGATAAGAGTAGAGCGGAGCTCGCCTCAGAGTCTGAAATTGTCTTCTAGTCTAGTATAGCTCCTTTGTAATCTTTGTTTTAGCATTTACTCAGTACTTTACTTTGTCAAGTAATTTATTTAGTAATATAGCTTTGCTTAGTTCAAGTTCTATCTTCCTCTTGTATATCATTAGTGAGCCTAGGTGTTTGTTCTCTGGTATCTGCATCATTATTATTTTAGTGTTTAGTTCGTTTATCGTTAGTACTTGTTCTACCGTCTGGTTAGGGTGTTACGATCTTATTTCTTCGGAGCTTGGATCGAAACAGCGAGTTTATAGATTAAGCGTGGTGCTTAGGCTATATCTTGCCTATAGGTATGGCTAGATCCCTGAATAGATTGTGGTAGTGGCAGGTGGTGATAGCCCTGTCTTTCCTCTGTATTCCACCACATTGGGTCTAGTTATTAAAATGTAGGGCTCATTGTGCTTCGTGTTCAGTTAAATCCAACGCAAGTACGCCCCTCGTACTAAGGACGTTCTCACTATCATTAAGTTACTTTTGTTGCTTTAAGATTACATACTCTACTTCTTACACTCAGCTACACTACACTTCTAGTTACCTTTGTTTGTGTGATCACAACCCTTTTTACTTTTTCCGTCCATCATCCATACCACCCTCATCACCTCGTGTTGCTAAACCTACCTACTTAGTCTATCTAACCAATGTTTGGTGCTTCTTAGCGTAAGCAGAAAAGTCCGCAAGCGCACGAAAGTACCATTGTAGCACTTCACCCGGAAGTATTCGGGGTATTATATTTTCTCAAAGGAACAGAGGTGTAAGTAGTCTCTTAGCTAGTTTACCCAGGTGAATAAGATGAATGGTAACTAGGGTAGTGAGGTTCTTCTAACGGTAGAAACATTAAGTGAAGATATCTTCGCTACTATAGACTCACTTCAGGCATCGGCATACACTTGGTCTGCCAAGCGATACTGGCCTATAGCTCTACGCTGTACCCGAACATGGGGGATTATGAAGGACGGACAGGGCTATCACCACCTGCCGTCTACCCCTCAACCGTGGGATATGAGGCAAACGAAGGTAACATGTAGCTTAGACACCATGTCTACGTTAACCGCTACTACTCTAGCGTTGGCTACGAACTTTTGTCTCTATCAGGAGTCCTCTACTAGAGTATCCGTTATAAGGACGGATGATGAACTCACAAGTAAGTAGCAACAATGATAACTTTACTTAAGGAATCAAAACTAAACATGAACACAAATGTCTTACTCCAAGTAATACGATGTTTGTAGAGGTACAAGTGTAGAGGGGAGCCGATAAGTCCAGCACTCCATCCACCCGATGTACAAGGCTCGCCAAGTACAAGAAGTAGAGGGCACCGCTACTCCACTATTCCTCTAACTCTTTCCCTCTCTCACTCTCTAACTAGTCTAGCTAGAAGCTAATGGAATGAGTGTAGCCCTTCTTCTTCTCAAATGTGTATCTTTTTTCTTGAATGTGAGGTGGGGAGGATCCTTTTATAGCTTGGAGATGGTCGGTTGCTCATGTATTTTAGGAAAGTATCACATGCAACTGCCTCCCCCAGCATTGAATGCACCGCCAGAGCAAGGTGGGGCCAAGAGGAGCTAGGGGTGGTGCGCTCGCACCATGGGTCCGCCCACACCCTAGGCTAGCCTGCTGCCACCGCCTTACTTTGGTGGGTTGCTGGCTGGGCTGGAGGACTCCCATGCTAGTATTATGGCCCAGTTCTGAAGTTTGGTTGGGCTTTGCTTCGGTTTTGCTTGAATACGCCTTCGTGATTGCTCATTTTGATGTCTTTCACATATTGCTCTGCAAAACATGTATATACCAAAACTCATGGAAAATGTGAGTTGTGAACCCTAATTCTAAGTTTTAGCATTCATATTTGTTTTATTTTGTTGAAATGTTGGTGGTAGAAATGTGAGTTAAGAACCGCCAACAAGCTCCCCCACACTTAGTCCTTTGCTTGTCCTCGAGTAAAGTTCTAAAGACTAAGCGGGTTCATCTCCTTGATTTGAAAATCTGCATACAGGTTATTCCAAGCTTCACCTGAACCTATGAATTTCTGAGTGTCTACCTAAATATCTTGGGCAATTGAAAAATGGAATAGCTTGGATTCAAATCTTCTTACTCTATCCCTACTTAGAAACTTCGGTTTTTGTATGTTTTTGAAAACATAAAGATAGCTTTTGTTCCTTGAATGATTCTCTCGGGTCACTCAGCATTTGTAAGTGGTTCCTCACCAAGGCATATTTGAAAGTTTTGCCTTCTCTTTTATCATTCTACTTCTAAAAAGCTTATGTGGAGCTTTGGGTAGGGATGAAAAAAATGTGAGGCACACTTACCTTTCATTTGTTGTAAAGTCAAATCCCTAACCGCACCGGAGGGAAGCATCATACTCGTAGATCAAAACAGTGCAAGTGTGTGGAATTTTTGGTGGAATTATACTCCTCTATTGGATATGATTTCTTTTTCTAGCTTTTGTTTTTGAGACATGGCTATCTTATTTTCTCTATGAGACTTCGTGTGCTCACCTTTTTTTGAATACTTTTGGGACCTTCCTGTGTCCCTCTTTTTTTTCAATACTTTGGGACCTTCATGTGTGTAACACCCTGGTGTTAAGCATGCATTTGGCATTGGCATTGCACGAGCACAAGCATCATTGATCATTCATGAGCATGAGCATCTCAAATTTTATCTCTATGATTGCTTATATCACATGTGTTGTCACTAAATGCTTTACATATGCTAGGGTTTACATGTGACCAATGTATAAAATGCTTATGGAACCTTAAGGGTACCTTAAACATGTTTAGAATGTCACATGGAACAACTTTGGTATTCATGACTTGGACCAATTTGGCCTCTAAGTCATGGTTATAGTGTAAGTTACCATTTTCAAGTTGTATGTTTGACCTAAGTTGAACTATAGCATAGATTGTTTGCATGGCAGTGTACCCTTAAGCAAAGTTGTAGTACTTGACTAGAGTGACAACTTTTATTTTTGGGTCAAGACCCAATTCGGTGCCTAGCATGCTCAAAAACAGCTCTCAAGTAGCCTAGAAATGCTGTTGCTACACATAATTTTTGGCTAAGTGTTAATTGTGATTTCAGTTTCAAGTGACCTACTTTGGAGCCTTATTTTTCGAAAACTATGGCGAATTAGAGGTTGTTCCCTAAAGCAAAGTTGGAGTTTACATGTAGCTCTACAACTTTTGTTAATGGAGTTTTTGCAAAGAACGAACGGATTAGGAGATAGAGGTAGATGAAATCGCGCTATCAGTCGGGCACTGGGCTGACTGAATCAGCTAGCAGATTCAAATCAAGCGCTAGTTGTGGCCGACCGTGCGCCCACCGCGTGACGCCCATATGCCACCGTTGACCCCGCAACGCCGTGCCGAAGTAGAGGAACCGAGCAACGTGCTGCTGCTGCTCTCATTTCATCTCTCGCTCACTGCTCTCTTCTCCACGCCGCACCGAGGCGACCGCGCCTGCCATTGCCACCACCGTGCTCTACCCGCTCACGCGCTATCATCGCTGCACCACTGCTGAATCCAGTTCGCCTACAGCTCCGCCATCGTCACCTCTTCCACCCCACCCCACTAGCCCCACTTGCCGAGCCTTGGTAAGGGTGCATTTCACATCGCCGTCGCCTTGAGCTTGTCGGAGCGCCACCGTGCGCTTGGCTCACCATGGCCACACCATTCCACCGCACCTCCTGTCCTCCTCTTCTCCAGTCTATAGCCACTTTGTGGTCTTTATGCTTAGGTAGGAACTAGGCTAGATGCTACTGCGCGATCGTGCGGGAACACACCACCGCTCCCACCGCGTCCGCCATGGCCACCGTGGCACTCGAGCTCACCGTTGCCGAGCTAGGCCATTGCCTCCCTCCTCTCTCGCACGCCTTAGGTTGAGTAAGCCTAGACCTAGCAGATGGCATGATGGAGACCGGCCTTTCGCCATCGTCTAGCCGGAATGGCGAGAGCACCACTGTGCTCTGTGCACCGCCATCATGGCATGCACGTGGTCGGAGCTCACTGCCGCCTCACCAGAATCCCAACCACCCTAGATATCTTCGCTAGGATTCCACGAAGCCGTAACACACCTCACCGGAGCCTGTGATGGCTGGAGAACGCCGGTGTACCACGGCGCTACCTCCGTCGTCCGCCATTGCCACCGGCGAGCCATCTCCGGTGAACCCTAGGTTGCGTCTTCACCACCAACCGACACGGCTCGAGGTGGGGAACACGTTGGTGTCACCGTCATCGCTGGTGATCTCACCGTTCTAGTAAGTTGATACGACCGTGAAGCCGAGTAGCTCAATTTAGGCCCAGCCCTGATAAGTGAAAGTGCGCACACTGGAGGCAGTAAGGATGTGCGGAGAGCCAATGGCATGAGTCCAAGGACGGGACCGGGTCCCGATCTTCCTAGCACATTGGTAGAATCTCTGAGGGTGCGGCGCTAATTGGAACCATGAGTTAGTTTTGAATTGTACCAAAGGTGACCTGAGGCTACCTTTGCGGGGTGTGCCTTAGTTTGTGTTAGGAATAAATTCCCCAGCTAGGTAGGAATTGATTCAAATCGTCATCTCTCCCAAATAGTGAGAACTTGATTGAGCAGCGGCAACATAGAAGCACTAATTGAAACTTGATGGTTATGATGATGCTCAAATTATTCTGATACCGGATATGGTTACTAATTCTTGTTAGCTTAATCAAGTGATTGCTCTAGTATAGGTGCTAATCTAGAGATGCTTAATTGAATAGGTATTCAAATTGATGCTAGAGGTACTAAATCTCCACATTATGTTACTTAAGCGTTTATGCAAAATGTTGTCAAGCTAACTCCACCTTTTAAAGCCATGCATACTCCTTGGTGTCTTATTATTTTGGTTTATGATGGGTAAGTCTAGCTGAGTACATTCTCATACTCAGGGTTTATTCCCATTTGTTGCAGATGACGTGATGTACCATGGCTACCACAAGCATTGCATAACTCCTGCAGTTGATGGAGAGTAAGACCAAGGGCACGGTCATTCTATATCATGTCACCTATGTGCTTTTGTTGGAGATGATCCTAAACTGGCTATGTATTTAAACTATGTTGATGATGTTTTGAAACTATGTTGCTTCTGCTACTTCTCAATTTGGGTTGTAATAACTCTGTTTAAACTCCGATGTATGAGAACTATTTGTGAACCTGTTGTAACATGTGATTGGTTGTGTTGAATCATGTATGATCTTGGTTTGTATGTTGGTTTGTTTGAGATCCCTCATGATTTCATCGGACTACTGGGTTTATATGGGTTCAAGTATGATAGTTCGATTGCTTCGGTGATTGCTATTGTACTTGTGCTCTTATAAATTGGACGGTTCTGTTACAATGTGTCCCATTCTTTTTCAATCTTTTTGCATAGCCTTGTTGTCTCTTTTTAGAAATATGCTAGAGAGATTGTATTTTAGAGCATGGAGTATTTATTTTGGTGGTGATGGAAAATATGTTGTAGCGTATTCCTAGTGTTGGAATAGCTGTTTATTTGTGGTGTGTACATGAGTTAGATCTTGGGAGCATGAAACAACTCTCGACGGGGTCACAAAACTTGATCAAACTCAACACAAAGTAAGAGGCATATATGGAAGATTTTTGTCATGTAAGATCATATATGGCCTTGGTAGGTATTTTGAATGTCATTCAAGGGACATGCTATTTGAATTTTGTTTTGTGAAATAAATCCCAAGTACTTTGTAAGAACGAAGCAAGAGTCATGTCATCCTACTATATCTCATTCATCAATTAATTAGATAAAATGGGTTCCCTATTAATAAGTGTTCACAAGTTTTTAGGAATATTAGCAAGGAATGAAAAGTATGCAAACTTTTTAATCATAGGTAGACATGGAGATGGAGCATAATCATTTTGATTCATTTTAAAATTTATTTAATTTTAAAGCTTCTTTATTAAATATGGAATGTGAGAGTGAGAGTTGCACAAACCGAATTTGAATTGGACCGTCTTTTTGTGCAACCGAGTTGGAGGTGAGTGTGGTTCCTCCCCCACACTTGTTTTCGCACCTGTTCTTATTTGACACAAAAAAGAAAACAAGTGCAACAAATATTTCTAATAATAAAATCTTTATTCAATTATAAAATGATAGACACATTACAAGATTTGAATTCAAAATATGATTGGTAATGAAAAACTTGAAATATAAAGAAAATGCTCCTAATTTATTCTTGCAGCGGGAGTGGCCTAGATAGGTTCATCTAGAGCATCCATCACTCCTACTGCCTTAGCCACTTTTGCTAACTTCTGGTTGAGCTTGAAGTGCAAGCTATTGATGTCATCGGCAGATCTCTAATTTTGAGGAGTTTTGTGGCTAAGCTGTCGTTAAGGCTCCAAAGGAGATCTCGTAGGCTATCGTTCTTGGCGCTAAGAGAGGCGATGGAAGGACCCTTTGAAGGAGTGTCCTCCTCATCACTACTCTCGTATTGCCCTATGGGTCTTTTGATCGATGGGAGCTTCCTAAACCTTTTAATCCTAAGGGCACACCCGAGGATTTCGACTTCTTTCTTGACAGTGCCATCTTGCTTTCTAGCTTTTTAGCTGACTTGCACATGAGCGCCTTGCCATACCCTTCTTCAAGTTTGTGCACCCCTACCATGGTATGAAAGGATGAACTATCGTGAGAGACCGTATTGCTCGAAGGTGTTACAATAGGGCACTTGCTAGTTCTACTAACGTCGAGGGCTTTCCTCTTAAGGCCGATGGTGCTAGTGGTAGGTCAAGTGGGTGCCGTCTTCTTCTCCTTGGTGCCACCTTAGGGTGCCTTGGAATGCATCGTGGTCTTGAGGCTTGAGCCACCACTCATGGCATAGCTTGGATGTGCCATGATAGTGAGCGGTGCCTCGGTGATTTGTCGTGCTTCTTTCCTCACAAAGGAGCTCTCGGGCACCAAGTCAATGGACAGCGGTACTCCTTCGAGGTCATAGGTGGAGCAAGAGCCTTTGTATAAGGTGAGAGCGTGGCTAGCCAATGCTGAGCTTAGAGCTTTGAATGCTAAGTGGAGGGAGAGAGGAAATCTTGTAGCTTGGTGTGAGGAGAGGAGAGACTATGGGGTGGTTCTTATAGGTGCTTAGGCCTCTACCATAATGGAAACAAACCAAGCACCTCCATGGCTGTGATACACCGAGGATGAAGAAGATGCATGCAAAGATTGGGAGCCAGTAGAGCTAGGGGTGGTGTGGCCGCACCATGGGTGCGCCTGCACCCCTAGGTGCTCCTCCTGACCTAAGATTTTGTCTAGGTGTACATGCATACGTGTGGATCCTAGTGATGCTGGTGTCAGATTGTGATTCAATAGTATCACAACGTGGTAGAGCAAAGATGCACAAGATCAAGTTGAATCAAGGATATTCAAAATTCAAATTTCACATGATCTTGTAATTAAGAGTGGAATATCATGTGATCAACATGTATCAAGCAAGATTGAGCAAGAATCATGGTTTGTCTAGTGAGGGCATAAAGGTCATTTTACCATGATGACTTGCTTAAGAAGATAAAGCAAAAAAAATATATTTTAAGTAAATGAAAGAATATGTTAGTATAATTAATTGTTGAATTTTCATAAGTTTTGAATAAATTTATCAAAATCTATTAAATCTATTCTATCTAATTCTTGGTTAAAGTCAATGTTATGCGAAGGCTCAAGGAAAATTTTCTAACATTGACCGTTGACTTTAAATATGTTACCGTCATCATCTTGGATGGTGATTGCCCCATGTGGTGAAGTGTTGATGACGGTGTACGGTCCTTGCCATTTACTTTGCAATTTTCCTTCACCGAATAGCTTGACCTTTGAATTGAAGAGCAAGACCTTGTCTCCTTGCTTGAATTCTTTGAGCTTGATTTGATAATCGTGCCATCTTTTGGTTCTTTTCTTATAAAGCTTGGCACTGTGGTACGCCTTCTCTCGCCATTCTTCTAGCTCGGCTATTTGTTTTTGTCTGTTTTTGCTAGCTAGCTTCACATCCATATTCTAGCTTTTGATTGCCTAGTGAGCTCGATGTTCAAGCTCAATAGGCAAGTGGCAACTTTTTCCACAGACCAGCTGGTATGGTGACATGCCAATGGGGGTTTTGTAAGCTATCCTGTATGCCTAGAGTGCATCAGGAAGCTTGTTCTTCCATCCTTTTCCCATCTCATTGACCATTTTTTGTAAGATATTCTTGATTTGTTTATTTGAGGTCTTGGCTTGGCCACTGGTCTGAGGATGGTATGGAGTGGCAATATTGTGCTTGGTTCCTAGATCTCTCAGGAATGCTCTAAATGTCTTGTCTATGAAGTGGGATCCCCCATCGCTAATTACCATCCTTGGTGTTCCAAAGCGAGGGAAGATCACTTCATGAAACATCTTCCTTGCATGCCTAGGATCCCCATCGGTAGGGTATTACCACCCATTTTGGTGTTGAGGATGTATTCGCAATCTTGGGAAGTTGGGCTTTTGGCTTTGGCATCCAAAAGCCAAAAGCCCAACCAAAAACATCTTTTTTCGGTTGCTTAGTTCATGTTTGACCTAGCGCTTTCGCTTTTTGAAATTGGTAGAATAAAAGCTCTTCCATAGTTGTTTCAAGAGAGATAAAGATAAAAGGTATATTTTATACTTGTTTAACCAAACAATTTTCAGCTTTTTCACCCATTTTTTTACATAGTCAACCACAATAGCGATTTTTTGTATGTACCACAGCTCTTGGGAGGGCTTTGATATGGTCCCATGAAGTCAATGCCGCATACATCAAATATTTATATTTGAAGGTTGAAATGTAGGGGATTGTATTGCGAGAGTTGATGCTTCCTTGGAATTGGTACTTTCGACACCTACGGATGAACTTCTTGGTGTCCTTGTACATCGTTGGCTAGAAGAACCCGCACTGTTAGATTTTGGCTTGTGTGTGGAATATTTCGTAATGGCCTCCGTATGGTGCTACATGGCATCTTTCATTGATTTGTAGTCCCTCTACTGTTGGCACACATCTCCTTAGTAGGCCATCCAAACAGACCCGGTACATATACGGATCATCCCAAAGGTGAGGTCAGCTTTTGACTTGTAATTTTCTCCCGTTTTCGCCCGGCGGTACATAGCCTAAAACCATGTAATTTATGATGTTTACATACCATGGGTTGGAGTCCATCACCTTGAGTAGCATGTCGTTGTGTAGGAAGTCGTTAATTGGTAGTTCCTGCATGTTAGTGACTTGCATACACAACAAATGATCTGCAATGGTATTCTCTACTCCCTTTTTATCTTTTATTTCAAGGTCAAATTCTTGGAGTAAGAGAATCCATCTTATTAATCTAGGTTTAGCGTCTTTCTTAGTGAGTAAATATTTTAGTGCAGCGTGATCAATATAAACGATAACTTTTGCACCCACTAAGTACGACCTAAACTTGTCGATAGCAAAAATGACTGCTAAGAGATCTTTTCTGTGGTAGCATAGTTAAGTTGTGCTCCTATCAGCATATTGCTAGTGTATGCTTTTGCATGATGCTTCTTATCTTTGGTTTGGCCAAGAACCGCACCAACAGCATAGTCACTAGCATCACACATGATCTCGAACGGCAGTGACCAATCGTGTGGTTGGATGATTGGCGCTAAGATGAGTGCTTTCTTGAGAGTGTGGAAAATAGTTAAGCACTCATCTGTGAACTCAGAAGGTGCATCCTTAGCTAACAGGTTCGTGAGGGGTCTAGCGATTTGTGAAAAATCTTTGATAAACCGCCTATAGAACCCTACATGCCCTAGGAAGCTACGGATCCCTTTTACGTTCATGGGGGGGTGGTAGTTGCTCAATGACTTCTATCTTGGCTTTGTCTACCTCAATCCCCCTCTTGAACACAAGGTGTCCAAGAACGATGCCTTCTCAGACCATGAAGTGGCACTTTTCCCAGTTAAGCACCAGGTCCTTCTCTTGGCATCTCTATAAGACTTTGTTTAAGTTCTCCAAACAGTGGTCAAAGGTTTAGCCATAGACTAAAAAATCATCCATGAAAACCTCCATGATTTCTTCTATCACATCTGAGAAAAAATACATCATGCACCGTTGAAATGACACGGGTGCGTTACACATCCCGAACAACATTCTATGATATGCGTACGTTCCATACGGGCAATTAAAAGTCATCTTGCTGTGGTCATCAGGGTGGATGGGAATCTGATGACACCCCAAATACCCATCGAGGAAACAGAAGAAAGAATGCTTCGCCAACAGCCCTAACATTTCATAAATGAAAGGTAGTGGGAAGTGGTCTTTCTTTGTTGCCGCGTTGAGTTTCTGGTAATCAATATACATTCTCCACCCTGTGACGGTACATTGCGGGATTAACTCGTTTTTATTATTTTCAATGACCATCATTCCTCCTTTCTTGGGAACAACTTGGATGGGACTAACCCAGTCACTATGTGGTATGGGATAAATAATCCCGGCGTGAAGAAGTTTGAGGACTTCCTTCTTCATGACTTCCCGCATCGCATTGTTGAGCCTATGTTGGGGTTCGTGTGATGGTGTGCTCACAGGGTCAATTGGAATGCGATGGATACAGAGAGTTGGGCTAATCCCCTTAAGATCCTGCAAGGAATACGCAAAGACTGACCTATGTTTCTTTAAAATGGCGATGAGTTTGGACATCTCCTCATTAGAAAGCTTATCGCTAATGATTACAGGAGTATTTTTGTCGCTATTTAGAAAAGCATAGCGTAAACCAAAGGGTAGGGGTTTTAGCTCAACTAGAGGTTGTGCTGGTACTTCCTCTGTGGGAAGGTCTATGGTTTCTCCTAAGTTGTCCTCTTTTTCTATGAAGAGTTTTGCATCCTTTTTAAGGACAACTCAGGGGAATCAAACGGTAAAACCGACATGACCTCCTTGGGCAAGTTAGGATAGGGGAGAGATTATGCCACTGAGTTTTTGCTCTGAGTTATAGGAATGGTAAAGGTGTCTCTCCCCATATTTACGTCCAAATCCCCAGATGATAATGGTTCAAGAAACTTTTCTAGGGGATGCCCTATCCTGACATCAAAATCTTTGATGTCAAAGAGATGGAAGTCTAGGGAAATCTCTGTTTGCTCATGATATAAGGATATATCGTGAAGAATCCCTAGACCTACTAATATGAGGCGGGGTGCAATTCTATAGGTTTTGAAAGTTGGAGCAAGAGGTTCTTTGTCAAAGAAAGTTGACGCAAAAGTTAAGGACATGACGTTTACTCCAATAGTGGGATTGTAAAGCACTTCCACCATCATCCCATGAATTTTGCATTGAATAGTTGAAGAAGGTACATGAATCTGAATTTCTTTAGAAGAACATTCCACTTCCTCAGTCCATTTGTTCCTTAGAATCGTAATCAACTCCTTAATTGATTCCCTAAGGAATTACTTATCTAAGGGATTTAAAGGAGTGACTGGGACTGGCGACCTCTTTTGGCATTCGTAATTTGAGGTATTTCCGAAATCTTCAAAAAAATCATCCTCGAAGTACGGAAGGTCCGAAGGTTGTAAACCTTCCTCTAGATCTTCTGGTTCGGGCGAGGGTCTCTCTATGGTTGTTATAGGTTCGGCCTCGGCCAAAGAGACTTCCTCGTGATTTAGCTCGGCTCTACATGGAGGGGTTCTAGCGAGGGAGTGTTCTCTAGAATGCAGTCTAGGAGAGCTTCTCCTTCCACCGTGGTTTTATGGGTAAACGAACCTCCGGCAGCTATATCGAGCTGTAGGGCAGATTCCTTGCTAAGCCCTAACCAGAAGTGCTGTAAAAACACATGGTTGGGTATAGACAAGTCTAGGCCAGTGATGGGAACGGGGATCCCGATCTTCCGTCAGGTACAGGTAACTATCGTTGTGGCAGAGAATGACACACCGATCCGGCTTCAGATCGAAAGATCGAACCCTACAATCTTAGCACCACAACTCCTCTAGATATCAACCGAGTCATGGATCCGGTTGACCTCACCAAGAAGGCTAATCCCTGCCTACGCAACGAAGAACACAAGCAAGAACAAGAAAGAAAGCAACCAAATTGCAGATGACTGATTAATCTCACGAAGTTGGGGTCTCACAAACTGATGAACGGTGAAACTGTTCTTGACAGATTAATCTAAGCAAAACCCAAAACCTAATGATGACGGTGGCGTATGATTATAAAGGTCTTAGGGTCGTCGCCTACCCAGGACGCGCCCCCTAATGGGCCCAAACATGATACACGGTCCCACGGACCAAAAGACGATGTCGCAGCACCCTGGTAGATTCTGGATGCTGACTTGTTTCTATGATTACTGTTGATTCTGAAGGGCTTTTGACATGAGACCAATTGGATTGGCTTCCTTATCAAATTAGATTTCCAACCATATGTCGATCATTGAAAACGGAGTCCGGATGCATCCTAGGCGACTAGTTTAAGGCAAACTGGTCCTGGAGGCCGAGGTAGACTCAAAATCATGTTGGACCGAGCCTCCGTTTTCTGTTGGACGTCCTTGCTGGTCATCATCGCCTCCACCTCTTCCTCTAAGTCCCTCATGACCATCTCCAATGTTCCTAAGCAAGATAACATCATTAGGTAGTAATCTATTCTCAAAAGTATGAAAAGGATCGCTTAAGAACGAGCTCACCTCTAAATTGAGTTGATGCATTCGAGCTTGGGTCATTGGACCTTGCATGACGGTCTGAAGGAGTGATGTCCTCATTAGCCAGATCTCGTTAAAATTGAGAATCTATCCCAAGCTACGCCTATGGTTTCCTTCTCTTTTTGTTGGAAGTTGAGTATCTCTTGTCGTAGGGCAGCAATTCGGGATATAGGGAAGAACGCAAGACAGAATCTGTTCCTTAGTTCTTCCCAATCACCAGCTACCTTCCCTACGTTGTGGGCGTACCATTGTTTCACCCTCTCATCAAGTGAGAAAGGGAACAACTTCCACCGAAGAGTTTCTTATGAGATGCTTAAATTGGTCAGGCAAGCACAGAGCTGCTCAAACTCCCTTAGATGATGGTAGGGGTTTTCATAATCCAACCCCATGAAGGCTTGTTCCCGAACCATGGCTATAAAGCTAGGGCGGAGTTCATAACTTCAAGCTGTGATTGGCTTTGAGAATTGTGGAGGTTCAATGAACTCGCCCTTGGGAGCAGAAAGGTTTTGAATGGTAGGCTGCTCCATTGGAAAAGAGTAAAAAGAAAAGAAAGGTAAAAACAAAGGATACACAGGCAAACTAGGTTCAGAGACTAAAACGACAACCGTTCCCCGGCAACAGTGCTAGAAATGCTTGTTGGTGCTTCTTAGCATAAGCAAAAATGGTAGGCTGCTCCCCCTACATGAATTCACGATTGGATCTGGTACGCAGCACGCAGGCATAGGGAAAGGGTGATATGAATGATCAAAAATCCAATAAGAAAATAATGTTCCCATTTCTAAGCACACTCGAACTTGTAGTCCGATGGTAAGCCAACTCGTTTGTGATCTAGCAGGTGTCGGGTTCGATTCCCAGGCTACAGGATTATTTAGCTCCGACTATGCCTAGCAATGTGTTCACATAGATGGATCCAGATGGTAGCACATGAGACACAAGGATTTAGACTGGTTCAGGGCACGATGGCGCACTAAACCCTACTCCAATGGTGCTGCTCTTGTATTCATATGCTCAGTTATAGGGGTTGTTGCTCCTAGCTACAAAGTGGACTAGAATGAGGCAATGGTGTCGTCGTAGATGTGCCAGTCATGGGATCCTTATCCCCTTTATATAGGAAGAGGGGCAGCATTACAGCGAGGGCGATCGGTGCTATAGACTGGATTCCTTATTTGTTACAATAGATCAATCTTATCCTACCATAACTACGATGACAGGAGATACTCTTGATACATTGTGATCTCCAAGTCGATGGTTGCACCTAATCCTTGTGGGCTTCATCCTCGGTGTCCTACACTGGTGGGCTAGATACATGGTCAGTGAGGGTACCCTAGGCCCATATATCTGACAGTAGCCCCTCGTATCATTCAATGACAGGCTTGTAGAGCTATACAATCCTTCGGGTGCCATCGTCCCCTGATCCCGATGATTACATCTCAGGTGCCGAGATGTTTTGAATACGATCGGGAGGATCCCAAGTATTGGGGCGACTGTGAGAGCTGCGGTTGCTGGTAGTAATGCCTTCCCGAGTTTTGAGAGTTATTTCGGGTTGAAGTCTTCCATTCGTTTGAATGCATCATTTGCGTGTCATTGAATTCTATAAAGAATAAGGATAGTGGTGCCTAGGAACCTAAACTATTCCGTTTCCCATGTTTTTACTTTGTGGAACCCTCTCGATGACTGAGTCTGCCTTTAATGCCAACCACCAACTCCCCCACTACCATCCTCAGGGCGCTTATTTAAGCCAAGGGTAGGGAGGCCAGTGAGTTTCACCCTGTCTTTTCTTCCCCAAATCCCTTAGCCTCAGACTGAGTGAAAGAGTGGCAACTCTACTTATGCGCCATGGTTCACGGTGCTTCTCGGCGATCGCGCCATCATTGGGAGAAGGCTTTCAAGATTGGGTTCCACAACAGCCAGGCGATAGACGTTCCCTTTTAGTGTTAGAGGAAGTTCCGCGAAGATGGGGAGGAACAATACCATCGGTGGCCCAGGTTGCCAAGGGCGTGGCGGCTGGGCTTGCTGGTGGTCGGCGCATGGGGGTTCTCTAGGTTAGAATATCTATAGGAAATCTTGGAGGGCAAAGGGTGGCTTCCTATCACCAAGAAACCCTTTGTCCCACAGATCTTGACCTAGGAGCTCTCGTGTATAGATTCGGAGGCTTGGGACAACCGACTCATCGCCGTTCACTCCTCCCTGACATTGTAGAAGATGGCGTGGGTTGACCTCCTTGCAAGGCTCCTCCTCCTCTTGGATGTTAGAGGAAGCTCCGTGAGGTGGGACTCCCCGAGCCATCTTCCAGGCATCATCCCTGCCCATGAAGATTAGAAGGCAAGGTAAAGGTTGTTGTGCGCCTTCATCTGACTTCTACTCTTCATGAGATGTCCATCGCTGAGTGTAAAGTCAATCCTGCACTCACAAGGCTATCATAACTGTAGTATTTTCTAACATATTTTGGTTATTGTACACCTGGTAATGTAAAGTGTAGCAGAGTTTAATCAAAAAATAATGACTTTTGTTGATTTTGAACACTACGACCTATGTCCCGATTTGATTGGGTATTGTAGCGATTTTCATTCAGTCAAACCGTCCTTTCATTTTTGGGGGCCCCCTTCCTGGCCCGATGGGTAGTTAGTGTAACTACGGGTTATGCAGGTGATTTGATCTAAAATTGAACTCTAACCAAGTGCCGTCATTCGTGGCTCCTAGAGCCAGTGATCCTGAATGCTCAAGGATCACTTGGGCGAATAGCAAACATATAAACCTCTAGGGCTGTCACTGAAAGGAAGCGGCTGGACTAAGCCTAACCAGCTAGGGCACGTCATAAAACCCTTTTTCAGATTCCAAGAGCTCATACTTTGGTTATAACCTCCGGCCAAGTAGTTTTCCGATTTCCTCTGAAGGGGCACACATCCGCTAAAATAAGGTACTTCGAGCCTGTTTGAACATTTGAGAGATTTACATAGTACTCAAGGGATTTGCATCGCGCCCTCGAGTACTAGAGGTTTTAGGATTGGCTGGCAATGGTCCCAACATTCCCCTCACTCTGAGATGGTAGGGTTCGACTTTCACGGTTCTAGGCCAAAACCACTGACTGCACTTGCCGCTTTGGTGGGCTACGTCGGGTTTTGGTGCAGCTCAAATGTTGGTCCACCCAGTTTCACTAGCAATTTTGGGCCTTGGGCCAAGGGTCCGTAAGGGTTTCGACTAGTTTTAGCCGCCTTTATAAGTAGCCAAGGGTGGAGGCAGTCCATCCCTTTGCTACCGCCAACAAAGTGGTAGTGCTCCCTCCTCTGCTTACCTTGACCTAGCAAACATCGTCACATCTAGATCCCATTCTCTACAGTCACAGTAATGGTGTCGAGAAAGACCCTAGCCAAGAAAACCAAAACCATTAGTTCAGTAAGTGAAGAAGATATGAGCTCAAAGAGCAAGGGGGGATGGAGTCCTGTCCCTAGTTCTTCGTGGGACATGTCGACAGCGATGGAGGAGGACATCAAGAGCCTTGTGGTTGGGGGATTTTCGGCATCGAGAAAGCTCTTCGGGTACCAGTGTGCCCTAGGCCAGGACGTCCCTGCACCTGATTCTAGTGAGATCATAATGTTCGTCAACTTCTTCTACCAGGGATTTGTTGTTCCAATCCCCTAGTTCATTCGAGATCTCTTCTGGTACCACGACACGTAGGTATACCACCTGACCCCGAACGGGATCTATTGACGGTAGTTAACATCAATCGTAAACAATCAATATAACCTGCATATATACTTAATTCCATCACCAAACATAGGTCTAGGGTTTAAACTAATAAATTCCACAAGTTCTAATGAATCTATGTTTGTAGGAAGATTTAATCAGAAAATCGGCAAGATGGACCTGTTCGTTAGAGCAAATCACATTTATCTATGATGAAACCAACATTGGAAGACTCTAGAACCATTCTAAAGGCAACCTACAGAAGATCATGCTGAGACACTGATAGGTGGGCTAGCCAGCCCCATCCCTAGGCCGGCCAGCCTATGGGCTCCATAGGTCAGGCTCTCCTTTGTAGGTCGGATTCCCACCGCCATTGAGATCCAATCTACACCGTTGCTTTAAGTCAGTTTGATCCGAGGGCTCAGAATTGAAGGTTCCCCCTCTATATAGCACCCCTACCCCCCCTAAGGCCATCCTAAAACCCTAATTCATATCCTCATCTCAGGATCAGGGCATTCAAGAGAGATTAGTCCTCTAGTTAGGATGTATTCTTTGTACACAATAGAGAGAGAGTAAAGGAAGAGTTTGGAGGAAGTATCGGCCTATCGGTGCTTCCTCTATGGCTTGTACTTTGGTGGATCTAGGCTTCTCCAAGTCTACATCTAAGATACTTCTAGTAATTGGTTTCTGTTTAAAGTAAGTATTGTGCTCTTTTGTTCACGGGTTCATAGTTCTTTTGAGTACTCTAGTTCTTGCTAGCTGAATTAGAGTAGTAATCGTTAGCATAAGCGTGGTGCTTAGGCTATCGGCTACCTATGTTTGCTGCCTGCTCCCTTGTTGCGTGATAGTAGTGGGAGGTGATAGCCCCATCTATCCTTTGTAGTCCACTCCGAATTGAGCAGGTTCTTAAATTAGTAGGACCGTAGTCATGTCAGTAGAGTTATCTATTAGTGGTGCTTTACCAAAGTTGTGGGGGGTATGACCCCGGATACCCATGGTAGACCACATGGACTGCGCCCCCAGGGGCGGCCTAGCCCACAAGATGAAGCCTTGCAGGGGCACGACTCTGTTTGGTGTCTCCGTAAGACACCAGGAAGATATCCTAAAGATACTATGAGATCTGTTAGGATACATATGATCCTAAGATTCCTGTAATCTGTTATTACTTTACGGTTATCTCTCAGATCTAACCGACTTGTAACCCTGCCCCCTGGACTATATAAGGCGGGCAGGGACTCCTCCAAACTCACATAATATCATATGATAGCCAATACAAACCAACAGACCACAGGAGTAGGGTATTACGTCATATTGATGGCCTGAACCTGTCTAACTCATGTGTCTCTGTTGCCTTCTTGTTCTTTATTATATGCCTCTCTGCCGATCAATCTACCTTCGTGGGATACCCTTCGGAGGACTACCGATGATATTCTGTCAACAGTTGGCGCGCCAGGTAGGGGAGTGCGTGCTGTTTCCTTATCGAACAAGATGGCTTTTTCCGCAGGCTCTTTGTCTCTCCCGCAGCCTGGCCAGATCTTCACGGTCGGATCGATCTCGTGGATCATTAATGCTGATGGAGTCGGAGAGCTCATCGAGCCGGTGTAGATCGATTCTGTGTCGATCACCCCGACAACTGCGACTGCAAATCCGATCTCAAAACTGCCTCTAAGGTCACCTTCATCGACAACTCGCCGCCCGCTTCCTCGCTACCAGAGGAGGCAGATCAACAATGACGATTTGATCGCATCCATTGATCAGGTTGGTCTAAAGCTCGCCGAATGCCTCTCCATCGCCGAATCAGCTCTAGACACTCTGGTTCAGGGCCGACCACCCTCCAGTCCAAATCTATCAGAGGCTGCTCAGAAAACTCCAGGGGTTGTGGCTCTACCCTTTGGGCTCACCAATGTCACCGCAGCCTACCAGGATGCCCTAAGGGGCAAGTTCGCCGACCAGGTTGGAGATGTCCAACCTCCCACCGACCAGATCGCCGACTAGCCTCTACCGGCTATCAACATGCTGCACGTCGGCAGACGCCCCAGAGCATCCCTCCAAACCATCCTTGAGGAGAATTCGGACTCTGAGTCCTAGGGCTCTATGGAGACCATCGCCAAAACCACCACCGAACTACTTCTTCCCCCTCCGTTCCATGCGGCGCAATCTTCAATGTCAGCATCAATAGCCCCCCTTAGAACGGCAAAACCGAGGAGGAACACGCCGCTCACGAGAATAGAAATGTTAACCATGCGCAGCATCGAGCAAACAAGGTTACCCTTGCGATGGCCGAGCAGCAGCTTGACTCACAAGGAAGGCCACTCTAGCCCAACCTCGACAACGAGTTTGTCCATGTTGACGGCCACCACGTCTACAAGACTCCAAGCGCTAATCTGGCAGTGGCTACCAACGAGCTCGCTTGGCTCCCAGCAGACACCAGAGGTCACCAAGGTCGCTGCCATGCTTAAAGCGGTGCACTGTCTGGTCAATGAGATCTACCAGGATCAGAGGCCTTCGTACTCCACAACCTCCATTCACCGATCAACCACGCCAAGATCCGATCGCCGCCCAAGTTGCTTCATCGACCAGCATCGCGACGACAGACAACCCGTAGAGCTAGGGGCAACCGCATTGAACATCACCGCCAACACGACCAGGAGGTCGACCAGGACGTCCGAGTGCACCTCAACAATCTCTGAGATGCACGATGATGTATCAACGAATGCCGCTTCGGTTGCCATGAAGAAGTACGCCACCGCCGAATGCGAGCAAGTGCACCTCAACATTGAGCCCCTCAACGAGATGAAACGATGGCCCCCAGCATTCATGAGGGCGCTCCAACAAGTGGCCCCATGGTTTTTCAAAATCTTTGGTCGAGCAGTACAAGAAGATCCTCGATGGTCCGTGCCCTCTCCACAAACGAGTATAAGATGAAGGGCCGCCTCGGTTTGGCTAAGGAATTGGACAAAAAAGACGATGACACCAATGATGGAGCCGGCTATCGACACTGGGGGGGCAATAACAACGCCTTCTAGGATAATATTTCCTCAACGCTTCTAGGATCAAGACAAGTGGTCATCACCATCTTCGGGGCCTCGCCTCCACCAAGAGTAGAACCCCGAAGGGCCCCGGTGGGTGCATTCATGAGGGCGGAAGACACCCCGCCAAACACTTTATCGCCCATGGCCCGTGGTCCCCAAAATCGGTGGGTGGACATCCGGGTCGGGCGTTTCCCCCTCGTCCTTGACGCAACCATCTAAAAAGTGCTTTTCAGAAAAGTGCTCATCGACGATGGGAGCGCTCTGAATCTCCTCTTTGCTTTTTGGGGTGTGGTACCTGGTTGGGCATCGAAACCGCTTGGAGAGATCACCATACCATAAGAACGTTTTAAGACGACAAGCAACACCGATCGAGCACATCAACTTCTACGTCGCGCCGACTTTGCGCTACCACGCCATACTTGGTCGGCCAACTCGCCAAGTTCATGTGAAAGGTCCTAATGGCTAGAGGGGGTGAATAGCCTAAAAAAATTCTACAACAACACTTAACAAAATGTGTTAGACACACGAAGCGAAGAGTGTTGCGCTAGCCTACTAAAATGCAAGCCACCTACCACAATTCTATTTCGAATAGTGTATGTCCACACAATAGCTATGACACTTAGCTTAAATTAGTGTGCTCTCAAAGACTAACTAGGTGAGCAACACTAATCAAACAAACAAGCTCTCACAACTAGCTACACTAAAGAGCTTGATAACTAAGTAATGTAAGAGTGAGCAAGAGAGTTCGCCTTGCCGTGTAGTGGTAGGAACCAATCAATCACAATAATGAATACCAATGTAGACCAATCACCTCGGAATCAAATGATGAACACAATGATTTTTACCGAGGTTCACTTGCTTGCTTAAGCAAGCTAGTCCTCGTTATGGCGATTCACCACTTGGAGGTTCCTGATTGGCATCACTCGCCAAACCCTCAATAGGGTGCCGCACAACCAACACAAGATGAGGATCACACAAGCCACAAGCAATTTACTAGAGTACCTTTTGGAAAGGTCAAGAACCCCTCACAATCACCACGAGTGAGGTGAGACAATCACCTCCTCCATCCTTGCTGCTCCAAGCCGTCTAGGTGGCGGCAACCACCAAGAGTAACAAGCTAAACCATGGTGAAACACAATCACCAAGTGCCTCTAGATGCAATCACTCAAGCAATGCACTTGGATTCTCTCCCAATCTCACAAAGATGTTTAATCTATGATGGAAATGAGAGGGAGAACTTTGCTCACAAGGTTGCTATGTCAATGAAAATGTGCAAGAGAGCTCCCTTGAGCGGCCATGGGGCTATAAATAGAGCCCCAGTGAAATAGAGCCGTTGTACCCCTTCACCGGGTACTCTGCTGCGCTCGACGGAGGAGTTGGGCCTCGACTGGTCCATAGATGGACGCCACGTGTCATTCTTAGTTAAAACTGAACCGTCGAGATCTTAACGGCTAAGTATTGACCGGGACGCTGGGGTGTGGTACCTAGTTCGGCATCTGATAAGGGTCCAAATCCATTTTTTCTTGGAGAGTCCACCTCGACCGGACTCACCAGGTCCGGTGGTAGTTGAGTCGGTGCTGGCCGGGCCTTGGCAATCGGCAACTTACTGCATCCGGTCACTAGACATCATCATTTCGATCAACTCTATTTCAACTCTTACTTCTTCACCCTTGCTCAAGTGTGCCGACCACCAAGAATTACTTGCAATAGAAAATAGACATTTCAGCCAAGTTCGCCGAGAGCTTGCGGGGAGGGGAGAGAAGGACCCAAACCCATCTCAACCCTACAAACACCTTGTGCACATGTGGTAGCATATTTACACAAATATTATCAAAGTGTTAGCACTCCACTAGATCCTAAATGCATATGCAATGAGTTAGAGCATCTAGTGGCACTTTGATGGGCCGATACGAGTTTCACCTCCTTAATAGTACGGCTATCAAACATAAATGTGATCATGTGATCTCTCTAAGTGTCTTGATCACCAAAATAAAATAGCTCCTACAAGTCCTTTGCCTTGAGCTTTTTGTTTTTCTTTCTTCTCTTCAAGTTTAAGCCCTTGATCATCTCCATGCTATCACCATTGTCATGTTATGATCTTCATTTGCTTCTCTACACTTGAAGTGTGCTACCTATCTCATGATCACTTGATGAACTAGGTTAGCAACTTAGGGTTTCATCAATTTACCAAAACCAAACTAGAGCTTTCATCATGGCTGCATCCATCACGCTTATCCTGTGTCAAGATGCCTTCTGCAGGAGTTCCACCCTCTCCATTGGAAACGCTTGCGAGATAGAGAGTCTCGTCCTCGCCAAAGCCACCGAACTCTCCCTCCAGATGACTAGTGTGGTCACCGATGCCAAGACTATGCCCGCCAATGACCTGGAGATCCCATCGCTGGAGCCTCCTCGCGCTTCCACCAAGTCCAAGGAAACCAAGGAGGTCAGCCTTGGCCTCGACGACCCCTCCAAGACCATGAAGATTGGGGCTCACCTCGACCCCAAATAGGAAAGCACGCTCATCTCCTTTCTACGTGCCAACACCGATGTGTTTGCTTGAAAACCTATAGACATGTCGGGGGTACCGTGGGAGAAGATCGAGCACTCATTGAATGTCTCGCCGACCGCCAAACCGATCAAGCAGAAACTCCATTGATTCATGCCAGACAAGAAGGAGGCTATTAGGGTAGAAATAAAATGGCTCCTAGCTGCTAGATTTATAAAAGAAGTGTATCATCCTGAGTGGTTAGCAGACCCTGTTCTCGTTTAAAAAAAGAATAAAGAATGGAGAATCTGTGTTGATTACACTGATCTTAACAAACACTGCCCTAAAGACCCCTTCGGTCTGCCTTGGATAGATGAGGTTGTAGACTCCACTATAGGCTGTGAACTGCTCTCCTTCCTCCACTGTTACTCCAGCTATCACCAGATCTCCCTCAAGGAAGAAGACCAGATCAAGACATCTTTCATCATGCCCTTTGGTGCGTACTGTTACACCACCATGTCCTTTGGACTCAAGAATGCCGGGCGACCTATCAAAGGGCCATCCAGATGTGCCTCGATCAATAGATCGGCCACAATGTCGAAGCTTACATCAACGATGTGGTCATCAAGTCTAAGACCACCGACAATCTTATTGCCGACCTCGAGGAAACGTTCGCCAACCTAAAAAAGTACCGATGGAAGCTGAACCCTTCAAAGTGCATCTTTGGAGTTCCATCTGGCATACTCTTGGGCTACATCATCAGCGCATGTGGCATCGAACCCAACCCTAACAAGGTCTCCACCATCACCAACATGAAATGGCCAACATGCGTCAAGGATATATAGAAGCTTATAGGCTGCATGGCTGATCTAAGACGCTTCATATCATGCCTCAATGAAAAGGGACTACCTTTCTTCAAACTCCTCAAGGCCTCCAAGCGCTTTTTTTGGTTAGAGGAGGCAGATACCACTTTCGAGTAGCTCAAGTTATTTCTAACAAAGCCTCCGATCTTGATGGCACCTCGACCAGATGAAACTCTACTCATCTACATCACCGCTACTTCTTTTGTCGTCAGCACGACCATTGTGGTTGAACATGAGGAGGCCGAGCACGCCTATAAGGTGCAACGTCTGGTCTACTTCATCAGCGAGGTCCTTAATGAGCCCAAAACTCATTATCCTCAGGTCCAAAAGCTACTATATGCCATTCTGATTATGTCGCGCAAGCTCCGCCACTACTTCAAGTATTACAAGATTGCCATGGTCGCCGAGTTCCCTCTAGGGGACATTCTCCACAACAAAGAGGCCAACAGCGCATCATCAAGTGGGTTGTCGAGCTCGGCACTTATTCCATTGAATTCAGAAGCAGACCTACCATCAAGTCTCAGGTGCTCACCGATTTCGTCATTGAGTGGACCGAGATTCAAGAGCCCATCGCCACTACTTGCCCTGAGCACTGGGTGATGTACTTCGATGGTGCCCTCAACATCAATGGAGATCAAAATCAGCTCACTAACCACCTATCCAAGTTAGGCTCCTCTCGTGCCGTGATTCCGCCGGGGGTCTTCATTCAAGATCTCTTGGCGCCATCCATTAAGGAAGAGAAAGAAGTTCAGGAAATTCCCCCCGCCGAGCAGTTGGTACTTGCGGTACCTTCACCGGCCACCGATTGGAGGGAACAGTTCATCAAGTACCTCACCAGCGCTGAAGTACCCACCGACAAGACTGAAATTGAACGCCTAATCCATCGAAGCAAGCATTACATGCTGGTGGATGGAAACTTGATGAGGAAAAGTGCCAAGGAAGGGATACTGCAGAAATGCATCACCCAAGAAGAGGTAGTGAAGCTACTTCTCAAAATTCACTCTGGTTCCTGCGGCAACCACGCGGCCTCGAGAAACCTGGTCAGCAAAGCTTTCTGAGCTAGTTTTTACTGGCCCACGGCCATCTCCAATGCAGAAGACCTCATCCGATGTTGTGAAGGATGTTAATTTTTCACCAAGCAAATACATGTGCTAGCATAAGAGCTATAGACCATCCTAGCTTCCTGGCCCTTCGCATGCTGGGGAATGGACATGATCAGGCCAGCGCCAGGTGGTTTCCGGTACGTGTATGTCGCCATCGACAAGTTCTCCAAGTGGATCGAGTTGCAGACAAGGAGATGTAGGGCTGTAGTGGAGTCAGCGGGCACCAATGAGGGGGAAGCAGCCCCTGAGAGGAAGAAGAAGAGGCAGCACCAAGCGCAGGCATCCGTGGTGCTAGGTACGTCGGGCGACCTTGGACAGTTATGACCTTGGTATTTGTTTTCTTTGGCTTATCGTGAGTTGTTCGTAGTGCCAAGGGCCTTGGGGTGACCTAGGGTTGGCGATGATAAGCCGTCAGCTAGGACAGCCTTGGTCGTGGGTGACTTTGGGCCGAAGGTGGAGTACGTCCCGTTTGAGCAAGGTTCTAGAACCTCGCGCAGGCAATTGAAGAAGCCTGCCTTGCTGGATGTTCCCAGTGATGAGAACATGTGAGTTTCATTCCTTCACTTCATTGTTTTGTTGAGCAATGAGCTCCTGACATTTGTTTGTGCTTTGGGTGCAGCTCCTGATCAAATGTCTCATTGACCAAGAGGTTTCCCGAGGTGATCGCGCTAGACAGCGCTAGCCAGATCACAGCTTTAGGAGTTCGCTCGAACAAGAGTGAGGATTCGAATAATTTAGAGAAGATTTGGGTCAATGATACCCTTAATGACTTTGTGCCAGTTTCAACACAGGCACACCACCTTTGATGGATGCTCAAGAAGATATTTCTCTAGTGATCCAAGGGGAGCCTATATAGGGTGACCTTGCTCGGGCTCCCAGTTTGGATACCTGAGGGAAAGAGTCGATCATTGAGCCGGCCCGCTGGCTAGACCTATCGGGGTCATCCTTGGGAATTCTTCTAGGGGGCGACCTTGAGCGAGTGTTGCTACGGGTTGACTCTCCTCCATAGGTGTACAATGTCCACCTAGTCCCTCTCATGCCTCAGATCGGCCGAATAGGGCGAGGTCCGTCGTTGCAAGCTTTCAGCACCAAGGGTGAAAGCTTGTTTGACGATGTGGAAGAGCGGTGCTGTCTTGACTCCAGCTATGGGGAATTTGACATGATGACAAAGCACATAGATAGTTTCTCTACTATGCTATGGGTCCTGTCCGACGCCATGAAGACCAAGAGTATCTTGGTCGGGGATTCTCTGAATGCTACCCTAGAGGTATGACTCACATTGAGTGCTTTGGCATCTACCCCCCAAGCATCTGTCTAGTGGTCGCTCCCTAATCATACTCAGGGCCACACAGTGGACCCGATGGGTCTAGCCCCTGAGTCTTGGGTTGATTCGTTCTGAATGAAGCTAAGACTTATCCTGTCTCGCTCTTGTAGCATTTTTAGAAGAATTCCTCGGCCAAGTCCGCGTTCATTCAGTAGAGGTTCCCACGACCAGACGATGGGGCAAAGGTGCGGATAGCCGAGCTGGAGAGGGAGGTGGCAGCCCTGAAGCATCATTAGGATGAGACCCAAGGTAGGGTTCCTGCCAAGACCTTTCTCCTCTGTGTTTGTTTAGGTTTGTAAAACCTTTTACGCCTTTCAGCTGCTACCGAAGCCATCATTGGGTTATCTTGAGAGAAGGCTGCTCTCTCTGCCTCAGGCTCTGCATATTGGAGGGAGAGGCAGAAGTGAGCACTTGCTCAGGAGGAGATGGAAAAGCTATGGAAGTAGATCCAAGGTATCTCTTCTTTTTGGAAACGAATCGTGTTATGATTGTGCGTGAGTTTTCGACTGACACTTTTGTCAACAGCGGAGTCGGCTAAGGCAAGATGCCTTAAAGACGAGCTTGCTGAGTGTAAGTCTACGTATGCGAACTTAGAGGTTGTGGCTGCTAATGTTGATCGCTTGCATACAAGGACACTTTCGGCCATGGAGGTGAAGTATGCGTCTCAGGTGTCATCCCTTGAGGACGAGCTTTGGAGTGTATTCACGGCTGACCGCGCTGCCTGCCAGGCAGCCTATGCTCAGTCATGAGGGCCTATCTCTTTGTTAGAGGTGGCTTCCTAGCTGAGGGGATCCTAAGGCACCTGGAGGAGATTGCCTAGTATGTTTTATCCACCGAGACGCACATGGCGCTGGTGACTGTCAGAACAATCTACACCTACCTAAATATCGGTTCCATTAGAGGGAAACCCGTTGACATAGATCCCTTGCTATACAGTTAGATTCAGCAACATGCCATAGAGCCTTTTGAGGCTATAATTCATGATGTGGATCTCTATGTGATAGTGTAGGGTAGTATGCCTGATTCATCAGAGGATTCAGGCGGCGCTTAAGGTAGCCTTGTAATGTGCAACATCTAACTTTGTGTACCCTGTCTTTCATTGTCTTTAGTGTTTGATGCTAGTTAAGCTTTTAGACTAACTGCCTAGGGATTATTTGACCAAAATAAAACATTCTAATTGAGTCCATGCAAGGTCTTGTCGAGTCACTTATACCATACCAAGGCCTATGAGACATTGATCGATCGAGAGGAAAACATAAGTAGGTAGCACTTATAGTCATCATTGAAGCCCCCGAGCACGTTTGTAAGTTAGTATAACATGTGAACGTGCTTAAACAAGAATGTGCATGACCGTTGCAAATGTTAGCCCCCAAGTGACCCAGAGAGGTTCTTCGTAAGGTACTCAAAGGATCACAATTTATTCATATAAATGTTCTTTGCAAGATGTAGATGATAACTAGAATTTAGAAAAAATAAAAGACCGGCATAACTGTGAGTCATGGGCAACCTCTTCAAGATCCGATGATGTGGGCCATAGGGGTAGGAGCCAGTGGCGGAGTCGAGGATGACAATGGGCTACTGCTCCAGAGCCATCAGCAGGAGCTTCATCCCCGACACTGAGGAGGGGAGGCTAGGAGCCCTTGAATCTAGGTTATTGGCCTTTGCATAATCAACGGTGTCCTTCTCGCACTGGTAGGCCTTCTAGAAGTTTCCCGACACCATGATTGCACCACGTGGTCCTGGCATCTTCAGCTTGAGGTAGGCGTAGTTTGGGACCACCATGAACTTAGTGTAGCATGGCCTCCTGAATATGGCGTTGTATGGTCCCTGGAAGTCAACAACTTCAAAGGATAATGTCTCCCTCCATTAGCGCATTGTGTCACCGAATCTCATAGAGAGGTCTATCGTGCCTAGGGGCATGATGCACCACCTGGGAACGATGCTATGGAAGGGGGACTACGATGCGTGTAGCTTCCTTATGTCCACATTTAGCCTGTCGAAGGCATCCTTGTAAAGGATGTTGATGCCGCTGCCTCCGTCCATGATGATCTTTGTCACCCATACATTCTCGATGACCACACTAACCACTAGAGGAAATCGGCCCACTTTGACCACTCGATCCGGATGATCGGTTCGATCATAAGTGATTGGTCGCTTGAACCAGCGGTAGGTATAGCGAGGCAACTGGTGCGGTAGTGTAAATCCACCGGTGAGTTAGCTTCTATAGTCTTTGGTCTTGCTAGGCTTGAGGGCCACCAAATATGTGCATGGAGCACCTGGCATCTATGTCGGTACCCTGATCATCATCTCGGTCTCCCAAATACCCATCCTAATCTGTCTGCTTCTGGGCCTCCAGAGCGACATATAGCTGATAAGCGATGCAGTCATTGGCGAGGTGGGTCATGGGAAAGCCATGGTTCTGACATGGGATATTAATGATCTGCTCGAACATGTCCCAGCAAGCCTACTTCTTGTGAGTGTTTGAGGCAATCCTTAGGACAGTGCTTTCGAGCTTGAGCGGTGTAATGTAGACAAGGCCCGATCTTCCGATAGGTATGATAGCGTCGATTGGTGGAGACTTGATGTTCACAATCTAGGCTTTGAACCAAGACTGATTTGGACCCTCGCAACTATTACACCACTGCTCCATTGGTTATCAACCACGCGAACGCGATTGACCTCGCCGAGAAGGCTTTCATGCAAGCGAATCGAGAACACAAGCAAGAACGGGATGAACGCAATCTGAAATTGCAAATAAATATGAGGATCAAGACAATGAGGAGTTCAAGTATTTATTCGAAAGGACTAATCGCCACAGGCGAACAAGATCAAGAACAGGGGCCCTGGTTCACAGCAAGCGGCCTTGGCAACACAGTTGCAGCAAAATGACGTATGTTTCATGAGGAAATCAAGAACTAAACAAACCCAAACGCTAACAAGAGTGATGCTAGTATAATATAGAGTCTTGGGCATCACCCCCTGGACATGTCCCTAATGGGCCCAAACACGATACACGGTCCAACGGACCAAAAGACGGTGTCGCAGCACCCTAGTAGATTCTGGATGCTGATTTGTTTCGACGATTCCTGTTGATTCTGAAGGTCTTTTGACCTAAGACTACTTGCATTAGCTTCCTTATCTAATTATCTTTCCATCCATATGTGGATCATCAAAAACGGAGCCTGGACGCGCCCGTGTGACCAGTTTTATGACAGACTGGTCCTAGAACCCGAGATGGCCTATAACTTCAATTGTACTGGACCTCCACCATGAGAAAGATGAATTGGACGCCCATGCTGGACCTCCTCCTCTCCTTGGCTTGTATGTGATGGAGTGATGTCCTCATCATGGTGGCTGGGTTCACCTCCCAATTATTGCGGAGTGTTCCACAGAGTTGTGAGTATCGCGTTCCTGCTTGCGAGCATTGATGAGCAGGCGGGTGTCTCATCCATTCCCTAGCTGGCCGTAGATCGGGTTTGGGGGATGGTATGCTCGTGGTCCTCCCATTGGGCAGCCCCTAGTCCCTAGAGGGCATTGCCAGTGGTTCTGCAGCATAGGCCCGTGTCATACTTCGGGAGTTTCCTGATCGAGCTGCGGCTTCCGAGCTATCGGGTGTGCTGTTTGATCAACTCAAGCGGCCGATTGGAGCCAAGTTTTTGCCACCCAATGAGTGGGCGTTCACGGGCCGAATATGCTGAGTGTTAGGAGATTGGTCGAGCTATTGGTGAAGGTGATTGTTCTTCACTCAAGATCGTTGTTCTGGCGAAGAAGGTGCAAGCGTGCTTCATCACTCGTCTCGTATGTCGCATCAAGGACGGTGGTGTCCTCCAACAAAGAGGTGGGGCGATCGAGTGCTAGCTTCTTGAGTTCCTCCTAAGGTGGCTCAAGGTCTTGTATGTTCATGTAGCACTCGGTTGCTCTAAGGGCTCGGTGCTTTCCTCCTCAGGTTGTTCCTCTTCCGCATCGGGATCAAGGAGGTACTGATCATAGTTGATCTCATCGAGATCAAATATGGATTCTTCACCCTCTGTGGGTTCCCAATCTTCTGGTATTTCTGCCATCTCTTCATCACCATTGGCGACCATCCCGATGAGCTGGGTAGATAAGTTGTCTAAGCAATAGGGAGGATTGTTGACGGTCATTAACATCAATTGTAAACCATCAATATAACCTGCATATATACTTAATTCCATCACTAAACATAGGTCAGGGGTTTAAACTAATAAATTCCATGAGTTTTGGTGAATATGTGTTTTTAGCTGGGTTTATCCAGAAAACCGTCAAGGTGGACCTATTTGTTGCTCTAAGTCATGCTCCGCTTTAAGCCAGCCCATGGAACCCACCTATCATGCTTTGCTTCGATGTCGGTTCTTCCACCGCCATTGAGGTCCAATCTACACTGTTGCTTTAAGTCAGTTTGAACTGAGGGCTCAGAATTGATGGCTGCCCCTATATATAGCAGCCCCTACACCCCTCCATCCTGAAACCCTAATTCATATCCTCCTCATTAGGATCAGAGCCAGCTATCAAGAGAAGATTAGTCCTCCAAGTTAGGATCTAGTCTTGTAAATAGAAATAGTGAGATAGAGAGTGAGGGAAGAGTTTGGAGGAAGTGTTGGCCTATCGATGCTCTCTCTATGGCTTGTACCTTGGCAGATTCAAGTTCTACTTGAGCATGTGTCTGTGATTTCTCTAGTAATCAACTTCTTATTCAAGTAAGTATCGTGTTTATATTGTTCTTCAGGTTTGTGACTCTTTTGAGTGCTTTAATCTATTGGCCATAGGTTAAAGTAGTAATTGGTAGTGTAAGCATGGTTCTTAGACTTCATTACTCATGGATGTACCCTGCATTTTAGACCGGTGGTAGATCGCGAGGGTGACTATATAGCCTCGTTGAGTCCTTCGTAGAACACCTCCCGTTTGTAGGACGATTAGGACCCGGTTACTATGGATAGCATCCTCTGCTGGTGTCTTTCCTTAGTAATGTCCCCAATTAAATAGTAGAAGACATAGCTTACCCAAGTTAGAACTGGAGAACCTTAGTAATCCTCTCTACGCTCTTGTTTATTCTTAACCTTGTTGCTACTCCTAGTTATGTTAGACTATAGTTAATCTCACACGTTTCCTTGTGGATACGATACTTGGAATACTTCTGGGTGAAAGCTATGGCGGTATCTGTGCACTTACGGATCTTTATCTGTGTGCGTTTAAATATACCAACAAGCTCTCTGGCGCCATTGCTGGGGAAACGATTGCTGAATTAACTACGAACCTAGCTTAACTTTGTATCTTTTGTTTTAATATTTTTCCCTTTTAGCATGGATAACACACCTATATATCAATATGCTAAACCCACGAGCAGAAGCCTAGGGTCACCAAAATCTTTAGAGCCTATCCTAACACCTGGTTATGAGCTACGCTCGTGTATAATAAAACTGATTCAGGAACAATCCTTCTCGGGAGAAGACGTTCAGAACCCATACTCACACCTACGAGAGTTTGAACTAACCTGTGCATGCTTGCATATTGTGGGCATGTCTGACGAGACCTTAATATGGAAGTTGTTACCATTCTCTTTGACGGGAAGAGCTAAACGATGGTATAGACAAACCATAGGAAGTATGAAAGGGGATCGGGAAACGCTATGCTCTAAATTTTGTTTATCTTTCTTTCCCATCTCTAGAGTGGTTAGCCTTCAAAAGAAGCTTCTAAATTTTAGACAACTAGAAGAATAATCTCTTAGCACATCACGGGATCATATTAATAGCCTTATTACCACTGGCCCAGACCTTGCCATTTCAGACCCATTGCTTCTTCAACATTTTTATATGGGTCTTAGCAAGGATTCTATGCAATCCCTTGATGCAGCCTCTAGAGGAGCTTTTCTCTATTTGTTTGTTAGTGAAGCAAGGACTATCCTTGATAGAAATATTGGAAAGACTCCCTGCACTCGCATTCATGATGAACTCCCCGAGGAAGAGAAGGAATCATCTCCTAAACAAGAAAATGAAGTTTTGATAGCCAAACCACAACCACTCCAATCCCAAGATTTAGCTCTCAATTTCGAACCATCACTACCCCAAAATCCTCCAAGGAAAGAAGAAATTCAACCTTTTGAATTCTCTTTTGGAATTAAGGATGACCTCTTTGATGCTGATTGTGGGGGTATTAACCCCTATACCCTTATGGCTAAGCTTGGGCCAGCCCGGATCGGTGGGTCCGTTCCACCAAAAGACGACGTGCGGCCCGGTTAACCTGATCGGAGTCCCACGCAAGGAGTCAAGGCGGATTTGGTGATCAATCAAGATCCTAGACGGTTAGAATAGGAATCCTTATCCGGCCACATATGGCAATTGTAACTGGCTAGGATTAGTTTCCAGATCTGTAACCCTGCCCCCCGAACAATATAAGGCGGGCAGGGGACCCCTCTAAAAAACATCTCTCATTGACATACATCAATACAAATCAGACACAGGACGTAGGTATTATGCCTTCTTGGCGGCCGAACCTGGATAAAACCTTGTGTCTATCTTGCGTCACCGTCTTGTTTGTGGCTTGCGCATCTGTCTGCCGACAATCTACTACCTTGGGTATACCCCTAGGTAGACTGTCGACCATATTTCATCGACAGTGGCGCGCCAGGTTGGGGGTGTGCGTACTGCTTTCCAAGAAAACAAGATGGTCATCATCTCCGGCTCCATGGCTACGCCGAACGGCCTCACGTTCACCGTTGGCCAGATCACCTGGACCACCGGCTTCGACGACTTCATCGCCATGACCCCAGAGGAGGTGTGGATTCAGTCTATGTCGACCACTCCTTCACCTACATCGGCTACGGCTCTGACCACGGTGGATACGGCTCCGACCACGATGGATACGGCTCTGACCACGATGGATGCGGCTCCAACCAATGAGCAGGTAACCGCTCCCCACAATAGATCTACCCGACCAGCTCGGACCAGTCGTCCTGCACGACTTGGTACAGATCTCGTGGTCACATCTACTCCTCAAGGGCGCTCTGCTCATCGCCGGCCAGCCTTCACGATGGGTCTCTGGCTCTCCGAGCACCAAACCCCGATGGAGAATTACCAGGTCCAGCCCCATGGCCTGTGAAACGCTGCCTCCAGCTACGTCTACAACCTACAACGCCGCTTGGATATGTGTTTTATGCACCGACCTCAGCCGAAGCCACGCAACTTCGTCAACATGATCCAGATTGAAGATTATCATGAAGGATCCATTCGCACAGTCCAAGAGGGCGACTCTAGCTCCTCGTCTGGCACCGCATCTAATGCATCTATCCACACCGAGCTTTAGCATCACGAAGATGAAGGCGTCAAGTACGATCAGGATATCCCAGACCACGCCCCGGGGTTCTCACAATTCCCGTCTTTCCTGCCAAGACGAGGGGATTTGATCCATATTGTCAGCAATGACGAACCGCCGGCAGTTGGCGAAACAGAACAAGAAAGGACTGCACGCGAAGCACGCAATATTGACCGGTTTAATCACCGACAAATCGAAGCCGAAGCAGACCAGGAGGCACGATGCATAAGGGTCCAGCCACGTGACCTCAACGATGCTTTCAACAGGGTGGGGGACAAACAGGTCTTCAGAACTCCAAGTGCCAACGTAGCCGTCGCCATGGCGACAATGCAACGGCTACCCGACACCCCGGAAACCCAAGCAGTTCACGATGAAATACAAGCCTATCTGACGGCTGCTATGGCCCAGACCGCGGAGATTGTAAACCAAGCTCGGGCTCCATCCATCTCGGTCGAGTCAAGCCACAGCCGCCAGCGCCCAAGTCGCTCACAGCCGCCCAACCAACGTGGCTCGTGCAACAACGACCCATCAGACAACCATCAAGGAGGAAATGGTGGCCATGATGGTGGCCAGGACGACAACCGCCGTCGGGACGACAGCCACCGCGACGTCCGGGATGATAACCGCCGGGACAACCACGACAATCGCCACGATAACCACGGTCGCAGGGCTAATCCAGATGGCAATCGAGATCGCCGCGATGGCAATAATGATCTCTGCCATTACCTCGGTGGACGCGATCTGCACACTCGCATCAACCAGAGAGCCGACGACCGAGCGTCCCACGAAAGTTATCGCCGTATGGAATATGACACTGCCCACGGCCCGCCGGGTTTGAAGCAGTTTACTCCACACCTTCGCCAAGTCATATGGCCCAAGAATTTCAAGCTCGAGAAACTTCAAAAGTACGACGGCAAGGAAAACCCCGAATTATGGGTCATGCTTTATGAGACTGCGTGCAGATTAGCCATGGCTGACGAGCACGTCATGTCTAACTATTTCCCAGTCATTGTTGGCCATGCGGGTCACCAATGGCTGGTTAGCTTGCCGGCGAACTATTTTGACTCTTGGCAGGAGCTCAAGCAAGCCTTCATCGACAACTTCATTGCTACTTGTGAACAACCAGGCAACAAATACGATCTGCAACATATTCGAGATCGAAAAGATGAGCCACTGCACGAGTACGTCCGGCGTTTCTCAGAGATGCGCATCAAGGTCCCATCAATATCCGACAACGAGGCAATCGAGGCTTTCGTCACTGGCCTCCGCTTCCACGACGCCCTAAGGGACAAGCTCCTCCGCAAGAGACCTGATTCGGTCACAGCGCTCCTGGCCACCACTAAGAAATACACGGACGCCGACGACGCTAAAAAGATAATTATTGAAGAAGCAGCAAGGGTTCCGCGCTCCGACCACCCCCCACACCGCGACGACTACCGCGGCAACCATGGTCGGAACGACAATTTTGACCGCCGCAACCAGCGCAACGACTCCCGCGACCACCATGACCAACGTAATCAGCAGCGTAACCGCCGTGACGATTACAGGAGCAAGCGTGCTCGGGAAGACAACGGCGAGGTCAACACCGTTAAAAAGGGTGGCGGACATCGTAACTATGAAGACGACTACGCCAAAGCATTGAAGGGGCCCTTCCAGCTCCATCCTAAGTCGAACCATACCATGGAGAACTGCCGCGTCCTCAAGTCTATCTACACGCGTCAACAAGCTCCGGATACGTTCGACAAGCCTAACGACGCAGGGGAACAGCGCAACGAGGATAACGACGACGACGATGCAGACCCTCGTCACAAGTACGTCAAGCCAACCGATCGCGTGCACACCATCATCGGAGGCAAAGTGTCCATCGAGACCAAACGAGAACGCAAGCTGCTCGCCCGCGCTTGCTTGAACGTGGCCAACACCAACAATCTCCACACTGATCCACGGCTCCCTCCATGGTCTCACCGCGAAATCTCCTTCAGCAGAAAGGACCAATGGGCCGCAATACCTGAGCCAGGGCGTTTTCCCCTGGTCCTCGATCCTTGTATCAACAAAGTTCAGTTCGACAGAGTACTGATCGACGGCAGCAGCTCCATTGATATACTGTTCAAGAATAGTCTGCCCGCCCTGAAGATAGCTCAGGCGGACCTCAAGCCATACGAGGCATAGTTCTAGGGTGTCCTCCCCGGACAGAGCTCTACGCCTCTTGGGCAGATCACGCTACTAGTGCAGTTTGGGACCCCGGATCACTTCCGCACCGACTACGTCAACTTTATGGTCGCTGACTTCGACGACACCTACCATTCTATTCTTGGTCGACCGTCGCTCACCAAGTTCATGGCCATACCTCATTACAGGTATCTGGTGCTCAAGATGCCTACCGAGAAAGGAGTTCTAACCCTCCAAGGCAACGTGTACGCAGCTTATACCTATGAAGATGACAGTTTCAAAATAGCAGAGGCTCACAACCTCTCTATTCGCATGGCTGAGACCGTGCTCAACACCAAGAAGACCTCGATCGACCACTAGGAGATCCCGGAGCTCGAGGCTCCACGCAAGAACATCAAGTCCAAGGAGCACAAGGTGATCCAGCTGGTCGACGATGATCCCAGCAAGACGGCCCTTATCGGGGCCAACCTGGATCCCAAATAGGAAGATGCGCTCGTCAGGTTCTTGAGGAGCAACGTGGATGTGTTCGCATGGAAACCTACTGACATGCCCGGTGTACCTCGGAACTTGATCGAGCACTCCTTGAATGTCAACGGTAAGGCCAAACCTATCAAGCAGAAGCTATGACGGTTCGCTCATGACAAAAAGGAGGCGATTAGGGTAGAAGTTACACGACTTTTGGCAGCCGGATTTATCAAAGAAGTGTATCATCCGGAGTGGTTAGCCAACCCGGTTCTTGTACGCAAAAAGAATAATGAATGGAGAATGTGCGTTGATTACACTGATCTCAACAAACACTACCCTAAAGACCCCTTCGGCTTACCTCGCATAGACGAGGTCGTAGATTCAACCGCCGGTTGCGAGCTCCTTTCCTTTCTCGATTGCTACTCTGGTTATCACCAGATCACTCTAAAAATGGATGACCAGATCAAGACATCTTTTATCACGCCCTTCGGCGCCTACTGCTACACGACCATGTCGTTCGGGCTCAAGAACGTCGGGGCTACCTACCAACGCGCTATACAAGCTTGCCTCAAAGACGAGATAAAACATGACCTCGTCGAGGCTTATGTTGATGATATAGTTGTCAAAACCAAGGAAGCTCATACCCTTGTTGACAACCTGGGACGCCCTTTTGCAGCCCTTAATACATTCCAGTGGAAGTTAAACCCAAAGAAGTGCATCTTTGGTGTTCCTTCTGGCATACTCCTCGGCAACGTTGTCAGTCACGACGGCATACGCCCTAACCCAGAAAAAGTCAAAGCTGTCTTGGACATGAAGCCGCCCAAAAAGGTAAAGGATGTTTAGAAGCTTACCGGATGCATGGCCGCCCTCAGCCGTTTCATATCAAGATTAGGCGAAAAAGGATTACCGTTCTTTAAACTACTCAAAGCGTCCAAAAAGTTTGAGTGGTCGGAGGAAGCAGACGTTGCCTTCACACAGCTGAAACAATACCTTACGTCACCTTCGGTACTCACTGCTCCAAGAGAAGGCGAAATACTCCTGCTATACATTGCGGCTACTAATCGAGTGGTCTCCACGGCCATGGTGGTCGAGCGAGATGAGCCCGGCCACGTCTACAAGGTATAGCGGCCAATCTATTTCATTAGTGAGGTACTCAACGAGTCCAAGACCAGGTACCCACAGGTTTAGAAGTTGATCTACGCCATACTGATAACATCCCAAAAGTTGAAACACTCCTTCGACGGATATCGTGTGGTGGTCATGACTGAGTACCCTTTGCGAGACATCATTAGCAACAAGGATGCGAACGGGCGCATCGTCAAATGGGCAATGGAGCTATGCCCCTTTTCCTTGGAATTTGCAAGCCGCACTACAATCAAGTCTCAGGCACTTGTCGATTTCATCATCGAGTGGACAGACTTAAGCACGCCTGCTTCTCCCGGATCTGACGAATATTGGACGATGTACTTCGACGGCTCTCTCAACATTGACAGTGTGGGAGCAGGAGTCCTTTTCATGTCAGCATCCAAGGAGCAGCTCCGGTATGTCCTCAGGATTTATTTCCCAGCATCTAATAATGCCACCGAGTATGAAGCATGCCTACATTGTTTGCACATTGCGGTTGAGCTTGGCATTAAACGTCTCTATGTCTATGGAGACTCTGCTCTAGTCATCAACCAACTCAACAAGGACTAGGACATGACCAGCGAAAAGATGGATGCATACTGCAATTTGATCACAAAGCTGGAAGGCAGGTTCTATGGCATCGAGTACATACACGTGGTCCGGGACAAGAATCAAGCAGCGGATGCACTGTCAAAGTTAGGATCATCCCGAGCAAAAATCCCACTTAGCGTATTCATCCAAGACCTGCTCACGCCTTCCATCGAAGAGAAAGATTCCACGGCAGACAAGCCTCCAGACCAGCAATTGGTGGCTACGGTTCTGGCGTCAAGCATCGCCGAGCCCCCTCCAACCACTCATGAGCCTGACTGGAGAATACCTTTCATCAAGTACCTAACAGATGGCAGTGGTTACACTGATCGGGCAGAGAACGAGCGCCTGATGCGTCGCAGTAAGCAGTACCTACTCGTTGATGGCAAGCTATGGCGCAAGAACGCAACAAAAGAAATCTTGATGAAGTGTATAACCTAGGAGGATGGCGAACATCTCCTGGACCAAATCCACTCTGGCTCCTGCGGCAACCACGCGGCCTCAAGAACGCTGGTCGGCAAGGCTTTCCGAGCAGGGTTCTATTGGCCATCAGCAGTATCCGATGCAGAGAAGCTAGTCCGCCACTGTGAGGGTTGTCAGTTCTTCACCAAGAGAATCCACATACCAGCACATGAGATCAAGACAATACCAGCCTCCTGGCCCTTCGCATGTTGGGGACTGGATATGATCGGGCCCTTCAAACCGGCTCCAGGGAAATTTACATGCGTCTTTGTGCTGATCGACAAATTTCCTAAGTGGATAGAATACATGCCTTTGGTATAGGCATCCTCAGAAAAGGCTATCACGTTCCTCGACCAGGTCATCCATCGTTTCGGCATACCGAATAGCATCATCACCGATCTGGGTACTCAGTTCACCGGGAACGCTTTTTGGGACTTCTACGATGAAAGGAGCATAGTAGTAAAATACGTCTCGGTGGCGCACCCTAGAGCTAATGGACAGGTCGAGCGGGCAAATGGCATGATCTTGGACGCGTTGAAGAAGAGGGTGTATAGAGAAAATGACAAGGCTCCCGGAAGATGGCTCAAAGAGTTACCAGCCGTGGTCTGGGGACTCAGAACTCAACCCAGCCGTAACACCGGCATCTCGCCATACTTTATGGTTTACAGCGCTGAGGCGGTCCTTCCCGTAGATATAGCTTTCAGATCAGCACGGGTAGAGAACTTCGACGAAGGCAAGGCCAATGAAGTACGGGAGCTAGAAGTGAATAGCGCAGAAGAGAAGCGACTCGATTCTTGTGTACGTATGGCCAAATACCTTGCTGTTTTGCGCAGGTACTACAACAAGAACGTCAAAGAGCAGTTTTTTGTGGTCGGGGACCTGGTCCTGAAGTGGAAGATGAACCAGGCTGGTGTCCATAAACTCGCAACCCCATGGGAGGGGCCCTTCATGATCAAGGAGGTCACACGACCAATGTCTTACAGGTTAGCTCACCTGGACGGTACGGACGTACCAAACTCGTGGCACATCGACAAGCTTAGACGTTTCTATGCTTAACTACTGAGATATGTACCCCTCTTGTATTTTTGATTTACTTCAATAAAGCTATTATTATTTCTCCGACCACTCTAATGTGTCACTTCGACTTTTATGGTTATTCTAACTTCGCCAGTAAAAGCCGACCACCACTCCTTCTACGGTTTTCGGAGCAGTACCTATCTCCGGTTCCTCCCAACACGTGCATGGGATCCGCTCTCACGCTATGGTGATCGGTGAGGTCCCCTTGGTTTGACTTGTCCGTGTCACGTGTGCACAGGTCACGCACCTCACACTCCGACCACATGGCAAACTAGGGCCGCATGAAACTTTTCGAGGATGATGTGTCGAGCAAAATGGTACAACTAAAATGTAAGCGTTATTATGTTCTCACTTAGTTCCACCAACATAAGTTTCAAGCTTAAATACGTTTTATACAAAGCAAACAAGCTTATAATGATATACTGATTACGTTATTACAAGCTTGCACGAAGAGGCCCAAGTTTACTATAACACAACTATGTCCTCCTTCTATGACTCTAAGCCTATTACATTGGCTAGTCGTATGCCGTGGCACCCTCGTCATTGCTTCGATATCCTACTCGAGTCTCGGGGACTCTTGTGCTAGTCGAGTGAAGGGATGGCCCCACCGATGCTCGGCTGGTCGAGGCCACAGGCTTCGTCGGTTGCCTAGCAACAGATGGCGTTTCTAGCTGACTTGTCGATGGCGCACTTCTGCATGGTCTTGTCCCACCTCCACACAGGTTAATGTCGCCAATTATCTTTGACGACAGGTCCAGCTGGGCCATCCGAAGCTCCTCCGCCTTGTCTAGGTCTACCTCCTTCGGGTATCCATCCTCCAGGCGCTTGAGATCGATCAGGGGGTAGTGGGCACGCACCATGCTTAGCACATGGGCGCCCGTGTACTCACCCGCCTCCTTCACGAACTCCTGGAACCATCCCCATGCTTGTTTGCATCTCTCGACCAGTCCGAGCTGGGGCGTCCTTGGCTCTTCCTCTGTGAGCGCCGAGTCGACAAGGTCGAGGATGGGTAAAATGCCAGTTGCCACTTCCTGGCACCGGTTCTTCCATGTGTCCCGATCCTCGGTGGCCTCGAGGCATCATGCTTTCCAGCCGTCACGCTCTTTCATCACGGCTTCTAGATGCCTCTTGGCATTGACTTTTAAAACTGCACACCGAACCAGACATCAAATGTAAAGGCACGACAAGTCAAGGTAGGCAACAGAATGAGAACGGTGGTCTAGAATACTTACTGTTCAGTTCCTCCTTCATTTTGGTGGTCTAGTCCTGGAGTTGAGAGTGGCTGCGCGCCAATTTCTCGTTGTCCTCCTTTAGGCGACCACACTCTGCAGTCACGCGGCTATTCTCCTCTTGGAGGCGGGTTACCTCAGCTTCTAAGCCTGCATTACAGTTGTCATTACCAACAACGCAACAACACGTGTCATACACTTGATGTGATAAAATGACAACTTGTTTTTTGACGCTCTTTGTCATTGAGCTGGCCGACCAGGTTCTAGTTCTGTGCTTCTTGCTCTGTCCTCTCCTGGTCGGTGGCTTCAAGTTGGCGGCGCAAGCATTCCACCTCGGTCGCCAGTTCTCTATTGTTCGCCGTGATTCCCTCAATCTGGTCGAAGCACCTCTTTCGGTACTTTGCGGTCTTCATCAAGTCCTGCATATAAATAAGCTAAGTCAGACAGTTCAACTACATAACAGGGTCAAGTGGTCAAGCCAAACATACCTGGACTTCTGTCACCAAACGCTTTGCTGCTCGTTCAACTTTTAGGGTCTCTTCGACCTCTGGGATTTCTTCATGCATAACCCACTCATCGTTCCGCCAGCGCGACACATATACATGTTGTCGTTTGTCTTTGGGATGGCCTAGGATCTCTTCAACTTTGTCCTCTTCGGCCTCTTGTTCAGGGGGCGGCGCTGGGCCGGAGATAGTAGTCTCCGCGACCACTATGGCTTTCCCATGAGCCGTAGCATCGGTAAGCGTGTTTTGTGCTAACTCCGGTTGCTGCTCCTCGGCTCGGTCTGGTTCCCTTGGCGCCAAGGTATCCGCCTCAGCAGGGTTAGTGCTTGGAGCATTTGTACTTTGCTCGGCAGTCTTCTCGACCAGCTGCTCGAGGACTGACGTCGGGCCGCTCGTCTGCTGAGGTTTCGGCGGAATCTCTTCTATAGGTTCCTCCGCAGTCGGCTGCCGAGCAGTTCTTTCCACCAGTACTGGCGAAGCTGTGCCACACCCGGCTAGCTGGTCGGGATTTTCGGTGGATGCCGACCTAATATACCAGAGAAAGTTCAGAAGACAATAGTATTCAATACAAATTATAAGATTACATCAAAGTTACTGATACTTACAGCTTGGAAGCACGGAATAACATGGTGAAGGAACGCCTCTTTGACCGCTCCTGCTCCACGTGCTCGGCGGGTTCCACCGGGTCTTTTTCCACCACCAGTACTGGCATCGGGGTTTGGTGCTCGACACTTCCCTTGCTTGTCTTCTGTGTTGCAGTGGTCGGTGATGCGATCACTGCTGGCACAGAGGAGCCACCCTGCTCTGTTGACCCCATTTGTCTCCTCCTCTTTTGAGGGACGAGTTGGAAGATGTCCGCATCCTCTGTTTCATCGTCTGAAAGGGGAAAGATGGCCTGGCGATGTTTGTTGGCAGTCGGCCGCTTGCCAGCAGCCCTGGCCGTTGCATCCTCCCCAACCCCGAGTACCGCTCAGTCGACGTCTTCGGTACTGGCACTGTTCTAGGCGGTTGAGCTGGCAATTTGCGGCCAATCCACGCCAGGGGGCGGAGACATGAATACTGCTGCCCGGTCATGACCATTACTCTGGGAAACATAAAGGAGACAACAGTCAATTTTTTGTTGCAACATAAATCTACAGGTATAAGGAGGCATCATTTACCTTTGGGGGAGGTCAGGCCAGCTTGAAGGCGTGCTCGATGTCGTTTAACCTGACATAATTGGGGTCGGCTAGATTGAATAGCTCCCCAATTTTGGCCTTGATTTCTATCTTGTCGAGTGCCTCTTTTCTGGTCCTCGTCGGATCTGCGCTACCCTGGTACTCGAAGCCAGGATGTACCCTCTTTTGGCAGGGCTGGATCCTTCGGCTGATGAAGTTCCTAACCACGCTTGGACCATCCAGCTTTCCCCATGGGATCAACCAGAGCAGTTCTACGATCTGCTCCAAGTGCTCGGGCTTCTCCGACTAGCTGTTCTTCTTCTCCATAATCAACCCCACGTCACACAGGGTGATCGTGTTCGGCTCTTCGTGGATGTAGAACCATTTCTTGTACCATTTGTCCAGTGAGGTGTTCCAGGGGCAGTGCAGGTACTGGGCCTTCATACCGTCATGCAGATTGAGGTATATGCCTCCGGCTATCTTCGAGCCTCCGCTCCCTTTCTTCCGCAGACAGAACAGATGGCGAAAGAGGTCAAAATGGGGCTGGAAGCCACCATAAGCTTCGCAAAGATGGTTGAAGGTGGAGACAAGAAGAATCGAGTTGGGATGCAGATTGCAAATCCCAATCTCGTAATACAAGCAGAGCCCCTGAAGGAAAGGGTGCACTAGAACCCCAAAACCCCGCTTGAAGAAATCCTCGAAAACCACAATCTCACCTGGTTGTGGATCGGGGAAGCTTTCTCCTTCCTGCGCACGCCATCCCGCGAGTGACTTGTTGTGGAGCACTCCCATGGCGACGGGGTCTTCGATGGTCTGCTCGTTGCTCCTTGACTTCCACCACTCCTTCGCCATGACTCTGCCTTTCTTCTGGGCGTTTCTCTTCGCCATTAATCTGCCCTTGTTAAGAGGGTGGATGCGGTGGAGGAGGGATTGGTGGTGATTTTTGGAGGAGTAGGGTTCGGCGAGAGGAAGAAGAAGGTTGCGGCGGTGAATGACAATGGGGATCGGTAAAAAGTAACTTACCAGCTCTATATTATAAATAACCAAGGGCTCCGTCGTTTCATCCGCCCGAGATTCTTGGGAGACGTGCGCACGCGCCGCAGACGGTTGTTTTCACAACCTTGAGATCTACGCCAACAAACACGCCTCTTCGTTTCTAGTGTACGCGCCTCTTCGTTGATAATGTGAGAGGGCCCACACTGACGCACCTCCATACAGGCGCCAAGCGACTGTTTGCCAGAAAGAGTAAGAAGGCAGAGTGATATGTTATATCCGTCTGCTTTTTTGACCAGACATGGCAGATTGGACTTGATAGAATCACTGCCGTGCTCGAGGACTGCCCAGACCACTGTCGTGCTTGGGCACTGCCCAGACCACTGCCGTGCTTGGGGACTGCTCCGACCACTGCCACGCTCGGGGACTGCTCCGGCTACTGATGTGCTCGGGGATTATCCCGACCACTGCTCGGAGATCATTCTCCTCGGCTACATGTGATTTGTACTCACATAGAGTTGAGAGACAATTATTTAGACCTTGCTATAAGGCTCATACTTCGCCTTCCAGCAAGCTCAGGGACTCCATCGGTACGATGCACCTGCCGGTGCGTCTCGTATCGCCTGCACAACGATTGGATTCTTAACTTTAATAGAAATTTTTTTTAGACCACGGCACCACGTGCCACGCCACCTACTACCAAAGGCTCGGGGACTAAGTGGGCACACTTCACCTTGCGGTGAATGTGTTTGTTTAATCGACCCTTATGCTTTGGCTGATTGTAAGGATTACTATCGTGCTCGGGATCGTCCCCGACCACCGCCGGAGATCGTTCTCCTCGGCTACATGTGATTTGTACTCACATACAGTTGAGACACATTATTTAGACCTTGCTATAAGGCTCATACTTCGCCTTCCGGCAAGCTCGGGGACTACATCGGCACGATGCACTGCAGTGCATCTCGTATTGCTTGTAATACGACAATTGGGTTCTCAACTTAATTGGAAATTTTTTAGACCACGGCACCACGTGCCTCACGTCACCTACTACCGGGCTCGGGGACTAAGTGGGCACACTTCACCTTACGGTGAATGTGTTTGTTTTTCGAACCCTCACGCCTCGATGATCAAGGACGCCACGCTCCAAGACGCACATACATTTCATTCGTAAATACAAGTGGTCACACTTCCCGGTGACGGAAATCTTTTTTTTTTTTCTTAAGAGCACCATATATTCTTCGGACAACCTACTTCTCCGGCGACAACGGTGGTCAGAGATGTCAAGGACTCAAGCCTTACTTGTCAGAGAAGGTTAAAATGGCATGTCGCAGCATAATACATCGTGCTCGGGGACTAGCTGTGGGGGTATTAACCCCTATACCCTTATGGCTAAGCTTGGGCTGGCCTGGATTGGTGGGTCCAGTCCACCAAAAGATGACGTGTGGCCCGGTTAACCTGATCGGAGTCCCACGCAAGGAGTCAAGGCGGATTTGGCGATCAATCAAGATCCTGGTCGGTTAGAATAGGAATCCTTATCCAGCCACATATGGCAATTGTAACTGGCTATGATTAGTTTCAGATCTGTAACCCCGCCCCGAACTATATAATGCGGCGGGGACCCTCTAAAAACATCTCTCATTGACATACAGCAATACAAATCAGACACAGGACGTAGGTATTACGCCTTCTTGGCGGCCGAACCTGGATAAAATCTTGTGTCTGTCTTGCGTCACCGTCTTGTTTGTGGCTTGCGCATCTGTCTGCCGACAATCTACTACCTTGGGTATACCCCTAGGTAGACTGCCGACCATATTTCATCGACACTGATTTTGTGACATTAAATGCTCATCTACATAAGAGACCTTCGAGTGAATATAATTGAAATCCTTTCAAGAAGGCATCTCTTAGAAAGTGTCCTTATTCCCATGCAGGACATTGGGAAGAACTCAAGGATGGCATGCCTAGTAAACCCATAGAAGGAGAGCCAAGCCATCTAGAAGCCATTTCTATCCTATATCCTTCTATGCTCACAACCGATATAAGTTTTAAACCCATGTCTAAACCCATCCTTGACCCCAATGAACCCCCTGATGCTCTTTCTCCTAAGTCTCATGATGATCCTAGAAATCCACTAAGACAACCAAAGCATAGGAATCATGAAGGATCCAAGGAAGACTAGGAAGAGCAACGACAACGACTAGAGCATTCATGTGTCATTGCAAGTAAAGAATGGTTAGACAAGGCTGAATCGTTAAGGGTAGAACCTATTGGTATATTTAACACACACAGATAAATTCGCAAATGCACAGATACCGATGTAGCTTTCACCCAGAAGTATTCTAAGTATCGTATCCATAGGGAAACGTGTGAGAGTAACTACGTCTAACTTAACCCGGAGTAGAAATAAGACTTAAGATAAAAGGAGTATAGAGATCACAAAAGTCTTCTAGTTCTAACTTCGGTAAGCTATGTCTTCTATTGTTCAATGGGGATTTTACTAAGGGAAGCACAAGCAGAGTATGTTTCCTATCATAACTAAATCCTGCTAGGCCTACAAACAGGAGGTGGACTACAGAGGATTCAACGAGGCTATAGGAGTCACCCTCGCGAGCTATCATCGATCCAGAATGTAAGGTACATCCACAAGTAACCCGGTCTAAACACCATGCTTACACCTACAATTACTACTTTAACCTAGAGCGTCCTATAGATTAAAGCACTCAAAGAGTTGTGAACCTGATGAGCAATATAAACATGATGCTTACATGAATTAGAAGTTGATTACTAGAGAATCCTCAGAAACAAGCTCAAGTAGAACTTGGATCCACAAAGGTACAAGCCGTAGAGTGAGCACCGATAGGCCAGCACCTCCTCCAAACTCTTCCCTCACTCTCTATCTCACTATTCTATTTATAAGACTAGATCCTAAGGAGGACTAATCTTCTCTTGATTGCTAGCTCTGATACTGAAGATATGAATTAGGGTTTCAGGGATCTGCTGAGGAAGGGGGGTACAGGGCTGTTTATATAGGTCAGAGCATCCACCATGAGCCCTTGGATCAAACCGACTGAAAGAATAGTGTAGATGCAACCTAGGAGACGGTGGAGAACTGACATAACAAGGCGAAGGCTGACAGGTGGCCCTAGGGGCTGCCAACCTACAGGTGGGGCCAGCCAGCCCCACATGGCAGCCCCTTGGCTCCCACTTCGGTGTGGTGTCCTCTAGAACCTTCTAGTGCCCATTTCATGGTGGATAAGCACGATTAATTTTAACATGTAGGTCCGCCTTGACAGTTTTCTAGATAAACCCTGCAGAAAATACAGATTCACCAAAACTCATGGAATTTGTTAGTTTAAACCCCTAGACCTTTGTTGGTGATCACAATTGTGCCCTTATACATGTTTTATGGATGGTTTATAATTTTTATTAACTACCATCAACAAGCTCCCCCAAGCTTAACGTTTGCTAGTCCCTTAGCAAAGCAAAACTCAACAAAAATGGATCAGGAGTTACTACAATGCCTTCACTCCTCAAAAGTTCACATGCGTTCAAACAGAAATTCTCCTCTGGATTAGAATAAACTGATCTGACTTCAAACTTACCCATATTACCTTCAACCATGGGGCTTCTTAGCCTTCACTTTGGTCTTGAGCAATTGGAAGACAGAGCGATTAAGTCAAGCACTATGTCTCAAGTTCTTTGCTCAACTAATATTCTGGATTTAAAAAAAATAAAACTCAGAGCTTCCATTGTATGGCACTCAAATCTCTCAATATATGTGGTATTTGTGGATCCTCACAAAGGCAATGAAGATATTGTGCCTTTTTCTCTTCCTACCACTAAAGTTTATGTGGAGTTCATAGGTAGGGAGAAAGCTAGAGCATACTTGCAATGCATATATTGTAAAGTCAAACAATGGATCTGTAACACCCTGGGTGTTAGCCACTTGATAGGTAGTGGGTTTGAGCTCAAACATGATAGATCGAAGTAATTAGGAGCTTTAGTTCCTTATCTCTAAAATGGTGATGAAGGTGTTGAGGTCAAATCTATGAAAATGAGCCCAACTTAAATTTGGACAACACACCATTGCTTACATGTTGACCCTTTTCAAATGTATACTTGAGTAGTGTTAAACATGGCTCTTTCATGAGCATCACCTTAACATCTATCTATCTATCTCCACCATTGGAAAAGTTTCATGAAGTTTGGAGCCAAGAAGTCACATGAAATGATAAGTTATAACCTTGATTGAATTGCTTTATTAAGTAAATGGGAATATGAGGTGTCGATTAAACCTTGCTACCTTGCCCAAATGACTCTAATTGAACTCTACAACAAAAGTCATGAAGGGTTCGTGTTGAGCAAATGTCAAGAAAATGCCTCAATTGGTCGAAAACCCTAATTCCAGGGTTTAACGAGGTGCTGCTTTGACCAAGATGAAACTATGATTTTGGGACCAGATATGAAGTTCAACCTTTAATCAAAGTTGAAGCTTGAGTGGAGTACAACAAACTTTATTTTTAGACAAAGCCCTGATTCAACTCCTAAATGGCACAAACAGAGGACTCAAGATGGAAACAGCTGCTGTTTCTAGGCTCTAAATAATTCCAAGTCCAAAATTCATCGTCATTGACATTGGCGTTCTGCGTTCTCTAAAATTTGTTAAACACCTCTAGTTGATCCAAAAGTAAAAGTTGGACTATATATTTTAGAGAAGAGCATATCAAAAGTTGGACTAAGTTTGACTCCAGTTTGGTCAGCAATCTTGGGTTTGTTTAACCGTTGTCAATGCACTGACACTGTCACTTTAGGGCTTAATTAACTGCTAATGGAGGACTCTAATGGCCATGCAAAATTAATAGGGACGGGAGATCAGCCAAAGAGGAGCAACTTTGCTATAGTACCCAAGACCCGAATCTTAACCGAATATGCCAAAATTTTGACCCAAACTCTGGCTGAATCACACCCGCCAGGTGTTCGTCGAAATGGTTACGTGGCCTCCATGCGCTGGCCGTGCCCACACCATTCCCGAGCACCACTGCCACGCGCCCCTGCCTATCTGTGACGATGGGGAGTTGCCGAGGATGCCTAGGCTCACTCTCTGCCTCTCCCTCACTCGCTCTCGCTCTCCCTGGCTCTCCCCCTCGCTCTATGGCGCGTGCGCGCGGGCACGCTGAGCTCCGCCATGGCCGCCACCGAGTAGGGCTTGGTACCACTGCTGCGAGCCTCCACCATCCCAACTGGCCTTGCCTTCGTGTTCCTCGAGCCACCCCGTACACGTCGCGCATCTCCTCCAAATGCCTCCACCACCGTGCACTGCTGTCATCGGCGCCCACCCGGCCATCGCCGTCAGCACGCACGGCCAGACCACGTTCGGCCACCACGGTGCGAACCGTGGCTACCAACGGATGCGCGTAGGCCCCTAGGTGCTTCACCACCTCTTCCCCGCCGCCGGAGCTCCGCCAACGCCCTGTCCACGGGAGCCGTCACCGGGATGCCACCTACGCCCATGGCCAGGGAGCCACGCTCGGCCTTAGGCCAGGCCGAGGCCACCCAAGGGTGCGGCCCACCATTATGCGGCCATGACCCCTCCCTGCCGCTGCCGGACACCGCTCGCCAAGACAGGTCGACCTGTCGGCCTCCTCTGCTCTGCCCGACGAGGAGAAGAAGAAGAGGGACCTCACGTAAGAATTTGAAGAAAGACAAGGGCCTATCTGCAAAGTCTATGACTCATGTGAATAGTGACTAGAAGGACCGTTTCACTGGAATCGATATTTGAGGAAAGTTCAGGGTCTCCGATGCAAATGTGTTTCTCCTTTATTGCTTTTACTTTAGCTAAAACTTTGGAAAATCATAATAAATCATAGAAAAATCATAAAATAGCAAATGAAGACTTTTTGGAATCCTTAAGAGTAGATCTATGCAATAGAGTCATAATCACATATTTATCTTTGTAAATTAGGGTTTTCTAGGAACAAATTCATATATAAAGTTATGGTGCTCTAAATGATGTGAAATTTTTATGGTAGTCTACTGATGCTATATGTGTGCTGAGGTAAAACTTTCATGTTCATTAGATGTAGTATGGTTGAGTTATTGATTTAACTTGATTAATGCATGATAAATGGTTTTAAATGGTTTATATGCAAAAATATGAAATGTGGTTCCTTTGCCTTGGCATGGTGATATTGTGTCCTAAGAAACCCTAACATGGCTCTGTGTTTATGGAAAATGTTGATCTTTAGATTTATTTTGCTCTCACATGTTTTCTTGCATTAGCAATTTATCTTTTTTGTAATAATTAAATTATAAAACCTGAGCATGTAAAATTTATGCAGTAGCCATGTTTTGATAACATCTACCACTTATAAAAGTCTCAGCCCCAAACTAGTTGTTCTCATATATCACTAAAATAATATGTATGTTTATTAGGAGAAAGGATTAATAAAAGCATAATTGTAGATAAAGCTTGTAATTGTATTTGATGATCCTTTGAGTGCTTGGTGTTCGATAAAGTGTTGCTAAGTATGTTAGTGGTGGTTGAAATTCTTGAATGGCTCATGTGTGTATGCTCTTTGTTAGCAAAACTAGTGAAATATCAAATTGGTATATTCAGAAATGGCTGCATGTGCATTTTCTATTGTGATGATAACTTCATGGATCAAATGATGTTTTCTGTAAATTTCATGAATACCAAAGTTTTAGATAATTTCCTTATCTTGCTTTTCCTAAAATTTCATGATTTTAGGCCTGCTAGTGTAAGAGTTATAGATTTTACAAGTTTGCTATCAACTTTTGCATGTCCTCTGAATAGATCTAAATGATTGTATTGTTTGACTTATTTAAGCATGGAATTATGTCTTGGTGATAATAGGAGAGTTGTAGTGCTTTTCCTAAGCTTTCCAAAATGTTTGAGAATACCCTTTTTGGTGGTCTAGAACTCCAGTTATAGTTGTTTAAAGTGGAATGGCAGATTTCTGTCCAAATCTGAACAGAGATGCCTTCTTGGTGTTGTTTAACCTTATTAGCTATAGAATCATCTTAAGATGATAATAAGAAAGTTATATATAACTTAATAAGCTTTCTATAAAGTTAAGTATCATGCTTGTTGGATGAATATAACTTGAGATATGCATTTCTGAAGTTAATATCAGTTTTCTATCCTTAGTTGTATAAGCTCTGCTTCATGATGTATTTTGACCTTGTTATTTGTTGAATCAGATTTTAGTGTTACTAACAAAGTTTTAGATAATTTCATTAGCTTTTCAGAAAGTCTTGAATCACACTTTTTGCATGCCTATAACTCTAGGTATGATTAAAACAAGTGACTATGGTGCTCCTGTTCAGAATCTATGTTTGTACCTAAAATTGTTTGTTTCACATTGCTTTGCTTTGTGTGTTGCTAAGTGTGGCTCATGCCTTTGATGGTGTTAAGTTAATATACCTAAAACCTTGTGAAACTTGTGTCATGCTTGGTGCTACCTTGCTTTCTATCCTAGCATGATAGGTTGTGGGATGTTTAATTAAGTAACATGGAGTGCTTATATATGTTCAGGTAACCTTGTGCTCATCTTGAATACTTTTATGTGAGGCATCTCATATTGCCATTCTTCGCATTCATGCACTTGCATTGTTGCATCTCATCTAGGTACGCTAGATGCACCATGTGAAGGACGTGATGTTGGAGCCAAACCCGAAGATGGAGTTTGAATCCATCCAGAAGACAGAAGGACTAAGCAAGTGTCGAGATGGGAGATGCTCACCAAGCGAGTGTCATCTAACAAACACTGACCTAGTGTTGGATCCTAGGCAAGCCTTGGAGCATTCTAAGCCTCCTATATTTTCTAAATATCAACTTGAGTCATTTTATGTTGATGCATTAAGTACTAGGGGTTGATTGGAACCACTTGAAGCATATACTTTCCTTGTCCAGACAAATATATCTTGAATCCTATGTAGGTCCAGGATCAAATATATGCTTAGCCATGCTTAGTCCAGTAGAAGTTAGGTGATTTCGTGTCACCTGCAGGATATAGGTAGATATCTGGTCACGGTTGGCTATAATTGCTATCGTGGAAATAACCATGTGTTGATGAATAAAAGGAGACCGGGCGGGATTGTGATAGTGTTTACACTAAAATTTGGGAAGAAGAACGTGGGAACTCGAAGCTTCCAAGATTGTGTCATCAAGGAATCGATTGCATAAGAATCGATATCAACTGATTTAGATGATGCACTGGAATCGGCTCTCTTCAGATGACATTAGCAGATAACGACAATAAGCTACGGTTGGCGTCGGGAAAGGCATGTCAGACTCTACAAAAGGGAAAGATTAGGGTCCAAATTATCTTAAATTAGGAATATTTTCTCTTATACCAAATATTGTAATGATTCGTACTTGAGTAGAATTCATGCTTAGCTTTCGGGTATAAATATTGGACCCTGGCTATTATAAAGGGGACATCCAATCAATCAATACAAATTACTTTTTTGGCTTTATGCCAACCCTTAGGAGTAGGAGTAGTGTAGATCTTGACGAGTTCTTCAACAACCAGGGCTGCATCGGTCTGGCCGACCTTTGGCTTGTCTGTAAGTACCATCATGGCTTATGCTTTGGTTTGTAAGGCTGCATCAGTTAAGTTCGACCTCCATTGCGAGCTCTAGCATAAGCTAGTTATCGATCTTTATCTAGTTCAAGTATGGCTACATCGGTTAAGTTCGACCTCCACTGCTCGAATTAGATTAAGCTCAAGTTATTGACTCTACCTAAGAGTGGCATCCTTCGGGTAGATTCATTAAGTTACCGATCTTGCTGATGTTCTTATTGTCATTAGTTTTCAGCAACATCAACCTGCCCGGTCAAGATCGATCTAGATCGGCCTCATATCCTTTTAGTCCGTCATTTGCTTTGTTACAATATGATGTTTCTTACTTTGAGCAACGGGTTATGTTTCATCGGCTGTTCTACTTCGATCTTGATCATGCATAGTATGCGGTTAAGGCCTGTCTGATCTTGAGGAGGTTTGCTCGCTAGTTAAATCTGGTCAATAGTTCGCTATTATGGCTGTAACGATCCGGTCGATCCCCACTGATGACACTTTAGATCAGAGGATGCTAGTTGGTAGATTTGTTTTCGATCAGGCGTGACCTCGACTGTTTACTATGCCTGCATCGGCTAAATAGCCGATCGCCCGCACTTTGACACATATAGTGTGTCTCCATGATTCTGTTAAATGTGAATAGATCTGTTTACTTTGAAGGTTTGATTTGTTGTCTTTATCATGACTACCATTGATCCGGTCGAACCCCACTGTTAGAGATAGCAGGTTAAGTCTGATGAGTTCATAGATTTGTCCATGTTAAAAAGTCGATTCTTCACATGCTATAGTCCCTTTTCCACCTAAATCAACTATTTCAACCAATCCGCTTGAGCTTTCACACATATAGCATGTCTTTCAGAAAGCCTGTCAATGTATAGACAGTTTTATGAATTCTTTGGTTTTAGTTTGTTAATATCATCATAGCTACCATCGATCCGGTCAAACCTCACTATTGATGATAACATATTAGATTCAGAGCGTTTGTAGATCTATTTGTACTAGACGGTCGATTTGTTCACATATTATATCCTTTCTCGTTAGATTCATCGGCTCAATGCTTTAGACTAGTAATACCCACCTAGCTGATGATTTTATTTATATCTGCGTGCATTGTACTTATCAACATAAAATCAATCACAACCCACGAGCTTTACAGTCCGTAACAGCCGATTTCTTCGCGTATTGGCCATTTAGTCTATTTTTCCCGTCTGGCTGCTCCCGAAGCGGCACACTTGGAACTGTCTAAGCAAGACCGGCATATTCCACCTTAAATTACTGATAAACTTTCTCTCCTTGTCAATTGCAGGTCAAATTGACTGGTATGTCTCGGGAGGAATTGGCAGGGTCGACGGATCCTGCAATTGAAGCCAAGCGGATCTTTGGGCTCATCTTAAGCAGATCCTTCTGGCTTATTGTGTGCCAAGCGCATTGACACATTTTTGCGCTGATAGATAGAGAAGCAACAAGGCATGGAGGTCTTGGTGCCTACTTATCCCCGTCTGTGTTGGTTAAGGACCGATTCGCTATACGTCCTCATGTCATGTTGAACGCATGCCTAGCACTTAATTGGCCGGATAAGCCGTTTCGACCGTGAAGCCGAGTAGCTCAACTCAGATCGGGACCTATTAAGTGAAAGTGCACACATTGGAGGAAGTAAGGATGTGCGGGGAGCCAGTGGCGTAAGTCCAAGGGCAGGCCAGGCCTAAACTTCTAGGCAGACTGGTAGTATCCCTGAGGGTGCGGCGCTGATTGGACCCGCGACTGTACCTGAGTTGTACCAAAGGTGACCCGACACGACCCTAATGGGGGAAGTATGGGTTTGTGTTAGGAATAACTCCCTAGCTGGTTGGAATCGATTCGAGTCGCCGTCTCTCTCGGATAGTGAGAACTTGACTAAGCAGCGACAACATAGCATTAATTGATGGAACTTGATGGTTATGATAATGCTCAAATTAATACACCAGATATGGTTACTAATGCTTGTTAGCTTAATCACACGATTGCTCTAGTACAGGTGCTAATCTAAAGATGCATAATTGAATAGGTATTCAATTTGATGCTAAAGATATTAAATCTCCAAGTTATGTTACTTGAGCTTTCATGCAAAATGTTGTCAAGCTAACACCACCGGTAAAGCCTTGCATACTTGTGGCAGAACCTCCTAAATTATAGGGCCCACATGCACCTATCACTGTCCAATGACCTTTGACGACTATGCATATGTTCCCGGTAGCTTAAGAAGACTGTCGGGTGTCCTCAAGGAACCCCGAATCATCCACGATTTTCCGAGCAGGATCCCATTACAGAGTCATTGTAGTATTACAACATTTCATTCAATAATTTACATCAGAGTAATATAGCGGAAGTCTTACAATAACTTAGTTTACAAAACAGTTATTTCAAACCTTACAAACTAAGTTTGATTATTATTACAAACCTTAGTAGTGGAGTGGTATTAGTAACATAATACAAAACACACAATTAAGGTGCCCTGCCCAAGGGCCACACATTTACTTGTCATCTTCGATTTGAAAAACAGTCATGCAGCACGGTCCAAAGCAGACCTGCTCATGAGGCTCACCTACAACAAGGGTTAAAGAACCCTGAGTACAAAAGTACTCAACAAGACTAAACCAAAATAAAACTGATAAGACTCAGGAATGCAGGCTCAGGGATTCAAGGTATGGCTTTAGCAATAATCAAAGTTCTTTTGCATAAAAGCTCTCTAACAAGATTCTTTCTTTCAACATTTAAAACCTTTATCAAGATCGTATATGAATCTGCCATGATCCGTAATGAGATCATGAACTTCATATCAAACTCTTTCTCAAACCTTACTCAAGTTGCATTTATTTACTACGATGATGAACAGTGAGTTAAGTCTCCATAACCGAGGAGCAACGACGATTCGAACCGATATAAACCCAGCTGGGGATTCCCAACCACACGACATATGCAGGTCCCTGACCTACATATACCAACCTACCCTTAGGTCCTCTAAAACAAGAACGGGTCCGCGCCACCCGAGAATACAGTACTCCACCAATCCAGCCCATTGCCACGTGGGTACACACTATTCTCGCCATCTCTCCACTCCCAGTGCGCGAGTAGCCATTCTCGTAATAGAATAGCCGAGTTAAGGCTTACCGGAGTATGTGGCTAGTACTACAAAGTCTCACCTCATGCAATTCAACAACGGACGGTTCTTAATCAACACAGGCGGAAAGCACCCGCTCACAAGACCTCCATGTCTTGTGGCTCTCATACACCGAGTCCGCCCGGTCTAGATTTATCACTCCACATGCTCATATCTCATGATAACATAAATAACCAATTGTATCCAAAATCCATTTATATCTCGTAGGTGATAGGTAATCACCCGACTTTTATCGATCTAAGCATGGCTAAGCATAATTAGGCATTCTCGATTTTAAAACTGGTAACAAGGTTGATATGGAAGAACAAGGTTGGTAATGCACCAATTAGGTTTTCACACAACTCCTAATCACTTAATGCAGTATATAAAAGCAAAAGCGATGTAACTTTATAAAACACAAGGTTGGTTTAAATGCATCCGGGGCTTGCCTGGGATCCGACACAAGTTAGTTAAGTTAGCTTGCACTGTCTTGGTGACATCTCCGGTCCTAGCACTTGCTTAGTCCTTCCATCTTCGGGATAGATCCACCAAACCCAATCTTCGAGTTCGGCTCCACATCACATCCTTCACGTGGTTCATCTAGCATACCTAAATGATATGCAAGATGCATGTGTATGAATGGTAACACAAGATGCATCACATAAGTATTCAAGACAAACACAAGATTATGCAAGACATAGGCACCAATAGCTATTTAACTAACATCACACAACTAACTATAGAGAGCAAGCACATCAAGCATGACACAAGTTTAACAAGGTCACAAGTATCATAACTTGACCATCAACAAGGGCATAAGCCACACTTAGCAACACATGGAGTAAACAACCACAACTAGCATATGTCTATTTCTGGAGTGGAAACAATAGGTTCATGTTTGGATCATAACTAGAGTTATACAAATCCAATAGCCATGCAATAAGACATTCTGGAAAACTTATGAAATTTTCTACAACTCATATTTAATCATCTTAGCATGATTCTCAAGTTAACTTAGACAAATATACCCATTTACAGAAACTGGTCCACAATTGACAGAGAACAGCCATTTCTGAAACCCAAGTTTAAACAGACATAACTCACAAACCACAAGGCCAAATACCACCAAATTTTAACAGCAGCTAGATACATGAATTATCTACAACTTTGTTATTAACAAGTTTCCCGGAAAACATCATTATCATGATGTAATCCAAACAGTTCCAAAAACTGTCCTGAAACAACAATTGCAAGAAAATAATTATTAACTCATGTTCCAAACATGCACCTGGGCAAAACCGTTGCCACCAACATGTTCCATATATCAAATGAACACTAGAAAACATAGTGTCCACCACCAAATAAATTCTTTCAATACATTTCTTAATTTATCTGAATAATAAGTAGAATTAAAGAACATATAACAAAAGTGCACAATAAAATCTACAAAAATTACAGTAGCTTCCACATACTATCAATAGACTACTGTACAAATTTTAGGCTATTTGAACACGTATAGCAACCTCTATGGAAAAATACCAAATGCTAATGCAAGAAATCATGTGAGAGCAAGATAAACCAATAACTCACTAATACAACGACCAATGACCATGAAATTTTTATCACATATCAAACATCACATGAGTAGCATGCCATAAAAATTTTACTTCATTTGGAGCCCTACATTTGTAGTTATGAAAAAGGACAAATACAACTAGCATTAAAACCCTAACTGCACAAATCCATTTTTACAGTTAAAATTTTAAACTAAAACATGCTATATTATAGATCTATTGCATAGGAAATTTCACAAGGATTCCAAAAAGTCCCCATTTGTTATTTTATGATTTTTCTATGGTTTTGTATGAATTATCAAAGTTCAGCAAATTTCAAAGCAAACAGGTCCAAAAGGCACTATTCACATGAGTCTGTGGTTCACAGAAAGGCCCCTCCCTATTCCCGAATTCAAAGCCGAGGTCCCTGATCGCGATTTTGAAGAACAGAGGACGCCGGAGAGGCTCGATTTCCGGCCGGCTGACGCTCGTAGGCGGCGAGGGAGAGGTGTTGGAGCAAGCAAGGGCCTGTGCACACCCGTGTGTGGACGAATTGTTGCCGGAGATGGCCGGTGAAGGGCTGCCCACGTGCATCGGTGACCTGCAGCAGTGGACATGGTGGCAGGCTATGCTCCGACATGTCGTGTGGATAAGGCGAGCAACCGGTATGCTTCTAAGCATCAACAAGGTACAAGGAACATAGAACCAGTCTTGGAAGGGGAAGAGAGCTACTGGAGCGTGCTGGCCACGGTGAAGCGAGGCTCGGCGGAGCTGCGACCGACAGTGAAGGAGACGATGGCGTTCGGCCGACTCCGGTGAACTCAAGCGGACAGAGCTGGTCAAGGGGCTTCGCAAGGTGATGGAGGAGCTGCTTGCAAGCACAATTGGACAGAGAGGGATGGAAGAGGGCGAATTGCTTCGGCGCGCTACTCAGGGCTAAGACGGCGGTAGAGGGCGAATTGAAGACGATGTCGGCCGTTGAGCGTGTCATGGAGAGAAGGACGGCATGGCAACATGGTCTAGGATGTGGTGAGGCTGGCCAATCGGCTGCCTGCACGACATGGCGCGAGAAGGTGCCGAGAGGACACGGCGACGGTGAGGAACAGAGAGAGGAGAAGAAGCTCACGGCAGGTTACTGTTCATGAAGGCAGATTTTATTTTTCTCAAATTACTCCCAAACTGTTCAGCATCTCATTTTACTCCTTAAAGCAAACTAGTTTACTTTGATGAGCTCTTCAACTTTGCTTTAAGGCTTAACATCAAATTCTTGATGGTTTAAAAATTGTAGAATTCCGACGAAATGTATATATTGAAAATTGAATTTATAGAATTTCCAAAAAAAGTTATTTAGTCATTTTTGGTGGTTAAAAATAACTCAATTTCATTCAACCAATATCACTATATCATAAAACAAGGTTCACACCAAGCATCGCAACAAAAATTATTAAACTTTTATTTGTAAGAATTGATTTATTAATTCCCTAGAAATTGGACTTTAAATCAAATGTTTTAGAAGTTTAATCAATTTGATTAATTAATAAAAGTTGATATTAACTTCAACATTGGAACTTGAATTTAAACATGATTAATTCAAAAACACAACATAACTTTGATTCCAATGTAAAGCATCAATTTAACACTTTAAACTTTATTAAGGAAGAATTTGAATTGTTTAATAAATCCCCACATCAAAATTTACAAAGTTTCATAATCATTTGTATTAACATTATTTCAGCTAATATATAAAACACTCCATAAATAACATTGGCATGCTATAGTATAAACATGAAATGCATTCATGAGTTGATGCATGATGATTATGCATAATGATGACATGATCACCTTCTTAAGTACTTTATAACATTAGGGATGTTACAATACTCCTTGGTGTAACTTTATTTTTGGTTTATGACGGGTAAGTCTAGCTGAGTACATTCGAGTACTCAGGGTTTATCCCACCATGTTGCAGGTGAAGTTCTCGGCCTGCTGAAGATGGTGGCTAACTGCCGGTGGGCTTGGCGACTCTATATAGTGTTCTTATCTATATGCTTTTGTTAGAGGATGTCACGTATTTGGAACTTATATTATTGTAATCAGTTGAAAGCTATGTTGTTTTCACTAATCGGTTTTAAAACCCAAACTTGTATTATTAATTGTGAACTCATTGTAAACATTATTTTCACTGCAACTTTGTGTATATAATGTGTATTTGCTAAATCGTGCGATCTTGGTTGTGATGTTGATTTACCGAGGTCCTTCGTGATACTCGGTGGACTACCGAGTTTATATAAGTGAAAGTATGTGCCCGTCAATGTGTTAAACGGGGACAGCCATACTTGATCTTGTATAAATTAGGCGGTTCTATCACAGGATCCAAAGAGAGTTGAGTCATACAATCAAATCAAGATGTGCATGTGTGTGGAATATATGGTGGATATATATATGGTGGCTAATTCTAATTCTACTTTACTTCTTGAAAACTTATGTCTCTTTTGAAACTTGGAAACACTTGCTAGAGAGCAGGGGCTATATTATTCATCTCTCTCTTTTTTAGGTGGGCATCTAAGTACCCATTGTTTTAAATATCTCGGACACTTGTCCATTTTTTTCTCAACTCTTTTTTTTCTTTTCTTTCCTTTTTTTATGAATAACTTTTGCACAGCCCCATGCCTCTTTTCTGCAACAAAACTTTAAGAGATAGCAACAAGAATTTGGAGCATTTATTTGGTGCATGGAAAACCTAATAAACATGTTTTTGTGTTCACCCCTAGTGTAGGAGTAGAACATTTTTGGGTGGATCTAGATGGAAGGCATGTTTTTGCGCCTACCCCTAGTGTAGGAGTAGTGCATATGTGGGTGGTGTGTACATGATCTTGATTTTAAGAGCATGACAAACCTCTCATAAGGGTCAACAAAGCTTGACAAAACTCAATGCAAAAGCAAGCATCATATATGTGGAAGTTTTCTAGCCTAAATAACACGTATGGCTCTGGTGGAAATTCAGGCTTTGTCATATAGGGACTCAACATGTAGCAATTTTGTGTTTTTCAAAATATAAATCTCTAGAACTTTAGTGTCACTTGGAACAAGATAAACAGCAGCTCAAACCTTCTCATATCATATCCGTCAATTACCTAGTATTTACACCAAAATTTGGAAAGAAGAACATGGGAACTCGAAGCTTCCAAGATTGTATCAATCAAGGAATCGATTGCATAAGGATCAATATCTGCTGATCCAGATGCGACATTGGAATAGGCTCTCTTCGAATGACGTCAGCAGATAACGACAATGAGCTACGGTTGGTGTCGAGAAATACATATCGGACTCTACAAAAAAGGGAAAGATTAGGGTCCAAGTTATCTTAAGTTAGGAATGTTTTCTTTTATACCAAATATTGTAATGAGTCGTATTTGAGTAGGATTCATGTTTAGGCTCTAGGTATAAATATTGGACCCCGGCTATTGTGAAGGGCATCCAATCAATCAATACAAGTTACTTTTTTGGCTCCGTGCCAACCCTTAGGAGTAGGAGTAGAGTAGATCTCGGTGAGTTCTTCAACAAGCAGGGCTGCATTGGTCTGACTGACCTCCAGCTTGTCTGTATGTACCGTCATGGCTTATACTTCTGTTTGTACGGCTGCATCGGTTATGTTCGACCTCCACTGTCAACTCTAGTATAAGCTACTTATCGACTCTTATCTAGTTCAAGTAAGGTTGCATCGGTTAAGTTCAACCTCCACTGCTCGAATTAGATTAAGGTCAAGTTATCGGCTCTACCTAAGGGTGGCGTCCTTCGGGTAGATTCATTAAATTACCAATCTTGTTGATGTTCTTATTGCTATTAGTCTGCAGCAACATCAATCTGCCCGGTCGAGATCGATCTAGATCAGCCTCATATTCTTTTAGTCCGTCGTTTGCTTTGTTACCACACGATATTTCTTACTTTGAGCGATGAGTTACGTTTCATCGACTATTTTTACTTTGATCTTGATCGTGCATAGTACGTGGTTAAGGCACTTATGACCTTGAAGAGGTTTGCTGGCTAATTAAATCTGGTCTATAGTTCGCTATTATGGCTGTAACGAGCTGGTCGATCCCCACTGATGGCCCTGTAGATTGGAGGATGCTAGTTAGTAGATTTGTTCTCGATTAGGCATGACCTTAACTATTTGCTATGCCTACATCGGCTAAATAGATGATCACCTATGCTCTAATGCCTATAGTGTGTCTCCATGATTCTGTTAAACGGAATAGATCTATTTACTTTAAAGGTTTGATTTGTTGTCTTTATCACGAATGCAACGATCCGGTCGAACCCCACTGTTAGAGACAGCAGGTTAAGTCTGATGAGTGCATAGGTTTGTCTGTGTTAAATAGTCAATTGTTCACATGTTGTAGTCCCTTTTCACCCGAATCGGCTATTTCAGCCGATTCGCTCGAGCTTTCACAAATATAGCGTGTCTTTTGAAAAGCCTGCCGACGTATAGATGGTTTTACGGATTCTAAGGGTTTAGTTTGTTATTATCATCATAGCTGCCATCGATCCGGTCGAACCTCACTGTTGATGGTAACATATTAGATTTAGAGCGTTTATAGATCCATTCGTACTAGACAGTTGATTTGTTCGCATGTTATATCCTTTCTCGTTAGATTCATCGGCTTAATGATTTACACCGGTAATATCCACCTAGCTGATGATTTCACTAACATCTACGGGCATTGTACTTATCAACATAAAATCAATCACGATCCATAAGCTTTACTATCCGTAACAGCTGATTTCTTCATGTGTCAGCTATTTAGTCGATTTTCCCGTCTGGCTACTCCCGAAGCGGCACACTTGGAACTGTCTGGGCAAAGACTAGTATGTTCCACCTTAAATTACTGATAAACTTTCTCTCCTTGTCAATTGCAGGTCAAATTGACAAGCATGCCTCAGGAGGAATTCGCAGGATCGGTTAACTCCGCGTTGAAGCCAAGCGGATCTCCGGGCTCATCCTAAGCAGATCCTTCCGGCTTGCTGTGTGCCTCAGCACATCGACACGTTTTTGTGCCGACACACATTGTGGCACGCCCGGTGGGACACCACAATTGTCATGGTGACTTACAACAACAATGACATCCTTATGGTGCCTTATGAAGACCTACCAGATGAAAATAAAGATGTCATCAGCAAAGCTATAGAAGAATTTTAGAACAAGTGTTTGTTGTCCTATACCAAGACACGTGACCATAAAATTGTTTAGAAATATCCACTACCAAGAGTTCTGTTGTATGGGCAGACAGATGAAGATGAGGCTGAAGACAGGCATTTCTTCGTAGAAGCTGTAAACAAATCTATTCATGGTGCCATATTGAATCACAATGCAGTTTTCCTAAACACATTTCACAACACCATGAAAGAGGTGTTTCATGGGTTTCCAATTGATCAGGTTGGGCCGGCTTATTACAACATTCCACATTCATCGACTTAGGGGACTAATCAAGCCGGTACTAGGTATTAAGAAGCAGCATCAGCTAGCAATGATGATGTCCAGGCAGTTCAGAGCTCATCTGAGCAAGTTCAGGGTGCCACTACTAATCAAATACAGTATAATCCTAAATCGTCAGAACAGCATGTGCAACAGCCGACGGGGCAAGTTCAAAACCAGATGATTAATTTTGGCACATCAGGCCAAATACCATCGTCGGCTCAAAAAATAGCGCCATCAGTTCAAAGGATTCGTAGAGATATAGATCCTAATATCTATAATGAGATACTTCAAGCAGCAAACTAGCAAAAGATCTAGCAGATAGAGATTCCCATAGGGGTATCATTATGGCACAAATTACAACACCCTTCACATAATTCCAAATCCAGGGTATCAAGGTACCTAAAATTTTAATCCATAGATGGGTCAGCAATTGCAGAGGAATCCAAATTCAAACGCTGATGAGTTGTTGCTTAGAGTGACCGAGATGATGAAGAATCAGTTCGGTTTAAAGCCAAAAGGGCAGACCTGCTCTTACAAACGCCCATATCCAGCATGGTATGATTTGGTTGGTCTTCCTACAAATTATAGGCTCCCAGAGTTTGCTAAGTTCACTGGCTAAGATAGCACAAGCACAATAGAACATGTCAGTCGGTATCTTACACAGTTGGGTGAAGCATCCATTGAAGAGGCCCATCGAGTTCGTTTCTTCTCCTTGTCCCTATCAGGACCAGCCTTCACTTGGTTTTCATTGTTGCTAGTTAACTCCATTGCCAATTGGGTTGACTTAGAGAAGAAGTTTCATACATATTTTTACACTGGGATAGGAGAAAAGAAAATTACCGATCGGATGACCATAAGGCAGAGAACTAATGAATTGGGCACCGAGTTTCTTAAGAGGTTCTGAGAGACCAGAAATCTATGTTTCTCATTGAACTTGACTGATGATCAGCTAGCTGCTTGGCCGTTCAAGGAATGTTGCCAACGTGGAGAGAGAAGTTGCTTGGGCAAGAGTTTGACAACTTGGGTCAGTTGGCTCAACGAGTGGTAGCGCTCAATAGCCAATTCCAGAATATGCGCAGAGATACCCAATTCCAGAAGAGTACTGCAATTGTTGAAACCTATAATCCCCATTCAGTTGATGACGGCTATGAGGATGATGAAGAAGAAGAAGAGGTTGCCGTGGCTGAATGGAATTGGGGTAAGAAGACAGTAATGGTGCCAAATCCATGGGGAAGAGGAGTCGAAGAGAGCTATGATTTCAACGTCATAAAATCAGACAAACTCTTTGATTTCTTGCTCGAGAAGGGACAGATCAAGTTGCCCGACAATCATGTTATGTTGCCTCCCGATCAGTTGAAGAATAAGAAGTTCTGCAAATTTCACAATGCAACTTCTCATTCTACTAATGAGTGTAGAGTTTTTCGACAACATATACAGAGGGCTATTCAGCAAGGAAGGCTCAAATTTGATACACCTCGAAAGATGAAAGTTGATGATAATCTTTTCCCAAGAGAACAGAACATGGTTGATGCTAGGTTGCTCAAAGGGAAGACTAAAGTCCTAACATCAACTAGATCAAGAGAAACTGGAGTAGTTGATCCCAAGATGCAAATATCGGCTGACGAATATAGAGAGGTTAGAAGGCATCATGACCATCAAAAGAGCCGATATGAGCAGGGAGAGACGTCAAGGGATGGGGCGACAAGGCCGCGTGTTACATCTCGAATTTTGTTAAATAAATGGCAGCAGCAGAAGGAAAAGGATTATCAGCATTGGTTAGAAGAGCAAAAATACCTGCGTCAACAAGAGAAAGAGGAGTATGAAAGAAAGCAAGCTGAATCCCATTGGAATTGTCCTTTCTTTAGACATTGCTGGAACAAAGGTTTGAAATTGCCTACCAGAAATAACTACCTGGAGTGCAGCGAACAATATTGGGAGTTTAGGCAATCTCAAGCCAACCGCCGGTCTATCCATGCTCGAGATGAGTATTATCATAATAACATGGATTGACGCTTAAAAAATAAAAGTGTTCATGATCAACTTGGAAAGCGAGTTGTTGATCAAAACTGGGATGATTATGAAGAAGAAAATAATAAAGAAGAATATGTTTGGCAGGAAGGCCAATGGTGTCCAGGAGGTTTGACAAGAAACTAGAAAAGAAGGGTGCAACGCCTAAGGAACAGAGAGCTAGAATAGGCTCAGGCATCTGGTAGACCTCAGTTGTGGCGTGCTAAACAAGCAGCTGATAGGGGGCAACCATCGGCTAATATTCAAATGGCTTTTCTATTGCCATTAGAATTTAGAGCTCCAGTAGATCAAGAAGTTTAGTCAGATTTCGATGAATTGGAGTATGAGGAAATAGTTGCCAAGTTGACGGTGATACAGCAGGCTATATTCGATAAGTCAGTCAAGCATCGGCACTTAAAGGCTTTATATGTGAAAGGTTTTGTTGATGGAAAGCCGATGAGCAAGATGTTGGTGGATGGAGGTGCTTCTGTCAATCTTATGCCATACACTACTTTTCGTAAACTTAGCAAGGGACCAGGAGATTTGATTGAGACCGACATGATGTTTAAGGATTTTGGGGGTAATACATCTAAGACCAGGGGGGCAATGAACATCGAATTAACAATCGAAAGAAAGACTTTGCTCACCACATTCTTCGTCATTGATGGAAAAGGGTCATACAGTTTACTCCTTGGTCATGATTGGATTCATGCAAACTATTGTGTGCCATCAACCATGCATCAGTGTTTGATTCAGTGGCATGGAGATGATGTTGAGTTGGTTCGCGCTGATGAATTTGTGAGTATCGCAACTGCCGATCTAGTATATTAGGAATTGGAAGACTCTAAGTGTTTTTCTGGCAAACTATGGGAAGGATGCTTCATTAAGATCAGTGATGAAAGCCAATAGTCGATCCAAGCAATCAACTCTGAGAGTTTATTTTAATGGATAATCCAATATATGGCACAAGTGGTAAGTTAGGGAAAGCTTCACGTCGGCCAGTGGATTAAGGGAGATAAACATTGGTCCTGGAGATAGGCTTAGGCCAACGTATATGAGTGCTAAGTCAGATCCTTAGTACAAGCTAGAGTTGATAAATTTATTAAAGGGAATTTAAAGGTTGTTCTGCTTAATGAGAAGCTTGGCCTGGATCGATCGATTGTTTAATCTTTGGTCTGGAGAGTTCTGGTGCAACCTATCAAGGAGCGATTAATGGAAAATGTTTGAAGGAATATTATCCTAGGTTTTTTATCAACACTTGATAGCCGATTCGTTTAGTCATCGGCTCTAATAGCCGGTACCAGAAGGGTATCGCCTTTAGTTTGAAATTACCCCGAAAGGAAGAAAAGGCGATACGAAATGTATCGCCTATAGAGCAAAAACAAACACAGGAAAAATCATGACACTACAGAAAGTACACAGATACAATCATAGAAAAGGCGGAAGATTTTATTCATTGATCAGTTTTCCCTAAATACAAACTAATCGAAGACATTGTTTATCACATCCTGAGCGGATGTGATGTCCACGATGGCCTCCGCTGCATCGACAAACTCCATGATCAAGTCCTCGTGCTCCTCGGGGCCATCGCCTATCAGGAAGCCGGTCTCCATGGTGTGCAGCTCATGCCCGATCTAGACTTGTGCCATGACAGACACCATGAAGGGCAATCTCCTGAACATGGGCTGGAAAGTAATGGAGGCGGGCGTTGATGAGGGGGCCTCGAGCATTGATGGCATCCATAGCCACGTTCACCGCCAGTTGGAGGGACTCCAACTGCACCGTTAGGGCTGGCAATCACAAAAATAGGAGAGCCATCAAGACAAAGACAATGGGAATCAGAGTAAAGGTGTTCTAGAATCCATCTTACCCGCCACCATGGCATCGGACTTGGCCAGCCGCGCCCGAGCAGCACTGGCCTCTTCCTCGGTGGCGTGAAGGGCGGCTTGAGAAACCCCAAGATAGATCTCAAGCTGACTGTTTTCCCAAGTTGCCTCAGAATAACGGTCCTGGGCTGCCCTCCACTCTAGGAGGAAATGCTAGGCGGTGTCACCATTTTAAGAATCGGAGGAGTCCGACAACGAGTTTGGCGCAGAGGATGTAGCATCGGAGGGCTCACCGGCCCTAGGAAGAAGACGAAGGCTATCATTCAAGATGAACCTATAGACAAGTTAGAAAAGTTCATCACCATGAGCAAAAGATATCGATCTCACCTCATGCATCGAAAGTGCTAGTTCACCGGCATGTCCTCCTCCTAAATCTCCTCCGCCGCATGTTTGCCTCGATTGTCCTCGCCGGCCATGAGGTTTGGTTGGATCTACAAGGAGGGGGAAGAATACATATACAGGGTTTGCAAGGGCGGAGAAGTGCAAAGGAACAGGAATAGTTGTGAGTATGGATGTGTTCGAGACCAGAGCCCTCGGCTGGTATTTGAAGCCACAAAGCAAGGTGGTGGACATCTCGGGACATGCAAAAGGCAACCGCAATTAATAGGAGGCGAAGCACCACCTCACTAATGCCGAAGAGAATGCAGCGTTAGTGACTGAGGATAGAAGATTGAAGGTTTTTCTTAATAAAGGCTGTTTTTTCAGACTTAAGCGGATGAAAGTTAGAAGCCTAGAATCGGCTATTTTCAAATCGGCTCTTTAGCCGAAACAAGAAATACAACAAGGCGACAGACAATATGGTTATCACTGGTGCTACCCAAGATACATGTTGATACACAAATTACAAGTTTAGAACATCCTAGATTGCTTTCAATGCTTCTAGCCAGATAGCGTCGACTTCCACGATTTGTTGCTTATCCTCTTCGGCTGATCTAGGGATGTTCTCAAGGCTGCTATAGATGACCCTGCCTTCTCTGACCTTGGCCAGCAGTTCTTGTTTCTTTTGCCTAATGGCATCGGGTATTTGAGCCAGATTGGACTTGTGGCAATCAATGGTAGCCCTCACACTCTCGAGTTCCTTCTCGAGTTCTGCATGCCTAGCTTCCAGTTGGGTCAGCTCTGGTTCAACCCTGAGGGAGGAAATCTTCAAGTTATCGATCAACTATGTTAGCTCTTTGGCCTCTTGTCTGTTGTAGTTCTTCCTGGCCAATAAAGCTTCACGGTTGGACAGTTTCCTCTGAGCCTTTTTCACCCTTGGGGCTTGATCTTCAATAATAGATAAAGGTGACAAGATGTTGAAAATATCTAGAGATGAAATACCCTTGATGGCCAAGAAGACTCATTGCATTGAATTTGCATCTTGAACCAAATCGGCTATGTTCCTCTCAAGCATTGGCAATATATCCTTTAGCCAAGTTTTGGTCTCTTCTGATAGAGCTTCTTTAGAAGAGATGGCTGACGAGCTGATTTTGTCTTCATCAAAGTACTCTTCAAGGTTGAAAGAGTAGCTCGGAGCTAGAAGATTAAGTGCCTGTATATATAAGAAAATCTTGATTAGGAGGGCTGAATCAGTCTATAATAAAGTAAATAGTGAAGTGGATACAGTACCTTTTCTATGGTGGTCTCCATCTGAGAAGAAGGAACGGCTGATGATGCACCAATGGTATCTGGTTGAATTGGCTCTAAATTCTCAATATTGGTATCTGCAAGCATCAAGGAAGATTTTTAGTTCATGATTGTTGTAGAAGGATATAACAGATATGTGATTTTCTTACCATCAGTTGTGTGCTGAACTAGAGAATCAACAGTCTGGGTGTCGACAACAGCAGGATCATTCTCAACGCCAATAGGATCATTGTCAATAGGTGAACCGTCGGACTCCTGCTCTTGTGTGGGTGGTTCCTCAGAGAGTATCTGGCATGATAAATGGTCAGATGAAGTGTGAAAACTAAATAAAAATCAAGAGTTTTAAGAAACATACCGTAGCAACTTCAAGGAGTGAAATGGAAGGACTTACATCTTCTGTTGTCTTAGAAGCCTCATTTATTTCAACCGAAATCGGCTCCTTTTGAGGATCGGCCGATAAAGGTTCAGTTGATGCTGACTTGAATGCCTGGGACAACAGTTCCACACCCAGCGCAAGTTGAGACACAATGGATGATAACTATGAAGAAAAGAACGGGATTAGAAGTTGAATATCACTTTGAGATGAGGGGTAATTGTTTTACCTAGGCAGTCGATGGTCTCATTCTGCAGAGTCTTTTCCCAGTAATGGTTTTTTGGGTTGTCCCTTGGGCTGCCTTGTGCTTTGAAGATTGATACATTATGATTGTGGAGGCAGCATGAGTTTTCATCACCTTCTTCAGTGGAGGTGCAGCTGATCCTATTCTTGAAACTAGGCATGGTGGCTGATAATCTATAGGATGCCCCTTCCTGTCCAAGCTTGGGGGATCGAATTCGGTGTCCTGAAAGGGTCTGTTAGAACAGTTGGTAGGGGAATTCATTGAATAATTTTTCTAAAAAGGGAATGGTAAGTTACCTCGCTGTCAGAAGCAAACTCTCCATCTAGAGCTATGCATCTGGGATGGACCGGCCCACAGAAGAGATGGGAGTGTCATTCTTGCCAACAAGAGTCAAATAGGTTGGAAGGGAAGTTGACTCTTGTCCAGTCATGCAAGCAGGAGGAAGGAAGATCTGATCCTAGTTGGAAAACTCTGGAGGATTCTAGTACTTCACTAATACCCTCTCTTGGCTTCAATATATCCTTGAAAAACAGTTGAGGAGGTAGTTGACCAAGACCAAACTGACGAGCTACAAAAGATGGGTTGTAAAACTCATAAGTTGGAAGGTTGCCTGGAAGGAAGGAACTCGTAGACATTTTGCCTCAGCCATGACGAAATTTGGCTGGAAGAACACAAGCTTTGATGAAGGAGTTGAAGATTACAGCTACCGTTTCGTCTGAGCAGACTGATTCAAATCGAAATTTGAATTGGAAGACTAGCTCACTGTTCTCATCCTCATCATAGGGTAGCCAGGTCAGGGTATCTGCATCAAACCCTCTATAAAACCTCTTAAAGAGGTGGCCAACATCGATAGGAATTGTTATGGCCGATGCAGCTTCACCATAGCTCATGTACTAACGGGTTCTTCCTTCTTTGCCTCTATATTCCTCATCAAAGTTGGAAGAAGGGAAACTCAGGTTCCTGAGATCAGGCCTTACAATCTTGTGCATATACAGGTTCAGCCATAGCTGTATCAACCACCAAGGGCCACTAATAGTATGCACTAGTTCATTCTTCAGTAACTAGGCAGCTACCTGGTGCATCAGATGATAAGCAGCTCCTAACAGATACTTCCCAAGAGGAATATCCTTGCCTACTGCCAGATGCTCTGCCATAAGTTTGTGATTATAAGTCGGACCATAAGATGACCCACAGAAGATGAATCTCTCTAACCACATGTTTAAAAAGGCCACATATTCTCTTTCGTTAACAGTTGATTCGTCTCCAATATGGTTCAGAATGTAGCTTGCCCATCCTGTTTAGTCTGATATTTTAGCCAATTTCTTGGATCCAGCGCTTAAGAAGTCATAAGGCTGCATCGATCCTGTTACTCTAAGGCCGGTCAACATATAAACATCGGCCAAAGTGATGGTCATTGGGTCATGACCAAAAACAAAAGCATTTAGGGTGTTAGACCAGAAATAAGATGCAGAGATCAGGAGTGAATCATTCCTCTCCATTCTAGACAACGACAGTGTCAAGCATTGATTCAGATCATAAAGCTCCCAATCTACAACCTTTTTCTCGGACACCCTACGAAACCAGTCTCTCCATCCCCTAGGCATTTTGGGCCAGTTTCTGAAGGGAGTTTTGGTGATCTAGGAAGACAAATCCACTACAGACTGTTTGAAGGGGATTTGGTTGGTTTCTTGATGGATAAAATCAGATGGATCAGGGTCACCCATAGGCCCAAGAAAATAGACATTGGGAGCAACAGCCGATGGAATCAAGATGTCATTCCTCATTTCCTAGAGATCAGATTAGATAAATTTGAGAAGAAAGGAGATGTAGGGTAGCGGCAGGTACTTGGAAAGCGGGAGCTTGAAGACATACCTCAGGGACGTGGTCGCCATTGTAGCCAAAATAGATTTAAATCTGAGGAAGATCGCTTGAATAAAAACTTGATAGGGCAGGAGACTTGCTAGGGTTGAAGCTTGGCGATGGCGGCGTTGGCTGTTAAGATTTGTTCAAGAAAGAAGGGGAAAGCAAATAGGCTGAGAAAATAGGAATTTTGGAATAAAATCATCTTTATCCCAAAATAGGGGGGCATGTGTTTAGACCAAAATTTGGGAAGAAGAACGCGGGAACTCAAAGCTTCCAAGATTGTTCAATCAATGAATCGATTGCATAAGGATCGATATCAGCTGATCCAGATGCGACACTGGAATCGGCTCTCTTCGAATGATGTCAGCAGATAATGACAATGAGCTACGGTTGGCGTCGAGAAATACATATCAGACTCTACAAAAAAGGGAAAGATTAGGGTCCAAGTTATCTTAAGTTAGGAATGTTTCTTTTATACCAAAGATTGTAATGAGTCATACTTGAATAGGATTCATGTTTAGGCTCCGGGTATAAATATTGGATCCCGGCTATTGTGAAGGACATCCAATCAATCAATCCAAGTTACTTTTGTTTGGCTCCGTGCCAACCCTTAGGAGTAGGAGTAGAGTACATCTCGACGAGTTCTTCAACAAGCAGGGCTGCATCGGTCCAGCCGACCTCCGGCTTGTCTATAAGTACCATCATGGCTTATACTTCTGTTTGTTCGGCAGCATCGGCTAAGTTTGACCTCCACTGTGAACTCTAGTATAAGCTAATTATCGACTTTTATCTTGTTCAAGTACGGCTGCATCGGTTAAGTTCAACCACCCTTGCTCAAATTAGATTAAGGTCAAGTTATCGGCTCTACCTAAGGGTGGCCTCCTTCGGGTAGATTCATTAAGTTACTGATCTTGCTGATGTTCTTATTGCTATTAGTTTGCAGCAACATCAATCTACCAAGTCGAGATCGATCTAGATCGGCCTCATATTCTTTTAGTCCGTCGTTTGCTTTGTTACCACACAATATTTCTTACTTTGAGCGACGGGTTATGTTTCATCGGCCATTTTTACTTCGATCTTGATCATGCATAGTACACGGTTAAGGCACGTATGACCTTGAATGGGTTTGCTGGCTAATTAAATCTGGTCTATAGTTCTCTATTATGGCTGTAACGATCCGGTCGATCCCCACTGATGGCCCTATAGATTAGAGGATGCTAGTTAGTAGATTTGTTCTCGATTAGGCATGACCTTAACTGTTTGCTATGCCTGCATCGGCTAAATAGCCGATCGCCTATGCTCTAACACCTGTAGTGTGTCTCCATGATTCTATTAAACGTGAATAGATCCATTTACTTTAAAGGTTTGATTTGTTGTCTTTATCATGGCTGCATCGATTCGGTCGAACCCCACTGTTAGAGACAGCAGGTTAGGTCTGATGAGTTCATAGGTTTGTCCGTGTTAAATAGTCGATTGTTCACATGTTGTAGTCTCTTTTCACCCGAATCGGCTATTTCAGCCGATTCGCTCGAGCTTTCACACATATAGCGTGTCTTTCGGAAAGCCTGTCGATGTATAGATGGTTTTACGGATTCTAAGGTTTTAGTTTGTTATTATCATCATAGCTGCCATCGATCTGGTCGAACCTCACTGTTGATGGTAACATATTAGATTCAGAGCGTTTGTAGATTCATTCGTACTAGACAGTCGATTTGTTCGCATGTTATATCCTTTCTTGTTAGATTTATCGGCTCAATAATTTACACTGGTAATATCCACCTAGCTGATGATTTCAGTTACATCTACGGGCATTGTACTTATCAACATAAAATCAATCGCGATCCATAAGCTTTACTGTCCATAACAGCTGATTTTTTCGTGTGTCGGCTATTTAGTCGATTTTCCCGTCTAGCTGCTCCCGAAGCGGCACACTTGGCACTGTCTGAGCAAAGACCAGCATGTTCCACCTTAAATTACTGATAAACTTTCTCTCCTTGTCAATTGTAGGTCAAATTGACTAGCACGCCTCGGGAGAAATTCGCAGGATCGGTTAACCCCGTGTTGAAGCCAAGCGGATCTCCGGGCTCATCCTAAGCAGATCCTTCCGGCTTGCTGTGTGCCTCGGCACATCGACACGTTTTTGCGATGACACCTAAACTTAGATCAAACATATGCTACCCACGTGTTTCAAGTTCAGAGCAAATCCTTATATCAAAACAATCTTATCCAAAACTTGGGAGAATTTAAGGCTGAAAACTAGGAACTTGAAAGGATTTATAATAGAGCAACTATTCATCATTTCCATTCAAGAGATTATTCTGAGTTCTCTTTATTTATTCAACTCTTAAAACAAATTAAAGCAAACTAGACACACCTTTTATTTTATTTTCAATTTTACTAGATCACACATTATTACTATAGCTATATATATTTATTATAAAGATAACTTTTTATTTTGTTTCATTCATCATTTTCATAACTATTGAAAAGAAACTAAAATCTAAAACAAAAGGAGAAAGAATACTTACTTGGATACACGGGAGTGCTTCTCCCCCAAGCTAGCTCCTTCGGTGAGGGTTCGGTAATGTAAGTCCTTCAAATCGGACTTCTCCTTGTGAAGTTCATTGATACCTCGGTTTGTTCTAAAGATGAAGATTCTTATGATGATGCCTCTAATGGTGATGTCGCCTTCTTTCGCCAAACGTGTCTTGATTTTGAGTTTTGATTTTGGTTTGACAGGTTCAGGACCTTCACTTGTAGAAATTAGGGAATTGACTAACTCCACATTTTGCTTGAAGTGTGTCTTGCTATAAAACAAGGTAGAGATCAAGTGCATGGGCTCTGTTGGTAGAAAAACACCAACAGAACCAAAAATTTATTTATTCTTCTCTAACCTTAGGCACATTGAACAAGATGAAGTTGATGTTAAGTGTTGTGTTCAATTATAACATAGGTGGTAAGATCAGAAGATTAAGCATGAACGTAGCATTTAAGTTCATTTGACAGAAAAGATTGAGTTGCTTAACCCATGAAAGGATTGTCTATCTGTGCATAATGTATCAATCTTTACATGATTATGACTATCAGCTTCCAGAGATAGGATGTGCATTTTTTTAGTTTATTTGGTTAAGACTATGGTCACAAGAGAGTGGTGCTAGGAACAAGCTTGAAGAACTAAACATGTTGAGTTAATCAGGTTGGATCAAGTAGAATTGTAACTCAAACATGTTTGTTTCTTATTTGTGTGCCTACCAGAATCAAGGAAAAACTTCTTAAATGATGACCATTTACCTTAGGAGGTTACTTTTGTCATTGAAACGTGATGTCACCATATGACCAAGGGTAGATGACTCATGATGCTCCTTATCTTTTGCTTGAACTTTTCCTTTTTTGGCTAGCCTCGCATCTTGAGCTATTCATGAGCTTCTTGTCTCCTAGATTGCACCCTTTCTTTCTCATCCTTTTGTCATACCATATTTCTACTCTTTGATTTTTTAACACCATGTTAGACCTTTTTCCTCACTCATTGTTTTATGCCTGCAAAGGATTAGTGGACAACACATACCCGAAGGAATATACAATTTTGAAACACGGGTTGTTTGTTTAGGATTTTGTAATTTACCTCTATGCTAATGAAAAGATGGTGTTAGAATTATTTTAGCATAGTTTTTGTTTACCATGTTCTATACAGGCATGGCTCAAAGCAAAGGTAACTTGCAGCTAAAGACAAAGCGACTGACCATGAATGAGTTGTGTCTTCTTTGTGCAACGTTATTGGAGTTCATCATGTGCCTTGCTTCATCTCCAATTTAAATTCATCTCGTGACTTACCCAAATTGATTTGAGAGTTTTCTACAGGGGTTAGTCCAACAAAATAACCAATATCTACTAAAGCATACTTTTGGCTAAAAAATCAACCTAGACACCACGTCTAATTTGATTTAGAAAGGCATTTTAACCTAAGCACATCGCTTAATTTAAAAGCCTTTGGAAGTAAAATTAGCACACCTTTTGGTTTAAACTAAGCACCATGCCTAATTTAAAAGGTGTATGAAAATACTCCAAACCTTAAGTATACTATGGCAAACAAAGGTAGCATGAAAGCATTATAGAGATTTATTCAATTGGAGATAAAAAAGCATGACTGTTATTGAGCATGATTTAAAGGTAGAGACAACCAAGATGAATTAGCAACATGGCATAAGATTTTTCAGAGAAGCCCATCCCCTAGGCTTGAATTTTGAAAGGTAAAGTCAAGTTTGTATGGATGTGATTCAATGTTGCATGATAATTGGTTGGACATACCTTGAGTCGTCATCGTTCATTCTTTTTGCTTCAAACCTAAAATGGTTAGTGACAAAAATACCCAAAGGAATATTTTCATAATTATATTTCTATTCTCATTTCACAAGGACATACAGCAAAAGGTGAAAGCTCATCTTATCTCCCAAAAGTGCTTGCTTTAGGAACAAAGCTCATCCTTGGGAAACCGTCTAATTGCGCTCAAGTTGGTGAAGTGGTTTTCCCTACAACACCAACCTTTATGTACCTATCTCAAGATTCTCACAATGAGATTTGCAATATTTATGATAAACATATGCATCTGCAACCACTTTTTCAAAGTCTTTATAAACAGGGAGAATGAGGGGGTTGAAAATCTTGTGTGTGGCAATGTTAGAGAGACCAATTGATTCAGGAGATTTCTCATGTGAGCATGGATTTGATGATGTGTTCATGAAATAACTCCCATGCTCATCGATGTCTTCTTCCTTTTCAAGCTCCAAGGATGTTTCTTCCTGAATGTGCAATATTTTCCTTGGATTAGTAGCTCCCGGGTTGATCTCGTCTAAGGCTTCCTCCAAACTTGGATGAGTCATGTTTATTAAAGATATTGATTCAAGCTCACTATTTGAATCTAGGCCAAGTTTGGATTCTACCCATAAGGCTTCGTCCTTGTCCATCCATTCTTTAGCAATGGCATATGAATTCTTAATACATTCCAGCCAATTCTTAAGACATTCCAGCCAATGTCGTTGCTCTTCTTGGTCATCCTTGTGGTCTTCAAGATTACTATACTTTGGTTGTCTTAATGGATTTTTAGGGTCATCATGAGACTTAGAAGAAAGAGCATAAGAGGGATCATCGGGGCCAAGGATGGGTTGAGAGATGGGTTTAAGTAAGACATCTAATGTGGGCATAAAAGGGGAGAGGATAGGAGTGGCTTCTAAATGGCTTGGCTCTCCTTCTATGGCATCAGTAGATATGTCATCCTTCAATTCTTCCTAATATCCCACATGGGAATAAGGACGCTTTCTAAGAGATCCCTTCTTGAGAAGATTTGAATTATATTCGCTTGAAGGTCTCTTATGAGAATTTAATGCTCTCCCAAAATCAACACCAAAGAGGTCATCATTGATCTCAATAGGGATTTCCAAAGGTGGAATTCCTTCTTCTTTTGGTGGGGTTTGTAGTATTGGTGGTTCAGGATTGATAGCTAAATCTTGGGATCGGAGTGGTTGTGATTTGGCTATCAAAACTTCCTCTTCTTGATCGGGAGAGGATTCCTTCTCTTGTTTAAGGATTTGTAATGAATGCTAGTGTAGGGAATCTTTCCACTAATTCTATCAAGCATAGCCCTTGCTTCACTAGCAGACAAATGAAGGAAAGCTCCTCTAGAGGCTACACTAAGGGATTCCCTGGAATCCTTGCTAAGACCCATGTAAAAATGTTGAAGAAGTATAGGGTCTTGAATGGCAAGGTCCGGGCCAGTGATGATGAGTTCATTAAAATGATCCCATGATGTACCAAGGGATTCTTCTTCTAGTTGTCTAAAATTTAGAACCTCTTTCTGAAGGCTAACCACTTTAGAGATGGGAAAGAAACATAAACAAAATTTAGAGCATAATGTTTCCCACTCTCCTTGTATACTTCCTACGGTTAGACTGTACCATTGTTTAGCTCTTCCCGTCAAAGAGAACATGAATAGTTTCCATCTTAAGGTTTTGTCAGACATGCTAGCGATACGCAAGCATGCATAGGTCTGTTCCAACTCCCGTAGGTGTGAGTATGGGTTTTCATCGCCTTCTCCCGAGAAGGATTTATCCCAAATCAGTTTTATTAAATACAGGCGCAGCTCATAACCAGGTGTTATGATAGGGTCTGAGGATTTAGGTGGCTTTAGGCTTGTGCTCGTGGGTTTAGCATATTGATAGATAGGAGTGGAATCCATGCTAAATAAAAAAGTAAAACAAAAGAAAGAATAAAAGATAAAAGGTTAAGCCAGGCTTGTAGTTAATTCAGCAACCGTTTCCCTGGCAACGGCGCTAGAAAGCTTGTTAGCATATTTAACGCACACAGATAAATCCGTAAGTGCATGGATACCGCTATAGCTTTCACCTAGAAGTATTCCAAGTATCGTATCCACAGGGAAACGTGTGAGAGTAACTACGTCTAACTTAACCCAGAGTTGCAACAAGACTTAAGATAATAGGAGTATAGAAGAGATCACAAAGGTCTTCTAGTTCTAACTTCGGTAAGCTATGTCTTCTATTGTTCAACTAGGGATATTACTAAGGGAAGTACAAGGAGAGTATGTTTCCTATAGTAACTAAATCCTGCTAGGCCTACAAACAAGAGGTGGACTATAGAGGATTCAACGAGGCTATAAGAGTCACCCTCGCGAGCTACCATCGATCTGGAATGTAGGGTATATCCACAAGTAACCCGGTCTAAGCACCACGCTTACACCTACAATTACTATTTTAACCTAAGGCGTCCTATAGATTAAAGCACTCAAAGAGTTGTGAACCTGATGAGCAATATAAACATGATGCTTACTTGAATTAGAAGTTGATTACTAGACAATCCTCAGAAGCAAGCTCAAGTAGAACTTGGATCCGCCAAGGTACAAGCCATAGAGTGAACACCGACAGGCCGGCACCTCCTCCAAACTCTTCCCTCACTCTCTATCTCACTATTCTATTTATAAGACTAGATCCTATGGAGGACTAATCTTCTCTTGATTGCTGGCTCTAATCCTGAAGATATGAATTATAGTTTCAGTGCTGAGGGAGGGGGGTACATGGCTATTTATATAGGCTAAAGCATCCATCATGAGCCCTTGGATCAAACTGACTTAAAGAACGGCGTAGATGCAACCTTAGAGGCGGTGGAGAACCAACATAATAAGGCGGAGGCTGACAGGTGGCCCCATGGGCCAGGCGGCCTATAGGTGGGGCCGGGCGGCCCCACATGGCAGCCCCTCAGCTCTCGCTTTGGTGTGGTGTCGTATAGAGTCCTCTGGAACCTTTTGGTGCCTGTTTCACGACGGATAAGCATGATTAATTTTGACATGTAGGTCTGCCATAACAATTTTCTAGATAAACCCTACAGAAAATACAGATTCACCAAAACTCATGGAATTTATTAGTTTAAACCCCTAGACCTTTGTTGGTGATCACAATTGTGCCCTTATACATGTTTTATGGATGGTTTATAATGGTTGTTAACTACTGTCAACAGAACCCAAGCCAGATGTAGATCCAAAGGGTGAGCTTAAATCAATCTAATTAATAAATATTACTCATCCAAGTTTGGAGGACGCCTTAGACAAGATCAACCTGAGAGTCACCAATCCAAGGGAAATACTGGACATTCATGAAGAATCAACCTTGGAGCTTGAAAGGGAAGATGACATCAACGAGCATGGAAGCCACATCATGAACACCTCATCAAATCCAAGCTCACGTGAGAAAATTCCTGAATCAATTGGTCTCCCCAACATTGCCACACATGAGATCTTCAACCCCCTCATACTTTCTGTTCATAAATTTTTTGAAATGGTGGTTGTAGACGCATTTGTTTATCATAAATATTATAGATCTCGTTGTGTGAATCTTGAGATAGGTACAAAAAGACTGGTGTTGGAGGGGAAACCACTTCACCAACTTGAAGCACAATTCGAAGGTTTCCCAAGGACAAGCTTTTGTCCTAAAGCAAGCACTTTTTGGAGATAACATGAGCTTTCACCTTTTGCTATAATGCCCTTGTGAAATGAGCATAGAAATATAATTGTGAAAATACTCCTTCGGGTATTTTTGTCACTAACCATTTTAGGATTGAACCAAAAAGAATGAAGGATGAAAACACAAGGTATGCCCAACCAATCATCATGCAACATTGAATCACACATGAGAGTTCTATCATCCAAACTTAATTTTGCAAAATTCAAGCTGGGGGTAAACTTCTCTCAAAAACATCTCTCACCATGTTGCTAATTTATCTTGGTTGTCTCTACCTTTAAGCCATGTTCAATTTGCTAAATAACAATCATGCTCTTTCATCTCTGTTTGAGTAAATCTTTGTAGTACTACCTGTTCTACACTAGTATGATTTGATTTGGAGTATTAATTGAACACGATCAAAACATGCTTGTATAGAATTTAGTTGTATGTATGTAGACTAACCCATGCAGGAAACTCTCAAATTCCATTTGGGTAAGTCACGAGATGGATTCAAATCAAAGATGAAGCAAGGCATATCCTTTAAAACATGGGATAAAAAGTTCTATGCTAATTAACATGTTAAAAAAACTCTTCTATAGCATAGAAAGATGACCTTTAGCCCTATTACAACACTACCTCTACCTTGAATTATTTGTACATTCCTTTAGGTATATGTTGTCCACTAATCCTTTTGTTTACACCAGAATTCGAAAGAAGGATTGCAGGAACTCAAAAGCTCCCAAGATCATGTCATAAAGGAATCGATTGCATAAAGGTCGGTATCAGCTGATTCGAATGCAGCACTGGAATCGGCTCTCTTCAGATAGTGCCAGCAGATAACTATAATAGCTACAATTGGCGCCAGGAAAAAACATGTTGGACTCTACAAAAAGGGAAAGATCAGGGTCCAAGTTCTCTTAAATTAGGAATGTTTTTCTCTTAGGCCAAAAATTATAATGAGTCGTGCTTAAGTAGGATTCATACGTAGGTTCCGGGTATAAATATTGGACCCCGGCTATTGTAAAGGACACACAATCAATCAAATATAAGTTACATACTTTTTTGGCTTCGGGCACCCCTTAGGAGTAGGAGTAGAGTAGATCTCGGCGAGTTCTTCAGCGAGCAGGGCTGCATCGGTTCGGCCGACCTCCGGCTTGTTTGTAAGTACCATCATGGCTTATACTTCTGTTCATACGGCTGCATCGATCTGATCGATCTCCACTGGGACTGGTATAAGCTAGTTATCGACTCTTGTCTAGTTCAAGTATGGCTGCATCGATCCGGTCGACCTCCACTGCTCGAACGAGATTAAGGTCAAGTTATTGGCTCTATCTAAGGGTGGCATCCTTTGGGTAGATTCATTAAGTTACTGATCTTGCTAATGCTTTTCATTATTATTAGTTTACAGCAATATCAATCTGCCCGGTCGAGATCAAATTAGATCGGCCTTATATCCTTTCAGTCCATCGTTCGCATTATTACAACACGATATTTCTTACCCTGAACGACGGGTTATGCTTCATCAGCTAGTTAGTAGATGTGTTCCTGGTTAGGCGTGACCTTAGCTGTTTGCTATGCTTGCATCGGCTAAATAGCCGATCGCCTGTGCGTTAACGCCTATGGTATGCATCCATGATTCTGTTAAAAGTGAATAGATCTGTGTGCTTTGAGGGCTTGTTTCATCGTCTTTTTCATGGTTGCATCGATCTGGTCGAACCCCACTGTTAGGGATAGCGGGTTGAGTCTAAGGAGTCCACGGGTTTGTTCATGTGAAATAGTCGATTGTTCACACGATGTAGTCCTTTTCACCTAAATTGGCTATTTTAGCTGATTCATCTGAGCCTTCACGTATAGCATGTCTTTTGGAAAGCCTGTTGAAGTACGAATGTGTTTGTTGATTCTTTGGTTTTAGTTTGTTAGTATCATCATAGCTGACATCGATCCGATCGAAAATCATTGTTGGTGGTAACAGATTAGATTCAGAGCGTTTGTAGATCCGTTCGTATCAGATAGTCGATTCGTTCGTGTGCTACATCTTTTCCTGATTAGATTCATCGGCTTAATGGTTTACACTAGCAATATCTATCTAGCGGATGATCTTATTTACACATACGTGTATTGTACGTGTCAATATGAAATTAATTGCTACTTATAAGCTTTACAGTCCATAATAGCCGATTTCTGTGCGGATCGGCTATTTAGTCGCTCTTCCTGTATGGCTGCTCCCAAAGCGGCACACTTGGAACTGTCTAGGCATAGACCGGCATGTTCCACCTTAAATTACTGATAAACTTTCTCTCCTTGTCAATTGCAGGGTCAAATTGACTGACACATCTTAGGAGGAGTACGTAGGATCGATCATCCTTGCGTTGAAGCCAAGCGGATCTCCAGCTCCATCGAGCAGACGCTTCTGGCTTGCTCATGTGCCCGGCACGAGACGAATTTTCGTGCTGACACACATTCTAGCACGCCCAGTGGGACCCCACAATCATCATGGCGGCTCACAACAACAACGACATCCTTATGGTACCTTATGAAGACCTACCTAATGGAGATAAAGATGTCATCGGCAAAGCTATAGAAGAATTTTAGAACAAGTGTTTGTTGTCCTACACCAAAACACGTGATAATACAATTGTTCAGAAATATCCACTACCAAGAGTTCTGTTGCATGGGCAGATACATGCGGATGAGACTGAAGACAAGCGTTTCTTCATGGAAGCTATAAACAAATCTGTTCATGATGGCTTATCGAACCATAATGAAATTTTCTTGAACACATTCCACAACAACATGAAAGAGGTATTTCATGGGTTTCTAGTTGATTAGATTGGGCCGGCTTATTACAACATTCCACATCCATTGACTATGGGAACCAATCAAACCGGTACCAGCTATCAAGAAGCAGCACCAGCTGGTAATGATGATGTCTAGGCAGTTCAGAGTTCATCTGAGCAACCTCAAGGTGCTACTACGAATCAGATACAGTATAATCCTAGATCGTCAGTGCAGCATGTACAACAGCCGGTGGGGCAAGGTCAAAACTAGATGATTAATTTTGGCACATCAGGCCACATACCGTCGTTGGCTCAAAAAATAGCACCATCAATTCAAAGGATCCGTAGAGATATAGATTCTAATGTCTATAACCAGATACTTCAAGCAGCAAACTAGTAGAGGACCCAGCAGATAGAGATTCCATAAGGGTATCATTATGGCACAGATTACAATACCCTTCACATGATTCCGAATCCAGGGTACCAAGGTACCCGGAATTTTAATCCACAAATGGGTCAGCAGGTACAGAGGAATCCAAATTCAAATACTGATGAGTTGTTGCTGAGAGTAACCGAGATGATGAAGAATCAGTTCAGTTTGAAGCTGAAAGGGCAGACCTTCTCGTACAAACGCCCATATCCAGAATGGTACGATTTGGTCGCTCTTCCTACAAATTTCAGGCTCCCAGAGTTTGCTAAGTTCACTGGCCAAGACAGCACAAGCACAATAGAATATGTCAGTCGGTATCTTACATAATTTGGTCACTATCAGGACCAGCCTTCACTTGGTTTTCATCACTACCAGTCAACTCCATTGCCAATTGGGCTGACCTAGAGAAGAAATTTCATATATATTTTTATACTGGGACTAGAGAAAAGAAGATTACCGATTTGACAACTATAAGGCAGAAAACTAATGAATCGGGCACTGAGTTTCTTCAGAGGTTCCGAGAGACTAGAAGTTTGTGCTTCTCATTAAACTTGGCTGATGATCAGCTAGCTGCTTTGGCCGTTCAAGGAATGTTGCCAACGTGGAAAGAGAAGCTGTTGGGACAAGAGTTTGATAACTTGGGTCAATTGGCTTAACGAGTGGCAGCGCTCAATAGTCAATTCCAGAGTATGCGCAGAGATACCCGATTTTAGAAAAGTACCACAATGGTCGAAGCTTATAATCCATATTCAGTCGATGATAGCTATGAAGACAATGAAGAAGAAGAGGTTGCCGCGGCTGAATGGAATTAGGGCAAAAAGATAGTAATGGTGCCAAATCCTTGGGGAAGAGGAGTCGAGGAGAGCTATGACTTTGATGTCACAAAATCAGACAAGCTCTTCGACTTCTTGCTCGAGAAGGGACATATCAAGTTGCCCGATAATCATATTATGTTGCACCCTGATTAGTTGAAAAATAAGAAGTTCTGTAAGTTTCACAACGCTACATCTCATTCTACTAATGAATGCAGAGTTTTTCGACAGCATATACAGAGGGATATTCAGCAAGGCAGGCTCAAATTTGATACGCCTCGGAAGATGAAAGTTGATGATAATCTTTTCCCAGGAGATCATAACATGGTCGATGCTAGGCTGCTCAAAGGAAAGACTAAGGTCCTGACATCAACCAAATCAAGAGAAACTAGAACAGTCGATCCCGAGATGCAAATATCAGCTGACGAATACAGAGAAATTAAAAGACGTCGCGACAAGAAAAAGAGCCGATATGAGCAGGGAGAAACGTCAAAAGATGGGGCGACAAAGCCGCGGGTTACATCTCAAATTTTGTTGAATAAATGGCAGCGGCAGAAGGAAAAGGATTATCAGTATTAGTTAGAAGAGCAAGAATACCAGCGTCAACGGGAAAAAGAGAGGTATGAAAGAAAGTAAGCTGAATCACATTGGAATTGTCCTTTCTTAAAACATTGCTGGAACGAAGGTTTGAAATTACCTACCAGAAATAACTATCTAGAGTGCAGCGAACAATATTGTGAGTTTAGGCAATCTCAAGTCAATCGCCGGTCTATCCATGCTCAAGATGCATATCATCATAATAACATGGATCGACACTTAAAAATGGAAGTGTTCATGATCGGCTTGGAAAATGAGTTGTTGACCAAGACTGGGCTGATTATGAGGAAGAAAGCAATGAGAGAATATGTTTGGCATGAAGGCCAATGGTGTCCAAGAGGTCTGACAAGAAGTTAGAAACAAATAGTGCAACGCCTAAGGAACAGAGAACTAGAATAGGCTCAAGCATCCAGCAAACCTGAAGTATGGCATGCTAAGCAAACAGCCGATAGAAGGCAACCATCGGCTAATATTCAAATGGCTTTTATGTTGCCATCAGAGTACAGAGCTCTAGCAGATCAAGAAATTTACTCAGTTATTGATGAATCTGAGTATGAGGTGATAGTTGCCAAGTTGACAGTTATACATTAGGCAATATTTGATAAACCAGTCAAGCATCGGCACTTAAAGGCTTTATATGTAAAAGGTTTTGTTGATGGGAAGCCGAAGAACAAGATGTTGGTGGACAGAGGTGCTTCTGTCAATCTCATGCCTTACACCACTTTTCGTAAACTTGGCAAGGGACCAGGAGATTTGATCGAAACCGACATGATGCTTAAGGATTTTGGGGGTAATGCGTCTAAGACCCGAGGGACAATGAAGGTCGAACTAACAATCGGGAGTCAAACTTTTGCTCACCACGTTCTTCATCATCGATGGAAAAGGGTCATACAGTTTACTCCTTGGTCGCAATTGGATTCATGCAAACTATTGTGTGCCATCAACCATGCATCAGTATTTGATTCAATGGCATGGAGATGATGTTGAGCTGGTTTGCGCTGATGAATCTATGAGTGTCACAATAGCCGATCCAGTCTTTTGGGAACTAGGAGACTTCGAATGCTTTTCTGGCAAGATATGGGAAGGAGGCTTCATTAGAATCAATAATGAAAGCCAATAGCCGATCCAAGCAGTCGGCTTTGAAAATTTGTCTTAATGGATAATCCAATAGATGGTACAGATGGCAAACTAGGACATGGCTTTCACGTCGGCCGATGAATTAGAAGAGGTAGATATTGGTTCTGGAGATAGACCTAGGCCAACGTACGTAAGTGCCAAGTTGAATCCTGAGTATAAGCGAGAGTTAGTTGATTTATTAAAGGAATTTAAAGATTGTTTTGCTTGGGAATACTATAAGATGCCTAGTCTAGATCGATCAATTGTTGAACATCGGTTGCCAATCAAACCTGGATATCAGCCGTTTAAATAAGCTCCGAGGAGATTCAACCCAAACGTGCTTGATGATATCAAAAAGGAGACTGAAAGGTTACTGGACGCAAAGTTTATCCGACCGTGCCGATATGCAGAGTGGATATCGAATGTTGTCCCTGTATATAAGAAGAATGGAAAGTTAAGAGTTTGCATCGATTTTAGAGATCTGAACAAGGCCACACCCATGGATGGTTATCCGATGCTGATGGCTGATATGTTGGTAGATGCAGCAGCCGAGCATAAGGTTATTAGCTTCATGGACGGCAATGCAGGATATAACCAAATTTTCATGGCTGAGGAAGACATAGCAAAGACCGCTTTCAGGTGCCCTGGCGCAATCAGTTTATTTGAGTGGGTTGTGATGACCTTTGGTCTGAAAGAATGCCGGTGCAACTTATCAGAGGGCAATGAATTATATTTTTCATAAGTTGATCGGCATGATTGTTGAAATCTACATTGATGATATGATGATAAAATCCAAGGGGTACAAGGAACATCTAGCTGATTTGCGGGAGACTCTAGAATGCACAAGAAAACATGGTCTGAAGATAAATCCTAATAAGTGTGCCTTTGGAGTATCAGCTAGACAATTCTTGGGTTTCATGGTCCACGAGAGAGGAATCGAAGTTGGTCAAAAAAGCATAAAAGCAATTGATGAGGCAGTGCCCCCAACTACTAAAACAGAGTTACAATCTTTGCTTGGTAAGATTAATTTTATCAGAAGATTTATTTCAAATTTATTGGGAAAAGTTCTGCTGTTTTCTCCCTTGTTGAAGTTGAAAAATGATCAAGAATTTAAATGGGGTGACGTACAACAAAAGGCGTTTGAAGAGATAAAAGAATATATGAAATGTCCACATGTGCTGGTCCCTCCTCAGCAAGGTAAGCCTTTTAAGTTGTACATATCGACCGATGACAAAACAATTGGATCGGCCTTGATACAAGAGTTTAAAGGAAAAGAGCGGGCTGTTTTCTATCTGAGTAGAAGACTCCTCGATCCAGAAACAAGATATTCTCCCACCGAAAAGTTATGCTTGTGCTTATATTTTTCTTGCACTAAGTTGCTACACTACTTATTATCGGTCGAGTGTACGGTTGTTTCCAAGGCTAATGTGATCAAGCACATGTTATCAATGCCAATACTGAATGGGAGAGTGGGAAAGTGGATTCTCGTGTTATCGGAATTTGACTTGAGGTACAAATCGGCTAAAGCAGTCAAAGGACAAGTAATGGCTGATTTTGTCACCCAGCATCATAAGCCAAGCATTGATTATGTAGAGCCGGTGCCTTGGACGTTATTCTTTGATGGATCATCATGCAAGCAAGATGGTGGCGTTGGTATTGTTATTATTTCGCCTTAGGGGGCAAGTTTTGAGTTTGCTCTTCCAACTGAACCAATGATTACCAACAACCAAGCGGAATATGAAGCTATTCTTAAGGGACTTCAACTTCTTCATGAACTAAAGGCTGAAACAATTAAAATATTTGGAGATTCACAGTTAATTATTAATCAATTGATCGGCCTATATGAATGCAAAGAAGATACTTTGAAAGGATACTATGATGAATGCCAAAGGTTGTTTAAGGAATTTCTTCATGTCTCTTTTCAACATATTCTGAGAGCACAGAATCAAGAGGCTAATCGTTTAGCTCAAAGTGCGTCAGGTTATCGAGTGTTTCAAGAAGTCTTGAGTAGTGAAACCTCGAATGATGATTGGAGAGTTGAAATAGCCAATTACCTCAGGAATCCATCATAGAAAGTTGCCAGAAAACTAAGATATAAATCAACTAAGTATGTTTTACTGGATGATTAGCTGTATTACAAAATAGTCGATGGGTGTTGCTCAAATGCTTAAATCAAGAGGAAGCTAAGGTGTTGATGGGCGAGGTGCATGAAGGGATATGTGGAGCTCATCAATTGACTTATAAGATGAAATGGATTATTCGTAGAACTGGATATTTTTGGCCAACAATGTTGGAAGACTATTTTGAATATTACAAGGGGTGCCAGGACTGTCAATGTTTTGGTAATGTCTAGAAATCACCTGCATCGGCCATGAATCCAATAATCAAACCATGGCCGTTTCAACGTTGGGGAATTGATTTAATTGGTCAGGTTTTTCCACCCTCAAGCAAAGGACATAAGTTCATATTGATAGCAACAGATTACTTCACTAAGTGGGTTGAGGCAATTCCTTTGAAGACGGTAACCTCGAAGAACATGATTGATTTTGTCAAGGAGCATATTGTGTATCATTTTGGGATTCCTCAAACTATCAATACCGATCAAGGGACAATGTTCACATCAGAAGAGTTCAGAGATTTTGCTGCCAGTATGGGAATCAAGCTACTAAATTCTTCTCCTTACTATGATCAGGCTAATGGCTAGGCAGAGGCGTCCAATCAGATTATGATTAAGCTGATCAAGAAAAAGATTGAGGAGCAGCCAAGGAAGTGGCATTCAACGCTTAATGAGGCACTATGGGCATATAGAATGGCCTGTCATGGATCGATTAAAACGTCACCCTATGAACTTGTGTATGGCCATAATGTAGTCCTTCCTTGGGAAGTTCAGGCTGGATCGAGGTGTGTTACGTAGCAAAATGATTTATCAGCCGAAGTCTACAAGAATCTTATGATAAACGACTTAGAGGACTTGAGTTTCCATCGGCTGCGTGCTCTTGAGAATATCAAAGCCAATAAACTGAGGGTTGCAAAATATTACAATAAAAAGGTCAAAAGACAGCAAGTACGGCAAATGGTCACCTAATTGGGAAGGTCCTTATTGGATTAAGCGTTGTGCGCTTGGCAATACTTATATTTTGGAAACGCTAAGAGGAGAGGAAGAATTTGGCAGAGCAATCAATGGAAAATATCTAAAGAAATATTATCCTAGCATTTGGATCAACACTTGACAACTCATTTGTTCAATCGTCAGCTCTAATAGCCGATACCAGAAGGGTATCGCCTCTAGTACAAAAAATAAACTTGAAAAGGTAGAAGCCGGTACGATATCTATCGCCTATAAGAGCAAAGCAAACACGGATAGATTGATACATGGAATATGATGTATGAAGCAAAAGAAAAATCACTTAAAACGAAGGAATTGTTTGCTGATATCGTCTATTACAAGCTACGGGCCGGAAAACACTTTGTTTATTATATCATCGGCCTGAGAAGTGAGGGCTACAAAGTTGGCAGCGCCGAAGAAATCCTCGACCAGGCGCTCCTGATCCCCAGGGTGTGCCACGGCTGGAAAACCATGGGGAAGAAGCCGAAGCTCATGGCCAGAATGGGCTTGCATAGCAGCCAACGCCATGGCAGCACCATGACAAACGCCATGCAAAGCGACCTCCCTGACACGGTTCGGGATGTCGTGCAGGCGAACCACCGGGACGGCGCCTGTGGCGTTGATGAATCCCACCGCGTACTCCGCAGCCGATCGAAGGCTTTTCAGCTGACCTAATGAATCTAAAAAGATTCAAAGAGGAGATGATCAGGATCTTGAAAATAAAATTGAGAGGAGACAAAAGTTATGATAGACATCACACCCATGATTCTGGCATCGGCCTTGGCCAACCTATCCTCCACCGAATCGGCCTCGGGAGGCGATCGGCATCGGACCATGGCTAGAGCCGATTCTACGAGGGAGAGACGGTCGGCGAGATTCTAGCCATGCCTATCGATGGAGGCGAGCAGGTCGTCATTGTTGATCTGCCTCCTCAGATAGCAGGGGAGCTGGTGGCAAGCTGTTGACGAAGAGAACCCCAAAGGCTAAACGGACTCGACCCTATGCCCCGAGGCAGTGAGGGGATCATGAGTTGCACCCTCCTGGTGATGAAGGCGTTGGCATGATGACGCAGCTCCATTGAGGGCCTCCTTAGTAGACCTCTTGTTGTTCTCCATGATCTCAAACTTATGGGAATGTAGAAATCGCACTAAAGACACCAAAGGTTTGAGACGAAGCAGGTTGTTTTTCGATCCACGGCCGTGGCCCGTATATATAGCCCGGTAAGGTGAGAAGATAGATTTCACCGGGGTTATGGAATTAAAGTCAGATACAAAAACGGATCGACACCCTAGAAATTTAGGGGATGGATAGTGAAGAGATAACAGATTCGGACTTATTGCTTCCCATAATCACAAAATATCATGGGATGGTACGAAAAGTTTACATTGACCAGCAATCAACCCACCAAGGCTTCTTTGGATTGAAGGGAGTCTGGATCCCCACAAGGCCGAAGGTCATCATGAACCGAGTCACATCGGCTCGTTGATAAAATTATGCCAGGAGAAGGGGAAAGGCTGCCTGCTTAAACAGATGCCCATCTGATTTCTCAGTGACTGGGAAACTGTGGGAAAGAAGTATGTGGCCTTCCTGATGGGCATTTGATGGAACGAACAAGGGAAAGGTGTCCACACATTTTAGCCCTTGCAAACACTAGAACAGCTCTACAAGCATGGAGAGAAGACTCAAGTGATATCACAAGAATTCTTCTAACCGCAATAGCTGATCCTCTTGCTCGACAAGGCGCTAAGATGAGCGACACAATCACCCTATGCACAAGAATTCTTCTAACCACTCAAGATCTTCATGGCAAAAAGATAGATCATGGAGGGTCTGATGGAGTCAGAGGCACTCGGGGAAGCAGATAGAAGAGAAACATAGCTGAATTATTAAATTGTCAGAGTCGGATAGACATTTTATAGTCGGCCTGGAAAGATGGATCCAAGCGCCCGTTAAGCAATGATGCTCTTGTAAAAGTTTTGAAGCATGAGCTCATAAGCTGACATAGATGGTGACAAACAGTAGACCCCAGATCAAGATTCTCTACCCGTGACTACAGGACCTATCGGGGGTACAGACGTGATACTTTTGGAATAAAATTACTTTTATCCCAAAATTGGCGGGCATGTGTTTACACCAGAATTTGGAAGAAGGATTGCAGGAACTCAAAAGCTCCCAAGATCATGTCATCAAGGAATCGATTCCACAAAGGTCGGTATCCGCTGACTTGAATGCAGCACTGGAATCGGCTCTCTTCAGATAGCGCCAGCAGATAACTATAATAGCTACAATCAGCGCCAGGAAAAAACATGTTGGACTCTACAAAAAGGAAAAGATTAGGGTCCAAGTTATCTTAAATTATGAATGTTTTCTCTTAGGCCAAAAATTATAATGAGTCGTGCTTAATTAGGATTCATACATAGGTTCCGGGTATAAATATTAGACCTCGGCTATTGTAAAGGACACACAATCAATCAAATACAAGTTATTTACTTTTTTGGCTACGAGCACCCCTTAGGAGTAGGAGTAGAGTAGATCTCGGCGAGTTCATCAGCGAGCAGGGCTACATCGGTTCGGTCGACCTTTGGCTTGTCTATAAGTACCATCATGGCTTATACTTCTATTCGTACAGCTACATCAATCCGGTTGACCTCCACTGCGACTCTGGTATAAGCTAGTCATTGACTCTTGTCTAGTTCAAGTATGGCTGCATCGATTCGGTCGACCTCCACTGCTCGAACTAGATTAAGGTCAAGTTATCAGCTCTATCTAAGGGTGGCGTCCTTCGGGTAGATTCATTAAGTTACCGATCTTGCTGATGCTTTTCATTATTATTAGTTTACAGCAATATCAATCCACCCGGTCGAGATCGAATTAGATTGGCCTTATATCCGTTCAGTCCATCATTCGCTTTGTTACAACATGATATTTCTTACCCTGAATGACGGGTTATGCTTCATCAGCTGTTTTTACTTCGATCTTAATCGTGCATAGTATGCGGTTGAGGCATGAATAATCTTGAAGAGGTTTGCTGGCTAGTTGAATCTGGTTTATAGTTCACCATTATGGTTGTAACAATTCGGTCGATCCCCACTAATGGCAATGTAGATTGGGGGATGCTAGTTAGTAGATCTGTTCCTAGTTAGGCATGACCTTAGCTGTTTGCTATGCTTGCATCGGCTAAATAGCCGATCACCTATGCGTTAACACCTACGATATGCGTTCATGGTTCTGTTAAGCGTGAATAGATCTGTGTGCTTTGAGGGCTTGTTTCGTCGTCTTTTTCATGGTTGCATCGATCCAGTCGAACCCCACTATTAGGGATATCGGGTTGAGTCTAAGGAGTCCACAGGTTTGTTCATGTGAAATAGTCGATTGTTCACACGCTATAGTCCTTTTCACCTGAATCGGCTATTTTAGCCGATTCATCCGAGCCTTCATGTATAGCATGTCTTTTGGAAAGCCTGTCGAAGTACAGATATGTTTGCGGATTCTTCAGTTTTAGTTTGTTACTATCATCATAGCTGACATTGATCTAGTCGAACCTCACTGTTGGTGGTAACAGATTAGATTCAGAGCATTTGTAGATCTGTTCGTATCAGATAGTCAATTCGTTTGTGTGCTATATCTTTTCCTAATTAGATTCATCGGCTTAATGGTTTACACTAGCAATATCTATCTAGCTGATGATCTTATTTACATATACGTGTATTGTACCTATCAATATGAAATTAATCGCTACTCATAAGCTTTACAGTCCGTAATAGCCGATTTCTGTGCGGATCGGCTATTTAGTCGCTCTTTCCGTATAGCTGCTCCCGAAGCGGCACACTTGGAACTGTCTGGGCATAGACCGGCATGTTCCACCTTAAATTACTGATAAACTTTCTCTCCTTGTCAATTGTAGGGTCAAATTGACGGCACGTCTTGGGAGGAGTATGTAGGATCAATCATCCTTGCGTTGAAGCTAGGCGGATCTCCAGCTCCATCGAGTAGACCCTTCCGACTTGCTCGTGTGCCCGGCATGAGACAAATTTCCGTGCCAACACCTTTGTAGGCACAAAATAATGAGTGAGGCAGAAGGTCCAACAAGATATAAAGATTGAAGAGCAAAAAGATGGCATGACAAAAGGATGAGAAAGAAAGGGTGCAATCTAGGAGACAAGAAGCTCATGAACAGCTCAAGCTGCGAGGCTGTCCGAAAAAGGAAAACTTCAAGCAAAAGGGAAGAACCTTCACGAGTCATCTACCCTTCATCACATGGTGCTACCACGCCCCATTGACAAAGGTAACATCCAAAGGTAAATGGTCATTATTTAAAGCTTTTCCTTGATTCTAGTATGCACATAAAAAACAAACATGTTTAAGTTACAAACTTACTTGATCCAACCTGATTAACTCAACATATTTAGTTCTTCAAGCCTGTTCCTAGCACCACTTTCTTGAGCCCATAGTCTTAACCAAATAAGCTAAAAAAGTGCACATCTTATTTCTAGAAGATGATAGTCATAATCATGTAAAGATTGATACATTATGTAAAGATAAACAATCCTTCCGTAGGTTAAGCAATTCAACCCTTTCTGCCAAATGTATTTAAATGCTATATTTATGCTCAATCATCCAATCTTATCAACCATGTTATAAATGAACAATGCACATAGCATCAACCTTATCATCATATTCAATGTGCCTAAGGTTAGAGATGAATAAATAAAGTTTTGGTTTTGTTGGTGTTTTTCCACCAACAGAACCCATGCACTTGATCTCTACCTTGTCTTTATGAGCAGGACACACTTCAAGCAAAGTGTGGGGGAAGATAGTCGATTCCCCAATTTCTACAAGCAAAAGTTCTGAACCTATCAAATCAAAATAAAAGCTCAAAACAAAGACGGGTTTGGCAGAAGAAGGTGACATCACCATTGGAGGCACCACCACAAGAATCCTTGTCTTTAGAACCAACCAAGGTGCTCGATCAATGAACTTCATGAGAAGTCTGGTTTGAAGGACTTACAACACCAAACCCTCACCAAAAGAGCTAGCTTGGGGGAGAAGCACTCTCGTGTATCTAGGTAAGTATTCTTTTCCCCTTTTGTTTTAGTTTTAGTTTCTTTTAAATAGTTAAAAAATGATGAATGAAAAACAAAATAAAAAGTGGGTATGATAGTTTGTTTTTAAGAGTTGTTAGCAAATAAAGAGGACTCTAATCTTTTAAATAGAAATGATGAATAATTGCTCTGTTGTAATTCTTTTCAAGCACCTAGTTTTTAGCCTTGAATTATCCTGAGTTTTGGATAAGATAGTTTTGATATAAAGATTTACTCTGAACTTGAGACTCGTGGATAGCATATGCTTAATCTAGGTCTAGGTAGTTGACGGATATGATATGAGAGGGTCTGAGCTACTGTTTATCTTGTTCCTAGTGACACTAAAGTTCTGGAGATTTACTTTTTGAAAAACATAAAAATTCCATGAGAAGTTCATATATGACAAAGTTTCAATTCCCACTAGAACCATATATGTTATTTAGGCTAGGAAAACTTTCACATATATGTTGCTTGCTTTTGCATTGAGTTTTGTCAAGCTTTGTGACCCTTATGAGAGATTTGTCATGCTCTTAAAATCAAGATCATGTACACACCACCCAAACATGCACTACTCCTACACTTGGGGTAGACGCAAAATCATGCTTTCCATTTAGATCCATCTAAAAATGTTTTACTCCTACACTGGGAGTGACAACAAAAACATGCTTGTTAATTTTCTCATCCACCAAATAAATGCTCCAAGTTTTGTTCCTATCTCTCAAAAGTTTCTGTTGTAGAAAAGAGGCATGGGCTATGCAAAAGTTATTCATAAAAAAAGGTTAAAAATATAAAGAGAAAAAAATGTACACAAAAGTGTTCGAGATATTTAAAACAATGGGTCCTCAGATGCCCGCCTAAAAAAAGAGATGAATAATATAGCCCCTATTCTCTTTCAAAAATATTTCTAAGTTTCAAATGAGAGATATATTTTCACGGAGCAAAGTAGAATTAGGTTAGTCACCATATATCTACACACATGCACATCTTGATTTCATTATATGACTCAACTCTCTTTGGATCCGAGGTTTGACTTTACAATATATGCATTGCAAGTATGCTCTAGCTTTCTCCCTACCTATGAACTCCACATAAGCCTTAGTGGTAGGAAGAGAAAAAGGCGTAACATGATTATTGCCTTGGTGAGGATCCACAAATACCACATATATTGGGAGATTTGAGAGTATCATAAAATGGAATCTCTGAGTTTTATTTTGAAAACATACAAAAACTCTGGAACAATGGTTGAACAAAGAACTTTAGACATAGTGCTTGACTGTCACACCCCAAAATTTCTAATTTTGTGTTGTGCATAGAAAACACTAAATAAAATAAATTATTTTAATATTTGGATAAAATTTACCAAAGTTTAGTTTGAGCTAGCGCAAATTTAGTTATAAAAATGTGAATTTTTAAAGTTTTCTAATTTGGACGGGCGTTTGGATGATGTGATGTTGCTTGTTGCTTCTTTGTGTGTTAAGAGTGAGCAAAGTCTTTAAAATGCGTTAGTAGGTCAATTTTCCTTCTCCGGCACGTCTTTATCTTTTTCTACAATCAAATTCTGTGTTTCTTGGCTTAAGTTTCTATTGGGAGCTTCATAAAATCTTTTCCTTATAACGCAAATCACTCATTTCAGTTCATCGTCCGTCAATCAATCTCTACAAACTTCTCAAAAAAATTTCCAGCTTTTTCTAGAAACTCGTTCCTACTTGTCTGTGAGGATAATTTAATTTTTAGATGCTCCAAATTATCTTATCATGGGCTCCAAATACTTTCTGTGAGTTCCTCATGTTCCATAATGTCTATGAGAATTTTCCCTAAATTTTCAGGGCTTTCGGAGTATGTTTCGCGGCTTAAATAATAATTCTAGACTTTTCTGGAATTATTTTATTCACGAAATTAATTAATTCCAAAAATAATAAATCTCTCATTTTTCCCCATGTGCAAAGCCCATGTGCAATAATCCTAATAAATTTCAAAGGCACATTTCTTTATTTACTAATAGGCTTTTATGTTTATTTAGGCCCATTAGTGCAGGTGGAGGGTGCAACATCAATTAGTACCGTATCGCTAGTTGACGTGGAGATAGGGAGTTTTTCTTTCTATATATTTGTACCAACTTCTTGGGCAAAGCACATCAAAACTACCGTAAGAGGGACCCATAGTTTGAAAAATCCCTCATATAACAAATTAGATTTTTCTCATTCTTGTCTCGCCGTTGCCATCACCGTCGCCGTCGCCGCAACGCTGCCCAGCCCGGCGCTGCTCCGCTGCCGTCCGGCCAGCGGCGCAGCAGAAGCATGCAAGCCACGTCAGGCCTGGAAAGCCATGTACGGTATGGGCTTTAATATTTTCCCTATAATCAATTCCATGTACTGTATGGTCGTTTTGTTCAAATGATTAGCTATTGGCGTACGTGATCGTTAGTATTTTCTTTGCTCCTGCTGTCATCTTGGTCTCATCCATCAACGCCAGAAAATACTAACGATCCATGTCTTATATATGAACAATAATCATCAACCGGCCGCCGTAACCACCGTAAATGCAGATCACGTATGTGACCCGCCCAAGGATGATCGCAGTACGTACCTGCTCCTCTTTGAAGTCTCTGTTTTCCATGTTAACCCAATCCATAGATCATATTGACGTAGTCTGATTACGGTTTAGCAGAGACGTTCTTCATGCCATATGATTATGTCTTCATAATTAAATATTAATTTGATTAACCTATATGTATCTAGTTTTCTATTCTAAAAGCAATATAGGTGTTACACTACGGGATTTCATGTACAAAAATGTTAAATATGATTAATTGCTACATGAATATGTTTTCTTTATTTATAATTTGATTAGTTAAACCACGTTGTTTTCTTTATTTATAATTTGATTAGTTAAACCATGTTGCATATATTAAAAAATAGGTGTTCTCACATGCTACTTTATTTTGTAAGGTTACGGTTTAATTTGCTTAATTTGTACTACAACATTTATGAATAAAATATGATTAGGTTTAACTTGGTTTCTGAAGGAAATACAAATTGACTAACCTGTGTTGTCATTCATATGACTTTTCTTAATTAAAATAAACCAAACCTGTAGTTGTTTCTTCACTTTTATAATATAATTAAATCTTTCAATAGTCATTTGTTTTTAGCCGTTAGCTTTGTTTTTTTGCGTCTCTTGCGTTCTTGTGACCGTAACCATGAGCTCCCTCCTAGTACGTTGTTTTAAAGCTTTTGCTATGATTGGTGTATTGTTCTTAGTTTACTTTGCTTGCTTGCTTGTATGTTTCTTTGTGCTTGGTGTTTGCCACGAGTAGAAGAGAACCGTACGTAAGCAGTGGAGATTAGAAGTTGAGTGCACGAAGCTGCAGAAGCTGTAGAATGGAAGATAAAGTTGAAGCTTCTTTGAGCAAGTTGCTTTGGGTGTAAAGCAAGTTTAACGCAAGTATAGCATGGGATTTTCCTTGTTGTCCTATACACCTTTAATCATTTAATTCATACTGTATGTGTCTATCTTGACTACCACTAAGGATATCCTAGTCTTTTATACTTGTACCTTGATTCCTATGGGGTATTGTATTGGGTAGCTTTTGCTAGTGCTCAACTACAACCATGATCTTGTAACTTGACTAATGGTATATGCAATAAACATTAAAATATGACTTTTTAGCAACTTGGAAACAGGGGGCTGGAGTGTTTAGCTACTTTCTAAATGCTTCAGATTCATCTCCCTAAGGACTTATCTGTAAGTGATCATCCGAAACTTACAGTACAACCATGAGGACTACATGGCTCTGGTCTTAGTCTAGTATCTTGCTCTTTCTAGTTTATAGCAGTTTACCGAAAGGGTAAGAGGGACATACCAGGCTGGGTATGGGCCTCATCCCCAGGGTGTGTACTATGCTACGTGTATAAGTGCCACTTCTAGAGATGACTCCATAACACTTGGGAGATGGAATCCTTAGCGGCTGCTCCTTATTAGAACGACTGGGGAAAAGCTTCGTAGTGTACCCTACCTGCTCACCTTGGAAGTGTTTTGGGAGTTGCAAACCCGGGCATATGGGTATCACGACTCATGGTGAAAGTGTACAACCTCTGCAGAGTGTAAAACTGGTATATCAGCCGTGCTCACGGTCACGAGTGGCCTTGGAACCCTTACGGAATAGATGATGAAAACTGATGATACTAATGATAAAGATGCTCATTAATGACTACTGTTTATGCTATTTATTATTCATGTTTACCTGATCATGTGTTTATGGGCTTATGATAAACTTGTTGCCACCCAATTGCTAAGAGATGACTCATTAAAAGCTAATCGCAGTTAAACCAGTGTCAGCCTTTTGAGCCTCATGAACCCTATGTTATATTTGTTGAGTACGACATGTACTTACGTTTGCTTTACTTTTTAAATCTTTGGAAAAATCCCGGATGGGTACCAAATTGCTAGAGTTTGGAGGAATTAGGCTTGTGATCAACCAGTCCGTTGTCCCTGTGGATTTGGAGTCTTCGTCTGAAGATTGGAGTTGTCTTTCTGCTGTCTATACTCTGAGGTTATAATCTTTATACTAATACGCTATGTATTTAAGCATTGTCTTTTGATATTATCCTTATTTGTAGCTATATGTGAGATTTGACTTCCTGGGCTCACATATGGTGTGTATCTGGTTTTGTCCTTAAAACTGGGTGCGACATTGACTTGATTGTTCTGTCTTTCAATTGCTCAAGACCCAAGTGAAGGCTAAGAAGCCTCATGGTTGAAGGTAATTTGGGTAAGTTTGAAAGTCAGGTCAGTTTATTCAAATTAAGAGGAGAATTCTTGTTTGAACGCGTGTGTACTTTTAAGGAGTGAAAACATTGTAGCAACTCATGATCCATTGCTAAGTTTAGCTTTGCTTAGGGACTAGCAAAGGGTAAGCTTGGGGGAGCTTATTGACGGTTAGTAACATCAATTGTAAATCATTAATATAACCTGCATATATACTTAATTCCATCACCAAACATAGGTCTAGGGGTTTAAACTAACAAATTCCTTGAGTTTTGGTGAATATGTGTTTTCAGCAGGATTTATCCAGAAAAACGTCAAGGTGGACCTATTCGTCAAAGTAAATCATGTTTATCCACGACGAAACTAACTTGGGAAGACTCTAGAACACTCTAGAAGACAACTCATCGAGACCCATGCCCAAAGGCTGACATGTGGGGCCAGCCAGCCCCACCTGTAGGCTGGCAGGCCCATGGGACCCACCTATCGTGCCCCACTTCGACGTCTGTTCATCCACCTCCCTGAGGCCATCCTGAAACCCTAATTCATATCCTCCTCATCAGGATCAGAGCAAGCTATCAAGAAAAGATTAGTCCTCCAAGTTAGAATCTAGTCTTGTAAATAGAAATAGTGAGATAGAGAGTGAGGGAAGAGTTTGGAGTAAGTGTCGGCCTGTCGATGCTCTCTCTATGACTTGTACCTTGGTAGATTCAAGTTCTAGTTGAGCTTGCATCTGTGATGTCTCTGGTAATTAACTTCTGATTCAAGTAAGTATCGTGTTTATATTGTTCTTCAGGTTTGCGACTCTTTTGAGTGCTTTAATCTATTGGCCATAGGTTAAAGTAGTAATTGGTAGTGTAAGTGTGGTGCTTAGACTTCATTACTTGTAGATGTACCCTACATTTCGGACCGGTAGTAGATCGCGAGGGTGACTATATAACCTTGTTGAGTCCTTCATAGTCCACCTTCTGTTAGTAGGCCGATTAGGACCTGGTTACTATGGATAGCATCCTCTGCTGGTGTTTTTCCGTAGTAATGTCCTCAGTTGAATAGTAGAAGACATAGCTTACCCAAGTTAGAACTAAAGAACCTTAGTAATCCTCTCCATGCTCCTGTTTATCCTTAACCTTGTTGCTACCCCTAGTTAAATTAGACCGTAGTTAATCTCACACGTTTCCTCGTGGATATGATACTTGGAATACTTCTGGGTGAAAGCTACAGCGGTATCCGTGCGCTTGTGGATCTTTATCTGTGTGCATTTAAATATACCAACAAGGGTTGAGAACGCAGAAGGGTTGTCCCTCGGTGCGAGGTTCAATGGGTTCCACTAAGTCTTGTTGAAGCCAACTCGAATAAGTCGCCGCAGCGTTCCTTAATCTGGCAGGGAAGCCGAGAAGGAAGTGATCATGTGGCGATAGCAGATCCGATCTGGGAGTCCAGATTGGATCTTCCCATAGTCAAAGGATGGCCTCAAGATCACCCTCTCGGCCAAGCTCGGTGAAGACATCGCGTCCATAGTGGTTCAGGTGTTGGGCAAGAGCACGGGGCCCAATGTCCATAGCTTCCTCCAATCCGATGAAGAATGCACAGATCGGGGGGAGGCTACTCCTTTTGCTCCATGAGTGGTTTGGATTCTTGCAGAAGCAAGTCCCTAAACTGGTCGGCGCTGAAGTCAAGGTGTCGAAGGTGATCTTCCTGCCCGGGTGCATCTTTTCCGCGGCGTCATCGATGTTGATGATAATTCCCATCTGAAACACAATATTAATCTGTACGCGAAAGGCCCCTACCTGGCACGCCAACTGTTGGATTATTTAGCTCCGGCAATGCCTAGCAACATGATTGGGTAGATGGATCCAAATGGTAGCACATGAGACACAAGGATTTATACTCGTTCAGGGCATGGTGGTACGCTAAACCCTACTCCAGTGGTGCTGCTCTTGTATTTGTATGCTCGGTTATAGGGGCTATTGCTCCTAGCTACAAGGTAGATTGGACTGAGGTGACGGTGTCGTGGTAGATGTGTCGATTGTGGGATCCTTACCCCCTTTATATAGGCAGAGGGGTAGGGTTATAGCAAGGGCGATCGGCACTATAGATTGGAATCCTAGTTTGTTACAACAGATCAATCTTATCCTACCATAACTATGATGATGGCAAATACTCTTGATACCTCGTGATCTCCAAGTCGATGGTTGCGCCTAATCCTCGTGGGCTTCATCCTCGGCGTCCTCCACTGGTGGGCCAAATACATGGTCGATGAGGGTACCCCAGGCACATATATCTGACACAGGCGCAGCACATTTTTTTTAAATCCCACATTTATGACGAATAGCATCATCTGATAGGTGGGGCCTGAATGGTGAATCTGTATACTTTCACTTCTATGATGAAGCCCTGATCATTTATATGACAATTTTTTACTTCGTCATAGTTGTATGAAAGGGCTAACGCCCACATCCAACATCCATGACGATCAAGGTAGAATCATCATGAATGAACCTTATTCAGTGACCAAAATATGAATCATCATTATCAAATCATCATAGATCAAAGGATTTCTAGTAGTGGTGACAGCACTACCGATACGCAACTAATCAAAATAATTAATCATGTAAAAGCAAAGTTAGCTTGCTCACAAGAAGCTTATAAAAGTTTGCTTGCTAAAATAGAAACCCTTTGCAAACATAATGATGAGATAACTAAAAATGTTGCTAAACTTGAAGCTATGGTAGTACCCCCTATTTGGATTGCCCAACCCTCTCTCCTCTTCTTGCTCGGTCCATGTCGCGATCTTTCAAAAGGCGTAACTCTCTTGTCTAGACTCCGAATTGGGTGATTCAAAAGTCTATTTCATGTATCTCTTCGACATGGTGGAGTCAACTATGTGATTTGGCTAAGTTTTCACCATGTCCAATGTCACCTTTTTCCTACACTCACATAGTCACCAAAACTTTTGAAATTGATTCGATTAAGCCCTATGACTCTGGTAGATGTCATATACATTCTCATATAGGCATGGTTGATGGTATGAAATAAGGAGTCAGTGACCATCAATGACCCACACAAGGATGTAGCTTCCTCTTAATCCGTGCAAGGATAAAGTGTTGTCTAGTGATTCATCCCATCTCCAAATTGGAACAACGGATCACTGATGTTGTGTACACCATCTTGTGTCTCTCACAATCACCACCGAGACAACAATAAGAACTAATCGCCACCAAGCCATCTAGGTGATGCTGATCACCAAGAGTAACAAGCAAAATTCTCACTTGGCCCATTCAAAGCCTAATGAAGAAGAGTGGATGCACACTTATTGCTCCCTAAGCACTAATAGAGTCCTTAATCTTTGATTATCAGTTCCAAATCACTTCAATAGGCCAAAAAGCTTATCTTGGAACCAATGTTAGCCTAAATGTTTAAACTGACTAAACGGTCACCTATCATTTAGCTATTTATTCGAGTTAAAAGGCCATTTAAATAGACATTGGTGATTAAACATGCTAAACAGTTGATTAAACAGACACAGTAAGCTATTATGTAGTGTTTACATAGTGTGTAAATAGGCTAACCAGTCATGTAGGTGAATAGTGCTTGGAACTCAATGTGTGTAACTGACTCCTCTAATGTCTAAGGGAGTTCATATATAGGCCACACCCCAAACCCTAGTCATTGGAAATCTACTTAGCTGAAATGCATGCATCGGAGAGTTCCGGTGCGTCCCTCCACTCACAATCTAGAACTAGCCATTACTATATATATGGACCATTGAGTGCACGGATGAGCCCCCAACACCCAAATGGTAGTCTCTATACCCACTCTATCTCTGGTGCTGAACTGGACAAGTACAATGTCTTTATCTTCTCTAAAACCACACATTCCATGTACACTGTTGCTAAGCTTCGATGTGAGTACTCTAGTGCACATCGGACGATAAGGTGGACTCAACCTATTTTCAGTTCATTAGAGCATTGTTTCTAAGCTTTGGTGACCTCTCTGGTGGCACACCCGAGAGGCCAAGTGCCTTACTAAAGGCTCCAAACCCATCTCTTTCAAACACCTTCGAGTTTGGTTTTAATTCTATTGATCTTTGGGCTTCATCTAAGTAATTAGCGCTAGTTTCACAAGTGTGCATCATATCCTCTCATTAGACTCACATGAGTCAAACTACTGTTCATACCCTCCTTAATATATTACGGTCAAAGAATAAAATAAATAACATGTTACTACTCAAAGTGTCTCCCATTACTATTTGTAACTTACACCAGTCCTAGTGGTGAGTTCATGACATTGTTACCAAGATTGTCACGTCAAATTTTGGATTGCTAATTGTGACAACAGATTTCATCTAGATCAAACTCTAGAAACTCTCTATCTCTCTCCATAATTAACATGTCAAGTCATCATATCTGCTGACGTGTCATATTATTAAATGCAAATGAAATATAGATGAAACCCAAACTAAGATTGGCTTTAGAACTAGCTTGCTTCTTATTCTTTTGCACATCCTTTGAAAAACAAAATAAATTTCATCATTAGGGGCATGAAAACTATAATTGCCCAATTAATTATCATCATTATGATCTTACTACTAAAGGCAGCTCTAACAATTGACTCTTAAACTAGATCTGAGCATTTTTTCATATTTTAATAAAAGAGAGAGAAAAGCAAGCTCTTGATCAAGAGCTAAGCTCTTGCACATATTTTAAGGTTATGTAGGAGTGTCATGTGGGGCTATCCATGCTAAAAGCTAGTGCTAAAAGTTAGCATTATTGGAAAAGTTGTCTTAGAGCTAGTAACTAGCTCTATCCATTGCGGCCGCCCTTAAGAGCAGGTACAGTAATCCATGTCAGCTTGACAAAATCCTAGGTGGAGGAAAGAGAAAAGAGGAGAGAGAGAGTAAACTGATCGACTCCTTCGTCGACAAGCTCAACTCGCAAAACCGAGACACCAAGCGTCGAGCATGCAATCGCTTGCTGCCAAGCTAGGTGCCTCCGACGCGATTTGTGGATCCACGGCTGTGCTTGGGCTCCAACCAGCAGCCAGTGCCTAGCCTCGCCCACGCCGCGACTTGTCGCCTTCATCCGACGGGGCTTTGTGCCCAGCCTCGTCGGCGTCCGGGCTTCAACCGCGATCATGCCTTCGCCCAACCTCTCGGTGTCGGGGCTACGACCGGTCTCATGCCGTGCTTGACCTTCCCATGGTGGATTCCCGGTGCCTGCTCGGGGCGGTGGATGCCCGTGCCTGCTCGTTCTCAAAAATGCGGCCGGTTGGCGAGGATAGAGTGAGAGAGAGATGAGTCTGAAGAATGAGCAATAGCCATGTTCGCTGAAGCGGTTATCAATCATGGTACAATATTTTCTCATAACAAAACAACATCATCGCCTTTATCACCGCAGAAACCATTAGATTTAACAGGGCCAAGAACGGGACGACGGGTACTACTAGTGTTGGGTCCCACATAAATAAAGAATATATTTTGAAATTTGTGAAGAGACTAATTATTGTATAGTTAGTCTCCAAATGGCCTGGCTTGGCTATAAGACCAGTCTTTGTGGAGAGTTTCATGGCATTGTTTGCAAGACTGCCACATCATGTAGAATGAAATAAAACATGGATGAAACCCCACTCTCAATGGAGAGTTTCATTCTATAGTTCAATAGACATTAAATTTCATGACTCATAGAGAGTTGATATTCGTGCCCAGAGAGTTTCATCCCCATGAAACTCACTTCTATCTCTTCTTAAAAGACTTGCCACATCATAAAAAACGCTTATCTTGCAGCTCATTAAATGCAAAGAAACTCAGATAAAACTCCCACTGAGACTGGCCTAAGCCAAGCTTATTAGCCTTGCTCTAATACAGCTGCAAAGCACATGTTAGTTATAAAGATTGTGTCACTATTAATTGCCAAAATCAAATTAGAAGCATAGATTACACCAAAAGATACCTAAAGCCAAGAGCAAGATTGGCACGCCAGAAGCTTAATCGGCCATTCACAAGCACCAGAAGACATCTTTATGGCCTTACATTAAGTCCAGCGCCGCGTGGTCCCTCAAATCCGACATGTATCAGGGCGTAACGTAGCTGTTGATCAGAGAAACATCCAACCATTCATGCATACTCCATTTGCATACACTGACGTTGCTGCTCGGCCCCTCCATTTCCTCTCATTTAATCCAACCATCCTTTAATGCGTAGAGGCCCTTAACTGTGCTGGCCTGCAGATCTATGCAAATATCGAAATATTGGAAAAAGTATTCTTCTTTCCAATAGTACAGTACTCCCTAGAACCTCCTGAAACCCTACTAGTTAAGGAGCCATAGCTGGGCCTCCATCCATGTCATACCTCTTTCGTGGTTGCCATTCAATGCACTGAACTTGGCTTTCAATGAAGCCCTGTCGATCTAGCATAAAAATATGTGTCCTTTCCAATAAGAATAGACTTCTCATTTTTAGAGTTATTAAACAGTTTTAAGTTTACTGAATCTATAAAATAGAAGTCTTTATGTTTATGATACCGGCTGAATAAGTATCACTAGATTAGTTATAAATATATTTTATAATATATCTGTTGGAGTCATAAATAATTTTTATGTAATCATAGTCAAACTTAAAAAAATTTACTGAATTCAAATATAGAAGTGTATTCTCTTTTAGACCAAGGTTGTAAACATGCAAGGGAGGGAAGGAAGAGGATGTGTGTGTGCTATATTATTTTTTTAATTGCTTGTAGTATATCTTGCATCTAGTCCTAAAATGATATAATTTTCTGAAAACCCTAATATATCATACTTTTAATCATAAAATGGTCCAACTTTATGAAATTATAATTAACCTACGAGCACAATTATATTTTGTGACAACATGAAATATATTTTACATTGGTACCTTCACTAGGTATTGATTCTATCAAATCTAAGTTGAACAACTAAATGACGCACTTCGACTAGTTATCCCAAATTTGATTCAAATCTTCAATTTAGAGGAGCTGTTGTTAAAAATAAAAATGACTAGGAGTGGAAAACTGGAAATGGTTGTCTAGAAATCCGAATGACCTGAATCTGTATCCACTAAAACTTCTAATATGGATATCCGTATCCGCATCCATTTCTAACATGGATACTAAATGAATGTATTCGAATTTGTTTTTTTAGTATTTTTCTCTATGCGACTGGAGATCCGTACTCAAAAAAAAATATATAATATCTAATATTTACCCGTATCCGCGAAGAATAAGGTATGATGAATCTATTTATAAGTTTTCTCTCCATGACTAGTAATAACTAATTACTCCCTCTATACTCAAAAATGAAGTCGTTTTGGACAAGGCTTGGGTCAAACATTAAGAATATAAATCATGAATAACTTTTAAGTTGTTGAGTTTGAAAATGTGAAAACCATATGTATAGATTTGTCTTGAAAAATATTTTCACAAAAATTTACATATATCACTTTTTGATAAATATCTTTATAAAAATAAGTAGTTAAAGTTATGCTTTGAGACCGTGTCACTGTCCAAAACGACTTCATTTTTTAGTATGGAGGGAATATTTAATTTTAAATTACTAATGATTCATTGAAACTATTTAATAGTATATCTATAAATAACTTTTAATATTAATTTAATACTATTAGTGATACATAAAGATTAAATTAATTTTACTATTTTTCTAATTTAGTTTAAACGTAATATATTTGTTGTTGTCAAATATTTTAATACTTTAATTTATTTTTTGCTGATGTAAATTATTTTCTACAGTTTGTAATTTCATGATAAATATTATATAAATAATGATTGATTAATTGATATATTTGATTATTAAATGTTTATTGATAACTATATTATTTTATATGGGCTATTCTTATCTATATTATATACTCAGGTACTTAATCTCTACTCATACAATAATTTATAATAACAACAATGTTGATAAAGCAAAATGGCTACTTGTTGCCTAGCATTCTTATTTAAATTTCTTTAATTGACCTATGATTTTATTAAATATTATTATCCATTATAATTTAGTTCACCTCTGTATTGGAAATTATTAGAAGTATACTTTGATTTTATTCACTTTGGTGAACTTATTAGTAAAATTATATTCATGCATGTTGAATTTAAATATATGCACTTTGAATTGAATTGAGTAAATAACCGAATAGAAATTCGAATCCCAGACATCCGTTTTGCATTCGTATTAAAAAATATTGGTATCTATAATCGAATTTGAATTAAAATGTGATAGTAGCACCATATAATTTGATTCTCTCCAGCAGTATTATTACGCAATATATATGACCATGTATACTTTGTAGAGTCGTACTGCATGGTGATTGGTGACGCTCTGATTAGTGGGTGCATGCGGAGCAGCTTCTGCCACGAGAAATTCAAGTCCTGACATAAGTATAATTGCTGTCCTGCGCAACGGCAATTCTGTTTCGTGACCGGCGTGACCGCAGGAGGCTTATTTGTCGTCTGGCTGTTGTTTTCTTCTTGGCCTGACATGCTATCAACGATCAGTGGCAGTAGTAGAGTACTCCACTGTACACAAGCTGTGGCAGTGCATGCACGTAGTACACATCGCAGTATACCATCTCATGCAAACTGTGAAACCCTGCAAGTCTGCAACTGCTCTCTCTCTCTCTCTCTCTCTCTGCACGTGCTACCCCTGTGTCTCTCTATGATCAAGTGAAGTGATTCGTACAGGCAATATGCATATCACGCGTGAGAGGAAATGATAACCTAAGCTTCGCGTGCATTTTGGTAGTTGATGAGGGTTTAATGAGGGCGTGTAAATTGTTAGAAAATAGAGAATGAGAGAGATCGAGTGATGCATAATGATTCTCCGTTGTATTATTAATGAACAGTGTGTGTATATATATACAGGGTCCATGTGGGCGGTTACAAGTGTGAAAGAAAGAGAGGAGTGAAACGGCACACCTTGGATTAATTCCTAATTGATCACTAAATAATAATTCTCAACACTCCCCCTTATCAATTAATTTCTTGTAATCTTCACTATTCATCTATTATGCATCTTTATGAATCTTTGGAAAACCATATGGGAAAAACCAAAGTAATACCGATATACCAGGCAAAGCTTCTTAAAACCCAGTGGAAAAAATAAGGAGAAACACCATGATATATAATCACCAATGTTATTAGACCCTTTGAGATAAATCCAAAGCCTTAGTCTAAAAACACCTTGACCATAGGGTCAATATGCTTCAAATATCATCTTCCAAAAACCCTGATGGGAAAAATAGATGATACAACATATACCTTTGTGTTGACATTGCCTCATCAAAAACTTTATATGAGAAACCTCAAAAGGGAAAACTCACATAAAGAAAAGAGTACAATGCATTTTATGTCCCAATATCATCCACCAAAAAAACCATGTGGGAAAAAATGGATGATATGACATAACCTTGTGTTGATATTGCCTCATTAAAAACTTTTTATGATAAATCCAAAGGGAAAAACTCATACAAAGAAAAGAGTGTAATATGATGTTTGCAACAAGTTATTAATCAGAGAAACTCTCTCCCTGATACTAGTAAACCTCAAAATAAATTTATACCAATGCACTCAACACATAAGAAATATGGAGTATGGTAAATTCTGTGAATATCTCTACAAGATTATCATGAGACTTAGTATACAAATGTTCATATGCCCATATTATCTATGGAATAGAACTATCTTAGTACAAAATATTGCATTAAGTATAACTTGTCTCCATCTACACAACACAAGTCGCATTACCTTTATAGATAATGACCATTGATTCATAGAATCAACACCACATAACTTCTGTATGTGATATATCATTCTGTGAAGCTTTGTACAATACAATGTTAGAATGATTAATGGAATGGACCATTAAATATCTATTTAAAGACTATCATAAAATAGTCTTTCCATATTCATATAAAGCCTATTTCAATGATCTGGAATTTGGGGATCTTATAGATAACCAGAATCATTATATCCAACCTGATTATGGGTTCTTTCAAACAAACATACCAAGATCACTTGTGCTATTAAGATATCAAAAGATATTCTTAACTTCAATCCACCAACATTTGGTAGGAGTAGCACTAAATAGCACAGAGATAATGGACCACATGTCCCAATATCTCATCTTAGTCACTATGGCATAAAATAATCTTCCTCTATCATGAGGTAGAACAACCATAGGATATCTTCATATTGAATCACTCAATATGATCTAGATATAGATAGCTTTTGTACAAAATCCTGAGAGAAGATGCTTGGATCATAAACACAAAATGAAATTTTGGTTTAGTCCGTATCTTTCATCTCAAACTCTGTCTTTAGATTACAACATGCTATTAACATGTGTTCATCACTAATGATGTCAAGATTATTGACTATCATATAACACTATGAAATCCAATCAAGGACTTCAAAATGAACACCACGTGTAATCAATCTTGTATCCCTTCTGTTTAGAAAATACACAAAGTCGATTGTACCAAATTCGACTTAACTGCTTTAAGCCATATATTGACTTAAGCAATACACAATATGTGTTGCAATTTTATGTATGAGGGTTGGATATGTGAACTCCTTCCTGGAAGCTTCATAAATACACAAAATCAAGTGATCATATAAATATATGCAATCACTACATCTATCAACTATCAACTGCAACGATAGATGCTTTTCTACTGCCAATCAAAAGATAGTATTAGAAATTTATAACTTACTATGGAGAATAATTTACATTGAAAATCAATGCCTGGGCTTTGCGTAAACCTCTTGTGCTACTTGTCTTGCTTTGATCTCACCACCACATTGTTCTCAATCCATTTTAGGAAGAAAACACTTTTGTACCCACAGTAAAGGTACCATGAGGTGTTGGCATCACAGCACAAAACACCTCTTTTCCGGTGAGCAAGACTATATCTGCATGTATTACATCACTCAACAAGTTCCATTAAGAGTGAGCAAAGCACTCTGCCATGGTCTTATTGACTAGATAACTTGGAATGTTGTATACAGTTTATTCAAGGAAATACATGTCGACACATGTAGCCTTTCTATGATATAATTCTCCGATCCATCAAAACTCAAAGTACCCTGAATGACTCATCGTGACTTCCCAAAATGAGAGTCAGGGCTTCTCGATATCCTAGCATCAGCATTTAGGTGAACCTCTGAGCTAGGTTTGTGGATGACATCCATCCACTGGGTAATAACCAAATTTTACCCACAAGGTGTCGCCAACCATAGGTTGACATGCATTTACTATCTTATTAAAAGGAAAACCTTCTATTGCTAGCATGAATAATCCTGCTTTATAGCCATACTTCTCCCCCTCTTATTTACAATTAGGAGTTGAGTGGGTTTACTTGGTACCACCACTCTTTCAGGCACATACTTGCAACGGATGAAAAAGTTTATAAGGCACCTTAGTAATTAGTAAATGCATTTGGTAGTTTATTTGTAATATTATGCAAATCAACAATTCTTTGAACTCAATATTTAGTACGTGATCCTGAGCTTAAAATGCCTTATGCATTCCAAAAAATTCCTAGCATTATGTATGGTACATCAAATCTCCCCCTAATGCCTGGAAATGGCCATTATCAAAATAAAACTAGCATATGGGTTGTAAATAGATCCTCCATAAGAGATCTAAATACTAAACAATCGACAAAGATTGAAATCTCACATTGATCCCCAGTTTCCTGTGTGTATCCGTCAATGTATGATGTGGTGGTGAGATTAGTACGTATACAACGTACTCAATCTTACGCAAATAGGAAATCTTTTTGGATTCCCACGTACTAAATGCATATGGGGGATATGCAGTTAATCTTAAATCAGGAGTGTGTAAATCTACCTGACCCCAACATGAAGTTGGCAAATAGCAATTCACTAATAATGGTCCTGCTATGACCTTGATGCATACTCATAGATTCCATTTATCATTTTAGATATGTAACTAAACTTTTGATATACCAAACAATCGTCATTGTAGGCATAAAAGTTTAGTAGTGTTCAGGATAATAAGCTCACAACAAGAGCCATTATTTACCAAATGCATGGCTGAGTGTGGATACTTCACACGCTCTGGATCATCTTATAGATGTATCTTCACAACCATGAAATACCTGAACTATCCATACAATCTTTATATTGGACACACACATATTCTCTTGAATATGTTCAAGGAATCTAAGATACTCAATCTGATTTTAAGATAAGAGGGTCTTAAAATCTGTTTCCCTGTGGCACTTATCATAGCCACACTTTAGGAAAATAATTGCCAATAATTTTTCACCCATCCCTTTGGATGGTCAAGTTGATCATTCCAAATCTAGAATGCATCAATAGTGTGAAAAATTATCTTACACGCAATATGTTGTACGGGGATGGTTGTATGCATAATACAACCAAAATGAGACTTATCTCATTACTTAAATGCCATATCCAATGTTGTCCTTTTGTGTTCACATACGGAAACACATTTGGATATCTCTATAATTTAGTAAGATGCGACTTGAATTGAGACATAATTAAATATCATCAATTGCTAACTCAGTATCTAAGGAAGAATGATAGTGGCAAAATAGGCCAAACAATCATTGCATCGCATTAGCGATGGCCAAAATATTCTCTCTTCTTGTCATAAGAACCAGGAACATTTTGCTTCCCTAGTTATAGAGTTTGTGGTACAAATGCCCACTAGGCACATATCATTCCACATTAGAATGATTCTCGTACAATCTATATATGACAAGAGTTTAATGAGATTCTCGTCTAATATATAGAAATCCATAAATATTGCCGAGTATCAAATACATCGATATGATACCCACAATAGTTATGCGTTGACAACACAAATATTACAACATCTTCGATGGACATTATCACATATTATGAATGGACCATGAGATTATCTCAAATCTCAAAACAAATCATTCGAAGCATATTCGATGATCATATTGTCCATCTATGTGATGTTCTCTTTACGAGAAAAGAAGAAGTGTTGTTATATGATCCCATAAGATCCAACATAACAACCAACCTTGTAGGTATCTCCTATGTCATCCCGTATAGGCATTTTGACATAGATCAATTACAAACTTAAGGGTATGGCATTGTTTAGCGCGATGCTCAACACAACCACATATATGACATTACTCTATCATTCTTGGGTTCACATTGCCATCACTCATATTGCACTTTAGGCCTTTTGCTTTTACTAGTGGAAGCAAATTGTATGAACAATATGATCATAGTCTTCAATAGTTTGAAAAACTAGAGACATGATCCACTCATGATTAGCCTCAAGCTATATGAGTGTATTTATTATTCATAAAACTCCTAAAGAGTGAGCCACGAAGAATGTGCATTTCCTTCCATAAGATATTCTTATCAAAAACCTTGATGGATGTAGTACCTTAACAACAATAAGGCACCATTTCTTTTGATCTATAACAAATAACCCCTAATTGAGGTTCATTAAATTGTTCTATTAGTCCATGAGATAAAACCAATGTTAATGTCCATTGTCCATGTGGGATATTGATGCCATCAAGAGCGAGTTCATCAGACTCCTCTGAAGTCAGTATCCACAACATGTGATAGATCATTGATTTAATTAATTTACACCGATGGTAAATTAAAAATCACTACGGTGATGTAATCTCCAAATGCAAAAATTTAGGGGTTCTATATCCTGGCACTTTGTTTTGGATTGTCGGATATAGTCAACAAAACTGTAAACTGTCCAACAATTAGAGGTAATTACAAGATGTGGCAGAACCACCCAAAATAACACACTTACGGAGGCGCTTGTCTACCACTAGACACTAAGCACCCCGAGAGCGAGCTATATCAGGCGGATTCCGTCGAGCACACCCTAAGAGAGAGCCCGAATAATCCACATTTTTCCTATAGGATCCAATAATGAGAACGAGTTTACATTACTTAGTCCATTTCATACATCCAGAGTTCTTAGAAATTGCATTATTACATTACCAAATTCAGAGTGCGAAAATTTAACAGCGGAATGAAAGAAACATCTATCGATAATATACAAGGATCCGTCTGTGCCCACCAGAAGAATCCTTCACATAACGGCTACTCCTCAAGTAGTACCTGCAATAGGGATAAATAAACCCTGAGTACACAATATACTCGCAAGACTTATCCGACTAGTGGGAATAATTTCTTGACTCTAAGGGATATGATAAGCCTTATGGTTTGCTGGGTTTCCTTTTTGCGGAAAGCAATACTAATAGTGAATCATTATTTATGTTATTATTAGCAATCATGATTAATTCATTATCTAGCCATTCTATGTAAGCACATGTTCTACTTTCAAGCAAGAGTTGAGCAAATAGTTCCATTTCATCACCTTTCATCTTTCAGTTCTTACTACGGTGCTAGACTGTAGACAAGTCATACCAGATCATCGACGATTCGTGAATCAATGTGCCCAGCTGGATACCCCGAAACACACACCCCACTTGTACCCCAGGCACAAGCAGGACCAGCCCATCACTCTCCTGTCATAGGGTCCAGGTCCCCATCCAAACTTGGACTCCAAGCCCCCGCTCCTAAGTCCTAGACTCAGTGCGGTGCTTAGACCTCCACCATCCCCGCCTCCAATTAGTCGGTCCAGAAATAGCTAGAACCCACGACAAGAGAGCAATAAGCCTTCCCTACACCCATACCAAAGTATGTGCTTGAGATAATAAGTCTGTGACTTGCCTAGAACCCAATGCAACGACCGGTCCTTAACCGACGTAGACCGGGAAAAAGTGTAATCAAGCTATGCCCTATTAGCCGCAGGACACAACCTCTTACACCCACCAATACGCATACCATATTTCTACCAGGTCTTTATTTTTCCTTTCCACCATTTTAACATGAGTGATCATAATAATCACCTATTGCGAGTAACGGCAGGTTACTCACGCTATCAAAATTCTGAGCATAGCAGCTACTCGACCTATACTAGTAGGACTCATAGGTAAGTTTATCTATGCATGTAGTTTTCCATAAAATGCCTATAACGTAAATGCATATCACACATATATATATTCAATGATCATTCAAAAATAGGGGTTATGCACCGGGGCTTGCCTTGGGCAGGCAGGGTGTCAACAAAGTCAGCAACTGATGCCTTCGGGGCTCCCTCCTGTACAAGAATCTACTCCTCATACTCCTCAATGATCTCCTCATACTCCTGTTAGCCCGTAGGCACAAACTCTACCAACTCGTTATCTACATGCATGAAATGATGATGCAATACTTAGTAATACGGCAACAACAACTCTGAAAATACAATACATCTATCAAGCTACTAAGCTAGCTCTACCGACTAAGATGCTAAGTTACCTATTATTCCACTAACAGGTATGAAACATTACATGCATTATCTTAGCAACTCAAGGCATCCCTATTCTTAATATCGATTTACTCTATATATGATAAAACAAGGAGTACTAGCTACTCTATTTATCAACCTACTCTAGGGCTCCAAAAATTACAGTGAGCACATAATAATCTAATGAACCTACTATAAAAATTTCATAGCTAAAGCTGTCACCAATTTGCCACAAAAATACCTATAAATATGAACTAAGATAATACTAAGCTTTCCTAAATGAATTAATGAATCTATCATTATCGTAGGTAACTGTAAACTATCTACACCAACAGATAGATAACATTTTTATGAACTTAATAAATTTTCTTTCACTATATTTGAACACCTATAGAATTCACTATAATTTTTCAAATATCAGCTCAAAACTAAATTGAATAAACATTTACTAATTCCCTGGAAAACGGAAAACTGAATTCAACCCGCATGCCCCGCGAGCGAGCGGCGCGGCCCACTTCCGAGCATCGTGCGCGCTCATCGCGCGATCCACTGACGCGGCCCACACGGGCGCGGCCCAACCACGCGGCGACAACCCACGACGGGGAGGCCCACGCGCGCCGATCTTTTTGCGAAAATGCCCTTGAGCTACCGATGATTCACCCCGAGGTTCGCAGAACTATTCCTATCACCTGTGTTTTACAGATAAGCCCTCAGAATAATCTGTCTTTACCACGGCCAGGTCCTCGGGCACCCACGCGAGCACTGGCGCGGCAGCAACGGCACTGGGCGGCCACATCGGCCAACCAGGACCCGCTCCGACCAAGCTAGCGAGCCAAACCTCACCTATGACCTTAGAGCCTACCCTAGCCAAAGCTACAGGGGCAACGGAGCTCGCGGCAATGGTGGCCACGGCGCGCGGCCACGCGCGACGGCGGCACGATCACGCCGGCCACCCTAAGCCACCATAGTAAGAGATAGCTAACCCTAAAGCACCACTAGCGTACCCAAGTGGCTGTTGTGGAGAAGGTTTGGCCGAGGATGGATCGGGTGCGTCCGGCCACGCGCGCATAGCAAGCTCTACGACGGGCAGCGGTGGCGCGACCGTGCCAATGGCGCCGGGAAGGCAGTGGCGGTGAAAGTGGGGTGCACATAGGGTGGAGGGGATCAAGGCGAAGACACAGTGCCACGGAATTGGGTAGAGGTGGATAGTGTGAGGCTAATTGGGTGAGCATCGTCGTTCGGCCTTAAGGTGGCCGGCGGTGGAGATAACTCCAAATTGGAGCTCAACACGGTACGGCTACAACAGTGGACGGGCTTGGCGCGTAGCTAGATTCCCAATTAAGCTTCTGGCGTGCGCAATTACTTGGATTGGATCGGCGCTGTGAGCTGGCCCTAGCGTAGCTCGGTGACACCAGTGCGATGCCATTTATGGCGGTGGCGGTTGGGGAGCGCAGCGTGGTGCTTGCCACTAAATAGAAGAGGACAAAGACGCCACGGGGAACGGCTACACGCGCGAGCAGAGCAAGGCAGCAGAGGCAGTGGCACGGCGAGCAGCGGGCGCTATGTCGCCTCGGCGGGACGCGGACGCCAGGCAGAGCAGCGGCATGTGGGGGTACCTCGCGCCTACACGCGCAGTGCGCCCGACATGACGACGTGGTGTAGAGGAACGTGCGTGTGCTGTGGCGCGACGGTGACAGCACGAGGTAGGCGCCCAGGCGGCAGCGGACCGGCCAGAGCGACTGGCCCACGACGACAACGACAAGGAAACTGCGGGGCAGAGCGGCTAGGCCAGCGCGGTGGTGCGCGTGCATGCACGCGCGCGTGTGTCGGGCGGCCGACGCCGAGTGCCGAGGCATGGTGATCGCGTCCACGCGATAAAATCAGCCGGGAACGTTGTGCGCACGATTTTTAAAGCGCTCGAAAAACCCTAAAACATCGATCTAATCGCCAAACCACCTATGCAATTCTTAAGAGAGCATATTAAGCTACTAAAATAAGCACTAATACCCCATCACTCCTTACCCCGATTATCCTACAAAAATTGCCAAACTCAGCCTTGTCAAACCATTTTCCGATTTAAGAAATTTGACTAAGTCTTGATCGGATTCGCGTCAAATTCGATTTTTAAGCTATTAGATACGCTAGCTAGTGAACTCATTTTTCGACCACATGTATTTCATCGCCGTCTACAAAGTTTGCACTTCAACTTTATTTAAGTAGCACTATAAGTTTTATAGCATTTTTGCTTAATAAAAATTGGTTTAAAACCCTAAATAATATAACATGACATTGAAATGTAACTTTCGTTTCGTGTTTCCGTTGATCGTTTCGAGTTACGAAAATCGATCTACACACTATATCACATGCATTAACACATAACCATGATGCTCATGACATGTTTTAGCAAAAGATTTACAGTGTAACACCGAGGGTGTTACACAAGATGTGTAGACCTCACGAACAATCATTATTAATGTTGGCACACACATTGTAGATAATCTCTATGTCCGAAACATAGAGTAGATCTCTCAGTAGTAGGCAAATAAATTGCTGCTATAGACACAGTCTCTGGGCTCATATATTCTCGTGAATTAATATACCGCAGCCAATGCCTAAGGCTCTACTACCTGTGTGTAGGTTTTAATAATGAATGATAGTAGACACCATAAAGGTGAACCATTCTCGTATTTCCAAAACACTTATTTGAGACAACATAATGTAGGTAATCATCAAGTTTAAATAAACATGATATAGACCTCTCGGCAATGGGCGAATAATCGCTGCCGTAGGCATGGTCTCTGGGCCGAATAATCCAACATGGATTAAGCGCAGCCAATGCCTAGGACCCCATCGCTTGTGTTATAATCCCAAATATATCCAAGATATGCATTGATTTTGTTTTGCATAATCTATCATTAATTAAGTAATACTTAATTAAGAGAATTTGATTTTGTTGCAATTAAGACTAATTGCCGAATAACAAAATCGACAAACTATTTATATTTAGATATGAACAGTTTTCTGGTCTTCAAACAAAATGAATGTATAGGAGTAAAAACTCTACCATACAGGGTCCATGATTAAAACAGAAAATCATAGACACAGAAAACATATCTAAACATTACAATAGTAGATTTATCTACAATAGTAGTAATCATGATGCAAAATGTTAATGACCCATAGGTCTAAAAAATCTATTGACACTAGATAAATAATTTGCATCATAATTTATTTAGACACAAAGTCTAAAACGAGCATTTATGTAAGGCATAAATGCAGCACGTTACAGCCATGTACTATTTTGTTAAAACTAAAGAGTTAAAACATATAAGGCATGTACATGATCTATCAATACAGATTAGTATGTGATTTGGATAAAATACAAGGGCCTTTGTACCAAAATTGCAACCTTATCCTCAACCCACAGACAGTACCTGCGGTCCAGCGCGAGCGGTTCCTGGAACTCGAACGGACTTTTTCCACCGGCCTAGCTCGGATGCCAGGATTGGCCAAGGGTCCGGCCGCCGCTGTGCTCGGGCGAGCATCGCAGCCATGGCTCGAGTGCCCACCACGGCCCTTCGGTCGAGTGGGCCTCGCGGCTGTCCAGGCGTGCAGCCCCGCCGCCGTTTCCGGCCCGGGTCGGCGAGCACGCAACCACGGATGGGCGCGCACTGGCCAATGCGGTGCAGCCATGCCGGGGTCCGACAGTTGCCGCTGGCCGGCCTGGTGCGGGCGAGCGCCGCAGCCTAGGGCGTGTGGGCCCCGCCGCTACCGGCTTGGCATGTGCGGGCGCAGGCCACAAGCGAGCGCCGCTGCTACCTGGCGCGTGCGAGCGCCCCAACTGCCAGCCAGGCACGGGCAAGCGCCGGTGCTGCAGGCCTGGTGCGAGCAGGCGTCATCGCTGCCGGCCTGGAGAGCGGTCACCGCCGCCGTCCTCAGGCCGAGCACATCGCCGACGGGGAAACTCCCCCTGTGCCGGATCTGGCTGATTGCAACCTGAGCGACACGATGGTCGTAGTTGCCGACTTGCCGGGACCAAAGTTGCAGGTTCCGTATTGGAATTAGACGCATCTGGCATCCTCCAGGAACAAGATACAGAATGTATCCATGGCTGCTTAGCTTTGCCATCGAATCAGATATTGTTCCTGTCGAAGTTCATCGTCCATATTGCTCTGGATTCTCATGGAAAACGGTGGCCTCCCATCCTTCTCTTGAAGACGATGCGGATCAGTCATCCGCTTCTGCGATTTCTTCTTAGGCTTTGGCCGGCCTCCGTTGTTGCCCGAGTGCATCATTTCCGGCGAACCCTGTCTATACGGCCTTCTTTTCCCCGCCCAGCGAGAGCAAGAGCGCGTGATAACGTGTTAAAAATAGAGAACGAGAGATTTCGATGATGCAAAATGATTCACATATATATACAATACCCATACGGACGGTTACAGGTATGAGAAAAGAGGGGTGAAAAGACATCCCTTGAATTAATCCCTAATTCATCACTAGATAATAATTCTCAACATAAATGTTGAGCCAGCACGAAGGCATGAGACGAAAAACAGACGGTTTATGATCACTTAATACCGGGATGCAATTTGCTTTAAATCCAATGCATACGTGGTACACAGTAGTTTTTCAAACACATTTATTCAAACGCAGGCGCATGAGATTTCGCATTACCCTTAGTCGCCATGCTCGCGTGTCCGATTGCAAATCGATGATCCAGTTAGCCGCATCTCCTTCTTCTTCCCTCGTTCCCCAGCCAAGCACTATTCAACTTCTCCGTGGCGCCCGCGACTGCGCGCACTGACGGCCACACTTCTGCCCCTACCCCTTCTTTCCCAACTCCGGCGGGCTTAGAAGAGAAGGGCTTTCTGGAGGAAGGCTGGCCAAGCGGTGGGGACGGCGACGAGGCGGTTTAGGGGCCATGGCGGCCAGATCGGGGTAGGTGAGCTCCATGGCCATAGAAGAAGGAGGAGGGAGGGGAAGAAGGCGGCCACCATGACGCATGAGAACTCGACGAAACCCTAGCGCACCCTGCCAGGTGGTAGTGGTGGCGTGGGAGGGTGAGAGGAGGAGGAGGGCACTGACATTGTGCAGGCGAGGCGAGGGTGGGGCGTGAGGACGAGGAGGACGATGAGGAGACGGCGGGGGTGATGACGAGGAGTGGGCGTGAGAAAGAAGAGGGTCGGGAGGTTGAAGACAACTGAGGAAAATGTAAATGCTTAGTCAATTGTGCACCTGAGACAGATCCTTTATTTATTTGTTCAAAGGTAGCATGGCTTCTCCATGTATCATAAGGTATATACCCACCAATTTTAAATATAAGTACATATATTTTTATCGAATTGCACTATATATAAATCCATGATGATTCTTTTTTCCTCATTCTTCCATGACACCTTTAGTTAAATGCACAATAATAGTGCAATATATATACTACTCACACTCACACCCATCTTGATGGACACTACATTCATTCTCTTCACAGTTTGGTATTTCTACCCAAGTCTAAGTATCAAGTGTAGTTGTTGCAATGTTTGCACTCCATAACTCTATTATAATTACACTAGTAGAGAACAGGCCTTTGATCCTCGGTCAAAATGGGCTCTAGTTCCAGAATTTTTTGCGCCCGGGATTAGAAATACCTTTAGTCCCGGTTGGTGTCTTCAGCAGGGACTAAAGGTCCCCCCCCATGACTCTGCCATTGAGCAGGTGGTGGGGGACCTTTAGTCCCAGTTGGAGCCTCAACCAGGACTAAAGGTATACTTTTACTCGGTTGGGGCTCCAACAGGGAGTAAAGGTCTACTCGAGGCCATGGCTGCGCTTGGGGTTGGAAAGTTACCTTTAGTCCCGGTTGGAGCCACCGGCCGGGACTAAAGGTCCCCCCTTTATATCCCGGTGGCTCCTCTTTCCTCCCGAGCCCGAGCTCGGCACATTTTGAAGCTCACTGCAGTAGTGTTCTTGCTTCCTCCTCCTCCATTGTTCCTCCATCCATTATTCGATTCCTCCATCGATTTCTTGATTCCTCAAATCGATTCTTGATTGTAAAGGTTACCAATCTCATACTCTCATTTTTCACCATTGTCTTATCTCATTTTGTTCACTATATATATATATGGTTCTTTATTTTGGTTTTTTTCATTTTGTAAGCAATTTGAGCTCAAAATCACTTCAAGCTTGCATATTTACATGAAATAAGGTTAAAGTAGCTAGTTGAACTTGCGGACCGTGTTCATCTCGTGACACGTTCTCTGCCGAAAGCGATAACAGGGCGTCAAGGAGGAGCTTTGATTCTACGAGGGAGAAGCAGCAGCGGTCGTGGAAGACTATGTTCCTTCCTCGTAGAATTGGAGCTCTTCCGTGGTCAATCACGGTGCCGATCTGTGGAGACATGCTCACCGAGATGATCACGTAAGCAAGGTCAACTAATACGGATGGTTATTTATTCACATGTCACGATATCGCCGCAGCGATGATACATCAATCACTATACCCAAGCGTAGTAAATATATAAATATAAACTTAGAAAATAGAAAATTATAGAAAATCCATACTAGTTGAACTTGCGGACCGTGTTCATCTCGGCGAAAGCACGTTTCTCCGTAAGCGATAGCGGACGTCAAGGAGGAGCTTTGATTCTCTGAGGGAGAGCGGCAGCGGTCGTGGAAGACCGTGTTCCCTTCCTTGTAGAATTGGAGCTCTTCCGTGGCCAAGCACGGTGCCGTCCGGTGGAGAAATGCTCGTCGAGATGATCACGTAAGCAAGGTCAACTAGTATGGATAATTATTATTCACACGTCCCGATATAAATCATGATGATACATTATGTGTGTACACTCCCATTCTTCATTAATTTGCGGAAATATCATGTGAATTACTTACTTGCCATGATGAAAAAGCGAGAACACAATGACCATTAAAAATATCATTGTTTAGAGATCTAGATAATTTTATAGTTTCTTAATTTTATTTGTTTATAAAGGAGAAATTTATAGTGTATTAAAAAATGAGTCTGAGAGAGTAGATGGCAAACTTGCTTAGGGTCCTCGGCCTCTCATGGGTTTCCAAAGCGACTTAGGCGGGCCTCCCTCTCATTTCATCGGCAAGTGTCGTGATGAGGCGAAGATTGTGATGGAGTACCGAGTGAAGAAGGAGGGTCCCAACAAGGATCGTATATCTTTTACAAGTGTCCAGGATCGCAATGTGAGTTATTTTATCGTATTTAATGATTATGGTTAGTTTATACCTATTTTCATGATGGTTGTGATTAAAGTTCTAATTTTTTGTTTTAATTTGATTGGGATGGCGGTGGGCGATGTTCGAGGGCTTCTCTTTGGGAGGAAGAGTATGTTGGACTCGTGCAAACATATCTTACTGTGATGAATCTGACGGCTAATGAGGCGGTGATCCGGTAGAAGAAGCCCAAAAGATGTTGCACAATCGGGGGATCTGTCTGTTTTTAGTTGAGATTGGTCGTGAAATCCTCACTCTCTTGAAATGTATTTTAGCTTTAGTTCTTTTAGTGGTAGTTGGGATTGTCTACATTGTAGCGATGCTTTCATAAATTTGTATCTTTTGTGGTGGCACGCATGTTGTATAAATAATTAATTATGATCTAGGTTTTAATATGGTATTTATGTCATGTAATGCGGATGAGCCGTCATTGGATGTATAATGTTGATCGCCGCTCCCAAGAGTTCATTGACGTGCATTCTTTTTGTTACGTCTTGGCCGAGGCAAACAAACGCGATGGTTTCATGTCATTTGCCCATGTGCCATATGTAAGAATACGGTGGAATATCCTTGCTCAAGGACTCTTCATTCACACTTGTTCAAGTCGGGTTTCATGCCAAACTATATTTGTTGGACAAAGCACGGAGAAACCGGTGTTATAATGGAAGAAGGTGAAGAAGAACAATGGGACGACAATGATATTATTCCCGATGGTGCGTGCTTCAATGATCTTTGCAATGGGAGAAAGTGAAGAAGAGGTAGCCGCGAGAAGATGAGTCGGTGATGATCTTTCTCAGTCATTCGTGGCCTTTACAAAGAGAATGTGAAAGTGAAAAGGAGAAGATCAAGTTGAGCGGATGCTAGAAGATCACAAGAAATTGTTGTACCCAACTTGTGATGCGAGGCGAGAAAAAGTTGGGAACCACACTAAATTGCTTTGCAATGGAAGGCAAAGAATGGTGTATCGACAAGAGATTTGGAGAGTTACTAAAAATTCAAAAGAAGATGCTTAGAAGGATAATGAATTGCCCACCACTACCTCTGAAGCAAAACAAGTTTATACATCCTATGGGGCTAGAAATAGAGAAGATACATGCATGTCCTAATGATCGCATCTGTCCTGCACGTGGAAAAAGTACGAGAAATTGGATGCATGCCCGGTATGCCATGCGTCATGATATAAGATCAAGCGAGATGACCCTGGTGATGTTGAGGGCGACGTCAGCGGAAGAAAAATCCTGCCAAGGTTATGTGGTATGCTCCTATAATACCACGCTTGAAAGCGTCTGTTCGAAACAAAGAACATGCAAAATTGTTGCGATGGCACAAAGAAGACCGTAAGGTAGACAATATATTGAGACACCTATTTGATGGGTCCAAGTGGAAGCAATCGACGAGAGAATTTCGGAGTTTGCAAATGGCGCAAGAAACTTAAGGTTTGCTTTAAGTACAGATGGTATCAATCCTTTTGGAGAAGCGAGCGATAGTCATAGCACTTGGGCACATTACTCTAAGTATCTACAACATTCCTCCTTGGTTATGCATGAAGCGGAAGTTCATTATGATGCTGTGCTCATCCAAGGCCCGAAGCAACCTGCAGCAATGACATCGATGTGTACTGAGACCACTTATTGACGAACTTCTCATTTTGTGGAATAAAGAAGGTGTGCGTGTGTGGGATGAGTACAAGCAGGAACACTTTGATCTGCGAGCATTGTTGTTCGTAACAATCAATGATTGGCCCTGCTCTAAGTAATCTTTCGAGAGACAGTCAAACAAGGGATATAATGCATGCACACACTTTGCTTCGGTGATATTAGAGGTGTATTCTTGAAAAAATGTCGAAAGGTCGTGTACCTTGGCCATCGTCGATTTTTCACCGCAAATCACCCCGTAAGAAAGAAAGGCAAGCATTTTAAAGGAAAAGCGGACCACGACCAAGCCTCGCATAACCCGAACCGGTGAGGATGTACTCGATATGGTCAATGATGTCAAAGTCATCTTTGGAAAAGGACATGGAAGCCAACCTATTCCAAAAGACGCTAATGGTCACACACCCATGTGGAAGAAGTCCATATTTTGGGACCTACCCTATTGGCAAGTCCTAGAGGTCCGTAGCTCGATCAACGTGATGCACCTGACGAAGAATCTTTGTGTGAACCTGCTAGGCTTTATGGGTGTGTGTGGAAAGCCTAAGGACACATTTGAAGCACGACAGGACTGCGTTGTTTGAGAGAAAGAGACAACTTTGCATCCAGAGAAGCGAGATGATGGACGCCATTACTTACGATCCCGCTAGCTACACTCTAAGCAAAGAGGAGAAGGAAATCATGTTTGAATGCTTAAACAACATCAAGGTACCATCTGGATTCTCCTCGAATATAAAAGGTATTATAAATGTGCGGAGAAGAAATTCTATAACTTAAAGTCCCATAGTATCACGTTCTCATGACGCAATTACTTCAGTTGCATTAAGAGAGAATTCTACCTCCAAATATCGTCTAGCCACCGTGAAGCTATGTGCATTCCTCAATGCAATTTCGCAAAAGGCAATTGATCCAAGCTGATCTAGCTAAACTACTGAGAATGATGTGGTTCAATGTCTCGTCGACTTTGAGTTGGTGTTCCCCCTTCCTTCTTTGATATTATGACACACCTCCTAGTTCACCTAGTCAAGGAGATTTTCACTCTCGGTCCTGTGTTCCTACACAACATGTTCCCTTTAGAGAGATTCATGGGAGTCTGAAGAAAATATGTTCACAACCGTGTTTCGCCTTGAAGGAAGCATCGCCAAGGGCTATGGAGCGAGAAGAGGTCATTGAGTTCTGTGTTGACTTTATTCCCGACCTTGACTCGATTGGTGTTCTGAATCGAGACATGAGGGGAACTAAGCGGAAAGGGACACTAGGGAGGAAAACATATATTGGTACGGATGATGATTATTTCAATAAAGCGCTTTACTACAGTTCTCTGAGAACTCCTCTTTGGTAGATCCGTATATTGAGACACACAAGGATCTCTTACGATCCGAGTTTCTAGGGAAGGCTGAAGCTTGGATTACGCATAAGCACATGGAAACTTTTCGGCGGTTGGTTGCGAAAAAAATGTCAAGGTGATGAGAGCATCCATGAGCAACTGTATTTATTGGCTATGCAACCATCATGGCATATCGTCACATACAAAGGGTACGAGATAAATGGGAACATATTCTACATAGTAGCCCAAGATAAAAGGAGTACCAACCAAAATAGTGGTGTCGCATAGATGCCACAGAGACCGAATGGGAATAAGCGGACATATTATGGACGCATAGATGAAATATGGGAACTAGAATATGCACCTACTTTGAAGATCCCATTGTTCAAGTGCCAATGGGTCAAGGTGACCGGAGGCGGGGTAATTGATGAACAACGAGTATGGAATGACAACAGAGACCTTAGTAATATTGGGTACAAAGGCGAACCATTCGTCCTTGCCAAGGATGTGAATCAGGTGTTCTATGTCAATGATATGTCTACCAAACCAAAAAGAGGGAAAAGCGATAATGACTCAACCAAAGAGCCAAAAGCGCCACATAGTTCTTTCAGGGAAAAGAGTCATCGTGGGAATTGAGGACAAGTCGGACATGTGGGAAGAATATGAAAAGGATGACCGAATTCCGCCCTTCAAAGTGAACAAAGACCCTAGCATCTTGGTAAATAATGAGGACACTCCATGGTTCTGAAGCGATCATAACCAAGGGACATACGTAAAGAAGAAGTTCAACTTCTTTGTGCCCACTTGATGATATAGTGATTTAATATAGTGTGTGTTTGAGATATTATGTAATAATTGTGAATTCGGATGTTTATTATGTCATGTTTCAAATTAAATCAATGTTTGATTTGGTGGGATTTCTCTCTCAAAAAGGTAAATTAGGATACCGAGTGATGAAAAATTAAAATATTAACGTTAAAATGGCGTGAAAACAAATTTTTCATCCAAAATCAATAGTTTTAATAATTTTAATAAAACACTACATTTTGCATTAACGACATAATAAATATTAGTTACATTATGTTTTATAATTCTAACAAAAAATAAAAAAAGTTAGGTTATAGATTTTTCCTATGTGCAATAAACAAAAAGAAAATTCATATTTTAACAAAATAATTTTATGCCTTTTATTTAATTTACTATGTATTTAACAAAAACTATTGCATTTCTATTGTATTTAACAAGACTATTGCTTAAAGCAGTAGGGAATGAAGCAGCTAGCCCACCTTTACTCCGGGTGGGAATCCCACCCGGGAGTAAAGGTGGCTTCACTCATCAGGTCTCCCTCCAAAAACTATTCATTACTCGGTGCGTGTTACCAGCCGGGAGTAAAATCTCTGCTTACTCCCGGTTGGTAACACATGCCGGAGTAAAGAGATTCTTACTCGGTTGGTACACATGCCGGGAGTAAAAATTTACTCGGTTGGTGGTCGGCATTTGGGAGTAATTCTCTCGATATATAACCTCCGGCGCTTTGGCTTGAATCGATCCGCTTCGTCTTCTTCCTCGTCGAACACCGCCGCCCTTCTTCCTCGCGCCGCCTCCACGCGTCAGTTCGCCTTCCGTGACACCGGCGCCGCCCTCTTCTTCCTCGTCGGCCTCCTGCTGCAGGCTGCGTGCCCTCCTCCTCACGCGACCCGTGGCCTCCACCGCGCCTCCTCCGCGCCGAGGCCCCTCCACCGCGCGTAGTGGCCCCCACCGCGCCTTCCGTGACACCGGCGCCGCCCTCTTCTTCCTCGTCTGCGGGCTCCACTGCGCCTCCTCCGCGACCGTGGCCTCCACCGCGCCCTCCCTCCGTGACTCGTGGCCTCCTGGCGCGCCTCCTCCGCGCCGAGGCCCCTCCACAGCGCCCGAGGCCCCTCCACCGCGCTGAGGCCCTCCACTACCGAGCTCGAGGTGATATGTTCGTCGATGTCTTTGTACATTCGCCCGAGCCCTCCACTGCCGAATCATAGATCACGTCGAAAACTACGTAAAACTTTGGTGGAAGTCATGTCAACGCTCGAGGTCGATTGAAAATTCCAAATTTTGAATCACAAAATCCAGAGGCGAAAATGAATATTTGGAATCATATATATATGCGTGACGAGGAACTCTATATATTTGGAACTCTATATATGCACGTGAGCGAGGAACCGAAAATGAATATTTGAATCACAAAATCATGACAAGTTTAATTAAGGACCACCAATATGAAATTACTTTAGAAATTAATTAGATCGATGTAAATCCATGGCTTGTATAATAGTTTATAAAAATATCACATGTGATGATGTAAGCAGTTTTGGTTGGACTTGCATGCATAGCTCTGAGACAAATGAAGGAAAACTTCAACGTTTCTTCATTTGTGAACTTTGAATATCTGAGATATAATATATTAATGTTGCTAAAGTAATATGATGAATGACACATATACTTACATTTCATAATGACTTATACGTTTCTCATATGATGAATGACTACATGGTTCACATGGTACATAGGATCACAACATCACGCACCGACACCGCCCGGCTCGCCTCACGTCGTCGTAAATGTCCAAGACGCCTTGACCCGCCTCACGTCGTCGTCGTCGTCAAGACACCGCTCATCGCTAAACACGTATATATCGTCATTTGTATTCATATGCATGTATATATATCGTCGCGAGCACCGCCGCCCTCGTTAAATCCATGCGTTTCTATGTATATCTGCGGAGCACCACCGCCTCGTTCACCCATGTGTACAGACACATATATCTGGCGGAGTGGAGCACCACCACTCTTGTCACACCGCCCTTTCTCGTGGCCTAGTTGATCAACATTCGTATTATCGTTATCGTTAATGCTAAACAATCACACCGAGGCGAACCGCTATTTGTTGATGTACTATATATTGGTTTTGTTTTTGAAGCTAGATGGCCGACCGAGAAACATGGATGAGGAGGAGTTGATGATGAATTTGATCAACTGCGGCACTCAAGTTGCGGCGATGATGGTGCTAAAAATAACGTGCAAGAGGATGTAGATGACGGGAGTCGATGATTTAGCTCTTGAACAAAATGAGCAACAACAGATTGGCCAAGTATATATTTTTTATTATTAGCTATATATATTATCATATGTCTTTATGTGTGCTCATGACATTAAAAATAATGTTTATGTTTTGTAGCCCTCTGGATCGACATCAACAACTACAACGAAGAGTAAAAATGTTCGAGGTCCCAAAAAGCCATTGGAGGGCCGCTTCATCATCTCGGAGTTCAATGTGGATCTGAGGAGAACCAGGGGGCGAATAAAATGAAATTTTGTACCTTGTGGTTACCTTATACGGGACCGGCTCCCGATTAGTACCCGTGAATGGAAGAAGAAGACCAATGCTCCTCATATCAGTTTTGTCTCCGATCATGACAAGGCGTTAATTTGGAATGATGTCTTGGTACATTTCACGCTCCAAGCAGATGGTTATGATGATATAATAGATGGTGATGAATTGAAGGAGTGAGTTAGGGATTGGGCAATGAAGAAGATGGCCACCCGGTTTTGGACTTGGAAGAAACACCTATATACGACGTATGTCAAGAAGAACATAGCACCAGATTTTCTTGTCCCAGCCCGATCTCAAAGCAGAGGCCCTATTGGGATGAGTTTGTACGATACAAGACTTGGAAGAGGGTGTGAGTCGGGTGATAAAGAACCAACGTAATGCCCCAACAGAAGACATACCACCATACCTTGGGATCAGGTGGCTACCCAACTGCCATTAAGAAGTGGAACAAAATGGAAGCAGACCTTCTTGCCAAGGGTATTAGACCAGAATCACTCGAGTGGGGAGAAGCGTGCAAAGAATTGGTTTTTTCGGTCATGGGGAACACTAGACCAGGAGAGGGAGGGAAGTGCGTTTATGGCGCAAGGCGCAAGAAGCGGCGCAGAAAGATTGTTTTATGCAGGAGAGCTATTGCTAGTGGTGCGTTCAGGCCCAACAGAGAGAAGGATGAGCTGACATACGCCATCGGGACTGTTGAACATGGTGGCCGAACTAGAGGCAAAGGAAGTGTCTCGTGGGAGCATGGATTCCCTCAGGACAGACCTTCTTACAGAAGTCGCCAGAGAAAGAAGGAAGAAGAAGCGAGGCGGCTCCAGAGATTGGAGGAAGCGGTGCGTGAAGCACAGGAGAGGGAAAAAAACCTTGAAGCGAGAATGCAGGAGGAAATCAGAAGGCAAGTGCAAATAGCAGTGAGTGCAAGTAAGCAGGCATCAGAGCCAGAAATCAACATTAGCCAATCTGTTCAGTTGAAAAAGCTGTGCTTCCATGGAGATACCAAATCAAGGGACACAGAATTGCGCTTCCTGTGGATGGCGTCCTTGAACCTTGTACAACGTGTGAGCTACACATTCGAAGGAGAATTCTACAATCAAGGTGGCTATCGGTCTTGTTAATCCTATCAACCGAATCAAGACACCAAGGATTCATGGGAATATAATCCAAGAAGGATATGCTACCATCTCGGTAGATAAAGTGAAAAAGGTTTTAGTGATTTGCCTCTTGACATTCACGGAGGTGATGGCGAGAAGACTCTAGGATAAGCGGAGAAGACATTCATTCTATGGCAAAGCGCTACATCATCATTCTAGGGATGTCGGCTCCACCTCCTCTGAACTACCTCACCATAGAGTGTACGTGCGGATGAAAACACTACATCATTAATTTGTATTGGCTTAAATAATTAACAATCTGCTCATAATAATATGTCATTCCTTTTTTTGTAGCAGATCCTCCCCAACCTAAATCCAATTGTTCAATCGCGGATCATCAAAGTGCTCAAGACGATGACATTATGTTGGAAGACGAGGCTGCATCTACACCATCTCCAAGGAGGTCTCAACGCATGCAGCCGCCACCTCCAAGGAGGTCTCCAACGCCGCCGCCAACACCTCCAAGGAGGTCTCCAACGCCTCCCCGCCCCGCCTACCAAGAAGCCTAGCAAGAGGCCAACCCCTCAAGCGAAGAACCGGTCCCTTTTGCAAAGAAAGCCACCGTGAAACCAAGGGCTATTCCCAAAATAATATCTCGAAGAGAAGGAAGAAAGGCTGATGCATATAAAAAAGACATGTCTAGATTCTATGACAAACTTAAAATGAATCAAGAAGCAAGGAGAAACCCGGAGAAACCGTACTTCTTCAGTAGCTCCGGATATTCTAAGAAAAAGGTGACTTCTTACCGGCAACAACGGTGGGAATCTCGTAAGCCGTCCAAATCAACGTTATCGGACTATGACCGCACTCTCACCAAGTCAATTGAGGTGCATGCAAAAAAAGAAGCGAGGCGAGGAAAAGGCATTGCCCAACTCGGACAACAAGCGCGCAATCAATCCCCGCTAGTTGTTGTTGGTAATGAATATGGTTCGAATTTAGGATTAATGCATCGAGCAAACATACCTCCGGGATGTCGATTTGGATCACCTTGGTGAATTTCTTGATGAGACCTGGTCTCGACCTTTACCGGATGTTTGGTGATGGAAACATTGAGAGTCTTGGCGAAGGTTGATATTTGGAAGAAAAAATTTGTACTAGGCGAGTCTATACAACCCTCAAGCCTTATCGATCAGGGGACGCAAATGTACACCGCTAAACAAGTGGTACATGCAGGCGTCTACCGATGGAGACTCTAACGTTGGTGTCGTAATTAGAGGCGAACATTGGTTCCATGGCGATGATGTTATGTATGTTGACTTTGCGAATTTCATCAACTATGCCACACGACCTCTACGGACAAAGTTATCATTAGTTGCTATTGCCTGTAAGTAATAATTCTTTTGATCTATTATTAAACTCATCATATGTGTGTATATGCATATAAATTATCCTAACAAGTACTATATATATGCAGATTTACAATGATGAGCTTTCGAGAAAGGAAAATTTGCAATGAAATTGGTTTTGTTGATCCCCATATAGTTTTTGAAGACCCAATTACTCCAAAGACTAATTGGAAGTCCGAGTCGAGAGTAACCTCATGAACTTCTTAGTGAACCAACGCATACAAGAAGGATATACTCTTTCCCTATAACTTCAAGTGAGTGTTAATCATGTCGATCATATCCTTAATGGCTCATATGTTGATTCTAGTTAATTAATGAGTGTTATGCGTTATATCCTATAAACACATGCAGCAATCACTGGATATTGATGGACATCGATCTGGTGAAAAGTCACTTGATAATCTATGACTCGATGAGAAAACCACAACAAGACTACCAAGATATGATAGATATTATCCAGAGGTAATTTCGGGATCTCTAGCAACTATATATACACACAAACATGATGATTAACTATATATCGATGACGTGGCAAATTTTTTTATTGGGCGGTGTTTGGAAAACCTTTATTGAGAAGCAACACATGGAAAAATGCAAAGCGCCACTGAATGTAATCCCTTTGAAAGTAAGTCCCCTGAATCGCATCATCTTTATTAATTAAACATATAGCTTTCACCGGATCACCAGATTGGATGACAAATTTTTTTCTCGTAAAGTGGTGTCTAAGGCAGGAACAGGGGAACAACTACTGTGGTTACTATGTTTGCAAGTTTATCAAGGTGCTCTCCCAAAGAACTCCCTGAGAGAGACTCAAAGTACGTTAAAAATACACTATATATTCATTTAATTATTATTATTGATTGTGTTACTATGTCTTTATATATATATATATGTACATATATTAATTTATTTTCCTTTAATTCAAACACTGTAGACTCGATGGTTGGAGGAAAAGGTCATACGGCAAGACCAAATCAAAGCAATTCAAGAGTGTATAGTTGGATTTTTTTAATGAGCAAGTCATCGATTCCAAGGGCGAGTTCTACTTGACCCAACAACGCCATTGAAGCCAAGCTAGAGGATGAGAGGAAACTTGTTATGTCACAACAAGCTGTAATGCAATCTTTTGTAATATATGCACATGAAATAATATAATGTAAAATACACATATGCATGCATGCATGTAAATATATATATGATGCATGCATTCATATATATATATATATATATATATATATTTCTATGCTTGAATTGTGTGATTTAATACGTTCATTGTGCTTGAACCGAAACATACTATATGCGCGTATAAATGTATAATTAGCAGCGTACAATACGATTTCGAAAACCTATTTTGAAAAGAAAACAAAAAAATGAAAAGAAAAGAAAAAAGAAAAAAACCTTTAGTCCCGGTTCGTATTAACAACTGGGACTAAAGGTGCCGGCCATCGTGGCATATCAGGAGGCACCTTTAGTCCCGGTTGGTGTTACCCACCGGGACTAAAGGTCCTCCTTTAGTCCCGGTTCCTGACCCGGGACTAAAGGACCCCCCTTTAGTCCCGGATGCTTGCTCCCGGGTGGGAAACTGGGACTAGAGGGGGTTCCCCACCGGGAGTAAAGCTCGGTTCTCTACTAGTGTTAGTGCTACAGAGGATAGTTTTTTTTATCATATATATTGTTAACAAGTTATAGCTAGTTCGGCTAATGCGCATGGTGTGTTATGGACCAAAATTTCTTATAATCTTTTATGGTTAAACTAGGGTTGAAATAAATATCTTTTGAAAATCTGATGTCAAAACTGCAAATGAAACATTGCACGAGATCAAAACAAACAACAAAAGTGGTTTATCCACAAATTGGATTTTGAAAAGACGTATGATATGATAACGTGACTTGGGATTTTCCATTTGAAGTTCTTTAAGACCCCGTTTGGATCATTGGAATTGAATTTATTTTAATAATCATAATTTAGACACATATTAATTAAGCTAATATGGTTGTATATGGATTATATTGGTATATTATTGTTGGCTATAGGAGAGATATACTTATGTGTTGTATTTCTACCATAGAGAAGCTAGTTGAAGAGCGTGTTATAAGTTACAAATTAGAAACATAGCATGGTGATCTATAGAATCAATTTCCATCTCCCACCCTATGAATTTGAGATAGGCTTATATGTGAACTTTGGAAAGTGGTGGAATGTCAAATTTCAAGCCAAATAGCCTAGTTTATTAATTAGATTTCAATTCCTCAAAGTGAAAAAAGCCATATTTGGACTATGCTTCAACTATGTCATCTGTACTTGAACTATTAGATAATCATAGTCGATGATAACATCACAGTTCCCACCGCTATTCCAAAACCGTACATGAAACCTTAGCTTCATACGGCTCCTCTATGATCAGAAAAAAGGAAAGGATTGTTTCGTTTCGGTATTATCCCCTGGGCATAGATAGAATTAGGTGTCACCGTTTGCATCGTATCAAAAATCGTCATTCCTGAGATTAGCCACCCGCCAGTTAATTCATGGGGTTTTTTAAATCCACCTGTGAGATACACACGAAATACGTAAAGGATCCAAACGGCCCCTAAGAGACTTCAATGGAAAAATGGAGTAACTGAATCAGAATGGAACCACCATATGTGTTGAAATCAGCAATAAAATGGGTGCTTACTTTACAGAAATATATTTTATGCTTTGAGAAAAATTGTGTTCTTGAAGTTGCAGATATTGCTTGTCTTTGCTCTATTTTCTCACAAGCTGGGTTTTTTTTCTTTATCATGCGCTAAAGCTATGCTGCATATTTCCTCATTTATGAACACAAAAGCTTGATACATATAGAGTGGTCCAGAGAAACATGAAAGCAATCGATTGTGCACACATGAAAAGAGATACGACATGCACAAAGAGACATGCATTTGGATAGCTCATAATTTTATATTTTTATATCAATTTTAGTGCATGCAAATATAATGCTTGCAGTTTATTATGTTGGTAGCACTTTGCTGTTTATTATGCACGCAGCTTTCCTTTTAAGATGTGGGCAACTGGAATGTTACAGACTCATGAACAAAAAGGTGCTAACATTAGTGGCTCAAAATGATAGTAGCCTTACTATATGGTACAGCAAAAGGAATAATGATCTACTACTATGGTGAAACTGGACGGCACAAACTAAAGCTAGTCTGCGAGCCTTAAATGGATATCACTCAAGTTTGCTGCTCTGCGAGTCAGAAGTATTTTAATTGATCATCAACATGTAAGATAGGCAATTGATAAAATTAAATGGAAGCAAGACATCATCATGAGAAGCTTGCTGCTGATCTAAAGCTCGTTATGCTCTTTATGACCAGCTAAGACATTTAATGTTGGAGCACTCTCATGCATTCAGAAGTGGGCGGCATGTGTCATGCATGAAAACTCTGGCACACACACATACTCATCACTGATTTTGAATAAATCAATTTCTGTAAAGAGGAAATAATACTAAAACAATTGCTCACGTATACCCTTTTTCTTATACTCCATTAATCAATTCCTAAAATTGCAAATTTTTTGTTAGATTGAATTTATAGAAAAAAAACATAAATATTTATGACACCTAATGAGTACATTATAAACATATATTTTATTGGTGTATCTAGTGAGTACAATCGAAAGCATCCATAGATGACATATATTTTATCCACCATGTAAGAAGTACTCCCTCAATATACTGGTAATTCAAGTCGTTTTGGACAGCAATACGGTCTCAAAAACATAAATTTGAATTCTTATTTCTATAAAAATATTTATTGGAAAGTGATCTATATATATTTTTATGAAAGTACTTTTCAAGGCAAATCTATTCATATAGTTTTCATATTTCCAAACTCAACAACTTAAAAGTTATTAATGATTTATATTTCTAATATTTGACCTAAGCCTTGTCCAAAACGACTTGAATTACCAGTACGGAGGGAGTACCATTTTTTTATATACTAAATATATATAGGTATCCTTCATCGCTAGATATGAATTTAGAAGATGCTAAGATGTGAGATGTCTATGTCAGAAAATGTGATTTGCCTAGATTAGTTTGCATTTATTGACATATGCATCTTTGCATTGAAGTTGAGTACTGAAGGTTATATATCTCCAACAATATACAATGATTTCTACGCAAGACGTATATGACATCTTTTTTGTTATTTTTGAAAGCCTTTAAAGATGTATCTACATGATTTTTTCTATATATGCATTTCTTAAAATATTTAAGTAGGTGATGATGGTTGCATTAGAGTTACAATTTATCTGGTGGGTGTGGAAGTAGGTATCTAAAAGGGTTCCTCTTGAAATGACCTAGTCAATGCCTAGAGGGGAGGGTTAATAGGCTTTACAGATATTTTCTGCACAAAACGGATTTAAACTACACATGCTGCAAAAATTGTCTTAGCCAGTTTCAGAAATCAGCTAGGCCAGTTTTTCCTAGCGCATTGCAGATATGAGACAACTGCAGAGACTGGCTTGGTCGGTTTCTAAAACCGGCTAAGTTCCATGAAAACCTACAGTAAATAAGATAGCAGCCTCTTGCTTTCTTTCCTTCCGTCTTCAATCCAAAGGTGCTTGCCGTGCTTTTGAGCGTTTTGTAACTTGTTCAAAGTGTCCCTGCACCAACAAACAGAAGCTCTGAATCAAAAAAAAAAAACAAGCAGAAGCTCAATTATATGAAATATATGGAATGTAAGTATGAAGTGAGGCAAACCTAAACAAGGAGACATAGCAATATATTTCCTGGAGATCGGATCCTCAGTTGGATCCTATGTCTCCATTGTGGAAGCCGTGAGTGACCACCCGCGGTCAAGCTCTAGCCGGGTTTCTTTCAACCACTTTCCACGGTCCACTAGACGATATTTTCCCTTTCGAATGCAAGATCATAGCGCGCACATACTATCTTGTTGCACTCAACACATTGGGTGTTCATCAGTGATGCCTAGCAACCTCGGAGCCAAGCTCCAAGAGTAAACAATTCTTCACCATGAAACTTGACGTTGCTACGAAGTGCTCAAGGCTTTGTTCAGCTCTCTACTTGCTCACACAAGCTCACATGGCCCAAATCTTGCTCCCCAATTTAACGGATATGGCAAATATTACTCAAATCCCAAAAAAGGTGAATTGGAAGGTTTGTCTAGGTTTTTTATGAAGTTTAGCAACTCTCTAAGGCTTTAGCAACCAACCAATGGCCACGGGATGGGTATAAATAGCCCTCCCACAAAAACTAGCCATTAGCACTCTATTTGGGAAAACCGGCTTAACTGGATCCTAGAACCGGCTTAGCAAGATTTCTCAGCAAATTAGCCATAGCAGATTTAAACTTGCAAAACCGGCCTAGACTAATTTCGCCGCCTTCTCCCAATTAGCTCTCATTTCTATGCTATTCACTTTGATTTGTTACTTGGGTTGTTTTGAGCACTTGGATTTGTCACTTGGGTTGTTTTGAGCATTTCTAAGACTCATCTAGCACTTAGTGTTGCATTCCTCTTAATATATGTTATACCAATACTCATGATTTAAAGATACACCATTTATATATATCACTTGAGCTTATCTTTCTTCAAACATTGTCATTGCTTCAGTATCATCATTTGAGGGAATCCAACACTTTCATGGCCTTGAGCTGAACTACCTTGAGCTATGACTTTGGATATCTTCGACCATTTGACCAATACTACATTTTCATCCAAAAGACATATTTTCCATATAATTCAGTAATGATTTGATCCTCCATAGAGATATGACTTCCCATAGCTTATTAATTAGCACCTCGGCTCAATGCAAGTCCTCTCGTCTTCACCTTAACCTTACATCGGTCCCTTGGTTGCCAAGCCGTCTCTTGCCCTACACAATTGCCCAATCCCTCTAAGCCCTTTCCTTGCTATCTTCACTCTATCAAACCATCAAGTCACATATTGCTTTGAATCGGCTTTAAGCTTACATTGGAAACAATTTCATTTGCATGGTTGTCTTCTGCTTGAACTAGATTGTTTCCATTGATTTCCTTCTCAATAATCTTCATCTATAGACCATTCAAGCATTAACGATTAACCACCAATATAAAAACCATTTTCAATATCTTTTATTTGAACTAGCAATCTTTGTGACTAAGACCAAGCCACATGCAAACTCTCATGTCTCATCCTTAATTTCAATACACTTGCTTGCTAATTCATCAATTTTGAAACCCAAATTTTAACCATGCAAGATTAGAATCGTGATGCCTAAGAGGAGGGGGATGAATTAGGCTTTCTAAAAACTCTACTCTAAACTATGGCCTCTAATTTCCACTTATCAAAATGTACGCAAGAAAGTAATCTATCTAGATGTGCAACTAAGGTTTTGCTAAGTGTCTTACTATCTCTACCGCAAAAAGAGTAATGCAACCTAGGTTCTAATCTTATCAACAACCCCAACAAACCAAACTAGAATATTAAGCACACAACCTAGGTACACAAATTCAAGTGCAGAAGCTTAATTGACATAGAGATAGAAATTCCCATCAACGACTCTGGTATTTTTACCGAGGTATCAAGAAGCTCATGCTCCCCCCTAATCCTCGTTGAAGCCCCTCACAAAGATGCCCTTGCAAGGGCCAAGCATCGAGTTTCTAGCCAAATTGTCATAGGCCTCATTCACTCTGGTACATGGGTGCGGCCAGAGTTTTCTGGTGAGTTGAACCCCTGCCTGTGGAACAGTTTTGATGCATATTCTAGTGCCGACCTTCTTCGAAGCACCAGTGTTATCTAGTGGGCCTATTGACCCTATCTACTATTTGTAGACCGCTTTGTCCGGTGCTGCCTACATGAGGTCACCGAACCTTTCCGGTGTTGCACTATAGCTTTATCTCATTTCATTTCTTCACATCTTTTCATCTAGGTTGGTTCCATCTTGTGAATTGGACTTCTTGTATTACTTGTAGGTCTTCTAGAGTAGCTCAAAGTTCTTGCTTGAGGTGTTCATCATGCTAATCTCCATTTTGCCGAAGTCCAAAGCTCACTTTGGATCCATTTGAACTTTCCTTGTATATTAGCAAACAATATTTGTTCAAATGGTCATGTTGTTCATCAAACACCAAAATCATATAATGGCCCATGCAAGGCATTCCATTTTCCATACACATGATATGACCAAGCTTCACAATATGAGCCCAATCACATGTTAATTATACCTATGACTAAATACCTACACATCTCAAAAATTACATTAGTCCCTTCATCGTAGTATCATACTGTCGGGGTTATGATCCTCGGGTATCTCAAGGCAATGATTAGTTAGCAGGCCGAGTAGCCCACGACACATCAGCCGGCAAGAGCCCAAACGATCGAGGCCCAGCTGATCCAAGAAAACTAGGACAAGCGCTAAGGCCGAAGTCGGCCACAACCCCTTCATCAGAGTTAGCCGCATGACGCACAAGAAACTTATGACCTCTCCACCGTCCTGACCCTAGGGAGGAACGAGGAGAGGTCAGACCCGGCCAAGCGTGCCCGCTCTAACAGGAGTGAGCATGCCACACTGACCCAGCAAGGGTCGAGGGGACATCGGTCACCTCAGTCCAGTTAGACACCATCCCTGCGCCACGCAGCACAGACAAGACAACACCGCACGGCGGTGACTGCTAGTATGGTGACTCACCGTCCAGATACGGACCAACAAGATGCATGTATGATCCTACCCACCACGAGATGGGATCCACGATGGAGGCCTTGACTCGGAGGCCATCTAAACAGATGGGAGCCATGACCCCGGAGCCTAGGATCATGGCCACCAGCTCCACAAGCAAACCCGATGATCGACGACCCGGGGGTGGCTACCAACTCCTATACGACGCCCCCAGAAGACCAGGAGGTGATGACAAAGACCACGACGGAAACCATGTCACATAGGACGGTTGGTCAACCACCACCGTGCCTATAGTGCCGCCACGCCCGGCATAGTAGCACCACGCCGCACCTTACCATGACGTGGGCACATGACCATGACGACAACCACACCCAGACGTGTACCGCAAGATGGTGTAGCTTGCAAGCCAGTTGGCGCGCCATCATCTTCCTGAACCAGTATAAATCCTCATGTCTTTTGGATGCTACCATCATCTTCCTAGAGCAGCGTGGCAATCGTATAAATTTACTAATCTGGTTTACAAAACACCGATAGTTGGCACGCTAGGTGATGTGCACACGTCTATGCAGCACGTGTAGCAAGTTGTTGTGGCTTGATCTTCTCGTAGGAACTGCGAACTTGATAAATTGTCGTTGCGTGACCTGGTGAAGAGGCAATGCACCGCGAGGCTGTCCATGCGATGAACTACCGAGACAATCACCCTTCCACGTACCGACGAACAGCCCACGCAATCACGCCGTATAGACATGAAGGCACAAACTGGGTGAACCGCAGTTCGGCGTTCTACAACTCCCTCAGGAATCGAAAGATCAAGTTTGCAAGCCTCTCAAGACTCACACTAGAACAAGAATTCCAAGAGTTGGTATTTCTGAAATTGCAATCACGAGTTCCTCTTCACGTCATCCATTACAGGGATATATAGCACTAGTGGAGTTTTAGTTTGGTGGAAAATAATTGAGAACATGTAGTGGGAAGTTGCAGCACTACTTTTATTAATAACCAAGCCTAGTAGGGCGCCTAGCTGGTTGGTATTCTCTGCATGCATCTTTGGAGCGTGTGTGGACAACAACCCGATTCTTTGGTTGCATGCATTCCTAACTCCCAAATTATTTGCTTGCACTTCAACGGCTGATATTCATGGTAGTGAATGGCCTTTCCTCTCTCATGCACGTCCAGGTTCCATGCATATATTTGGCGGGCAGAATCCATCATCATCCCATGCTTGTTCGTGCACTCCATCATTCCTAAGAACATTGAAACAAGTACTCAAAAGCATAGGTTCATTCAATGTAATCTGATTATTAAGCATAAGGTTAGCGTTCACACGAGAATGAATTTCCTTCTCCAATTGTTTAGCTCTACTCCTTGTAATTGGACCAGCTATATCAAGTGCGACTTCATTTGGAGATGAGTGAATGCTAGGAATGTCTTCATTAGCCTCCCCTCTTGGGAAGGAGTCATCCTCGACTCGAGCTCACCGGAAATGGAAGCAAGTCTTTGACATTGAATGTGGTACTCACATTGGAATATTCAGTGGCAGCTCAAGTATGTAAGCATTATCATTTATCTATTGGAGAACCTTGAACGGACCATCACCCCTAGGGGATAACTACTCTTCTGTTGTTGGGGAAAGCGATCCTTGCGTAGATGCAACCATACAAGATCTCCGGCTGGAATGTAACCTTCTTCTTACCTTTGTTTGCTTGCTTTGCATATTGTGCTGATTTCTTCTCAATATTCTTTCTTGTCTCCACATGTAACCGCTTGATAAAGTCTCGATCTTTTCGTAGCATCCAAGTTAACTTGTTCTGTAATGGTAAAGGCAAAAGATCCATGGGAGTATGCGGTTTAAACCCATAAACAATTTCAAATGGACAAGAGTTTGTTGTAGAATGGACTGCTTACTGTTATAAGCAAATTTAACATGTGGAAGGCGGTCTTCCAGAGCTTCAAATTCTTTTTCAACAAAGACGCAACATGGTTGACAAGGTACGGTTGACAACTTCTATTTGCCCATCCGTTTGTGGATGACAAGTGGTTGAAAATAACAACTTTGTGCCAAGCTTAGCCCACAATGTCTTCCAAAAGTAGCGAGAAATTTTGTATCCGATGCGAAACAATAGTCTTTGGAACTCCATGTAAACGAACGATCTCACGAAAAACAAATCAGCAATGTGTGAAGCATCATCGCTCTTATGACATGGGATAAAATGTGCCATTTTAGAAAATCGATCTACAACAACATAAATAGAACCCCTCCCCCTCTGAGACCGAGGTAACCCAAGAACAAAGTCCATAGATATATCTTCCCAAGGTACATGTGGAATAGGTAATGGAGTATATAAACCATGGGGATTGAGGCGGGACTTAGCTTTCAAGCAAACAATGCAGCACCAACGTGTCATTTGGACATCACGTCGCATATGTGGCCAAAAGAAATGATCGAGAGCATGTCCAATGTCTTTTGACACCAAAATGACCAGCCGATCCACTGCATGTGCTTCTGCAAAAGAACTTGACGAATCGAACAATTTGGAATGCATATTTTGTTAGTCCAAAACAAGAAGCCATCATGCACATAATATTTATCCCAACCTTTTCCATCAATGCAACGAGAGAAAGGTTCGTTAAAATCAGCATCAACAAAGATAAAGTGTTTTAATGGATTCCAATCCAAGCACTTTTGTATCTAGTTGTGTAATCAATGCACATCTTCTAGACAAGGCATCGACAACAATGTTATCTTTACCACGCTTATGTTTGACAACATAGGGAAACGTTTCAATGAACTCAATCCATTTAGCATGTCGACGGTTCAGCTTGCCTTGGCTTTTAAGATATTTCAATGCTTCATGATCGAATGAATTACAAATTCTTTAGGTAACAAGTAATGGTGCCAAACTTCCAAAACGCGAACTAAGGCATAAAGCTCTTTGTCATAAACCTAGTAATTCAGATGTGGACCATTTAGCTTTTCGGAAAAGTAGGCAAATGAGTTTACCTTCTTGCAAAGAAGACACCTCCTATGCCAATACCACTTGCATCACATTCGATCTCAAATGTCTTACCAAAATCGGGAAGTTGTAGCAATGGTGCTTCACAAAGCTGTGTTTTTGATGTGTGAAATACTTGGTCTTAAATCATGGCCCCACGTGAATGGAACATCCTTCTTTGTGAGATTGTTAAGGGGTGCAGCGAGGGTGCTGAAATTTTGACAAAACACCTATAGAAACTTGCAAGACCATGAAAGCTTGAACTTGGCTCACATTTACGGTGTAGGCCAATCTGTATTGCTTTAACCTTCTCTTCATCAACCTAAATACCATCTGCGGAAACAACAAAGCCAAGGAAAACAACACGGTGCAGGCAAAAGGTGCACTTAGCGGTGTTGCCATACAATTCTCTTCCCTCAAATCAGCAAGTACTTGCGGATATGATCAAGATGTTCATCAAATGATTTGCTATAGATCGAATATCATCAAAATAAACAACTACAAACTTGCCAATGAAAGCTCGTAAAACATGGTTCATTAAGCGCATAAAAGTTGAAGGAGCATTTGTCAAGCCAAATGGCATCACAAGCCATTCATAGAGACCAATTTTAGTTTTAAACGTTGTTTTCCATTCATCACCAAGTTTCATGCGGATTTGATGATAGCCACTACATAAATCAATCTTGGTGAAAATGATGGAACCACTCAATTCATCTAACATGTCATCAAGTCGTGGAATGGGATGGCGATATCGAATAGTTATAGCATTGATAGCACGACAATCAACACACATGCGCCAAGAGCCATCTTTTTTGGAACTAAAAGAACGGGAACAACACATGGTGATAAGGATTCACGAACATACCCTTTGTCCAAAAGCTCTTTACCGTCGTCGCTGAATTTCCTTTGTCTCTGTGGGATTGGTGCGGTAGGTCGGACGATTTGGAAGAGAAGCACCTGGTACCAAATCAATTTGATGCTCAATTCCACGGAGTGGAGGAAGTCCAACTGGTATCTCATCGGGAAAAACATCTTGAAGTCTGTAAGAGATCAAGAACAACACTAGGCAGCGATGAAGGTAAATCGTTAGTTGAAAGTAGGACCTCCTTGTGCAAGAGCACAAAGAATGGGGTTGTGGTGTTTCTCACTTCTCTCATATCACTCTTGCTCACAAAGAGACACTCGATTGTGGCGTGGTTTGTTTAGGATTGGCATGAGTCTTTATGTGGTGAATGGGTTAGAACTCTCTCCCTTACTTGTGTTGGGGATTTCACTCAATTTTCTTTTTGTCGATTCCTCTCTTTTCTTGCGAGCCATATCTGAAGCATGTATCTCCTCTGGAGATAATGGAATAAGAACCACCTTCTTGTCATTGTGAATGAAAGTGTGTTTGTTAGACCGTCCAAAATGCACCGAGTCCACATCAAATTGCGGGGCCGACCAAGCAAACAAATGGCATGCTTGTATGGGGACAATATCACAATCCACCTCTCCATGATAATCACCAATGGAAAATGACAAACGAATCATTTGAAACCTTAAGCTGTCCTAGAATTATTCAACCATTGCATATGGTATGGATGTGGATGGCGACGTGGTACGCAAGCCAAGCTTCTCAACAAGCAAAGCACTAACAATATTATTGCAGCTCCCACCATCTATGATGAAAGCGGCACACTTGTCCTTTCACTTTGCATCTAGATTGAAACAAATTATGGCGTTGTCCTTGTTCAAAGTGAACAACAAATTGAGTGGAAAGAACTCGCCTCACCACCAAAGAAGGAGATGGTGTGTTCATTATAGAACGCGTCAAATCAGGAAAATTAGCAAGCAACTCATCAAAATCATCACTAGTAATCTCGTCGAAAGATGGAGAAACAACATCTTGTAATAGGTCATTGTGAGCAAAAGTTGGAATAGGTTGAATGGCTAAACAATTTAGACCTAGCTCAAATGTACCATCCTCTGCTGAATACTCACAAGTGTCAAGATTAAGATCTGCAAATACATTGTTAAACTCGTCCTCCTCTTCACTTTGGGAATCATAAGAACCATCGCAAGTGCAATAATAGTACTGACGATTGGGACATTCAACTTGCTTATGCCCATGACCACCACACTTAAAACACTCAATCTTGCTTGTCTTGCGTTGGGTGGGCTGCGGTAGAAGAAGTGGGCTGACTTGAACTCACCGCTTTACCTTTCACATCCAATTGTTTGGAAGAAGTTGGAAGATATCTATTTGCTCCACGAGATGAAGATTTGGGCGTTGCAACTCCTTGTTGTTGGAATTGAGGCGTGACATCCCCTTCTTTGTTGGGAATGGCGCCATGAATCATTGTATTTGTAAGGCGTAGCAATTTGCCTTTCACCCTCTTTGCAAAATGAACCAACTCGGTGAGACATGTGTAGGTTGTCATATCCACTTTATCAACAATGGGTTTATTGAGGCCAACTAGAAACCGAGCCATTGTGGATTCCTCATCTTCGATTATCCTTGTATGAAGTACACACATTTCCAATTCTTGAAAATATTCATCAACAGATGAGTACCTTGCACAAGACGTTTCACTTCAAATGTAGATCACGAGAGTAATATCTTTGGAACAAAACGACGTCGCATTTCTTTCTTCATGTCTTCCCAAGTTATACTGAACATGCCCAACTCTCCGATATTCAAGATGCACTGATTCCACCAAGTTATGGCATAGCCTTTAAACTCCATGGCTGCAAGCTTTGCCTTTTTTTCAGAGAGTATTCATACAAATCAAATATTTGTTCCACCTTGGTCTCCCATTCAAAATAAGCATTAGCATTTCTCCGTCTCATTGAAAGGGGAATAGACACTTTCACGTTTCTTAAACCATCATCATTACGACGACGATGGCGGTCACGATAACCATGATGGCCACCACCATGTCGATGATCATCCATGTCGGACAACATATCATCATCACCATCATAATCTCTACCTCCAACTAGAACGCGCCGAGCACGACCAAAACCATGGCCAAACCCACCACGTCCATGTCCATGACCAGCGACACAACGTGGTGCCTCGTTATCCTCATTGTCATCATCCTCATTTGGTGGTGGTTCTCTATGAGGCATGTTCAATTGGAGAGTTTGTAGTTGTTGCATCAAATCATTCATTTGTGTACGCAGCTCCACGGAATTCCTCCACCAAAGCAATGGCACCATCTCCACGTCCCGCCATATTAGTAGAGGGAAAAAGGACAATATATATGTGGAATATATGTGGAATCACTCCCTCACCACTTGTTGAACAAGTTCTTTCTCTTCCTGGAAAGGGCAAGAACCGGGGCTGCAATCTATAGTGGAAGAGTGAAGAAACTACGGTGCAACAGCTCACGGTGCTTTTAAGTGGAGCTTGGTGGAGTAATATGTAAATGGAATGCGCTGAAATGTAGTAATGCAAAACCGAATAATAATCCAAGAACTCAAGTCTGGTTTTGTCGGCGCATGGAAGGGTGGATGTCTCGGCAGTTCGTCGCGGGTGCAAGATCTCGTGGTGCACTACCTCTCCATCAGGTCATGCAGCGATAGTTATCAAGTTTACTTATGCTCTACTATGAAGATCAGGCCATACAAGTTGCAGTCGTGTGTTCCATATATGTACACACATCATTTGGTATTCAGAGCCTTGGTTGTCATGGTGTGAGCTAATTATCCTTACAAGCTTCCTTCGTAGATTGGTATTCAATTCCTAGATAGCGTTGAGTCAAGTCAGAATGCTGATAGGGTGCCTTGAGAGATTTAAACATTGGTTTCCTCTTATTGCGTCGGGTCAATTCGATGGTTTGGTTCTCACTATATGGAGTTGTTCTCAGTTTGCGCTTGAGTTTGTAGTTATCTTGCGTCGTCAAGTCTTGTTTTTTTTGTTCTTTCTTGAGTCAAGTTTCCAATAATGTTCGTCCAATGTTGATGCTACGAGCACAAGTCGAGGACGACTCGTTTCGAAGGGAGAGAGAATGATGTGGACAAGGATAACTCAACCTCAACTATGATTCAACAGTTTGTTACAGCTATACCTGCAAAACTGGCCCATGTTTCTGCATCCTTATTCCATATCAACAGAAAGATATTGAAGTCTAGTTTCCAACGCAACAAACGGTGCATCTTTTGGGCTTCCGAGCTAAGAGTTATGATTGTTTTAGTGGAAGGTGCACATGCAGCCCAGCACCTGCGCGAGAATTGAAGAGATTGCTTGAGTTCCCACTTCAGTTAGCCAAAAGTAAAGAGGACCTTTGGTATGGTGGTTAGCACCCAGATTAAGTGTCAACTTTTCGCATACTTTTCGTCATTGTATAAATACCCATGTAATCCTTCTATGTAAGAGTCTCCTTTTGGTTAAAATACAGCCACCTCGTGTGTTCTCCTCTCATGGAGAGAATATTTGGAATCTTTGGTAAGGCATGAGTGCTTTGCAACATTCGTTCTTTCGACTCCTGAGGGGGTTGTAGAACACCGAACTTTAGTTCATCCATTTCGTGCCTTCATGTCTATATGGCGTGATTGCGTGGACTGGTTTTGTCGGTGCATGGAAGGGTGGATGTCTCGGCAGTTCATCGCGGGTGCAAGATCTCGTGGTGCGCTACCTCTCCATCAGGTCATGCAATGATAGTTATCAAGTTTACTTATGCTCTACTATGAAGATCAGGCCATACAAGTTGCAGTCGTGTGTTCCATACACGTACACAACTTGCTACACGCGTTGCATAGGCGTGTGAACACACATCACTAGGTAGGGGACAGTCGTGCACTCTCATTTGTTGAGAAGGAAGCGATGGCTCCTCGCACCTATGGTGGATTCGCTCATGGGTCACATCCGCCACGAAAACTATGAGTTCACCGGCGTCGAAGGGCCAGCGCCCACGTCCACCTTCAGCCATGGCCTGGACCTCTGCCCTAGAGATCTGGTCCCCACGGTCTACAGTGGACGCAATCTCGAAATTGACCTCTATGGTAGCATCCCAGAGTTCACCTACATAGGGGGGCCAATACCCTCTCCCGTCACCAGCCATGGCAAGGCCTTCCACCTAGGAAGCCAAAGGCCCATAGCTCATGGCGAACTCACCCAGGGAATGGCACCAACCGGCCACATCCTTTTGGGGAACCGCAAGGTCATCCACACCAATGGGACAACACCCATCACCAGCTTCTACCCTGCCTAGGCCAACTGCATGGGAAGCTTGGGTCTAGCGGTAGAGCCATGCCCCGAGCAGTGTCTCTGCCACCAGTGGAACATAGCATGTCAGGGCATACATGAGCAACGAGATCACACGCCGCCACGCGGCATTGTCGTTGGTGATCAGGTGGCTACCCGGCGCCACGCCTCACAAGGCCAAACCTAGAACTAGGGCCTAGTCCCGCATGGAGGACAAACCATCCGTCACAGCATAGCGAAATGTCAGCTTTCACTCAAAGGCATGTGCATCTGAGGAAGCAGGCTCCCTGAGTGCACCATGCATCGGGCCAAGCGAACCGAACCGCGTTGCCCTCAAAACTTGCTTCCGCAGTGATAGGTCACGCCAGCTCTCGATCGAGAGCAGCAACTACACCCAGAAGCAGAAGGGCGAAGACCACGATATCATCGCGCCACAAAGACTCAAGCACCAAAATGCGCGAGCCCTCTCGGCCAGAGACTACGATAGGACGGACATGAAGAAGTTGTCCCCTGGGGCTCATGAACCCGCCAAGGACGTCGAGCCAGCAAGGGCCGGCCCAAGGCATCCCGAGAGACTGACCCGCATCAGCTACAACTGCTTCAAGCAACAAAGAAATGCCCACATCAGCTCACAGTCTAGGGATCGCAATGACACCACCACGAACAAGCGCCCGAGGGCTCGCCGCGTCCGGAGCAATGATAACCAGGTCTGCAATAGCTTTTGGTGCATCGATCAGTCATGTCCACCTTGACCTTAACCTCTCTACCCAAGCACGTCCACATACACATGTAGGCTTACCCATAATTCCAAGAGCTTAGAGCTGACCTGTAAAGCAAACCAGGGAACACGATGTCTGTACATGTTGACGGTAGTTATCATCCATTATAAACCACCAACATAACTTGAAATCATGCATGAAAATGATCACTAACCTAGACTTAGGGGTTTAAACTGACAATTTCCATGAGTTTTGGTGAATCTATGTTTTTAGCAAGGTTTATCCAGAAAACTATCAAGGGGGGTCAAATTGCCAAATTAAATCGCACTTATCCGTAGCAAAAACAACCCCAGAAGGTTCTAGAAGACTCGAGAAGATACCACACCGAAGCGGAGGCTGAGGCACCGCCAGGTGGGACTGGCTAGCCCCACCTATAGGCCGACCGGCCCCTGGGCCCACCAATCACCCACCAGCTTTGTATGTTGGTTCTCCACCGCCTTAAGGATTGCATCTACATCGTTTATTCAAGTCGGTTTAATCTGAGGGCTCAGGATTGACGCTCCGGCCTATATATATCAGCCCCTACCCCCTCCCTCATAATCTGCCATAAGTCAAGATCAAATCAGAAATTAGGGTCTCCAGAGAGAAGAGAATAGAGCTCCAATTCTTCAAGTTCTAGTATAGGCTAGCTAGCAAGATTTAAGTAGAGTTTGGGCTATTGCTCAGGATTCTGGATTCACCGTCTGGAGGCCAGTATATCCATTGTATCCCTCTTTATTTATGACTTTGTTCTACTTCAATATTATGTTGCTAGTTTTCTCTAGTTGTATGCTTGATATAGTTATGATTAATTATGAATATATGCATATGTTCACAAAGCGCTTAGCTCAATACTCGAGTGAGTTAAGTGGTCAACATTATGTAAGCGTGGTGCTTAAATATTGTTTACCTATGGATGCATTCTACACTCTGAGTCATGTGGTATATCGCGGATGTGACACTCCTGTTGAGTTCTTTGTGGTCCACTCCCCGTTTGTAGAACAAGTAGAACCCGGTTGCAAAGGGAGACAAGCTCTGTTCTTGATCTTCCATAGTAATGTTCCTTATGCATAGATACAAAGTTAGTTATGCTATAGATGAGAGTGTATATACATGGGTGTACAAAAGACTTAGTAAATAAGGAATGACCTAGGAATCTTTTGCTCTTAACTAATCTCCTGCATAGCCATGCTACATTTATGAGTATCTATTTCTATCTTTGGAATACTATCAATGCCTTACACTTATCATCTATTTATCATTTGACTTACCCCTGCTATAGCATGAGAGTTAATGATCTTGTCATAAGTATGCATATTTGTCAATATCTCTAGCCACCCCATCGCTCCTCCTTGTGGATAAAATGTAAATAACGATACCTGGCTTACTCCCGGGTGAAATACTACAATGGTATATTATCTGTGCGCTTGCGGATTACTTAGTATAAATAAATTTATAAGTGTTGTCAATAATTACCAACAACACATTTCTGGCATCATTGCTAGGGATGACACCTTAATAAAGAAGTGATGCTAAGAAATGCCAATAAGCATTTCTAGCGCCGTTGCCGGTGAGGGGCACATGGCTAAGAGAATTGATCAAATAAATACTTATAGATGAGATCATAACTTTATACCTCTACTTTAGTAGGCTTACCCTTGTTTGTCTTTATTCATATCTCCAGCCACCCCATCGCTCCTCCCTGCGGATAAAATATAAATAACGACACCTAGCTTACTCCCGGATGAAATGCTACAATGGTATATTATCTATGCGCTTGCGGATTACTTAGTATAAATAAATTTACAAGTGTTCTCAATAATTACCAACAATGCATTTCTAGCATCATTGCTAGGGATGACAACTTAGTAAAGAAGTAATGCTAAGAAATGCCAACAGTACACTTCACCCTAACAACATTCAAACTCCCAAGCGACTCGATCCGGCCTGCGCTTGCAGCCGGACATGATTCACTCACGAAGGGAGCACATACAGACACATATACACCAACCATGGCATAACACTACTTGTCATCGTCCTAGAGACTGATTCATCTTCGAGCTCTTCCCGATTGCGCCTCGAGCCATGACGAACTGGTGACCCAAGTCCTGATTTCTCGCTCGCACCCAAAAGGTCACCCCGACCAAGCCCCATGGACCAGCTCCCGGGCAATGCCAGGCACCCGGTTACGAGTTTGAAAGGAAACGAGGAACTCGATCGCTGTAGGAGAAGGGAACAAAAGGAGAAGAGAACTCTAGCCGCTCGCTCGCTTTCTTTTCGCATCGCACCGGATCGCGCACCTTTTAGCCTCATGGGCTAGCCCCTTAGCCAGAACGTGAACCCACACGCGTAGAACTAAGGGGGACGGCGTACATTCCAAACTCAAACTAGAACAAAGTCAGGAAACAGCAAAATGACAAAGTGAATGCGCCGATCGCCCACCATACATACACAGAATCCTTACACAAAGATCATCATACACCGAAAGCCTAGAATTGTTGGCACACGCAGGCAGCTGGCATCCTACCTGCAAGGACTCCCGCTCCGCGAGCGACGGCCTCACCCTCGGCAATGACATCGCCATCCGACCTCCCCAGCGTGTGACCTCGGACTGCGACATCGGGATCGGCTCCACTAAAGTGCGGGCCCTTCGACACCTAGGCGGTCAAACGACGAACAACAACGTTAGCCGATCGGTAAGGGACACGGCGTGTTGGAATAAGCACGCCAAAAATGACTATCTGTCAGGGCGTCCACCCTCGGACGACTGACATCAATTAGCGTCAACTAGACAATGCGAATTACTCGCGAAGACCACAATGAGCCATGAGCTCAAGCACAACAAGGGACCACATGAAGCCAAATCCTCAGAACCAGACCCAGGCACAACTTTGCGCCCACGCAAAAGCAAGCAAAGGAAAGCAAAGAAAGGCGTGATGCCGCCAAACCTATCCTACAGACACTTCGATCATGAAAACGGGGTTGCACTGAGTCTAGCCTCATGGGTCGATCCCTAGGCGAGGCTACATGGCTATGGCATTCGAGCGATCAGACCGACGACGGTCATGGCACAATGACGGTGCATAAAGGAAATAAAATCAAGGGACACAAGCTAAAAAGAAGTCTTTACTTGAAAACTCTCAGAAAACCTCGAGAACATCTCAGGGCTCTTAGCCAGCACCGTGGAGGATATCCTCCACATCCACGATGGTCGCGATGGTGTCTACGGCGGTGGCGAAGTCATTGACTAGCTCCGCCCGCTCCTTCTACCAGACATGCCCCGGGAACCCAAGTGCCACCCAGCGGAGGTCCATCCTGACCAATAGCTGCATGGCGGCAAGAGCAACACCGGCTCCCTATTGGATCCCTGCTACCACCGCCCACTCATGGTCCTCCACCATGATGAACTCCCGAAGGTGAGATGCCTCCACCTCATGGCGGGAGGCCGTCAACTGCTCCTCAGCGCTGGCAACAAGACGACATTAAGATCATAAGATATGGACGTCCATCAAGACATTAAGGCGAGGAAGACCCTTACGCATGATGTGGGCCTAGGCGTCGGCGGTCGCCGCCTGCGCGGCGGCGGTCTCACCCTCCGAGGCGGCGAGAGCAACCTTAGCGGCGTCAAGGTCGAGCTCCAGCTGCCTCGCTTCGTAGACGGCCGTAGAAAACTACCTGTGAGCTTCGTCCGCCTCGCGGATGAGTCAGCAAAACTCTCGATGACCGCCTGAAGATGACAAAGACGAGCTCGACCCCACCACCAGTGGGGCCCTAGTCAAGGCAACGCCAATGGCTCCTCCTGATGCGGCATGAGAGATGGCCCTGAGGAGTGCTGACAGTCAACTCAGGTCAGCATCAAAACTCAAAGCATTGTTTAAACACTCACCCCTGTTCACGTAGCGAAACTCGAAGACACGATGGTGGACCACCAGCCTCCAAAACATCTTCCCGCGGATGCTCACCACTATCCATTGTATCAGCTGGGAAGGGAAGCCATGAGCGCATGAAAGCAAGGAGGAGGAAGCAACAGGGAAAGCACTGAAGAACAGATGAATCCTCCTGCCACACTAGATCTCCCAATTTATAGCCATAAGAACTAGCCATGATGAATACCTCGCATGTTTACTGTCACTTACTAACCACCTTAGAAATCACGCAGAGCAGGTCAAGTGATTGGAGGGGAGACAGAGCGACTGTTGCCTGTGCAGCAGCACAAACCAAGTAAGCCTTGCGCGTCCCTACTTTTTCCATATCATTTTGATTTACACGCCCGCATTTCGCAGCGCACGATCGCTCATGAGTGGGCGCCATTATGCCATGACATGATCGGGGAGGCCAACTGTCCCCCAGGATCGTGTGCAGAGCAACCCATCGCAACCGCGACCCCGCGTCGTGCTTAGGAAACCCACTCTTGGGCCGGTCCTTAGAAGGGCTCGAGGACACAAAGGGATAGGGGCAGGGTGAGTTCGGCCCCTGTAGCTCTAATTGGTGGTGTGGAGCCATGCGACCATCTCACTTTGTGTCTAAGCCGTCCGCTTCGAAGTCACCCGGGTTGACCCCCTCTAGGGAGAGGCATCTTGCCCTCTGACCGCTGCGGAGGTGGTCGGGGACCAACGGGATTGATGACCGACGATTTATGGGATGTCTCTCAATGAGGCATAGCCGAACTCCACATCTATTGGGGAGGATATCGGGTTTCACTCGGATTACCCATCGACCCCGACGAGGCGCACCGCTCCGACCACGTGGTTACGGTGGACATGCCTCTCCCTGCATGGGGCGAAACCAAACCCGCCTGTAACATGGCATTATGACCTCTCAGGGTCAGTAGGGACACTAGGAAAAAATAGGAGTCAGGTCCCCGTGACCCCGTAAAAGAGTCGAGGCCTAGCCATGACCAAAACTCCTCCCGGCATCTCCAGGTCTAACGACCTAAGGCTAGCTTCGGAGGCTCACAAACCATCAGAGGTCCACGACCTCTCCAGGAGAGATCGACGAAGCAGATAGCCTAGGTAACACAGCGGTGTCTTCCATGTGAAGCGATGCGGAGCCCAAAGCATGATCACAGCTCGGTCATGCAGAAAACACAAGAGGGTCCAAGACCTACGAGCCAAAGTGTGGTCGTAAAAAGCCCCGTGACCATGCAAACAGAGGTCGAGGAAGCGTTTCCTCACATCATCAGCATGAGAAGAGCCCACCAACGACCTCAGGTCGAACCCGTGAACCTGTTCGCCGTGACCCAGGGGCTCGATGCCTCCACAAAGGGGGCGTCAGCATTGAGGAAAGGGAACTCTCTCCTCAGTATCCACAAGTACGAGAGTGACCGCACCGCTCAAAAAAACAAAACTTACAAGGGATACAGTGCCACCCCGATGGTGGTGCCTCTTAAGGCCAAAGGGCAGATGCTACAAAAGTAGGGAAGCTGAGGTCAAGGTTTGCCCCTCCATCCCTCTTATAAGCATCACGCTCCCATAGCCAGAGCACGGGAGAAAAAGGACAATGGCTCTGACAGCTCTAGGAGGCCCTCCGTGTGCACCAGGACACTTCCAAGAAGCACTCCTAGAAAGCATGGAGCCCACCAAGCTAATAGGAGCCGTCCCCATCCTCACGATGGCGAAAGGAGACCAGTCGGCGATCGAAGTGCACCCATGTCACGACTGCGCCTTGCTCAGCATAGGCAGCATGATAAGGCAGTGTTACTTCAACCTCCTCATGTTCTATGAATAGCACGAGGCAGGCATCGAGTGACCTCCCTCAAAGGTCACGACGCGCTGCCGGCCAACTCACAGGACTCGGGAGGAAGCTAAAGACGTCCCAAGCCATCGTCCGCTTCGGGCATCCGAACCAACGAGGTTTAGAGCAAGAAGCAGCGCTGGGATGGAGGCCCACGGTCGTGTATGACCAAACTCGGTGCCTACAACATCTCCTACCCCCCTGCTCGCAAATCTCCTTCTAGCACCAGCTGCTGGAAAGGGCAGCGCTGGCTCCGGCCACCACAAGCAACCCCTAGTGGGACGCATAACGGGAGCCGGGTGGATCTCCTCAAACTCTTCTCTCTCATTTCATCTCTCTCCTAACATCTAACCACTCGGAAAGACAAAGAACAATTTGTAGTCATAGTCATGAGTGCCTCGAATGGTAGAAATGCCACAACTATAGGCCAGGGTCGGACCGAACAACCTGAGATCCCCACACTGCGTAGCGAACCATGGGAGGTCACAGCCCATGTCAGATGCCCGCGTGAGGTCAGGGAAATCGAGACCCTCCCAATGGTAGGGCCGGTACAGCGTTGATGAGACCACTCGGCCCCGCCTGGGTCACGAACTTCGATACGTAGCACACTGACATGATAGGGCTCAACAGTCATGTACCACATCATCAGGACGTCCTGATAGGGCAGAACATAATGCCACCTATTGCATTGAATGCACTAGCCCACAAGGGGTCAAGCAACAAAGCTCGGACAGACCACGACTATGAACCCGCACTTAACGAACACGCATCTCAGCGCTTTCACGATCACTTCGTGATCGTAAAAACACTCAGGGCTACTGTTGGGGTTATGATCCCTGGGCATCTCAAGGCAACGATTAGTTAGCAGGTCGAGTGGCCCATGACACATCAGCCGGCAAGGGCCTGAACGACCGAGGCCCATCTGATCTAAGAAAACCAGGCCAAGCGCTAAGGCCAAAGTCGGCCATGACCCCTTCAACAGACTTAGCCGCACGATGCACAAGAAACTCACGACCTCTCCACCGTCCCGACCCTAGGGAGGAACGAGGAGAGGTCGGACCCGGCCAAGCGTGCCCACTCTCACAGGAGTGAGCACGCCGCACTGACCCCGCAAGGGTCGAGGGGACAGCGGTTACCTCAGTCCGGTTAGGTCAGACGCCATCCTTGCGCCACGTAGCACAGAAAAGACAACATCGCACGGCGGGACTGCCAAGTATGATGACTCACCATCTAGATATGGACCAACAAGATGCATGTACGATCCTATCCACCGCGGGATGGGATCCACAACGGAGGCCTTGACTTGGAGGCCATCCAAACCGACGGGAGCCACGACCCCAGAGCCCAGGATCGTGGCCACCAACTCCATAAGCAAACCCGGCGATCGACAATCTAGGGACGGCTACCAACTCCTTATGACACCCCCAGAAGACCAGGAGGCGATGACGAAGGCCACGGTGGAAACGACGTCTCGCAGGACGACTGGTGAACCAACACCTTGCCTACAGTGCCACCACGCCCAGCACAGTTGCACTACACCACACCTTACCACGACGTGAGCATAGGACCATGACGACAACCATGCCTAGACGTGCACCACAAGACGGCGTAGCTTACAAGCCAACTTAGCTAGGCCCCTCCCTCAGGCTCACGACCCCTCAGTCAGGAGAACCTTCTTCTTTATGTCTGCCCTGGCCCCGAACTCTATATAAGGGCAGCTAGGGCAGCATCTCCAGAGATCTATTCATTCTCTCATTCTTCACACCACCGGACTCCTAAAGCTTCCCTTTAGGCAATTCATCTCTTAGCTCTAGCTCTCCTACCTCTTCCACCATCTTGCACCCCCAATGTAAGAACTTCAGAGTATTCAAGTGAGGAACACGCACTCGATCATCTCTGAGACTGGACGTAGCGCTCCGGCCTAAACCAGTATAAATCCTCGTGTCTTTTGGATGCTACCATAGTCTTCCTAGAGCAGTGCGGCAATCGTATAAATTTACTAGTCCGGTTTACAAAACACCAACACATTCAATCCACCAAAACCCACTTAGGGTCTAGATGCACATACGGCCCTAGCTCATAGGGTCAAAATGACCCTTTTCTTCTTTTTAGGCTTTTGCAAGCGCCATGGCTCAACCCTTGCTAAGTGGTACAGTGGTTTAGGAAAGGTGAATATTGCAGTTTTTCATCATATTTTTTTATGTTTTACATGAGGCTCCTCTACCTCCCTTGAACTCTCACACTCTTCTTCCATGCACCCCCAACAGTCCCACCTTTGCCCCCTCTTACTACTCTACCTTGATAGTGCAAGGTTCACCTCAAATGGACCATGGACTAAAATATTTAATACAAGATTCCTAAAGGTTATTATAAAAAGAATAGCGTCATGTTCGAAGTCACAAGTGTGTGTGTGTAGTGTATGGTTATAGAGTCGAAACCCTAAAGGCAAATGCCATAAGACGCCCACATTAGTTAATCAATCTATAAAGATAGCCCAATCCATTGCCTTTGCAAATGGCCCATTAACAAAAAATCATTTGATAGCCCGCCTCTATTAATAATATCCATCTCTGAAAATACTTAGTGCACATAAAAAATGAGTTAAATGCACTAGCCGGCCCTCACCCTCCTAAACTTTTCTAGGACCCTAAACTTATTAAGTAGTGCACCGCATGTCCATATGGGCTACATGGGTATTTCTTGATGACGTGGCATGCCAATATGATATGTTTTTTTTATATTTAACCCTTCTCCTACCCTATCCTCACACGAATAGATCCTTGTTTCCCTTTTCTCTCATGCTGACCCCACCTCGTCCAATGTCACAGCTGTCCACAGACTACAGTCACCATAAGAGAAGAGGGAAGCTAGGAGAACAAAGGATCTGTTTGTGAGAGAAGAGGAAAGAGAACTTAAATGTAGAAAATTATGACACGCTGGTGTGCCACATCAGCAAGAAACGTCCACGTGGCTGGTATATGGACCTATGGTGCACCGCTTAACAAAGTTAAGGACCTAGAAATACATTTTTAAAATTTATGGACCTAAGTGACACGCCCTTATACAACTCTAAAAAAAAGCTAATTTGGATGCTATTTGCATGGCTAAGTTAACTACTAGTTTAAGGATTTAGGCGTGGATGAGCCCTTTTGTGATGAATGTGCTATGCATATGCATGTCTACCTTGGGGCACCAAGTGAAATTTTTGTATTTTGGTCCCTTTTAAAAACATTTTTTACAAATAGCTTCCTGTCGAAACGTTTTCTGACAATAGACCATTTTTCGGCGTATTAGGACACGACGCCAAGGTATGAGGCTCGGCGCTGTGTCAGACAACGCCGAACTTTTACTGCGTCGGTAGCGGACTGCGAGTCGCATGATTTGCCACGAAGGCGTTGGGCCCAGCGTGCCTCGGCTGCGTTACTTCCTGCTGAGCCGCGAGACCTCAGCGATAGCCTTTGCTTTCGGCGTCGGAGAATGCAGGTATCGTTTTGCGTCCTGCTTGGCTGCTCTGACGCGCGAATCCTCCTTGGCTGCAGCGTTGGCATCGATGGATATCCCATATGCATGCATGCGCCATTGCACCGTCGAATCGGCCCATACGTGCATGCATGAACCATCGCATCGACTCCATCCATCTCACCTTCTTTACCAGTATCTGTCGTCCGTCCGTCCGTCCGTCGAGTGTGCGTGCGGCGAGCACCGAGCATGCCTGCATGAGCCGACGGCCCCGTGCGTGTTGTCACCTCGTGAGTGATGGTGAGGCGAGCCTATAGTATACTAGGCCTATGTATGCCGTGTTTAGTTCAAAAAACTTCCTAAAAAGTGCTCACGGTATCCATCACGCCGAATCTTGCGATCGTGCATAGGCGTTAAATGTGAGCGAAAAAAACTAATTGCACAGTTTGGTGTGAAATCGCGAGACGAACGTTTTGTGCCTAATTAGTCCATGATTGAACACTAATTACCAAATAAAAACGAAAGTACTACAGTAGCCAAATTCCAACTTTTCCCAAACTAAACGCGCTATATTCCAATAGCAAAGGTGCGCTTGCGTGCGAAAAAACTTGGTAAAGGAACCATCGGTTGTGCGGACTGTGCAACTAGTTGGTGGACTACTGTACTATTTTTAAGCATACGGATAGTAAATCAGATACTTAGATTTACGTCAGCCACACATCCTCACCGTGTTTCCGTGAGAGATGGTCCGCTCTGACTGATTTTTCCCTTGCGTACTCGTAGCTGCATGCATGCATGTGTAGGACGATCTAAAGGAGCACGGCAACACGGTCTGTCTCTCTGCGTCGAGCTCTCAGATCATGCATTATATACTTCGATATATCTGGGTGGAAGTGGAATGCACACTAGTATGAGGCAGTCTTTACTTCGATTGGGAACCCCTCTAGTCCCGGTTCCCCATCCGGGAGCAACATCCGGGACTAAAGGGTGTCCTTTAGTCGGGTAAAAATGCCAGGACTAAAGGGGACCTTTAGTCACGGTGGAAAAGACGCACCTGCTGGGACTGAAAAGGTGCCTCTGACATGCCACGAGTTGGCACCCTTTAGTCCCGGTTAGATATCTGATAAACCGGGACTAAAGGTTATTTTTTTTTTTCTTTTCATTTTAATTTTTTAAAATAGGTTTTGAAGTTGTATTTATGCTCGCTGCTAATAATACATTTATCTGCAGCGTATAGTATGTTTCGGTTTAAGCACAATGAGCGCATTAAATAACACAATTCAAGCAAGAAAAAAATAACCTTTAGTCGGTACATAGGCCTACCCGAACTAAAGGCTGCGGCCTCACGTGGCATGTCAGGACGCACCGGGCCTGGTCGGCCTGTGCTAATGTCCCCTTCGGTGTCAGTTCGCCAAGACGCACAATTCGGACGGGATAGACGGATGCAGGTGTGCAGGTGATGAGAGATGGATGGAGTCGACGCGATGGTTCATGCATGCACGTTCGGGCCGATTCGACGGGCAGAATGGCGCATGCATGCATATGGGATATCCATTGATGCCACGCGGCAGCCAAGGAGGATTTCGCGCCGCAATGCCAACAGGACGCAAAACGATACCCAGACTTCCTGCCGGCGAAAGGCGCACGTCGAGGTCTCGGCGGTTCGGCGTGAAGTAACGCAACCGAGGTACAGCGGGCCCAACGCTGCGCGGCAATAATCGCTACCGACGTGGCAAAAGTTCGGCGTTGTCTGACACAGTGCCGAGCCTCATACCTTGGCGTCGTGTCCTAGTACGCCGAAAAATGGTCTATTGTCAGAAAACGTTTCGACAGGAAGCTATTTGTAAAAAAAAATTTAAAATGGACCGAAATGCAAAAATCACGCGGGCACCAACGTAACATACCAAGAATGGCTGAAGCACAGTAGGTGGGCCCACCCACATTCAATGGACATTTATCACCCATGCATGTACGTGCTCCCAGGCCAGCCGTCTTTGCTTGCTTCCGGCCCCTATTTATATTTATGATCCGTCGACACTTCTCATGAGCAACCACGAATGAGGAGGCAGCAAAGATCGACCTCACCATATGTACGCTTTAAGAAGAGTAGACAGATAGCTGGCCAAGATTCCTCCGATCACGCACACATTCTCTCCAACCGTACCGTTGGTTCCTTCACCAAGGCAGAGACAAATATTCTGTGTGTACTAGCTTGCTCTTGTAGTACTCACTCTACGTGCTAGCTAGAGCAATCATCATATGGCGGAGGCACTGTGCGATCAGCTCTTCTCCGACGTCGACGGCGACCTGATGCGGCAGCACACTTCCGACACCGACGACCTCTTGGGCATCCTCGAGGCGTGGGAGGACTGCGTCACTGGCGATGGTGCAACTACTCCCCGCGGCGCTGAGATCCTGCGTCAGACTGCAGCTGACGCCGCCGCAACGCCCAAGCCCGCGGCCGCAAAACGTCGGCGGCAAGGGTACCGGGAAGAGGATGGCACGGCGGTGCCGGCGCCAAAGAGGCAAAGGTGCTCTTCGGTGTCCTCGGATGCAGCGGCCGCGAGTGAAGATGGTGCGGCAAATAAGACCTCGCACATCACAGTGGAGCGCAACCGGAGGAAACAAATGAACGAGCACCTCGCCGTGCTTCGCTCGCTCATGCCCTGCTTCTACGTTAAGCGAGTAACTACTCTTACAACTTGTATTGCTGTATAATAAATCCGAGAGATCGATTCATCATCTGTTCCATGATTGTTATGACTGGAAATTTACCGGTTGTGTTTTGCACGTTATGATTGCGTAGGGAGACCAGGCATCCATCATTGGAGGGGTGGTGGACTACATCAAGGAGCTGCAGCAAGTGCTGCAGTCGCTGGAGGCCAAGAAGCAGCGCAAGGCCTACACCGAGCAGGTGCTCAGCCCACGGGCACCGGCGTGCTGCAGCCCCCGCCCTCCGCTCAGCCCACGGCCGCCCCTGCCGCCACTCAAGTCCACGCCGCCTATAAGCCCGCGGCCCGCCGTCCCCATCAGCCCCAGGACACCGCCGGCTCCCAGCAGCCCGTACAAACCATGCAAGCAGCCGATATCGGTAGTGCCCCTACCGCCACCGGGCTCGTCGGCCTACGTGTCCCCGGCGATGACGCCAACACGCGAGCCAGCGGCAGCCTCCTACCTGCCGTCGCTGGACACCATCGCTGCCGACCTCTGCGCCTACGCCGCCACCAACAAGCAGCTGCAGGCGGCGCTGCCAGCAGCGGCCGGTGGTGGGATCGTCCTCCCGGACGTCAAGGTGGAGTTCTCCGGCGCCAACCTGGTGGTGAAGACAGTGTCGCACCGTGCGCCGGGGCAGACCGTAAAGGTCATCGCCGCGCTGGAGGGGCGGTCACTGGAGATCCTCGACGCCAAGATCAACACAGTCAACGACACTGCGGTGAACTCCTACACCATCAAGGTGCTCTCTTCTTTCCTTTTCATAAATAAATCGTAATTGGTTCAACTCAAATAGAGTATTCCAACGATTTGTAGTTGTAGTACAGTACACCTTTTCAAAACAAAAAAAAAATCTTGTAGCACACATTTACCAGTTTGGTTGGTGACCAAAACTTGCCACGCCTAACCTTCGGTAAACTGTGGCTGTCACAGAAAATGTGGCGAGCAAAATCGAAGCCAAACTTGTGGCAAGTTTTGGCACAAAAATAAGTCTATGACATGTTGGGTAGGGTGATAAGAAAATTTGAAGTGCTATAGCTGTGACAGTGAACCAAACAGCTGCCGAAGAAACTGTGACATGACCACTTTTAGCATGACGAGCTTTGGTGTCCAACCAAACACGCAAACATATAGTTAATTAAATGCATTTGTTTCATGTGAGCTTCCCATAAACTGCATGTTGAAGTTGCATTGGTCGTAATTGTGGTACGTAGGGTAGCTAGCTATGTACTCTAGCTAGCATATATATAGGCTGTGTGCCCGGAGATTGGCATCCTGGCACACAGTAGATCACATGCATTTGTTCTTGAAGTGACACTATGCTCGCGTAGTGTACGGGTGCAGGGTTCCTATTGTGCACTGTACGTTAACTCTTGTATGTTGTGTGGCCTATATGACATCTCTTTAAGTAGATCTAGTTTTCTGCTTTATTTTGTTGTTTTCTTTTTTTATTTTTAGCTGAAAAGTTTTCTTTTCTATGCTACACTATATCCCAAACTATCAATAATTTCTGTTTTATTTTTGCTGTTTTCTTCTTCTTTTTTCTATTTTTACTGAAAAAGATTTATTTTTCCATGCTACTATATTTCAAACTATCAATAAATTATGGGCGTGTTTGGTTGGTTATCACAGTTTACCACACAACGCCACACTTCCTACGCCTGACTTGAGCTGGCAGTTTGGTTCGTTGCCACGTTTGTGGCACGCCGCAGCGAAAGCATAGCATAGTAGTTCACTTTTTATGCCACACTCTGCCAAAAGTTTGACACTGGAATCCTGCGCCAGACATTAGGCGAACCCGCAACTGCGTTATGGCGTAGTGAGGCAACGAGCCAAACTGGCCCTATGTCTTGTACTCTTGCCACATCTTGAATAACCAAATCAGTTTTCTCACTACTTATTTTTTCTTACTTTGTTCCTCGTTGTCGGACCTTTGCATATTTCCTGATAATAACATAAAAGAATATCTAATACATACCTGTCCACATCCCACATATCATGTCATCATATGAACTAAGTCTATTTTACATGCTACTGCCGTCACTTTTCTTTTTACTCTTCACTTATGGGTCTATCCATCCAACAGATTGGAATAGAGTGCGAGCTCAGCGCTGAAGAGCTGGTGCAAGAGATTCAGCGAGCGTTCTCGTCGTAATGCATGTATCACTGTATCAGTATTCAGTAATCCCAATTCGTCGAATTCACGTCGCTCACTTGGAAGCTGCAGTTAATCAGGTATTCAGGTGTAGACGTGTAGTAGCATAAGAGGTCTGTGAATAGCCAACCGGGGTCACGTCAAAGACATTTACTGACATAGTTAGCAAGCAAATAAAGTAGCTTGCCAGACCAGCAGACCGATGATCATGTTACTGCATGCCAAATTAGTTACTATCTACTAGTCACAGCCGACGATGCTATGTATGCGCATCTCATGAATTATCTCAAGATGCAGAGGTCGCAAGTTTGTATCTTTTTTTTTTTTTGGAGGCATCCATTGACGCGTCTTTCATTAAGGGGAGTGCAAGTTTCTATCTTAAAAATGTGATTTCAGTCTGTCCCTGTACGTTCGATTCACCACTTACGCCAACGTCATAAGCAAGTTCATGAACATTTTTTTTTCCTTCAAGGGCACGTGCTCTCTTGCTATGCCTCGTTAGATATACACAAATATGTACAGCAGGAGAGAGACAATGTCTTGCTATACTATACACACATCTTCATGCACATCCTATAGTGCATAGCAGGAGAGCACATGCATGCCATTAGAGGCAGATTTATACTTTCGAGCAAGTTCGTCACAACTACTTCGACTACTCCAGAGTTCACAGTCGATGATACTGGCAGGATGCTAGATCAGTATATCTACTATGCATGTAATTGAAGTTGGCATTTGCAACACATAGCCAATGCAAGCCTCTTGTGCACAGAATAATGGACTTTGTGGACCATGCTGTGGGTTTAATTATTACTGAAGAGACTATCTATTGAGTCATTTCGGATGGGCCTGGAGTGGGCCAGATTAAACCAAACCCACCCATGTATTGAAAAGGTTCCACAATAAATACTTGTCTGTTGAGGATATCAGGCATAAGTATTTCCACTTTCTAGCCCTAATTAATGCTTTGAAACAAGACAAATTATTACATTTAACAGGTAGTGCAGGAGCTTGAACAAGATAGAGGGCAGGCTAAGAGATAAACAAAAATATAGATTAGATTTGATTTTATGCTTAGCATGTAAGTATAAATTAGTGTTTTCTGAAGCAAATTCAAAATAAAAAAGAAAAAATACTAGAATTCTAGATTTTTCAAATTTCTCTCATTAAAATATTCCAAAATTAAGAATGGGTTTAGTTACTTAAATTCAAAAAGTGAATCAAAGAATTTCGGTATCTAGTTATTAGTTAAAAAATATTTATTAAAATACAAAAAAGATTGAATAATTTTACTTTCTAATCATTTTTGTATTTATTTTTGTTAAAATAAAAGATAGGGGGCTAATTTGTAACCTTTGACCTTAGTAAGGTCTGTCGCTACCGCAATAACGTGGGGTTTGTATGGTCATTTCACATTGACTTTTTCTAAAAACTAGTACTCAGTGGGATGCACCGTGTGCTATGCACAAGTATTAAGAAACTATGATGACCTAGCTTGCATTATTGATTTGTGCATAATTATCATGACCCATTAGCATATATGTTAAAATTCTTATTCGCAAAATATGTTTTAGGTTTTTATGCAAGGAGCAAAATATATGTTTTAGGTATAGTTGAACCTAACACTTCTATGGAATGTCGGACAGTCCGACTATAGTATGTCACAATCCATCACAACTTCTATTCATATGACACTACACAACAATATAATAGTTTTATACAAACCCCAATGTGTGGGTACTCAAATGAATTACAACTCTACAACCGCTATGCATCAAGATGATCCAACAACAGGTGCCACACATCACCCGGTCCAAGAGAGTCGATCAATTGACTAGTCAAAGTCATGGTTGATGCACAGTCTAGCCTGGGATACCAGACAGATCCGCTAGAACACAATGACACCTAGTACACGCACCGTGGTAGCATCATCACAACACACCTCCTCACATCTCTCTAGATCATTCTCCATGCACCCATTCTCTTTCTAAGCAAGAAAAGAGGAGCAAAGGAGGAAGGAGTAGGAACAAAATAGGAACAGGAGGTCAAGATCGAAGTACCAGGAGATGCTCCTAGGAGGTCCCCAAGACCCTCACCATTTCTAGGGTGGAGCAAGGAGAGAGCTCCCACCATCTAGCTTGGTAAGGAGGAAGACGAGCAAGAAGGGGTAGAAGGAGAAGCTACATCCAAGCCCTCTAATCCAACCTAGGGCCCCCTTCGCAGGATATTTAACCATTTGGTAAGTTGTAGACCGATTTCTAGTGAAGGTAATCCTAGGTTTGCCGTCCTGAAAGGACCTTGATGTCGTCTAAAGGGGGGTGAATAGGCATGTCAGAGGTTTTTGGCTCAGACAATGGAGATCAATGTATCACGCACAGGGAATCATAAGGGTAGCACATGGGACACAGATTTATACTGGTTCAGGTACGGGGTACCCTATGTCTAATGGAGAATAAATCTGTTATATCGTATGCTCGAGTTTATAGGGGAGCTAATGGCTAGTTGCCTAGGGTTGCTATGAGCGAATATCAAATAACGATCAGGGGCTCCCCCCCCCCCACCCCCACCCTCATTATATAGTCCAGGGGTGGGGTTATAGATGGAGTCCAGATCAGTTAACATTTGTGTTTCCAAGTTCGCTACAAGGAAATCTACCATATAGAGTTGGTTTCTAAGTACATGTTGTTATGTCTTGTCCACCAAGTAGATGAGGTCCCCCATCCGGTTTGGGCTTCTCGTGTAGCCTGCTTGGTGTACTGTCCCCTTTGGGTTGTTTTCCATGTGGTGAGGTACCTTGGGTACATATCACCGATAGTAGCCCCCCGAGCCTTCGCGCGATCAGGACAATTAGGCAGAGGATTTTTGTCTTGATTTGTCCAAATGTGAGCACTCTTTGCATTGGAATGCTTTCTTGTTGTCATAGTCGACCGAGGCCACGTAATGGAATGGGCGGGTCTAGCCTCCGAGCCTCCATGCAAATTGGAGAATTAGTCAGAGGGTAAGATTGAAGCTAGTATCCTCTTCTAAGCACAAGTCCTACATACCTAGTGATGATTTAGATGTAGCTTGATGATGCATGTCCGAACAGTCATGGTCCAAGATGTTGCTGATGGCGATGTGATGGACTCGAGGGAGTCCAATGGTAGTGTGCCCGAGTGGTCATTGCCGACGAAATAGTTGGAGATGGTGTGACCATCGAGGGATCCTGGCAGCAGCCTTCTAGAGTGGTCAAAAATCAACGATTCATTTTACGTTGACCATAACATCCATAATATATAAGTTATTGTTGGCGATAATACGACAATGTCCTTTCAGTTTGTATCAAAATGAAATACAACTTTGATAGTTTTTTAACTACTCCTGTGCAAAGCACGGAAATGTTTACTCATAAATATATCATAACTCTAATTTTTATACTATTCATGCATTGCTTACAATTAAATAATGAGTTTCTTGACTTCCTTTGAGGAACCTGTTGATGGTCGTTAACCTCCAAATCTGACCATTTGGTGGTTCCAAGTGTATTACAGGATATGCTTGAAATATACATAAAAAGACACTAAGGGAGCATATGCAAAGATGGGATTGAGATGGAATCCAAATGTGCATCAGTACAAACAATCTCAAATAACATATTTCACGTCACCATATCGAAGAGCTCGTCGAGATACCCACAAAATCTAGTTTTGGTTCACCCAATTTGGAGTCTAGATGGAGGGACGTCAAGCGACCTTAACATAGGTCGTCCGACCCTCCACTAAGCCCAAACCTTGTCAAACTTGATCCAAACCTTCTTTACACACCATTGGCCCCAAGGGAAGGTGGGCTTGCACAAATGGAAGCAATGGGGGTCAGCCGACCCCTCCCCCATGGTGTCGCTTGACATGGAAGCTCTACCAATTGGGACCATTTTGCTTTGGCGGTTACTTACCGACCTTCCCAAGTCAGTTGTGGCTAGGTGGAGGCTTGGGAGGACTTGGAGGAAACTTCAACTTGACTCCTACTCCACCTTAATTAGAGTAGCCACTACTCCTCCTAGCACTATAAATAGACCCTCTCCCTCACATGTAAACACACACCATAAGGAAGCAATTAATCTCCACTACGCTCTTAAGATGTAGAAGTAGAATAGTTCAGTTAGGAGTTAGGGAGAGCTGAGCTATGCTCAGGTTCTGGAGGAGTCCTCGGAGGTCTGGTGTACTCTTGTAACTTTCCTTTGCAAGACTTGAGCTTCAATATAGTTTCTTCTGTATTTACTTGAATGTTTTTCATCGTTATCTAGTTCATGCCTTAGATGTTTAGCTAAGTATGGTTAGTATAGTTGCATCACACCTTGGCATGGGATCACTACTCACATCGAGTGCTCTAGTTATAGTACTTGACTAGAGAGTAGTAATTGACAGTAGGGACATGATGCCTAGACTATAGGTTATCTGAGTTTGCACCCAACCCCACGGATAGTTGTGGTAACCCTAAGTGGTGACAGCCCTGACGGCCGATGTAGTCCACCATGTTCGGGTTGGTGTTTTTAGGACAATAGTTGGAACTTCCTAGCCCCTTTCTCATCCCTATCTGTGGCTAGTGTTCTAATGTCCTAAAGTGTTATTATGTGTGAACGCTTTAACTTACACATTCCTTAGTTATCCCCTCTGGTCTGCTCTAGAATGGAACCATAGTAGTAGAGAAGTGTATAGGAACCTTGTTGTGGTAGAACCGCCTAATCTAATGCCTCCTAGGAGTACTTGTCTTTCATTAGACACTAAGTTCCCAAGAGAGAACACTAAACTACGTAGTTCCGTCGAGCACACCCCAAGGGAGAACTCGAAAATCCACATTTTCCATTAGGATCATAAATGAGAGAATAAAGCTTACAACATTCTTAAGTCCTTTCTTACATCCCTTTATTACAGTACCAGAATATTACCTCAATTTATTATACCAGCGGAATATAGCAATGTTATCAGAGTTATAGAGAAAGCAGGATTAATTTAAGGACATGGTGGAGCATTAACATAGTGGACATTTTTATACAAGAGATGCTAGCAGATTTTACATCTTTTCTTATAAAAACCTTTCGTGAGGGTTATAAATAAACACTACGGTCGTAGCGTGAAAGAAATCCTCTCTGAGCCCACCAGAAGGTTTCCACACACAAGAGTCAGCTCTAAGTATCCTCCGATCACCTACAACAAGGGAATAAAACCTTGAGTACTCGATTGTACCCAGCAAGACTTACCCGACAGTAGAAAAACAAAAGACTCCAGAGATATGCAAGGCTTATTTGGCATGTGGGTTATTGCATCTGTAGAAGCATTACTAAATGTGCGTCCTTATATTAAATTTTATTAGCAGTCATCATTAGCTATTTAACTATCCATTCTATGTAAGATCCTATGCTACTTTCAAGTAGGTGGTGAGCAATCAGAACTATTTTGCCATCTTTCATATTCCAGTTCTTACTACGGTGCTAGACCATAGCAAGTCATACCGTCTCACAGAAACGGTGATTCACGAACCAATGTATCCCAGCTAGGTACCCCAAAACACACGCCCTATTTGTACCCCAGGCACAAACAAGACCAACCCATTCCACTCCTGTCATGGGGTCTAGGTCCCCATCCAAACTTGGACTCCAAGCCCCCACACTTGAGATCCGGTCTTAGTATGGTGTTTAGGCCTCCACCTCCAATCAGTCGATCCGAAAAGAGCCAGAACCCGCTACAAGAGCGTAACGAGCCTTCCCGCTCCCATAAACAAGTATGTGCTCAGGATAATAAGTCTGTGACCTGACTACCATCCACAGTAATGGACGGTCCTTAATCGACATAGGCAGAACAATTGCAATCCAAGCCTCGCTCGAATGCCTAACCAAGTCCAGATCCAAAGTACGATTCCGTCTGGTCTCCAATTATCATTCATATATATTCCATGTGACAGTAACAATAATATATTTTCTATCTCTCGTGAGTGACAGCGACTTCTACCGGATCCTATAGCATAGCAATCTACATGATCCTGACATACTAGTGGTTTTCATTCAACTCCTTAAAACTTAATGCACAAGCATAAGATAAAGTGCAGAATAATAGGGGTTATGCAATGGGGCTTGCTTGGGCAAGATGTAAACAAGGAGGGGTTATGCACTGGGGCTTGCTTGGGAAAGATGTAAACAAGGATTAGCATTCCATCATGGTGACACGATCATCAAGTCACCATCTTTTCCGCTACTCCAGATGACTTCGCAATCCATCGTTGTTCCTATTATGGTATACGTGGATGCAACGTAGAAAACGTAATTAATCAACGACAACCATAACTCTTAAAATATGTTGACGCCTCTCAAGCTAACAAGCTAGCTCTAATGGCTAACACACCAAGCTACGTGTCCACGTGGTCAGTAAGGCGTCGTTTTCCAGAAATATTTTAGTTCTACGATCCCAAGATGTTTCGGCATTTTATTGATTATATATATGGCTCATTTAGCTACCTTAGCAAACTAATTATTATGGAGCTACAAAAATTACAGTGAGCCTATAATAATACTAGGAACTTACTGTAAAATTTTTAGAATTAACACTAGCACTTGATTGATCATAAAAATTCCTACAAGTTCATAGTTTAATAATATTAAAGCATATTAAAGTATTTAGAGGAACCTTAAAATATTTTAGAGTTATGTGAACCAAACACACTATCAGATAGATTATGATTTTAGGAACCTAACAAAATTAGTTTCACAATTTTTTTGAACTCCTAAATAATTTTATATTTAAATAACAAAGTCAGCGTAGAATTTATTTTAGAAAATATTTACTAATTCACTGGAGAAAGAAAAGGGCACCGCGGCCCACTCAGCCCAGGGCGGGGTGTGGCCGCGCGCAGCATAACCGGCCTAGCAATAGCCCAAGGCAGGGAGCCCACGCACGCTGGTAATCTTGCAAAAAGTCCCCCGGATACTAGAAGAACTACGCAATGCAACATGTCCTTATTCCAACAGAGAGAGGATTTGCGCTCAACACCCTGCAAAGACTCCTCTTTGCAACGGGCATTTCCCCAAGCGCAGGAGCACGACGGCGCGGCGCACTAACAGCATACGGCGGTTACGCCGGCCAACAACAGGGTTAGCCGGCGGTTGGAAGGGGTTGAATACCTAAACCTAAACAAAGGGGGACCCTAGAAGGTGGTTTGGTGACTAGTGGGGCCGTACAGCAGCCTAGCCACGGCGGTAGGCGGAACAACGCCGTTCACGACGTTGGCGTGGCTACTCCGGTAAGCTAGAGCGGCGGTAAGACAAACGGGGAGGCATGGGAGCACCAGGAGCTTACCATGGTTCTAGCCAAGGTGATGGTCGGGGCCGAGGAAGGCTGAGCCGCGCTGGCCACATACGAGTGGGCGGTGTGGCGGCACTCCGAGCGTGGCACCTCCGCATCAGCACGTCGCTGACAGTGCCTCCGATGGAACTAGCGCGCGCATGAGGTCGAGGGGGCCAAGGCAGGCTCATAGGAGCAAGTAATCGAATTGCTACCAAAGCATACCGGCTTACCCCCGACCGAGTTAAGGCACGGCGGCGGAGGCGACCGGCGGTGAGGAAAACATGAAATTGGTCGGCAACAGAGCTTGGCTGTGGCTCAGGGCGGGTGGCTCAGCTAGACAACTCTATGGCGGAGCTATAAGTGCGACGAATCGAGCTCTAATGAACTAAGGCGTGCAAATTTCTAATCCTCTACGGGAGGGGACGTCGGTCTGTCGTCCATGATGGCGGTGACGGCTTACGACGAGTCCAGTCGGCGCAGCTGTCTCCATAAATGGGCAGGGAGGGAAGAGAGCTGCTGCGGCAAAGAAGCAAGCGGCGATCCGCCGAGCCGGGCCCGCCAACGCCATGGCGCTGGCGACCGCTTGCCGCGGCCACCGGCGGCGTCTTGCCGAGCAGCGGGCGTTTTGCCGAGCAGAGGCATGGTGATCGTGGCCAGAAGGCCCAACAGCCGTGCCTAAACGCAATTTAGACTATTTAAAACTTTTAATTAGCAACTAAAACCATCACTAACACGACTAACCCTTATACCATTGCAAAGCACTCGTCAAGATGAAAATCACCAGTCCAAAACATGACACTAGTTTTTAATTCCATTTTTCGGGATTTGAATGCCAAAATGGCATTGTCATTATAATTTTAGCCTTGAGAGAAATCTAGGGTTCAGTTTGAACTAACAATCCTTAACACTTTTGCCTAAACTTTTAAAAAGGTCTAAACCCTATTTATTTCACCCAACAAGCATCTCATGCAATAGTCCATACTTTATACTAATCTTATGGAAACAAAATATTTAGGCACTAAATAATTAGTTTGCTTAATATAATTTGACAAAATTCGCACTTTAAACATAAGTTCAAATGTTTGCCGACTTAACGAAAAGAGTTTATCTTAATTTCAAATTGGAATTTTTGAACTCCCAAAAATATTAGTTAACAATATTTATTCTCAAAAATCCAAGTTACATTTTGATCTACTAAACTTACACTTCGAATTTTATTTAAGTACAATATACAAGTCGTATTTTATTTTTGTTTATAAAGTTTATTTTTCGTGCCAAACAATTAAAACAACCAATCCCATTTTTCTTGTTAGAATTTTCATTAGCACTTTTATGCACTAAGTTAACTTGGGATATTTAGTTGAGTCCACAAAAGTGAGTCACATAGGATTAGTTTATCATTTTATGTGCGTTTTAAATTTTTAAAACCTGAAAACTTGATTCGCTATCCCTCTTGGGCCTTAATTTTGGTGCTAAGCAAGCTCGTAACACCAGGGGTGTTACAATCTTCCCCCCTTAAAAGAATCTCATCTCGAGATTCGAAACAAGAATCAGAAAGGGGGAAATACGATTACACTTTGCATATCTAAAATTACACGGAAGATTACACGACGTCGAACACTAAACCACACAGGGATTTAGAGATACATGGTTAAGAGCAACCTAGTACAACCAAGGCTTAATCCAGAAGTTGAGATAGACGAGGACAATGGAGAAACAACAAGAAAATGATTATCCAAAACATGGCGTATGTCCAACAGATCCAGAAACAGGAGACCGAGAACTCAAACATCGTGAATCCTAAGACCAACAAACTAAAGGTGGACTTGAACTTCTTTAACAAAAACTAGATCCCTTCTTCTTCTCGGATTACATAATCACCTCAGCTGACAACCCTAGTTCCACGAACGATGACTGGATCTCGTAGCTCTGCTTTGGATTCGAGGGGGATGGGGATGCAAGAGGAGAGCAAGGGCATCTTATAATGGTGAATGGAGGTGGGACGCAGTGCACCGAAAGTGGAGACAGCATGGATGGGAGACACTACCGGTTCACACTGTGGGGATAAAGTCGGCCATGGTGCGCTCCCTATGTGAGTGAGCGGAGGGAGGATAACGGAGAGGGGAGGGGATTCGCTCAGAGGGGAAGGCGTGCGGGCGATCATGAAGAAAAAGAAGAGGGGAAAGGGGGGACCAGTACGGGAGTGAGGGCAGGGATCGAGAGCCGACAGGGTGCCAGGAAAAGGGGAAGCGCACAGTGCACGAGTACGATGGATGTGACATAATGTTGTGGTTACGCGAGGATGGGGTGTTAGTGGTCCCTGACACTGACGGCGTCCGTAGGGCACACGGTGACAGCGACCCGGCGTGCGTAGCATGGTCTAGCTGGACATAGAACTTGGGACTTGACATCCACTCAGGCTTTTCCAATCACTCCTGACTACGCGAGGGCTAACTTTTCCTTGTTGCTCTTCTTTTTCCTTCCCTTCCTTAACTACAGTATGCGCCAGTCCTTTGTATGTCCTAAGATCAAGACATACGTACTTCCACCAAAACCACATTCTCTTATTTACTTTGGGAGAACACTATTTTATCAACCCGTTGTGGATTTCCTGTTCGAACACCCGAATATTTCCAAGAAGAATATTTTGTATCAAAAGCAGTACGGCAGTGTAACTTGGTAAAGGTACTTGATCAACAACCTTGATACCAACATGTGCCGAGTAGCGTCACCATGTGGCAGCTGTTCCTCAGGGACCCTCGGTTTCTTCGCGGCACCATAAGCTATTAACTAGGCAACTATTACCAACTTGCACACAATGAAGGTGGTGGGGTCATAGACCACAGAATCAGAAGAATAATGCAAGGGAAGATTCAGACAACAAGGGTTCCTTTCACAACAAGGGACAAGGAATTCAAATCCCACAATGGATTTGATTTAAAGAGATTCAAGTGCTCTGTTGGGACATACACAATTAGTTGATATAGTGTCCTACATTATCCCATCATGGTTGATCTGCTGGCATCTGAATGGTGGCTTTCTTGTAACCCACTTAACGTCACCCTTGAAAACCCTAAGCACGTCTAATGAGACCTAAGGATAGATGGAAGCAATAAACACAATGACATAAATAAAATGCACATTCCAAACGTCCTTATACTGGTACAACATATAGGCATTCACTCTCCCATTGTTGACACATCGTTCACCTTCCTTATGACCAGATGATCTCAACAACTACGGACGAAATACAATGGAAAGATTACAATACTAGAGGATAGCGATAAAAGGCACCACTAACTACGGGTACATCTCCCCAAGGCAACTAATCTGCTTTGTCGAACCACACATCTTCATTCCCGGGCTCGGCGGATTCTTTTACCGCCCAGGCTATGGATCTGCCTCCTCTCTTGGCAGTGGCTGAGTGAGGGGAAGCAAGGGTTCTACTTCTGACACTTCCAAGGGTGGGGTGCTGGTGGTACTACAACACCGGTTCTCCTTTCTGATGGGTGGACAGGGATTCCTTCCAAGGTCAAGGGATCCTGCCTTTCAGTGGCCAGCGTCCTACGCTTAGCCCTGGTGACAAGGTAGGCCTCTCCTAGCTGATGGGCATGCCGATCTTCGACCTCCTTTAGGGCTTCTGACATGGCAGTCTCACAACTCTCTACGGCTGCCACACTGGCATTGGCTTTAGCAAGCTGCACCTAAAGCATCATAGAGAAGATCTCGGCTTCCTCGGCTCACCAGAGGCACTTCCTCAGCTCCAAGGCTTGCCGATCATACTACTCATCCAGAGCAAGCAGGTACGTGGTCAAGTGCACCATGGTTGGACTGTCTTCTTGCGCATCCCGCCCATGCAAAGCCTCCATGCGAGCCCTCCATACCCACCGATTCTTTTCCAAAGGTGGAAAGAACCTCATGGGGGTACGAGCAATGGGCTCTTCATAGATCTGGTAAAGGTGCCACAAGGCTTTGCGGGCCACAACTTGGTAGGTGTCGATGAAGCGAAACCCGGTTGCAGTCACATTCCAGGCTTTAGTGATGTCGGGAAACTCCTCACTCTTCCCAATATAGACGGTAACTTCACACCGCTCAGTGCCATGCTTTTCATACTCACGGCCCTCATACTCAGGACGATCCTTAACCTCGAGTTTTGTAGGGTGGCATACAGGATTTTGGGAAAACCCTCAGTGTTCAGGCAGTAACTGCTAACCTAGGCTCCTGTCATTCCTGGTGGGTGGTTGCAAGGAAGGATTGAGCGAAAAGCTTGCTCAAAAGGAAAAGCTAGGTGAGCTGAAGTGCACCGAGTGGTGGTACCATTGGCTAGGACAGGCCCTGCTTATAATGGCAGAGCGGTCAGTAGTCCTGGCGCAGTCCACCTTGGTTCTTGCGCGGGCCACTACAAATGAATCGACTGAATTTTTCATGCGTTCAAGGCGAACGATGTCCGAGGCCATTAATGACTAGTACGGCTATAGGGCAAGGGTCCAACAAGAGCGTAGAAAAGAGTACGGGGAGACATGGGTTATGGTAGGCGTGAACCACAGGCGAACGCGGAGCATGAAGTCACAGTGCAGTAATAACTCCAAAACAAGGATGGGTCAGTCGTGCACAATACGACACGCGTGACATCTATGAAGGGCGCATCTACCAGCAATACGATCACGACGACTAAGGCATTACTAGCTCGACTGACTTAAAGATCGTATACTAAATGTGAGTCAGTCCACCGGAGAGAACCTAGTTAAACCTATTCCGGATGTTCAACTATAGCAATAGGGCTACTTATATACTTCGTAGTTAAACGCCCTAACTTTTTTCAAAAATAGGTTGTCAAAATTTAGTTTAGAAAAGTATTTTGAAGCTTTATTTCCTCATTTATGCTCTAATACCACATGTGGCAGAACCGCCTAATCTAATGCCTCCCAGGAGTACTTGTCTTCCATTAGACACTAAGTTCCCAACAGAGGACACTAAACTACGCAATTCCGTCGAGCACACCCCAAGGGAGAACTCGAAAATCCACATTTTTCCATTAGGATCATAAATGATTTTTGTGAGGGTTATAAATAAACACTACGGCCGTAGCGTGAAAAGAATCCTCTCTGAGCCCACCAGGATGTTTCCATACACAAGAGTCAGCTCTAAGTATCCTCCGATCACCTGTAATAGGGGAATAAAACCCTGAGTACTCGATTGTACTCAGCAAGACTTACCCGACGGTCGGAAAACAAAAGAATCCAAGGATATGCAAGGCTTATTTGGCTGGTGGTTTGCATCTGCGGAAGCATTACTAAATGTGCGTCCTTATATTAAATTTTATTAGCAGTCATCATTAGCTCATTAACTATCCATTCTATATAAGCTCCTATGCTACTTTCAAGCAGGTGGTGAGCAATCAGAACCATTTTGCCATCTTTAATATTCCAGTTCTTACTACGGTGCTAGACCATAGCCAAGTCATACCGTCTCACGGAAACGGCGATTCACAAACCATTGTAATCCGGCTGGGTACCCCGAAACACACGCCCCGTTTGTACCCTAGGCACAAACAAGACCAACCCATTCCACTCCTATCACGGGGTCTAGGTCCCCGTCCAAACTTGGACTCCAAGTCCCCACACTTGAGACCCGGTCTTAGTATGGTGCTTAGACCTCCACCTTTCCCCGCCTCCAATCAGTCGGTCCGGAAAGAGCCGGAACCCGCGACAAGAGCGTAACGAGCCTTCCCGCTCCCATAATCAAGTATGTGCTCAGAATAATAAGTCTGTGACCTGACTACCATCCACAGCAATGGACGGTCCTCAATCGACACAGGCGGAACAAGTGCAATCCGAGCCTCGCTCGAATGCCTAACCAAGTCTAGATCTAAAGTACCATTCCGTCCGGTCTCCAATTATCATTCATATATATTCCATGTGACAGTAACAATAATATCTTTCCTATCTCTCACGAGTGACAGCGACTTCTACCGGATCCTATAACATAGCAATCTACATGATCCTGACATACTAGTAGGACTCATAGGATAAGGATATATATATATATATATGCAAGTGGTTTTCATTCAACTCCATAAAACTTAATGCACAAGCATAAGATAAAGTGCAGAATAATAGAGGTTATGCATCAGGGCTTGCCTGGGCAAGATGTAAACAAGGATTAGCATTCCATCACGGTGACACGATCATGAAGGCACCATCTTTTCCGCTAGTCCAGATGACTTCGCAATCCATCGTTGTTCCTATTATGATATACGTGGATGCAACGCAGAAAACGTAATTAATCAACGGCAACCATAACTCTTAAAATACGTTGACGCCTCCCAAGCTAACAAGCTAGCTCTAATGGCTAACGCACCAGGCTAGATGATTTAAAATACGTTTCGCAATTTTTTTGGACTCCTAAATGATTTTATATTTAAATATACAAATTAGCCTAGAATTTATTTTAGAAAATCTTTACTAATTCACTGGAGAAAGAAAAGGGCACCGCGGCCCACTCGGCCTAGGGCGGGGTGCGGCCACGCGCGGCATCGTTGGCCCAGCAACAGCACAAGGCGGGGAGCCCGCGCACGCTGGTAATCTTGCAAAAAGGCCGCCAGATACTAGAATTACTACACAACGCAACATGTTCCTATTCCAATAGAGAGAGGATTTGCGCTCAACACCTTGCAAAGACTCATCTTTGCAACGGGCATGCCCCCGGGCGAGCGTGCGTGACGGCGTGGCGCACCGACGGCATACTTTATGCCGGCCAACGGCAGGGTTAGCCGGTGGCCAGAAGGGGTCGAATAACTAAACCTAAACAAAGAGGGACCCTGGAAGGTGGTTTGGTGACTAGCGGGGCCCTACAGCGGCCTGGCCACGACGGCAGGCGGAACAGTGTCGTTCACGGCGTTGGCGCGGCTACTCCAGTAAGCTAGAGCGGCGATAAGACAAACGGGGAGGCATGGGAGCACCAGGAGCTTACCACGGTTCTAGCCAAGGTGATGGTCAGGGTCGAGGAAGGCGGATCCAGGTTGGCCACGTACGAGCGGGCGGTGCGGCGGCACTTCGAGCGTGGCACCTCCGCGCCAGCAAGTCGCTGATAGTGCCTCCAGTGGAACTAGTGCGCACATGAGGACGAGGGTGCCAAGGCAGGCTTGTAGGAGCAAGTAATCGAATCGCTACCAAAGCATACCAGCTTACCCCCGACCGAGTTAAGGCACGGCGGCGGAGGCGATCGGTGGTGAGGAAAAACATGAAATTGGTCGGCAACGGACCTTGGCTGTGGCTCGAGGCAGGTGGCTCAGCTAGACAACTCTATGGCGGAGCTATAAGTGCGACGAATCGAGCTCTAATGAACTAAGGCGCGTGAATTTCGAATCCTCCGTGGGAGGGGACATCGGCCTATCGTCCATGATGGCGGTGATGGCTTGCGACGAGTCCCGTCGGTGCGGCAGTCTCCATAAATGGGCACGCAGGGAGGGCAGAGCGTGGGCAGGGAAACACCACAACGGCTGCCTTGACTCTCTGGCTAGACGGGACTCACGTCGGGCGAAAGAGACAAGGGAGGGGTCAGGCTTTTACACGGCTCGTCCTTGCCTCGATGATGCGTGGCTGGCTACTAGCGAGGTCAAGCACACGCGCAACAACGAGCATGCACACCGGCACGAGACGTGTGCTTGGCTGCAAGCGGCGTGAACGATGTGACCAAACGCGACGAGCAGTGGCATGCTTGCACTATGGCGCTTGGCCGATGGTGGCACGGTCAGATGGGCGTATGGCCTCTAGCCACTTGGTGTATGACAGTTCAGACGTTGAGGACGATAGTGAAGCGGCAGCGATAGCAGCACGGTCCCGAGGCCATGGCACGGTAGCACAGCGATGCGCGCAGCGAACAGCGCAGGCTACGGCGAAGGGAGGGAGAGAGAGAGCAGCGCCGCAATGGCGACAGTGGCAGCGGCACAGAGCGCTGCAGCGTGGCAGCAGCGGCGGCGGTGAGTAGGGCCGGGGCCAGCCAACGCCACGGCGAAGGCAACCGCAGCCGCCCAGCGCGTGGCCGAGTGCGGCGTTGCCAAGCCAGGGCGTGGTGACCGCGGGCAGAAGGCCCAACAGCCGCGCCTAAACGCAATTTAGACTATTTAAAACTTTTAATTAGCGACTAAAACCATCACTAACACAACTAACCCTTATACCATTGCAAAGCACTCGTCAAGATGCAAATCACAAGGCCAAAACATGACACTAGTTTTTAGTTCCATTTTTCGGGATTTGAATGCCAAAATGGCATTGTCATTATAATTTTAGACTTGAGAGAAATCTAGGGTTCAGTTTGAACTAACAATCCTTCACACTTTTGCCTAAACTTTTAAAAAGGTCTAAACCCTAATTATTTCACCCAACAAGCATCTTATGCAATAGTCCATTCTTTATACTAATCTTATGGAAACAAAATATGTAGGCACTATTTAATTAGTTTGCTTAATATAATTTGACAAAATTCGCACTTTAAACATAAGTTCAAATGTTTGCCGACTTAACGAAAAGAGTTTATCTTAATTTCAAATTGGGATTTTTGAACTCCCAAAAATATTAGTTAACAATATTTATTCTCAAAAATCCAAGTTGCATTTTGATCTACTAAACTTACACTTCGAATTTTATTTAAGTACTATATACAAGTCGTATTTTATTTTTGTTTATAAAGTTTGTTTTTTGTGGCAAACAATTAAAACGACCAATCCCATTTTTCTTGTTAGGATTTTCATTAGCACTTTTATGCACTAAGTAAGTTAACTTGGGATATTTAGTTGAGTCCACAAAAGTGAGTCACATAGGATTCGTTTATCATTTTATGTGCGTTTTAAAATTTTAAAATCCAAAAACTTGATTGGCTAATCCCTCTTGGGCCTCAATTTTGGTGCTAAGCAAGCTCGTAACATCAGGGGTGTTACAATCTTCCCCCTTAAAAGAATCTTGTCCCGAGATTTGAAACAAAAATCAGAAAGGGGAAAATACGATTACTTTGCAGATCTAAAATTACACGGAAGATTACACGATGTCGAACACTAAACCACATAGGAATTTAGAGATACATGGTTAAGAGCAACCTAGTACAACCAAGGCTTAATCCAGAAGTCGAGATAGACGAGGACAATGAAGAAACAACAAGAAAATGATTATCCAAAACATAGCGTATGTCCAACAGATCCAGAAACAGGAGACCGAGAACTCAAACATCGTGAATCCTAAGACTAACTAACCAAAGGTGGACTTAAACTTCTTTGATAAAAACTAGATCCCTTCTTTTTCTCGGATTACGCAATCACCTCAGCTGATGACCCTAGTTCCACGAACGACGACTGGATCTCGTAGCTCTGCTTCGGATTCGAGGGGGATGGGGATGCAAGAAGATAGCAAGGGCATCTTATAATGGCGAACGGAGGTGGGGTGCAGTGCACCGGAAGTGGAGACGACGTGGATGGGAGACACTGTTGGTTCACGCTGTGGAGATAAAGTCGGCCATGGTGTGCTCCCTGCGCGAGTGAGCAGAGGGAGGATAAGGGAGAGGGGAGGGGATTCGCTCAGAGGTGAAGGCGTGCGGGCGGCCGTGTTCCAAAAAAAGAAAAAGAAGAGGGGAAAGGGGTCCGGTACAGGAGTGAGGGCGGGGATCGAGAGCCGACAGGATGCTAGAAAAGAGGAAGCGCACAGTGCACGAGTACGATGGATGCAACATAATGTCGTGGTTACGTGAGGACGTGATGTTAGTGGTCCCTGACACTAACAGCGTCCGCAGGGCACGTGGTAACAGCGACCCGACATGCGTAGCGTGGTCTAGCTGGACTCATAGAAAACGGTAGTTCCAATATTTGATTGAAGCTAACGAGAAGTTACGACGGGAGGCCTCTCCCTGTTTTCTATGTGACGGTCCTCATCGAGGATCGAGGCACCTTAATTTAGATTGGACTCGACAATAAATTAACATCTTAGTTTAAAATTTGATTAGTAAAACCAAGTTCTAATAAGATAAGTTTTTGTTCTTAATCAAAGTCACGTCAACAGCTCATTAGTGAAATATTCTTTTTATAGAGAAGGATTAAGAATTTAAAGGCCCATGACAGTTAAAACACACAAATAAAAAAGCCTAGAGATGCATTTATTTAGATACTAGGTTCGGGCCCATGCGTTGCTACGGGATAACTAAACTTTTATACTAAAAATATACAGATCGCATGATAAAATAACAATACTGTGAAATTAAAAACTAACGTTAAAGTGACATTTAATTCAAAAGGCAAAGTTCGTGAAATTAACACAGTCACAAAGAGCGCGGCGTCACAGGCTCACAAACTCTACTGTATAGACATTTCCATGATGCGTCTAAAATAATGTTTTATATTGACAGTAAGAAATCTCCGAAATCCATTTCTTTCATACGCCAATAAATCCATGAATAAGTTACTCTGCATCTCCATACCATCCTGTACACATATTCGAGTATGTATATGTAAATATTATTATCTATCACATGGATAATGCTGCGTGTCTTATTGAGGTCAGCATGTCCGAACATCTCGCTCAAAGAGTCTAGCATCTGGACCTCACATTTGTTAGCGTTTATAACACCAAGGTACTAGTGTAAACCAGTAACATTTATTGGAAGGAGCACCTATCAAATCAAATAATAAACATTTTGTCAAGCAAAAAAATTTAATAATCAAAGAACAATACATCATTTAAAAAAATTGCAACCATGTCATGGTCCAAGTAAGCTAGCACCCTTCGACCTAACCCAGGACGCTGGGAAGTACCACGGTTAGGATAATTGGCTTCAATGGTCTATCATTTTCTCCATCCGCGTTATGAGTGCAGTTATACAAGCACTTTCAAGATAGACTATACCTCCCAGCCTCTTTATCAAACCCTCATGGGCTTTCAGCAGCTTAATATAAGCATCTATGATCTACATACATTGAGCCATTAAAAAGAAATGACATTGAAGTTGCCTACGTTTGATTGAGTACTATGACTTGCATCTATCACCTCGTCATACAAGAATTCATATGGCTGAAGAAGACATTCCATGTGCTTTCTCGACACTCGAACATCATCGACGAGCACAAGAACACAAGAAGCAACGAAGGCAGGGGTGCAAATAAGAGAAACGCAAACAAATAATGATGGTGCAAAACAAACCAATCATAATTCAATAAGAGAAATAAACACAGATAAGTGGTGGTCAAATCAAACCAATCTTGTGCAAATCTAGTTGCAGTGGGTGAATTCACAATTCAAAAATAAATTCGTAAGAGCTCTATACATTGGAACTAATTTATCGGTTCATATATCCAAGTAGATTCTACTCCTAATATTACATATTCTAGCTACCATACAAGTCCATTTTACATGCCCTGACTTGGCACCAGCACCTCGTGATCCCTTATGCCCCCAAAGGAAGAACATCTCCTTGAATTGCCTGTGTCTGAACTTCTCATGGCCTGAAAGCAGATGCTAATGCACACCACCTTGTAGAGTGGAATTGCATTTTCCCTGAGCAATTATTAACAGAAGACAATAAGTTCACAATTTTGCACTTAGTGCAAGACTGCAAACCATCCCTTGCGTATGTAATAATGACATCTCGGATGTCTGCTCCAGCAAGTCCCGTTCCTTGCTGAGCTTAATCTGCACCCACAACATGTGGCCCTTTGATCAGAGAAATCCAAACATGTGGCCCTTTGATCAGAGAAGAAATCCAAGCATGTGGCCCAACCATTTATTTATTTTTTTAACTGAGGAGTGAGGAGCAATTATCTCTTATTTGAAAAGTCTAGGCTGAACTGAGTTAATTCTAAAATGCTATCTTGTTTTAACAAAGCTAACAGGTGCATTGCCATACATGGAACAAATACAAGTGAAGAACCCTCAGTGACAGCTAATTGTAATGGCTTGCCTGTATGCAGTATCCATGCAACTGAAAATTCATATATAATACATATAACCCCTCCGGGATTACCCCTCCTTGTTTCTAAAAAAAATCCATGTATGGTCATATCCATGCAACTGAAAATTGCTGGTCAATTTAAACTGCTATTTTGCTCATAGAATATAAATTGCTCTAGTTATCAATCTTTAATCCAGGTTGTTGCGCTGTCAGAGGAAAAACATTAAAAGCAGAAACTAAAAGTCCCCAATTTTTACATGAGAAAATATACTTCAAAGATGTTGAGATGATGACCTGCAAACATCATTCCATATTTCCCAAACTCACCAATAGCAGCGTGGCAGCAGGTAGAGAGCAGCAGCACCCTCAAGTCTCCTCTACATCGAGCAAACAGAGAGAGCAGCAGTCAGAGAGTGGGACGTGCACTCTATTATCTTCCATGTGCACTCAATTATATATGACAGTGCTTATTCTAGGAAAGTAGTGTGCCCGTGCTAAGCGCCACGGTAAAATACAAAACACAGCATACATAAGTCATCAGTTCCACATGGTGGTGAGAACAGCCATGTAAATTTTGAGTCAACTAAAATACTATTGATAAAAAACAAACCTATCTCTTGGATCCCCTGATGCTATACATTGGACCTTCACATAATCAGTAGGATCCATGCTACCTCCTTTCTTGGTATCTGGCCTCACATAGCTTGCGGCATGCCAAGTTAAGGTTGACACAATATCAAAGCCATTTTTGTGGACCCACCATCATTTCCCATTCCGATGCCTTCTGCCTTCAGTAATTGAGCCACAAGTGCTAGGAAATGATCGAGCAGTGCAGTCTTCAGACCCTCTTTCTGTGCGATGGTTGTGACCTTGTCAATACCAGATATTTTGTTAGCACTAAAGATACCAGAAACAAGAAGCCCGCTTGAGTCCCCAACCTCATCATGCTGTTGAAAAACTAAAAAAAAGAAGAGATTTTTACACTAACAGAGCCAATCACATCTACCAATATATGAGAATTTGAGTAGCAGCCATGGTCCCACTGATTAGTTACAACCTACCCCTGTACTGAAACAATTTGACTCATTCTACAGAGACAAATCGACGAAGCAAAGCATGCCAGTGTGAAGAAACTCCATAAATAAAAAATTGTACAATAACAACCATTATTACCGAAGCACTCCACTAATGATCACAACGCTGAAAAGTTGTGCAAATTTTACGTCAGTAAATCCAATCGCATTCAACAATATGCTGAAATTTAGCACCCGGCCATGTTGCCAGTGATGAACTGATGATAAACAAAATCGATAAAGGTGGGTATAGAACGACGATAACCAAACAAAATATAGCCACGATTAGCAGAAAATTCACGAGGACCAACCCACTCGCTGCCGTTGGCAGGGACGACATCCATGCGCATGCCGACGAAGGAGGCAACGCGGCCGGGGACAGTGCCGGGGTAATCGAATCATAAATAAATTAATCGTATCGCAGGGGGAGAGAAAGGGAAACCGAAGAATTATGAACTTGCAAAGAGCTGTATGGTTGTATAGACCTGCCACATCAGACAGCATAAGTAGCTTCGAATTGACAGCTTTGAACTGCTCTCTTCACAACCAATCTTGGCTCACCATCGTTACCTCTGTATGTCAAAAGAATGAAAACAAATGAGAAGTAGCTAATGTCCTTGTTTTGTTTACAGAGCTAATTTCCGTTTCTTGTAAGATTCAAATCAACTCATTTGTGGTCCGGTGCTGACCTGCGTGTTCCCGTGGAGCCTACCTCCGTGCTCCAGAAGACAGACCTTGGTCGGCGCCGGAGGTGCTCGCTGTTCCCGTCCCTCGACCTTGGCCTCCATGTCCGTCATGGACGTCGGGGCCCGGGGGTGCTGCCGCTGTTAGATAGAGGCCGCCTTCGCGGTCGTGTCGCTCCCCGTCACAGTCGACGAGACCCCCGTGCCCCGTGCAGGTGCGCATGGGCGGCGCCAGGGGTATTCCCCTGTATGCCATGGAATATCTAAGATTTTGGTAAGGAAAAATAAATATACATAGTATACATGTACATTCCACTGTCTAATTGGACCAAAAGCCCACGGATGATCAGCCCACAAGGCCACAAGAAACAGACCTATAGCAGCCAGCGTTGCTCCCTTCGCTGCTTGTTCAGCACCTCGCGTACTGTGTCCCAAGCTAGCGGCGGCAGTGGCCTGAGCGGCGGCGCATCTGCATTCCCGAAGAGCGGATGCTGCTGCGGACTGCGGTGCTGCCCTGAGGCGGTAGCGGCCGGTGGCCAGCAGCAGCAAGCAGACGAGCAGTGCATCCCCTCTAATTTAGAATGAATCACAATTCACAATCTTAATTGATGAAATTTAGAGTGAAGCACTGTATGTCTATTTGTTTGCTGCAATTTAAACAAATTTATTTGTCCATGCTATTGGGTGCTACTTTGTTTAGTATCCTGATGAAATTCTAAAAATAATTTTATTTTTTCTTTTTACATTCTGTTTGTAAATTGTAATGCACATGAAAAAAAAGTGTGTTAGCACTAACATATTTGTATTGTGGGAGAAAGTTAGCACTTGTATGAACAGAGTTAAGACGTGACCGTCTTCCTCCTCGCGCGCCCTTCTTTCTCTCCGCGCGCCCTTTCTCCCCCACCTCGCCTCCTCCCTAGGCGCCCTGGCCAGCAGCAGCCTCGCCGCCAGCCGCGCCGCCCACCTCCCACCCCCGCCACTCCGCCCCGCCATCTACTAACCACAGGGTGCCGCACCGGCGGTCTCCTCGTCTTCGCCCTGGCCGCCGCCCCCACCCCTCGACCCCGCCCACCCTAATCCCAGGGTAGGGCGCCGACGAGCTTTGCCGCGACGCCCCGCCGTCGGCCCCACCCAACCGCCTTCTCCCGCCGCCTCGAAACCCTAGGCGGCTTTTTCTTCCTCTCCGACGCGGGCGTGGGTGCGGGCGCGTGGGCACGTGGGTGCTCGACGCGGCGCACGACCATCGTGTAATAACTTTTTTCTACATGGAATACCTGCCGCAGAAGATCCTAACCAGATCGCAGTGCGGGCATGCGCCCGTGCCCTCGCGAGCGAGAGAGAGATGGAGAGCGAGGACGCCGAGGAGCGACGCACGGAGCCACCGAGAAGGCTAGACGGGGGTTCCCCAGCTCTGCGCGGCCGGCGGCGGCGCGCCCAGATCGGCAAGCGGCGCGGCGGCGATGGTGCTGGCGCGGCGGTGGCGCTGGCCTGCTGCGGGCGGGCGTGGCGAGGATAGGGCACGTCGCGGCGGCGGCGGCGCGCCTCATCGTGGGCGGGCGAGGTAGGCGCGATGGGGCGCGCCGAGAATCACGGGAGCGGGTTTTGTTTTCTTCCGAGCGATGTTTCTTTCCTTGCAAAGGGAGATTGGGGCGAAGAAGCGCGTGCGGCATGGGCGCGAGCGAGGTTTCTTTCTGCCGGAGCGACGTTTCTTTCTGCACAAGGGAGACGAGCATGAACGCAGTTGGAACGTCGCACCAAAAGCGGTGTTCACTCTTTAGTCGTTTTAAAGATAAGAGATATTGGAGATTTTGTTCTTCATAAAATTGAGCGTCAACAACTTGGTAATGAAATAAAGAGTCAAGGCTCAAGAAGGAAGTTCTCATAAAAAATTGTTCTCTTAATAAAAGGTACCTCAACAACTTGGTAATGAAATTTTCATAGAGAAGAGTCATCAAGAATGTAAAGCCCCATGATGAAAAGAAAAACAACGAAAACAGCACTCTCGGACGGTAGCGGGCAAAAATTCATACATGCTCACGGGACAGGGGAAAAAAAGAACGCCGCATACGAACACGAAAATAAAAGAGACACGCTAGGACGGAGGACGCTCACGTATCTCGGACGGATTTAGAAAACAGATAACGCACGCATGCATTGTGGGTTGGACGCATTACGAAAAAACAAAGAAAGTCGCCTGGGCTTAACGAGAAATTCCTGAAAAGAAAAAAAATAATTAAGAAACTCTTCTTAGTTTAATCTTAGGGCAAGATATTTTTTTTTAATTTCTACTTTAATCATTTTCTATTTGGACTAAGATTCTTACCCATCTTACTCATGATCAGATAGATCTATTTGATTAGAATTCCTAACTATCCAGGTTACACAAAAACCTATGTCCAAGCAATGCATGTCATATAAAATAGGAGAGGTCATAGACAAACAAACAGAGATAGTTTTACATTCACGGAGTTAGTAGAGAGCTGGACCAAAAAAGGGGGGAAATTGGGCGCTTTAATATTTGTAATAATAGATATAAGTTTAGGACGACCAGAACCTCCTAACATGAAATATGTTGGGTAATTAGAGCATTTCAAGAATACCCAATAATTTCTTCCCAAAAACATGGTGTTTTCTAACTTCCAAAAAAGTATTGGAAGAAATAAATAAGACCATCTCCAACAGTTTACAATAATTCACTCCTTGCATCTACATTGCCACCGCTGACCTGCACAGTTCTACCGACCCGGGCCAGCCCCTAGCCGGCGGCAGCCAGCCACCAGGGCACCCTAGCCGGCCGCTAGTGCCTCCCATCCGCCCAGCTGCCATGAGGAGGCCACAGACGGCCGCCAGCCTCTCCCGGCCGGCCACAGCTGGCTGGGAGCGTCGGCGGGATAAGGCACGAAGAAGAAGGCCCACGGGAAAACTCAGCACGAAGAAGGAGACTGTGCGAGGAAACTTAGATACATGCGACCTAGAGTCCGCGCATCTTTACGCGTGTGGGGGGGTTTTCCAAGTGCTAAAAGATTGGGAGGTGAGTTTGAGAGTTGTCGGAGATGAGCCTTTTTTCCATTTTTGCCAAAAATCATGGATTGGGAAGGTTTATTGGGTACCGTTGGAGATGCTCTTAGTTGGGTGGATTTTAGTAAAGGATTAAAACCTTTATCCTGTTAGGAGTGACAGTGTTATGCTGGTTGCTTTGGTTACACAGAAATGGTTTATTGTTTGAAAAATATATATTCTTCTTCCTTTGCAAGTTATACATTCAATCATCAACTGGCTCTATATTTAGCCTATTCTTCATAAATTGGATTCACAAGGGTTTAGTTATGGTGGCTTCGCAACCGTTGCTGCTAGTGGCTAATTAAGGACTTCTTTTTTAGATATATCGGTGACGGACTAATATATGGATTGATGATCACTATAATGTTTTCTTCTTATTCTCTTTTTGTTGGCCATATGTGTTCTTGTTAGGCAGAGCTTGGAAGAACTTCCTCAAAACCGTGTATCAATATCAACTTGATGTAGTGCGCGCGCTACTGATTTTATTTTTTAATAAAATCCTAAGAAAACCGTGAGGCCGAAGTAACGTCCTCTCTCATGAACTCAGTGACAACCATTTTCGTCGGCATTCACATTCACGTATGCCTTCCAACCGCCTCTCCTTGATTCTCTCTATCTAAAACAGAATCATCATTATCCAAAGAGCACGAACGCAATCGGTGGATGACTCATCCATATTCGAAACGAAAGACCGCTCCGAATTTTGAAACTTTGCTGCGACCCGCCCATTTTCCTCTCACCCGTCTCTGACTCTTATCGATCTACTAGCTAGCTCTCTCTATATATGTTGCCCACTAGTGTGCACCCAAACCCATCGCGCAGCACCACGTTAACCAGCAACAAACATAGCTAGTGGTTAGGTCTCCCTCCCAACAATGGCGGCGTCCCCGTCCCATCTCCTCGTCGTCCTCGCCGTGTTGCTGTTGTGCAGCACCGCCATCCCCATGGCCTCCTCCTCCACCACCACCACCGTGAACGTGACCAGCTTCGGCAAGGCGTACACAAAGGTCTGCGACGCGGATCGGTTCGCGGAGATGGGCCTCAACATGTCGGCGTTCCCCTACTGCGACGCGTCGCTGCCGTACGCGGACCGGGTGCGCGACCTCATCGGCTGGATGACGGTGGAGGAGAAGGTCGGCAACCTCGGCGACATATCCCACGGCGCGCCTCGCATCGGCCTGCCGCCCTACAAGTGGTGGTCCGAGGCACTGCACGGCATCTCCAGCACCGGCCCGACGGCGCTGTTCGACGACCTCCACAGCAAGCCGGGGAACCACTCCGGCCGCGCCACCGTCAACAACGCCACCGTCTTCGCCAACGTCATCGACAGCGCCGCCTCCTTCAACGAGACGCTCTGGAAGTCCATTGGACAGGTATATATGTGTACATTTCGATCGATCTTCACAATAATGTTTTTCTTTTGTGCTGCCACGTTACCATGTCTCAATAGAAACATGCATATGTATGTACATCACAGATCGGCATTGCATCTGTACGTGTTATTTGCATTTCGATTTCCGTCGGCATTTCGAGCGTTTGTAGCTAGATCAAAACATTAGATCTACTATATACACTAATAGCAGATCTGATGGTATATGGATGAATGCAGGCTGTTTCGACGGAGGCACGTGCGATGTACAACCTTGGCAAGGGCGGGCTGACGTACTGGAGCCCCAACATCAACGTGGTGCGCGACCCGCGGTGGGGCCGCGCCCTCGAGACCCCGGCGAGGACCCCTTCGTCGCCGGCCGCTACGCCGTGAACTTCGTCCGGGGCATGCAGGACATCCCCGGCCACGACACCGGCAGCGGCGGCGACCCGTCCACCCGCCCTATCAAGACCTCCGCCTGCTGCAAGCACTACGCCGCGTACGACGTGGACGACTGGCACAACCACACGCGGTTCAAGTTCGACGCGCGCGTCTCGGAGCGCGACATGGCGGAGACCTTCCTCCGGCCCTTCGAGATGTGCGTCCGCGACGGCGACGCCAGCAGCGTCATGTGCTCCTACAACCGCGTGAACGGCATCCCCGCCTGCGCCGACGCGCGCCTCCTCTCCGGGACCATCCGCGGCGACTGGCAGCTCCACGGCTACATCGTCTCCGACTGCGACGCCATCCGCGTCATGACGGACAACGCCACCTGGCTCAACTTCACCGGCGCCGAGTCCAGCGCTGCCTCGCTCAGGGCGGGGCTCGACCTCGACTGCGCCGAGAGCTGGATCGAGGAGAAGGGCAGGCCGCTCAGGGACTTCCTCAGCGAGTACAGCAAGGCCGCCATCGAGCAGGGCAAGCTGCGCGAGTCCGACATCGACAGCGCGCTGAGGAACCAGTACATGACGCTCATGAGGCTGGGATACTTCGACAACATCCCGCGGTACGCCTCCCTCAACGAGACGGACATATGCACCGACGAGCACAGGAGCCTCGCCCACGACGGCGCAAGGCAGGGAATAGTGCTCCTCAAGAACGACGGCAACCTGCTTCCTCTGGACCCGGAGAAGATCCTTGCCGTCGCCGTGCACGGACCACACGCCCGGGCACCTGAAAAGGTCATGGACGGCGACTATACAGGTCAGCATATGCAGTGTGTCAATCAGGTAGTGGAAAGGGCGAAAGGCCGGCCGGCGTGTTCAGACTTCAGAGTTATAATGATCGATACTCATGCATTCGTATATGATCTGCAGGACCGCCATGCCGCTACGTCACGCCGCGCCAAGGTATAAGCAAGCACGTGAAGATCTCGCACAGGGCGAATACGACCATCTACTTGGGTGGCATAAACCTTCACATCGAGAGGGAGGAAACGACAGGGAGGATCTTCTCCTACCCAAGAACCAAACAGAGGAGATCCTACACTTCGCCAAGGCCTCACAGAACCCGATCATCCTGGTCATCCTGTCGGGAGGCGGCATCGACGTCTCCTTCGCGCACAAGCACCCCAAGATCGGTGCCATCCTTTGGGCTGGGTACCCTGGCGGTGAAGGTGGCAACGCCATTGCTGATGTCATCTTTGGAAGATATAACCCAGGTAAATAAGTGAAAAGACCATACCACTTCTTTCTTGTGCATTACTATCACACTAATTTTTGTCCAATAATGTTGTTTTATCATTTTCTGATTGAATGATGAAAAATAGGTGGAAGGCTGCCACTGACATGGTTCAAGAACAAGTACATCCAGCAGATCCCCATGACGTCCATGGAGTTCCGGCCAGTGCCGGAGAAGGGTACCCGGCAGGACGTACAAGTTCTACGATGGCCCGGAGGTGCTGTACCCCTTCGGCTACGGCCTCAGCTACACCAAGTTCCTCTACGAGACGAGCACCGACGGCACCTCCGTCACGCTCCCGGCCACCGGAGGGCACTGCAAGGGGCTCAGCTACAAGCCCAGCGTGGCTACCACCCCATCCTGCCAGGCCGTCGACGTTGCCGGACACGCCTGCACCGAGACCGTCAGCTTCAACATTAGCGTGATCAACGGCGGCGGGAGGGGCGGCGCCCACGTCGTGCTGGTGTACGGCACGGCGCCGCCGCCGGAGGTGGCCCAGGCGCCGATCAAGCAGGTGGCGGCGTTCCGGAGGGTGTTCGTGCCGGCCACAAGCACCGCGACCGTGCCCTTCACGCTCAACGTGTGCAAGGCGTTCGGCATCGTGGAGAGGACTGCGTACACCGTCGTGCCCTCCGGCGTAAGCAAGGTGCTGGTCGAGAACGGCGACTCGTCGTCGTCGGTGTCGTTCCCAGTCAAGATCGACTTCTCCGTGTAGCGCATGTTTAATTTCTCGTTGCGATGTTTTATGAATTATTAGGAATTAGGATCTGTTTTCGTCTCTCCGCGTTCAGCGTCCAGCTGAAAACTAATGGAGTTTCCGTAACACTCGTATCGAGTTGAATCATTATGTTCAGTTTCTGAAAAGATACCCGGTGTTCATATCTGTACTTGAATAATAGTACCGACTTGCTAGCGCCTCCGGACGCTACTCGCACATGGAGTGAGCGAGCGCCTACATCAGTGGGCCCGCACCGCTCCGGACGTCGCCCACGCCGCACTGAACGTCGCCCACGCCGTCAGCCGCTTGCCACGCGCATCTCATATGCAACACCCGATCTACTTTTGAAATATCCAGATGCAACAGTTGCAACATAAAAAAAGACACATGAAACACTTGAAACAAGCGTCTGAAACACTTGCAAAAACGCCTGAAAAACATTTGAAAATCATTGCAAACATATGCAACATTCAGATAAAATACTTGCAAACATACGTATGAAACACCTGAAAACACTTGAAACATATGTTTGCAACATGCGTGTATATGCAACCTCCATATCCACTTTTGCAACATCTAGATAAACCGTTTGCAACATTCGTCTGGAGCAGATGAAACATTTAGGATATACACTTGAAACATATGTGTATGGCCATTGCAACATGTGTAGCATCCCCGATCTACTTTTGCAACATCGATATACAACGCTTACAACATACCTCTCAAACTTTTGAAACATTTTGAATTGTACATTTGCAACATGCATCGTATCCCGGTGCGGCCTCCTCCGCCGTCTTCATCGGGGCGTCGACGTACCACAACCGTAGCAGGAGGCGAGGTCAGAGGGCTTTCGTGCGAGGGCACGGCGCTTCTCCTTGCGCTGGCAGCACCTGTCAGCGTCATCAGGCGAGGCGGGCGGCGAAGCAAGAGTAGTGTCAGGAGCAGCGGGGTGAGCGCGCGGAACAGGAGCAGCAAGTTGGGCGGTGGAGCAGGAGCAGCACGCGGAACAGGAGCAGAAGGAGCGGGGCGGGCGGCGGAGCAGGGAGGAGTAGCAAGGTCAACGAAAGGGATGGATCCGGAAGGTTTATTGGGCTAGGACGCTAGCCCTAGCGTCCAGACGGGACAGACGTCCTGCGTACAACATTTCCGATAACACTACTGAAAATCAACAATTAGCTTGCTCATTCTTTTCTTTTCTTTTTTCTCAAGATAACAGAGACCTTTTTACCGGTTTTAACTTTCAACTTTTTTTTCCCAAAGAAGCAGCATCAGTCAACTTTTTTTTTCCAGTGATTGAAGTTTGGGTGTCAAATAAGAGAATTTTTCTAGTGTCAAATAGAAAGTTTTCTCTCAACTATAGGTGGAATATTTGCAGCATTTCTTGATGTGCCAACAAATTATTAAGTACTCAATCCATCCCAAATTGTAAGACTTTTGACTTTTTTGATTTGACCACTCGTCTTATTCAAAAATTTGTGTAAAATATCACTTCTTTCGTCGTGGTTTGGTTTATTAATAAAATTTCTTCAAGAATGACTTAAATTTGATTATATTTGCACAAATTTTTTGAATAAGACGAGTAGTCAAACTTGGGGCCAAAAAAGTCAAACGTCTTACAATTTGAGATGAAGGGAGTAGTATCCTTTCGTATCCTTAACCAAAATCCTTGCTTGTCATCCAAATAAAATCGGAGGGTAGCGAAATAAAGTCTGCATTCTGGACATGCGGTTGAGGGAAAGGAAAAACAATTATTGAACAAAACTATGTCCCGTATAGTTCATTCAAGCTCCAGATAGTTCTAACATCAGAATCAGAATTCTATATTCTTCATGATGACGCTGTCAAGCTCTGCCCAAAGCAGTCAGCCGTATTACATGCGAGAAGATTCTGTAACCTCCAAAGAATAATCCATCTTTCACAATGAACAGATCCAATATGCACGAAATTTGGTGGAGATATGCATCTATGCGTATACTATGGTCGTTCTACACGAGTTTAGCTTATATCCACGGCTTCGCCAACAAGTTTTACATTGTACTCCAGTCCGCAACGGCATTTGACAGGATCCGAAATTCCCTGCATGCAGGGAATGAAATTCACATGTTAAAATTGCTAAGAAGAGTTCCATGAAGCATGGCCATGAGTAAAGCAAACTGAATAATTCCTAATTGTTTTAGTCATGATGCGGCATCCAAACTGAACAGCACCAAAGTACCTTCATCCCATTAATTGTTTCATCAAGAGTCTGGAAGTACTCAACTTCCCCAGATTTATCACCTTGCAGCGCTTTGTATTCCTCCTCCAAGGACTTCATATCCATCTGCTGTAGTGCAGCCTGCAAGCACCAGATGACAATGCATGTGGGAAGAATTTAACATGATCAATGAAATTACAGGAAAGCCAGCAATTATGTTTTTCTCTTGCTCTAGAATCTGCTTGATCTGCAAAGTATATTCATGTCTGTTAGTTTCACTAGGTACATACAATAATAAAGAATCTTAGGTCCTAATTGATATACTTTGCTGATTTCTAAAAGAAGCGCTGATCTCTGTGATTTGATGTCTTGTATCTTGAGCTGAGCTGACACCAGTTGAGTGTAGAGTTTCCTGTGCTTGTTCCGAGGATCACTTTCCTGTTTGATTGAAAACTGAAAAGCACATCACAATTTGCATAGTTGTGGGAATGGAGGAAGGGAGGGGTGTGAATACTAACAAACTTATCTAGGCTCCCTACTGAGTTAAACATGACATGTTTCTCCCCTGCAAGTAACACCACATCGAAGTTCAGTCGAAGTTACAAAATTTTCAGTTTGATGATTTGACTAGCTACTCATCTGTGTTTTGCCTAATGTTGTATCCATACATGTGGAAAGGCAAGATTATGTAAATTTCAATAGTCCTTGGTAGGAGGGGGGAAAGAAAAATTACTAGTTTAACAGCCACACAATGTAAACAATAATAAAATATGTCACACTGGAAATGTACCCTGTGCAATAATCTCCTCATATGTGGAAGCATGTCAACATGAATACAACACAGGCATAAAATGGCATGGAACGACACTAACTACTTCCTCTGTTTTCGGAGAAACCAGTACCTTCAATGAAGTTTTGCTTGCTCTGAGATTTGGCAACCTGCATGCGTAAGTTCCAACACTTATTAAACATTGACTGCTTCATGTTACAAGCCATTAGAAAATGGAAATGACTTGACAGATATCCATGTTATGTGTTGAAATTATTCTGTTTCAGGCAACTATGCAAGAGCTGGGTTAAAATGCACAAACAGATGCACTAGAAAATACTTCCACTTGCGGCAGTTGACCCTAGGGTACCATTGAATTAGGAACTCCTCCATAACTGAAATTCTGGAACTCTCAGTGCAAGTGTGAACTTTGTGGACAAAACACACTGGTAGTTGATATGTTTTCCTGCCATTCTTTGACGTGAACCTAAATTGGCCATTTCTGTGGTTTCACAAAGATCAGATAATTTTTGTACAGTTTTGTTAGAATTAAGGCTAGGAATCAATCTATGCAAGGCATCAATCATCATCAGGGATTGACTGGGAAAAAGTGTCAGTCTAGGATCCAAATATGTAGAATTTATGTTGGCATCTGACTGTGCATGGTATGGTAATTCTGTTACATGTTGTGACTCTATATGTCTAGAAGTGAGATACATGAAAAAGTTGAGCACTGCAGGAAAATGACTAATTTACGACACTTTTATAATGCTAAGTTCACTTGTTTGTATAACACTGTTCCTGAACAAACAAATGATGAGATTTAATGCGCTTCTTGATGGAAGTTTTATCAAGATTAAAATGCAGTTCCAAATCCAAAATTGACACCCCACATTCAAGATCTCATTAAACTGATAAAGTAAGTTCAATTTGAGCGTGGAGTTCACGAGTAAAACAAAGTCTACAAATAGTTTTAATACCATCATGATCTTCAGTTATCAATGTTCCCATGCTCACTGAGCTTTAGACTGCCCTCTTACTCTTACTACAATTCTCAAGATCTTATTATCCAAATAAAAATAACATATTTAAATAAGGATCGAACATTAATGAAGTCAGCTGACTGTAGGTCGTGGTAGTTTCCCTCTCTAGCATAGGTGCGAATGTAATTTTATAACTGGATAAAGTGTGTGGCGTGGGTGTGTTTCAAGGGTTTCTTTATCCCCTTTTTCTCTTCTTAATATTAAAGATATGCAGCTCTCCTGCGTTTTCAAAAGAAAGAAAAAAAGCATAGAGCTCCTGCAGACAGGGGTGGCACCAAGCTGAACCTATAGTTGAAGCCTTAAGCCATCATTACTGCTGGTTCTCAGTTGTCACTACAGTGCTAATGTTTACACCGCCACACACCCACTCATGTTCCTCCTCTCCTTCCCATCTCTGATTCCGTGAGCTTGTTAGTAGTATTACCTAATCTTAACAAATGATACAAAATTACCCATATGCTTTCTGATTTATATTTGTGTGCACCAAAAACTTCAACAATATAATAAGTGACTAGTCAATAATAGTTGAATTAGATTTCTACACAAAAACAATAATCATGAAAACAAAGCAGACTGATTTATTTACGTGAACAAAAGGCTTACATGTGGCTCCTTTCTAGTAATCTTATTCTTCATACTAAGCCATTCCTGTGAAATAAACAATGTAGGATTGTTAGGCAATGGCATCTACAGTTGGGCCATCTTTCTCAAGAGACAAATAATATTGATCATAAAAAGTAATCATGAAAACAAACAATAAGATAAACCTGTTGCTCCTGTAGTTTGACAGTCAAGGTTTCTGTTGTCTTTTGTAGAACAATCTGTCCACATAAAAACTTATAGTTACTGTATGTTACAACTTAGAACTTATGGTATGTTATTTTCAAGGGATATAGTTGCACCTTTTCTCACTGAGTTTCACAAAAGTACTTGCAGTTTCCTGATGGAGGAGCTCCAAGGTCTCAAGTCATGAAGGGTGGAAATGAAGTTAGACATTTGAATATACTCAACTTAATATTTAATGTGGTTTTGAAAGTTCCTTCAAGATATTTAAAATGAAATAAGTTATACGGTAGAGTCATGGCGCAAATTTGTATCTATTATTAAGACAAGATGAGCAAAGGTCAGATATTCACAAACTAGTGAAAATATAGGGAAGATTAAGATAATATGACTTCAGTCTTGTAGGAAAATTTGTTCGGGGAGATTACCATTAAACATGCTTCTTTAAAGAACAACTTATGTCCCAAACAATAGCCTGTGTATACTGTTGAGTTTCCATTTTGCAATGATGAAAAAAGAACTCATTCTTTAAGACAAATAATAGTTTTAGAAAAAGGTAAATCTCACATAAGAAACCACTTATAGGATATGCATCTTATAGTCATGAAAAACCAATAAGTAAATCCAGATTATGTTACCATAAGCAGCATAGTCATAGCAATTACAAATATAAGTAACATACGTCTATTGCCAAAAAGAAAAAGAAAAAAACTTAAAAATGTTTGAAGTCTTGATCAAAATTGATTACCATCAAGGAAGCTTAGTCTAGTTCAGTTGGTTGAGGGTGTGAGTATACACCCAGCCACATATGTTCAAGTCCATGTCGAGGTGAATTTTTGTGCCTATTTTCTTCCTAATATACAAAGCTACCTATTTCCTACTAGATTCGTCTAGTTTTCTTTAGAAAATATGATTAACAGCTGGCAACATTTTTAATCCAAGGCACCCAAGAAGACCCCAGCAAGAACAGTTTTGTCATGAATTTTTAGATTTTAGTATTTGAAGGAAGGAGAGAAGGGAAGGGGAGCCTTGGCGCAGTGGTAAAGCTGCTGCCTTGTGACCATGAGGTCCGCGGGTTCAAGTCCTGAAACAACCTCTTGCAGAAATGCGAGGGAAAGGTGCGTACAAAAGACCCAAGTGGTCGGACCTTTCCCGACCTGCATAGCGAGAGCGCTCATCTGCTTTGGGGCTGCCCTTTTTAAGTAAGGAGAGAAGGACATTTATAGGATGGCTAGGGCTCGCGATAGGAAGACAAGAGACTTCAACCAAGTCAAGTGCATAAAGGATGAGAGGGAGCAGCTCTTGGTGGAGGATGAGATCAGACATAGATGGCAAGAGTATTTTGATAAATTGTTCAATGGTGAGAACGAGAACACCACCGTTCAATTTGGACGACTCGTTTGATGACACTAACGGTAGCTTTGTTGTGCGGAGGATTCAAGAATCGGAGGTCGGAGAAGCCTTGAAAAGGATGAAAGGAAGCAAAGCGATGGGCCCTGATGGCATCCCAATCAAGGTGTGGAGATGTCTCGGGGATATAGCTATAGTATGGCTAACCAAGATGTTCAGCAATATCTTTCGATCGAACAAGATGGCTGAGGAGTGGAGAAGAAGCATATTGGTACCAATCTACAAGAAAAGGGAGATATCAAATTTGTACTAATTAT